>VCII01000768.1:0-2400000 GCA_006030095.1 Triplophysa siluroides | reverse complement strand
CCCTTTAAGGGAGGCTGTCTGTCTTATTTGGGTCTTAATGTTATACAGCCAGCAACAAAAAAAAAATATTTTACAAGAACAAATCAACAAGCTACTAATAAAATATAAGATTATCAGGTTTAAATTGGTATCCTTGAGAAATAATCTTTCTAGATATTTTACCTGCTCAATGGAATCAAGCTGCATGTCGAGCCTGTCCGTCATGAACGCATTGGGTTAACAGGTTAGCAGAATGTAATCTTTCAACTCACAAACTCCTCAGTACACACAAGAAATGTGATAAAAATGCTTTAATAGAAAACATGATTCAAGTGCAAGTTTTATTAGTAAAGTCAATCCCAACAATAAATTACACACTCACCGCTCATGAAGTTTATCTCAAAATGACTTGACAACAACACAAAAGGTCAAAGTAAAAAGTCACAGTGTGTTGCAGTAGATGATGTGGAGCTGATGAGCAGTGCTTCTGTCAAACACCTAAACTGAATTACAGCTGTGCTCCCAAATTCAACACACTTCATAGATCAAGAGATCATATCGGTATTATACCCTGAAATGACACGGACATCCACGAACACACAGAATGTCAGCACGCTACATAACAACAACAGACACAGTCCAGTCCACCAGACAAAATCACCCGTCGTTCAAACAGCACACACGGAAATCCTCATGTACACTATCTACAGACAAGCAAAGAAAAGAGACAAGAGGAGAAATAGCCTCCAGTCAGATTCAGCTAGTTATTGTTTAATTAGCATTTCATTTTATTAGGAAGAAACAAAGAGAGAAGGCTTGACTTAAGATAAATCATCTGTGACATGTTTTTCATCCGTGTGCTGTTGTCTTTAGGTCAGATTTACACTGTTCTCAAACGTTTCAACACCTTTGCTGCTGAAGGCGAGGAACATCACATGAAGACGAAACGTGTGTTGTAACCATGACATCACTCATCTTCAGTGTTTTATTGGATGATCTTGCATTCTATCCAGTGGCAAACATCTGCATGTCGGCCTCACAGGATCTATACTTTGTGAGTCAATTCATCACCTGTGACAAACACTTCTGCATCACACAGCAGTGTTCGCTCACACCTTTTGTTTATAATGTGAGGGACTCCCTCTCTTCCTAACCTAACAGGCTTAGCACTGGTCTGTCATGAGCGTGGCTGAAAGGATTACCAGTAACATTCACCGCTTCGGTGATTTCTTGCAAAAACGGCACAGTGCTGTCAGAGGCTTGTGGTTGTGTGTGCCGTGTGCCGTGTGCATCTATCCCTTCACTCTCCCTGAAGGCCGAGAGGTGAGTCTCATACATCAGGAGGACGCGTCTCTCTCTCCATGCTAATATATGAGGTTTAGTGTTTTTATTCAAGCATTCACATGAGGATCATCGTTCACTGTCACGTTTTGCCGGACGTATTGCAAGTCTACAAAGTGTGTGTTTGAGCAGCTCTTCAGGACAGTCGGCTTGAGCGTAGGGGTCATTCTCTAAAACAGGCGATTTATTTAGATTTCTTGTGATTTTTAACATCCAGGTTGGTTTAAAAGGTTGTGCTTAAATGCTACATTTCTTTATAAATTTTTAATGAAGTTGCCTTTATATTATATTTGATTAACTTCTACAGTATTTTGCTGAAAAAGTCTTTGCAAAATTGCTATTTCTCCCATGAGACTCCCAAAACGCTATGGCGAGAAGACAAAGGGGATCCCATTGGGGTGTGGAAGGACCGATGGAGACCAGAGACGCTAGCACGGGTCTCTTTCATACACCACGTTTTGAAATCAGTACATCCCATCCTGTTTCCCAAGCTGTTCCATCATCCGACACTCTCTCTCTTTATATTCTATGTGTTTGTACGCCGCACTTTGTTTCTCATGCAGTGCTTTGTGCTGCGAGACGAAGTAGATCAATTCACGCCATCCTAGATTTTGGCGTTCGCTTGTACGGTGGATCTAAATTGTCAGAACACCTCTCGAAATGCTTGATACGGATACGAACTCGGTCCCAATTTTTTTTCGTGACGGATGAAAATTTCAGAGGCAGTGTGTAAATGTGCTTGACACAACGAGGTCATATTTATGTTTTAACATGTAAAATTTCAGACAAACTTTTTTAAATGGATTAGTTGAGGTCAAAACCAAACTTCGATATGAAAAGCACTATCAAAATGCCAAATTATTAAATACGTTATTCAAAAAACGAAACATTTACCAATTTGAGGAAAATTACATAAATAAGATTTTAAAAATGTAAAAAGACACCTGTTTCATAGAATGAGACATGAGCAGACATGCTGTCTGAAGCTTGTATCCTGAACAGCATTAAGATATGTAAGTGAACTCAGGGCATCACTGTTAGATTTGGATACTGCATCAGTCAAGAGCTATCTGGAGAACTAATACTAATATGCATTTTTTACATGTGCACGCAGGTTTTGTTAGCACCACATGTCCCCAATAGAAAGCAACTATAATGGCAGTATGTTGTTTCCTTACGGCTCTGATAAACATGCCTTTAAAGTTTCTTGTTTTCACATTAAGAAAAGTTAACCTCACCGCTTTTGAGATATCAGCTATAAGCTATTGCGTTGTCAAGTACTTTGTAAAAAGATAAAAAGACATTGGTTTCGATTGGACTGATACAAACACAGCTCCCTGAAGCCCTCTTGAGAGCAGAGTGCAGAAAAACGGATATTGATCGTGTTGTAGAAAAGCTGTTAAAACTGATGATGTAAATATGGAGTTGGCTGTGAAAGCGGCCAGTATTTCCACTTTGCAGTAGAAACTGAATTAGCACCAGAGCGAAGTGAGAACAAAATGAGACGAAGGTTCTGTGGACCTGTACGTGAGATCTGGATAAATGCGGCTTTCTAACACGTGTGACGTTCAGATGACAGTCACTGTGTGCTTATGAAACTTTTCTACTGAACCTTTAAAACAATAATGAAACGACTAAGGACGAGCCCCGAAAAACCCACATCTATACACAAACAAGATGGCAGGAGATACATTCAAGTTCACCCCGTCTCTCTCCGTCTCACGTGTCCCAATCGAGTTCCCTGCACGCGATCCGAACGAGCCTCAGCTCCAGCTCGACGGCGTCGGGTCGCTCCTGCGGATTGGCCGACAGCATCTCTCGAATCAACTGCTTCATGCCGGCGTTCATGCTCTTCTTTCGCGCCGGGATGTGCAGCTCCATCTTGGGGTTTTCCAGCAGAGCCTCGCCCAGCGGAACGATATCCTCACCCTGCTGCACGTAGCTTCCCAACAGCTCCTTCTGCGTCTCCACGTCAACAAAAGTTATCCGTTCCACCATGGCCCATATAATCACGCCCAAAGCGAAAATGTCCGCCTTGGCCGTGTAGTGGCCCTCCCACACCTCCGGGGCCATGTAGAAGTCCGTCCCACAAGCGGTGGATAAGAAACACTTGTTGACGCTGGCCGGCTCCTCTGGGTTCAGGCCCGAAGCCGAGCAGACCTTGCTGAGGCCGAAGTCGGCCACCTTCAGCGTGGGTTCGGGGGAGCCGGCCAGGTTGCGGCCTTGCGAGATGAGAATGTTGTCGGGTTTGAGGTCTCGGTGGATGATCTGGTTGCGGTGCAGGAAGGCCAGAGCGCTGCCCAGCTGCAGCATGAAGCTGGTGTTGGTCTTGCGGCTGGGTTTGCGTGACAGCAGGTAGGCGTTCATGTCTCCGCCGTCGCAGAAATCCATGACGAACCACAGGTAGTAGGCGCAGTGGGGGTCAAACGTAATCTCTCCTTTCAGAGAGGTCTCCACCAGCTGAGTGGATATAAAGAAACACAAGGTTAGAACCAACATTCACAAATAGATTACAAGACTGAAGTCAAATTTGTTTTACCGATACTGAGAGCCGATTATTCAGAGTGATATCTGTCGATACCGATTCTGACGATTAAATTAATATTTCTGAATGATATTAATTCATATATTGACTATTAATATTAGGGATGCTCCGATACCATTTTTTAAAGACCGAGTACGAGTACCGATCATTTTTATACTGGTACTCACCGATACCAATACCTGTATTTTTTTGGTGATGTGGCAATTTTCCAAGCAAAAGACACTGAAACGAATAACTCTACTCTAAAAACTCAGTTTTGTCAGGAATGTCACGTGAGGTATCGGTCTTTGGTATCAGTGTATCTATATGAGTACGAGTACAAGTACAAGAACTTGGAATCGGGCCCGATACCGATATCTGTGCATCCCTAATTAATATTGAACATCAAACTGATGATGTTTCTAAACATTTTCTATATACAGAGCACAAATTCATTGCCTCTCCTCTTTTTGATTGACAGGATTTAAAGGGCCTGATCATTTCTTTTATCTAGAAATATATCGATATATCGGTGCATCTCTATTCGTCAAATTTTAAATCTATTAAAATAGAGGTATTAACATAGTAAAAGCCATCTTATTGCACAAAGTGACATGTCACACAAAAGCTTTTAACCGAATGCTTGAAGCCTGTAATCTGTTCTACACATCGAGTTACTGACACTGTCGAGATCTGTTTTATTTTCCTCTCCGAGTTGATAGTAACCCCAATCAGAGCACATCTTATAAATCCTGTCTGATTTAAAGGTCCAGTGTGTAGTTTTTTGAAGGATCTATTGACAGAAATGCAATATAATATTCATAACTATGTCTTCAGAGGTGTGTAAAGACCTGACCTTACATAATGAAGCGTTGTGTTTCTATAATCTTAGAAAGAGCTGTCTCTATCTACAAACACCGCGGGTTCCCTTACATGGAATTCGTCATGTTGTTTCTACAGTAGCCCTAAACGGACAAACTGCTCTATATGATAAATAAGTTATCTGCTTTAGCAAAGAAGTGAAAACATGATGACACCCGAGTCCTGTGTCAGCCACCGTAGTGCTCTGAAAGAGGGGGACGGGTGGAGTGAGTCATTGGTTGCAATTTGCAGCCTCACCACTAGATGCCGCTAAAATCTTCAAATTCCTCCTTTAAGACATGCAGATGCTGTCCATTCAGGAGATACGCCGCTCTGCTTGTTATGTTTGGTACATTTAACCACATTTAACCACATCCTACAACACTCTCTGCAGTTAATAAAAGACGTTAAAGACATTTTAAGATGTTTTACCACAAGGGTGCTCAAACAAACAGTGGCATAAAGTTTACATGTTTAAAAATCAACCCATAAACTACTTGCACATCAGATAACACTGGACATATTTACATGATTAATAATACAACAAAGAAGTGTGTAACCTCACAGCAGTTTTTAAGGAGTGCTTACTGTCAACACACAGAGTAACTCTGCATTTGTCAAGTTTACTAAAACACAAGATTATAATGTTTAATCATCACTACAGTCGATGCATCGTATCTGTTCAACATCTTGTACACTGACGGTGTCTGTGAAGTGTACAGAGTGCATTAACATTATATGAGGTAAACATTTATTACTTTGTGAATCTCTGCACTCGACAACTCAACGTTAAGCATTGACTTTAGTCAATGCTTAAAAAAAGTGCATTTCCATAATTTACTTAAAGTGCTCTATTTTCCAACACTAATTTTGTACATAATATACAAAAAAATGATGTTTTACTTCTTAAGATCATCTAAAGAACATATAAGTGTACTCAACTGTGCTGTTTTGAGACACCATGAATATGAACTAAAATGTGCTTTTAACATACTATCTCTGTATTAACAAATGTAGTTTAGTTACCACTTGAAGTACACTTGAACCCATCTTTCATACAATAGTGTATTCAAGTATACTTTAAGTTGTGCTAAAAAAGGCCAAAAAAGTGAGTACCTGGTAAAATGGCCGGTTTATGAGGCGCCGTGGAGGGTTTAAATCAAACTTCGCTTATGAATACACATATAAAACACGTGCATACACATATATAATTACTCACATATATAGGTATACTATCGGATGTTCAAGCAAATACATGTGCATACTGACTATAACATATGCATGTAAACAGCGCCTACATTCTCGGCGCACCAAGACCCTTATTCCCATGACCAAAGCCATGTATGTGCAAAAGGTAGAAACACGGGTCCAGACGGTGAGGAAAAACACATTATGACAGGTAGGCCAGACCCTTGACCTCATTGCAAGCCATAAACATGAAGCGGCATGAAACAAAACGTGATTGGTTGCTTGACCTGTCAGTCAAAATGGCCTCTGGGCAGGCCCTAAACTTAAAGCGGACAAGGTTTCCAGACCTCCAGTATGAATCTGCTGCATGCCTTTTAATCATAGGGAATGCATGAATAATGTTTTCACAGCTGGTTGTTTTATAGAAGATCCCTATTTGCCAATTCAAGTAGTATTTGTAACTTTTTCTGTAAAAAGACACCGCAATTTAATCGCAAATTTGAATAGAAAAATTAAGCATTTTTGGCCTCAGAAATCACAAAAGATCTCTGCAAAATCTTGTGGGGACTAATTGGTATGAATTTCATATTAGTATGCACATGAATTTCACATGTATTTGCTTGAACATCTGAAAGTATACCTATAGGAGTCAATTATATATGTGTATGCAAGTGTTTTACATATTTTACATTGTTATGCATGTGGCAGACGCTTTTATCCAAAGCGACTTACTTTGCATTGTATTATACATGTTTTTTGTTTCTGACTATGTGCAATCCCCTGGGTTCGAACCCATGACCTTGGCATTGGTAGTGTCATGCACCAAACAACGAAGCCACAGGAAAGCTGTATATGTATTCACAAGTGAAGTTTGATTTAAACCCGATACGGAACCTCATTCTGGTTGTTGGCTGATACCCTCCAAGCTACCTTTATACCACAAACCATAAACCTCGGCTTGCATCTTCTCCTTTACTTCATCCTGCGGTCTGGTAAGATGTTGTAGTCATGACACAAAGCAGCAAATGATTCAGATCCAAACCTCAGGTTAATCTATTCTGTTGCTTGTGTCAAAAGGTCAGGACATGACTGTTATGCTCCCTCCATCAGTCATAAACAGACTTTGAAGTGCACGCTAGGGAGTAGTGAAACCTCACGTTCACTGTGTGAAATATACCTCCAGATAGAGAGAAGAGCTGGAGCCGTGGCTCATCCTCTGAGCGAGAGCGTCTCTCTGAAGGACACATTCCTCCAGGTGGATGACGTTGGGATGCTGGCTCTGGATGCTGCTCAGAGCCCAGAACTCCCTCAGGGCCAGCTCCACGTTCTCCGGCGAGTGACAGCGGATCTTCTTCACAGCCACACGAGCGCCGGTCTGCCGTACGGCTGCCTCGTACACCACACCGTAACTGCCCCGGCCCACCTCTTGAATCAGGTCGTACTTGGCCTGGCTGCTCACCATCCTCTTCCTCACCTGTACCGAGAACACCAGAGGAATACAAGTCTAGTTAATGTGATGAACGTATATGTTATGTGACATGTAGAGCACAGTCCATCACAGCAGACATCTGTTGAATCATGTAACATCACCTAATAAACAGTGTCAGAGTTTGCGTGACCGCCATTGAAATGAATGGGGAGGAACGTAATGCACAAAATGGCCGCCCTAGCAAAGCTTTGTGCATGCTGGTATCTGAAGCAACATTAAAAAGAATGTTTTTTAACGCAATTCGATCGTAGGAAACAAACGTTATGGTAGAGTTAACGTCATTTTTTATGTTGTTTTCAAATATGTCGTTTAATTTGGGATTTTAGCCGGCGATTGTAGAAATATCAGTATTCCCCATTCTTGTGTGAAATTACGCAATAACTGTCCGGACGCGCGTTGCAAACATGGCCGCCTAGTTTGTAGTCTTGTCAGTCAATGCAGCCCCACCCACACGCCATTCCACGTGACCAGAAGTGAGGAGAGGTCGTTTCGAGAAGGGGAGGGTTAACATTTTTTATTAAAAATGATATAATATAAGAAATACTTCATCACTGTGTAAAACAATTACAATAATTTTTTTATTTCATGCCGACTTTAAACAGTATTGGCAACATTTTGGATAATAAAAGTAAACGCATTCTAGTGTTTTTTGATCATTTGGATGGTGTTTTTGTGAATCCACACAACAACCTTATTAGTTTATTAAAATAACAGATTTCATTTATTTTGATTTTGTCACAAGACAATTCCTAGAGCTACTTTTGTGTTATATCCATATAGTTTTGATAAGTTTAAACGTATTCTAAATTGTGTCAAATATGAATAAAGAACGAATGCTAAAGAAAGGAATAAAGGTTGAAATGAAAAATGAAATAAGTCCGACACATTGGTACAGAAGAGATTTATTGTGGAACTGTCACGTTTTGTACAGGATGTTAAACGCGACTCCGCAGGTAAACAAATGCAACGGCACGTGCGTGAGCGGGAGCGCGAGCGCGGAAGCAGCTATCAAAGGCTAAAGTCAGTCAGTGTCGCGCAGCGCGCACACATTCTTACTGTTTCGGTTAAATAATGAGACAGAAAAGAAACACACAACGCATAAACAACACAAAACAACCAGATGCTGTGTCTGTTGTGTCAGTCACGTGCTTTTGTTGTGTACAGGCCTGTCGGTTCTGACCCGTTTCCGTATTTACAGCCGCGCGGAACGTTACACATACAACCTCACACATGAACGCAGGTGGATCTTTAACACGCGTGACGTTCATATGTGACAGCGACATAACAGTAAAGGTGTATTTCATAACACATGCACCTGCACAGCCCCCTGACGCGCGCTCAGACAAAGGGTCGCGCTGCGCGCACACAAACAGCGAAGACATGTACCTGGGCACGTCGAATTTTATTTCCCGTGTATATGTGCTCGTGCTCTTTTCTTCTCCTGGCAGCCATTATAAACGCCAGGACGCCGTACACGATGCTGTTCTTTCTCAACACGCAGGTCGCGTGTGAACGCCTGACATGAGCGCGCGAGGAGGTGTCGCGTCCGCGTCGGAGACTCTGCGCGCGCCCTTCGTGTTGGGAAACACCGCCCCCTCTCGATCTTACGGCAATGGCTTCTCAAAAGAATGTACAGAGTCTCGAAGTACAATAATAGTATCAGATGGCGTTATGTGCCATGTTACATATTCTACCGACCAGGGGTTCTTAACGTTTTGGGACCAGAGACTCATTATAATTGTAATATGATTATTGTGTCATTTTTTAATACAGACCTGTTTCGTAATAAACAAAAATGCCACGTATGTACTATTGAATGTAATGGTTATTTTTAACGAGTCCAAATAAAATTTTCACTTTTAAAGTTTTCTTAAAAGCTTTGGTATAATAGCTTTGGAAAAATAACATATATTTTATTTAGTTCTAATAAGCCCAAACTAGTTAAATGTTTTATGTGCTTAAAAGTTCTTAATAAAACCAAACTCAATATAATTGTTACTGTATACAGTGTATTGTTACTTAATTTGCTCGCAGACTGTCTGACACTGTTTGGCTGATCCTCTGGCTGTTGGCCAGCAGGGGGCGTCAGACCCCACTGTGAGGATCGCTAATGGTACTCTGCTCGCATAAAAAGTTAACATAAACATGACGAGTTTTTTTAAAAGCAAGATTAAAACCCGATTCACATTTTGCATCTTTTCCGCGCGCATATTCGTTATTTTAAATGTAGACGCACATTTTTCTAGGCGCGTCGAGATGGAAATAGTTCAACTTTTTGGAGTGCCGCGCGCGCACCGCGGGTCGTTTGAGGAGAGAAAGCGGTGATCGGGCCTAGGCCTACAAATCACCCAATTCGTGAAAACACAGAAAAAAACCAATGCTACAAAAGTAGTCATAAAAAGATATTTAATCACTCAAAAGCAGTGGTCAAAGTTAACACTAAAACACATTTATTTTTATGCTTCTGTCACAATGAGTTGAACATGTAACAGTTCTCTCTTTGGACAACTGCAGAAGTTAATGCAGCTACATTCTTTGGTCACCAGAACACGTGCAGTGTAACCTGCTTCAGGATTGTGCAGTTTGTTACCCTTAACGTCAGCGAGTGAGACCAGATAAAAAAAATACAGACACAAAAACATGAATAATAGGATAATGATAATAAAGTCGTCAACATTGATTATCTTTTTCATTAAATGCAAATACAAAAGAAAAACGTATTCCTGAGGTGTAGCCTATTTTACAGAAAAAAGTTGTGGTTGCATCTCTCTGCAAGTAAAAATACTCGTGCGCGTTGGTCTAAACAGCAAAACATCAAACACTTTTGACCAAAACTCTGTTAGTGCAGTTATACATTTCAATCGCACCTGTTTCCAAATTAAATACATACAAGTAAAAAAGGAAAAACACACACACACACACAAGACAATGGACAACGCTCTGTATATTCAGAGACGTCACGGCAGGATAATTCACTGATGCCCATATTTCAACACACCCTGAGGTAGATCTGTATAGATTCAAAACAAGTCATCTTGTTCTCGCTTTAAATAAAATGAATATAAAAAATAGACGTAAATGATAACGAAAAATATAATAATACCTTGAAATATAATTCAAGAGAGGCTGGACATATCTCAATACAGCTTCAATGAGAAAGACCCCTTCACCATCATTATATGACACCACTCTACTCTACAACCTACAATCATGCAAGAATCTAATAAAAACACTCATACTGTTCACCGAGACAACACAATCTCAACTACCTACACACTTTGCCAGTATTTCTGCTGTCCCATCAGTTATCCTCAATGTACAGTTTTTAACAACACTTCTGACACATGTACTTCTTCACCTAGTCGGCAGCTCTCAACAATCCTCTTTTTCATTTTTTGCTTGAGTCCTGAACTCACCTTAACCTATCCTTTATTTAACAATCATACTTTAAACTGGTTACTCTTAATCCAAAATAATCCTTTATCACTTTTTATCATTCTACTGGACTAGTTAAAGTCGTTCGAGAACTTAACCTATGGCAGCAGTTTTGTCCATAAAACCTATTTAAATACTCTGAGGTCAAAATGTCTCTTAATAAATTAACGGAGATTATCATTATTACTGGTTAAACGCTGAAAATCTGCTCTTATCCTCCCTGTTAAACGGTCGATTCATAAAAAAGAAAAGATGTTTGTGATTTAGGAACCTTCGTGAATAAATAACAGTGGTTTACAATGATTATAGTAGTTATTTACAATAAAGTGAAGTCACTCAACAGCTCCTCTGGAACTGGAGGAAGCTTTGAGTCCCATAAAACTTTTATATAAGAAAATGTAAAAAAAAAAAAACTCTGGTTTGACAAAGAAAAAAAACGTGCTGTTGTTTGATAGATTCCTTAGGGAGGTTTTCAAGAAGTTTTCCTTTTCAATGACAATCAAACAGCATGTGACAGTTCAGTTCAGAGATTAAACTCACTGACTCTGACTGACTGGTGATGCTAAAGGCAGAGGTGTGATACAATCACAATCATTTAACATTCACTTGGCCCAAAAACAAAACACAAACAGAAAAATTGCTTTGATTTTCAACTATACTGGTCGATGACAGTATGGATTCTATCGTCGGGAAGTAAGAAAATAAATGCATTTTAAACATACAGAAGCAAGGATTGTTGCAATTTGTAAACGTGTGTTTGATTGTTTCAGGACACATCTAAGACACTTCGCTAGGTAAGGCAGAAAATAATATAACGCCAATAAAAAAACTCTCATGTGCACGTAAAGGCACAATAAAAAAAATATATAAAATAAATCACAATACCCGACAAAAACATGACGATCTCCAAGTCAAAGAAAAATATTTTTTTGCTTAAAAGAATCATTGCATTGCCACAACACAACTTCCCCGCATACAATAATACATTATTATTATTATGGGTAAGTTAGTTCGAACTGTGACTGAGAAAACTGTTTTATCATGGATAACGGCCACAGAAAAAAGGATGATAATAATAATAAATAATAGGCTAATAAGATATAATTTTTAAAACATGTTCTTACAACACATTTGAATTGTACTACATGAGGCGACATTCACACATAAAGACCTGAGTTATTTTCTACAGTCAGTGGCTGATGTTTCCCTGACAGCATCCCGTCCCCGCGCATCATCTAATCACAGCTCTCCGGAGGAAAGGGCGAGTGGCTCATGTCCTCCTCCTCCTCGCCTATCGTCGAGGTAGTCGATTTTCCCTGAGAAACTGGTGACAACTGCTGTGCTTTGATTGGACAGTTGGCCACCATGTGAGAGATGCTTTGGCAGAAATGGCACTTTTTTGGCTGAGGTGGCAGCTGACATTCTTTGGCGTGATGGTTCGGTCCTCCGCAGTTGAAACATCTGGAAATGAAACAAAGATGTTATTGGCGTGGATGCCCACTAGAGGACAGTCACAGCTTTGTAATGGTTGTCTAATTTCAAAAACACGCGAAGACTGAATTAACTAAACAATAAACATTTGAAACCATTGCATGTTGGAGGACTTTAAAAGTTCATTCAGGTAGTAGGCTCCAGTTATAAGAAAAGATCTTTTGATTTGACATCTTTGTGTGTGTTCTGTCTGGCCGATGACAAGCGACATTAAGGTGAAATAAACATTTGGCCTTTGTTCTGTTTCTCACACAACTGCATGACTTGGACCATAAAGATATTTCTCTTATTGATCAAGAACATCACTGTTTGAAATGACACGAGGTGAGGACCATGACCACCAATTTTGAGGGAACTATTCAAAGCTGCAATCCATAACTTTAGCCTTTATGTCGTCATGATGTCCAACTGACATTTACCATGAACAATACCTGACAGCTCAAATTATACATCTTTTTTTTTTAAAGATTACTGTTGTTATTTGGGGTTTTACGATTTTCTACATTTACTTTTCATTTATTTTCAATCAAAAATGTTACAGATTGCAGCATTAGCGTAGAATTTAGTGGGTATTGTTGATGCTGTAGAGGAAGGAGGCGCGGTTTCGAGGAGGCGGGGCATCTCTTTGGCTCTTTGTTTCAATATGACCTTTGACCTTTGATCCCTGCTCTCCTCTTGCCCACCCCCATCCAGCTCGCATACATCACACCTCAGGGTTGCCATGGCAGTGGTGACCTCTGACCTTTCTCAGGCACCTACATCTGTTATTAATTAAAGGGACAGGATCTGATCCGGCGGAATATCAGTGATGGCCAACAGGAGAAATGTAATATTTTTTTGTGAGCTTCCCGAATACATGACATGACCACTGCTACCGCAGCAACCATCATTTGCATTTATGCATTTGACTGCGGGCCCCTCGGATCGAACCCATGGCCCGTGAGCCGCCAACTCCTGACTGGATCTCTCCTCATTTTTTGTTCGTCTTTAGGACTGCAATCTATTGGACCGTCGCGAAAGCGGTGGATCGTGATGAGATACAGCTGTGTATTGTGGGAGGAAGGTGTCTATCAATAACTTGCGGTCCTGCAGTGGGGGTGTGTGTGCCTAAATTCTGAGCTATGAGATTTTAAACAACCTATTGATCCGGCAGGTCAAGTCACCATCACACAGGGTGGAGGAGGGAGGAATATGTTTTTGCTTTGGCCAAACCTGAGATACTGTGTCGATGCAATCGAAAAGCACTACATCATAAAACCCTTTAACACATTAAGTACATCTGGGCATATAAAGCTGAGGGGTGAAGATATACACTAGAGACAGACGCACCAGCACCTTCAAATCTTTCATCTTTACGGAAAAGACGAAGTTAGACATTTGATTTCGTTTGATTTCTGTATACACCAGTGCTGTTTTTGTTTGATCAGAACTGATATTTATGAATTTGTGCATATGTTAAAATTCTGATTTAAATCCACTGACATGCCGTTACATTTTACTTGCTTACAGAATCCACAATGTAAAATAATTCCTTTACCAAAAGTGTCATTTTCTGGCAGCTTTTACACTATAAAAAAGGAGGTTAAGTGAAACTCTGAGTTTATTAACCATGAAATGAGGGAAACTCTGGGTTTTTCGTTTCAGAATGCGAGGTGTGTCAAGACCGAGAAAGCGAGGTAAGTGAAGCCCGTTCCTAAAAAAGATGAAACTTATATTCAGAGTCAGTTACCATAGTAACTTAATCTGTGAACCTAACCTGGTCTGAAGGTAAACCCAGAGTTTCTTTCGATCTTCTTTTTTAAAACGCAAGTGGTGGACCTCAGATTCAACACAGTCATTCATGGCATACATTTTGATCACACAGAGACAGTCTCAGTGACTAAAATGTAATATGTGTGTTTATAGAGGATACATGAAGAGGCTGCATTCATTCATAAGGATGCACTTTGATTTCAGGATCGGAAATTAGGAGCAGAGTAGAATTTTGTTATTTCCCCCGAGCGCTTTTATTTAAACTGTACCATTTTTCATCACAGCGAATAAGATATATCACAACATCTCATCCATCCTTACATCTATAACATCAGCCATCGTGGCCGTGTATTACATCAGAGCTATTCTTTCCCTAACATTTTCTCACAAATGGTAGTTTTTTTATGGAGGATGAGACCTGACTTAATAAAGTGTATAAATACATGAATAAATACAGATATAAATACAGAAATTAACGGATTCAAGTTATAAACAATCAATTAGGATGTGCAGCATACCCAAACCGGCGATCGGTCTGACTTTGATACAAGAGTTCTTCTGCTCCAAATCATTATTCATCATTTGATTTGTCTACAGAGTGTCGGAAATGCAACTTGATCTATATATCTGAACATTTCAAGCTTAGATCTAGACTGATTAAAAACACAGTTTTACATGTCATCAGATAGCACATGAACAAACTAAACGAATGACACCCACCGGTCTCCTTTTGAACGGCGCTTTTGGGCACCTTTGGGTTTCTTCTCGCTGCCCACACATGGTGCCCCGCCGGGCCCCGTCACCCACAAAGACTCCAGACCCTTAGAAGACCTTTTGAAGGTGAACTCCACCTCTTCTCCTTCCTTCAGACTGCGGAAGCCCTCCATATGAAGCTTGCTCTGTAAACACAGACAGACAGCATCACACACCGCTTATTACATTCACTGAATGTAACATCATTTAGCTTGTTTATCCAAATCAACGTACCGAATCTGTACCTGGGCGCATTTCAATGCCATGTAGGAATTGACAAAATACAACAGCCTTCATTATTGTGTGCAAATGCTGAGACATCTCTGGCCCACACACGCAGGCTCATGAATAGAAAGAAAAATTACAAATAAGATATTTTAAATATCTCTGTTATTTCTCTTAGACGTTAAAGGGATACTTCTCCCAAAAATGAAAATTCTGTCATTATTTCCTCACCTTCGAGTTGTTCCAAATCTGTATAAATGTCTTTGTTCTGATGAACACAGAGAGATATTTGGAAGAATGCTTAAAACCAAACAGATCTCGACTACATTTACTCCCACAGTAGGAAAAACTACAATGGTGGTCAAAAGTGCCCCAGAACTTTTTGCTGTCCTACATTCTACAACAGAACAAAAAATGATAAAGTCATTTTTCCTACTACATTTACATTTACATTTAATCATTTAGCAGACGCTTTTATCCAAAGCGACTTACATTTTAAAAAATGTACATACTATCGGAGTCAATGGGGGGCAAGATCTGTTATAAGCATTCTTCCAAATATCTTTCTCTCGTGTTCATCAGAACAAAGACATTTATACAGATTTGGAACAACTCGAAGGCGAGTAAATGATGACAGAATTTTCATTTTTGGGTGAAGTATCCCTTTAAGTATTTTGCTTAAAAGACCCGGAAATTTCTCAGAAGAGATGTCAACAACGTGTCAAACTGAGCTCAGATTTGTCATGTCTGCCATCAAAAGTCAATATTATTGAAGATCTCAATGTGAACTCAAACATTTCTCATCACATTTACCCAAATCCAGATTATTTTACCTCTACAATCTACATTCATTTTCCACCTCCATACTCATGCGTTTCAACTATTTGATATAAGTTGATACGCAAAACACAATGGAGAACTGAGCTTTGAAAGAGAAGCCTCGGAGCAATAATATTTCCTCTTGAAACAACGCTGAATTTTCAAAAAAATACATTTTGATTTATACATTGCACAGACAAAGATGCAGTAAGTATTTTGTGAGGTGAAGGAACTCTCGGCTCTGTGCGTTCTCTGAGATCGTCATTTCAGCGCTAAAGCCATCACAACCATCACCCTCAAATACTGAACGATTCTCTTCTTTGGTCTCTTCACTACTGAAGATTTGCACCTACATGTCATTGTTTTAGAGAAGACGTTGACACCATTAAAGTGTGGCCATTAAAATGAGCTCCCCCCATCTGGTGAAGTCTCCCCTGACCATCGGTGCCGAGGGTTTGTTGCGGGAAGGTGGGGGAAGCTTGCATTCCTGAGATAGTTGCTCTACATGCGCGTAAAAATGGGGTTCGTAAAAACAAACGTCTGTTTCTAGTCTTAATCTGACACTTAAAGATACCAAAGCTCGGGCTTGCTGATGTATGTGTGAGATGACGGCACCATGTGGACTTCAGTCATGCTGTTCAGAGAAACATCATCATCCTCTTAGCCGCTAGTCTGACTCTTTAAAATCTTCTGATCAGGTCATGCCTCAGGTCAATGTTTTCCTCTGTCTTTTACACATTAAACCCCGGAGTAAATTCCACACATTCTTAGAGGACCACTGAAAGTTGCTTCATATTTTATTATATGAGCCTTAAGACCTGCGGCCGCTCTGTAAGCTGCATGATATCTGGCAACACCAAGGAGAAAATACTAACATAACCAAGTCAAGTAGTGGTTCAGTCAACTCATATCGAGAACGTTTGCCAGGTATTGAAAAGTAACGGTGTGGTTTGACGACATTTGTTTATTCTTTATTTACAATTGAATTTCCCGTTTCACAAAATGTAATCATGCCGATAAAAGGCAACTTCAAGTTTCAGAAGTGGAACTTTACTCATATAATTTGCATTGGAAAAAAACACCTTAATGTTCAAGCGTGCGTCCGGTTTTCTTTGAACAGACATTGACACTAAAGCACAGACTCGGAGTAGCGTGTTGAGCGCGTTTCTGTACACAAGTTTACGCATTTGGCGGATGCTTTTTTACAAAGTGACTTACATCGCATTATTCTATCCATTTGTTTCTGATCGAACCTTGGTGTTGCTAGCGCCCTGCTCCAACCGCTGAGCTATAGGAAAGCTTGTGCATGATTTCATGAGCTCATTTATCACCACAGCCTCAGATGGACAGAGCTATCATGCGTTTGAGTGTTTGTACAGGGTGGGAGGCCTGAAGTGACCCTGTGCGAAGAAGCTCTCACAAGACGTCTAGCTTAACCCTGACACCCATCTCACAGAGGGGGGTGACTCGCTGCCAAAGGAATCAGTCCCCCTGCCCCCCGTCAAGGCTTCCTGAAACCATCCCCGACTCCATCCTTTAACGTCCTCCACCACTTACCCACCCTCCTCTTTTACAACAGAGCCTTTTTTATGAATGAGTTCAGCTAACAACCCCCCCATCCCCCTCAAGCCCTCCCTCCCGCTCTCCATTCCAACATTCTCCACCAGCACATCATTCAACGGGAGCTTTCATGTTTATTGTAAAATATCTCCTCATCTTTTCCTTGATCATTCGCACTCGCAAACATCATTCCTCGGATTAGATGATGGCAGCGGCCGTCTCTTTAACCTGCTCAGTCCTAGCCTACTCAGAGCCACAATAGCTTCTACAGGAACACATAGGAAGGTTTGGGCTGTTTTCTGGTCATCAAAACCCACATGGGCCAAGAATGGCCTTCTTATGACGGCCATAGTCAGAAACATGAAGTGCTCTGTTGGTCTAAAAGGATTGGTGCAATCCATCAACATTTGTTTGCCAGCATGAGTCGCTGTTCACAATAACACAGGGTCTCTATGAAGAGATTTGTGATGCCATGTGACTCTCATACTTTCAGGTTTGACATCAATGAGACTTAAAGGCGAGGTGTTGTAAGCTCTTTCAGACACACTGAAGAGAACTCAAAGTTCTCTTACTTGCACAGAGAGAGAGAGAGAGAGAGAGAGAGAGAGAGAGAGAGATCACTTGACACTGTGTGCACGGCTCCATAGCCCATGAGATGCTCTAATCTCTGATGAGCTTTTCACAATAAGCAGATCATTCAACTGAAGGCGAGAAGCTTTGCACGGTTTACAGACATGATGTTCTGTAGCAATCTGTTTGTGCATGAACGCTGATCGAGTTGCGTTCAGAAGACTTTATTGGACATATTAAAGCAAGTTGAAATAAAAAAGAAATAATGAAAAGCCACTAATGATCAAACACTGTTCTAAATACCATCAGTGGTGGTTATAGACGCTTATGGTTTCATCAGACTCATGCGCCTGGCCCTAAATTAACTTCTGGTCTGTATCAGGTTATCGGTCTAACTAGTGCCTACTACTAAAATGTTTTCTTTTCTTTTTTTATTTAATTTATAGTATTTTTTTGTACATTCATTGCATCAAATCCAATTAAACTTAATTATTTGCGGAGGTCGACCTTTTTTTTACTTGTATTGACTAAGCAAAACATAAAAGTTATACGTTTCATGCACAGCTGCTTTGGTACAATGAAAATTTTAAAACACGCTATATAAACAAAGTTGACAATGCCTATTTTTTTAAGAAATATTGCAGCGTTTATAGTAAATAGCTTATCACTGTGGGTCATTCTCTTTTGAAAATTTGTGTGGCCTCATAATCTTTAGTTAAAATCTGAAAATGCACTTTCGCTCTGAAATGACGATCCATCTTAAATGACGTATGTTAGACGGCTTGGGCGGAGCATCCGTTAACTCCTCCCCTTCAACTGTCAGTCTGCTGCCAGTTCCATTTCAAAATGCAACGGCTGTTTTTATACTTTCAATCAAATCGAGAAAGACTAAAGCCACGCCCACTATTTTTCTCATTCGAATTTCAATTTCACTCGGAAATGCGTCACAATACGGAAGTAAAACGATCGCAACTTCCGGTTCACGGGGACACAAGTTAAGTTTGGGCAAACTTAAAAAATCGATTATATAAAATCGATGGTCCTTAATTCTTACCTATAAAAATATTCTATACAATTCTACCTATAAATTCTAATTTAACAGAACTCTGGGTGTTTAATATTTTTTTCTATCTGAAATGATCAGAGATGTGAATAAAAAATAAGCACCAAAGCGCTGCTGGATATCTGAAGATCTGCTGAAAATTTAAAATAACTTCACATTATGATAATATACTTTATTTGTCTAGATGATCTGAAAAATCTACAATCAAACATCAAGAAAGTTTTATTGACAACAGCTTATATGGTTAAGGCCTACTGTAAAACGGGTCTAGAAAGCATCCTATGATGTTCACGCACAGACGCCGAACATCAGGCCTACATCACAGCTTCATGAACGGCATCCTCTCGCATATTTCTCTCATGATTGGTTAATGCAGTCAATTCTGGCTTAAATCCTCTTAGAAAATGAATCTGAGAGATACGTGAAGGGAAAGCAGCAGGGTGTCTTCGCTCTCACCTGATGGACGAACACATCCACGTGGGAGTCCAGACAGACGCCCTCCCGATGGCTCATGGAGAGAAAGCCAAAACCCATCCGCACATTAAACCATTTACAGACTCCAGTTCCGTGAGACGAGTCCGGGTCCGAGTCGGAGCTCGCGCTCGCCGCTTCCTCTTCCTCTGCTTTTACACAGCTCCCTTTAGAAAAGTACACAAACAAGACAACCAGTCACATAACCTCACATCTGGGCATCGAAAAAAAACGACATGAAGTGAATTCGTCAGATAAAGTAAGAAGATGCGCAAAGGTCCTACAAATGAGCGCTTCATTTACACCAACCACAATACACACAATACAATGTTTACTTCGACTTATTAACACGCAAAAAGTAATGTCTACAATTAAAACGGATAGCTAATAAACGGTTTTATTTCTTCGATTTACTATTTTAGAAGAAAAAAATGTTTTTTCATGGATAAGTCGAAGAATTTAGTTCATTATTTTAGAAATAACGAATTTACATGACTACAAATAAGTGGAATACGTAACGGTTGAAACTCTCCTCATATTAAAGGAGTTTCTGCCCAGCTTCTTAAGTTAAATGATTACACGTTTGTTTGATCATTTAAGCGGAAAAGCGCAACAGCTCACCTGTGTAATATTGCTCGTAAACGGAGCCCATCTCTCCCATCTCAACCATTAGTGTGAAAAAGTAATCCCAAATAGCCTACTCAGAAAGACGCAGATTCTCTCACACATGTCAAAACTCGAGCTAACACACAACAAGCAACTTTACCGACGAACAAACAACACATTTAAGGGACATTTTAGCAGTAACGACGTGAAAAATACAGAGCTTCTGGGAAGAGCCTTTGTAAAGACCCCCAAATCTGAAAGACAATGAGAGAGATCCATCCCACCCCCTTTTCTTTATTCTACCCTCTCTTTGCTGACCGCCAACCACCCCCCACCCATCAGAAGATCACCGTCTCACCTTCAGCCATGTCTGCCGTCTTCAGGATGTCTTCGAGCTCTTCTTGGTTCGCACAGCAGAAGAGATCATTGATCGAACGGCAGTGTTTTACTCCGGCATCACAGGTGACTGTATCCTCCTCATCTACGTCCTCAGAGCCGCTGGTCAAATCTACATCATTCAGCTGATGAATTGCACATTTCTGGGCTGAGAGGATCCAAATTTACCAACGGGCCAATCACAGATTGAGATGTTCTATAGGTTTGGAGAGTAGGAAGTGCCCTCCCCTCTCAAAGCTTTAAGATGACCCCCAGGCTTACACCACACCGCGGATGGACATTGAGACAACAGTCTCATCAATCAGTATGATTAGCGGACACATACAAGGCGTTTGTTGAATTCATTTTACGCCCCGTTGTACAAGATTTTCCTTTAACGCACCCCAGGTTTTGGGATTTTATTTTTGCAAAAAGGCGAACTACAGCACTTTCAAATACCCAAAATACACAAACATCTAATGAATTAAACGGCTTTATAATAAAGCGTCATTTATTAAACATTTAATTATATAGGATTTTTTTAATATGTAAATTATTTAAATGTACGGTTTAATATTCATGTTGGACTGATGTTTTTTTAATTACGTAGTTTACACCGTTAAAAATATATATCACTCATCTGTTTTAACATTAAATCATTCAATTTTAAAGGATTTCTAAGATACAGAAATTATTTTGGCCTACTAGTCAAGATTTAAAACAGTAAATCATAAATGCAATTTTATTCATTCGGATTATGAATATGCTAATGTAAATCCGTGGAAAGTTTTTAAATAATTGTTGATGTTTTTCACCAGATCTTTTGTGCTATACGTGCCACACATGTCAAAAGAACACCAGACACTGCGCCCGAAAAGCCATGCGCTGTAAACTTGACCAAATAAAAAAATCTGTTAACGAAAACGTCATGAATCCCATATGCATGTCATCTATTAAATGTCGTTTTTTGTAGGGACACCTCGTCTCGAGCAGAGATCATAAGGCGGCAAGAAAACTATTGTATTGATCACTGACGCCTGCGTGATAAATGTGAATTGCGTCATGTTTCAAACAGAAAACCGCACATTAAAAATGTACAAAAAAAATGTTTAAAGGAGACTAATACACTGTCAAGCATACATAACCATAACAACAGCATTAAAATAAATCACTTTAACACTTTACAATAACACTATTTATCCGTCTTTAATTTAACCCATAACCCCTCACCTGAGTGATCCGGATGCTGATTCGTGGGGGGCATTTAACGGAACGTGAATAATTATTACTGACGATCTCGTGTAGTTTGGTGAGTTTTATAGAGGGAGTGGGTGAGTCAGGAGTTCTGGTTCTGGTCTGATGAGTGCGGTTTGGATCTGCAGGTGTCGCTCATCTCCATTGTCATCCGGGTTAACACAATTAAAGACGCATCCGCTTTCCAATGAAATATTCATCAACTTCCCAAACACACATACATGACTCATGTGAGAGAAACCGCACCACAGCACTGCACCTGCTGATCTTACTCATTCAGCTTTATCTCATGAAACATGACGAGCACAAGCCGAACTCTCTGTGTGTATGTGTGCAAATGTGTTGAATTGTGTTCGTAACCGGCGGCGTGAGGATGACCACGGAGCGCTTACTGCGCATGCGCATTGTGGCTGTTCATTAAATGGAAATATTACAATATTGTCTAGTATTAAATGTAAGTGAAAGAAATGGCCAACATTTTAAAATATGATCTTTTAATGTCCACTCCGGAAATAAAGCAAACACTGAGTTTTATCAGTTATAACATGTAGCTCTTTACACTTTAGTGAGTGGTGTCCAAAAATAGTTTGCTTTGCTTTTTTCAACTTCATTTTACCAATCAAATAAGACAATTCAAGAAGCTTATATTATAGTACAGCTTATATTTCTGGATATATAACACCGGAAATGTTACAATATGATGTAAATCTGGCCCTGAGTGTGTGTGTTTCCTGGAAACATGTGTTTGTGCTGCTAATGCAATGATCTCCCAAATGAGCTACAGAAACACTTCAATAAGAAAATCCAAGTGCAACTTCAACATACATCTGTACAGGCTTTAAGCCAATCTACTGCATGAAGCGTACACAGTTCTTATGGTTGCTCGATTGGTAGAGCAGCGAAAAGGTCTTGGGTTTGAGTCCTAGAGAACATACATAATGTGGAAAAGAATGCACTGTAAGCCACTTTAAATGAAAGCATCTGCCAAATACACAGTCATCATTGTAAATGTAAGATAAAAGAGTCATGTAGATGATAAACAGTGACTGAAGGATTGACTACTCTGAAGATCTCTTTAGTTTTCACAACATCTGGAGCAGAAGGGAATAACAGAGGCGACCCATGTTAGAGGTTACACAGGACAATAGATCCAGCACGTGCTGGCAACACCCTCAAACGGTCTCTATCCTCAAGACGCAGTGAATGATGGGGTGTATTTAATACATTCATTATTCTGTTTCTTGAGCTTTTGTCAAGGATTTATATACACAACTAAATCACACTGTTGAATCGTCACTGTCTACAAATGTTAAAAACCAGTCCATTTGTCTGAAAGGTCACATATGCACATAGAAAGCATATAAGAATGAGGGTCATATCCCAAAGGGAAAGGTGTCAGGTCAGTCTCTAGGGAATCAGAGAATAGTCGATACTCAGAATGCAAGTGTGAAACAATGAAACATGGTTAGTCAGCACTGTGATCTGATTTCAGTGTGCTGTCCATCACCTCCTGAGCTGTGAGTCACATCAACCCAGGTGAAGGATTGTCTTTGTGATCACTGACTCACCTTCAGAAAGCGGAGTACAAACTCAATCCGAGCTGTTGGTGATGTGAGAGCTTTAGAGTTTCAGCACCCTGGACAGCTCAGCACTTGTGTTTCTATGAACCGTACCATACACACTGTACTGTACTCAGCCTTGCACGCGTCTCTCAACCAATCACCAGCCAGGACACACTAACAGAACGAAATACAATTTCAAGAAAAGTCAACAGAAAAGGTTTTCTTGCATTCTGATGTCACTATTGAAAACGGCCAGTAATATATGACATGTAATCAAAAGGCTATATTAACGGATAAATGAAAAATAAATCTTTATAGGTGACATTTCCAACCTTTATAGGATATTGATACAATATTCCAAATGTATGAATTTACATGAATTTTGTTTAATGAGGTCTGTTTGAGAATTGTGTGAACATAAACGCACAACTAAACTTTAAATATGAATGCGCATGTTTACTGTTAAGAAATCTATCGAGCAGTGGTCCTCCTCCTGTTACTCTGGTAAAAAGCCACTGCTAAATAACCAAATGCAGAAATTTAGACAATGATCATTCATAATGAAGATTAGACAAGTAGTTCATTTACATCCCTGAAACTAAATGTACAATCTTTGTAGCTGTTTTGTATCAATATGTTGTCATGTGTGTTAATGTCTCGACCAGCTGGCATGACCTCACCTCTCTTCTGCCCTCTGCTGGTGTCACGTTGGATGTAAATATCAGCTCTTTTCAAATGAAGGGCTGGGGACTGTTCGATTGTAAAATCTTTGAGGTGTTATAATTCTCTTTCTTTCTCCTTTTTGAAATATTTAATCTCAGGGTGGATTTCGCTGGAAATAGCTTAAATCTTGGGGATACCCATACCAAAAATGTTTCAAACCTGTTTACATTTCTTTGTTCTGTTGAAAACAAAGACAAATATTGGAAGAATATGCAACTGACCTTTGAGGAATCATTGACTAGCATAGTTGAGTCCATGGTGCGCCAGTACTGTTTGCTTTCCTAAATTTTGAGTTTAACAGAACAAAAAAAAAGATATTTTTTCCTACTGTTTGTCAGTTGCTAACATTTTTCCAACCATCTCTCTTTGTGTTCAACAGAACAAAGAAATGTATACAGGTTTGGAACTACTGGAGGCTGAGTAAATGATGACAGAATTCTCATTTTTTGGGTTGAGTGTCCCTTTAAACTATTTATATTGTTATAAAAAACAATTTTGGTTTCAGTAAACAGACAGAAGTATATGTAGGTCTCAGTATTTAGACTGTAGTTTTATAGACCACTTTGGAAAATGTAAACAGAACAACTTCCCGTTTCATTTAACACTGCACAAACGTTTGAACAAAATACAACCAATAGAACATTTATTACCAAATCAAAATGTTAAACGAATATCCTAAATAAATAGATACAGGCCAAAGCAGACTGACGGCCACATGTTGCTCTCAGTTAAAGGAGTAGTTCACTACAAAATGAAAATGTAATGATTATTTACCCACGTGTCATACTAGGGTGCGCGTCCATGACTTCACGTACGTGACGTAAACAGAGAAGTTCCAACCCAGTGTTTATGTGTGTGGAGAAACAAGACCGTTCAAAGGTTATTGGATGTTGAGTTAAAGTCTTTTGCAAGATTTTTGTTTAAAATGGTCAGTTCGTGTGCATATCAGGGATGTTAAAATCTTTTGAAATCTACGTCACACGTGACCTTTCCAACGTGATTACGTAATACAGAAGTCGCGGGGGGCAGTGCAACACAATCTTATGTTTAAAAAGTATATAATTTTCGGGGGTTTTATGTTGATAAACGACTAATCGTTTTGCTACACTCTTATTCGCAGAGCCGAGATGAAACTGAAATGTGGACCTTAACCAACAGTTCCCCGTTGAAGTGCATTATATGAATAAGAACCAGGATCATAAGCCTCACTTTGTTTTCGACAGAAGAAATAAACACGGATGGCTTTGTATGACATGTGGGTGAGTGAATTAACATGAAACTTTTTTTACAGTGAACTACTCCTTTAAAACCTCAGAACCATTCAAATCTTATTAGTATTCGAATGCACAGCACATCTGGATAAAGGTTTCAAGCACTTAAATCACAACAATAACTTTGACAATGTAATTTATTGAATAATAAAAAAACATCTCAAACTTGAGATAGCAGATAGAAAATTGGGAAATGAAACACAAAACCATTAAAAATACAAGACACTGTGCTGAAAGAGGACTCTAATATTTAAAAATGCTCATGTACTAGTATTCACAATGCAACAATGTCAAATATTCTGCTTTGTGGCATTTTACAGCAGACCTACAGCAATCCCTGTCGTTTCAGATCTTCATACGTCTTCTTGTTGACCACATTACCGCTGGAGTCTTCGTACTCCTCCTGCAACACACGGAAAAAAAGGATCTGTTTTACTCTCAGGATTTAACCCCAAAACCACATTTCATCAATGGTGTCAACCACCAAAGACAAAACTACAACTTATTGTTTCAGGTTAGAAGAACTGTACAGTATATCGACGTCCAATAAAAAAAGAGAATGAAAGTGGATGTGAACTGTGTCTTACCTCCGTGTCTGGCTGCCACCTCTCCAGCGCTTTCTGTGATTTCAGCTTCGACCAGACTACACAACAAAAAAGAGGGTTTTACAAATGTATTGAACAATGCGATCATTTGCTTTCAAGTTTTACAAAATTCCTGTAGCATTAGCAGAAGTGCACAGTTTATAAAAGCAATAAGTGAGCATATACTCACGAGACACTGCATCTTCAATCTGGGTGACGTTGGCAAAGTGGGCGGTGTTAGGAATACCCAAGCAGCGCATGCCATGAGCGTGACGCCATTCCTGATATCAAGAAAACAGATCAGCTCAGTATTCCTACATGAAGCGGCCAGTCAAAACCTCAGACCGCACAAACTGTTTAAGCAAAGCCTCTTGTTGCATTCATATATTGCATTCATTTACGACAATTACAATGTGTTGCTCAGCTTATGAATATTACAACACCTGACAAGGAATTCAGATCATTGAAATGCATAGATATTTCCAACATTAAACTAGGAGGCCATCCACACAGAGACGTGTTTAGCTGTATATACATAGAGAAGTATCGTATCAGCGTTTCTTCATCCACACGGATCAGGCGTTTTGGGAGCCTGAAACCGCTATTTTTTGAAAACCGGGTCCCAGAGTGGAGAAATCTGAAAACGCCACCCTTGTGTTTTTGTGTGCACAGCCGATCCTTATACTTTCTGAAACGATGATGTCACCACCCTAGCACGCTAAGTTTATGCGCATGCCCCAAATCTTCTTTCCCCGTTTTTAGTGCATCTCTGTGGCAGAATTACAGCACCACATACTAAGTATAGCGTGTATACTACATTGCTTTCAGTCGGTTTAGTGGTTTCGTGTGTACGTAGATATTTCTTGAGATGGCGCCGTGAAAAGGAAAAAAAAAGATCGGAGAAGGAAAGCTCATCGTGTGGATGTGGTCTAGATTAAGTAAGAAGCAACTGAAGGTATGGGGAGAAAATGGTTTTCAAATGTAAAAGGAATAGTTCACTTTATGAGACATGTATTAACACCCTAGAGCCAGGATTTGGATTATTATAACTCCAATAGTTTTCGGCTGAAGAAAGGAGAACATGTACCGCTAAGGTGGCATGAAGGCGAGTAAATTATGGCGTACAGTTCATTTTTGGGTGAACTATTCTTTGAAGTAATGACATCCTTGACAGCAGCAGCTTGAGCTCTCATGAGATGAGAAAAGGTCTGAAACTTACTGCAAAATGTCTCTGGAACGCTTTGGGTCCTCTGTATGTGTAATTCCCACAGATCTCACAGTTGTAGTTGATGTTTAGACCGTGCAGCTTGTACAGCCAGTATGGAATGGGCTTAAAGACAAGAGACAGTTAATGGCACAATATTAGTCCATGATCACTGAGAGACTAAAGCATCAAAAATTTATTGGACGTTGTTTTTTTTTTATATTCCACTCTTTCCCACATTCATTTGTATCTTAAAAATCTTGAATCTACTTTGCAACACTGATTGCACCGATGGTTCCTTTGATTAATCATTTTAAACCAAATGCATTCATTAAGAAATATATTAAATATTGACACACATACATCAAAACAATCAGGGCTGCGTAATTTTATAAGGTAAAGTAAAAAACACTGCACTGCAGGGGTGCGACGAGACACTTATCTAATGACACGAGACTGGGTTCACGGACGAGATTTGTTGACCTTTCTAAAGAAATCCTCAATGATGAAATATATAGGGGAAAATAGTCTTTTATTCACCTTAACAAAATGTAAAAATGTAGGCATTATAAAATCAACTTGTGAAACAAATTAAACTTCTATTTTCATGAACTATATTATGCAGTAATAAACAATATATAAACACTGCAAAATGTTTGTCACAAACTCAAATGACAGGAGGTAATTGCACAAGATGTATGCTTTGTTTTCTCAACAGTTGTAGCTTTTAGTAAAGAGCTGTGGTTGTTTTCTCAGCTTTTGCATAGCAGAGGTGGCGATCATTTCAGATGATCTGTTTTTTTAAGAGGTTTGCCTGTGAATGTATTTAAAATAAACTTGTGGTAGAGGCAGCTCGGTTGTGTTCAACCCCGTGCTCCCAAAGCGCTGCTGGCAGTATAAACTGCCGTAAATACTAGTGCTTTTATGTGCGAGGCGCTGAAGACGCGAGCGAATCTTGAAACCGTCCTTCTAGCACAAGTTTACACAGAAAAATGGTGGGAAAGTAGCACCGCGGGATGGAAAATCACGTTGTCTATGCACGGCCGGGCCAGTCACTGTAGCTCACAGCACGGCACGCACGTTCTTCGTGAATTTATTAGCGTGTTCTATACAGTAATGAAAACAGGTCACACCACAACCAAACGTGCAGTCACACAAATGCTCCCAAATGGTCGCAATTTTGTCTCTCCATCACGCCAATTGCGTAATGACACATCGCATCTCGTCACATCCCTACTGCACTGCAATATATTTGATGCAATATGCTTAGATTAACTATTGCTGTGTAAACGACAGTCCTGGTACAGAATGATGTGTACCTTGCCGTCCCAGCCGAGTGGCAGATTTTTAGGGTTGTATATGATTTCATTTTCATCATCTTCACTCTCACTCTCGCTGGGCTGTTCTTCATCTTCCTCGTCGCGCTCCTCTCCTGTACGCGCTTGCTTCCTCTGAACGTTCTCATGGGTTAACTGTCTCTGCTCCTGCAACACCAACACGAGAGCGGTCAGATCTGACACATAACGTCACCGAAAACACAATGATCATACTGTACACAAATGAGTAAAGAGACCATGAATTCTAATGCGATAGTCTGAAATCTTTAGCTTGCAATTATGCAGTTTCTCATTCTTGTGAAAAGGACTATTGGGCGATTCTCACGAAACCACTGAAACATCATGGCAGTAAAGATTTGATTTTATAAAACATGCAATTTGGTAACACAAAAAAGATCATAATAAAGATAATTGTGTTCTCTACCATGGACAAAACATCATTTTGACATACATTTTATGCTTCTATTGCTTTTCCTGTCGAAATTCTCACCACCATAACATGTCCTGATTTGTCTGAGTAAAATTTAAATATATTTTGAAAAAAAAATTGAAAGAATATTCATGAATAATAAAAATGAAGAAATAGTGGAAGAAAAAAAGACTGTCAGGGCTGATATTCTCATCCTCCGTAACGTTTTTTTAAAGACTGTTTAAACACACAAATATACTTACATGAGGTTTGATTTTATGTGCAAAACACGTCTTACCTTTTAAATGGCTTACAAGTTAACTAATTACTTTATATGTTTCTAGTTATAACGTAATATTCTCTCTTCACGCTGTTGCACGTCTTTTTCCCTTCTCTTACCCATACAGGTAGTTTTCCACATTAAAATACATTTTGCATGTATAATATTCTATTCAAATATACTTCATAAATGTCTTATGTACGATTAATAAAAACTTGCTTAGGCATCATGGCTTCACTTGTTTTTAGCAAAACATGCTATAAGATTTTAATATGATGAGAATTTTGAAGGCCTTTATTTGTAAAAAATGTTTAAAAATTGTGTTAAGCTGTCAGTAAAAGTTTTGAACATGTAATTTTTTGTTTTAGATGAATATAAAGGTAAAGTGTTATTAAGAAAATCCTCTTTAACATCTTACAACCAAGATTTGGTGAGAATCCCCCTATTAAAGGAGAAGACACTGAACATTACAATCCTGCTCACCCCCAAGATTTCCACATATTCATATATCTGAGCTTCCAGAAAAGCTGTTTCCTTGTTTCGCTCCGAGTCTCTGTAGATAAAAGCCATACAGACATCACAATTACATTTAAGAAGTACACACGACTGAAGCTGCACACAAGTCACACATGTTCTGTCAACAAAAAACTTGAGGAACTGTTCAGTCACTCATTTTACCCTTTATCGGGCAAAAAAAACATTTGGTAACTTCGACCAATCACAACAGCGTTTCCATGCCTCTCCGTGAGCACATGGATTTCTCCCAGCCAATTGATGGACATCAATCAACGTCACAATAAGTGACACCATGGCATCTGACCAATAAGGTTTTTAATGCATTATAACGTAGGACAATAGTGTTTCATAGTGCAAACTTTAACTTACAGTTTTAATTATACTTAAATGCCATATATTTGTGTTTATTTTACTGTAAAATTTAAAAATAAGTGACACCAGCAGCACTTGATGCTTTTTTCTCTTCTTGTATATACAATTTAGAAGTCAAAATTCTTTGTTTTCAATAGATCTGCACCTCACTGTTACTTTTGAGTGTGTGTATGTGTTCGTAAATGTTTGTAAATAAGTTTATATATGTTTTATGCATTTATTTATATTTTATATATGTGTCTTATATTTTAAATATACTTTTTAGAAAAAATGACCTTAGACTAGCGAGGAACCATATACGGTAACGTCATTGACCTTGATTTGCAACATAAAAATGATCACAGAAGTTCAAAAGTCTTGTAATAACCTCCAATTACACACCATGGTTGAAATGTTCAATTTCAAAGTACTTCAATAAGTGCCCTATAAAGGGTTCAATCTATTCCCACAAGAGAATACACTTACTTCTTTGGTCCCTTGGCTTTGGGGTTTTTGGCAAAGAGCGAGGGGTCGAGAGACTCCAGAGATTTGCCTTTAGTGCTGAACAAACGCTGCGCCCTCTCCTCTAGTGTTCTACAAACACAATTCACACAAAATGACATGCACAGCAAATACATAACACACTCAACTTAAAAACCAGACTGAAAGAGTCTGCAAACTGGTTAACTAGAGCGAAGCCAAACATGAGCAGGACTGTTTACACTCACCCTCCACATTTCAGGCCCAAAGCCATCAGAGCAGACTTCAATCTGTCCAAACCCAATGATGCCAACTCCTACAAACACAAAAAAACATATTAAGACTCTTACCCACTCTGACATCGCTCGCACATCTCTGCCATAACAGCATTAGAACAAAGAAACATGTCTCACCTCCCATGAAGAGAAGGCCGACAGATCCAGATGGGCTCCAGCGTGGGTCAGCGCACTGCTCGCCTCTTTCTACACCACACACACAGGAAGAGATTTACTCAAGTCATACGAAACAGGGACATGCAGCATGAACATCTCTTCTGCTCTTATTGAAGTCATCTACGTAACGCAATGGATGTTTATGTGGCTTTGGAAGAGACCATCTCATCACCCCAATTCAAATATTGGATGATGCTGTCATTATTATTTCAGCTGCGACATTGCAGAGATTATTCCTGCATTCTAGACACCTGATCAACAAGAACAGTAAACTGCACAAGCCCGTATTAAATGCATCCTCGAATAAGCCAAAATCTGTGAGTGACTGGCTATTTCTCAGGTGCATTTCATAAGAACCGTGCTGTTAAAGCAGAACCCACCGGCCAGCCTGGGAACGCTCCGCCCTCCCACTTTTTCTCAAACTCCATGAGGATCTTCCCGTACAGCTCATTCTGGTCCAGCAGGGGCTTTACGCGGTCTGTGTATTCCTGCAAGTACTCCAGCAACATCTCCATATACCTGCAGCAGCACACATCACACGTCTGAATCTCATTTGAACAACACCACGCTGGAATTCTAAATCACCTACTTCACTTACTTCTTATACTCTGCATTCTTCTTGTCTTTAGAGATGTCAAAAAGCTGATCAAACGTTGACAGATATGTGACGTATTCCAGTTTCTAGAAGGTAAAAACAGATCGGGTCGTAAGGATCTCTTACTAAATAATGACCAGAATGAATCAAAAGAAAGTCAAACCGTACCTCTACGCCTTTAAGATTAGTGTACTTGAGATAACAGTCGTGGAGATCAAGGTAGCGTCCATAACCCTCTTCATCAGTGAACTCCACCATGTCTGCAGGTGCACAGTTGATGAAAGTTAGACCATGTCAACAACAACAACAAAAAACATTCAGAACCACCTGACTGTAAATCACAGAAACAGTGTGTTCAAAGCACTATAGTTTTTAATAAACACTACATACTTTGTGCCTCTTCGCTAGGATTGTCTTTGGCTTTCATGAGCTCTTCAAACTCCACTGACATGGGCACACAGATCTGAAACGCAAAACCAGATTGATTTCAGCTAAGAGATCGAGCGTGCGAGTCAGGACAACGTGACCAATTGCTCCATGGCGCGTCACCTCATTGGGATGTTTTCTGTGGAACTCCTTGATATGTTTGAGGCGGTTGTAAAACTCTGCAAACTCGTTTGGTCCTGATATTGCGTTCAGCTCATCCTTTCTCATTCTGGCGGTGAAAAACGCAGCCATGTGATCAAACAATTCACCGCACGTGTATTTATGTAAGGAGGGTCCTTGAGAATGTCTTACCCGTCTTTGTCTTCATATAAATCTCTGAGGTTTGCGCTCACTTCCATGTATCTCTGGTTATATTAAGAACACAATACACATCAATTAACTGAACGTAGATTAGTTCCACAATCAGAAGTGTGACCGTGGATGTGAATGAGTGTGTGTCAGATGTATGAATGAATGACTCACGTCGAGCATCGCTCTGACTCGATGATCCGAGTTAATCTGGTCTCGCAGCTGTTGAAGAATCCAAGAAAACATGGTCAGAAATGCAAACTCATTCATAATACATATTGTCATTTCGAAGATTTAACATACAATAATTTGGATTAAGGTTTGTTGGCTCTTAATCAAAAAATGTTCACATTGACATGCAAAAGTAAAGCACTTCTTTAAGATGGATAATGGCGTCTGACATTTAAACAAACAACGCCACTACATTTCATTACATTAAGCATCAAAATAAGGAAAAGATACCGTGAAAACACACTGGGTCTATTATTGACTAGATCTAAACTGCAGGTATAACTGGTTCAGAGATCAATGTGCGTGGATGGCATCAGAAGAAAATCTCAACGATACGAACCCTTAAATGTTGTTTAAATAAAGAACGTTCCGCGGTGTTATCCTCTCTCAGTTCAGACAGCGCTAAGTTTAATGTCGCGTCCAGTGTTTGTGTTTAGCTGCTAGCTTGTTAGCATCGCATCAAATTCATTACCGTGCTTTTCTTTGTCAGCATCTCCTTCACCTCGGCATCCAAAAGTCTCTCTTTCTCCTCGTGGTATCGACGTTGCTGCTCTAAAATCGTTTCCATAGTGACTAATGAATTTTCAGACAATTTCACTATATATATTCAGCCTCTGTTTAGATTAACGTTACACTGGATACGCGCGTGCAACGTCCAGGAAACAAATCCTTCGTTCACGTCACTCGACAAGAAACAGACGAAAGTTCTCGAGTTCCGCTAATATGGTTCCTACCTCACGGCTCCGACGTTCTCCACAGGGCTCGCTAACGTTACATGTTAGGCGCCATGTAGGGATTAAATCATCGGAAATGTAAATTCCCACGGTAAAAATGGAAGAATTAATTTGCAAAAACAAATAACATTGTTTGTATTTTTTCCAAAAAGCATGTTGTTTACTGGTCATTCCAAGTAATATCAATCCAACTGAAAGATATAGCTAACTAAAACAATAAAACACAATTATAACATAATAACAAACAGAGTTATCTGTTTTGCAAATACGATTATAATTGTATTTTTTATTCAAGAAACTTTCGATATTTCCGAATTTTTGAAATTAAGTAAATTTACCGTATATTCTGGTGACATCTAGTAAGCAAAGAGAAGTGAAGAAAAAATACTGACACATTTTACAAATTGAAACTGTTGTGGCTAGAAGGGAAACAGGTACAAATATTGAATGTACTCCTCAAGGAAAAGTAAATACTATGTTCATTTGAATCTGTCAAGAACACAACATCTGTTTAAAAGCAAAGCTGGTTTGGTTATAATCCTCGTTTCTTTTTTCTTTTTCCCTGTTTATTATTTTTCATTTTATTCATTTTTTATTTGGGTTTTGTGTTATACTGAAATGTCTCGATGATAATAGAAATTTACGATGAACAGTTATATCGTGAATGTAATGTAATATGCTAAAAACTGTTATTCTTTGTACTATGTTATTGTATTTGTATTATGTATTTTGTTTGAAGCAAAAAAAAAAAAAAAAAGAAGGGATACAGGTACGGCCGGAAGTGATGCAAAATCTTGCCATAACATTACAACAAATTAAATGAGCTAATTCATACACCAAGCCCAACCCTCAACTTAACCTTACAATAATAATAATAATCAAAAAAGTAATTGAGAGGTTTAACGTTAGTTTGTATTTTTTAGTCAATCAGTATAACTGATATAACACAAAAAAGAACAGTTAATTAATCACGATTACGTCAGCGAACTCGCACGACTGTGAAAAGTAAATAGGCTACGTTACAACACATTTAATTAATGTGGCAAAGACTTGCACTGGGGACTTCCTGTTTACCAATGTGAAGCCCTCTGATTGGCTCAATATATATTGAGACGTCGATTACGGGAATTGGTTTCTCTTTAGGGATGTTTTTCGACTTTTAGGTCGAAAGTTTCGTTTAACTAAATTAGCAACTGATTTAGTTACAAATAGTTACGCGGCCTTTAGTGTTTACTTTAACCCTGTCTGATTATCTGACCAATTACATTTTACGTTTCTTTCTATTTTTTTAAAGTGGTTATTCTTAATAAGATGACAATCAATTTTATTCGGTGCTTGAACTCTTGGTTCCATAGACCATAAAATGTTGGTACATTGTTGTAGAATACGAGCCAATCATAAATGGCGTTTGTGTGACGTCAGGGCCAATCGGTTTCCTCATTGGCCAGAGAGCTTCAGTCGCTGCTCTGCAGCATTGTTTGAATTCGTGCGTGATAGAGGATATTACAGCTCGGGATTCAGCGCTGGTAAATCTGCATCTGCTTCTGTATGTGCTGTACAAATGTTTGTATGCAAAAATGTGCGGAATATTGAGCATAAAGATTGTGTTCGTGTAGAGTGAGAGTTTTTAAGCTTTGTGCAGCTATGAAGAGTTTGTGGTTTTGCTTTTAAACTAAAGCGTGTGTTGTAAAGGCTGGTGTTTCGTCATTCAACGTGATGCATTAACTTATTTGCGTTATTCGAGTCATGTTGTCTGATATTTAAACGCGTTACTTGTTGTACAATCATATTATGTGTAGAAACACACTTAGAAAAATAACTATGGTTTAGTTATAGTAAACATTTTTTGTGGTTAACCCGTAATGACCTAAAATGGACCACTGTCTCGCTATAATAACCATAGTTGAACCATAATATTTGTGTTAGACTATGGTAATGCAGAGTACTATAATACAACCATGGTTCATTTTTCCAAGAAAACTACATCAGTTGCATTATACTTGACTGAGAGTTTTGGATGTTGCAGACTAATGCTGATATAACCTGATATTGTCTGGACATGCGGCACAATAAATCAGCTCGCAAGCGAAAGCCATCGACCCCCAAGCGTAGATCTCCACCTGCCCCTCCTCCACCTGCACCTGCACCCCCATCCACATCCAGAACCCGCCGCACCAGCGGACCCTCCGGTGAGTTCTCTCTGACAGACATCATGGGTGCACTGCAATGAAACGGTGTTGGCCATGTAACTAATTATACCAGACATGAAATTAAGATGGTGTGCACATGTACAGCTTTACAGACCCTTTGTTTTCAAAACTGAATTTTAATCACAAATGGAAGTGGGCATAAATAGGCTGACCGAAATGGCAATGTCATCAAGCTCTATGTGCTGTTTATCCAGAGGCATCCCCACACAAGAAGCGCAGGTTTCGACCTGGCACGCGCGCTCTCATGGAGATACGCAAATATCAGAAATCCACAGATCTGTTGTTGCGCAAGGGCCCGTTCTCACGACTGGTATGGTTCACTTTCTCATTCTGAGTATTCACTGTAGTCTCTCTGACAGACCTTCAAGAAAAATAACTGAACAAGCACCATCCAGCATTATGTTTGAAAGTCTGTTATTATCCTTATTTATTGGCTGAAATACTTATGTGTAGGGGTTAGATGTAAAGCTGGATTGCAGTTTGGATAAAGGTCTGCTAGATGCTTTTATGTAATATGTAAATGAAATAGATGTCAGACTGATGCAGACATTGTTTATCTGTTCTTTTCACTTTACAGGTACGAGAAGTGTGTCAGACATTTAGTCGAGAGCACTTAATGTGGCAGGGGTATGCTCTCATGGCTTTACAGGAGGTAGGTGACGGTTTTTGTTTGACATTTTGTGGCCATTATTTTGGACGAAGCGCTAACTTATTTCCAAATACATCTTTGCAATTTGTTTCATGATCCAATACATTCCTAAAAGATGGGATCATTCGATTCTATATTCATATTGTGTTCAGAAGTGTTGCCGAAGTAACGTGGGTTTCATATGGCAATTTATGTTGATGTATGTAACATTGTTGAAACAACAAACACTAACATTATGTAAAAATGCATGCATTTTCTGCTTTAGGCTGCAGAAGCATTTATGGTTCGTCTGTTTTCCGATGCCAATCTCTGTGCCATTCATGCCAAGAGGGTGACATTGTTTCCACGTGATATTCAGCTTGCTCGGCGAATCAGAGGTGTTGAAAACCTTTAATTTTTTCCGTTTTGGATTTGAAGAACGTGGAAGGACACTTTGTATATTTCATGAACTTTCCATATTTCAGTCTTTGTCAGACCTCAATGCTATAAAAATGTAATAGCCTACATGTGACCAAGAATACAAGATGTTTGTCTTGAATTGAAGCATGTTCATAACACGTGAACTTATTTTAAACTGTTTTTATTGTAATATATTCAAAATGTTGTAAAGTTACACAGAAGTAGATGCGCGTTAATAAACAGTTGTTTTGTAGTACTGCGGATTATGTACATGTTATTGTTGACAGTTTCACTATTTCACTTGTACAGGAAACTTCAGATTGTTTTTAGTTTGATTGTTTTTACTTCATTTCAATAATAAAACATGCTAAACCACCACTGTAGACTAAAAGTTATAATATAGACAGCCTGCTATACAATTTTTAGCATTTAGGAGATTTAATACCCCACTATCCATGATAAAAAATAACTATTAGTTTAACTTCACAGGGCATTTTTATAATAAGTTTTCTTATGTCCAAAGAAGAGTTGCTCTATTTCACCATCTCTTTATGAGTGTTACAGTATCAGATGCCTGTTTACTGCTGAGCTTAAATATAACATGGGAATGGGGATTAAAATACAATGAAATGATTACAAACCCACTAATTTCCAGTTGGCCAAAGGCAAAATTGTAAGTAAATTTAAGGAAGTTCAATTACAATTTAATCTGAAATGTTTTGCTATTATGACAATGTAAAGAGGAAAATTGTGTTCTGTCCTCTAGATGGCAACAAAGCTCCATAATGATCTTTACTCTCCTAACTGACACTCATAAGACAATAGATTTTGTGTTTGTGACCTTTTGACACAATGATTAAACAGTTAAACAAAGGCCTGAAACTGAAATAAAAGTCTACTTCGGTCAATGGCATACAAAGTGCAGGCAGAGAGGAATGCAAACATAATGGCATTTTCTTATGATTTGATAATCTAGGCTTGGAAAACTCGCACTAACAAGAGGTGGTGTAGTAGTAAAGATTGAATAGGTTGTGTACAGCAAGTGCTCATGACCATATCAAACGTTATTTGCCAAATTGTGTGCATTTTATGCATTGCTATGCAAATGTTATGCTTTCTGTTTTCCATTATTACTATGTTGTGGTTTTGGTCTTTGAGTCTCAGCTGCGTCTGAAAAGCTGCTGTCCGTCAATGCGAAAAAGAGAAACTTGAATATGTGTGTTAATACTGTGCTGCAGGGGTGGGGCACTAAAGATGTATACTTACAACATGACATTGCTTATCCATAAGAGACGATGTCATACTCTGATTGGGTTTAGGTCAATGCAAGGTGTCTAGGACACATGTCAAATTATGTCTTTTTTCTGGTAGCAGTCTTTTCCAAAAAAGCTTTTTTTAAAACCAAGTCAACCTTACTCATCTGGGGTCATACGGTGCTCACCAAAATAGTAAAACCTGAAATCATCTCCTTAACAAAAATGGGTATAAATAGTATTTAAAATTACACAAAAAAATGGTGCTATATAGCACCAAAAGTGGTTCTTGGCCCGTAATCATAAGGGAAGCACTTTTAGTGCTATATAGCACCATAGCTCGGTGCTTCAGTGGTTCTTCAGAGGTTCTTTGGGGTGACCGAGGTGCTATAAAGCACCGTTTCCGATTCCTGAGCCTTTCAAACAAACAACTAAGAAATTAACTCTTGAATATTTGTTTGTGCTCAAAGAAAAAAACTGGTTCTATTTGACTTGTAGTACCGGTTTATATAAAGCCCTAATCACTTGACAGTCACTGGATCCTCCTCAAGCATTGTTCACATTCCCAAAAACAAAACAAAAGCAAGGATAGAATTCTAGAACATTAGTCATGTTTAAGACAATCTTTAATATTCAGCCTTGTGACTGAACGTAATATATAATAATAAAAAAGTGGTAAAACTTAAAAATTGGTCATTAGTAAGTTGTTGTGATGTCATAAAGTATGATGTAAGCAGTGTCAGATATATCTGAAGGACATCACAGAACCCTTACTGGACCCCCTGCAGTTTGCCTACAGAGCAAACAGGTCTGTTGAGGATGCAGTTAACATGGGGCTGCATTTTGTCCTGAAACATCTGGATAGACCAGGGACCTATGTGAGGATCCTGTTTGTGGACTTCAGCTCCGCTTTCAACACCATCATCCCATCACTGCTCCAGACAAAGATTACCGAGCTATCTGTTCCTGGCTCTATCTGTCAGTGGATCACCAGCTTTCTGACAGACAGGTAACAGTTAGTGAGAATGGGGAAACTCAGGTCCAGCACCCACACAATCAGCACTGGCGCCCCCCAGGGGTGTGTTCTCTTCCCACTGCTCTTCTCCCTGTACACCAATAACTGCACTGCCCAGGACTGTGAGTCATTCATTTCTGGGCACCACCATCTCTCAGGACCTGAAGTAGGACAATCACATTGGCTCCATTACTAAAAAAGCCCAACAGAGGTTGTACTTCTTACAGCTGATGAACTTCAACCTACCACAAACTCTGTTAAAGCAGTTTTACTCAGCCGTCATAGAGTCTGTCCTCCGCACATCCATCACTGTCTGGTTTGGCTCAGCCACAAAATCAGACATCAGAAGACTACAGAGGACGGTTCGGACTGCTGAGAAGATCATTGGTGCTCATCTGCCCACCCTCCCAAGAATTGTATACATCCAGAGTGAGGAAAAGGGCTCAGAAAATCACCATGGACCTCTCACACCCAAGCCATCATCTCTTCACAATGCTGCCGTCTGGTCGGCGCTACAGAGCACTGAGCACCAAAACAACCAGACACAAAAACAGCTTCTTCCCTCAGGCCATCTACCTCTTGAACAGTTAAATGGTTTTTACCCACCGTGCAATTAATAACTATTAATAAAGTGCAATATTAATTATATCCTCCAGATAATACACTATCTATTTTTATACTTATTTTTATACTAAACTTTTTCTGTCAATTATATTTCATTCTGCTGTATAAAGCACATACCTTGTACTACAACAGCCTATTCTTATTTTTACTTGTACATATTTACATGCACACATAGCTTTACTCTATATATCTTTATCTTATGTTTGTTGTATTGTATTTCTTATTTTTTTATACCCATAGGCCCTTATTTAGATCATCTGTGTACTGTATTATATTGTGTTATGGTTTCTGTGTACTGGATGCCCCTGTCACCAAAACAAATTCCCTGTTTGTGCAAACATACTTGGTAATAAAGCTCTTTCTGATTCTTCTGATTACATACATTAAGGCCGGTTTCACAGACACGGCTTAGCTTAAGCCAGGACTAAGCCTTAGTTGAATATTTATGTCGCTTTTATAAAACTATTAATGGTGCATCTTGAGACAAAACAATGACATATTTTAAGATATGTCAGGGCAAATTATTTTCAGTTAAGACAGCTCAAACTTTCATTTTAGTCTGGGACTCTCTCAAGCCTTGTCTGTGAAACCTGGCAACAGAGTTTCTTTGCGGCGCTTGGCAACAGCCTGTTTATGAAAGATAAAATGGAGACACAACACATGATCACTGCCTGAAGGAAAAGGGAGGTTAAATAAAACATGGGAGGAGTTTTCAACACTATAGAATCAGTAAGTCTTGTATAGGACAGTGTCCACAAAAACATTTTCACCCAGTTGTGAATATGCCATGCTCCTCTAAAAACATTGAGTTTCGGAGCTTGACAGTGCTATTTTTTTAGCCAAAAATAAAATAAATCTATGCTTGACAAGCTCGATGGGTTTCACAATTATTCATGACAATTAATCATGTTTCTAGATATCAAGAACTTTTTCTTCTCCATGCAGACTGTAGACCAATCGTTTGCCGTTTGGGAAAAGTTTTTTTAATCCAGAAAACCTTTCTATGCTCAAGCTATTTAGCTTTGATGCTCTATTCCATGTACAGGTCAGGTGGAAAATCCAATATTTCAGATTTCTGGGGTAAATAGATTATTTTAATTTCCAAGCAGAAATATTACAGTATACAATAAAAACTATACAGTGAATCAAAACAAATTAACGCATTAAACACACATTTTTTTCTTTTAAACATTGTTTTGTTAAAATACACATATTTTTCCCTCAAAGTATTAAAATTTACAGCCAGTAAAAAATGATAGCCCATATTTACCAAAATTATTTACAGAAATTTAAAATGGGATAGATCAAAATTTATATTAAAATTAATTTTTTAAATATTAAACAATATTTGATGGTTCATTTAAGGGGTTAGGCAAGGGGTAAGTTTTATTTTATCCCTGAAGGGAAATTTGTCTTGGGCAAAGTGCTACAATGTTGCTCTGTACAAAAATAAAAGTATAACAACACAGTAAGGGTAAAATGCAAGATATGTAAAGCTCAAAACACAGATAAGTGCTACCGAGTGTATTGTTCTTAGTAAAATTCAACAGTTTTATGGAGGCAGGAACCAATGAAAACTTCAGTCTATTTGTTTTACATATTATAATAAGAAGAATAATAATATGTTTAATTTATATAGCGCCTTTCAAGAACCCAAGTATCACTGCAGCGCCCGGGGAGCAAGTAGGGGTAAAGTGCCTTGCTCAAGGGCACCTCAGTCATACCCGCCAGCCCTGAGAATCGATAAGGACATACAATTACATCAAAAAATTGTCAGTAAGCCTATATATGAGAAGTTCAGAAAAAATGGAAAGTGTTAGTTTGAGAGAGTAGTGAATAGAGTTGAGACTTGAAGGTCTGGAGAGTAGGGACAGCACGGAGGGGAAGCCTGTTTTATAATTTCGGACCTAAAATACAGAGCGCCCTACCGCCCACTGTAGAGAGCCTGTACCTAGTTACTAGATCTGAGAGTCCTGGAGCATATTGTGGCAATAACTCAGTAAGGTACTGAGGTGCAAACAGGTTTCTATTATGAGCTGATTTTTGATAGATATCCGTTTATTTTGTGCATGTAAACACGCTCACTGCCTGTTCATGTAAAGTCTGAATGATTTTCATGGCTGTTTTGTAGATATGAATCAATTTGTTCTTCAGTTGAACAGACAAGTTTCCAAACCGCAGGCTGTGATTTGACTCTTCAAATAGTTACTATTTTGTTTCATAGAGAAAACTTAATTTCTTTTTTATCAGATTTTAATTTATTTAGCTTCTGTTATCTTCTCACGTCTGCCAATTCCTCTTTTTCAAAGGATCCTCCGTGATTGTTTTAATAAACAGCGAATGTGTCTCAAATTTTCATGGTAAAAATGTACCTCACCTGTAGTGTCTTGCCTTAATGACTGAAATGTGCATACTGGAGACAATATTACTGCTAAACCAGCCTAATGGTGCTAATAAAACACATCCTGAGCGAATTCTTTCTGATGTTTGTCACACGTCCTGGTGAGGTGCATACGCAAGACAAACCAGAGGCTCTGTGTGGGAGTTTGATCGCATGTGTGACCGTTTTTCAGAAATCGTCCACTTGATGTCTGCCTGTTAAGCCAACTGTGTATCCCAGGTAAAGGAATTTTGATGACATTGTGAAGATCATTTGTGCATCATAAGGACGTTGCAACCAATTAAACAAAGACCCATGTAGTCATTGACAAAGGGCAAATCTGATATGGGAAGAGTATATATAGAGAAAGCCGCGAGTGTGAGTGAGAGATTCACACAAGTCTTCAAGGTAAGTGGTAGTCTTGCACTGAGAAAAGACCAAATGAACTTCCAAGAGTAGGAAAATTGTGTAAGATATAAAGAGATTTTCATCTTTTTTCTTCTCTGTTCTATTCATTTCAGATGAAAGTCCAGGTTTTCCATCTTTCCTCTCTTAAAACCACTGTCGTCGTCTTGTTGATGTTACTCGTGCAGCCTCCCGAAGGACTGATGCTTCCACACCATCCCATGGTTTACCTCCCTATGCTGGACAACCCCGAGTGGGAAGCTGAGATGCTTCAGCTCCAGGCGTCACTGGGAGATCCAGCAGCGGAGCTCCATCCCTGGGATCTGGTTCAGGAGCCTGAGGAGCTTTTGGGAAGGATGAGGCCAGAACTGGCCTGGGGACAGATGGGGAAGAGCCAGAAGCGAGAGGAGCTGGGACGGAGACCCATGGGCATGTTCCCAGACAACCATATAGAGGCCGTGCCTTATCCTGAGGGGGGAGAGGTTGAAGAAGAGGGCGGAGAAAAACGGAACGAGGCGCTCACGTCCATCGCGGGAGGTTTGCAGGCATTTAATAGACAGAAAGGAGGTTTTGGCTTTCGATTTGGCAGAAAATGATGGGAAAGTTGTGCGTTATGTATAGGTTGGGGACACATTTTGTCTACAGAGGTTAGCTCTACAAAACCTCTCTTTATGGACAGTTCGTTAATAAATGATTGAAGATTTTTTGTTGTTCATTGTAAATACTGAAAGGTTTTGTTTAATGAGATGGTATTGGGTTAATGTTCATTCATACACATCAAAATAAAGGTGCTATTAAAGAACCATGGCATCTCTGTGAAAATCCTTTCGTAGCACCTTTATTTTTAAGAGCGTACTTATGAAGTTATGAAGTTTTATAATTACAGGATGTTTATGTCACGTCCTTAAACCAAGCAAAGGTTTTTTGGAGATTATGGGGGAACTACACAACAATTGCAGCACAATTTTAATAGAAATAGAAATGCAAGAAACTGTTTAAGGAAAAATGATATTGTGCTGACCAAATCATATGTTGAACTTTTGTTTCTTCAAATAGGAAACCGCTATGTAAATTATATAAGTTCAGTGCAAACACTGATTGTTATTTATAGCTGTGATGATATCATCTGTTTGCCATTCATTAAAAGTTGTTAATGAACACTTGTCTGTCTTCACTTAATTATCATCAGAATATAATGAACAGAATGTTTACTAAAAGTTGAAATTTTGAAATATTTTATCAGACCTTTATTAACAGACCTTGGAATGTCACAAATAGCCAATAAAGTATTCCAGCATGTCCTGTAATAATAATGTCTCTGCAACACTGTGAAAATTCATATTAAAAATAAGAAACACATTTGTTGTAATAAGAGGTTTTATTAAGATCATGTTTTTGTCGTATTAAAAAGCATTATGACAACATTTTCCCAATGATTTTACCATGTTTTCTGTTCGCTGAGAAGTGTAAATTATTACGAGCATTTTGATTTCATTCATTACTTTATATGAATCCAGTATATATATATGGGTGTTTCTGCAACTACGGGCACTTTTTACTCTCCAAAATAAACAAATAAAACAAAATCAACCCCTGTGAATTTAAATCGTCAGAGTTTGTAATACATATAAAAAGGTCAACATAATTGCATGGAGTCATTTGAGATTTTAATCTGGAACATGTTTATTTTTATATTTGTAATTCAATATACAGTAAACCTTAAAAATGTGCTGCAGTAAAGACATTGTTGCTAATATTGCAGCTAATTGGCAGCTAGCAAGGGCTACTACATGAGTTTTGACTCTTAGCATCTTAATATTCATTACATGAATTAAACGTTTCAAAGTAAAGAATTACGTATGGTAGGACACACAATAAATACTGACACAGAAAAGATGATACTCACCTTATATTTTTGGGATCGTGTGAGTGAGGTGGCCAAATCTGTCAGCAATGTGCTCATGTGCTAATTTCTGTATAGAAACTAGACTTGTTCGTCTTTGATAACACGTCATAATGAAAGCAATTTCCCATTGTTGAGGACGGTATCAAAAGTGTGGGACAGGCACGTTTACTTCTAAAAATGATCAGTAAATAATACAAAGACCTTTAAGATGCTGTAAATAAATTAAAAAAAGAAACAATTCCATTCAAAATATCGAAAAAATGTAATTCAATTATCTTATTTTACGTATCTTATCATTGTGACCAGAGTTGTGCGACATGAACAAAATGGTGTTTGGACCTATAAATGCTGCATTTCATATGAACTCACATTAATCAATAATTATATTTTTTGTCAAGGTGTGTATGACACTGTGAATAGATTATAAAGCGTTAAATGACGGAGTTTTCACTGTGGGGATTTAAAAGTGCCCGTAGTTGCGGAAACAACAAATGTCAATAACAAGACCTTGTGTAAGACCAAAAGAGAAACCTAAACACACGCAGTTGAAACTCGTGACTGCGGAGTTCACCTGGTAACTGGTGACGCAGCGTTTGCTCTTCCTCTATTGGTCCATTACCTGAAAGGCGTGGATGAGAACTGGTGTGTGTTGACCTGTCAGACAGGTGTCAGTTTATCAGGAGCGAGCAGAGTACGCGCACGCAGATTACGCGCAACGTTTGCGAAATGGATTTAAATGTCGTCTTATATTCGCTTGTTCTACTTGGTGCTGTTGTACAGACCCAGTGCGGTAAGTCTGATATCACTCTCACATATTCTGAGAGAAACTGAAAGAAGAAAATCGTAATCGTTCAATAGTTTGTCTTATGTTACCCAGAAAACATGTTATTATAATATTAAAACGTGTCACAAATGCGAGCACGAAGCTTAGTGATGTTGAGGTTTAGTAGGGTCCGTCGGATCTCCTCAGGTGTGTCAGTAAAATGGCGCTGTTTAACAGGTAAAGAAACACTTTCGGTTTTGAAAAGAAATTATAAAAATGGCGGACGGTTGAGTTTGATCATTCGGTGCCATTGTTTTTATGGATTGTTTACTATTTCAGTTTTGCTATCCTGACACCTATCCGTGATTTATTTGAGAAGTATTCATTTATTTCATTCAAGAAACAGAAAAGGGTTTTTTAGGTTTCAATCAATGATGAATCCCAGTTCAAATCCTGTATTTTAAGGAGTAGTGGCTGTTTTATTTTTATATTAAACATTTTTCTGACAGTTTCCATATTTGCCTTAAAAGTTTATTTAAAGCGATATTTCACCCAAAAATTTAAATTCTGTCATCATTAACTAAAAAATCTGCATACATTTCTTTGTTCTGGTAAACACAGAGAAAGATATTTGGAAGAATGCTTATAACCAGACAGATTTTGCCCCCCATTGACTCCCATAGTAGGAAATACAATGGTGGTCAAAAGTGCCCCAGAACCGTGTGCTGTTCTACATTCTTCAAAATGTCTTATTTTGTGCTCCTCAGAACAAAAAAAATGATGAAGTATTTTTTCTTACAATGTGAGTCAATGGGGGGCAAGATCTGTTTGGTTATAAGCATTCTTCCAAATATCTTCCAAATGTCTACAAGAGTGCACAAGACCTCAGTTCAAGTGGGGGCCGGTGTTCTGCAAAAGATTAGCGAAACTCGAGAGCATTTTAACTTTCAAACTTCATTTGAATATGTAAAATAACAGTGAAAACCTGAATGTTTTCTTTTTCCACTCAGTGACAATTATCACAGAATGATTTTGAAGTTAAAACCAAAATCAAGTTAAAAAGGATAATGTGTTTAAAATAGTTTAAAATTGTAATTGCTTTCCTAATCATTTTAAGAAGTGAGAAGAAATAGCTGATAACAAAACACTGCTCTTCGGGCTCTTTGTATGTACGAAACCATTCTGCATACATCAGACACAACAAGGGCTTTAGTTATGACATGCCAACAGTTGGCTTACTGAGGTAAAGTTCACTTTGTTCAGCTAAAAACGTATCTTTAAGGTTTATCTTACGCTGTGTCCTTTGCTGGTGAATGCTAGTTGGAGTTATAGAATTCAGTTGTGCATGCCAAAGTCATTGACCAGTAACGTATGTCAGATTCTGGCCAGACGGGATCTGTCAGTCTCCTTAATATGTGGAAAGTGTAATGTTTTTATATTCATTAATATACTATATATATAATCTGTAATAACTGCAACCTTTTAAGTATCACTTTTATATTCAGACCAGATGATTTTGCTATTAATAACATTGTCATTATTTCTGTTCATATTCCCCACAGAGAAACATTCCCTGTACTACACGTACACAGCTTTGTCCAAACCTGTGAATCTGCCGGGCATCTATGAATTCACTGCTATGGGTTTACTGGATGACAGACAGATTGATTACTACAATAACGAGGATCAGACAAAGATTCCTAAACAGCCGTGGATGAAAGAGAAAATGCCAGCGGATTACTGGGAAAAAGGCACCCAATCCAGAAAGAGCAAAGAGCAGTGGTTTAATGTGAACGTCAACATTCTGATGGAGCGAATGAGACACAACAAATCAGGTGAGGAAGGTTTAATGCCATTTATCATGCAGTTTAATCATGTGTATTATTTCTAGAGGTGGGCATAGATTAATTTTTTTAATCTAGATTAATCTAGATTAATCTTGGAATTAATCTAGATTAATCTAGATTAAAATGGCTCATTTGAATTCTGCCGAAGGCCTTCAGAATATGTGTGCTACCCAAATAATGACTAAAAGTAAGTCTTTTGAGAACGGGTTTCTCAAGCCAGGTGGCGCATTAGACCAGGGGCTCATCTCCTGTTTCCAAAATGCATCACAAACTGCTTGAGAAAGCTGTTCTACTATGATAATTGGTGATGAAAATAAATTATGTTCAATAAGATGTACTTGTGTTTAATAACTGTTTATTCAGTTAAACATGCATTTTTAAATTACATAACGTAGCCTACCTAAAGCGAAGGAGTGAATTTCCCAGCTGGCATCGATGAGGTGTACAGTAACGCCGAGGTAGTTTTCATTTTTGACAGATGTCCAATGGTCGCCAGTCAGTGCTACAAACCTAGCCTCTACCATCTTCTCATCTTTTGCGGCTTTCTCTGCGGCGTACTGGTCATGTATTCTCCTCATGATAGTTCGCCTCGCAGGTAGTTTGTAAAATGGGTCACCTGTGGCCGCCTGGAGAACAAGCTCGAGCCCATCATCTTCAACCACGCTGATGGGCCGGCAGCTGGTGGCAATCCACTGAGCGAGGAGATTAATTAGCTTGGCTGATAGAGCTGTGCTGACGGGCTTGACTCGGTTGAACTCAAACATAGTAGTTTGACGACGACCACTTTTCTCCTGCACTACATCAGTGCTTGGCCCGGCATGTTCCGCATTAGCTAAGGGATGCTTAGCGGTCAGGTGGTACTTTAGACTTGAAGAACTCCTACAGTAAGCCAATTCCGCATTACACAAGGTGCAAATAACCTTAGTTTTATCGAGGTTTCCATTAGGAAGCTTCTTAAAAATAAACTTTCCCTGAAGCAAACCCGGCGACTTCACAGCAGCATCCATGTTAACACGTCAATGTGATGTAGTAATTTCACAGTAACGTTAGGCATACGGGTTTGAAGACTCGTTCCCGCCCCCTACATTGTAATTTGGCTAGGTATACATCCGCGCTAAAATATCAAGGTGAAAGTCATCATAGCTTGCGTAGTATAGACCCAGCTCCCAACCCGATTTTGAGAATAGATTAACGGCGACATTTTTTTTATCGCGCGATAAGAGTCTCACTGCGTTAACGGCGTTAACGCCGTTAACGGCCCAGCACTAATTATTTCTTTATTTTATTAGCTGAGCAACATTTTGATTTGTCTTTATATTTGTCTTGTTTTAGATGTTCATGTTCTTCAGTGGAGACACGGCTGTGAAATTGATGAAAAAGAAAATAAAGGGATATTTTCATTAGGCATCGATCAGTACAGCTATGATGGCAACGACTTTCTTTCTTTTGACGATAAGGTTTCACAGTGGGTCGCTCCAGTTGATGCCGCTGTCGCCACCAAATTGAAATGGGATAATGTGCCCATCCTGAACCAGTACACCAAGGGCTACCTGGAGAAAGAGTGTGTGGACTGGCTCAATAAATTCAGAGAATATGGACAAGAGGAACTCAGAAAAAGCTGTAAGTAAATGGATTTAAATAAACATGACTCTCAGCTTTCATAGTGCTGGAACTGAATCATAAACTGATTCTTGTGTTCTCAGCTCCACCAGAGGTCTATGTGTTTGCAAGAAGGTGTCAGAGTAACAAAAAACAAGGTGAAACTCACCTGTCTGGCCACTGGCTTCTACCCTAAAGATGTGACATTGATGATTAGGAAGTATCGCACATCCCTGCCTGAAAATGAAATCGAATCCTCAGGAGTCAGACCGAACCATGATGGAACGTACCAGCTGCGGAAGAGTGTGAATATCATGGAGAATGAAAAAGCAGATTATGATTGCTTTGTAACTCACAGTACCCTTAAAGAACCAGAAATCAAAATATGGAGTGAGTTTATTAGAAAGAATCGATTTTTTCAGGAAAGAATATGTATTTGTAGGACGATACACAATTTAATCGTCATCCTCAAACTTTTTGAAATTCAGTGCATTACAGCAGTCACATGCTTTACAGATATAAACTTTTTTTTGCAGATGGAAAATGTTATGACTGCAATGAAGGGGGTTTTCTGGCTATTGGTGTGGGGATCGGAGTTGTGATCACAGCAGGTGTTGCAGCAGCAGCCATAGGCTTTTATCTTTATAAGAAAAAAAGTTCGGGTCAGTATTACATCACATTACTTGGCACTTCTTTTCTTAATAGTTCTCTTTTGAAGAGAAAGTTGTTTCTACTGTAAGAATGCAAAGTAACTAAAGAACTTGCCCTAATGTACAGATATATGTCAGCACTGTTGATGTGTTTGAAATGTGTGGTCTGACACAGAGGGATCTTTTGTCTTCACAGCAAACAACACACAGAACAGCACAGGTCAAGGTAATGTTCCACTCTCGACTGCAGCCCAGAACAACAATGCAGCTAAACCTGGAGAGAATGCAGCTTTGCTGTCGGACAAATCTGGTAAGCGTGCTTTACTGATCAATGTTATTGATTAGCTTCGATCTAGTTGGATGTTCATCAAATGTCAGTTGTGCATATTGTTGAGAGAAGAACTAGAAGAGTAAAATGTGTGTAAAAGCGTTCATCGCATTTTTCTTAGTCTGAGACGGGTCTTCATTTCAATATTATTTCAGTGGCAAACGGTCTGACTTCATCGTTAAATCAGTTTTCTAAATGGACAATGATATCTAGGAGCAGCAGTGTAAAAAATTACAGGTTTAGAAAAACCATATACTGAAATGAATAGTTTACCCATAAAAAGAAGACTAATGGACTTAACACAAAACAAATATATGTACTGTGCTGTTTCTGCACTTATACAGGACATTTATTTTTTGTTTTCACAGCAAACAACGACACAGCTATCACACTGCCTACTGAAGCGCCAAACAACAATGGAGCTAAACCTGGAGAGAATGAAGGTTTGCTGTCGGAAAAATGTGGTAAGTGTGTTTTAGACGTGTCGTCGATTAGCTCAGATTTCATTTAGATGTACAGGTAGCTTATTCACCAACAGTCAGTTGTAGAGAGGCCTACGGTTGACAGTGTTACAACTGAAAGGAGAACATGAAGTGAAATACTATATGTGTAAGAGAGTTCATCTTCACTTGGCACTGTGGTGAAGGACGAGAGACATGTAATACCAATAATGCCCCTTATCTTCTTCAGTCCTAGGTGACAGAGCCGGTTCAGATGGTGACTCTGGTGAATATGCAATCTATTTCCTCTTTATACAAACATTTCTGGCTTGACAATGGCCTGTGTTGATTGAACATTTTGAGTGGCAGGATTTCACTGTATCTCTTTTCGAGTACGGTAATTCACACACAGGGAAGAATCAGGCAACTGTTGTCACTTGACATTCCTCTGTTTCACCAACAGGAAAAGGGAACTCGAGCGAATCAGAGAACAGTGCGAAAAGCTCTCAGGAGAATATGAATGAACCTGGTAAGTATGCTTTAAAGCTATTTATTGGTTTAGTAATATCGTAAATAATGTATCATCTATATATAGTACACAATTGTTACAAACTTCCTACAGTAGTGTTATAAGTGTGATTAAACAAATAAGATAAGGAAGTATGATTATGAGGATGTTTATTAAAAAAAATATCACAATAATATTGTTATTGTGAAATGTTTTGGGCACGATGACCGTGCAGTGAAAATCTAATATTGTAGTCTGGATTAAGAAGCTGATTTCACCGTCTGTTTGGGTTTGAGGACGGCAACACTGCTAGCCTTGTTATTTAAGCGAAGGTTTCTTTCACTTAATCCTGGTAGGGATGAGAGCCTCACATGTGAATATTTGCAAAGGTTTAAAAAAGGCTGACGGAGTTACAGGAGTCAAGAGTAATGCTGCAAGGACAGGAGTAGATTGTTAGGTCCATCCAGAGTAGACAAAGGTGAAGCTGCGGTTATGAGCTGTACAGCATAATATAACAATCAATCTGGTAATTACATTTCAGTGCCATGTCCGACCGAAATACAACGTTTTTGTTTAAATGTTTAAATATGGGTATCAATGCGGGGAAGATTTAGCAAACTCAACTCTAATAGTAATTCAAATATAAGAATGACTTGTGTTTGTTTTTCAGTGTGAGACTCCAGTGCTAACAGACTGCTCATAGAAGATGAGCAGAAGCCATACAGATGCAGAATCAATCCAACAGATCAACGCGTGAAACAAGAAATAGCATCACGGAAGATTCATAATAAACAATTTGGTATTTGTCACTTTAGTCGACACTCCTGAAAATGATCGTTTTTTAAAATGCAGTTAAATAAATGTAAATGTTTGACAACAGGAATGTAAGACATAGTTTTAATGTAATTATTCTGTTAGCTGAATCCTTTCTGTTCTTTCGCTTTTTGAGTCGGTCGGAGCTTTCTTTACTGCAACTGCATACTGTTTGGGAACTGCATTTATTTGTTAAAATACTCTTTCATAGAAAGCCAAGTATATTTTGTTTGCCACTATATTTGGAGCGAACATTAGTGCTTTAAGGTTGGTTTCAAAGCTTTTACTTGAAATGTATTTTAAAAACTGAAAACATGATTTCTACCTCTGCTAAGAAAAAGGGTTTTGTTAAGTAATGTTTTGGTTTTAAAAGGACTATAATGGCCTAACGTGGTTAAATTTAATATGAATTGGATGTGATCTGACAGGCAGGAACTGAAGAAACACCTTTCAGCAACTTAGATAACTTGTTGAAAGCATCAAATGCTTCTGAAGTAGGGCCCATAAAGGAATTGTTTACTGTTTTTATTAGTGCCGTGAATGGATGATTGTGCACAATTATATTTGATATTAAAACCTTTAGATGATCTAGGCTTATTGTTTTTTCAGCAGGGACGCATAACTGTATGTTGCTAATACTTTGAAATAAGAGTTGTACACTGTTTTGTGCAATACGAAACTTTACCCATATAGAGTGAGCAACCTCTTAAAGGACAAAACTTTCATACTTTAAGGGTCTGATTACTGAATACTAAAAGCTTAAGTGATATTTAACTTACTGTTAGCCCAAGTTTAATGTCACTTTACCGTATTTCGTGTATAGGATTTAGTATCGACTGTAATCAGTTCCCTCGTGATTTCCCTTATGAGAAGTCTAAGCACTCTTTTGGTCGTTCATTTTGTAACATTGACCGGCTCTGCCTGGATATGGGTGATGATGATAACGTCTCCATTTTTGTATTGGTTAAAACACACTCCGTCATTTCCGCCAGCTACTTGTTTTCGACCTCGAACAAGCCTTCGACGACGGAGCGATATAAACATTAGTAAAGTGACACAGAAGGTTTAAAGCAATGGACGCAGTTTTCATCGCGAGGCGTTTTGTTCTACTCGGAGTGTTTCTTCATGTTGGGACTCTGCTGTCGGCTCAAGCGGGTAAATTGCGTTTATGTTGCTTTTCTGAGAAAACGAAAGTAAAAGTGGAGCAATACGCTTCCTCTAAACGTGTTTGGACTTGAATTGTATAAATGTATCATGGCATGAACGTCGAATTATACGATATTATGCCACCTATTGTTATATAAATTGTAAGAAAATGTATTACTTGAGTTAAAAAGGTAAATATAGACGAATATGTGTCCTGAGCTCCGATCCAGATGGCCAGTCCGGGGCCGTTAACGATAACGATTGTAACGGTGTCATGCGGACCAACGTATTACTGTATCAAACAGGGTTCTTGCGACATTGTTTCAATTCTCAACTCAACTTTATTTATATAGAGCTTATCACAATTTTCATTGTTACAAAGCAGCTGTACATGAGACGTATTGACTATAAGCAAACAATAAAAGTTATACCTGAAAAAACACGAAAAACGTGAAAACACAGAAGACAGACATACCCACATACAAAACACTCCACACACACAATATGCACACGTACTAACACACAGACATAGACACACACACAAATGCCCACACGCACACACACACACACATCATGTCTGGTTTACTATCTCCGTGGGGACAGTCCATAGGCGTAATGTTTTTTATACCGCACAAACTGTATATTTTATCCCCAACCCCTAAACCTAAAGATCATAGAAAACCTTTTGCATTTTTACATTTTTAAAAAAATATCGTTCTGTACAATTTATAAGCTTTCTTGCCCATCAGGACCTCAATTTGGGTCCCCACAGTGACACGAGTCCCCATGTGTTGGTGTGCATTCCGGTTTAGGTCCCCACCAACATGTACACACACACACACACACACACACACACACACACACACACACGCACACACACGCACACACACACACACAAGCACAGTGAAAGCACACATATAAGATAAAGGGAAAAAGACAAATGATCAAACCTATTAAAACAAAAGAAAGGTTTTAATTAAAGGGACAAAAAGTAAGTCATGAAAGAACGGGAAGCTGAATGAGCAGACGTTGTAAAAATAGTCTGTTTAGCAGGACCTTATTTATGTCCCCTGTCAGCATTTTTGACTTTTTTAACAATAGGTAACTTAAACTTTTTATATGGCGTTTGAACTGGTTCTGTTATTAAATGTTGTCAGAGACCATTCTGTATTACGTATAATTGTATTTATTTGTCTTGGCATTTGTTTTTCTGTTATTACAGAGAAACATTCCCTGTACTACACGTACACAGCTTTGTCCAAACCTATGAATCTGCCGGGCATCTATGAATTCACTGCTATGGGTTTACTGGATGACAGACAGATTGATTACTACAATAGCAAGCATCAGACAAAGATTCCTAAACAGCCGTGGATGAAAGAGAAAATGCCATCGGATTACTGGGAAAAAGGCACCCAATCCAGAAAGAGCAAAGAGCAGTGGTTTAATGTGAACGTCAACATTCTGATGGAGCGAATGAGACACAACAAATCAGGTGAGGAAGTTTAATGCTAAACATTTTAAATTTAAAGTTCAGCATACTGTACATGTAATCGATCCTCATTTAATATGCCTGTTACTATTAGCTTAACAACTTTTTGTCTCTTTGACTTTGTTTTAGATGTTCATGTTCTTCAGTGGAGACACGGCTGTGAAATTGATGGAAAAGAAAATAATGGGACATTTTCATTAGGCATCGATCAGTACAGCTATGATGGCGACGACTTTCTTTCTTTTGACGATAAGGTTTCACAGTGGGTCGCTCCAGTTGATGCCGCTGTCGCCACCAAAGTGAAATGGGATAATGTGCCCATCCTGAACCAGTACACCAAGGGCTACCTGGAGAAAGAGTGTGTGGACTGGCTCAATAAATTCAGAGAATATGGACAAGAGGAACTCAGAAAAAGCTGTAAGTAAATGGATTTAAATAAACATGACTCTCAGCTTTCATAGTGCTGGAACTGAATCATAAACTGATTCTTGTGTTCTCAGCTCCACCAGAGGTCTATGTGTTTGCAAGAAGGTGTCAGAGTAACAAAAACACGTTGAAACTCACCTGTCTGGCCACTGGCTTCTACCCCAAAGATGTGGAAGTGATGATTAGGAAGTATCGCACATCCCTGCCTGAAAATGAAATCGAATCCTCAGGAGTCAGACCGAACCATGATGGAACGTACCAGCTGCGGAAGAGTGTGAATATCATGGAGAATGAAAAAGCAGATTATGATTGTTACGTGTCCCACAGTACCCTTAAAGAACCAGAAATCAAAATATGGGGTGAGTTTATTAGAAAGAATCGATTTTTTCAGGAAAGAATATGTATTTGTAGGACGATACACAATTTCCTCAAACTTTTTGAAATTCAGTGCATTACAGCAGTCACATGCTTTACAGATATAAACTTTTTTTTGCAGATGGAAAATATTATGACTGCGATGAAGGGGGTTTTCTGGCTATTGGTGTGGGGATCGGAGTTGTGATCACAGCAGGTGTTGCAGCAGCAGCCATAGGCATTTATCTTTATAAGAAAAAAAGATCGGGTCAGTATTACATCACATTACTTGGCACTTCTTTTCTTAATAGTTCTCTTTTGAAGAGAAAGTTGTTTCTACTGTAAGAATGCAAAGTAACTAAAGAACTTGCCCTAATGTACAGATATATGTCAGCACTGTTGATGTGTTTGAAATGTGTAGTCTGACACAGAGGGATCTTGTTCTATGCGGTCATACATGACATATTGTTTTGTCTTCACAGCAAACAACACACAGAACAGCACAGGTCAAGGTAATGTTCTACTCTCGACTGCAGCCCAGTACAACAATGCAGCTAAACCTGGAGAGAATGAAGCTTTGCTGTCAGACAAATGTGGTAAGTGTGTTTGATAGTGTTAAAACTGAAAGGAGAACATGAAGTGAAATACTATATGTGTAAGAGAGTTCATCGTCACTTGGCACTGTGGTGAAGGACGAGAGACATGTAATACCAATAATGCCCCTTATCTTCTTCAGTCCTAGGTGACAGAGCCGGTTCAGATGGTGACTCTGGTGAATATGCAATCTATTTCCTCTTTATACAAACATTTCTGGCTTGACAATGGGCCTGTGTTGATTGAACATTTTGAGTGGCAGGATTTCACTGTATCTCTTTTCGAGTACGGTAATTCACACACAGGGAAGAATCAGGCAACTGTTGTCACTTGACATTCCTCTGTTTCACCAACAGGAAAAGGGAACTCGAGCGAATCAGAGAACAGTGCGAAAAGCTCTCAGGAGAATATGAATGAACCTGGTAAGTATGCTTTAAAGCTCGATTATTGGTTTCGTAATATCGTAAATAATTTATCATCTATATATAGTACACAATTGTTACAAACTTCCTACAGTAGTGTTATAAGTGTGATTAAACAAATAAGATAAAGAAGTATGATTATGAGGATGATTATTAAAAAAAATATCACAATAATATTGTTATTGTGAATTGTTTTGGGCATGATGACCGTGCAGTGAAAATCTAATATTGTAGTCTGGATTAAGAAGCTGATTTCACCGTCTGTTTGGGTTTGAGGACGGCAACACTGCTAGCCTTGTTATTTAAGCGAAGGTTTCTTTCACTTAATCCTGGTAGGGATGAGAGCCTCACATGTGAATATTTGCAAAGGTTTAAAAAAGGCTGACAGGAGTTACAGGAGTCAAGAGTAATGCTGCAAGGACAGGAGTAGATGTTAGGTCCATCCAGAGTAGACAAAGGTGAAGCTGCGGTTATGAGCTGTACAGCATAATATAACAATCAATCTGGTAATTACATTTCAGTGCCATGTCCGACCGAAATACAACGTTTTTGTTTAAATGTTTAAATATGGGTATCGGTTGAACAATGCGGGGAAGATTTAGATAGTAATTCAAATATAAGAATGTGTAGAAAGGTTCAATAAAAGGAACCGGGAACATTTAATTAAAAGAATAACAACGTAAATAAACAGCCGGCAGCCCCTCACGGACGACTGTCGGCAACACAAACATAAATCAACTTAACATGTGTCCGGGCCCAGTCCTCTTACTTACCCTCTAAAATATCCATATTTCCTCATTTTTTAAATTTGTTTACTGTGTCACACATACGTGTGAAATGAGTGAGTCTCCCAGAGAAACTTTACCTAAAAACGTATTAATGTTAACGGCTTCTGTCACCACAGAGGAATGGAGTAATGCATTCAATGAATGTTTGATTTTACTTCTAGAAACTAAATTCCATTGATGTTTGTGATTGCTGAAATATTTCTATTCTTTTTCCTCAGTATGTGCCTAATGCAGCTTGTGAATGGTAAGATTTCACAAATATTAAGTGTTGGTTTTGGCATCAGTGTTTTGGTATTTCAGTGTTTGATCAGTATGATCCCATAGTGACATTTCAATGTGATATTAACCATAGATTCAATTTGTCCCACAGGAGGGAAGGAAAAAAGGCCCTTTCTGCTCTCTTCCGCTGTTTTTTCAGAAGACGAAAATCCTCACAAAAATGTTTTTGTTGGATGTGTTGCACTTTTTGATTGCGCTATTTATACTGTATCTTAGAAGCCATTGAGCAGTTACCAGAGAATAGCTTCAGCTGGCTATCTTTAACAGTAAAGTAAAAATGAAGTGTTGGCATTAGTGAGTGAATTGAAAACAATCTTGATTCATGAGTTGTAAAGAAGTGCACCAAAGCATACAACCCAGATTCAAGGCAGTTCGTGGCATAGGCCGGAAATCTATTGATGTTAATGGACACAAATTTTCCCTTTTTTTCGTGTCACTCAGCATGACTTTTAATACTCAAACATTGTGTGTATGTACATTTATATATTTATAACCTGATATCAAAAGAAGGCGTAAATATTTTTGGAGGTGACTAACCAACACCTTACCTCACCCCAAACCCCAAAATCACAGCTGCAAAGGCAAATTTAGCTAAAAAAAACGAGTTTCAAGAGGTGGCAAAGCAATGATATATGGCGTCCATAACCCCTGAACCTAATGTCACAGGGGAAAAGTCATATCATAACAAAACATACCAATGAGATTGTAGGAAATAGGAATTCACACGAGTGAGCCAACTTGTAAAATAGGTATGAATTCCTATCAGATTGCGTTGATATATATTTACACATATAAAAGATACTATTAAAATATGTTAGACTGAAAGTCGTGCTGACTGAAACGAAAAAGGGGAAATTCATTCTTTAAAGTTTTTTCTATGAATTAGAGCACAGTTAAGTCAACTCCGTGGGGTCTGAATTTTGTATTCATTCAAACCACCATGTCCAGTAAAAGTGTTTATTTAATTTAGGTCACAACATTTCATTTGTTATCAAGTGAGTTATGCTGCAGCGTGTTACACTTTTAAGCTTTGTGAATGCTTTTTAGCTTTGAAATGGTATTTTAACATGTTTATTTTGATATCACCATTAGTGCATTGTTTGTTCTTAATTTGAGTTTGAAAAAAAAAAAAAAATAATTCAGTCTCATTGCACTGTATAATGGAACTGGTGTGTGATCAGCAAATTTTACCACAATTGACAGGGTCCTGTACATTGAAAAAAATATTTTGTTACTTGGTAACAAGTTTAAATCATGTAAAAACACAAGATTTTTCATGTTCAGTAATGTAACTTAATCCATTCATGTTAAAAGTATGTGAATGATTTGTGTTGTGTTAAAATATAATTGTTTAAACTGTTCAGAGGATAAATATTTCCTAGCATGCTTTGCATAAGGAGTATTTTTTTGTGTTTTCAGTAGAGAGAAATCGTTGAGATTTAGAGTTTTATTATATTTTAAAATGTTGTGGTTACCAGTGTTTAGAAGAGCTTTGTTTAATAAAGCGGTTAAATAGATTCCAGTTTAGAACTTTAAATCAAAATATGAAACTTGAAAACAAAATTTTGTCAAACAAACGTAAATTGGGCGACTTGGACGTGAATTATTAACAAGTAATCATAACATCTCTGTGTGTAGACGATGTGCATATTTTTAAATTAATCCAACAGATTTTGTTTCTGTGTAAAAGTATAAATGTGTTTACTGTGAAATTCAAGCTTCATCGGCCCTGCTCAAATAAATTTCAAGCTGTCATGTTTACAATGTTGTTGACGTATTGTTTCTTTTAAATGATTTACTGAATTGTGTAATTTGGAGTAATTTTTTAGTTTGGATAGAAAACAAACGGCAGATCACTAATGAACGTCAGATAAAGAAAATCACAAAATATAAAAAATATTTGTTAGGCCTATTTGGTAACACAAATAATATAAAATGTATTTCCTATTGGAGCAATATGTTTTTACAAATATGTATTAATAAATGCTGTAGAAGTATTTACGACGGCGTTTTAGTGCCACGTTAAAAATACAAAAAATCCAAGATCTTGAAAATAAAGTCGAAATGTTACGAGAATAAAGTCGAAATGTTACGAGAAAAGTCGAATGTTTCTTTAATAAAGTCGAAATGTTACGAGAATAAAGTCGAAATGTTTCGCGAATAAAGTCGAAATGTTACGAGAATAAACTCGTCGTAATACGTATTTTGTTTACGTGTATGTTGTAGTTTAAGTTATGTTAAAGCATTATGTTTAAGATGGTGATCATCCTCATAGTCTCTTGAGAAACAACATGTCCTCTTCGAATAGCACGCAGATGTAACCACCTATATCCTTGGTGTCGACCACTGGTCGCTATTTCAGTCTGCACAAAAGAGTGAATAAATTCAGTTTCCTACGCTGCAGTGTCCTTTTACTAATTATAACTCCGTGATGATGCGCCAAAAGACAAATCATTTCCTTATTGCTAAATCCTAATCTAAAGTAGGATTTAACCAAATCCTCCACATCCATTGTTTCCAGCAATTCTGTAATTTTTCTCAAAATATTACGAGTTTAATCTCGTATTACTACGAGTTTATTCTCGTAACATTTCGACTTTATTCTCGTAACATTTCGACATTATTCTCGAAATCTTGGATTTTTTTTATTTTTAACGTGGCGCTAAAACGCCGTCGTAGAAACTGAATTTATTCAGAAGAAAAATCAGACAGACATTGAGGAAATTGCCTCTTTTGTGCAGACTGAACATGATGCTTAAACATAACTTAAACTCTTAAACTACAACATTCACGTAAACAAAATACGTATTACGACGAGTTTATTCTCGACGAGTTTATTCTCGTAACATTTCGACTTTGTTCTCGAAACATTTCGACTTTTTTTTCGAAACATTTCGACTTTGTTCTCGAAACATTTCGACTTTGTTCTCGAAACATTTCGACTTTGTTCTCGAAACATCCATCCATCCATCCATCCATTTTCTTCCGCTTATCCAGGGCCGGGTCGCGGGGGCAGCAGTCTAAGTCTCTAGACACTTCCTCCAGCTCTTCCGGGGGGACACCGAGGCGTTCCCAGGCCAGCCGGGAGACGTAGTCCCTCCAGCGTGTCCTAGGTCTTCCCCGGGGTCTCCTCCCGGTGGGACATGCCCGGAACACCTTCCCGGGAAGGCGTCCAGGGGGCATCCGGAAAAGATGCCCGAGCCACCTCAGCTGGCCCCTCTCGATGTGGAGGAGCAGCGGATCTACTCTGAGCTCCTCCCGAGTGACCGAGCTTCTCACCCTATCTCTAAGGGATCGCCCAGCCACCCTGCGAAGGAAGCTCATTTCGGCCGCCTGTATCCGGGATCTTGTCCTTTCGGTCATGACCCACAGCTCATGACCATAGGTGAGAGTAGGAACGTAGATTGACCGGTAAATCGAGAGCTTTGCCTTGCGGCTCAGCTCCTTCTTCACCACGACAGACCGGTACAGCGACCGCATTACTGCAGAAGCTGCACCGATCCGTCTGTCAACCTCCCGTTCCATCCTTCCCTCACTCGTGAACAAGACCCCCAGATACTTGAACTCCTCCACTTGAGGCAGGAACTCTCCACCTACCTGAAGTGAGCAAGCCACCCTTTTCCGACTGAGAACCATGGCCTCAGATTTGGAGGTGCTGATTCTCATCCCAGCCGCTTCACACTCGGCTGCAAACCATCCCAGTGCATGCTGAAGGTCCTGGTCTGATGGGGCCAGCATGACGACATCATCCGCAAAGAGCAGAGATGAAATCGTGTGGTCCCCAAACCAGACCCTCCGGCCCCTGGCTGCGCCTAGAAATTCTGTCCATAAAAATTATGAACAGAACCGGCGACAAAGGGCAGCCCTGCCGGAGTCCAACATGCACCGGAAACAAGTCTGACTTACTGCCGGTAATGCGAACCAAGCTTCTGCTCCGGTCGTACAGGGACCGGATAGCCCTTAGCAAAGGGTCCCGAATCCCATACTCCCGGAGCACCCTCCACAAGATGCCGCGAGGGACACAGTCGAATGCCTTCTCCAAATCCACAAAACACATGTGGATTGGATGGGCAAACTCCCATGAACCCTCCAGCACCCTGGAGAGGGTATAGAGCTGGTCCAGCGTTCCACGACCGGGACGAAAACCACACTGTTCCTCCTGAATCCGAGGTACCATGTCCAGTACCTGGTAGTTCCCGGGGAGGCGATCCCCGATAGTTGGAGCACACCCTCCGGTCCCCCTTCTGGGAGACCACCACCCCGGTCTGCCAGTCCAAGGGCACTGTCCCCGACCGCCACGTGGTGCTGCAGAGGCGTGTCATTCTCGTCATTCTCGATTCTTTATTCTCGAAACATTTCGACTTTATTCTCGAAACATTTCGACTTTATTTTTATTTATTTTTTTTTTTTTTACGTGGCACTAAAACGCCGTCGTAAGTATTAAACATTGTTATAAACTAATGTTACAAAATACCATGACTTCAATCGATCATACGTTTTTATTGTTGTTTTACCTTATTGTATTGTATTTCATGACTGTGGAATATAACCATTTTGTTTTTGAGTATGAATGAAACGCATTATAAAATGTATTATTATTTAGTAGTTGTCATTCCATCTCTGGGTGAGTTATAAGGTTGGACTTTTTTTACATTGGTTAAATTAGCTTCTGCCACCCACCACCAGTTTCCTGTCATTGACATTTTAGCATCTAGGCTTTAGAAAAAAAGGACAAACCAACATTGCAACATCACACAGTGAAGGTTGAAAATGATGCACGATGCTGTCATCATGAAGCATTTTATCCGGCTCTGTATTTTTTATCCTTCTTGAGGCTGGAGATGAAGCGTTGGCTGATAAAGGAGGTCAGGCCGCACCAGCGGGGACGAAGGAGAGCTGGGGGGCAGCGGAGAAGGGAGAAGCCAGAATTCCAGTATTTAACCGTCTAAATTATCAGAGGCCAGCAGTAGCTCACCCTCAGCAGTGGAAGGGTTGTAGGCTGAGCTTTCCTGCATGCAAGTACTCCCACAGCTATACGCTGTGGTCGGCTCACGCACCTTGTCAGATGCATCTTGAGGCTCTGGTGATGATCTGCTCGGTCTATGCGATGGCTTGTTGATTGCGGTGGGCTCGGGCTCTTCATCTGTGGTGGGCTCAACAGACGCTTTCTACTCTGGGATGGTGACGGCTGGCTGGGTTCTGGATTGGGAGTGGGGCTGGAGATGTCCTCTGCAGGCCGACGGAAAAACGTAGTCCATTTTTCTTCCGCACCCACTCCACAAATTGAAACAGGACATCTGTATCGATACCCGGCCCTATTATGTATTGTCTACATTGCATTGATATTTGGGATTTAGCCTTTGCCAATGTGTGTATGTGTTTGTGTGTGCGGCAGTCACAGAACATTATTATAAGTAAGCATGGACCTACCGACAAACTTCAGAGCAGCTGTGAATAGTAAGTATTTTCTCACAAATATAAGCACTTCCAGTTTTCAACAATATTATCCTATAGTGACATCTCAGTGTGTTAATTAGTTTCTTTATTCTACCACAGAAGAAGTATCCTGAACCAAAGAACAAAGCTTCACAAAAGCACTCCCCATTGGATCTGTTATGGACATACAGGCATTTGTAAGAATTATCATGATCTTTGATCACAATTATAAGTAATATATTCTCCACCACACTTTGTAAGGGAAACAAATATCAGCCCAAATTGGGATGAATTTAATTGTTTATGATCATTTATACTTATCTGGATCAAATTCATGATTTGGGGAAATCACTGTGTTTTTTGGGTGTTTAATGATGGATGATCAGGTTAATAACTTCTAAAAACACTTTATATTTCACATATTTCAAGTCTATTGTTCACCGCAATCCTTCTTCTAACAAAACGACTGGACTTCTTCCGGTCCATATAAAGGCCTTCCTTCCCATACGTGATTGGTAAAGCTGATCAGGTCTGTCGTGATTGGTTCCCCGCTTAGAGTGTGTCAGAGCCATTGAGAGAGAGAGAGTCGCATTGACTCCAATGGAACAGTTTTTTCACAGCAATGACGGTTCATGGAGGCTCTCAATAGTTCCAGGAAGCTACTAGTTACACATGGAGCTGCGACTAAACAGTACAAGTGAGGTAAACTAAGTAATTTAAAGACGAAAGCCATTTAATGAATAAAAAAATGAAAGGAATAAAGAATTTAAAGAGAAAACAGAACTTCCTGGAACTATCTGAAGGCTCCATGAATCATGTGACGATCCAGCGTTTTGGACTTCCGTTTGCAGAACTCTCTGTCTCAATGGCTCTGTAGTGTGTGTGAAGATGTCCCACCCATACCATATCAGCGAAATTACGCTTCTCAGGCTGTTGTGGTTGGTCGGTGCCACTCTCAGTGCACCTCTATTCCTAAACTTTTGCTTTCAGCAATAAACAGTAACAATGGCGTCAACTTCACTTTATCAGTTAAAAACATGCGGATCGAAATACATAAACAAATTGTACAAACATATAATTGATTTGTATAAAACTGTTGGAAAATGGTAATAAAGAAAAACTGAAAAAAAAACAAACATGCGGATCGATCGAAGTGTAACGGAGGTCTGCTAGTGCATGTGAAAACGTTAATCTTTGTCGCAAAGGGGTCGCAAATTTTGACACCGGACCGAATGGCGTCAGACCGGTTATATTAATTAACCCTAAAAACAGAAGCGTTAGTTTTGCCTTTTAATATTGGACCCGAGTTGCATAATAAAACAAGCCGATTGACCAGGAGACATTTGCAAGCAGGACTTCAAAGGTCGTTTCATAGAAGTGTTTTAGAGGTATGCGCAGAAACACACAATATCAGTGTGTTACACAGAACAGCTTTCACAGCCGATGTTAAAGTCATGGAAGCTGTTATTTGACCGTTGGTTATCTTAGAATGTGTGTAGCTGAATTCTTACTACAAGCTGTAGGACTGTGATGAAAGTAAAAGTAGTTTAGCACACAGTAAAAGGCGCACAAAACCTTTCAGTCAAAGGTTCTTTATTTTATCTTTCACACCCGTTTATAATCTCAAGAAGTTTTTTGCACTTTTGTGAAAAGGAAAGGTTCTTCGGTTGTTACAGGTCCTTTATAGAACATTCTTCTGTGGCACCTTTGTGAAGCACCTTTATATTTAAGAGTGTATTTAAACATGGACATTTCTGTCCTCTATGGATCCAAGTGTGCATTTATAAAAACAGACACTGCTTGAAAATAATAATGCAACAATTGAAGTGGTTGTTAATTAGTTATATATCCAAGACCGTAATAATACAAAAAACGGCTTCTTTAGCACAATAATTAATAAATCGCTTTAGCAGCATATGGAAAATATTAGAATACATTTTTTATTAAAGAACAACAACACTGGACCATGTTAACAAACTGGCATTTAAAGGGTTTTAACTCACCCTCTGTATAAATGTCTTTGTTGTGATGAAAACAGAGAAAGCTATTTGGAAGAATGCTTATAACCAAACAGTTCTTGGCCACCATTAACTACCATAGTAGGAAAATGGTTTTATAAATGTCTTTGTTCTGTTGAGCACAAAAGAAGATATTTTGAAGAATGTAGGAAAGCAAAGAGTTCTGGGGGACTTTGACTACCATTGTTATATTTCCTGTGAAATGTATACAGATTTGGAACAACTTGAGGCTGAGTAAATGAAGACAGAATTTTTGGGTGAACTCTTATTCTTACACTTAAGAATTAAATTAAATCCATTCACAGTAATCAGTAATAACACCTCTGAATACACAGTTATGTTAATTATATTGCATTTCAATACGTCCACAATCTCACACAGTGGACCTTTAAACCCACATACATCTACTCAAGGAAAAGTACAATCTAGCAAAGATAAAAGATTCAATTTATTTGATAACACAAATAAGGGATTTATGCACTTCAGATGTCAACCAAGTTCTTATTCATGGAGACTACAAGAAAATGGAAAAATCACATCAGTTGGTAGTTACACAGAGTTATCACATTGTAAAGTTTCTGCATTTGATTAATGACAAAAAAAGACAAACACACCTTTCCATCAAACAGGCTTCTACACAAGGTGATCCAGAGGGCACGCACACTTCAGTCGAGCACATGAAGTAAATCTGTTGGCGAGACAGACTGTAATCTATACACACGATCTGGAAAGACACTGAAATCTGTTTGACTTTGTTACCTCCTCATTTAGATACTTATTGGTGGACAGGTCCATGAACTGGAAAGCTGTAATCTCAAAGCGACGCTGGTGCAGATTCTGAGGCAAATCTTTCATATAAAGGATGGAGGTGTTGCCACTGTCCAGGGGGTTAGGGCATCTGAAAAATGGTTTAATGATAAACAAGAATATTTAAAAGCATCAATATATACTTTTAGTTTTAGCACATTTCCATCCTAATCTAACAAAACAATGTTAATAATATTACATGGTGACTTATTGGAAGTGAATTGCAGAAAAATTTAAGATTATTAGAAACAGACATGAAAGTAAAAAAGGTACCAATACATATGACGGACTAAAAGTTGTATTATTTACTGAAGAAGAAAATAAATACCGCTCCGCTTGGTTTCCATCAGGATAAACTGATGTATACGTTATATTTGTATGGATATAATATTGTGTATTTTCAATATTTGATTATATTGGTTCTTACCCCTCAAAAACCAGAACCAAAGCTCTTTTGGCCGAGCGTGGATAAGCCACACAGTAGTGCACCACTAAAGTAGCTTGAGGTTTGGGAGACTTCAGACGCAGCTCCAGATAGACAGGTTTTCCCAACAGAACACTGAGAGGCTGATGATGCCGTGGATAAAACTTGGTGAAGGTCTCATCTGCAGGAGAAAGTCAGTCAAGTAGCTCCATGATTGGTTAATGAAGGTCTGTACCTCCTGCTACAAATGGTGGCAGTAAAGGTTCGCGCAATCTGATCAAGAGCTAAACTTGACCTAGCTTTAGAGATTTACCTTCAGAAATTAAAAGCTGAACTCCAAACAGTCCTTTAGAGAGCAGATGCGGAGGAAGACTTGGACTCATAACCATGTATCCTGCACTGGCAAGCAGAGGAGTGGCGGAAGCCTTCGGGTAGCGGCATTCAACAACCAGTCTAAAGAGAGCAAGAATATTGGCTTTAACCCAGTTATTATTCTTTGAGAAACTAGTGGCTTTTGACTTTCAAACTATTTTCAATTCTCAGCACCTGATGGGATTGTCCCTGGAGATCATGCCGTACTTCAGGATGTGGGCTCTGGTGATGGCGTGTACCTCAACCATGTAAATCGTTGTGTCACCTATGACCTGATGAAGAATTACAGCACGTCCTCTCAAAAGGGTACACTCGTCCAGTGAATGCCCACCCTGCAAGTGTACTTACAAAAGAGTGTGCTCCACACTCTGTGACCGGAAATTTGAAGATGGCAAAGTCCTCATTTGAAATAACAGGTTTACAACCAGTCTTCCCAGACACCATCAAGCTCATGGGGTTCACGGGGACGTTTGCGAAATCAGCTTGGACAGCAAACACAAAATTCTTATCGGCTGTGCATTCTGGAAAAACAAGAAAGTAAAACAGACCTTAAATCCATCACATTTTCTGGCACATCAAAGCAATAGTCAGCAGTAAGTCCATGGAACAGACAGACCAGCAAGGCAAGTTCACATTGGTTGCATCTCACGACAAAACTGGGGCAAGTGAACTGAGAAAGAAATATATATATCTGAGGTCACACTATAGGTTTCTTAGAGAAAGTGAAATATTGAATATACATGAATATGTTGACCTGTTAAAATGTGTTAAACATACTGTTAAATGCGTTTAAAGGTCCAGTGTATGAAGTGTGACTTGCAACCCACGGCTCACACCACCCCTCCACATACCATCCATTGGATAGTAGCAGACAGAGGTCATGGCATCAAAGCAGCATCCTTTATCCAGGCACTCATCTGAAGTTATGTGATGGGTGCTACATGTCACCCTCTGATCAGCAGAAACACTGCACCCTGAACAGAATCACAATGACAGGCCATTAAACCATACTGTAAACACCAGAGGAGTGTGAAGGAGCGTGATGGTGGGCCGTTACCTCCTGGTTTGATGTTCAGTGGCAGTAGGACTTGTTGGGGTGGCGCTGACTGGGCAGGTGCCGGTTGGGCTGGCTCCGGCTCTACTGGTGGTGCTCGCTGGGGGCTACGGGGAGCAGGACCGGGGGGTAATTTTGCACACTTTGACATCTGATCTGACTGCAAACTGCTTTTTGGAGATGCTTCACAAGACAAAGTAGCAACATCCAGCAGTCCATCTTCATTAGGATAGAGTATCGTGAGAGTATACCGGCCATCCTAGGGACAATCCCAACCCCTTTCATTTCATTTCAGATATGTCACGGGAATGAACACAAATACAAAATTCATGTTATGTTAAAAGTGGTCTCTATATTACAGGAAGTTCAGGGGGGTGCTTTCATGTGTAAAAGTGCTTGTGACATCACTTACAACAGAACGCAATTTCAGATGCAGATAAATTGCATTGCAATGGCAAGTTTTGTTTGGAATAACATCATACGAGCATGTTTTAAAGGGGAAACCATCCTATTTCAATTATTGTTTGTGACAACTCCTGTACTAAAATACCTCCAAGGTGACATGACAGCCAGTGTAGTCCACAAGCAGTATATTGTGATCCGAGGCTTGTGTCAGACAGTATCCGCAGGACTCTGGAGCTTCAACCACAGATTCAATGACGGAGAAACCTAAACAACGATTTTTTAAAATAGGATTTATACTAAATGAATCATCATCATCAAATGAAATAACTTACCCAAAATCATCACTTTACTTAGTAAACCAGAGGGTAAAATCACTTTAATAGTTTGATTATAACAGTAAACAGGCAGCTTAGACTTCAGAACTTGTGACGTTTCTTGCGGCGTATAATCGACCTGCACTTCACCTTCTGAATAATAATCATCTATTGCTGAATTATAATTGAAACTCTGTGAACATCCCAATTCAACGCAGCACAAAGCCAGAATGACAAGCGCGTTTCCTCGCTGAGCAGCCATGTGTGCGTCTGTACCTGCACGTCAGACAGAAAGCGTGAGATGTGACTTTATTCACGTCACCTGGCGCGCTGCGCGTTTAACGGAACTGAACTTTAATATTCAATTAGCTATTAATTACGTTTTTTGACGTAAAGCGTTTGCTTTATGCGGCGCTTGCGCAAGACCCTTCGACTAATGACGTCGGAGTATCACGAAAGCGAGATGTGATTTGTTACTATGTTAACCCAAAAGATATTGCTCTTGAACATCTGATGAACTTTGTTATTCTATATGCTAAATTCTTTATTGACAAACAAAAATTCGCAAAATCAATACCAAAATTTGCACCTTTTCTCATGGAACTAAACTCTATCCTTAAATCGCTGTTTTTGTTAAAGAACGAAAAAAGTAATACCTTACAGAATCACTATAAAAAGTTTTTCCCTGAAACCCCTGCTTGAACTATATAATTTTTATTTTTTTATATATATGTATATATTTTTTTCTTTAATTATTTGTTTAAATTATTATTATTATTTTTGTTTTTTTTTGTTTACTAAATTTTTATTTCTTCCTGGATTTATTTATTATTTTTGTCAACAATGTGCTGTTTGTTCTGTATACCTTGCAGTTTTGTACATTTAAATTGTTCAATAAAAAAAAAAATATGATTGATCTACTGACATTGGATTCTGGCTTTTTGTTCCTGGTTGTACATGTTATAGAATATGCATTTATATGTATGTGTTATAATGTACATCATGTTGTATATTGTGTTATTTAACTAAAAAAATATGTATATAAAAAAAAGAGTATCACGAAAGCGAATCAAGAGCTGCGCTTGCGCAACGCTGAGTGCTAAACCCGCCCATTTATGTTAATTTGCGGTCATTTGTGTGGAGTGGGCGGGGTGGTGTGCTGCGCGTGCTCGCCTGTACAGTGGAGGGCGCTGTTGCGTTTGTTTTCTCTCTGTTTCTCTGCGAGTGAAGAAAACAATAGCAATGGCGCCTTAGGAACCCTGTGAGGTTTTTGTTTTTGCTGATTTCTAGTTGTGTCATTTCTGTCGGATTATTTACTTGCACATCCAGAGAACAGGTAAATGCATCGTGTCGTGAGGAAAAATAACTTAAGGATTGTACGGATTAAAGACAATCAAATCTGAATGAAATAATATGATTACTGTAAATCTCGCCAATGCTGTCATCAGTTCATAAATCGCTGACAGAGTCTATATGGTTGAGTTCCGTTATTGCTTAAATATTCACCAGTATTGTATCAATTTGATTAGATGCTGCGCACAGAATGTTATTGTCTCTGATTCTGCACAGTGTATATTGTGTAACATATATACTTCACCACAGTGAATTGTTGGCAATCAAGAAAGTATTAAGTGTACAGCAATACACATTAAAGCGCTATATAAATGCCTCATTCATTCATAAGTAGTAGAAGGTAGGACAGGAAATAAGTATCAAGATGTATGCATTCTGCAGATACTCTCACAATGCATTTGTTATTCACGTGGGCAGTATATGTGTGTTCTTTGGGACACTTTGTGCTACATGCATTGAACATGTCCGTGGATGTTTCATGTTTTTGGGCAGGTGAGAATGAGTGCTGAGACGGCAGACCGGGTGGCAGTGACCGGCAGTCGGCCCTCCACACCACCACAGACGTCCTGGTTTGAGTTTCTGCTGGATCCATCATTACTGGAGCAGCACCTACAGCGGACCCATCCAGGTATCTGAGGACAGTACAATAACATTCACAGTCACTGTAGACACGTGATGTGCTGCAGTACAGTACAGTACAGAGGTTCAAGATGAAAATGTTGTACCGTTGCCTTGAAGGGTTGATTTTTGCACTTGATTTGAAGGAATTGTTTCATTTCACTAGAAAAAGTGACATCAGGTTGTTCCAAACCTGTATACATTTCTTTGTTCTGCTAAACACAAAGGAAGCTATTTGGAAGACGGTCAGTAACCCAACAGATCTCACCCCCCATTGACTCCCATAGTATTTATTTTCCCTACTATGGCAGTCAAGGGGGGATGAGAACTGTTTGGTTATTGACATTCTTCCCAATATCTTTCTCTGTGTTCATCCGAGCAAATAAATTCAGGTTTGGAATAATCTGAGCGTGAACGATGACCGAATTTTCATTTTTGCGTGAACTGTCCCTTTAATTTTCACACGCCATCTTTAGAATGAGACTTAATGACACTGACGCGTTAATTCTTTCTAATGGTGTTTTCTCAGATCCGTGTCCTGTTCTGCTGATCATTCAGTTTCTTGAGCAAGCCTCTAAACCGTCTGTAAATGAGCAGAACCAGGTCCAGCCGCCGGTGGATAACCGCAGGAACCGCACACTGAAACTGTTGGCCCTAAAGGTGGCTGCCCACCTCAGATGGGACCTGAACGCTCTGGAGAAAGGGTGTGTGTGGTGATCAAACTTCCTTTTGTGAAACTTCCTCGGTCCTAGTTAGACTGCTTGATTCAATCGGACCGGCTGAATTGGCAAATAATTAACATTTCATTCACTATGTTGGCATGACATTGTGTTACTTTAGAATTCTAACAGTTGTTTTTCTGTTTGAATGTGTCTGCAGTCTGACCATCCCTGTGCTGAACATGTTATTAAATGAGTTACTGTGTGTCAGTCGTGTTCCTCCTGGAGTCAAGCATGTAGATCTGGATCTGTCCAGCCTGCCGCCCACCACAGCCATGGCCGTGCTCATCTACAACAGATGGTCAGTGTGATGCATCATTACATGTGACAGATCTTCTGTGTAATGGCACAGTGAAAATGTTCCTGCCGGTGGATTTGTGTGCCATCGATAAAGTAGTGAAATCTTGCATAAGGAGAAAGCTTGCCGCTGATTGGTCCATGTTAGGGAACATTTTGAGATATCCAATCAACAGCATCTTGTCTCAACAGGGCAATCCGTACCATTGTGTTGAGCAGCTTTCCTGAAAAACAGACCAAACCTGGACCACATCAGCTAAACATGTAAGTCACATTACTCGCTGTCTTAAGACACGCGTGTGGGAAGTGTGTTACGGTGCTGATGTGTTTTGTGTGCCGCAGGATGAGTCTGGTCCAGCAGGAGAAGGAACTGACGGACAACATACTGAGCGTGGTATGGTATTTTTGAGGAAATTGCTTTTAATGTTTCGTTGCTATTTATTCTTGCTATTTGTTTAAGAGTGACTTATAGAATATCTCAATATTTTTCAGCTCAGAGAACAGGCCGCAGACTCCATCACGGTGTTAGAACGAGCTCTGAACATCAACAAAGATTTCTACATCCACACGCTCCGTACCCTGGACCTGCTGGCAGCTGATCCCAGTTCAGCCAACGGAGAGACGGAGTCCTCGACTGCAGGGCTGCGGATCAGCACCGATGACCTGCACTGTCAGGTGGGTCACGTGACCTAGTGAGAGAAGAGGCGTGTTCGGCCTGATGCGGCGCCGCGCAGACCGGTCGCCGTCAAAGTCAATTTTCAAAACATTTTCTGTGTAATGTATGTAACTAATGTCTGTGTTACAGGTGCATTTTGATTTAGGAGGCATTTGCTTTCAGCGAGGCTGCTCTGATCATTCAGCGTATGAGAAAGCCAGAGAACATTTCAGACTCACACGGGAATTACTCTCGAAGGTGAGACGGTTTCCATTTACAAGACTCGCTATTCCGACTCTCTTGCTCACCTGCACCTGTACAAAGCATGGTCCATATATAAACAGAGGCTGTTTCGCATGATATCAATCCTCATTTTGTTGTGTTTGGCAGTTGGGTAGCTCGTCTTTTTGTCATCTGGACCAGCAGCGGTTGGCTGGTTACTGGAGCGCCTGCAGAACTCTGATCGGGACCTCCGACTCCAGCGAGGCTCAGCTCAGCCCATATGAACAGATCAGCTGTTTCATGAAGGATCAGAACTATGAGGTATGAGAAACCATGCGCATTTGATCATTTCTATATTATTGTGCAGCCCTAACTCTCAAACACCTACTAGACTTTAAGGAGGCTTTCTCACCTGACTCATTTAGTACGGTTGAATCGCACTAGAGTTCGTTTTCTTTCTTGGTGCGGTTTGTTTGGGCAGGTGTGAATGCAGCAATCGCACTCGAGTGCACACCAAAAACGGACCAAATAAGTGTACCGAGACCTCCTTGAAGAGGTGGTCTCGGTACGCTTTCAAACAAACCCTGGAGCGGTTCGATGGGTTGAGAACGTGACCAAAAATCACATGAGAAGAATGTCTTCCATTTGACATCTAATAGAATTGCTCTCCGAGTTCTCTGTAGACATTAATACTGTTTATTATAAGCTCGAACAGACTGAAGTGTTCAAACAGATTTTAATTGGCTGTCAATGTTGGGAAAAAGTTGGTCAGTTTTCACCATTGACCAACAGCAGGAAAAAGGTAGTCAAATGTGCCCCAGAACTGTTTGCTTTCCTACATTTTTTCCAAATATCTTCTCCTTTATGTTCAACGGGACAAAGACATGTATACAGATTAGAGGGCGAGTTAATCATGACAGAATTTTCTGTGTGAACTATCCCTTTAAAAAAGATTTCTCTTAAAAACCTTATTGGTGTGAGCGAGTCTTAAAATAAACTCTTGTATTTCTGTCATGCAGGCTTTAATCGAGGCTTTTATTAGAGACAATGTTACACTGAGTCTACCCGACAGCTTCAGACATTCAATTCATCTGGAGCTGCTGCACAAACTGCAACAAGGGTGAGATGCCGCTTTATCATATTCTACCTTTTATCATTTTTTCCTGCGGGGTGTTTTGCATTACGGACTGTGTAAAACGTTCTCGAGATTTGTTTTGAGATAAAATGTTGCGGGGTTGTGCGAGGTGATGTTGAAGGTGTTTGTGTTGTGTGTCAGGGACAGAGCTGTGGAGGCGGTGTGTCATAAACTGTGCGTGTGTAACGCCGTGAGAGACGCTCTGGAGGGTCGAGTTCTCAGTGTTTCCTTTCATCAGCTGCTTCTGAAACCCTCTGAAAACACCATCAGATTTCTCATGGAGGTACACTCAGTTCACCAGAGTAAAACCTCATTGTGATATTTTATTAAATCGGCAGCAATGGCAGTTTGATAAGACTCAAATGTTCAATGAAAGAAATATTTATATACAAGAAATGTGCTGTGTCGTAGCGCTATGGTGTTTTATGTGATGTCGTCTGTTTGTCATCCTATTGGTTGGCCAACACATGACCTGCTTCAACATATGTAATGTTTTGCTTTCACTGCTCTAAGAAGTTCTTGAATCCGATCAGAAACGAGACACATTCTATTATAAACATGATCTAGTTTGCAGTGTTTTTCAGTCTTTCTGTCGTCTTACATGCACAGGTGTGCGTGCGCTCGTCGCGTAAGGAAAACACGTCAGAAAGGATCAAGAGGAGATTGGCTGTTTTTATCAAGTGAGCACAATCTCAAGGTTTAGTCTGTTTGAGATTGTGGTGGATGTTCTGATCTTGGTTTGGCTCGCAGGTATGTTTGTGAAAGTCTGGAGGACGTTTCTCTGGCCCTCGTGGTGTCGTCTCATGAACTCCTCAAGGAGCTTCTGGAGGACGAGGAGGAGCAGGTCCTGACGGAGCAGATGAGGAAGTGCTCGACCTCAGTCAACCTCAATTCCAAACCACTGCCTTCCTTTTACGACATTCCCAGTATGACCTCTCTGATATAGTCAACATGATCTTCTGGAAGCGATGTCTCTTAACTTTTGTTGTTTTGTTCTGGACAGCTACCGCCAGCGTCAGGATCGGTCAGTTTGAACAACAGCTCATTCTCTCGCTGGACGCTCGACAGATCAGACAGATTGTCATCGAGCTGCACGGGATGGCCGAGCGACCGTACTGGAGGGTCAACAGCAAGGTCAGAGTTCACTCGGATGGTCTTCTGCCTTATTTTATCACCACTGTTAACTCGCATCATCAGTTTGGCGGTCCGTAAACGGCTTATTTAGTTTGTTATAATAATAATAGTAATGTTACAATTTTAATATGGGCATTTTGTCCATATTTGTTTAGATATGTCTGTTTAGGAGTAAGTAGATTTGAAAGACAACTCGGTACAGTATTTTGCGTTGTCTGAGATTGGCAATACAACATTTCTGCGCATTAAAGTTTGAATATATATTCGTCCGTTTTGGATTAAGAAAAAAAGGTCGCAGAGGGAGGAAAAATGGTCGCAGTCTAGATTTGGGTTTAAAACATGAAGGTATAGAAAGAATCCTCTGCTTCTTTTTATTGACAGTAATATAGTATCAAAACATAGACATAAACTAACACTGGGGGGGTTTCAAAAAGATATCAAAGAAATAAAAAAATATATATATGTTTTTAATTAAGTTTTCAATGCGTTTTGTTTCAAGAAAAGCGAATAGAATCAACATAAAGTTCCATTTCTTTTTGAATGGAAATAAAACAATCTACATCTGTGTATTTAACGTTTTGCTAACAAAAGGATCAAATTAATCATATAAATACAATTGCTAGTATGGTAAATTCTTTGATGATTCTCCAAAACACCAAAAAGTTTCCAAAATCAAACAAAAAATCTTAATAATAAAGTCATAAACATTTTCACAAATGGGCAGTGCCAGTATAAATGAACCATAGTTTCTAAGCAATTATTACAAAAGTGTAATTCCCATCTATATCTTTTTAAAATGTCATAAGGAAATGTTTTGTGGGCCAATGTTTTGCTTACACGGATACAACGTCATCTAATACATTTCGCCCTCTGCTGGAATAATGAGTAACTTCGCTCCAGCGCCTCTTAGGTAAAGTACAATGATTAAATATAAATCAATTCTGGGATAAAACAGTTAAAACCGTTTTAAAAAGAATCGCGATGGTTAGTTGAATCGATCGTCCCCCCACCCCTAGTACATACAGTCCGGTACATGTGAACTGGTCATTTATCAGATCAGCTTTGTGGAATATTTCATGCATATGTTGTGATTTTGTAGTGGGAGGTTCCAGGTGATTATCTGAAAGTCATACTAGCAATAAAAGACAACCTGACACGAGACCTGCTGTACATTCTGATGGCGAAAGGTCTGCACTGCATCAATATAAAGGTGTGTATGAAAACAAGCATCAGGAAGTTTCAAAAGGAAACTGTTTCGTCCTTTCTTTCTTTCTTTCTTTCGAACAAAACTCAATTCTTTTATTCTAGAAATGTCAATTCAGTAAATAAACTGATCTTGTCATTACCATCATTATACATAAATGTCATGATTTCAGTGCATTTTTATGTCTGCTGTTTGCTTAGCTGTTCATTCATTTGTATTTCTAGACTGTATTGTACATCCAATGTTAATAAATATGAAAAACCTCATCTTGAAATGATCTTAAATCATGACATTTGAATCGTAATATTTACATTAAGTAAAGCTGTTTTGTCGTTTGATCGAGTCTCTATTTCCCGCATATTGCAGGATTTTGTCCACGCTCGGCAGCTGTTCTCAGCGTGTCTGGAGGTGGTGACAGAGTTTTCTCCTAAGCTGCGTCAGGTGATGCTCAATGAGATGCTCTTACTGGACATCAGAGCGCACGAGGCGGGAGCTGCCGATGGCAACATGGAGAGACCGCCACCCGATCTTGTGAGCCGAGTACGAGGATACCTGGAGATGAGAATACACGGTACGTGTTGATAAAGAAAGGAATGAAAGGACCGTTCTCATGTCACTCGTATATAAAGACACTACACGCTGCATCCACGCATAGAAGTAGAGCTTTCACTTATTTATATTTATTAAAACTCATGTTTCTCAGTGCTGTTTTTTCCGTGAGCCAATCATGGGTTACAAGTGACATGAAGTATGTTTGATTTATTTTAGGAAACGTCTTTTAAATGTTGAATCTCTGTACTGCAGATATCCCGCTGCGTCAGATTGTGGGGGAGGAGTGTGTGGTTTTTATGCTCAACTGGAGAGAGAACGAGTATCTGACACTACAGGTTCCTCAGTCGCTGGTCAACAACAACCCTTACGTAAAGGTGTGCGCACGCAGCCTAAATCCAACGCCCGTTGTAACCTATGTGATCTCAGATCAGATAACATATATGGCGTTTTTGCGGTGCAGCTGGGTCAGCTGATAGCCTCCACCTGTAAGGAGCTGCCGGGACCTAAAGAGAGCAGACGCACGGCTAAAGAGCTCTGGGAGGTGGTGGTGCAGATCTGTAGCGTCTCCAGTCAGCACAAACGCAGCAGTGATGGAAGAGTCAGTCTTCTGAAACACAGAGACTCGTCTCTCGGCATTCTGCCCCGGTGAGAGAGAACAATCAGATCATCTTTTCAGCGTTTGGCTATTCACAGGAACAGACATTTTGAGTGTCAAGACTCGCTGAAACACTATTATTATACATACTGAGTATTGAATATCTACAATAAAATGTCCTTTTTATATTTTAGAAGCAAATTCATGACCTTTATGAAGAAGCTACGGGTAAGTGGGACGACTCTGCGCATTTACAGCAGGGTCCAAAAGTCTGTGAGCATGTGACATTTCAATATCATTTTAACCGTAAGAGATGTGATTTAGAGACGATGAGCAATGAACAACCCATGCGCGCTTGATCCACGACGGGTGCTTTGGTTCTTAATGGGTTCTATTGCTGTTTTAGGAGCCGCTGGTTCTGACAACACTCATTTCTTTGTTTGTGAGGCTGCACAGTATCGTACGGGTATGAGCTAAGACCCTTTATACGTCACATATATATATACTGTGATATCACCTTTTCAAGACATTCCTCACGGGATGGCTTTTCGGTCGCTGTGTTCATATAATGTGTTTTTCCAGGATGATATAGTGAATGAAGTGACCGCGGAACATCTCTCCATATGGCCTTCTTCTCTGGCTAAGTATGTCACAACTTGTCAAACATAATATGAGGATGTACTGTACTGTGCGTGTATGCTCTAATGAGGAGGATTTTGTTGGATGTGAAGCTTACAATCTGTGGACGTTGAAGCTGTGGTCGTGACACTGAAGGAGTTGGTGAACTACGCTCTCGGTCTCAACCCCAATAATCAGTCGTGGCTCTGCACACAGGCCGACATCTACTTTGGTGAGCAATAGCCACACGTAACTGTGAGAAAAAACACATCCATAGCACTGATCACGTGGATGCATGCAATGCTCATTTGACCAACAATGGGGGATTTTGTCGTTGTGTGCAAAAAGGTTTGGATGCCGAAATGCCAAATGAATGCAGCGAAGCACCAAAATATTCGGATTGAAAGAATTTCCATGTGTGAATGAACAGGTTTCTTTTTTGTTTTACAGTCACCAACCAGTATTCTGCAGCAATGCATTATTACCTGCAGGCCGGGACCGTGTGCTCAGATTACTTCACTAAACCCGTTCCACCTGATGTCTACACTGACCAGGTACACAAGAGACACTTCTGTTGTAATCGATGTCAAAGCGTATGTGACTGTGATCTAATGTGAGGTGTGAAACATCTGTATAGGTTCTGAAGAGAATGATCAAGTGCTGCTCGCTGTTGAACTGTCACACGCAGGTATTCTTCTGTTTTCACTGTCACAAATCTGTCTGAAATGATTGGTGATAAACTCATGCGCTGGTTGTCTGCTCTTCACAGGTGGCTGTTCTCTGCCAGTTTCTGAGAGAAGTCGATTACATGACAGCGTTCAAAGCCCTTCAGGAGCAGAGCAGGTAACCCGTAGACCGCTGGTAGAGGATTGAGGTTGTAGCGGAACGGTCGCTGGTTCAATTCCCAGGAAACGTACTGATAAAGAATGTATAAACTTAAACCCAAAATGAATTCTAGCATTATTTACCCTCGAGATCTTCGAGTCACTTTAAATAAAGTGTCTGCTGAATGTATAAATATAAATTCAAACCCTGTTGAAAAAAACGGTATATGCTGGCTTTTCAACAGGGAAGCATGCTCTGTTGATACTCTTCGCAGAGAAGAGTTGTAAATATAAATTTTGTTTTTCAATTCAACAGTCATGATTCCATGGACTCGCTCTACGACTACATCTGGGATGTGACGATTCTGGAATATCTCACATGTATCCTTTTGAAAAACAGACTCCAGTCAGGTTATGATTTTATTCGTGCCTGCTGTCATGATGTCACTGTATGTATGAAGAGATTACGTCACCTTTTCAGCCAGATATAAATTCAATGATTTGATTGCGATCTGGCTCTAACACGGGTTTAAAATAACCAACTTCGTCTCTGTCCTGTGGTTGGTTACCTTAATCTTTGCCCTCAGACATTCACTACAAACGCGGAGAGAGCGACAAAAGACAAGTTGCGGTAAGATGTGGTTGAGCTTCACACGTTTAAAAACACATTTATTACACATGTAGAATCACTGCACAACTCTGTTCAGCAGTCATTGCCACTAAAACACGTGGACAAAAGCTAAATACAAAACAAACTAGGTGTTCACTTGATTTGATCTGTACGAATGATGTTTGAACAGATAAAGGCTATTGGACAGGCAGAGCTCAACTCCAGTAATCCAGAAGAAGTCCTGCAGCTCGCAGCTCAAAAAAGGAAGAAAAGATTCCTGCAGGCGATGGCTAAACTCTTCTTCTAGAGTGGGTTTTAAAAAAATAAATATTTTTTTACTGAAAATTCAAATAAATATGCTTGTTCTCTAATTTGTTTTTATACAAATTTATACATACACAATTTTCAGTGGTCAAACAACATCTGTCCCATTTCACAATTGTTTGTGGAATGATCATTAATATACAATTTGATGGCTTTGGCAAATGTGAGACTTGTAAATAAAGTGTACATTTATATACAGTTAAAACATCGAAAACAATATTTGACATGGCATTCAAACATTTCAGGAATCACATTCAGGCTGCTTGTCCTTTTGTACAATTTATTAATACTAACTAAGAACCTTACATCTTACTAACATAAATTATCAAGCTATTCAAAAATCAAAACAGAATTCATTTTTTTTTACTCCATTTTGAAGTCTATACACACAGTCTCTGCTGTACTACAGTTGTACAACTTGAGATGAAGTCTAGCAGTGACCCTGTCGTATGGATCCACAGATGTTAACTAGGTTTCTCAGAGCTGCTGGGTGGTGTTGGTGGAAAGCTGTGCTTCAAACTTTCAGACTGCTTCTGTTGAGTTTCCTTCTGTAAAGCAGAGACGGAGAAATGTTCATGATCAACCCTGACCTGCCCACCGCACAACCAAAGCAGAAAAGCTGCAGGCATCACACGAGACTCACCAGCATAGACAGATAGTCCACATGTGTCTGAATGTTGTGTCTGTCCTCACACGACACTTTTACAAAGTCTTTCAGCTGTGCGTTCTCGTAGCCCATCACAGTCTCCACAAACGGGGCCATCCAGTTCACGCACGTCTCCATGGCCTCCCACCTTAATCCTGTGTGAACGTTCAATAGATATTTTCATTCAAATGATCACTTTTTTCATGTGAAACTGAATGATCGTAAAGCTCACAACAAAATAAGTGTTATGGTCCGAACACTGACGCATAAGCACAAACCAGTCGAATAAGGAAAGACCGCTGTCCCCCACTGCAGGTGGGAGCAACGCTTGAGAAAACCTCTACATTCGACCTGCCTGGCTAAAGTTCTTTGAAAATAGTTTTGGTCTAAGAAAATATCGGTCACGGCAATATTTATGAGTTAAATATACGTATGTATAAATAGCTTGGTGGTTTTGAACTATTTCATCTGAACTTGCCATGTATACCCGTGTAAAAATGTCTCACCTGATACTTTCTTTACATCATCAACTGAAGTGAAGTGACAGAAGGCAGCCGCCGCCAATACTCCGTATTTAAAGTCCAAAGAATTGATGTCAAGGATGCACAAATCCAACAGCTGAGTCCAAATGAAAAGATAGCGTATGTCAATTTGACATCTCGACGTTTATTTGTAGCTGATGTAGTTTGTGTGGAGAACACTAACCTGTGTAATCTGAATGTAAGTTCCCTGAGCGAACTGCGGCACTAACGGATCGGTGAAGTCGTATACGGATGCCATCTGAATGTAGAGCTTCATCCAGGATACAACCGTCTCTGGATACAGATCCCAGTTTAATGCCTGTTTACACAACACACACACAGAGAAATAAATACATTATTAAAATGAATTTGTTTTTAAGATGCACTCATTTGACACGTTCAGCCCTCATGATATCAGAACACAAATTTGTGAAGCCCCGGGGAATCTATCAGATTAACACGGTTCATTTTCATAAGGGATCGGTTTGGTGGAGACATTCAGGCTCAATCCCTCTGATCTTCTTTTTCAGTGGGTTTGTCAACTAGAACTCTTTTGTTTTTACAAGTCTATTTAGATTTGAGTCATTTTTGCTTGAACTCAGTAACCGCACTGTTTTATGTAAAGAACAGAGTAGTCAGATTGCGCCCTCTAGTGGATGACTAAAGTTTTTCTGCTTTCACCTGGAGAAAACACTTAAGTATGTCTAATATAAACACTATTGCTGCTCTCAATTCACACACTTGTTCACTCATTCACTATTCCCTATAGAGCCAATGCTAAATAGTCCACTATATGGTCAAGAATTGCATGAAAATGAGTGAACAATTTCAGACACTGATGTAATAATCGTGCGTCCGGACATTCGTCATAACCATTATATTACACCTGTGTGTGGCTTTATGGATTGTTTTGTAAAATGGTAAAGTTATTGTTACATTATTTGTCACGTTTATTATATTAGTTTTTAATAAAGAGAACAAAACAAATGTTTGCCACGTTTATTTGCAATTACATTTCATTACGTTAAATAAAATTACTTAATATATTTAAAATAAAACAGTGATATTAATGACATTTATTGAATCTGTTTATTCTCAAAAAGTAGAAAATAACTTTCAACAGGAACAAACACAAGTGTATAATCGTACACTTGTGGCATGAACGGTCACTCTCCTCCAGCTGATTCTAATCAGACAGATGATTCGCATTGTATCATGGGAAATATGAGTGAGCGTCGGATGTACACTCAACATCAGAATGCATTGTGGGAAAAAAGTAGTGAACAAATGTAGGGAATGAGTTGTTTACTCAGAATTCAGACAACACTACAAAATGGCGGACACCCGATATAGTGCACTATATAGGAGATAAGGGGCGAGTTCAGACACAGCTCTTATGTGACCCTGGATCACAAAACCAGCCGTAAGTAGCGCAGGAACATTTTTGTAAAAGCCAAAAATACATAGCATGGGTCAAAATGATCGAAAAATCTTTAGGATATCAAGTTAACATCATGGTACATGAAGATATTTTGTAAATTTCCAACCGTAAATATATGAAAACTATTTTTGTGAGTGGATGGCCTGCCGCAGTGCCTCTGATTTACGACTTCAAAGACCATTTCCTCAATATTTAGTCAGATTCCAGAGTTTTAAACTGTTGTATGTCCGCCAGATGTTGTCCTATCCTAACAACCCATACGTCAACAGAAATCTGAATTATTCAGCTTTCAGGTGATATTAAATTGACCAGGTTCCCATATTACCTGAAAGACATGTGGAATAGAAAGAAATGTGATCAAACAAATGCCACTTTTCACACCTTCAACATGATCAACTCCATCTGCAGTATGTCCTCCTCCACACAGGCTCCGTCGGTCACAAACGCCAGCTCTGACATCTTCGGCGGATAGATTTCCTGCAACAAGAATCAATGTTTGATCAATATTTTCAACAACGGCATCGGTATAAAACGATTAAATCAAGACAAAGGACCAATTTCATATGATGTTAGCCGTCCTTTTTTCGTTACAGGTTTTTACCTCCATTTTGGAGGCGACAAAAAGAGCCGTGATTCCTACGAGCTGCAGACGGTCCTTCTGCACGTCATTCTGAGTCGACATGAACCTGTCAAAGTAATCCTGCGCCAGATAGAACGTCTGTCTGTGAAGCGTGTACGACTCGCACACCTGCCAAACAGTCGGACACGGTTACTGAAGTCTCCACATTTCACACGTTGGTTACTTGATCCGACACGTCAACAACAACAACATCGAGAGACGGCGTTTACTGGGTGTGTACCTCCATGAGCCAGTCCAGCACAACGGCTCTCATCTTGGGCTGCACCGACGGATGTCTGCATAAGCTGTTCTTATTGTGTTTGTACTTCACCTCTTTACTCAGCATTTTCACCCAGACGTCTTCTGAGCTGCCCCAACTTCCCCCAAACACAAGAACACAGAAACACTCATCAGACCGACCGAGACCAAAGCGAAAGGAGACATCGGACTGAACGTCAACCTGAAGTTCAGAGGGACTGTATGTTGCTGTATAGAAAGATGCAGAATGTCCACATGAACACACCTGAGCGTTGGCAGCGGAGAAGGACGTACATCTAAAGCTTGATCAGAGGAATCAGAAATCTCCACGATTCCATCGGTTCTGTGCACATCATTCTGCCTCCACAGGTCCTAGAAGGCGTCCACATTGAGACGAATGTCAAGACTGGCAAATATACACCATGAAAACGTGTCACATTGGAAATGAAAATTCTGTCATCATGAACCTGCACAACTGTCTTTGCTCTGCTAAACACAAAGGAAGATATTTGGAAGAGCGACGGTAACCAATGAGATCTCATCCCCCATTAACCGCCGTAATATTTATTCACAATGTAAATGATGACAGAATTTTCATTTATGGGTGAACCGTCCCTTTAAGGTATTTATGTGCACAATGAAGGCAAAAGAAAAGCTAAATGCAAATTAATATTGTGTTGGTGCCGTGATACCTGAGTGTTGCCATTACACTTTGTTATCAAGGTTTTTCTTCTGTTGCTCTGTAATAAAAGAACAGCATGTTTTTAAAAGGCGGTGATATAAATGTACAGAAAACATGCCTGCGGACTGAAGACACTGTATACCTGCTTCTTTATTGTTGCTATCCGCCGTGTGTTCTCAGGTCTGGCTTGCTGGCGTCCACTAGAACAACATTCATACGGGTTAGATTACGTCATCTGTGATGTAAATATCAGAATGCAGAGATGTGCATGTGTGTCAACATTACACTATAACACAATCATCAATAGGTTAGCTTAAAACCGACATCAGTCAATAACTAAAGTGAGTTTAGCACAAAGACAGTGTGTGTGTACCTTCTTCTGGTCATGTTTGTGTGTTTGTCTTCTGCACCAGAGGTCTGTCAAATACATTGAACTGTTGTTACTTCACGTTCCACAATAAACACAACGCCGACATACATTCATCTACTGTCATGCTTGAGGAATATAGCTTCCGCATGCGAGTATTATACAGGCTCAGATGCATATATTGAATTATATATGACCTGTTTTTTGAGCAAGCGCGCGCCAAATTCCTTTCTGGCGGGATCGATGTACTTTAAGTATACAAACTAACGTTATACACATGTCATTGATAATGCACGCGCTTGACGAACTTCATGCAATCCATGTTAAATATATTAGACACGCGTTTGACATGACAAAACATACATTTCTAACCTTATTCCTTTTGATACCGTCCCTCCAAAACTTTAGCCTGTTAGCATTGTAACTTATTATACCCATAATAAACGCGGATTAAACGATATGGAAGTGTAACGCGAGTGATTCAGTCGGATCTCGAGGAGCCGGGGACAGTTAAGAAAGTTTATTAAACAAATATGTAGAATTCATGTAACGGCAGAACAAAGCTGAAGATGTGCGTATGCAATTATAATAAATACAGTGAATAACACCGGCGAGCGCGAGGGCGTTAGACAGCCTTTGCTCAATTAAAAGTGAAAAGCAGTATTTATTAAATGAACAAAACCGAACTTTAATGTACAACGTTGCACTTACCAGACCCGTCTCGCGCCGGCGCCAAGTGTTTCAGCTCTCGCGCAGCTGTCAGTGGGAAGTTGCGCATGCGCCGTCGTGTGTTGCGCGCCAGCTGACATGATACTTTCCTGAAGTCACTGTTTCAGTGAACTACCTCCACTTCAGGCTTATCAAATATCCATTTCAGACACAAAATAGATTTGGAAGCACGTCTTTAGCCATTTATTGGTATTTTTGCAAATAATATAGGCCTTTAGCTTTCTGTTATCCGTCTAATGTTATAAAATTAACCAAATGGATTAAGGCATGCGTGTATTGTTTAGTTTTCATATCATGTACGCGGCTGTAACCCATTTCTGCATGTGTGCGTTTGTTTTATATGAAGAAGGCTTTCGTGGAAATTGCAACGTCTGTGTATTTCCTGAATGGGCGGAGCTCAAGAACTCTGGCGGCCACGTGCGTTCAGTGCAAATGTAAACATACTGCTGTACATGCAAAGACAGATCTAATGCAGAAACCACCCAGAAAAAACATCTACCAAATAAAGAGGGGACCGGATACAAAGTGTTGACTGTGTTAACAAAAACTACAATAAAAATAATGTTTGGGCGTAGAGGTGTAGTCGTCTTGCAGCTTGTAAAATATTTGGCAAAACTGTAAGACTTGGTGCACCACACCCCTTGAGGAAATAAACATGTTTTTTTGTGGTAGAAGTGTTGTTGCATGATTTTTTGTGTATTGATTACTATTAGCAAATTATTTTGGGTTTTATTTGTAGTACCATGGTTCACAAACATGCAGATTTCATAATTCTGGCTGAGAATGTCATATTGCTGTGAATAGGCTAGTTCAGTTCATTTTTGCTACAAAGAAAAATCAATTTCATCCAACGTTTTTTTTTATTATTGCATTTGAATTCCTAATATTTTTGTCCGGAATTACAATTTAACACAATCTTGTTTTGTGTTCTGCGGAAGGAAGTCAGGTTTGAAATGACAAAAGCTTGAGTAAATGATGACAGAATTTTTATTCTTGGGTGAATTATCCCTTTAAAAACATAATTTCATTATGGCTCAAGCCGCGAAGTGTTGTAGACACTTGTGTTCTTATTATGATGTTTCTTCTGCCATAGACGCAACCCAGAGAACCATACATGGGAAAGTTGTGAAATTTGGCACACACATAGAGGACACTTCTAACTGTTACCATGGCAAATGTGGAGTCTCAAACCCAAACTCCATAGCGCCACCAACAGCCCAAACTTCCACATATATTTTTGCCTAACTAACTTTTGAACCGTACATCCTAGAAACAAAATTCTTTTTTACTATGAATCTGTCGTGATCCTGCCTCCTTGTTCATGATTTTCCGGTCTAGTGGCATCGTGACAGATCCCTTGTGAAATATAAAAATGGCTATTTTTGCTTATTACTTTGACAAATTTGGTCAAAAATGATGAGAGTGGTCTCACTTGACTTCTTGAGTCATGCCGAGTCAAAGGATGGCCAATGTTCTTCGGTCTGCCATTTTGGGCATCACCCATTTGGAATTTTGTCGTAAAATCCAGTATGAATGCAATGGCATATCATTACAAAACTAGATGTGGTTAATCATAGTTAAGTTCTGAGAGTACCTGCAAAGTTATAGCGGTCAAGCTCTGGCTGTCAAGAGACATAACTTACTTTGTTAAAATGCTCTTTACATATGAAAAAATTGACATAATATCATTTGATTTGCATTATTATATTTGTTGGCTCAAGCCATGTACTTTGATACCAAACTTGTCATATTTCACCATACTTTCTGTCTGCTACGTAGAATTATGTACAAAACATACTTTTGTCGAATTCCTTCTACTATCAAAGCCAAACCAGTCAGAGCATCAGAGTGTCTGCACAGCACATCTGTCCTTTGAGCTACAGGCCTCACCGCTGGTGTCTACATACAAGACGGATGGAGATAAAGAGCAAGGTAGGTCTTCTGCAGTGTTTTTTCATTCATTTACATTTAGTCATTTAGCAGACGCTTTTATCCAAAGCGACTTACAGATGGGGTAAACAATCGAAGCAATTCGGACAACATGGTACGAAAAAACATCATGGTTCAATGCTCTCACTTCCACAGGTCCTCAATGATAGATGACACATTATCTGTATTGTATTTTCCCTTTATATTAATTGTTTCACTTTACCTGTTTTTATCCCACATTCAGATTGAACAGAGGCCTTGCAGAACAGGAGTGTTGCCCGAAAAAGAAAGAGGAATGAATCGAGACAGCGAACATCTGTGGAAGAGGTCGACACTGTCAGGGTGCCGCAGGTTCCACGCGTCCGTCACAGAGGTTGTGTGTTTCCCAGAAAAAGAAGAGAGTTTTGCAGGAGATGATAACATCACATCAGCAGACAAGGCCAAATCTGCATCAAAACAAGGCACAGGATTTGAAGGCTCTGGTTGACCGCTTTGTTCTTTGTCATTGTGAAGTCAACAGGCCCAAGAGGAGCACAGTCAGACAAGCGGCGTCTCCCAGAAGAGTAATAAAGAACAGCAAGACAGCGAGCTTCCGAACAAGAAGCTCAGAAGGGAAGACTCTCTCCCTCCTCCATCACACCAGACTTCCAGGCCATTGACGGTAAGACTGGCCTAACAATAAATGAAATGAATTGTGGATCTATTCAATGATTTTCCTTGAAATGTTTATGCTTTAAAGGGCTGCATTTGCACCACCATATTTTGACATTTTGTGAACTTTCAAAACTGCTGGATTTACATCAGGCAACCTCCTGCTCCAACACGACTCAGTTTGCTGCCATTTCTACAGTTTATCCAATTTTGGGGTGTTTTTTAGTCTACATGTGCAACCATATCTAGTTGGGTGTGACAATGAGTTTGTGAGTCAGTAATGTTGCTCAGTCTAAGTATTTTATCTTTGCTTTTAATTTACTCTGACGTGTTTTTTAACTCTGCCATTTTTGCCTAAGCTAGGGGAAGGGGATTTGGTTCTGTGTTTGCTGGGACCCGCATATCCAATGGGATTTCAAAGTCATTCTCTCCCCCCATTTGTTAAACAGAATTGATCTCAGTAGAACCAAAAAGCAACAGTGAAGTTTTCACACTCATGGCTCTTTAACACGGTCAGTTCATTGTCATTGTGTTTCGGTCTGCAGGTTAGAGCGAACTACTGCGTACATTCTGCTTATTACACACAGAGGGAAGCGCAGCAGCACACAAACATGCCAAATATTACAAAAATAGATGGATTACAATGTAAAAGATTATTATTGTTTACATAAAGATAATATCCGGCTTGTCCTGTTGATGGACTGCTCAAGAGTTTAACCTCACGCACGTTTCCCCTCTGGAGAATCTTTGCTCTTTCAAATCCTGCCGTGTTACAGATTTTACAGTTGCTATGACAATTTTTCCTATACTTTTACCAACTTTCCTAAACTCTTAACAGTTGTCACAACATCTGGCTGGGAATGCTATACAATTAACACATTTCTGGTTGCTTTATCTACATAGCACATTCGCAGTCACCCAAAACACAACGCATGGACGTGAATGTGTTTAGTAAGAAACAAAAATAATTTTCAGTAGTTATGTTTTGGGAAACACCCTCGCGACCAGGCATTGTGCTTTGTGTAATAGGTGCGATCACTAACTTACACTCAACTGACTATGGGAATAGTGCCCAGCATAGTTACTATAGATACTGTGTTTGAGTAATCAATCAAATCTGTCATAGACTAAGTATCTATTTAGATATACTCACTCCCAGTAACAGAAGATTCCTCCGTGAGCTGTCAGTTTACTTCAGTAAACAGACCTACTTATAATTTTATAATTATATGTTTTATTAATAATAATTATTAATATATGATTGATTTGTGTTCAGGCTCGTGTCCGATCACTCTCTCTCTTTTCCTCTTTTTGTTTTGCTGGCTCTGACATGTTGATGGTTTGGAGACTTGCGTTGAACTAGATTGTTTCATCTTATTGTTAGCTGTTGGCTAACTTCACCCAGGCTACGAGTAAAACGTGACGTGTGCCGTAAAGCAGATGATGGGCGGGGCTTGTGTACCTACCCGCACACCAAAGTTATAAGTGTGATTTCAGCCGATAGAGGGCTGCTTAGGTAGCAGCGGCAGTCGAATTCGTCCAGTTAAAGGGCCGCAATCCCAGGTGTTTTCTGCAATGTAAAAATAGTCAGTGGTGTCCCCAGAATGTGTCAAGTTTCAGCTCAAAATACACCACATATCTTTCATTACAAGATGTTGAACATGAACATTTGTGGCTGCAATGGAAAACGTGTCGTTTTTGTGTGTGTCTCTTTTAATGCAGCTGAGCTTCTGCTCCCCTCCCCGTAGGCAAAATAGGAGGTTGCCCAGCTAGCCAAAATAAGTGACTATTACGTAATGTCAACGTAATCTTTTGACCCAACCCACATTGTGTTTTTTAAATATTGGTCTTTATGTCACTCCAAAATGTGACCACAGGCCACTTTTCACAATGAATGTATACTGAGCCTGACTGTGAGGTAGAGAATTGCTGTAGGTTTAAGCAAATTGCATGATCGTCTGAAAACCCTGGAAAGGAGCGTGTCTAGCTGGAAAGAACCAAGAATGCCAAATCATCAAGACTGACCAAAAAGGATCCGACACCGACACATATATTATGATAATTATGAAATAACCCATGAAGATACATTTTAATACATTTGTTTGTGGACGGATGCTGTACACTGTTATTAAAACTGTTCAACATCAGGAAGCTCAGTATCTGTATGCTTGCTTATATCATCTTAATGTTATACCCAAAACTTTGTATTCACGCAGATGAATCACTTGTTGTTTTCCTCAAATGTAAGTTGCTTTGCATGAAAGCGTCCGCCAAATGAATAATATACATTTTTTAAATTTATATCAAGGTTGTAAATCTTTATTTATTTATTTTTATTCTTGAACATAATACAATAGAACAACGACCACAAGTACATTTCAAAATAAACCATATTTTTAGGTTTATGTTGACCTGCCAATATTTTGCAAGATGATACGTGAATTCCTGGGACCTATATACAGTAATTAAAAAAGGGGGTTCATATCTGGTAAAACATATACATTTTCCCTTTTGACCAGTAGGTAATAAATTCCAGTGGTAGGGAGTCAAATATCACTCAATGCCAATCTGAAACTGTCCGTGGTTTATCAGATATCATGCAATGAGTCTTATCCTATGAAAACGCTCCTTTCTTCTGCATTATAGTAACTCTTAAAACCACCAACATAACGTCTGTAGGGAACTGAAATCCACAGTGGCTTGCAAAAATATTTCTTACCTCTTTTTTTTCACTTTATTTATGTTGCTGCTCTGTGTTAAACTACATTAAATTTATTTTTTAAGACGAATCTACACTTTATACACCATAATGACAAAAAAAAAAACTGATTGTGACAACTTGGAAAATTGACTAAAAATTATTATTTATTTTAATTATGGGTTATTATGAGTTGATTTGCAGAACTTTAATGTGTAAAATGTGCTAAATCAATGTTGATCTCTTGAGACTATAATTAAGTATTTTAAGAGTGGTTTAACTTGGATGTTTATATGGCATGCAGTTCCCTCATAAATATTTTAAAAATGTTTCTTACTCTTACCCCTTTATTCCCCAAACTTTGCATATTGTTCCCCTTTACCTATAAATATGTATTGTAGAGGTACAATATCGTTACAATAAGTGATGCTGTAAATCATGTGTAATTGCGCGGTTCATTCTGGCCTGTTATCTAAAGAGTTACCAAAAGCGATAGTCTCCTTCTTCCGCAGAAAGATGGACACTTCCATGCCATGATGCAATGGGAGCTGAGTAACGGTCAAATTTCAAATGTAAATAAAATATCGATAAACTTCAAGGGCCAAGTGATCAATTAATTTCTAGTGAATCAATTATGTTTTATGACCACCTAAGAGACGGTTGTTGTTAATACGTCATAGATAAAGAGCATTCGGGTCAAATGACAATAATACATGGCGGCTGCAGTATGTCCGAAATGTATTCATACTATTCCCACTCATATATAGAACGTACTGTTTAACCGTCGATAGGTAGGTACTTATCCGAATTCAGTGCGTACTGTCACAGTATGCGATTTCGGACGCAAAGCATGGTCTGATCTGAACAAGTTAATCATAGCAGAAGGACTCATATCAGATAAGTGATTATAATTATCACACATTTTGGAAGAAAATTGATTTACAGACGGTAAAGAACCTCTGGTCTCTATTCCTACTAAAGTACTAAAGGGAAAGCAAGACAATGATAGAATGGTGGCAAGACATACATCTGAAAGATGCTCCCTGTACGAAAGGTTCCACCAAAAAAATCCCAGACATCCAAAAGAAAAGTTAACAACCCTTCGTTTGCCTCACCATACAAACTGAAGTAAACGCAGCTGTTGCTGAGCAGTTCAATCGTGAACTTTCTGCAGTAAGGTACTCATTGTGCCAAATGCATGAGGCACACTTCAAACAATCAGTAAGGTGTTGATCTTCACAATAATAGAATTAACAGGAGTTTAAAGGCAGAAAATGAAGCTGCTTGCAACACGCAATGGACTCTAGTCTATACACGAGCTTAGTTACATCCAACGCACGTAGCGTCTATACGGAACAAAGACGTTTCTGGGAGGTTGGTGAACGAGTACAGCCAAATCTCAGCCGGGACACAGTAGCATCCATTGTCCCGATTTTCTGAGAAACCAACAGGTAGGATACTGTATGAGGGATTCTCCTACTGCAAATTGTAAATACTTTAATTTTACCATGTATTACAATGACTTTTTGCCTCAGGTCTATACAGTAATACTGGATGTACTGTATTTTCTCTCCCTAAGGATTCAAATCATAATTGGCAAAAGGGCCACAGTTACCGTTCCGTGCCAGAGAGAAGCCAATATCAAGATGTGTGCCGCAATCTCCAACAATGACGTACTCCTGCATAAATGTGAGATTGGCCCCTGCTGGAAGACCCGCTGGAAAGACTGATCCCTGAGGTATAAAGGGGACAGGTGGGAGACCACTTGCCAAGATATGTGATCACATGGGACAATGTGGCATTCCACCATTCTGCTGTCACAGCGCTCGACCTGATTTTGCCAAGTGGTTGATGTCCTTAGGACAACATGTTTTGTTGACCTGAGGACAACATTTTAATAAATAAAACTTAAACCCACACCAAACCCCAACCCTGACCACAACTTACCCCTAAAATCAGAGGGACATGATAAGTGAAAAACAATGGTCCAGAAGTGTCATGAACATGGGTGGTGAGGACAGAGGACCCAAACGCAAGACAGCGGGTAAGGGGTGAAAAGACTTTAATAAAATATAAATACAAAACAAACACCCACGAGGGGGTAACATAACAAAACATGGCAAAAACAGGACTAACTAAACTAGACTAGACTAGACTAGACTAGACTAGACTAGACTAGACTAGACTAGACTAGACAATAACACTAGACATTTAACTACAATAAACTAAAGTCACTGACATGACACAGGAACTCACCACAATGACACAAACAGAAGCAATGAACCAGCACAGGACAATGAAACATGAGGACTATTTAAAGGGGAGGAAATCAAGGAGGGACAGGTGCGGGGCATGAACTAATTAACAAACAGTAGCGAGACACAAGGGAAACACAGACGCGGACAGGAGAGAGAGTATGGCAAGCCAATAGCGCCAAAAGGCCTCTCTCCACATGAAAACAAGGGATCCTGCTCCGATTCTGCCTCAAGACCAAGAAATACCTGACAAGGTGAGGCAGAACCATGACACAGAAGCACCTAATCCTGTTTGGAAGATTACATTTAAATTAAACTGTACATTTATTTCTGAAATCTGATTTAAATGTTGTCCCAGGGTCAACATGATGTTGTCCCAAGGATATCAACCACTTGACAGGAGAACCCTGTCGCAGCCTGGTTTGACGCCCATTTGTGGATGACGTCCGTTTTCCTTGCCCTTTACTTCCCCTTCCTCAACCCCGTTGAGGAGTTTTTTTCAGCTTGGAGATGGAAGGTTTTTGACCATAGTCCACAGTACAAATGTCTCTCCTGGATGCTATGGATGAAGCATGCTAAGACATCATAGCTGAACACTGCCAGGGGGGATAAGGCATGCCAAAATATTCTTCCTAAGATAGCTTGTCAGAGAAGAAGAGACAATTCCTTGACGTCTAATTTCATCAAGGAATTTAAAACATACCAAGTTGTCATTTCTGAATCGGATGATGCGGAGGAGGAGCAAGAAGATGTCACTTTTACAGATATCACAGAAGCCCTCTCTGCTGAGAAGGATGATGGTCAGCTGACTCTTCCTCCACACTGCAGATGTGCGTCACATACAATCAACCTAATTTCCACAGGTGATATTGACACCAAAACAAACACTAAAGCTGTGTATAGGACTAGTATAGCAAAATGCACAGCTTTTTTGACAAAGGCAAGCCGTTCAACGGTTGCTTCGGAACAAGTGCAGGAAGGTTCTTGACCCCACATTCTGTAAGTCTAAATCAAATAGCTTGCATTGAAAATGATACAATGACAAAACAAATAGTAATAATTAGACTTATATAGACCTTTAATAAATACATCAAATTGTATTTTTCAGGCTATTCAGACTTGTTATGCTTATGTGCTGGACAACAAAGATGCACTTCTTACAGCTGTCAGTTGTCCAAAATTCAAACTCTGATGGCTGAGAGTGTCATGATTCTGCCGCATCATGTCATGTCTTTCTTGGTCTAGTGGCAGGATCATGTCAGAGCCTTATATTTTGTGTGGAGAGAGACATAATATTGTTTGTCATGACAATATGCGCTCTCTCCGGTCTCGTCTATGGCCCCGCCCTTCTCCTTCCCTCGTTACCAATCCATCATTGTTGATTCCCTGCACCTGCCATCTGTCAATTTACCCTTGTTAGTTTCCCCTTATAATGCCCTCATGTCAATTGTCCTGTGCTCGTTCGTATTGTCTACTAGTGGACATCTCTGCTTACCAGATCGTACTAGTTCTTGTAACTTCGTGTTGCTTGTTCCTGCCTGTTTTGTACCTTGTAACCCTGCCTAGTGTTACCTTAACTATTTGGATTACCTTGCCCCGTAGGACTTCCTACCCTGTGTTATTTCCTACGTTGTGTCACAGTCGTTGTTTAGTTTTGGTTCCTGTTTTATTGTAAGTCAGGTTTATTCTGTTCCTTTGTTTTATCCCCCTCGAGGGAAGTGTTAATTTTCTACTTTGTCATCTAGAACAGTCCTTGTTTTACCCCATCGTAGGTTGGCAACCAATTTCAACTGCTGCCTTGACAAGCCTCTCAAGAAGACGGAGATGAGGATGCTGAGACCCCTGTACTTCAGAGATCTGGTCAGGTACGTGATCGGCCGGAACGAGCCCTGGCCCCGCCCCGCTGGCCACCGTCCTTTAAAAATTAAATACTCTTCGAAGAATGCAATACAACTCTATGGGTACATTTTAACATTTACGCATTTGGCAGACGCTTTTATCCAAAGAGACTTACATTGCATTATCCTATATATTTCTAAGTATGTGCATTCCCCTGGGATCGAACCCACAACCTTGGCGCTATTAGGACCATGGTCTTACCACTGAGCTACAGGAAACTCAAGTCTCTATCCCTTTGTCAGGTGCTGAATTGTAGCACGCGCTTGTTTTTCGAAATGTTTAGGCTTATTCTTACCCAATGTGCGTGAAGTAGGCGTCGTGATGTGTAGATAGGGCAGTAATTGTGCAATGTATTTTGCACGTTCTAGGGAAAATTAAAAGTTAAAATTAAAAGTGAATAAAAAAACGTTGCCTTTGCTGAACCACATTATTTTACATTTTTGGGAGGTGTGGGGGTGGCAATTTCAAATTCAGTTTATATTTTATTAACTATGTGTTATCTAGCTTACACATTTCTAGATCCAGACAAAAAAGTTTCTTATACACATGCATTAACAGCACAAAGTTTGGTCATTAATTATATGAACCTTTAAATTAGAGAACAAGAAAGAGAAGAGCTCATCAATCCAATTTCTCAGCAAATCGGGCATTCGGTTTCTTGAGCTGCCTTCTGCAATTGTTGGAACATATTATAGGCAGTGTGTGTAATTATTTAGGGGAACCATGTGATTAAAGGTCATCAGGGTGTTGTAAAGCTATAATCAGAGGACATTTTATAGTAGTCTCAAATAAGAAATCATGGCTGCACCACAGTAGCAGGAGAAAGACAGACAGTGACAACCACCGAGGAAGCATCTTCGCCACTTCCCTGAAATGTGTAGCTGGAGCAATCCAGCAACAACAATACATCCTTTGTTGAAACCCATAACTTGACCAAATATGTACATTTTGTTCTCTACTTTGTTTGTTCAGTCATTAACATGTAATTGTTCTGTATTTTTTATTGACTTAGTTTATTAATTTAAGAAAATTTTAACAAACAAACAATAAAAACGACATCAATAAAAAAACATGACACAAGTCACATAGGATATAACTGTCTAAGTTTAGTTGCGATTCTCTGGTTGTCCTACAGTGACCTCATATCTTCTTGCGATGCAGGAATTTACTCCTATTTTATTTCATTTGTTGGGGTAACATTTTCAAATTAGATTTTTACAGTGTATTCAGATACAAAAAGTTCCTTCGAGTTACACGTCGAGTAAAAAGTTTTGCGTCCGTATAATTTATAAATCTGCTATATTGGCTAGAGGGAGCTACACTTTAATTTGTGTACAGTTAACAGTCAAGCCATTTCAGGGGCTTTCCGGGTAAGAACCCCTTAAACGAAAGATGCACAGAGCAGGCACCTCATGATACATTGTAAAACAGAGCTCAATATTAAGTATGACAGAAAACAACCATATGATGATAAGAGTAATAGGACAGCAGCACTGTATCATTTTGTTCAAATTAATTCAGTGTTGGGCAAGTTACTCTGAAAAAGTAATTATTTACTTTACTAGTTACATATTCAATAGTGTAATTAGATTACTGTACAAATGACTCTCTCCAAAAAGCATTTAATTACTTATTACTATTTACGTTCTATATCCTACATTAACCTTGATTAGTTAAGTGATTTAAGGATAGACATGAAACGGCTCATGTTCATTCAAATAAATAATATAAAACCACATAAAGTAGTGTTATTAACTGACGTTTTAACTTTTGATGTTAATTCCCTTTTGCACACACATATATTACACAAAGTATTTACATCAGAAGTAAGGAATAATTATAAATAATAAAAGGAAGACTATTCAAGGTGAATAGTCAATTATTCCGCTTATACTACGGTTGAGCTTGAGCCACGTGGTGTGTGTGTGTGTGTGTGTGTGTGTGTGTGTGTGCGTGTGCATGTATGTGTGTGTATGTCCTGTGTGTGTGTGTGTGTGTGTGTGTGTTTAATATTATAATCCAAAAATCACACAACGGGGTAGATCCAGGCAGGATAACTAACAAGAACGATACACACCAGACAACTGAACACAAGTGCTATATATACACAGATGAAGGGACAAACAGGTAATGAGACAAAGGTGAAACCAATACATGATAACAAGACAAATCATGATGGGAGCTGGAGTCCTTACAAAATAGAGACAGAACACAGAGTGGAATGGCGCCCTCAGGTGGCGAACAGAGGTCCCAGCACCAGGGCGTCACACTATTAGTGTTTATTAATGCATTTTGTTTTTCTATGTAGTTATTGCCTGTAGGCTACACTATAACCTTTCTGTCGTTTAAACTTGGCGTAGTGATATGGAACTGTAATGCGGTCGGCAGACCTGGAACACCTTCATTGGTGTGTATTTACTGAAAGTAACACAAACCATTACAACGTTTGTTAATCAATCATATCAGCCCGTTGTTATAACTGTTATATTACAGAAAAATCCCTTACTTTACTCGTTCAAGGGAAAAGTAATTAACTTACAGTAACTAATTACTTACTTGTTACACCCAACACGGAATTGATTTAATTTCTTTTATATTTATGTATTTCAGAGCTACTGTATATGTTTTCATTTTACTTATTTATTTTGTGAATTTGACTTAACAATTCTTGTCAAGATTTTGCAAACTCATTTTGTTTAGATATATTACTTTATTTTTATTTTTAGGTTTTTGCACATAGTTTTTTAGGTAAAATTTACTTAAAAAAAAATAACAATATAAATGCAAATAACACATAAAGACAATATTCTATTAGTTGGGTTTTTTTCAGTGAAGCTGAAGCAATTGGAAGTATTTAAGCAGAGTATCTCAGGCTGGAGTTTGGAATGGTATTTACTTTTCAGGTAAAAGAGGCAGAATGCACTTTTGTATGTTCAAGTAGGCTACATTAAAGATATCTGAGTTAGATTATACACAAGCAACAACAATTGACCCCTTATGGGTGGGCTTAAACAGACAGAGGGTTTGTTGTAACGCTTGCTAGAAAACTCAGTTTGAACACAAATACTTCAATATTATTGCATCCATTTAATCCAGGTATTGTTTGTGCAGCAGTCTATACAAGATGTATATTTCCACACATCCACATATTTCCAGTTGTAACACAATGAATAAAATGTAAATGAGCTTCATGTGTTAACACATGCCGTCCTTGTTGCCCTTTATCTCCTGTACAGGCAGAATTTCTTACTTTTTAGTAAAAAAAGACAAACATTTCTTAATTTGTTCTAATTTATCTGAATTACTTGTGATATTTAAATCACGATACAAATGTTTGACAGTAAAAGATTCACTTTTTTCATGAGTGTTACACACGGATGGTTTATAAAGCATCACTTCCTTTATTTGTCATCATAGGATAAAACTCTGAAGCTCATTCAGCTCAGAATGGGGGCTCTAAAGATCTCGACACTCCTGCCAATCATCTCTCTATGGCTCTGGCTGGGTAATACAACCATTTGCATACATTTGATTTAAGTTACTTGTATCATCTGTCAGTTATGTTGTGTAATTATTATTTAGATACGATTTCTTGTTGTTGATAGAGGTTAGCCTACATGTTTTACAAATTGATGCACATTGTAATAATTGATACAAATCAACTCTACGTTAAGGCATACGTTATTCATGTTTTTAAGTATATTTCAATAAACATGTACATTTTTATACTGCACACCAGTAGTGTATTCTTGCAAGGTATTTTTATAAAAGCAAAATAAATATTTTAATTCAACTAAGGCATAGTCCTGGCTCAAGCTTAGCTGTGTCTGTGAAACCGGCCTTAATGTTATTCCATATTTTTGATGAGTTTACTTTAAATGTGGAATGAATATAGAAAAAGAATCTTAGAATGGTAGTGTGAATATAGTTATATATTTGTACGACGTATGTGACTTCACTTTCGTTTGATCATTTACTGTTGTGTGATAAAATGATATAGGCCCGGTTTCACAGACAAGGCTTAAGACTAGTCTCTTGACTAAAAGAAATGTGTGACCTGTCTGAATTCAATATAACTTGCCCAGAAATATCGTAAAATATATCAGTGCCATTGTTTTGTCTCAAGATGCACACCACTAATGTATTCTTCTAAGGCATTTTCATAAAAGCCACATACATATCTTAATTCAACTAAAGCATAGTCCTTGCTTAAAATAAGCCGCGTCTGTGAAACTGGGCCATAAAAAGAAAAAACACAAAATTCTGTGTTTTTGTAAAATGCCTCTCTGTTAAAAAACTGAAAAGTCAAATGCAACAAAAAAAAACATGTAATGTTAATTTACTATTGTTTCAGGACATATATTTTATATATTCTTTCTTTTTTCAGGACGTAACAATCTCATATCTGCAAAGCATCCAAATGTCGCAGTCAACATAAAATGTAAGTTTTCTGGTCAGATCAAATATATTCATGGGTTATTAATAAATGTTAAAATCATGCTTTTTGTCTCGGGAGTGCTCAATACTGAACAAACAAAACTTTTTTTTGCATAAAGGATATTTTCACATTTTGCACTTTAAAGTCAGTAACAGGATGTGGGGAAATGCAGGGGTGTGATGCACTTATTATTGAAAAGCTGCAAATGTGCTCACTTCCACTGTGTCTGTCTTTGTTGCACAGTTACAGGTGCCACATCTAACAGATTAATTCATTCAGCTGCATGCTGTTATAATATTGCAAAAACATTTCTGAAACACCTTTGTTCTGATTATTGTAAATACATTGTGAAATGATATGTTTCAAAAACAGTGAGACTTTCAAACTTGTGACCATTAGTAATAGCAATTGTAAAATGAAGTGTGTAAATGATTTAAGCCTCTTCTTGAACGAACAGTACACACTTAATATTTTTGTAACCTGATCATTTATGTTACGTATCTTTCTTATTTTAGTTGTGTCTGAATTAAATGAGCATTCTGGATGGTGCTCCTGGACCCTGAGCAGCTCTGAAGACAAGACAACCATGATAGTCCCGGAGGAGATCATGAGGCTTTCCTCTGAGATCTGTCTGTCTCTGGGATGTGGAGATGTGTATAAAATCAGGACAGGAGATGAAGGGTTTAACAATACCTGTCTCACAGGCTGTTTGTACCACAACACTGAACTCAACTGCAGTGAGGCTGTGAGAAATGGCTGCAAGACGCTCTCTGAGGTTGTCTGTGGTAAGCCAAATCCGTTATAGTATAATACCATTTTTTATAATGATCCAAAAAGACCCAGAGCGCTACAAACAAACAATAAGAGCTAAAAAAGTTAAAATGAAAAAGTAAATAAATAACACAGAATTAAGTCATAAAAGAATCATAACAGAACAACGCAATAAATTACTCAAAGCATAAGCCATTTAAAAAAGATGAGTAAGCCCATGGATTTAATTTTTTTTAATGTGACCGTTATATACAACAAAGTCTATTTGACATGAAACATGACATCGACCACAAAAAGGTTGAAACACCACATTTTGTTTTCAGTTAAGCACAACCGACAAACGTGTGTTGTCCCTAATTGAACTCATCTCTGTGTTGTTTCTGGGACAACCCCATTTTGTATTTGTAGAAAATGAGCAACATAAAATTCGTAGCATTGTAAATTGTACAAAATAATAAACTCAAACAATAATAACATAGCTTTCTTTATTCTTTCTATGTATAATTTGATCTATTGAATACTATTTCACAGAAAACGTCATTTCACTTCAACACCCGTAAAAAAGGAACCTGCAAGTTTGTTTCAAATTCTGCTTTTCTGAAAAGTTAAATAAATTGTAATTCATTGAAATATGGCAGTGATGAATGGGGGCATGCAGATCTTTTTAATTTAAATAGAATTAAATAGTCAAAAATGTTTGTAAATAAAATCTTTGTGTGACTCTAGGTAGGTTTATTTATATAGCATATTTCATAAACAGGGTAATTCAAAGTGCTTTACTTAAAATGATTGACAAAGAAACAAAAGAATACATGATGCATTAGACATCTTTAAAAAGCAAATGATTTTAAATGACAAATACAATTTTGGAATTTGAAAGATAAAAAAATATACTAAAAATGTGTGTATATATAAAAATAATAAAATCAAAAGAAAATAGAAATAGAAATAAAAGTGCAGTTGATGTAATCCAGCACAGTGCTTAGGTTGTAAGTGCACAGCTAAACAAAGTTAAATATTCAATATTTTTATAGTTAAATACAATTGACTATTGCTTTGCTATCAGCTAATATTGATCTACTTAGAACATTGACACTATATTGCTGTAACATATGGCAGGCGAGGCAGTGGATCCACATGCCGTAAATATTTATTAGGGTAATCCAAAATATGTGACCAGGAACAAGGGGCAACATGCAACAAGGACGGACCACCAATAACAACTGAAACACAAGGGCTTAAATACACTGGGAAAACGAAATAACAAGAAACACATGGGGCCAACGATGAACACAGACCCAATGCATAAAAGAACTACACAGGACTAAACAGGAAACAGGAAAGCAAACAACTTAAACTACAAACTAAAAGTCCAAAAGACAGGGGAGCAGACTGAATCGTGACAATTGCTCATTGTTAGTTTGTTTAGTTTATTGCTAATAAATTCAGTAATGTTAACAGATACATCCTCATTAATTTGATCATTTAAATGTTCTTTGGCATTACACACTATGCATTATGAGGATGCTGATAACGATAACAGTAGTGAGTTATGGGGACATATGATATTCCCATTTGCATGTTTTTGAGGTTTGAATGTCCGTCCTCTCCTTTTACCTTCACTAGGTTCTCCCTATGTGGTTCAGGCACACAGTTCATGTTCCTGGACTATCAAATCTCCAGACAGTGAATCCTCAGTGTTTCTGGCTTCAGATGTTGTTCAGAATGTGTCCAGAGACATATGCCATCAGCTGGGCTGCGGAGAGCCCTACAGTCTCATTCAGAGCAGTGCTGGAATCAATAAAACCTGTTTAACAAACTGTGTTCATCAAGACTATCATTTAAAGCACTGCACTGAGATAACAAGCTCTGACTGCTCACTCCTCTCTGAACTTCAATGCGGTGAGTCACAAACTGTGCATTTCGTTGAGGAAAGATTTGAGATGTTACAATGCTGTTACATACGTATTCTGTAGAACTTGTAGGGAAATGTTTAAACGGTGCTCACTGGCTCCTCAGGTCACGCTGCAGTGCGGTTGGTCGGGGGTGGTCACCGCTGCGGGGGGCGCGTAGAGGTGTGGCGGGGATCTTGGGGCACAGTGTGCGATGATGGCTGGGATGAGGAGGACGCAGATGTGGTTTGTGCACAGCTGGGCTGTGGATACGCTGTGTCTGTCAGTGGGATGGGCAAGCCGTACGGTCAGGGCACAGGACCTATTCACCTGGATGAACTAAACTGCACTGGAAGAGAGAGGAACTTGTGGGAATGTCCAGCAATATCACAGGATCACGACTGCGGGCATAAGGAGGACGCAGGTGTGGTGTGCTCAGGTACGTGCCATGCGCTGATATTCTTATACAGAGATATGAAACCAAAAAAAACAAAGATTCCTCTGAGTATGATGACGGTCGAAACGATGCTGGATTTTTCTGTGGTTGGGTGCAAAAAGGACAAATCTAAATGTTGGGTTACATTAACAGAGAAGAATTCAAATGTCAAGAACTATGCACTTCATGTAATGAGATACTTTGCTAGCAAGTCCGATCAGCACTTGGGATGATGATAAGCTTGGATCAAACGCTTTAGTGTTTTTCTTCTTTGTGTGTTTTTGGATTTCTCCATTCATCACTTGACAGAGTACAAGGCTCTGAGACTGACGGGAGGTCTGGACCGTTGCTCTGGAAGAGTGGAGTTCCACCGTAATGACACGTGGGGGACGGTGTGTGACACCTGCTGGCAGAAGGAAGAAGCTGCAATGGCCTGTGACATGTTAAAGTGTGGGGCAGTCAGGCAATTCACAGCTTTTGACCCTCCGTTCACGCACAAAAATGAAACAAAATGGTATTTTCTTTGTGGAAGGAGTGATAATCTGTGGCAGTGTAGGGATTTTGGTAATCACCCATTTCTGTGCAGAGATTCAAAGGCTGCTGGACTGATTTGCAACAGTAAGTAAATACTGATTGTTTTTTTGTTGGCTAAAATATGCTGAAATGTGTTGTTTTTTTGGTCATTCCCAGTGTTTAAAATTAGATTAGATTTAATTTTGTGGTCTACATAATCCCTTGACATTTTAGAATAGTCGCCCCCTTTAGTAAACCTAAAACTCAAAATTTTTTCAATACTGTCACACTTTGGAAACGATACATTTATATTTCAGTCCGTCCGACTTGTTTGTAGCATTTGTTTTACAACCTTTAGTTTTTCCTTTCTATGTGTATTTATGATGTCATCCAGCGATAAGAAATGGGTTAACACACCATATACGACACACTGTTTTCTGAGAATGACCCATTTAATGTCATGGATTGTTGTTTGCTCTGTAATCCGGTCATTTTAAAAGTGCAGAGAGGATGCAGAAGTTCCAAGACTTTTGTTTTTTTTGTAGACTCTCTCGGTATGCCTGTCCAGATCCACACCAGTCCAGAGCCAAACATCACAACAACAACAACACCAGGTGATCTCAAACTCCGCCAATAAGAGGAAAACAGGCATTCTCTTTATAGTGTCTTGTTTTTGGGATGTTAGTTTCCAACAGTTAAGATGTAAAGGTTAAGTGAGGTGACTTGTACAGTACATTAGCGGATGTAACAATATCAAAATCGAATAATTGAATAATATCTCGGTGTATGTCTGCGGTACAATAATTATTGCGGTATTTAAAAAGACAAATGAAGACTTTGAAAAGGTCCCATAAGTGTTTAATATCAACTGTACCAGCTGGACCTTGACAGAGGTAATATCGATTGTTAAGACCTCTGGAAGACCTATCGTTTCATACAGTCATGTGATCACGATAATATTGAGACAATGTTGCTATTGTGAGACCATGAAATTGATGATATTGTTACATCCCTATTAGCTACTGTGTTAAAGCCATAGTTCAACCAAAAATAAAAGTGCTCGTCATTCAACCAGCCCCATGTCTTTACCAAATAACAGATAAATCAACGAATATCTATTTCAGTACATTCTATATAATGCAATATGAAGCTCACGATACTATTTATGGTGTAATAAAGCAAATGCAGGTCAACAGGGGGATGTGTACATTTTTGGTGTTGACATTTGCGTTTCTTCAGCGCAAGTCATTTGTAACAACAGAGGCAGATGACTATTATCACATTCAGGCAAATCTTTTCCTTTTATTTCAGTGACAAGGCGAAAGGACATTTTGTCAGACTTAGACCTATCTCCAGAACAAATAGGGTGTTTGGTCCTGGCTTTGTTGCTTCTCACTGCGATCATCACCAACATCATCCTGTGTTGCCATGCTAACAAGAAGAAGAAAGGTGCGTTCAAACCTTAAGCCCGGCACAACATACAGCGAAACTCTTTCAGTTTTCAATTTTGAGTTCATTTGCAAAAATCATGTTTTTCATTGTGTCGTGCTTAATTGTGCTTGTTAGGTGTATATTTTGAGTTATCACGACTTAATAAAAACAACCTTACTGCAGTTTGATGTCTCAATGTCAATGACCTTCAGTATATTTTATAGATGCCCATGCAAGATACTGTGTGTGTTTTTGTCACTGTTAGCCATTGAGGTCCAGCAGAAGTTTGCAAAGAACCTTCAGACTGCCCCAGAAGCCGAGGAAAATAACTACAGAGATTCTGTCCCTCTTGTCAAATTCACAAACACCTGCAGTGAGTCTGTGGGTGAGTAAGTGACCTCATGCAGTCACAGTCACTGAACGCTTGCTTCTGATTGGTCGAAATATGTTGTGAGGTGTTACATTATTTTCTGATATACTATGTCACTACTGTGTAGTTCTAAATCCGCTGACTACCCGTAATAGTGGGGGTACACTTTTATACAAAAATTCCATAAAATCTCCTATTTTGTCTTCTTTTTAAGAAAAGTACCCTAAATTTCCGATGTGAAAAAGGATGATCACTTTACCAAGGTTCTCTGTGCTTGCAGTTCCCATAATCCCTCAGCGTATCTGGCCTCAGAGTAGCGTTGAAAGTGGATCGTACGATACAGATTATGAGCAACATGATATCAGTCCGGAAACGGGTTTTCCTCTGTCCACTTTTCAAAGTAAGTCATCGTTGAGAGAGATAATATTGAAGGATGAACATAAGGATGTTAGTAAGAATATTGTTATTTAATACCAGAATGAATTTCTGTGCGGATCATCGGAATGAGTCACACGGAAACAGTAAATAAATGGTTAAACAGAATTGTGCAACCATTCATTCCTATTATCTCTTATATAGATTCAATGCGGTATAGTGCGGACGGCAAAACTCCCACTTTCAAGGGCGCAAACCTAAACAATGTGACTGAGGAAGGTAAGCTCTAAGGTTTTATTTACCAATTGTTTATATATATTATACGTTCAAAATGTAATAACTTGCTGGTAGTCAGACTATTTTGTAATCACGATTCAGATTTTCTCTGACTGACTTTTTTATAGCAAACCCGCCAGTCAGTAAAAGTGTTTTGAGATAATGGCTTCATTAAATGTTAAAAAATGTAAATACTCAAGGATGTGTATTTCAGTTCAACACTGTGATCGGTTCTATACATTTAAGTCCTCGTTTAGGCCTTAGAGCGCGTATTTTCTTCACACAGTGGACTCATTTGAGTCGTCCTCCACCTCATCAGGAGAATGCAATGAGACCGCAGGTACGAATGAAAAGGACCTGTGCTCACTGGAGTCTACTGAATGCTATAAGAATACAGGACTAAACGATGCAGGTATACAAAACCGTTAATCTATAAAGATTACAGGTATTCATAAACACGTTCCTATGAATGCAGATAGCGTTCGGCCTGAGATAGCGTTATAAAGATGACGGAAATATGCTCATTCTCCAACTCCCCCAGAGTTAATAAGTTGAGTTTTTCCGTTTTGAAATCTATTCAGCTAGATCAGGTCTGGCGATAGCACATTTAGCATAGCTTAGCATAGATCATTGAATCCAATTAGACCAGTAGCATCACGTTCAAAAATGACAGAGGAGTTTCGATAATTTTCCTATTTAAAACTTGACTCTTCTGTACTTATATCGTTTGCTAGGAAAGGCGCAGTGATATCACGCAGCGCATGTGGCAATAGGCTAACTTCCGGAAACATATCCAATGTGATCAACTGCTTGGACAAGGAGCGTGATATCACTGCGCCTGCTGCGGTCATGTTACGGCACCAAACTTCCTTGATTGTTACGCCGGAATGGGAGTAAAGTTCCTAATCATATCGGCCTAGAAAATCACAACTTTTTATTTTCCGCCAGTCTTAGCACACGATATAAGTACAGAAGAGTCAAGTTTTAAATAGGAAAAATATTGAAACTCGAATCAACGCGATGGCACTGGTCTAATTGGATTCAATGATCTATGCGATAAGCTATGATAAAAGCGCTATCGCCAGAACCGGTGAACGGCTGAATAGATTCCAAAACGGTTAAATTAAACTTATTAACTCTGAGGGAGTTGGAGAATGAGCATATTTCCCAAAAAAGTGGAGTTTTCCTTTAATGTTTTGCGAAATATAAAGGAATTCGTCTGTCATGATTTAGTCACCCTGACGTCGGTCCAAGTCATTAAATAGTTTGGTTTGACGCAATGAATTAAGGAGTAAATAATCACATTATTTTCATTATTTAAAGCAAAAGTGACAACTGAGAATGTTGATATGCAGTAATGGTCTAGATACAGCTTTCCAATTCTGACCTTCTCTAATGTTATACAAGATAACGGAACACACTTTAGTGAGGACTTCTCGACGCAAGATTCTGGGAAATCCTGCCTGGGCCACCCTACGGTTTCTGCCATCGGCTACCAGGGTGTGTATCTTTAAACAACAAATATTACACGAAATTGTGACAACATTTAACTGCTTTGTGGTCAGGGCGAGTGCAGTGGTCCTTCCCTAAAAAGACCATCGTGCCTTTTAAAAAATCGTACTCAGTAATTTTAGGTTTATAGCAAAGAAGAAATGACATACTGTTCTTTGGCTTCTCAGTTTCAGAACCGGACAATGGGGATGTCGGTAGAGAGGATTCGCCCATCTACTCACCCGTCACCTACGATGCTGTCTCCTGTGAAAGTGATTACGATGACATTGGCAACTATCTTATGCAACCTGACCAATGACATCAGCCGCTGCATCCTAGAGACTATGATGTCATAATGACTACAGTTTTTTACAGTCCAAAACACCTGAGAACCATTTCATATCATTCCACCTTTTCATGTCATTTCTTTGTCCATGTATCCATGCTTCTACGTATTTCACTCAAACTTTATGATAATCGTTTTAGTAAGTGGAAGATGTCCAGGTACCTACTGTTGTAAAAGAAAAGTGTTTTTTATATTACACTATACGTGTACTTCGAGTACTTCAAGATGATCAAATGGTAGATGGCTATCATGAATATGTTTTTATATCTGAAACTGGTACATTTCTTCTGTCTCAACATAATAGAGCCACATTCTTTTTTTTACGTCTGTGCATTTTAATCCAAATCTTGCTAGCCATATACGTTTGCTAGCTAGCCTATACATATTTATATGTGCTTCACTGGTGATGTAACTAATCAAAACAAGTCAGAAAACAATGACGTCTGTTAAATGGAAGAGGTTCCCCTTCAGTCGGTCTCTCGACGTTGTGTTGAGAGACGACTGGGGTTTGATCTTGAGAACCTATCATCTCCGAGAGGAATTTCTAAACGCCAATAGGATTGGCGAATGGCCCGCCCACGCCAGTCTCCGCCCCGTGCATACGGGTATAAAAGGAAGATGGCGGCGGTCATTCACTCACCCTTTTGTTCTTCGGAACTAGTGCAATTTATGTTGCATGTTATTTTCTTCGAGAGTGTTTCTTCTCCTGCCGGCGCGACGCGGAAGCAGCGGATCCCTTCTCGTGACGGCCTTCCACTCGACATTCGGCAGTTTACCACAGAGCCTATTCTAAAAGAGCATATTTCTCCAGCTGCTGAGCATGTCTCGCAGCTGTGTCCTTAGGTGCGGCAGACTCATCCCCGAGTCAGACGGCCATGAAACCCGCATCACATGTTTGGGCAACAAGCATGCTGAAGCCGGTTTCGTTGATATGATATGTTCTGTCTGCGAGGACATGTCTATCAAGGTGTTGCGGTCACGGCTGGCGACGTTCTTCGGGACTGTTGCCGCCAACCCGCTCGCTTGTCAGGCGAGTCTGACTGCCGCTTCGGCGAAGTCGACCGCCTCGACGAGCAGCGGGGGTGATATGGGGATCTCTATGGATGTCGCTCCGCCAGCTCCGGCTCGGCGGACCGCCCATACCCCAGTTCGCGCACCTGGTGCGTCCCCGATGGACGGCGGTTTGACCGTTCCATAGCGGGAAGGCTCGTAAACGGGATGAGGACGAAATCTCTGTCGCGGCATCGGACAGCTGCCTACTGGCATCTGACGCGGACGATCTCTCCGAGCTCCCGCCCACAAGCGGTAGAGCTCGTGATGGGAACCGACGCGGAGATGTCGGCCGTGCTAACCCGGGCGGCCGCGAGCATCGGGTTGAGGTGCGTCACGCCCTCCCTGAAGCGCTCGCGGCTGAACGAACGGTTTCTGGGGGCGGGGCGTGGTGAAAAACCGCGAACCACCCAGGTGACGTTCTCCCGGAGGTGCATGAGGAACTCACGAGGTCGTGGAATGCGCCCCTTTCGGCGTTCCACACTTGTGAGCTCTACAGCTGTGACTTCCCTGGAGGGCGGAGCAGCCCGAGCCTATGTTGACAGCCCACGGTGGAGCGTGCTGTAGCGGTGCAACGGTGCCCGCAGACGGCTGCCACCTGGGGGGCGTCGACCTAGACTCCCGTCCAGAGCGTGTAGGCTCTCCTCGATATTCGGGTCGAGGGCTTATAACGCTGCTGGACAGACTGCTTCCGCTCTCCGCGCTACGGCGATCCTCCAGGTCTTTCGGGCTAAAGCCCTGAAGGACCTGGATGAAGGGAAGCCTGACCCCACTCGCATGAGTGAGTTGCACACTGCCACAGACCTCGCGCCCCGTGCGACGAAGGCCACGGCAGGAGCACTGGGTCGGACGATGCCCACTATGGTGGCCTAAGGAAGGCATCTGTGGCTAAGCCTTGCACAGATGGGTACGTTCAGAAGGTCCGCCTTCTGGACACGCCTATCTCGCAAGCCGGGCTGTTTGGAGACACCGTGGAGGACGTCATTAGTTCTCCGCGGTGCAGAAGCAGACTAGGGCAATACCGCAGATATTGCCCTCGCCGCGGCATGACCACCCACAGGTCGTCACGTCCCCGAGCGCAGCCTGCTTCCCGACAGCCCCGCCCCTCCGCAGTGGTGCCTCCGGCGCAGGGCTCTCCCAGAGGGCAGCCCGCCCGAGACGCAGACCAACACGGAGGAGAGCGACCCCCCCCGTCAGCAGCCCGCAAGGGAGGACCCCAAGCGGCCCTGACGGGACGAACCCGGGGGAAACATCGGGTCCGACTCTGCCATTCTTCGCGGGGTCGGGACGAGACGCTACCTGCCGCGTCTCCATCAAGTCCGGGCCTTTTCCAAGGCCCAGCACCCACCTCCTCATTAAGAGAGTTGTCTTCCCTGGGTTCCCTTCCTCCACAGCACCCTCAAGCAGACGGTGGTGAGGATGGATAGCGCGGCCGAACACAACCTCCACGTGACGTTGGTCGACCAGCGCCACAAAGCAGGTAAGTCAACAGAGCCGTCAACCTCCCCCATGGTGCGAGGTGACCGTTCTATCAGCCATCGAACCAGCCCTCCCAGGTATGGTGAAGGAGATCGCCTCTCTGACCCCGTTGTCACGGTGCATCAGCCCGTCTCGGTGGCTGGAGAGGACGATCCATCTCGGTTATACGATCCAGTTCGCCATGCGCCCACCGAAGTCTCGGGGCATTCCGTTCACCTCGGTGCGAGGAGGGAATGCCCCCGCACTTCGGGAGGAGGTCGCCGCCCCGCGGCGAACATGTGGTCGATTCCGTCCTGATAACCGAGATGTCCTTGGGTTACACCTATACTTCATAGTGCCTGAAAAAAGGGGGGCGGGGCAGCGCCCCATCTTGGATCTGCATCTCCTAACAGGCACCTCCGGCTGCAGTTTAGGATCTTGACGCAGGTACACATCTTGGCTTCAGTTCGTCACCAGGATTGGTTCGTGGCAATCGACCTGAAGGATGCGTATGTCATCCTCCCTCGACACCGGCCGTTATGCGGTTCGTGCTCGAGGGAAGAGCGTGGCAATACAGCATCCAACCCTTCGGTCTGGCCCTGCCTCCTCGGGTTTGTATAAACTCAGTGAGGCCGCCTTGTCCCCTCTGGGTACAGGCGTGCGATTCTCAGCTGTCTCGGCGACTGTTGCCTTGGGCACACTCGTGAGATGTTGGGTACGCGAGGGACCTCGTGCTTCGGCACCTAGACCGTCTCGGGCCTCAGGTCAACTGGGATAAGAGCCTGCTCACCCAACGCTGAGCACCTCTTCTCTCGGTATGGAACTAGACTCTGTATTGAATACCAGCGGCTCACTGCGAGCACGCACAGTTAGTGCTGCACTACCTGACACGGATCAGGTAGGGTCCAGCGGTCCCACCGAAAACACTTCGGAGGCTCCTGGGGCATGTGACATCCTCGGCAGGGGTATCCCCGCTCGGGTTGATGTCCATATGACCCGCTTCAGCACTGGCTTCAGAGTCGGGTTCCGGGAACGGCGTAGCACCCCAACGCTAGGCGGATGACGGTTACGCCTCAGTGCTGGTGTACCCTCATTCCTGGTCAGATTTGACCCTTCCGAGTAGGGGTTCCGCTCGGGCAGGTCGAGGCGCGTCGTGGTACGGCTGACGCCTCCCTGAAGGGATGAGGGGCAGTGTGCAACGGGCACGCAGTAGCGGACTGGGACGGGTCCCAACTGTGACGGCACATAGTGCCTGGAGTTGTCGACTGTCCTCTGGCACTGAGGAGGCTTTTGCCCCTAGTGCAGGACATACATGCTAGTCCGGTCGGACAGCACATCTTTTTTGCCGTGGCGTACTCATTCGAGGGCGGCACACGCTCACGGCGAAAGTCGCAACCCGCCCGACGCCTCCCCCTATGGAGTCAACAAGTCTCTGCAAGCACATTCATGCTGGAGAACCTGTACCGGACAGCCTATGCGCTCTCTCGGCAGGGAACTCCCCGTGGAGAATGGCGACTCCATCTCCGCGCAGTTCGGCTTGATGGGAGCGGTTCGGCAGCACACTGCCTGAACCCCACCCATCCTCGCTTGGGCCTCCCTGACCGAGGGTTCCCTCGGCAGGGACGCCCTAGCGCACAGCTGACCGCGAGACAAGAGGAGAACCCCCCCCAGTGAGCCTCCCTGCACAGACCTGTGCAGGGTCAGGGAGGAGTGGCACCAAGTTCTGCGAGTTGCGCCGTCCTGGCCCAACCAGACTTGGTTCCCAGACCTGATGGCTCTGGTGACAGCCCCCCCCTGACCGATTCCCCTGACGATCTCCCGCAGGGGAAGGGCATGGTGTGGCCCCCTTTCCAGGCCTCTGGATCTTCCATGCCTGGTCCTTGACGGGACGAGGAGAGTTTGAGCGGCTTGCCGCCGACGGTCCATAGGACATCCGGCTGGCTAGAGCCCCCGCCATGCAGCTTATGGCTTACAAGTGGCGTCTCTCTTCTCATCCTGGTGTTCCTCCCAAGGAGAGAACCCACGGAGTTGCCGATCAGGTTAGTGTTGACATTTTTACAGCAGAGACTAGAGAGTAACCTCTCCCCATCCACATTGAAGTGTGTGTAGCCGCTTAGCCGCTCAGCACGACATGTGGAGGGTAAGTTTCTCGGTCACCTCGACCTGGTCACTAGGTTCCCTCTAGGTGCGAGGAGGGTAGTTCCACCTCGCACACCCTCTTGAGCGTTCGAGCCCCTCGGAGACGCCTCTCTTCCTCGGTAACGATGAAGTCTGCGCTCCTGACGGCGCTCGCTTCATCAGAGGATGGGGAACCTTCAGGCTTCCGTGTCCTCGGGGTGCCTAGAATTGGCCCTGGTAACTCTCACGGGATCCTGAGACCCAGGCCCAGTTACGTGCCCAAGGTTCCCATCATTCTTTCCGTCAGATGGTGAGCCTGCAGGCGCTCCCCTCCGGGAGAAAGACCCAACCTCTACGTGCTGTGTCCTACGCGCATACCGCGTTGTTCATGACCGCACACAGAGCCCTTAGAGCTCTGAGCAGCCGTTGTCTGTTCCAGAGACAGCCCCAGGGGAGGACTGTCTCCAAACAGAGTTGGCGCGCTGGATTGTGAATGCCGTTTGGCGTACCAATCCCCTGGTCAATGCCTACTTGTAGTGAGAGCCAACTCCTCACGGAGCGTGGCCTCCTCGTGGACATTGACCAAGAGCGCCACTCTGGCAGACATATGCAGTGCTGCGGGTTGGGCTACGCCCAGTACCTTCATGAGGTTTTGCAATCTCTGAGTGGAACAGGTGTCAGCCCGCGTCCGACAAGGATAGGGGCCGGCATCTGGCCTGGACGTACGCCTGCGAAAGCGCCTTCTCCCCTCTTCAGGCGAGTAGCGTGCGCTATCAGCCTCCCTACTATTCCCCCCTTAGGGTGAAGTATAGGCTTCCATCCATCATTAGCATGGCATTTGGTAATAGATCGGGCGGAGCGATCTGTTTGAACCAAGTCCAGTACTGGTAGAGTCACCCCTAGTCAGGCGGACCCCTATACTTGGACTAATGCCCCATACGTAGTGACTCCCCTACAGGGTAGTCCCGTATGTAGATTCTTCACATTTTCCCCTATAGGCGAATCTGTGACCTCCCCTCCGGTGGCTCTCCACCGAGTATACTGTCCCCCGAGTCGGGTTGACACATTCCTGCATGCGCTCTCCCCATGGGAAGACCATGCCTTATACCTCCACATATACCTCCCCACGTGGTAGGATGTGGTCTCCGCAACACACTCTTCATGGGAGAGTAGTGTTTTTTCCCAGTGCGGCCCGGAAGGGACCTCGTTACAGGGTAACGCCACCTTCCGTGATGACCGTCAGTAGAAGCTTCTTCGTATGTCTGATACTGAATCCACTGGAAGATTACATCTCGCGATAGCGTTCAGTCTTGACTCGCTAGACCAGTCACTGTCGCTCCGCTGGAGGTCGTAATGCGGCGTAGTGCCGTGGCGTGTGTAGATACTTCCCCAGTCGTCTCTCAACACAACGTCGAGAGACCGACTGAAGGGGAACGTCTCGGTTACGTATGTAACCTCGGTTCCCTGATGGAGGGAACGAGACGTTGTGTCTTCATGCCACATCACTGCGCCGACCCGCTGCAGTGACCGGGAACTCTCTCTCAGGTTCCTCAGCACAAAGGTGAGTGAATGACCGCCGCCATCTTCCTTTTATACCCGTATGCACGGGGCGGAGACTGGCGTGGGCGGGCCATTCGCCAATCCTATTGGCGTTTAGAAATTCCTCTCGGAGATGATAGGTTCTCAAGATCAAACCCCAGTCGTCTCTCAACACAACGTCTCGTTCCCTCCATCAGGGAACCGAGGTTACATACGTAACCGAGACGTTTACTGTGATGATGGATGGGAAAGAAAAACATTGCTTAAAGAAGTATCAGATGAAAAAGAGCCTCTCGCTGCAGGATTCTTCTATCACAAATCGACAAATTTCATGTTACATGATACCTGCAGTATTGCAGCTGTGCCATACAGACCGGGGGCAATATATACTCAGATACAGTACTCACTAAAAACAAAAATAAAGGCTACATGATTTCTCAAATATCCAAATTCACAAACTATTTACAACAAATAACCCACTCTGAGATAACACATTGATATTATAGACATCCCTAAAAATAATTGTATCCCTTAAAAAATAAATATAGCTCTAAAAATAAGTCCATACCGTATGCACATATTTATGCTAAGTGTATTTGTGTAGACCCCAATATGTTAGTAGACAATGGCAAGGTTTGTACATCAGCCCCCTGGTCATATACAGTATATGATGTACTTTCAATGAAAGTTTCAATGATTCTCCTGCTGTGTTCTCCTTTTGAACCTCGTGTCCCTCTGTTATTGTGTTGCTGTCACTTTGGCGAGGTTTGTTTTCACTGTACAGTGGTTATATAAGCAGAAAGATGAGCAGAGACTGTCCTATGTGATGGCTCATAATGACTAGAGCTTTGGACAACTGCCTATGGTACTCACAGTCGTGATCACAAATGTTCACTTACAAAGAGCAAGTGCTGTATATGGTGGCAGTCCATCAGTCTGTTTTGACTATTATTAGACGGCTCGTTAGAATGCTTGATTCTGATTGGCCAGTCGTGACATTTGCAGGTTCGTTATTCCCAGATAACAACCTCTCAAAACTAATAACACACTGTAACCCGGACGCAGCAACTCATTTTGACAGGTTTTTTTTACAAATAAAAAATGAATATGTCTTTAAATAACATATATGACATTATATTTACAAACGATTTAACCAAATTGCCTGTACGCGACATTTGAACGTCGTTTCTTACCTTAAAACCCGAAAGTAAACGGTTTAATTCGGTTAAAATTAGCTAATAAAATATTAGATATTTAGATTTCTTGTCCAGGTTTTTCCTCATGTGGCAAGTAGCCGTGTAATAAACCCGTCGGGGATTATTTCTGCGATAACAACCGGCTGCCTGTGCATTATCCCTTACATATTAACTCAATATAAGGCGGCAAAAACGGTATGAAACCCTGTCCAGATGAGGACAATTACTCTTGTGAAGTTAAATAGTATTCAAATGACTAAATTATTCTGCAATAATCTGTCGACCTGCAGTGCAGACGCTTCTGATATCCTATTTAAAATAATTGAACATTAGTCAATTGATTTTACAGTATAATCTACCTGCGTGACCAAGGTGCTCTTTATCCAGCTATATTTTAAATATATTTATGAATGATTTACAAACATTTACACAGAAGTTATTTTTTAATCATGTTATCATGTTGTGTCTTTCTCACAACCATTACACAAGTATTGTTTAATTTTAAATATTAAACATGTAAATTACGATAGCTCCAGCCCTTCCAAGACCCTGCAGAGAAAAAGCAGACTGAGAAAATAATTGGAGAGATGAAAATACAAAATGCATATTTTTTCAGTATGATTTCCATGAAATAATAAATTCAGTCTTTTTCACACAAACAAACAAACCACCAGCAATCGCAGGGATGTCTAAAAATGTCACACAAAAACACAGAACTAACAGAAGGCATGTTAAAAGGCATGTCAAAGGCCGTATTCAACCCAAAATCATAAAGCACTAGTATAGTAAATAATACTGATGTGAACAATCACACTATGCCACAATTTAAATAAGCGGAAGTGTAAATGGGATTGAATAATAATGTTAATTCTAGTGCTCAATCTAGCTCAACTGATTTTTTTCAGAACATCCTCTTTAGTTTTATTTAATAATAGTGTGAGTAACTGATAACAAAATGATCAACTATACTTTATAATACTTGCATCAATCTGTGAACAAGATGTACAGTAAATGAAGAGTTAATGTAGTTTGACCTTGTTGAACTAGCTGCCTTTAAAACATAAGAATCAATTAAAGGATAATAACTGACAATGACGTACGAAGAGGATGAACGGGGTGCCATCACATAAGCCACTGCTCTTTCTCTTTACTAAAATGCTCCGCCCACTTTCTGGTAAGCTCCAGGTAATGGTCTGGCTGATGGGGTTTGTAGTCCAAATACAGACGAGCCACGGTCTTCTTAGGCACGGCTCTCTCGATCTGAGTTCCCTCGTGCCATTCATTAAATGAGGTTATCGTGATGATATCCGGCCTCACGGACATCGCCGCCTGCAAAGACGTCTCGTAATATCGCCCGTTCACGCGGTTGCGTGTATTGTGATTGTTCCAGGGACGGACGGCGGTGTCTATGTAACCGGGCCCTGCGCTCGGCACGAACAGCAAGTTGCTCTTGTCGCAGAAAGCTTTGATAGCCTTCCAGTTCTGGTGAGAAGCTCCGAAGGAGAAACCGTTGGAGGCAAAGTAAGTGTACATGCCGTCAAAACCTCCGGACAGGATGTCGTGCTTGTGGCGCTCTTCCACGATGAGCGCGACGAAGATGCCGTCGTAAGGGGTTCCTCGGAGACTGTGAGACCCTCGAGAGGTGAGCAGCTCGGCCCAGGCCTCGGGTGGGGTCAGGTACGAGTCGTACACGTAGAAGAGCGGAAGGACCTTCCCAGTGCTGGACTTGAACCTGTAGAAAGCCCCGTGTTTGCCGTATCTGTGAAGAGATTTCAGGAGACACGAGTTTATTTATGCAGAGAGTTCCGCAGGATTGAGGCGGTCTCAGTGTTTTCCGAGGATGGTCAATTCAGATCTCTGTACGGGTCATACTGTCTGTGGTACTGTAGGACTGCTTGTTTATGGAAAAACTCATGCGATTATTACAGTGATAGTTCACCCAAAATTCTGTTATCGTTTACTCAGCCTCTTGTCATTTCTTTCATTTGCAGAACACAAAAGAAGATATTTGTTGAAATTGTTAACTGGACCCCTTGCATTGGTTTTGTGTCCATACAATAGAAGTGAATGGGGGCCAGTGCTGTTCGGTTACCAACTTTCTTCAAAATATCTTCTTTTGCATTTTACGGAAGGTTTGAAATGACGAGGGGGTGAGTAAATTATGACAGAATTTTCATTTTTGGGTGAACTATTACTAATATCTATATTGAGATTTATACGAAAACTCAACGTATGTATTATTTTTAAATTTGATATGTGGTTTCTAGGACATTGTACTGAAACTTAACCTAATTTGAACAGAAATGCAACATTGTGAACACTTTTTTCCAGACAATTATCTTTACAGATGCTGTTTTTTATCTTTTATTTTCCCTTGTATCTAGCATATATGTAAGGGATAATCCACGGCTAGCCGTGCATTAAAGGATTTTAAAGAACCACCCGACGCGAAGCATTAAAAATCCTGTAATGCACGGCTAGCCGTGGATTATCCCGCTTATACCATGGTTACTTGCCAAGTTAAAACTTTTTTTATGTTTACAGTGTTATTTTAGATCAAACAGGTGAAAATGACGGTATTCTGTCAGTTAATTTTAAATGTAATCAAACTGACTGGAGCTACCGGTGCGTTAAAGGCTTTTAATGCACGCCTTCCAGCCAATCAGAATCCAGTATTCAAACAGACCATGGTATAAATAATTCTCTCAAGTGTTTGTTCTACGATGTATTTTCTGTGAAGCTGTTCTGCAACGGTGCACCACAGAAATAAACTTGAACTGAGTTTTTGCGCTCTGAACATATGGCAGGAATCACAGGGGTGCTGGAGAGCCGTTTGCACTACGATACTCTGCCATGTAAACCTATACTTCACTTCTCACATCCGTACAGCGTGTATTTCTCTCCTGCTCTTTAGTGCTGCTAGAGCTGAATCGATATAATGGACTCAGTCACATTTTACTGTGGAGTGGATGTTCTACTATTATACATTTACATTTGCTGCGTCCCAAGTCACCTTCATTTATGTAATGCTTTCTACAATATACAATACAGATGGTTTAAAGCAGCTTTACAGTAAAGTTCATGAATTATTGAAAGTGCTGTTGTTAAGGGAATCACATTGGTTATAGCTTTGGTAAAAGTGAAGTGTAGTTCAAATCTTGGACACTATAAATTCAATGACAACATTTTATTTACCACAAATAGCCCTAAAATGATGTATTTAAAAAAAAGAAAAATAGACCATTGGGGTACTATCTGTCCTAAACAGAACTGCTATGTCCCAAATCATACCCCCTGTTATCCTGTAACACCATCAGGTCATGTTACATCATGTATGATTCATGAAATATAAGGCTGCTATTTTTAAAACATCACTCCGTCTTTCAGCACAGCAGGCAGGATAACATTTCAGCCTCATCCTTACATGAGATTAAAGTCACTCTGATCGTTCAAACGGAAAAGGGCAAACGCTTTAGTTTGCAAGTTTTTAGTGTTGGAGAAGTGTTGCTCTCATGGACGTAGAGGTGAGGGGGTGCAACCCTACTTGTCAATGATGTATTTGATGTTGTCATGCACACTGAGGTCCGTCCGGCCTTTGTAGGGCTGCAGGTGAAACGCAACCTGCAAAAGATGAAAGTGACTGAGCTGTCACACACACTTTAGAAAAAAAGCTTGTTTTTGGTAACTAAAGATACGTCTCAAACCATCGACAACTGTAATGTTTTACATTTATTCGGTTTTGACCACATTTGTGGAACAAAATGTCCTAAAACAGGTTACAAAATGTCACTGGCTGTAAATCCTAAAACAGTAAGCATTGTAGTTCAAAAATAATCTCAGACATGTGTGGTTCATTTAAAGTGTCTTATTTCCTTTAACTTTTATGTTAAATATGTCTGAATTAGAATTTTTGTGTAAACTATACCATCTAATGCGTCTCTGATTTCAAGTTCACCATTGAAAACGGTTCCATGCGGCATTATTCCAATATTAAAATGTTTAACAAAATCTGCACGTTTTGCTTTTTTGTAGAAATACTGTATAAAAATGATTTACACACAATTTTGATTATATTTGGTCCAATTCCAAAATGACAATAGCTGTACCCTTAGGACTTTCCGAACCCCTCTGTATGCCAGTCTTTCACGCATGTATCCGAGATACTGATATAATGCTGACGGAAAAGTTTCTCAAAGGCTCACAAACATGGCCACAATAGGTTCACAGACGTTCTTCTTTACACAGATGGTTGAACTGCGAAGGTTACAAATGAGAGAAAAACTAAAGCAAACACTCACTACACTGCCAGTCCAGAAGGTCTTTCTTAACAGTTTCTATGGTAACCTGCAGTGGACAGTTTGAAACTACACATCTTTAGAAACAGGTTTGAAACATCAACCCCTACGTCACACCAGTCTTGAATAGAAAGTAGCTGTTTGAACTGAACACACACACTAAACATCATCAATGACACTTGGTTACATTTCTGTTCACGCTGCATCAACATATTTCTGTTCTTATTCAATTTAAGTATGAAAAGTGCAAAGATAAGAAAAGATTAAAAGGGATTACTGTTTATGCTTATACTGCATGAAAATTGCTCAATCATTCACTACATTTCAAAGTGACATACTACACTACTCTCTATATTGCTTTCTGCTACTGTATACACCAGTCATCCTCAATATGGTGCCGGACCCGGACCTTTGCTTCGTTCCATCCGGTCAGCGAGACATAGCCTAATAAACCATTGAAATCATTTGACTATTTTGATGGTTTAAATTGAGCAGTGCGTCAATACAACGGAGAATCACATCACACGCGCTTCGGGAACATTTATGTAATTGATATTTTGCCACTATATCCTTTTTATTGCTCGACTCGTCGGTATGCTTGATTCTGATTGGCCAGTCGTGACATTTCCAGATAACAACCTCTCAAAAATCTTTGCGACAACAACCGGCTGCCGGACTTATAATCTGATTAATTGTTAGATTACAAGCATCAAAGATTCATTTCACAAATTCATTTCACAAAGATTTCAATCTTTAAAATGGCATTATTCAGTCAATATTGAATATATTGTTGTTATATTTTCACAGAATATTCTGTAGGATGATTTTACTATTAAAAAAACAGTAGAAAGACTTTTGCTGGGTTTTCACAAGCAGGGTCACATTTTATAATGAACAACGTTCAAATTTTGGGAAATTATTTAAAGATAGAAGTAGTTCTGAATGGCATGGACAGAATAATTTAGTAAGTAAATTAGTTTTCTGTTTATGATGAGAGCTTTTTAAGTGTTACATTACATGTGATGTTTGTATGTTGTCAGTAGTTTTTTTATTTACAAATATTAATTATCAGACTTCTATTAAGAGGGCATTCCCCTATAGCCACAGAGCCTATACACACATATAATACATACAGTAAATACTGTGGATATCATAATATAAAATAAATGGTCTGATAAAAGATCAATCTTTTATACAGTACATCCAACTGGGCTAAATTTATTTATTTATTTTCAAAACAAATATTGTCCGGACCTCCGTTTGGAGGAAAATATATAGACCGGACCTCTTGATACTTTAATTGAATACCCCTGGTCTGTCCTCTGCTAACTGAAAAGGGGATTTATGAAACATATTTTTGCTCATGTATTAATAGAATTGTATTCTGGATGGTGTCCGATATGAATGGATCATGTACAGTTTTGCTAGCATGCATTTTCTTTTTCAATTACAGGAAGCAATTTTTCCATTCTCTTTGATTCATCAACTTCTATTTTGTTTCATAGACGCTTACTTTATGACAATATCACATCTAAACAGGGAATATCTTCAGAGAACATTTTCTTTACCCAAAAATGAAAATTCTGTCAACATTTACTCACCTTCGAGTTGCTCCGCATCTGTATAAATGTCTTTGTTCTGCTCAACACAAAGGAAGATATTTGGAAGAATGTGAGTAACCAAACAGATCTCATTCCCCCATTGACTCCCATAGTATTAATTTTTCCCTACTATGGCAGTAAAAGGTGGATGAGAACTTTTTGGTTACTCACATTCTTCCAAATATCTTCCTTTGTGTTTAGCAGAACAAAGACATTTATACAGGTTGGAACAACTTGAGCATGAGTAAATGATGACAGAATGTTCATCTTTCTGTGAACTATCCCTTTAAATGCAGTGGCAACTATTCATTCAGCCTGTAAACCTTGCTATGCCTTTAAATCTAAATGATACCAAGAGCGAGAAAGACTTGTCAAAGTGAGGAGATAGAAACAAGTTTGAACTGGTGTGTCACATTGCGCTAGACTCCAAGACAGTTTCTCCAAACAAGCAATCAAATGGATTTAGTCAAGGAAAGTAAAAATAAATCCATGGGTGGAAAGAGGGAAGAGTTCACTGCTGGGCCAGACCGAAACATGACATAACACACAGGCCGCTTCTTTGTTTCCTAGAAGGGCAGGGCTGTCTCTCAGTTAACCACCGGTGACCCACAAGGGTGGGTGCGGGGTGCCCTCCTCTTCTAGATATTAACAACCTCAGATCAATCACAAATCAATCATAGATGACACACTGAGAAAAATGTATTCCTGTTCCCAAACAATGTAATGTAACGGTCTTTACGTTTATACAGTAAAAGGCTGTCAACTGAAGCACTAATACTGAACATTAATTTATGCCACATAAATGGAACACAAAATGACTTTAAAATCACCACACAGGTTTTTAGAGACAGCAGCAGGCCTATAATCGCATGATGAGTACACATGTCCATATAGATGTCACGTATGTAACCACACCAACCACTAGCAAGTGTGACAAATCACATAGTTCAGTGTCACAAACCACTGCAGTCAGATGAATACTGACCATTGATATATTTAAGAGACACACCAGAAAAGACTGGTACTGTACATAGTACCAAGAAAAAACACATCGCTATATATTATATCTCATATATTAGTATAAAAAACGCATGACCTTTCAGTAAGCATCAAAATAAGTTTTTAACAAATCTCTCACCAGTTACCTTGACACTGTGTCTATGAGCAGCATCCATAACAGCAGGCACTAGATCCTCTGAGGGTTTGCCATGTTCATCTGCCACACCGGGCGGGTACCAGGACAGCACCACTACACCTGACACACGAAAACATGAACAGCAGCACATGCTGGATCTGTTACAATCCTGATGCATTTTCTCTACAGTATTTTAAAGGGAGTTACTTTTTAGAAAAGCAAAAATAATCAGCAATTTCTCAGTTTGCTGGCCGTATAACCTGCAGCTGCGGCTTCTATCTGTGCCATGTGCGACTCAATGACATCTGGATCTCTGGAGCTGTAGGGTCCCAGATCAGGGTAATAACTGGACGCGATGTCATCCGGAGGGTTGTGTCGCCCGTTGGGGTGACTGGCTGCAATTTTAGGGTCCCAGTGTGGTACCAGCACGTGGTCCCAGTGTATATAACCGCCGTCCATCTGTGGAGTGCCATACCATAAATAATAGAAGATGTGGATGTCGTAGAATATGCTGTGGTCTGGACCGGAGTTGGAGAACACTATCTTTGTATCGCTTCCAATTCCGGTCCGACCTGCTGCTTCAGCCAAAGGATTGGGTCTCTGGTCCGTCCTGTCTCCAACCGCAGGCATTAACTCCATTCCCGGGGCCAGATCGGAGAAACCGTCGGTGGGTTTGAGGGTTCGTAGGCCCATCATAGTGCCGAAAATGAAGAGCGTGAAGAGGAGAAGAGCCACGCACGCTTTCCTGCGTAACCTGCTCATGGTCGCTGTCCGTGGTGCTGCCGATGAAGTTCACGGAGACGTTCGCGCGTTGAACACCTTCGCCAAATTCCGTCTTCCGGTGCACCGGGACTTCTGTTCTGCACTTTGGATCGGTCGCCCGGTTACGTACCCATTACGTTCAAGATGTTGTCGATTTCACGTGCGTGTAGTCGCGACGTGCTTATACCATGCAGTCGGGATATTAAGCTGTATTTCCCATCACAAAGTAGCACATTCGCACCCTGACAGCGACTGCTTTATCGCAAACGAAACACTGCACTGCGCATGTCCTAAAGACTCGGACCCTTCGCGTAAAGACGTCGGTTTATCGACCAGCGCGAGGTTCCACGCGTCCGCTTTATATCGGCGACGAAAGCTTCGCTAACGATCACGCGTTACTCATATGCAACGATACATCGGTCTCCATTTTATTCGCGTTGCATCCGACACGCGGTCCTGACGCCGGGAGATGTCTTCAGCTCCGTCTCCAGTGTTCATGATCAATGATCCTTTTGTTACTGGAGGTGGAGCTTCTGGGGTTTGTCCGTGTTCACGCATGCGCAAGCAAACAAGACAGTATACTGACTTACTGCATACTGTGCTGTGTAGGCCGTATCAGACTGCCGAGAGATTACTGGAAACACAGCGAGAGAAGCTGAGAGCAGCAGATACCGTGCGATGACTTTTTTCAGCTGAACACGAAACACAAAGAATTGAGATCGCTCTAGATCCACTGATAGAAGTAAAGGGAACACAAAATGTTCAGGAGGCAAAACTCCAATTTCATTTAGAAATAATACGTCCTCTGTTTTCCATAATGGACTCATCTTTTTGAATTAAATGCGCTTTTTGATTCTCCCATTTTACATGTACAATTTAATGAGCACATCAAGTTAATAAGAATATGTTTTTCACACACACTTCCGAAGGTACTATATATATTAACAAGAGTCATTTACTTGAATGATTGATTGACCATTAACATGTTTAATAAGTGTCTGATGTTTTTGTCAAATGATCTGTGGTGTTCAGCTAAAGAAAGGATATTCTCGGATGGTGTGAGGGTAAGAAAATGATGAGAGAATTTCTAGTTGAAGTAATGCATCCTACTGTCATTTGAGATTTCTATCCTTTGAACTTTTTTATCCATCTATAATCAGTGGCCAGTGTTTCAGGGCCCAATATTTCATCCATTAATCAAAAAATGTTCAGATTAAGATGCTTTTCATTTCTTCAAGTTCAAGTTCAAGTGTGCTTTATTGTCAATTCTTCCACATGTACAGTACATACATACAGAGAATCGAAATTGCGTTACTCTCAGACCCTTGGTGCATACAAATAACATTAAACATTAAACACTGACAGTAGACGTTGAAATATAGATAAATACGATTTAACCATATGTACATACAAACTATATGGATATACAAATGAGGACATTGTAGAACAATAAAGAAAAAAATAAAAATAAAGAGAGATAAAGTGACAATAGGCACATGGCAGATAAAGTGCAAACCAGTTAAATAAAACAATACTGTGCAGATGCGAGTAGTGCAAGAAAAAAAGAACAGTCTTTTATCAGACTGTCAGAAGAGGTAGATTTCAGACAATGCTGGATGAGGTAGAGATCATTGCTGCAGTGACGCACAAAGTGACTGGTGCGGGTCACAGATTGTAAAGGGGGGGGATCGTAGTGTCAGAGTTCAGTGTTGCTTGGGGTTAAAGAGGGGAGGGGGGGCAAGGACGGGAGGGAGTTCAGCTTCCTGACAGCCTGATGGATGAAGCTGTCCTTCAGTCTGCTGGTCCTCGCCTGGAGACTCCGCAGTCTCCTCCCTGATGGCAGCAGATTGAAGAAGCTGTGTCGGGTGGGTGGGATCACCTGCAATGCTGAGGGCTTTGCGGGTGAGACGGGTGCTGTAGATGTCCTGGAGGGGGGGGAGAGAGACACCAACGATCTTCTCAGCTGCTCTCACTATCCGTTGAAGGGACTTGCGGCAGGACGCATTGCAGGCGCCATACCACACAGTGATGCAGCTAGTCAGGATGCTCTCGATGGTGCCTCTGTAGAAAGTGCACATGATGGGGGTCGGGGCTCTGGCTCTTCTGAGTTTTCGGAGGAAGTAGAGACGTTGCTGTGCTTTCTTGGCCAGTGCTGCAGTGTTGTTAGTCCAGGAGAGGTCTTCTGTGATGTGCACACCCAGAAACTTAGTGCTGCTCGCTCTCTCCACAGTCGCACCGTTGATGGTCAGAGGAGCATGCTGAGTGTGCGCTCTCCTGAAGTCAACAACAATCTCCTTCGTCTTCTCCACATTCAGAGAGAGATTGTTGACCCTGCACCACCCAGCCAGGCGGCTCACCTCACTCCTGTAGTTTGTCTCATCTCGGTTGCTAATGAGACCTACCACAGTCGTGTCATCCGCAAACTTGATGAAAAGGTTAGAGTTGTGTGACGGTGTGCAGTCGTGGGTCAGCAGAGTGAAGAGGAGGGGGCTCAGCACACATCCTTGGGGGGCCCCTGTGTTCAGTGATGGTGTTGGATGTGTTTATGCCGACCCGTACTGCCTGAGGTCTTCCGGTCAGAAAGTCCAACAACCAGTTGCACAGAGGTGTTGAGCCCCCCAGCTGGGCCAATTTGTGAGTGAGCTGCTGAGGGATGATTGTGTTGAATGCTGAACTGAAGTCTATGAACAGCATCCTGACATATGAGTCTTTTTTGTCCAGATGTGTGAGGGCTGGGTGGAGGGCAGTGGCGATGGCATCATCGGTCGAGCGGTTGGACCTATATGCAAACTGGAAGGGGTCCAGGGAGGGGGGGAGGACAGACTTGATGTGTTGCATGACTAGCCGTTCAAAGCACTTCATTGGAATAGGAGTGAGTGCTACTGGACGGTAGTCGTTGAAGCAGGATGGAGATGACTTCTTCGGGACTGGAATGATGGTGGTAGCTTTGAAGCATGTGGGGACAACAGCCTGACTTAGTGAGATGTTGAAGATGTCTGTGAAGACATCAGTGAGTTCCACTGCACAGTCTCTCAGCACACGCCCAGGAATGTTGTCAGGACCCGGAGCTTTGCGTGCATTGATCCTGCTGAGGGATCTCCTCACGCTGTCCGAGGACAGCGTCATCACCTGGTCGCCGGGAGGAGGTGGAGTTTTCTGTGCAGTGGTGCTGTTTTGTGCCTCAAAGCGAGCAAAGAAGGCATTCAGCTCGTTCAACAGGGGGATGGTGCTGTCACAGGTCTGTGGTGGGGGCTTGTAGTCAAAGTACAAATTAATTATATAGACAATTTTAACAAACGTTACTGCGCGTGCGCACTTTTGTGACCCTCGACTGAACTTCCAGTACACAACTTACATCCACAAAAAATAGAAATGTTTCAGAAAGGATTTTTTTGTGAAAACCCTGAAATGAGGAAAACTCTTGCATGGTTAACAACACATATTGAATCTGTTTCTAGTCAGACGAAGTTTGACAGCTAGAATGACCATTAAAGCACAACTGAGATTAATTAATAAATCATTTGTCAGTTTATTTAACATCACTTCGTCTCCTGCCTGCTGTTCTTCCCTTCAGTTCTGTATCTCCCTGGGTTAAAGTATTGACTCACAACGGAGTTGATATTTCCAGGTTTAATAAGCTCCTGACGGAGTGAGATCTAGTGAAACTGGACCTATAAGATCTGCAGGCCATACCCCAGAGTTGGATCTATCAACAGTGAATTAGATATATCAAAATATATCTCATCCATCCTTACATCAATAACATCAGCCATCGTGGCCGTGAATTACATCAGAGCACAAATGGTAGTTTTCCATGAAGGATATGAAATTACTTAATAAAGTGTGTAAATAAAGTCCATGAATAAAGAAATAAATAATACAGGTAAATGCAGAAATGAAGTAATAAAGGTAATAAACAATTAATTTAGACGTGTAGCAATTCCTACGCAAAACTGCTCCGAGCAGGGTTCAAACTGATGATCATGAATGATTTATTTCTGTTGTTTCATTCATTTACTGATTCATTTGTTTGTTTATTGGTACATTTATGTTTTTTTCATTTGCACACTAAAGCACATTAGTAAATCCACTGTATGCAAAGCGGAAAAGTGTTCCATGTTGCTTTTTTTGGTGCCGTTGCCATGGTGAATCGTAATTCACAATGATCTGACCAATCAGATCAGGCTGACAGAAAGGAGGGGATAAGTCAGGGTCACACCCGTCTTTTTGCTCCATTGAGTTCCATTCATAGGAGTAATTTGCAGGTGGTCCCCATGTCCCCACCACTTTTTGGAAGAAATTAAGTAAAAAGGTGTGTGTATTGTTTAGGGGCCATTAAAGGGGTCATATGACACGGCTAAAACGAATATTATAATTTGTTTTAGATGTAATGCAATGTGTATATATGGTTTAAAAAAGCTGTATTTTCCACATGCCCCGCCTCTCTGAAGCACGCAGATTTTTTACAAAGCTCATGGCTCTGAAAAGCGAGGTGTGCTATGATTGGCCAGTTAACCAGTGCGTAGTGATTGGTCGAATACTGCAAGCGTGTGATGGAAATGTAACGCCTATTACCATATTTGGAACGTCAGGTTCCTCTTCAATTGTACTGACAGGTACGCCCACCTTACTTGCGTTACATTTGGGGCGGTCTTAGTCAAATCAGACCACCAACTGACGTAGATTTGTGGGGGTGTGGTTACACGGGGCATTTCAGTCAGGTCTGGGTGAGCATTCGCTTTCAGATAGAATGCAGGGGATCATGCTCTGCTTTAGTATGTCACGGTTCATGTGGCATTCATGGTTCCCTCAATGAACTGTAGCTCCCCAGTGCCGGCAGCACTCATACAGCCCCAGACCGTGACACTCCCACCACCATGCTTGACTGTAGGCAAGACACACTTGTCTTTTTACTCCTCACCTGGTTGCCCACACATGCTTGACACCATCTGAAACAAATAAGTTTATCTGGGTCTCATCAGACCACAGGACATGGTTCCAGTAATTCATGTCCTTAGTCTGCTTGTCTTCAGCAAACTGTTTGCAGGCTTTCTTGTGCATCATCTTTAGAAGAGGCTTCCTTCTGGGACGACAGCCATGCAGACCAATTTGATGCAGAGTGCAGTTTCAGTTTAAGGGTCTTGGAAATCTTCTTATAGGCCATCTTTATGTAGAGCAACAATTCTTTCTTTCAGATCCTCAGAGAGTTCTTTGCCATGTTGAACTTCCAGTGACCAGTATGATAGAGTGAGAGCGACAACACCAAATCTAACACACCTGCTCCCCATTCACACCTGAGACCTTGTAACACTAAAAAATCACATGACACCGGGGAGGGGAAATGGCTAAATGGGCCCAAATTTGGACATGTTCACTTAGGGGTGTACTCACTTTTGTTGCCAGCGGTTTAGACATTAATGGCTGTGTGTTGAGTTATTTTGAGGGGACAGCAAATTTACACTGTTGTAGAGCTGTACACTCACTACTTCACGTTGTAGAAAAGTTTAATTTCTTCAGTGTTGTCACATGAAAAGATATAATAATAAAATATTTACAAAAATGTGAGGGTGTACTCACTTCTGTGAGATACTGTACTGTATACAAATATTTTGAATTTATCTTGTTGTGGAGTCAGATGTGATATCAGTCCGGCAGATGTTTTTGGGGATCAAATGAAAGTGCTCTGTAAAAAGTCTTTGCTGCCTTAACTTCCTTTTGTAAGTACAGTCAACTTGGCTTCACATGTCATTGCAACTTTTTTTCGTACTTCAAGTCTCAACTCATTGAAATTATTTAAATACGTTAAGCAATTTCAACTTATTTGTCACTGTTTTGTCAAATCCAATTAATTGTAATTTATCGGTCTTGTGTGGTTATTCCCTAGATGTTCAAGGGGATACAGTGAGTTTTTCTTTCTCTCACACCAAAACTATTTGGGTACCGAATTAGTATCATTGTAGATGAAAAGTCAAAGTCTTGTAATAATGATGCAATAGTTCCCCCTAATGGAAACAAGCAGTGTATTCAGAACAATTACTAAAACGCAACAAAAGTTGGATATGTTATTTTAATAGAAAATAACATACATTATTACGTCTTAGCTTTATAACATATGCTACATATTTAAACACAGGCAACAGAAAAAATCATTTGAATATGAGTATTGAGTATAATACTGTATGTAGGCCTACTTTAACACCTAAAACCATGATGACACACCAAGCCGACATCAAAGTACTGTGGAGTAAGCTTTATAAAAAAAGAAGACTACATTTGAGGGCCAACTATCATGTACAATTTGTAATATACAATTATAAAAATGTAAATCTTGTCTTTGTATACATAACTCTTTATGTTTTGTTGGTTCAACATGCTGAATCGACCACAAAGTCAATGATGAGGTGCAACAGATGTCAACAGTGCAGAACCAGGCCCGGCTCCACGTCCACCCTATCAGAAGAAAATGTATAGCTCACTTTTGATATAAAGTGGATGAAATACAATGCATTGTTTAATCAGGATTTGTGATCGGCTACAGTTGAATAAGTCACATTCACTGATGCAGGAACAGCCATTCTGGTTGGCCTGACGAATCTGAGACTGGCATACTGCACATCTGCGGCCTGAGAACATCAAAAAGACGCAAAATGTTCGGATGCCACATTCTGTTATGTCGTAACAGTTTTTCAGATCATCTGCTGTCAAACCCACCTCAGAGTTTGAGTTTTCTTTCCCACAGCTCACGCACAACACTGTGGAAGAACCTGAAACAAAAAACAACAATTACACCAACACCCTTCAAACTGAATTTTTATTGTTGTCAACATCTCAGTATGGTTTCAGTGAATATACAGAAAATGTTTTCCATAAAAGCACTTCTATTTATTATGTTTGATTTGCAAAGTATCATTTATAAAGTCGTTAATAGACAACGCATCCATGTAAACATCTTATTATATGTAACAAGCAGAACTGGAAATGGGGGAAACACAGGACGTTGGAGTCCAGGGAGTGACTTTTTAAGGGCGGACAGAGTTTGACCTCAAAATGTAGAGGATTTCCATATTTTATCCATGAAATCCAAACACTATTTTAAACAAGTGGCATTTTCCGCATCTATGTTTATCCCCAACTGGAGTCCCCCAAGTGAATGACGGCCCTTCCAGCACTGGTAATAAAAATGAAATGCACATGTATTTTTGGCTATTACTAAAAATGTTCCTGTGCTTCTTAAGACTGGTTTTGTGGTCCAGGGTCACAAATGAGTAAATGCTGAAATTACCATGAACTCAGATTTATAAATCCTGAAGTATTTTTCTTGTTAATTCATGTAAACAAATAAAACTTTATACTAAAGGGCTACCAAATTAAAATATAAAAAAGCATAACAAATTCAGACATTATAGAAATAGAATTACGTTGTTTTAGTAAGGGTCCTTTGAGATACTTTTTGAGTGGCACGTCATAACAAAAGATTGACTTATCACCTTGTTTCAGGCACCTGCAAGTTGCATAAGAGGTCAGGTTGAAGTGTTAATAATCATATTGCTAAAGTGTGAAGGCATAAAACCACAACAACTGCGTTTAAAAAATAGATGAAGAGGATTAATGAGAAAGATCACAGATTCTCACCTTGTCTGTAACAGAGCACACACACACAGATAACACCGCACAACCCACACGCAACGTAAGCACAGATCGACAGCGTGCTGCAGCCCACACTATCTGCTGTGTAAGAAAAGCCCCCCCGCTTAGTATCTGAAACAAAGACCACAGAGAGGTGTCAATGGAATCTTTGATATAGGGCAGTTTAAGAAAAAAAGAACCACAGTTGAAAAACAAAACCAGGGGGCTGATTTCACTAGCTAAATATATTCTGGATATTTTATGATGAAAATGGTTATTTATGATGAATGGTTATTGCTATCCTTTGAATGTTTTTTCTTTACCTTGGTTAATAATACTGTGAGAAAATAGTAGCAAAAGAACATCATCTATGTGAAAGGAGGAATTTACATAGGTCATTCACAACAAACTTTATTTTTAGCACAGATATTATTACGGTAAAATTGGCACAAGTAACCGCGAGCCAGATTGTTGGGTTAGTTCAGAATTATAGGTAATAAAAGGTACAGGTCATCTGAGAAGCACTAACCTGAAAACTTGAGACTGACAGGCGTTCCAAAATGCATTCCCTTTTCACTGATTCCAGTGGCGCAGTAATACAACCCAACGTCCGCCTCTCCAGCCCTTATTATTCTTAGGCTTACCGACTCCGGTGAATTCCCTTCTTCCAGCTGAAAGTGGCTTCCGTCCTTACGATGTTCAATCATGAATTTTTTTTTGTGTAATTTTCCTCTTGATGCAGATATTAACAAAGTCATCTTATCTGAGCTCAGCCGGTACCACGCCACCCCAGAGCTGGAATTGACATTACAGGACAATGAAACATTTTCTTCATGCTGGACAGTCATATCCACAGTGGACGTACACATCAGACATTGAGCGCTGATGCCTAGGAATGAGAAGGTCAAGGTAAACGATGCGAAAGGGGTTACAAAATATTGTATAATTGTATATTCTCTTAATCAAATAACTCATTATTTATGAATCATTTTATGGTATAAATCGCAACATATACTCACTAACTGAAAGGATCAGATTGAAAATATATTTCTTCATCTTTTAATCTCTCTGGCAGATCTGGTTAAACTGCTGTCAGTTGGAAGTGGGGGTCTTACTTATACATGCTAGCCAGATCAGGTTCATGCTTATAAACCACAATAGTGAAATGTTTCCACTGTTCTCATGACGGTTTTCACTGAAAAGGGAAGCATTGTTTACGGTTGTTCAGCAACACACTTAAGTTTCGTTTTTGAAGAACGAGGAAGCCCAAGCTCCGTTCACCAGTATCCCCAGCATGTGTGACTGAAGAGCAGCCCTCTGATACGCATGCATGAACATCACAGATGAATGCAGATCAACTCACAAGTTTTTTTACCTGCTAGCTTTCGGTTTACATGTGACAAAACATGAGACACAGAGACAGAATTCTGGAATTCATTCACTTTCGTCCGCTCTTGCTGTCTGCCCGGTCAAATGGATTTTGGTTTGCTGCTGCGGATTAACTAGAGCAATGGTTCTCAAATTTTCCGTTGTGAGGTCCGCTTTGCGCCCCCCCAAATAACGATCTTACATATTAATGAAACCAAAAACATATTCAGTTATACTATTCTGGAACATCAATTCTTATGGTTGATAGTCTTGTTTTCCTGATGTTTGATAGGATATATATATATATTTTGTCATGGCATTAACATTTTTTGACTTTGGAATCAACGAAGGCACACTTACATGATACCCTGTTTCACATTTAGTCATTTAGCAGACGCTTTTATCCAAAGCGACTTACAAAGAGTTCAGGGAGCAATAAGCGATATATCATACAAGAGAAATAATACAATAGGTGCTAATACAAATTTACTGGTTTCAAAAGCTAGACCACTACATGTTGAGAGAAACGTTTTTTGAATGTTGTGAGCGATGTGGTTGACCGGACCGAGTTAGAAAGAATGTTAGGAAGGAGTTGTGAATACACGACGCCGCTGGTTTACTGAGAGCAGGGATCTTGATGGGGTGTAGGAGTGCAGGAGGGTGTGAAAGTAAGCCGGTGCAGATCCAGTGATAGTCCTGTAGGCAAGCATTAGTGACTTGAATCTGATACGGGCTTCAACCGGTAGCCAGTGGAGAGAGATGAAAAGGGGGGTCACGTGAGCCCGTTTGGGCTGTTGGAAGACGAGGCGTGCCGCTGCGTTCTGAACCAGCTGGAGCGGTTTGATAGCCTTTGCAGGGAGACCAGCAAGGAGAGCATTGCAGTAGTCCAACCTTGAGATTACCAGGGCCTGGTTTCCCAATAAACACTATTTTCATACCAATGGAATTAAACCAAAACAGAAATCATAACTCAACATTGTTTCATTTGAACCTGTAGCTTCTTAACCGAAATAGACTTTTGTTCAAAAGAGAATATGTTTTTCTTAAATTTCCTGTATAGCACACATATTCACATTATATATGAAGAGTTTGGTTCCAAAATGAGATAACTCCGTTTTATTTTATTTTTTTAATCATGTTTTTTATTTCGTTATCATTTTTTTTGTGTGTTTTATTGTGTTAGTTAGCTGTATTTTTTTTAAGTTGTTATGGCTTAAATCAAAACAAACCAACTGCAGTTAAATTAATATGTTGGAATGCACAGTAAAAAAAACATGATTTTTGAAAATATTTTAAAATGGAGTTATCTCATTTTGGAACCAAACTCTTCATATTAACATTAGTTGCATATTAAATAAAACACTGTTGATCAGTGATATTGATCAGTTCTCTTCTCTACTTTACCATGAAAGGTTTTTAACGCATTCACCGTTAGACGCGCATGTCAGCCTGTTCACACGCTCTCTCGCTGAGAAATAAGAGATAACTCGTCCCGCACTATGCAATTAATAGACAAAGCAAATGAAATGTGAAGTGCAAGTATTTTAACAAGTGCTGTTAAAATAATATACTCTTAGACTTTTACTGAAGTCGTTTTGGAATTGGTAACTTGTAACTGTAATGGAGTAATTTTCGCTGCCAGGTATCTGTACTTTTACTTAAGTATGGTTTTTAGGTTCCAAACCTGTATAAATGTATTTGTTCTGCTAAACACAAAGGAAGATATTTGGAAGAATGTCAGTAAACAAACAGATCTCATCCCCCATTTACTGCCATAGTAGGGAAAATAAATACTATGCGAGCCATTTATATTTGATCAGATTTACCAATTGGTAGGCTATAACTTTTATTTGTGCTGGTCAATTATTACAATAGTAAAATTGAACTGCAAAAAAAACTTTGAGGGATTTGTTTGTGGCTGAAAACTTACTCAAAACTTTTAATAAAACTTGAGAGCCAAAATTCAAACCTTACCTTAATTGTGTTGAAAGACGCTAGCACGTGCTGCTGGCGATTCACGTCACATGCATATAATGCGATTTCGTGGAATATACATAATATAATCCAATCAATTAAATGCTAAGAAAAATACAAAATATTTCAAAAAACTCTTTTTCACTTTTAATTACATCTCGTCTAAAAGCCTGAAGGACCTTTATTTTGACACGTTTCGGTTTAAACAGGCAGTCATCGTTCAAAGTAATACTTTCATCCGCCTCCCCTAATAAAGATGAAATAATATGTTAACATATCATAGATATTCTTTCGAAACGAATTAAGGTTGTTTTTGTCACATTTTTTTTGCATTCCGTTTCGAAGGTTTTTGTTCAGGCATTAATCTTTTAATTAAGGCATTAGGCTGCCCTCGTGAGGTCCTTTCCCACCCGTGTAAACAGAAAGTAAAAATCACTACGGATCCAGAATTGTTTTCTGCATTTTCATCAAAAGCAGATACAACTTATAAAAATGTTCATTTCGACGGGGAGTGGTGATCCTTCTTTTAAAGGCTTTACTCTGATTATGGTAAGTTGATTATTTAACGCTGTTTGTATATTAAGTAACTTCATCAGTGCGCGTGTGGTCATGTTTGCCTCCGTCAGTAACGTTAAACTCTTACATGCGGTATTTGTATTATATTACATGTACATAGCCTGCAGTGTCTGTTGGGAATGTGGGGCAGCTCGCCGTGGATCTCATAATCTCGACACTGAACATGCCAAAAGTGGGATACTTGCACAGTGACTGTCTCATTCCTATGGCGGGGAATAACCCTTACGCTACATCTGCAGAAGACGCCTCCCAACTGAGTACAAATGCAGAGGGTAATAAAACCATATAGCTTCAACCGTGTATATCAGTCTTCTTTAATGCAAATGCAAAGCTAATGTTGTGAATTTGTTTGTGTAAAGTATACTCCCACAGTGACTTAAAACTGGTCGTCTTGCAAATACGGACACCCATCATCCAGGTTAGTGGTTGCCAGTCTTTCCAGTTCAGTATGCTGTTTGTGCACTAACCGATGCTGTTTGTTGTTCGTCATAGGCAAAAGTCAGATCTTTTAGAAAGTCGCTTGTTTCCTGGATCAAAAGTTGTGGATTGGTCAAAACGGTGCTGCTGTCCAGCAGTCATGCTTATCAGAGAGATGACCGACAGCTTCTTGGGTAATAACGTCACAAATCATTTTTGTAGAGCAAATGAATTGTTAATTTAAACTAACTTCATGTTCTTTATGTTAATGGTCCTCCACACACCCGCACCGTGATGCTAGTGTTGATGATGGTTGTTTTGCCTGTTCTGGGGATGGTCAATTACTAGTCCAGCAGTCTATCATACTCTAGTTTACTGTATATGTTTCGCCCTTTGCAAACAAGTGTATTTGGACGTTTTTGTCTCAATGTTGTGCAGCACTTCTCTGAGGTACCTGCTGACACCGTCTCTGCAGAAGGTGGATGGCCAGAGAGTTGAGGAACTGGGCTGGAGGGAGATGGAGAGAATCAGTGTGTTACCTGACATACCTGACTCAGAGCAGCGGCTCTACATTCCTGGAGGAGGGGTGACCAAAGCCCTTTACACAGACTGGTAAACGCCAAAATTCACTGTTTCTCAGTCTTGCAATTCTAACAGAAGTTGACTTATCAAACATCAATTTATTATAAAGTATTTGTGACATGCATGTCAGAATAGCAGCCGACAGGAGACCAAATCTGTGCTCCTTGTAAAGTGTCGATCTGTACACCTCAGACAAGATTTGCTGTATCTATCGCATGTGACAGTCCTGTGTGTTTGGAAAGTCTGGAAATTGACAAATTGTTTCAGACACATGATGCCACACTCATTTTAGCCCACGTCAAAATAGCATTAACATCCATTTCCTTTTTAGCGCTTTCTATAAAACAAACTTCTAAAAATGACTGATGGGAGATGTTTTTTTCTTTCTCAGCTGCACTGAAGACATCTCGATGGCGGTAGTTCTGATCTTCTGTTCAGAAGGAGACAACATTGCTGATGCTTTCATGCTTATGAACCATCTCAATGAATGGCTTCATCTGCTAGAAAAACCTGTAAGTTATTGAGCTGGAAATCGTAAATGAGTGAACTTGACCGTATTGGCCCGGTTTCACAGACAAGACTTTGGTTAATGACTCTGCCTTAGTTAAATAAGGATATTTAAGTCGTTTATTAAAAAAGCGTTAGAAAAAAAACATTAGTCTGGGGCTGGCCTTAATCTTTGTCTGTGAAACAGGGCTATAATCTGATGTATCTAAGTGTTATAGAAATGGCAAATTCTATAAAAGTAGAATAGAAAAAAGTCTTGCTATTCAGAAAACATCACCACAGAAACAATTTGATCAAACAGAACCTAACTGAGAGTTAAAGAAATAGACGGTACCCATCAAACGTTTGGAAACCCTTGACTGGAATGTTTCTAATGATCTTAAAAATCTTTTAATCTCAAGGTGAATGGTTTAATGTCTAAAAATGTTTTAACTTTCGTAGACAAACATATAATAGTGCCAACATATCAATTTCTTTCTTTAGAAAACAAAAATATATTTCTGAAATGGATGACCAAATAACGAAGGAAAAGGAGCCAATAAGAGCCCTGAATAGATTGGGAACTCCTTCAATACTGTTTAAAAAGCTTCTCAGGTTGAGAAAATGCCAAGAGAACGAGTGGCAACTTGGAAGAGTCTAAAACACAACATAGTTTTTATTTATTTAAGATGCTTTTGGTTACAACTGTGCTTCTCTTTTTTTTTGACGAGGTTGCTATTATCTTAAAAGGTGGAAAACTTAAAGAATAAATGTTTCCAAACTTTTGACTGGTAGCTTCAGCATTGTGTGTGTTTTGTTTCCTCTCAGACACAGGGGCCTGTGAAGTGGAGGGTCCCTCCCTCATGGAGTCTGCTGTTCGGCAGCGGTATCCCACCTCTCCTCTTCTAAAGCACAGCTGAGAAATATCCGTGCCGGCTGATCTGCTCTACAACTGTCTAACCATTATGGACTGATATACAACGTTTACACACTCGGAATAGATATTTGGCTTGTAAATAAATGGCTTTTTAAGCAAAACCTTTATGTGTTGTTGTTTTTCCCATCGTGTCATGCTGATGTGCTTTTCTCATCTCTCTCCACCCACTAGTGGATGACATAATCTGCTTGGCTGTCTGCCACTTCAGTTTCCCAGCAGAGTTACAGTTCTTGTAATGTCTCCAAACCTGCTGGGACCAGTTTTGTGTTCATTGGCACTTTTGTGTGGGACAAAGGGAAAACACTGAATGTACACAATCATACCATCTTTACATAAAAGATAGTCCGTCCCTTCATAGCAGGAATTACAAAAACATGTCATTCATTTCATGGCAAAAATCAAAAGGGAACAATTGCATTAAGAAACAAAACCAAGTTTAGCACCATTGAGAGCACCACAGTTTGGAATAAAACAACGAAGCAGCTCATCTTTACAGAAACTAAATGATACCAGTTTTATTCATGGATCTTACTCTTGGGTAAAGAAAAGTAAGACTTTTTAATATTAGACACTGCTGGTTTGTTCGGTGTGTCTGTACAATGTTCAATATTTTGTACAATTCATTTTTTTACATCTCATAAGACACTTATGTACACAATGTGAGCACTCTACAGCATAAGACATCGTCAAACAAACTGAATAAATGGGCTTAATACAGCCCTGCGGATACGATTTCAAGAGGAAATCTCAAGTAATTTCTTATAAAAATATAGCATTTCACTTTGCCTCTGAAAAAAGGTTGTCTAAAAATACAATGTATAAACAGCGTTCGAAATGCATAGGCCTACATCAGATCCTGCTGCTTTTTTCTACCAAAAACAAAAAGCAAAGCATAAAAAAGAAAGCGGGTCCAACGAAATTAAAACCAATCCAAACCGTGACGGTGCAGTGCGCTATGCTCTGGACATTGAGTTTCCTCCACTGCAATAGTGCTGGTGTGTGCTGTTGTCCCGACTGCCGAGTGGAGATCTTCTCCTTAAGTTCATGCTGCAAACGGTTTTAAAAACGTGGGGGCATTATGGGATGGAGGTCTCCTGCTGAGGTTGCCACGAGGTTGAGTCACTGGTTGTTCTTGCTCTGTCGAGAGTCACGGAATATCAAGTCAGTTGTGTTATATTCAAAACAAAACGGTCATATTAACTCATGTAGTTCCAGACGGGTCTGACCTTTTTTCTGTGGGTCAAAATCAATGACATTAGTGACACCAAACGCTTTTGGTTCCTGTGTCATAATGCTTTAACGTGAAACACTTGTTTTAATGGAAAAGCATGAACTCCGTTTGTGGTCCACAGAGGAAAAGTGGTGGGTTTGGAACAACATGAGGGTGAGTACCTTTCTGGGTAAAGTGCTCTTTTAAGTGAAACATTCAACTTATTCATGATCATTTCATTCAAGCACTGCCTCAGAATATTAGGAATTATAGGAAGTTAATCCCCCACCATGGAACAGGGCCAAAACATCCTATAACCTCTTACTTCAGCTGAAATAGAATTGTTTGGACATGTTTTGCTGGGTGTGTTCAAACATCTTTATCTGATTGTCCTGATCTGACTGACTTTGTGTGTAATGCTGAGTATTTGGACGGATATTTCTTTACTGCTGTTGCCGTTTCTTTCTGAAGCCTCTGTTCTGGAAGTTTTCCCATTCATTTTCTCCATAAGCATTGTAAAACATTCTCACAACGTTGCGTTCTTACATGTCACATTGAGTGCAATTTACAATTCAGAGTAAGTACACATTGCATTATGTGTTGGTAAGCTGCTCATACTTGCGTACATGTACAATATAGCTTTAAACTAGTGCCGTCAATCGATCATTTTTTTTATCTGATTAATCATACATTTTTTCTTAATCACAAATGATCGCACATTACATTAATGTTTTTAAATATACTTTACATTCTAATAATTTTACATTTAATCTCCAAATTAATGTAGAAACAACAGATTTCTTTAACCGCGTCATTTTATGAATGAAAGCCAACCTTTTGATATTAGTACTGTATTAAATTGATGATTGTTTCTTTATTTTAACATTAATCTTGGCCGTTCAACGTTGAAGTACAGTATAATTGAGAGCTATCATGTCTGAACAGGTAGGAAATGTAGAGAAATAGAATGAAGTTCTCAAACACTTTACAGTCTTTAATGCTAAATTCTAACTTAAATACAGAATTAATGCTACAAAACACATTGATTTCCTCTTTTATTTTGTTCTTTTATTAACATTAGTGACAGGAGTCATAGCAGCAGGTTTAAGAATGCCACACCTTTAAGAGCTGCCGCTCTATGGAGATCTGATACCCTTTCCTTTTCACAACACTTAGCATTCATTTAAGATTTTATTTAACACGTTGAAATCTGTGCTTAAAGAAATGTTAGACAAAACAGGCCTTCTGGCATAATCTGGTTTTGTTCATTCAAGCACGAAAGAGAACTTAATACTGATGCTGCGCTGTGTGACAGAGATTCACTGACGCAGCCTTTAGCATGTATAACTTACACCAGACGGTTGCGCCGCGTCCCATAGCTAGAAGCTGTCTATCTTAGCTGAACGCGTCAAGGCAACTGTTTTAAATCGCGCTGAAATGGTTTAAAGGCCTTTACATGAATGAGAGCGTGATTATATAATGTAACGCTATACAAAGGATGACAAAATAAACGGATGCTGCGTTATTGCATTAAATATTTTAAAGTGTTAATCAGAAAAAAATGTATTGCGTATGTTAACGCGTTAGCGTTGACAGCTCAACATTTAACCAAATCAACCAGCAGAAAAACTTAAAATCTAAAGCATATGTAGTTTGCAAAGCATTATTGGTGGGCACTGCTTTTGGCACTATCTAGCTCCATTTCCATTTTTGCAATATTTAAAAGCTGAAAAAATGATGGCTACAAAGTCATTTATAATTGCGTAAAGGCAGGGTAGGTAACTCTTTCGCAATGATTTTAAGGTGAAGCAATAGTATCAAGTAGTTTCCCGCCCATATTCTCTACCCACTCTAACACAAACGCACAAATTATGTTGTCACACCCCCTTTATACAACATCTTATAAATAACTAAAACAGAGTCGTCAGAAACACAAACAAAACCATCTACGTCAAAAAATGAATAAGTATTATTAGATTTTTTAGTTGGTCTCACATCCAGTTTGTTTACGTCCAGCCAGCTGGGGGCGATCAAATTGTTTTACCATGACTTTTAAGTATGTGTCCTGCACCCCTGGTGCAAATAATGGTTGTTTTTCAATATGCGTTCTTGCGTCCTTGTGTTCTCGCTCTTCATCATCGTCAACCGTCAAAGTACAGAGTACAGGGAACGCATGAAAGTACCCGGAGGTGATGTGATGCGAGGATGGCAAGATCGGTCTTCGCAAGAACGCAAATCCAAAGAGAAAAAGCCAATCTTCTGTCATCAGCACGTTGATGTGTTTTGGAGGAGGTGTGGTTTTGCCGAGAAGGGAGGGTGGGATCTTGCTATTGGTAGCCTACCCTACCTTTAACCTAGCAGGTCTGGTTTGAGGTGTTTTTATATAATTGCTGAAAATAGTTTTCTCTATAGAGAAAACAGATGGGATTTTAACTTCCAGAACCCCATGGATGTGCTTTATAAAGTGGTAAAAAATGCTGGCCAGCTCCGATGTGATTAAGGGGTAGAACGCAAGTAAGGCAACTCATTCAGTTTTAAACAAAAAAAGGTCTTGTTACACATGCATTCTGTGTGGTCAGCTCTGGCAGTGCCGCACATAAACAGACTCGCATCTCAGCTTTCAGAAACACACAAGTGGTATCCACCCACCAGGTTATATGAAAATAAATGTTTCTAATTCAAGCAAATTACTTCATTGAGGCAATGCCAAGAACATAAAAAATCAAGTGTCAATAAAGTTTCTATCACACACACACACTTTAAACGTAAACCAGCAATTCTGGTTGGCCTAATAAAGCATACCATCAGGGTACATTCAAAACAAACCTACAGTCCATTTATTTAAATTAGTAAAGGTACAAACCTAAGATCCAGTCAATATCAACACGCAGAAAAAAATTAATAAAAAGCGAAAACATCACACCATGCTGAGGCTCCGATCTAAGAGGTCAAATGAAAACACAGCGAGGGTCATGACAGCAGCAGTAAGCTTCAGACCAGCACATCACAGCACACAAGGCTTGAGTCTGGCTCTCACATACAGCCTGAGGATTCTCAGAAGCCTGGACAAGCATTACAGAAATCCTGCTGATACACCACTGCTGCCTCATTGGGGGGGGGGGGGGTCCCAACGGCAGCACTCGCTGTGTCACGTACAGCAAATACAGCCCAGACTGCAACCATAACATAAACTGGATCATAAAACACAATCACAAACAACTATTAATCACAAACTATTATAGAGGTTTTTAGAGTTTTAGTCCATATTTGGGAATGAAGTGTTTTCTGACAATAGTAATAATGGAACTTTTCTTTTCTCTACTTCCATACTTTTTGTAGGCCGATTTGAGTTCTGAGAAGTCTGTTGTTTTATGGTATATTATCTAACTGTCTGCTGATCACTATTTTAATTTTTTTAATATAGTTTACCCAACCAGTGATTGTTTAATGCAATACGCTGTTTTAACGTTTGCCAGCAAGTCCATATTCCTGTCTGGATCTCAAAACTGGAAAAATTGTGGATTGTTATAAAGATCATGAAATGCTTTTCAGGAAGATCCCCACCAGTATATTGATGTCCTTATGCTGTCCCAATTGCTTCCATTGTTTACCCCATCTGTAAGTCGTTTTGGATAAAAGATTTAGCGTCTGCTAAATGTAAATGTAGTATATTGAAGATATACATTATATGTGTTACCTGGTAATCAAACACAAGACTGAGCTACAAGATCTCAAGTAACTGTAGGAAAAATACCCAGCCTTGCAGCAATACACAATATAACTAGATGTGAGTGGTGTTTGCCTTGGCAAAACTCTGCACTGGGCATTTACTAGGGTGATGATACTCCCAGCCACGAGTAAAATGAGCCAACCCCATGTTTCTATAGTGATCCGACGCAGAATTATAGGTTTTGCTAAATCGTTGCTAAGGTACTCTGTTTGGTTGCCAGGGAGTAGCTTGGCATCTGCAAATTGATGATACTTCTAACCACGAGCGAAATTAACCAACATCTTTGTCTCTATGAGACTGCGCTGCAAAGGTATCTATCTGGGCCTATTATAATAGCGGTCTATATGGGATCGGTTGCTAAGGTGCTCTAAATGGTTGCTAGGCCGTGGCTTAATAGCTTACTGGTGATCCTGAGAGACGGATTAGTTCCCTGAGTAAAATGTGCAGGTGCTTGTCTCTATGACACTGTTCTGCGAATATATTCCATTTGGGCCATTTATAATGGCAGTCTATGGGCATCACCATTATATATCTATGGGGCAATTTTAAGCGGCTCTTGCACCCCAGGGGTAAAAATGACATCCCATTGTGAGGTATGTTTTAACTCGCCAGCCTCTTAAAACGTGGTAGCTCACATGTTTTCACAAAATCCTCACTCGGAGCTATGACCTGTCAAAGTTTGTCGCAATGTTAAATCTATGGGATTTACAGAGAACGAGGGCTTCCAATACCTCCTCAACGTCAAGACCTGTTTGTGAAAGTCAGTTAACCATCGGATCGCACTGCATCGTAAAATCGGTAGATGCATCGGTAGATGCTTTATATGTATCTTTAATGTATCGTATCGTTGCCTACGAATCGAGATGCATACCGCATCGGCATACAGGATATATATTGTAACTTGGCTGTACAGTGCGATATATAAGTCGCATGTGGCATGAGAAAATCGGTCTGTGTCAAGAATAAATTTCCCAGTGCATGCGATAAAGTTTGTCAGGTGCATCACACTGACCACGTTAACATGGACAACAATAATCTGAGTTTAACAGGATTAAGACAATAGTCTGGTATATTCTTTAAGCATCTCATGCAAATCATAATATTAGCTTACTCAGAATAAGGCAAATAATTAGATTACTGATGTCCATGTAAACGTGGTCATTGTCACCAAAATCCGATTTACTTGCTCATGTGTCCCAGATCTGTTTACTGCATGACAATGTGAACAGGACAAACCACATCTCCTAAATCAGATACAGGTCTGATGTTTCGCAATGCTGCCTCACCCTGAAAGGAGACTGTTCCGGGAATGCTCTCAAATCCCGCTGCGCGGAATCCCCTTAATGCAAGGAGACCGGCGTAAAGTCAAACACTTATTTCGGTATGACATTTTGCGAGTTTAACTCATTTTCTGGCTGCATTGAGTCCATATAACTAGACTCGCGGATGCTGTTATTTACACATGTCATCTGGCTGCTCTGCGTGTGTGAGTGAGTGAATGAGTTGCAGTTTAATGTGCTTCACGCGTGACCCTCGTGGATTAGTCTGCGTCTCACTGTATAAGGACACGAACACATGAACTTTATCTCTCAGTTGCGCTGAGATTTTATTTCACGATCAGCACCAGTGCTATGTGCAAAAAAAGTACAGCCCTGTATCGTAGACATGGACAGTGAGTATAAATTGGTCTGTAAATAACCCACGAAAGATCTAAATGACTCATTGCTTGGGTTGGGAACCGGAACCGTGAGCAATTGATAAGTTTCAGTTACATAAACAGTTCTTGTGCGAGGCATTGCCAAGTGCTTTGCACCACCGTTTCCCATTAAGGATGTCACAAACCAAACAGAAACGCAGCGCCGCTTATTTAATCACTGAAAACAACGTTTCCAATGACTGTGCGTGCAATCCAGACTCGCCGCTCCTTTAACTGCCGAACCACATCGGTTTCCATGACTGTGCGCGCACCCTATAGATGCGTTGCGCCATTTCTTTGCCGAACACATCGTTGACTGTACGCGTAGCACCTCAAGTTTTCCTGCATGCGCACTCGCGACCCTGATAACTATGCACGTTGTTTTGTTTGACTGTACACATACATAGCAGCGCGCAGCTCCTGCCGCCACTAAATTACATTATACTTCATTTACATACTGATCAACCTGTATGGACCAGTAGACTGCTGTTGTTATGTATATAGGATGGTTAGACCAGTTTACAGGTAGTTTCAAGCGAAAACCAACTGATGGAAAATACTTATTTTCATGCATTTTAAACGTTAAAAATGTGGAAAGCACTCACTTCATCTCCCCCTGTCCTGTCCTGGACTGCATTATGATTTGTAAAATAGAGACTCTATGTGATGTGTGCAAACATGGAATGTGTATGACAGTTAACATTTAAAAACAAAAATGTATTCATTTTTTTTATATTTCATTAATTTAAAGAAATGAGCAAGCGTCTTAGCCCTCATCAGACAATGTTGATGTTATTGATAGTGTAAAAACACCAACTTTAAGGCACATGTGATTGACGGATTAGCATTACTCAACATTACATAATACCTTACAGTCAGCAAGTACTTAACACTACATCATTTTTCATTTAATTTAAATGGAACTGGAATTGGAACCGGGAATGGTTGCTTACGATACCCAACCCTACTCATAACTCCTGAGTGTATTGAAGCACATGCATCAGATCTACGACACAGACTCAAAATATGACACCAGTTTGGATCGAGACATCTGTGGGATCCTATGACATACACGCAACCAGACATATACAGACTCAATGACTCAGTTTTACCTTTTTCGTTTCTTGTCAGGGTCGTTGATCCTGGATTTTGTCTGCTTCTGTGTAGGGTTGGGCAGCTTCTCATTCCTTTTTCTCTTACAAGCACTGGAGAGAAAACAAACAAACAAATCAAGACAACCCTTTTTTATGTTTAACCCAACCATGTGAAGTGTGGACCAAGAAACCAAGCGAATGACAAAATGTGTTGTCACAGATGGTTCAAACCTCAAGTTAACACTGAAAAGATTTACTGATGCACACATGCGAAGTACGCGTAGTCTAAAGTATGATCCTTGACAAAAACTTTCAAGATGTATAAAGAACTGATGAATGTTTGGACAACGGATACGTACTATGTTCCAGCATCTTTCTCTGGTTCTTTATTGGGAGTCTCTAGAGCCGTTTTCTTTGACGTCTTCGTGTCTATGCCGTCATCCGGATGAGACAGCTTGCTGCCGTTGTAGCGTTCTGTGCATTTAGGAGGCTGCGGTGGCGGGGGGGACTCTGCCAGGGGCTGCTGGTCCTCTCTGGAGAGTTCTCGCCACTGTTTCTGCACGTCAAAAGTATTCATAAAGTAAATCTAGACCAAGGCCCAGTTTATGGTGATTCTGTTGGGTTTAGCTCCCTTTCGTGATGTTCATCACTATCATATACCTGCATTGAGGAATCTCCCATAATGCACTTGGCACCTTCCAGAACAGCCATGTAAGAGAAACGCAGCTGGTCGGGGGTCTGGATCAGACCCATCCGGTACTTCCTCATGTCCAGCAGAATCTTTTTGATGTCCACTGCCAATGGGTCTTTCCTTTTGTCCATCTGTAAAACATCAGTGATGAAAGAAATGAAAAACAAGGATGTGTAGAAGTCTATGCCTCACTGGAACAGACACTAAAAGTAAAGCATGTATGGAGTAAATCATTCATTCAAATAATTAAAAACAAATAACAGACTAAAAAAATAAAAGTACGGGAATTATAATTTTTTTATTAGCCGAGACCAAGCTCACCAAGACAAGACAGGTGTCGACCAGAGAGAATGTTCCGGACCGCCCAATTCCAGCACTGCAGTGGACCACGGCCGGACCTTGGTCCATCCCGAGAGAGCAAGACTCCCGCACCTTAAACAGGAAGTTCAGGAAGCTGGCAGGGGATTCTGGGACACCAAAATCAGGCCATGTGGTGTAATGAAAATGGTAGATCTCTCTCGTCTCCCCTGTCTGAGTGAGTACCAAAATTATTTAAAAATACAGACGGCATTGAGTAAATTGCAAGTCGAAGCCCTTAAACAAACTAATAATATCCAAGTAAAGGCTTCATGTTAATGGGGATTCTGTGAGCAAGTTTCAGTGGTGAAATGGAAAAACTTACATTTGCATTCTGGAGCTCCAGCACTCTGGTGGTGTAATATGACTTCACATCCTCTGACACTAGAGTTACCACAAAGCGGGTGTCACGGAACGACATCTGACGCTCTTCTTGTGTGGGCCAGTACTGTGCACACTTTTCCTGCATTTAAGAAATGTGTATTCATAATACATTACAAAACGCTACAACCCTGTTTGTGTTATTACAAAAAAGAGTTTGACAAGCATAAAGTCATAGTATATTGGCCATCATACAACCCTTCTCGAATGTATTTTACAAACTCTTATTCCATGTATGAAACACTCAACTCACTAGATCAGTGGTTTACAATCTTTTTCACTCCAAGGCCCCCCACTGCATTTAACAACAATTTTCAAAGCCCCCCTCTGTTCACAAAAACTCAAAATTTCTACCCCATAAAATATTTCAGAGCTTGATATTAACTGGAAAAGTGTTTATTTAATATAATTACAGACAAATAAGAAATATCTTGGTTTTTAGTTGTTTTAAAATTCAATGCGATTCAATGCTCATTTTAAATCAGAAATCCTGAGACCCCTTGTAAGTCAGCTGGGAGACCCCTTGTAAGTCAGCTGGGGCCCCCCTGTCGAGAACTTTATTTCTGACATTGAGTCAGCATTTGATTGAACAAAGCATTAGAATGAGCCCTAGAAGTTTTACATACACCCATTAACAGCATCACTCAAAAAAATACAATCTGGCGAAAGGATTCATTAGGTTATTTGTTAGCCTTAATGTATAGTTACTTACCAAATAAATAAATATTTGGTGGTTTGCACTTGAAATACTAACTTGTTACTTGCCAAATAAATATATAATATAATAGCACATAAAACACTTAAAGAATAATCAGTTTAATTATTCCATCATTATACTTATAGAGATACAGTAATAACAGAGAAGGAAAGAGTAAGATAAGACAGTTACAGGCAGTAAACAAAAGGTCTTGTGGAACATTCAAATTGAATGTGATGACCTACACCCTGTACAGTGTTTAGTAAGTTACTCTTCTACTGTTTGAACTTGAGGGAAGCTGGTTTCATGTTTCTGAAGAAAAAGAAAAGGTTTGGACCAGTGAATCTTACCGAGCCTTTCTCTATGACTCTGTTGAGCATGATAATTGCTTTGGTCTTCTGCTCCCAGATCATCAGCCAGAAGTGACCACATGTGTTTCTCAAAGGACCCTGACAACAAACAAACACACAGAAAGCCTGATGGTTGGTAGCGATAGGTTAAATTGGTCAACTAGTCATCCTACAGAAAACTAGTCTAAATATAGACTTATATATAGAAGGAAATAACAATTTCTAAATGATTAAAATATATTTTTTGACGAATATATATATAATTTAAAAAACATGGCTGTGAATAGCTTTAGCTGAAATGCATAAAGATTAGAAAAGCAGGATTTAAAGCAACACTTGGGAGTTTTTCGACCTTAAAATAATCTCCCTAAAATTATTTTAGAGGTAGGACAACCCTTAACTGGACAAATTTTACTGCCGCTGCTACCTACGCAGCACTGTTTCGGCTGAAATCACACTTGTAACTTTGGTGTGGGGGTAGGTACACAAGCCACGCCAATCACCTGTTTTACTCGTAGCCTAGGTGCAGTTAGCCAACAGCTAACAATAAGACTAAACAATCTATTTCAACGCAAGTCTCCAAACCATCACCATGGCACAGCCAGCAAAAAAACTAAAAAAATAGAGAGAGTGATCGGACACGAGCCCGAAAATGAATCAATATCTGACAGACTTACACTCAGTGGTGCGAGCTGTAAGAGGCAACGGGATTCAAAACGGATGGAGACATACCCTTACTGCTACTGGATTTGTAAAAATTTTCTTACTGTCCTGTACTTTTGAGCTTATTAGTTATTAGGCTGTGCTCAGGTTAGATTATTGGCACTCTAACGTTATTGGTTCACAATTTATAACTGTAAGTTAGACTAGAGATAATGTAATGTTGACCGGTCTCAATAGCTTACGTAGCATGATCGTGCTTCATCACGAATTGAGTGTTATGCTTGTAAACGATGACTACCAAACCACAATAAATGTTTTATGGTCAAAAGTTGCTGATTCCTTAGTTCATGCATGTAGACTTATGTTATCGTTCTCTATAGGTACTATGCTAGGCACATTCCCATAGGTGATTGCACCCATTACACAAAGCACAACACCTGGTCGTGAATGTGTTTCCGAAAATATATAACTACAGAAAATGATTTGCGTTGGTTACAACACGCACAACCTGAATCTTAGTTTGAGCAATTAGTACATTTATATTTACTCATATGTCAAAGTTCTCTAATGTTGCTTTAAAGCCAAACACTTAAATGAACTGAACTAATCAATCAGGCTTAAATCGGTTCTATAACGGTTATCTGAGGTTCACACATTCTACTATTTGAATGAGGATAATATTCAGGACAACAGCATGTGCACACTAGCGTAGATCAAATTGATTCACTATTGCATGTTAGAAAAGTACGAAGAATTTAACCAGTTATTAACACCACTGCAATAAATGAATCCAGATAGATCGACTAAATACACAAGTAGCAAAAAATTTCAAATTTATATATTTTAGTTGATTTGATTATAATATATTTTAATACAATCAAATGAAACCACACATACATGTAATTAAAAGAATGTAATGTTTAAAATATAATTAATCACAAAAAGGTTACTTTTTTCATTTCTATTTTTTCCCACATTTAGAACAGTAAATGCACGGCTCAACACTAAGGATTTTTCCTACTGGCCGGAGGGGCCAGTGATTCAAATTTTTACTGGCCCTGCCAGAATTTTCACTGGCCCAACGACAATAAAAGGAATAAATAATATTTATTACGTACGGTTACGATACGATTATGATATGATGAATATTGTCAAAGAGATCTAATCAGTAAGTTATAAAATAAGCACTATTAATCGAATTATAAACAATAGTAAATGTAAGAACGCAAACATACAAATTAGATAAAAAGTGCAAATTAATCAATTGTAAAATAACATCATAGTCTTCACTTAAGAAATGAAATATAGATGAAACCTTTTAAAGTAACAAAAGTTCATCAGTCTGGAGTGTTTTTTGTCATTGTTAATTTGTTTGACGAGCATTAAAAACAGATCAGAAAAATAAATTAATGAATAACTAAATCAATGTTATGTTATATTTGATGATCGTCCTTAGTATAGTCACCCTTTGTTTAGAATTTGCAGAGATGTTCTCTTGTGATTTTATAAAGCAGCGTCTTGAGGTCTCACGCCTTTTAAGAACTTAAATTAAGACAACTGCATTCGGATCCATCTAGCTGTTTTTGTAGGCAGAAAAACACATAAAGACACGCCTATGATCAGGGTCCAGTAGTATAGTTATTCAGACACTGGCTAGTAGATTTTAAAAATATGTTTTGCACATTCAGAACAGCCAGCTATGTGAAATCATGTAATGTCAAAATGGCTGGCACACCTACACATTTAATAAGCAATAACAAACCAAAACCTCTCTGAAGGGCTGACTCAAGGTATTTAATAGCTTTTGACCTTTAAAAAGCATCCTAGGCTTCAACCCACAGATGATAGTTGCTGATAGACAAATCTCCCCCATCCTGCCTACATCATCCTACAGCAACATCTCACTGAAAATCAACTGTCAGAAACAGATTGAGTGCAGACTCATAGTTAAGAATCTATGAAGGTCTAAAGATTTGAGCTGCTAAACTCTCACACCTAAAAAGGTATTATCATAACACCAGTGACTTCACATGAAAAGTGATCCTTTTCTCTGCGAAACACAAAAGAAGATATTTCGAAGAATGTTAGTAAACATCGACTTCCCTCGTATGGAAGCAAAGCCACGGAGGCAATTCTTAAAACATTTTTCTGTTGTGTTCTGCAGAAGATTAAAAACATGAGGTTGAATAAATGATGAGAATTTTATTTTTAGGTGAAGCTTTTTGAAACACTGGAAACAATAATGATATTAACTGGAAGTTTCTTTATGGTGACTGTGTGGAGCGAGTTGTTGTTCATGCTCTCTTATAGCTCTTGTACACACCATGATGTTTAACCTGTGAAATGCTCCTGTCAATAACCCTACAGTACATTGCATGTTAGGAGCCCCGGATCAGTTCAGTGGATTAAAAGCTGTTCACTCACCTGGGTAAGTATGTATCTTCTCTGGGCTTCTTCCATTACCACCAGACTGGCATTGATGTAGTCATTTTCTGTGTTTTCTAATTTCACCCGACTGTGGTCAACTTATTTTTGGAGCAATAGTAGAAAATCAATGTTAATCCACACACGCTGAATACACCATGCAACATGCACGTCTAGTTACATCAATGCAAGAAAGATGACGTGGAGTGTGAATACTACATTTACACATTTGGCAGACGCTTTTATCCTATACATTTGTTTCTAAGTATGTGCAATCCCATGGGATCGAACCCAAGACCTTGGCGTTGTTAACTCAGTGAATACTACATCTCATACAGCTTGTGCCTTGAAACTGGTTTAACTTACATGGGCTAACATCTCTGTATCTGTTGCGGTTGCGATTATCTGGATACTTGGCCACTTTGAAAGCACATTCGTGTGACTGGTTGCGTATCTCCTGAGGGAAAATGACACAAAGAGCTTCAAATAAACGTGGTTATCATCAACAGCACATAATGATACACTGGCTTCATGGAGTTTCATTTCAGCTTCAAGTATACTTCCCCAGAAAAATTGCTCTATAGAAACATGCTAAACACATCAATTGAGAGACTGAACAATTTACAGAAATAGCAACTAAAATAACTACTGTTTATGGTAGATGGCAGAATCAAAATAAGCCTGTAACCGTTATCGTTTACAGTAAATAAACGCGTACAAATAAACCAGACAACTGTCACAAATCCAGACAGCATTATTTTACTTCAAATGCTGATCGGATAGACCACTAACTAGGTTTGACAGCCAGTAAGTTGTCACAAAATCCAACCATGTGATCTAACTTAGTTACTACGTCAAATAACCTTCTGTTATAGCGCACCAAACCACACGCATATGACTTAACCTTATGATATCCTGCGTGCTAACTTGTATTGTGAGATCAAGTCATAGTTTTACTCAGGACACTTAGTTTCAACATAACAACACGCCTCAAAACATCAGCTTCACTTTCACTATCTCACCAATTCAAGACCCACAAGGAGAAGAAGAGTTAGAGGACACTGAAATGAAAGAGTTTAAGAAAGAACAGAAAACCGGCCGTCACACACAGCAGATTGCGTGGCTCATTAGCATGCTAGCTCTCTTAGCCTTACTTACTAAATACAGGTTCTGCCAGCGGCTCTCCGAATCAATATCCTCAAACTCCTGCTCCATGTCTCTTTTGCTGTAATGTCCTTTATTATGCAGAGTATATGGCCCAGCTGGAGAATTCACTCATTTCTCGTCTTCACACTAAGCCGCAGAAACAAACTCTGTCAGTGTTTGCCCGTCCGTGTCGCTGACATTTGCGACGGTAAGCCGAGAGTTTTGCGCATGCGCCGGAGAGGGAGAGCGGAGTTGCTTTGCGCATGCTCAGCGAGCGGGGCGTTTACAAGATGTCAACGGGCGACGATGTCAAAATATGTGTACTGTACTGTACTGTACTGTTCTGATTACATTTTTTTGTACTTTAAGCTAATGTCTGTGATGCCACAGCGATTATAAAAATATAAAAATAATACTTTATGTAATTTTGATGTGATAACAATAGACTAAAGTGGGAAAGATCATCAGCAATAATGGATTAGTTATTATTGTAATCCCGACCCGCACATCAATAGAACCCTACCTGAACTGTATACTAAGTCTGCGAGGAACCTTGGGGTGGTGTTTTGATGAACAGCTGAAATGTACCTACATCTCAAAAACTGCCAAAGTAGGCCTTTGTGCTTTAGTGATGACCGCTGCAATGCTCTGCTGGCCGGTCTTTTCAAGTCCCTGCAAGCAATCCAGAATGCAACAGCACGTCCGGTCTTCAATCAGGCAAAAAATAACATGTCACACACACCCCTCCTGATCTCACTCCACTGGCTGCCTGCATCACGCTTACTGACAGATGCTTCACCCTCTTACTGTACATGTATACTGTGTGTCACTTCCCACAAATTGTTCTAAAAATAGCTTTCCTTTGGCTCAGTGGTTGAAGATGACCAAAATCATGGGTTCAATCCCAGGGATTGCACATGCTCAAATGCAAATGTGTAGTATCATGCAATGTACAAGTCGCTTCGGATAAAAGTGTCTGCCAAATGCATAAACGTAAAAATAAATGTATTCTCTGTAATGTGAGACATAATTTTGTTTAATCATAAAAAGGCATCAAAGTGCTCGAAAAATCGTTACCTATTCTGTTCCTCTCTGGTGGAAAATAGCTGCCGTCCGTCCTCCACCTGAACTGGGGAATCTATCACAACCTTCAAGAAACAATCGAAATCCCACCTGTAACGCATTTACTCTCAGCTTTTCCACAATGTAACATACATTTATTTATTTCAAAAACTTGCAGTATGGTTTGTCAAATGCACATCTTGCATAACATTTGACACACACACCTAGTGCGATGAATATAAGAGCCTGGTCAAAAGAATACTTCAAACGTTATGATGCTTATAAATCACAATATTTATTTTTTCATTTTCTTGATTTAATAGTCTGAGTAACAGCAAGCGTTGTGTGGCCGGAGCATATTTTTACAATACTGTATTTTCTTTTCATGGCCCCTCAGGTTGGATTAAAGTTAAACCATCAAAATATGAGTTTGGTTTACAGAACGGACAAAACAATGAACTTTGAAGGTATTGAAGGTGATCAGCTAAAATAGTGTGTTTCTAAAGCACATTTATTACAGCCAAACAAAAGCTAAATGTTCTTGTCCACTTACTGATGGTAATTGATACGGTGGTGACTTTTATGCTGGTTATAGGTGTGTTTTATCAGACTTATTATCAGACTTAACTTGGCATTCCTGACTCTGAGATAAAGCACTGCAGTGATATATTTTATAATGAAAGTACATTCTTAATAGTTTAAAAAGCATACTGCTTGAATAAATTAGACGTCAATATTCAGTGTATGAATCACAACAATGGTGACAATCAACAAAAGAAAGCTTCATGTTGCAATGCATGCTGGGTAACATCATAGTACAAAACTCTTTCATGACTCCCAGCATCCTTAACCATGCTCAAACGAAATATTTGACATTTCCGTCACATCACACACTACAAGATCATTTTAAGATTATTGTACGCGTATCAAGTGATTTCACCAGACAGCAGTTGTAAATAATGTGATGACATGGGGACATCTAGTGGTAGTATGGCGTTATGTCAACCGGTGGGTATGCAGGGATGTTTTGTTTCTGGTAGCAGTTAAAGCAACATAACGTGCTAGCTGTATAGTAGCTAACGTGCTAACGGTCGCTATGGGAATAGTGCCTGGCATAGTGACTATAGATACCGATAACATTAGTCTACGTTCATGAACTAAGGGATCAGCAAACTTTTGACCCTAAAACATTTATTGTGGTTTGGTAGTCATCGTTTACAAGCATAACACTCAATTCATGACAAGGCACAATCATGCTACTAAGCTATTGAGACCGGTCAACATTACATTATCTCTAGTCTACCTTACGATTATAGAATTGTGAACCAGTAACGTTAGTCGCCAATAAACTAACCTGAGCACAGCCTAATAACTAATAAGCTCATAAGTACAGGACAGTAAGAAAAATGTATATATAAGACTTTTAAATCCAGTAGCAGGAAGGCTAACGCTAGGTCTCCATCCGTTTTGCAACCCGTTGCCTCTTACAGCTCGCACCACTGAGTGTAAGTCCGTCAGATATTGATTCGTGTTCAGGCTCGTGTCCGATCACTCTCTCTCTTTCATCGTTGTTTTTTTTTGCTGGCTCTGCCATGGTGATGGTTTGGAGACTTGCGTTGAACTAGATCGTTTCGTTTTATTGTTAGCTATTGGCTAACTTTACCCAGGCTACGAGTAAAACGTGACGTATGACGTAAAGCAGGTGATGGGCGGGGCTTGTGTACCTACCCGCAGACCAAAGTTATAAGTGTGATTTCAGCCGATAGAGGGCAGTAAAATTCGTCCTGTTAAGAGTGATCTTATCTCTAAAATAATTCTAGGGAGATTATTTTAAGGTCGAAAAACTCCCAAGTGTTGCTTTAAATAAAGTTTTGTGAGGAAGAATCTGCTTGTGTTCACAATGTAAAATACACAGAACACAATGGACATTGCGAAGCGACAACTTTAAGGACACATTATAGTGGCATTTGTTATGGTGCCACATTTCAGCAAGCTGTTGAAATCTGAATATCTCCAACGCACTGCTTTACATTATTACTGATCTGTCAGTCACTCCGTCATCTTGCAGTCTTGTCTCTCATTGGTTGTTGTAAAAGTACCAACGTCATCTCCCCGATTTGAAATCCTAAATATCAAATATGTTTAATATGATCGGGGCGGCCCCGATTGTTTTCGGAGCAGACAAGTCTTATCTTTACAAGTCGAATATTTTTTTATTTTAAGATCAGACGACAACAAACAATTTTATTTCTAAAACGCAATCATTAATTCCTCCAATCCAGCAGGGGGTAGTATTCCGCGAACGCGCTTAACATTCAGCTGAGAAACATGGCGCCTGTATAGTTCTTCACTTATTTCTAAATAGTTTATATTATTATTTGATAACTTCCAGAATTAGTAGTTGAGCACCATATCAAGAATTATTTGTACTAGAAGATGTTCGTAGTCAAAAGTATCGCAGCGGATCATAAAGATCTCATTCACGATGTTTCTTATGACTTTCACGGTCGGAGGATGGCGACGTGCTCCAGTGATCAAAGTGTGAAGGCAAGAAACCATGAACACTTTCACTACATTATACGGCATGCACGTGTACCATTAATGTGCATGTTAACGTCAGTGAGCTGCAGACTTGGAAAGCACCAAAAATGCTTAGATGCGCAATACTTGGAAATTTGTTTGGATATTTGAGCCTTTTCAAAGTTGCAGTGTACAGTAGCATCTTTTTGGTCTTATTCATTTAGCGTACAAGTGATGTTCAGATTTAACACAATTTCAAAACATTCGCTATTCTGTTCATTGTGTTCAGAAGGGGTTTGCTTCTGTTTTTTGTAATCAGATTTTAAACACATTTTCTGGCTTTTCTGAACTGCTGTAGGTCTGGGATAAAGATGACAGTGGAGAATGGCACTGCACTGCCAGCTGGAAGGTGTGTGTTTTCTTTTTTACTTGTTGTTAAATGAGTTCACATAGTCAAAGACACTGTTATATAGACCTTACTGGAATGTCAGATAATGGTTTATGTGAGCACAGATCTTTTTTGTACCTATATTGTACCTAACTCTGCATTATTGCAAAGCAGCTTTTAAGACATCCTAAAATCAATAAAAATAGAGATAAAAAAGACACGAAAATATAAAATGGATAGAATACAACCAAAACCTATATATTTGATTAAAACATGCTAAAGTTTTAAACTGTATTTTGTCTGTCTGATGTAGACTCATAGTGGATCGGTGTGGAGAGTGACATGGGCGCACCCTGAGTTTGGGCAGGTGTTGGCGTCTTGCTCATTTGACCGCACTGCAGCCGTTTGGGAGGAGATAGTTGGCGAATCCAATGACAAACAGCGAGGTCAAAGTCACTGGGTATGTAAGATAAATCACTGTTTCAGAATATACTTCACACAGCTTTTGAATTTGTTTACATTTTCGGATCGGTATTTCTGAAAAGCTGAAGCAGTGTCACGGTTCTTCTATTGAATGTGTGTTCAGATAAAGAGAACCACGCTGGTGGACAGCCGGACATCAGTAACTGATGTGAAGTTCGCGCCGAAGCACATGGGTCTGATGTTGACCACCTGCTCTGCAGATGGTGTGGTGCGCATCTACGAAGCCCCCGATGTGATGAACCTAAGTCAGTGGTCCTTACAGCACGAGATCTCCTGCAAGCTCTCCTGTTCCTGCATCTCCTGGAACCCATCCAGGTCTCATCATAACTCATACACCAGCGCTTCTCAACTGGTTTGGCCATGGGACCCACATTTTGCCATAGTCATCAAGATGACTATGGCAAAATGTGTAAAAAATAAAATCTTGTTAATGTTGCTTCTTTGATTGACCAGTTGAGAAACACACACTTAACAAAACATAATAACTTTAGCAAGTGAACTTATACAGTCTTATACAACCTTTTGGAATGCGACACTGTTTATGGTTTAATTGTAACAGTCAAAACTTCTTACATCCGATAAGACAAAATTTCTCATAGTTGGGCAGATAGTAAGTCAGATAGTGACTAATATTGACAAAAATTAAATGGACCTCAGCAGGAAACTAAATCAAATAATAAACCCTTTTTAATTTCTTGAGTGTTATGTGCTAACCTGTGTATGAATTTCATCATCTTAACTGTTTGTTCTGGCCATTAGCTCTCGAGCTCATCCTCCAATGATAGCTGTGGGGAGCGACGACAGCAATGTGACATACGGTGGCAAAGTGCAAATCTATGAGTATAATGAAAACACCAGGTATGAAATTCTGTTTTAATTCTTTTTGATTTTATGCATCTGTTAACTGTTATAAGCTGGTTTCTGGTGTGTTTCTAAAGAGGGTTTCTGTTAACCATACAGGAAATATGCCAAAGCGGAGACGTTGGTGACTGTAACTGATCCCGTTCATGACGTCGCCTTTGCCCCTAATCTCGGAAGATCCTTCCACGTGTTGGCCATCGCAACCAAAGACGTCCGTATTTTCAAACTCGTACCACTTAGGTAACATATCTAAGTTGGTAACATTAAAGTCCCAGTGAATTAACAATCACAATTCTTATTTTTTCATGAAATACTGAAGCGTTTATAGTAAATAGCTTATCAATGTGTGTCATTTTCTTTTTAAAATTCACGTACCCTCATAATCATCAGTTAAATCTGAGAATGCACTTCCGCCCTGTAATGACTATCCATCTCGAATGACGTAAATGAGACGGCTTGGGCGGAGCCTCCGTTAACTCCTCCCCTTCGACTGTCAGTCTCCTGCCAGTTCCATTTCAAAATCAATGCAACAACTGTTTTACACATCCAATCAATTCGCAGTGAGAAACGCAAGCCAAGCCCACTCATTTTCTCCTTTGGAATTCCGTTTCACTCAGAAATGTGTCAGAATACGGAAGTAAAAACGATCGCAACTTCTGGGACTTTAAAAGTTTCACCACAAATACCGAAGGCCTTAGCAAACACATAGCAACACCACTTCTTTCATGAAGATTGATTTGTCTTGTGTGTGTTTGACAGGAGAGAGAGCACCAGCAGCTCTGCTCCCACTAAGTTTGAGGTGCAGGTGATGGCTCAGTTTGACAGCCATAACTCACAGGTGTGGCGCGTCAGCTGGAACATCACCAGCACTCTGCTGGCCTCCTCTGGAGATGACGGCTGTGTGAGACTCTGGAAAGGTCAGTCGTCAGCTCGGAGTGCTTCCTTCCGTTCAACGACTAATCCAAATAAGAGCTTTTAACATATTCCATTTCAGATCTTGTTTATCGTGTGCTTATCAGTTTGCTTCTTTCAAATTGTGGTAAACGATACCAGGTCCCAGCTGAACAATCTGTTGCGTATCAAACGTTTTGGGAACTGTTTGTCACGGTCTCTGTTAACTGTGCAGCCAATTACATGGACAACTGGAAGTGCACAGGGATCCTTAGAGGAGACGGGAGTCCGGTGAACGGTTCTGGACACGCGGCAGCTCTTAATGCGGTGGGGGTGTCTGCGGCGGGTCAGCTGCTGGTCGGCGCAGCTTCTGCTGGCAGGTATGTGATGCTGGTGATGTGATTTTTATCGCTGCCGCACGTAATGGTAAAAAACTGAGGTCAGACAGAATTATTGATTTTACTTGATGTTTGCTAACTGTAGACATTTTGTTTCAACATTTTAACATCCAGAGGTTCTAGAATTTGCTGTGAATTAGGGATGTTTGTGTTGTGCCTCAGGCCTCTTGTGTTTTGTGTATTTAAACAAATTACAAACCCACGTTAACTATAATGTGTGCATTTTGTGCTTTATGTCATAACTGGAGCTGTCAGTAGCGTGACGCATTCACCCCTTTGCCACTCACACTTATTTCTTTACACTTCGTCAAAGCAAGAGACACGTTTTTAAACAAGAGTTGTAAGAGTTAAAGTGATAGTTGACTCATCCTCTTCTCCTTCAAGCCCTTATGATTTTCTTTCTTCTGCAGAACACTAAAGAAAATATTTTAAAGAATGTTGGTAACCAAACATTGATGGTACCCATTCACTTCTATTACATATAGACACTAACCAACACCGCTGTTGTTCAGAATATCTGAATAGGAATAGAAAAAAGATTTGCGATCTGACTATGTAGTTTCTGTTACACATTTGTAAATCGTATGCAGTGTTATGGATTATAAACACAATATATTTAGATGTATATATGACTTTCTTTCTTCAGCCGGACACAAACTGAGTCATTTTAAAAGCTGGTCTGGCTCTTCCCAGCTTGCTAATGGCATTAGATAGTTTCCCACTTTTTTAAGCTCCAAAATGTGCATCTATACGTCATAAAAAGAATCCATACTTCTTTAGGGGGATCCTAAATATCTTTTGAAGCAAAACGATACGTTTGCAAGTAAAAAGGATTCATATTATGAGTGTATTTTTCCAAGATAGACCGCGTTAGATGAGAACACTGCATGCAAAAGTACGTCAAGGAGGATTCCGTATTGGTTCTGAAACATGCAAGTGAGATTCGTCTATGGGGAATGTGACGCCAGTGTGCCGCCATTACACGCGTAGTCTAACGCAATCTATCTTGGACAAATACGCTCAAAATATTCATCCTTTTTACTCACAAAAGTATCGTTTCTCTTCATAAGACATTTATGAATCCCCTGGAGTGGTATGGAGAAGTTTTATGACATACAGTGCACTTTTGGAGCTTCAAAAACTGGGACACCATCCAATGCCATTACCAATCTGGAAAGAGCCAGACCATCTTTTAAAATGACTCTCTAGATTGTGTCCGGCTAAAGAAAAAAAAAAAACGTAATATACACCTAGGCTGGCATAAGGGTGAGTAAATTATGAATGAAAATGAATTTTTGGGGTGAAGTATTCCTTCAAGAACAAAACAGAAAGGTGTCTTTTTTTGTCACAGCTGCAGGTTGTATGGCCCATTCATACTGCAAGTTCATTGGATATATTTATTTATGAAAATAAATCATGTAGAATATAGTTTCATGCCCAGTAAGAAATATTTACGCCCGAAAGACATTCTTACCCATCAGTGTGTGACTGATAGTTGAGTCTGACTGTATTGAGTGCTATTGATCACCACTGATAAATGACTCCAACATCTGAAATATGATGCATTAAGATATTATAGCACTAGAGGGCAATACTTGATGAATCTTTACATGGACAGAATGTACCGATCTGCTGTATGTTTCAAGGAACCCGGTTTTTACTCTTATATTAATCTCATTTATTATTTACTTTGTTTAAATTAAATTTGCGTTGTCAATGCCCATCATTTTATCTTTCCAGAGTTTTAATATTTTTTAACTCTTTTGTTGATCATTTAATGTGAAGTGGTCTTTATATTAAAGCGTGAAGGCATCGGCAGAATCAGTTTGTACCTTTCACAGTGTTTACGTTTGTAGTGATTAATTTTTTTTATTTTACTGTGTGTTACAGTGAAACATTGTTATTTGCATTTGAGCATTTCTGTTTGTGTTTGCCGTGTTGTGGATGACGCATAACCCTTTATCTTATTTTTAACAGAAAGAAAGCACAGCTGATGCCTGGCTAATGGCGTAATGTGCTGATTGGCTGCTTGCTGCATGCACAGGATTGGACAGACTGACCCCTCACCTGCACTTTGTGTGACAATTGAACACTATTTTACTAAACATGATAACCCCAGTCTTCACATTATATGATGTTGTAACATAGTTCAGTATTATTTATTTGACAACAGTTGACTTTAGGTCATTTCTCAAAACTGATAATAATCTGCGATGTGCATACTACCGGGCAATTTTATATCAGGCTTGCAGGAATGTAAGAATTAAATTATATGAATTATATTAGAAAATGAAGCATATTTTTTAATTTGTCATTTTAGTTATTTTCCTATCGTAGCATTCTCTACCATAATTAATGTAGATATTATAGCACTTCTAACTTTCTATTTTTTGAGGTGAAATAAATAAGTTACCAATTATTTACCAGCATCTTCATATATTCTGTATTCTGAACAGTAGATATTCAGGCCTTTTCTGCTTATGCTGCGTTTAAGACACCTCAACCTGGAAGTCATTTCTGGAATGGCGCGGTTTTAATATTAATCAATACTTATAATCTTTTAATGTTGCTTAATCCAGACGTTACTTCCGGGTTTGTGGTTGTCTTGAATACAGCATGAAACCAGTCTTCAGATATGCCCCGGCAACGTTTTTGTCAGTAGGCTACCTAGTCTGGAATCTATGCACAGATTGTTTTATGTTTACAAAGTAGCTTTTGTGTTGTCCGTATTAACATATCACAAATTCTTCATATTTATCATAGTTTATAAATCACCAAACCAGTGTTTAAAATCAAAGTCTCGATGTATAACTGGGTGAATTTCATGGCAGGAATGGATTTCTAGAGATGCCAAATTCCCACGTAATACATCAAATCTGTACATTTATTAGTTGACATTTAGGGAACAGTTAGACAGATTTTGAAGGAAGTAATTTATCTTGTCTCATTGTAAAATAAACCTTTTCAGTTTGCCATGTGTTGTCTGAGTCTTGTGCTTTGACTTGAGTAGTTTTCATGTTCCTTTTGAAGTTTTATGTGAATAATTGTATGGTCCTCTTTCAAGAGCACCTGGCAAAGGTATGAGTTGGCCTGAGAAGAGACATTATCACAAAGAACAAAATACAGCTCTGTCCCGCACAGACCAAGAGCCTTTTGAAGAATAAAGCAATTATGAAAGTGCAAAAGAAATGTTATCAAGACCTCATTATCAAATAAGTTTTAATAACAAGCCTAATTACTGTATATTTACAGTGATTCTTTTTTAAACCTGTGGTTATTTTTCAGTCTTTTGCATTAAAAGGCACATTTGATTATGTCAGTTTGCACACAACTCTCTTTTGCTTGTGTGTTTGTGTTGTGTATGTGTCTCATTTATTTAGCTTATTTCGTATCGCACCCATTGTTTGTGGTGTACCTACAGGTATTTCTTTCCTCATCTTGACTCCCCCAGAGCTGGATCTCGACTGGCCCACCTCCTGCCTCCCCCCTCTCTCATCGAGCAAATGTACGATTCTGATCCCACCCGTGCGCTTCAGCCACGCCATCGATACACGGCCAACACCACCAATGAACATGACTGACAACTCGACTACTAATGTGCTTTCATATGCTGTCAGTTTTGCTCATTAGCCTGAATGAGGTCAATATGATGAGTATTATTTTATTTTAATTTTAAGCAGTTTTTTAATTTCCAGTGAAAAAGTAACCCAGAAGAAAAAAATAGAATTGATTATAACGTACTATTCTTTTGTATAATCTTTTATTTTCTTCATTTGTTTGACCATGTCTAATTTCAAAAAGGCCATGAACTGTCGTAAATAAACATTTTTAATTGAGCTTCATTTCTATGGTGCTTTCTCAATTGTTCCAAATTCCATTTTATTTAAAGAAATAGGAAATACATATATAAAACATTTAAAAGCTTAATCAAAATAATGATGGCAAAGAGTGTTATTTTGGTAAATTTAGATGACTGAGTATGTCATTTTGCACATTATATTCTGAAAGTGAATCAAACACTTAAAGTCATGATCTTGAGTCATTCCGGGACATGTTTCCCCTCTTCTGTAACTGTGGCAGATGTAAGTGACCAGTGCTTTAGCCTTCAGGCCGCAGACAGAGAATTTAGCGTGGCCTGATTACACACCTGTCAACCCTTTGGCCATGTCTGCATTGCTTTGGTAAAGACTCTCATACAGAACCACACAGTAATAGCAAACATGCTTGTTAAATCCCAGCCAGGGGGGTCAGCTTCTTGTGTGAATGACTCATTTAGGAGGGTCAATGATCCCCCCAACTGTTCCTTTCTACTGGCTTCTCAGCTCGCAGTAAGGTCTGTCTTTACATGCAGACGCCTTCATTATCTTCAACAATTTCTCTGTGTTTTGTTATATATACAGTAACAGTACATAAACATAGTCATGTTTAATTAAGAAGAAAAATACACCCACCGTACAGTCAGTGAGTTGTCAGGCGTACTCCTGTCCTGCAGGTGTCGCTGCAGTGTGCTGTAAATGACTCATGTAGAGAGAGAGAGAGAGAGAGAGAGAGAGGGCTGGACTGACTGGAACACAACGGGAGTTTGTGCTCTGCTGAGTTTTGGCCATGAGAGTGAGACAGTCAGTCTAGACGCTGTTGACAGGCTCGTCTGGAGGAGAGAGAGACAGACGCGTCCCTCTGCGGCTCTGCCTTTAGCGACAGCACGCGCTTTCCAACGTAAGACATTTATATCTCTCATACCAACTTGTTGTCTGTCGTCTTTCAGCAGACGTAGATAGTGAGCGTGCTTCATTTCTGCAAGAAAAAGCAAATGAAGTTGTTGCACACAGTCGCAATGGAAAAGACCAGCGGCGCGTTCACGCTCTTAAAGGGGCCGTTGCGAGTTAATTAGCGCGAGACTGCGGTGCTTTGCGGTTAAACGGGAACATGTCTGTTTGTTTGGCAACAACTCAGGTAATGTTATTTAAAAGAGTGTGCTAAAGCTCAACTTTTCTGCAAAGTAAGGCTCTGGTATTCTGGTCTAATTAAAAGTTACTCTGGGCATGCGCACGGGGCTGCGCAGAGGCAGTGCATACTGAGAAATATAAGTAGATATTTGTGTATTAAAAGCATTTTTCTGCCACACAATATAATAACTTGGAGTCTTTTGGGATGGTATGTTGTTACATTTGTTGAGAAAAAGGCTAAATATCCCTGCTGAAAAGATATGAAAACGTTTTCTGGTTCAAATCCCATTGAAAACGTTTTCTGTTTCAAATCCCATCATGATCTATCATCAGCTGTGAACTGTTAAAGTAAATATTTGGTTTTATTCTAGTAGGATTTCATGAGTTCCCATCCACCGGCACCAGGTGACATCCCATCATAAAACTTTAAAACAGTACTGGTAGAGACCAAGTCACTCACTGAGTTCTATAATGTATGAGCTATGTATGCATGAGTTAAATTAAGATTGTGAGAAATAGCGGGTCAGCTAGAATGCATTATTGGATACAGTTTTTCCAGTATGGCTTGCGTCATTTTGACATTAAATTAAGCTTTTACATGCTGTTGTTTCATTTCACATTTACATTTAAGATCTTTGTGTATATGTTTCTGCAAAAAAAGTCCTATCGGTTCATCCCTGCTCGCTAGGTTTTAGAAATGGGGTTTGTTGACCACCTCCTCCCCCCTCTTTCTCTCACTTTACATCCGTTTCATCTGCTAAAAACTGAGCGAGAAGTTCATCACAGAAACTCTTGTTCTTGTTTAGTGTACCAGCCCCTGTCATGCTGTTATGCATAAGCATTTTAGTTGCATTTTAGGTGCTGCAGTTGGCAGTTTTTTGTGTTTTCAATTGTTTTTTACTCCACAGTGTTTTACGAGTGACCTTATATAGTTGCGTCCGAACAGCCACAAGCCATTGAAGAGTGAAAAACAGCTGATAAAAAGCGCCAGCTTTGACTATAGTTAGTGCAGTCCAGTTGGAGCGAGTATTACACAGTCCTTTGAATCCTGCCACAAATATGTTGATAGAATGACTCACTCCTTCAGTATATTTATGGAGCTCATTCATGCGTGGTTTTTGCACTATAGTATTGTAAATGGATCTTTATGGCTGTACGTTTGTCAGAATGTAAAACGGACTTTGTGAACTGAATTTTAAAATACATTTTAAATAGTATTTTTAGAACAACATAAAATCGCTTGAAGGCAAGCGATATTCTGAAACTGTAAGTAGGTGATTTTCACGAAATCTTGGTTTTAAGATGTCGAACATGATAAACACTCGCATCAACAAATGTGACCCTGGACAACAAAACCAGCCTTACGGATAAATGTTTTGAAATTGAGATTTTTACACCACCTGGAAGCTGAACAAATAAGCTTTCCATTGATGTATGGTTTGTTAGGATGGGACAATGTTTGGCCGAGATAACACTATTTGAATATCTGGAATCTGAGGGTGCCAAAAATCTAAATATTTAGAAAATTGCCTTTAAAGTTGTCTAAATGAAATCTTTACTCCTTAGCATAGCATATTACTCAGAAAAATAACGTTTTTATATATTTACGGTAGGGTATTTACAAACTATGTTCACGCAACATGATCTTTACTTAATATCCTAGTGATTTTTGGCATAAAATAAAATCTATCATTTTGACCCATACAAGGTATTTTTGGCCATTATTAAAAATGTTCCTGTGCGCTTAAGACTGTTCAGGGTCCAGGGTCACAAATTTCCTTTTAATTGATACTTACAAAACCTTGGTTTGATTTTCTTGAAAACATTCGCATCAACAAAGTTCCTTTTGATTCTTAAAAAAACAAGGTATGACATGAATATTACATTTTACTGAAAGTTTAAAAATTGTTTTTTCCAAAAGGCCTTAATTCTCATTACCGTAACCATCCCTTAGCATGTTTTGATAAAAAAAGCAAAGTTTAGGACATTAAGGAAGTATATTTTAATAGAAAATTATACATGTAAAAATGTTTAAATGCGGAAAATGACCTGTATCCGTACAAGAGAATATTAAGCTTAGCTAAAAATATATAAAGTAATCTGTTAACCTGTAGAGTGTGGTTTAGCATTGGTATTGTTTGTTGCTGAACCAGAGATGATGTGATGGAACAAAGATAATGAAACTTTTATATCGGATAGTTCAGAAGTACTCTTGCATACAGATGACTCACGTCTAACAGCCATGAACTAAAAACTTCAATTTTGCTTTCATAGTCTTCAGTGTATCTTGCAGAACAGACAGCGGGCAGTCCTTTTTTATTACTCGTGCACATGATTTCCGACAGCAATCATCACATTATAATACATCGTACATAAGTCTTCACTCCGGTGAACTGGGGAACGAGGATGTTAGCAACAAGCCATCAATGTTCCTGTTCCTAGGGTAGGGAGCCTGCTGATGATTAGGGACTAACAGACTGCTATTTTCCATATTCTTTCCTCTCCATCTTTATTTTTAGCCGTTTCAGGCACTCTTCCCAGTCCACCCAGGGAGTCTCTCTGTTCTAGCTCAGGCTAAATCTCAAAATTCACCGGGTTTTAGCATCTACGGCTGTGGCGAGGAAGCAAAGGGGACCTTTCTGCAGGTTCTTCTTTGAAGAATCTCAGTTTTATTCATGTATGCTCCATTAATATTGATCAGAGTCCTGGTTGAACGCATCTTTTTGCTTTGAAGGCTTATTGATGGATTAGTTTCCAGCAGGAATAATTCAACGGGCAGGAAGGGGGAGCGTTAGGGGAAGAGCCTTAGTTCCAAGTCTTTAGTCGAGGCCTGAACCAAGCCAAGAGGTTCTGTGAGGATGCACAAGGCTGGCAACAGTGGTTTTATCATTCTTTGAACAACTCGGAACTGTAAAAACACTAGCATTCTCTCAGTATGATATCTTATATTTATTGGAAATTTCCTTTGGGAGGAAAGAAAAGTATGCCAATCATTTGGGCCATTAATGTAATGTGACAAATCACTCTGCAGAAAACTTACCCTCATGTCATTCCAAACCTAAATTACTTACTTTTTCTTCAGTGGAATACAAAAGAAGATTTTTTTGCATACAATGCAAGTTAATGTTGGCCAATGTTGTTTGGTTATTAGTGTTCTTCAAAATCAGAAGAAAGTCTTACCGGTTTGAAGTGACTTTTTTGCAGTCTACTGGTGTTGCTTTAAGTAGATGGCATAAATCACACAGCCACAATGCATAGTGAAGAAAATATTACATGTGGAAAAGATGTTGATGCATATTTATTCATGGAGAATGAATTCAAGAACGGCCTCCTGCTCTCTGTGGTGACTACTGAAGTGTTGTCTATCCTCAGCTTTGTTTCTGATGCATTCCAGCTGAATAGTTCTTAAACCAGAAGTATTAGATTCATACGCACTTCCCCGGTGAAGAGGATTTTGATCTTATTCTCATATATAGTATTACATACTGTTATCATATGCATCTGTTATCACGTATCTATGCTGTACTATGATTTGATGATTTGCACTGATAATTCGTATATCACACACTGTGTTGGTCGGGACACAGTATGTTAGAGTTTACAGTGTAGGATGGACAGTTGGAAAGGTTAAAATTCAGATATATTTTACCAAACGAATACATAAAATAAACAGAGTTAACAAGCCTTGACCACATGTTTACGCTGTGTAGCCAGAGATGAACTGACCCTCCTGGTTGAGGCTGGCTTCTCTCGAGGTTTTTTCTCCTATACCAACACTCTGTAAAGTTTTTGGTTCCCTGCCACAGTCTCCTATAGCCTTTCAGCGGTCTACAGATGTACAAATAAGACGGTGTTTTGTTTAATGTTCCTGTAGATGGAAAAGATCAGAGTGGACATTAGTACTGCTATATTTTTTGTAAAGCTACATTGAACACCACTTTAGTACATTAGTACTCTCTGACTTCAGTTTTACTTGTGTTTGCTAACATTTGAGATAGTGAATAAATTACATTTAATGTTAAATTTAATGTCTTTATCAATCTATAAATCATGTTTTTTTTACAGGTTGACAAAATAAGAGGGCACTGGTAATTTTCATTTTAAAGATGAAAATAGGTGTATGTTTTTCTTTGGAATAACATGCACTGAATCACTGATCAGGAACCTTAAATATACATATATATACAGTATATATATTTATATTTTACTATTGTATGTTTTATTAGTTAGAAAATATAAGATGGTCAATTTTGATTTCCGTTTACACAAGCCCTTCTGGACGTCTGGTAAGCGAGCGGTCTGTAATTTGATAGTCATGGTGTGATGAGTCTGGATGACATTGCTGATCCATGCAGACATCACTCAGGCAGCTGTAGCCGTCCAACATTCATCTGCTGACTTGAGATCAGTCTTGACCTGTACGCTGAAAGTATTACTGTGGCAGAGATGAGGTTGGCGTAATGATTACAGAATAGGAATATGGGGAGAATTCTGGCGCATTGCATTGCATTGATCCACTGTCTTTTATAAAGCATTCGAAGCACGAAGGTTTATTGTTGTGAGATGTTTGATAAACTGTTATCTGACATGTTAAAATTAATAACTGTTGAAGGTATCAAATGCCTAAATTGCCTGCCCCATGTTAGACATTATGACCCTCTTACAGAAGTTGTAGGAAAACATCATATAGCACTATATAGCTTACAACAATCCTATCAGTTAAATTAATATTGTAATAAGAATGAGTGTTTGCCCACATCTTGTGCCAAGCCCTTTTACTGAATTTTTGATTCACACGAGATCTTGGTTTCAAGATGTCAAACATGATTTTATAATATAATATATCATATTCTGTGTTTTTATTGTCATTTGAGAACATCTAGAAATACATCAAATTATTTTTTCTGAATATTTTAATTTTGCACTGTTTAAATGACAACATATAATGCACTACAAAGCAAAAAAAATACAGAAATAATTACAGCTGTCAAACAATTAATTGCATCCAGAATAAAAGTTTGTGTTTACATAACATATGTCTGTGTACTGTGCATCTTTATTTTGAAATATATAAAAGCATACACATGCATATATTTAAGAAAACATTTATATATAATTAAAATTATTGGTACATAGAAATAAACACATGTAAATATTCCTTTAATATGTATGTTAATGTGTATATGTTTATAAATACAAATAAATATGCACAATACACAGACACATATTATGTTTACACAAACATTTATTCTAGATGCGATTGATCGGGATTAATCATTTGATAACCCTAAAAATAATAAATTTTATGTTCAAATGATGCTTTGTGCAAGGTAGAGAACAAAATTATGTTTATTATTATCCTCTTTTGTGTGTTGAACCATCCTTACTGCCATGAAATTGAGTCATCTAAGAAATTACTCCGCAAGCTCTACCTGCAACCCTGTTACATAAGTTATTGCATAAAAAATAAATGTTATTTAATGAATGGGAAATACAAGTTTGTCAGCCAAGTTAAGTAGCTAACCCCATATTGAATAATAAACAATTTATGCAAAATACGCAACCCCTTCTATCGTTTGATAACAAGCCTATTTAAACACACAAGGGTTTAAAGCCACACTTTGTCATTTTTCGACCTTAAAATAATGGGTCTCATTCACTAAGCATGCATACGCACAAATTTGTGCATGAAACCTACATACAAATGTTTTCACACAAATGTATTTTAAATATATAAAAAAAAGATATGAACAGCTGAAAGCACACGTGCGCAAAAATCACCAGTGTCTTTCTTACTTTTTTAAAGAAATCCTCAATGATGAAATATGTAGGGAAACATTTTCGTTTATTCACCTTAAAAACACAAAATGCAAAAAATGCAGGCATTATAAAATCAACTTTACAAATTGAAATTCTACTTTAAGAATTATATAATGCAGTTATACACGATATGTAAACCCTGCCAAATGTTTACAAACTCAAATGATACTTTGTTTTCTTAACAGGCGCAGCTTTTGGTAAGAGCCATGGCTGTTTTCTCTACTGTATATGCTTTTGCATAGTGTTAGCAGAGGTGGCGATCAGCTGTACGATTATTTCCGGAAAAATACAACCTCCTGGGGGTGTGCGGGGGAGGAACTAAATCACAAGCACACGATACATCATCGCATTATCCCTGCATAACTATTGATTCACTATAACTTCGTGTTGTTTACAGTATGCACGTATGCGCCGATTGCCAACAAAACACAGACGTATGACTTAGTTTCACTTACCGCATGCAGTTCATGTTCGGTATCTTTCTTTCGCTGGGACCGCCCCATCTATCAGTTTCAAACGATCTGCTGATCCAGCGTTATATCCACCGTTTATATAACATCCATCACTGAAATGCCCAGAACAAACAGACACACCTCAACTTCACTATCGCAAGAGTAACAAGCTTTTCGTGAGAAGTTCAAATGTGCGTTTAAATACTACGCGATTATTAGTGAAGCAGACCCAATGTCTGTAAAACTATTTCAGAGGTAGAACAACTCTTAAACGGACAAGTACTACTGCCGCTGCTACCTGAGCATCCTCATAGCAGCTACAAGCACACTCTGTAAGTTCTGTGTTCGTTTCGGTACACACAGCCCCGCCCATCCCCTGCCTGCGGAAGAGTGCCACATGGTTTCCTAACAACGTTTCTGCATTCACCGGTTCCATCGGCTTTGAAAACAAATTCACGTGTATTGCGCTGCCCACGGGGAAGCTTATACAGCGACATTATTTACATCACTGGTAACAGACAATTGTTCTTATCAACCACATGGGGGAACCCTTGAGCAAAAGTTCTAAAGTGTGACTTTTCGGTAACAAAGTTGTTCGAAAATCAGTGGAGAAAAAGCTTGGAACTGATGGATTGTGCCTCCTTTCACTGACCGTTTGCCGGCCCTGTTATTTGACCTGTTGGTGGAAAGTGCCTTATACAGTACGTAGGCTTTGATTGCTTGATACTGAATCCTGGCAACAGACGCCACAAAACAGCATTGTGACACCGTCAGTCTTCGTGATCGGTTTCTTCCACTGGGTTCAGATTCATGTATGGACATTTCGGCTGCTGCCACCTAACATGCCCATAAGTGGAGAGGCAGACAGCTCCTCGCCTGCAGCCTGCCCACGTCTCGCTGTCTCTCTCTCGGCCTCCCTCCCTCCCCCTCTTCTCTTCCTGGCACGAGGAGAGAGATCCAAGAGAAGTCTGCATTCCTGCAGCATAGCGGGAAAGCTTCCTGACACAGGCGGGGAATGCGTGACGTCCCTCTCCGACCGCGCGGTCAAACTGCTCCCTCGCCATGGCCCGTGTTTGGCCAAACTCGGTTGGCATGAAGGGGAAAGGTCTCGCGGAGCGTAAGACTCGGACTATAGACAGACTGTTCTTTGATTAACCAAGCATTGTGTATTGCTTAATTTTAAGAAACCAGGAGGATCATTTACACGCCCTCTTGTCATTTCAAACCGGTATGACTTTCTTTCTTCTGCAGAACACAAAAGAAGATATTTTGAAAACTATTGGTAACAGAACAGCACAGTCCCGCGTTCACTTCTATTGTGACCAATGCAAGTGAACGGGCGGCTATTAATAACATTCTTCAAAATAGCTTCTCTTGTGTTCTGCGGAAGAAAGAAAGTCAAGCAGGTTTGAAATGGCAAGAGGTCGAGTAAATGATGACAGAATTTTTATTTTGAAGGTGAACTACTCCTTTAATGAGGAGATTTATTAAAGTAAATAAGGTATATTCATAAATATTCTGTAAAAAGGGGGGTGGGCTTTGTAGTTGTAGGATCAACCCAATAAGATTACTAGAACTGTATGACATAACGAAGGATATGATTCAATGCTTAGTGCTGGAGCAAATGGTGCAGAGGAGGGAGAGCAAAGAGAACACTTTAGAAAAGAAGCTATAAGTCACTTGTGGCTTTGCTATATTCAGAATATAGTCTTTAGCTGTGACATTTTATTGGTAAGACTTGCGCATAAACTGAACATTGCATTTTGAAGTGCATGGCCTTCCAACATACGAACAGCATTGCTAGTTCACCGCCATTACAGTACAGACCAGCATTGTGCCTCATACCACAAATGAAGGCTTTGTCTTCTGTAGCACTTTCTGTGTCTTCTGCTGTTCCTGCCAAGCTCTGGCTAGCTCTCGCAGAACATATTGCATGGACATGCCCCAAGTTAGTGCCTGTGGGAAAAGAGTCTTGATAGAAGGTCCAGATGGAGACGCTTTAGGCCTCAGTGGTGGTTTTTTAATCCTCTCCCGAGGCGAAGCCTATGACCCAGGCCGTACCCCTCTGATGCTCTTACCCTGAGGACCGAGATGTATATGTTGGCACTTTTGGCCATGTGGACTAGAAAATAAACGTGTTTTTTAAAACGCTTACTATTATCGTAAAGCGTCCATCCAATAGGTGGACACATGCATGCGTCACAACAGAAAAGTCATTGCTGTTATTTTTGATTTAGTAATAGTTTTGTTTAAATAATAGTTCACCCAAAAATAAGAATTCTGTCATACTCGCCCTCATGTCATTTTAAACCTGTTTGGGTTACTTTTTATCCGCAGAACACATAAGAAGATATTTTGAAGAATGTTTTTCACTGGCACCCATTCACTTGCATTGGCTTTGCGTTCATACAATAGAAGTGAATGGGTGACGGTGCTGTTCGGTTCCGAACTTTCTTCAAAATATCTTTTGCAGAGTGTGAGCAAATGATGACAGAATTTTTATTTTTTGTTGAGCTATCACTTTAAAGGGATAGTTCATTTACTCACCTTCGAGTTGTTCCAAATATGTATTAATTGCTTTGTTCTGATGAACACTGAGAAAGATATTTGGAAGAATGCTTGTAACCAAACAGTTCTTGCCCCCATTGACTCCCATAGTAGGAAAAATACTTTTTCATTTGTTTTGTTCTGTTGAACACAAAATAAGACATTTTGAAGAATGTAGGACAGCAAACAGTTCTAGGACACTTTTGACTACCATTGTATTTTTTCCTACTATGGGAGTCAATGGTAGCCACAATATGTCTGGTTATAAGCATTCTTCCAAATATCTCTCTCTGTGTTCATCAGAACAATGACATTTATACAGATTTGGATCAACTCGAAGGTGAGTAAATGATGACAGAATATTCATTTTTGGGTGAAGTATCACTTTAATGTGGAGTGTATCTTTGTATGCGTTCAAGTTCGTATTAATGCTAAGCTACATGCTGCCAACTAAGCACATCATGCACAAATATTCTTTTAGTTTCACCAATTTTCGATATGTCGAAAGCCACATTGCTTTGTCAACGTCAGTATCTCCATCAGCCTTCCAAAAACGTCCAAGTCAGTTTTAATGTGACCTTTGTATTACAGACACAAAAAAAGAGTTTGGTTTAATAGCTGTCAAACTCTGGAAAATAAAAGCAGAAGTAACACCCATAAACTGCATAATAATGACTCGGAGCGAGGGCTGACCTCTAAACGTTTGCTAGACAATTACAGAGAGGCATCTGGGTGAAAACGCTTGCAAAATCTTTAAATAGCAATGCATGAATGCTAACACACGTTTAGGCACCCTGCATCTCCCTCACACACACCTCACCTTTCCTGTGTGAAAACTGTGCTATTAATGTTGTGTGATACTGTGGCAGACTCGGCCTGCAGTTGGCATGGTTGCAGTCGAGATCTGTGCGTGCGCGTGCATGCGTGTGTGTGCGTGTAGACAACAGAACAGTACCATACAAGTCCTCGTTCTTCAGACTGTACCGTACGTACAGCTGTGGCCTGTTAACACACAGAGCGTCTTTAGAAAGAGCCTCTGGAACATTGTGAATACAATCAGATGCATTGAAGAGCGGAGAGAGAGAGAGAATGCGAGACGCAACAACAGCCTAATCTGACAAAGACTTCAGCTAAAAGAAGCTTACCGTTGAAATGTCATAATGTGCTGTTTGAGCAGATGGAGCTTTAATGCCTAAATAAATAAATAAATAAAACATTTATCTGTTTTGTGTTCTGTACTTTTTGAAGACTGCAATAACCCGAGGGAAAAATATATTAGGTTGTGATTATTTGCTGACTTTGTTAACTGTTTCTTTAGAACATTGCTTTGTTAGCTTACAGACACTATGAACGGATTTCAGCTTGATTTAGTTGAGTGGTGAGAGAGGTGTTTGATGCCTGTTAAAGCTTTTCTTTTTTTTTGGATAAAAATAGTTCGTTTTTGGGCTAGTATATAGTGTTGAAAACGCTCTTTCTCTTACACCACTTCTTAATGGCAAGCGTATAATAATGATTTTTTATTTAAGCAGTCAGGTAGGATTTTGCAGGAAATTTCAGTGTGACGTCATTCGAATTGAGCGCACAAAGTACAATCATCCTGCAATTTTATGTTTAAACAGAGATGTCGATAGAGAGGCAAAAATGATGGATTGGGATTTAATGCAAGCAACAATGGATGCCGCAGAGATGACGTATTTTTTGTATGCAAAACCCGGTAGCATTTTAGGGCTTTCGGTTCCATCGCTATTTTTGCGATCGTCCAAACGTCTATGGGAAAAATGCATAGGCTTTCGGTCAAGGGAACCACTTACTTCCGGGCTAACCTACAAAAATACGCCATCTCTGAGCCTCTATATCAATAAAATTACAAGTCAAAGTCATACTGAATGTTTATTTGCTCCCATTGTGCGTGGTGAACCAAATATAAGCTGCTGTGTAAAGTTCCTCTTTTTTATGGTTTAGTAAATTCATCATTTCAACTCATGAATCGTAAGTAAGACGAGTTTCCTAAAGTCTGAATGTCGCCCCGCTTTGATCGACAAGCCCACCCTCTTTCATGTCTAAACTTGGGTCTTTATTACACACGCGGTTTAGAATCTAGTTTCGTTTCTCTAGTGTCCTCATACATCAGACCCGCAGACAGAGCAGACATGCTTTAATTCAACTCATGGCCTTTGAAGTGAAATGTTTAGTCTGCCAATAGACTAGTGTGTGTTGAGGTATGTGAGGACGAGATAGTGATCTCCCACACACACACACACACACCGTCAATGCAATGCTCCTTCGTCTGTCCCTCTGGAGAGCATGTGCCCTCTGTGTGACCTCTGAGCCACGACACACACACCTCTGAAGAGCAGTCAATGACCCTGTCGTCTAGACGCTGTTAGCACTACCGTAAAAGCCATTGATTGGGTGCAAGCTGACACTTCCACTATCGCTGAGAGTGTGTGTGTGTTACTGACGGAGTGGATGGAAACACCCCCCAGGCATCAATGTCAGGGCCTTTTTGCTGTCTTCACCTCCACACACACACACACACACACATACTGGGATGGATGTTGTTTTTTTAAGTCCCCTATAAAGTGGTGGTGTCTTTAGCACACCTTGTCCAACCAGTCCATTGAAACACTGTCGTATGACATGTTTTCTTTAAATGATGGATATGTATTGTCTCGTATGTCTATAACTTCACGTGTACCTACTTAATGCGAGAAATGAAGTAAAAATATAAATATTGTGGTTGATTGTGTCGGTAGTGGTGCACAAAAAAGGAAATCTCTTTTATTTTCTTACCTTACATAAGCGAGGGCGTTGGAAAGGTTTGCAAGATTGGTTTATATCCAACTGTAAGGCATTAAAGCGACTCTCTCGAATGTTTCTTACTAACTGCGGAGTCACATTATCTGCCATTTCATTTATTCTTCTTTCTACTGTATTATCCGAAAGTGAAATGAGATTTAACCGCTTGAGGGCCTTTTCTCCACACATCACGCTAACCATTTCTTTTGCGGCGGGCAAAGTTAGATCTTGGCCTGTTGTGTGTGCTTTCTTCCAGTCTTTGCGACATGAAAGAATGCCTACACAGCTTTACTATTGTCGTTGCCATGGCTGGCAGATTTTTAGGTTCTTTCTCAAAAAATGTAGTAGGTTGGACACAAGTTTGCTTGGCTTTATCTCCGAATGCTGACGTAGTTTATTCAGTTTCAAAGCTTCATTTGACAAAACTTCCAATGCAAGTTTTTTTCGACGTCGAGCAATGATGAAGGGTTACCCTTGTAGATGAATCTGTGTTTGTCCTTTTCAGAGACCCAGTTGCTAGACACTTGTTCATGGTTAAATCTGTTACCGTTACTGTATTTAGCATAGTTCAATAAATTGGCGAGCACACATAGTGAATGCACACCGACAATTCAATATTTATTTTCTTTGATTAATTACAAATCATGTTTGACATCTTAAAACCAAGATTTTGTAAGAATCACTCATGTGTCCCACTGGTTAAAAACCACCGCTGGACAACTTTATGTTAGGATTGACCTGCTGTGCTTAAATTGAACATGCAACATAATAATTGACAAATTTATCATTCCATACGGTTTCACTGTTTTGAAATAATAGTAGGCAGCATGCGTATATACTGTGCTGTGTGCAGTATCCAATAGCCCGGTATTTCTTTCTGAACAATCCCCTTGCCTTGACTTTATCAAGGTTTATCACCGCCGTGTCTCTCCGTCTCTCTCTCCTGATGCTTAGCATCCTCACACCTCTCTTTCACTCTTTTTTTACATCGGCTTCTCTCTTCATTATAGTCTGGCACCCCCGGTACCAAACAAGACGGTAATGCGCTTGTGTCCTTTCCGTGCACTCGCTCTGTCTCTTTCTTGTCTCCCCGCAGCCCCCAAAGACGGACGCTCAGCTCACACCTGAAGGGCCGTAGGAAGGTCACAGACACCTCATGTCTGCATGCATCAGACAAAATCATTCTTTCATTTTCCCCCCAGACTACTATTTTAACACATATCTCTTCTGCTATGGTTGTTTTTGTTCTGATTTACCTGAGCTGGCTTGGATGTCCGTTGAAGTATCGGACCTATTTTTTCGCATGAATCTTTTGGAAAGATAATGCATTTTAGTTATGTGACACAGCCGGGGACCCATTTAGCCCAAAGCAAGTTGGCGGGCGACAGTTGTAATGTCAGTTTGTGCATGCTTCAGTTGTTTATATAAATTATAATATGTTAATAAGTTTATTTATAATTAATATAAATTATGCATCGTGCGCTGTACAGGGCTGTAAACTTGTTCAGACGTTTCAGGGTGGGTGAGCAACTTTTGGACAATGCTAGTGTTGGGACGAAGAGCAGGTTTAAGTGAAAAAATATCCGGAATAGTGTAGACGTAGCCTTAAGAACAATGAGGGTGAGTAAACGATAGCAGGATTTTTGGTGAGCTGTTCCTTTAAGACAGGAGCTCATGAATAACCCTGTCAGCAAGAATTAGAAGGTCAATTAGAAAGGACGAAATGAAGCTCACGTCCGCACTCCTCCAGCCAATAACACCGGCCAATGAGCTGTGAAAGTTTCTGCTGCAGATATATAAGACCGTGTTGTCTGGCTGTACCCGACGCTTTGTGTCGGCTGCCATTTAAAAAAAAAGGCGTCCTTTAGCCGCGAGTACGCAGTATTATCTTTGACAAGATATCAGGCTGAAACGGCTGCATGGGCATTTATCAGAGCAAGTATCTGATTCTCTCATCTCAGCTTCTGATATACTCATCTCACTCTCATCGTCTTCAGCTTCAAGTCCTCTGGAGTCATAATAAATTATATTTCAGCGGTCTGGAACATTTTGTCTGTTTTCGTTCTCGCAGTATGGGAGAGAATGCAGTATGCTCTTACTTTGTTTTTAGACATGTGATAGGCTAATGCCATGATTTTCTTTGGGGGATTTTGGACAACCGTTACATCTACGTTGCAATAAAGTTCGAAGTAAGCGGGAAGAAGGAGGCGGGAACCGGCGAAAATTTAACAACTTTTAATAAAATAAACAAACCACAAAACGAAAGTATAGTGCCGACAGCTCCCTCACGGTCGACTCCCGGCCACACAAACATAATAAAACATAACATAAGATCCAGGTCTGTTCCTCTCTCGTCCTTCACTGCTGTTGCTCTCCTCCGTGAGAGATGCGAGACCGGTGCAACGGGCAGACGACGGTCGTTATCACTCGCGTCACCGGCCTCGCGCCGCTCCCTCACGGCCCTCGTCCCGCTCTGCTTGTCACACACGTTATGTTATATCGATGCAAACATATTGCTAGTAGTTTTTCCCATACTACTTCCTTTTTTTTGTCTAATTTAAGCATTCTACATTGTGTTGACACATGAAGTTTTAAAACGACCAAATCGAGAATAAAACTTTGAGCATTGGATGGTGAAGTCTGCAATATGTGGTAGATAGTTTGTCTTTAAATGACATTAAAAGTACTTGAAATCATTCAAATAAAATGAACTGATGTAAGCAACTTTAAAGTATTGATATTCTCATTAACCAGCATTTTAGTTAATTTTTTTTCATACATTTGGGATATATTTGTACTTTTAAGAAGCATGAATTAAGTAAATAGTGTAATAATGGTCATAACAAAAATAGAACTATAACAAAATGTAACTATATTTTCTTTTCAATCAAAAGTCAGAATGAGCTAAGACTATAACTTCTAAAAAGACAATGGCTAATTGCTGATGCAATTCAATGCTTAAGAATACCAAAACTTATTTTGCACAATATTTTCAAAAATATTTATTTATGTAATATTTTTGAAACAAGGATTTTTGTGCCTTTTATGGTACAAATGCAACCAAGTATTGGCATGCACTAACAATGTGAAATTGTCATTAAAAGTATATGTCAGAATATCACCGAAGATATCACCGTTACAGACCATCATTATACCATTGTGCCACCACAGCACTATTTTCAAGCTAAAGGTCATAACTCGCACAATACTTCAATTTCCTCTCATACTTTGCTTTATCATTCTTTCTTCTTGTCGTGAACACAGCAGAGATTAAAAATGTTCCGCTGGCTTTTCTTTTCCCCTGCGAGCTCTGCCGTCTCGCCAGCCGATTGAGAAAGACGCAGACGGATAATGATGCGGGCGAGAGAAGTTTTTGCCTTGGGGAGGGGGAGAAACATCCTCCCACGCTTTTTATTTCCATATTTTATTGTGGCGTAAACAAAATAACAGAGAAACCGATGCTGTTTACCTCGGCTTCCATCAAGCTCTGTGAGTCCCCTCTGTGCCAGCGCCCCCCGCCCTGACTGAGAGTGTGAGACAGTGTCTGGATATGGCTGCAAAGCACTTGTCTGAGGGGATGTGCGATGTGGGTGGGGGTGTTTTTGGGGATTTGGGGGTGGGCTGTCTCACTTTGTGTTTTTGAGAGAGAGACAGACATGGGGTAAGGGGGTGTTGTCTCGCTCTGTGCGTCTTGATAAATCAATCTTTAGCCTGGCAGACGAGGCAGGCACCACAGAGACACTCTCAGACTGGCACCATTCAGACCTGAACCCCTGGGCACACACGAACCTAGACAATAATGAGACGGAGGAGCCTCAGAACAGCATAATGATACACATATTATAGCTGTGAGACACAAATACAGACCGTATACACACAGACACAAAAGCTAGGGCTCAGTCAGACTGGAATAGACATGCACACAGGATAATCACTTGCCAAAAACTCAAGCTCCAATCTGATTGGTTGGATTTATGCATATTCAGGCTATACACGTTTTTCTAGTCTACGTGGAAAGAATTTGCAAAGTACCAGGGTAATACGATGAACACTTTATAGAAGAAATAATCCCTGGATTAACTAGGTTTGCAGCACCAGACCTCCGTGTTTTAACCAAAGTTTACAGTTCAAAATACCATGAAGCATCACAATTATGACCAATCAGAACCTGTTTGGTATGTGGTGTACAGGAGTGGGATTTTAGACAAGTGAGATTTCTTTGTGGGCGGGGAGTGCAACATTTCAGAAATAGAACGAATAAGAAGAACTAATACTTTTGGACGGACAGAAAGTCTAGTTTTCTCTGTTTTCTGTAGTTTTCCGCAGAGATTGCTGCTCCTGTTTTTTAAAACATGTTATTATTATTGAACATTTTATAAGCTTCCCCTGTAAGTCTCTGCGACAGAGAGAGAGAGATGGTTAGGCAAGTGAAAATAAACATATTTTACACTGGATAAAATGCATTTCAAAATATTTAAATGTATATCGCCACTGCCGGACTGAAACCTTGTATTTCTCCTTAGAGGAAAATAAAAAACTGAATTTTTGTGTTGTCAGAGTTGACAAGCTCTTTTACTACTTAAATATTTACAAAACCCGCGGACAAACATGAAGGGTGACCAATAGTAATTATTTTTGAAAATATTAACATACTAGGTTTCAGTCTGAGAGTGACGATATATTAAATTCACGTTGACTCTTTTCTTAATGATTAAGAATTAATTAAGATTAAAATGTATAAAAATAAACCAAATAGCGTCTTTATTATGTTAGCACTTATTTGTACATTTGTAGTTTATTAGAGCACCTTATGTCTACAAGAGAACATGTAGTGTTTCTGTATTACTATCGTGCCCTGAGTCCGAAATCGCCTACTTCCATACTATATAGTAGGCGAAAATGCGTATGAGTCATGAATAGTACGTCCGAAACCTTCGTATGCAAAAAACAGTAGGCGAGAAATACCCGGATGGTCTACTAGTCTACTACTTATTTTCGAACATGAAAACCTGTTACGAAACAAATTTTCTTAGTTTCATACTTATTGGGCAATTCTCCGGGAAAGCAAGTCGAAAGAAATAGCCCGCCCACACCTCAACCGACGAGCGATAGGAAGACCCGCTTACCATCAAGAGTGGCTGCGCTGTGAACCTGAAACTGTGGCTCGTTACTCTTGCGACAGTGAGAAAAGTTGAGGAGTGTTTCTTTTCGGCATTTCAGTGATGGATGTTATATAAACGGTGGATATAACGCTGGATTTGCAGACTGTTTGAAACTGATAAATGGAGCAGTCCCGACGCTAAAAGATGCCGGACATGAGCCGCACGCAGTAAGTGAAACTAAGTCATATGTCTGGCACGTACGTGCATAATGTACACAAACACAAACTTATAGCGAATCAAAACAGCTATGCAGGGATAATGCGATGATGTATTGTGTGCTCGTGATTTAGTTCCTCCCCCGCACACCCCCAGGATGTCATCTGTTTTCGGAAATAATCGTTCAGCTGTATCTCTCTTTTATAAATGTGATCAAACTAAAGACTCTTCGGAGATACAAAGTATGTGATACTACTCTATAGGTACTCAAGATTAATATGAGATTGGCAGAAACTGCGCGTTCAACCAGAACTTTAAGGTGGACGTCTGTTTTGAATGTAAGTACCAATAAATACATTTCTCATGACTAAATTATGTTTTTATCAACCTCCACGTGTAGGTTGTTGTTAATACGTCATAGGTCAAAGAGCATACAGGTCACATGACAATAAAACATTGACCTGTGCATACAACCATCTGACATAATTAAAAAACAATATGGTGTCCTCCCTTGATTCAAATGAGTAAGATAATATAAACAATTATTTGTTTCTTACATCTGACTTTAGTTGTAGAAGGCATTTTTACGGTATTCTAAGTCTATTATTGGAGATCCTTTTCACCGGAAAATGAAATGAAAATTAAAGTTCACCGGAAAATGAAGATTAGCTTACACTAATGCAATCCTAGGTGTATATGATTTCCTTTCCTTAGCCAAACAGAATCAAAGGTATGTTAAACAATATCCTTGCTTTCCAGGATATGCGTTTTTACAGTAATGCCATTGAATAGGGTCACAGTTTGTGAAGAAAGACATTTTCATTTTCCGGTGAACTATACATGCTAAATAACAGCAAAATGAACTGTGCTTGTTGGATTTATGTGTTGGTAAGACCATGTCATTCTGTCTGAGTGGGTGGTACTTGGCCAGAATAAGTTGCAAAGTGGGCCAGACTTGTGACAATGGTCAAAAGTCTGGATGAAATGTTTCCCTGAAGCCGCTACAATCAGTGCTGTCCTCTTGAGCTCTCTGCATGTGTGTCTGCCCGGGGAGTTTAATTGAGCTGTGACTCATCTAATGGAGAAGGCAAAAGCCTTGTGTCATACAGGCTGCATGGCAGAAGCCTAATGAATCAGTAGTCGCTGAAGACAACAGGTGCCAGTCCGGTGACGGTCCAGGATGGACAAGCTGTAACAATAAAAGCACAAAATAAAGGTTCGAATGTAGGTGGATGTTCTGTAAATAGTGGGACGTTACATGCAGGTTTGTGGATGTGTTTGAGCAATGTTTTGAGAGGATGAAACCTGAGCTTGGCACATCCGGGCTGATTCACTGTTTCTTACAATAAAGAACAACAGAACGAAAGGGAAGCAAGAAGAAAATCCTTCATGGGAGAGCCGACAGTGAGACGATGATGGGTTTTGGAAGCTTATGTAAGATTCATCTTGTTAGGTTATTTCATGGGCACTCCTACGACAAACATAAACTATGACAAAGGATGTCTGTACAGCACAGATTCTTATATACTGGTATGTGTTGTTTTAGAACGTGAAAAAACATAAATGGGGAATTACTCTTTCTACTCTAATCTTCAATTCCTCAAAGGTGGTGGAAACAAAACATAAGGCCTGATCACTTTCGTTGCTACGCATTACATACTAATTTTTCAGGAGCATTTCGGGTAAACACAAAAGTTAGGTTACAAGTTATTAAGAAGGCTTTTCACCTGCCATCAGAAGGTTACCATAGCAACAGTTCTTTCGAATAGTGTCGGACGGTATATTGGCAAAAATGAGTACTGTACAACTTTTAAGATTGATGAACGTGTTGGGGCGAATCTATTGAAATCCTGAAAGTCATAGTATAATTCACAGACACACCGTGTTACATAAGATAGCTGGTTGCATAAAAAATAACGTGTTGGGAGTGTGAGGTTATACGAAGCGTGGTCTAAGATAAGGGTCAGGAATTAGGGTTAGGGATTCTCCATTGGTTAGCATCATGTGGGGGGAGCGAAAGATCATTTGTAGGCAAATAAATTCTTAAATCCTGGCAAGCTCCTCCCTGCCCAACGACACTGTTTGTGCTGATGAGATGTTTGTGGTAGACTGCTGATGCTCCAACAGGCTGTTTATTTTAAAACACAAAATGTTCATAGGAATAAAGATGACTTATAATAATGGTCAGGAGAAATGGTTTAGTGTGTGGTGTCTTTGAAGCAGGTGCAGGTGGTTTGTGGCAAAGGTGCTCTGTCTTTGGATGAAATGGCATGGACGAAGGTTTTTCCTAGGTTTCATCATGATGTATAAAAGGGAAAGGCTCTCTCTCTTTAACATGTATTTCTCATTATTGGGGTACCGCAGGGTTCGGTACTTGGTCTCATATTCTTCTTCATATACACAGAACTGCACAGGCATTTCAGTCAACATGACTTTCCTTAGTTTTGCTTAGAAGAAAGACCTTGACATGCCTCTGTAACATCAAACTGAGTGCCTACTCAAAGACAAATGTGGGATATTCTCCTACTCTGGACCATAAAGGCGTTCCGTTGCACATCACTTGAGAGCAAAAATGACAATGCAGCTGTTTGCTTTGCAGGTGTTTGATTGTCAACAAAGACGTTTCATAGCAACAAAATTGTGGAGGATAAATTATGCTATTCACTGAGGGCATTGCAGTTGTACCATTAATAACAAAAAAGATCAGTTATAGTTGTAAATGCGCTAAATTGTACAAGTTTAATATCTAAAATTGAAATGTTGACTCACTGATGTATTTTATTTGCTTGAAGTGTTCGTCATTCGGAGCATAAAGATTACTTCTCCGTACATGCTTCCCAGTAGGATGTCAAACTTTAAGTGAAATTCCCCTTTAACTCTTACGAAAGTGAGCTACTCAAACATCATTACAACAACTGTCTATTCCTGACAGTCTCCTATTCACCTGGATTTACCACATCTGCTCTGGGAATCATTTTTGACCGATGATTACCAATTTATTTACCAAAACCAAAATGAATCCAGCGAACACAAGAGTGGCTGAAACTACTACGGTTTATGTGAATGCTTGATTCTAGGGTGTTGTTGGTTGTCAAGGCGTTACTATTTGTTTGGATTGGTTTGTTATCTTTAGGTTGTTATTGGCTTTTGCGGCTTAAGGTACAAATTAGGGATGGGCATTTCTGATCATATTTCATTTCGAGTAATCCACAGGTTTGAGAAACGAGTACTCGATTAATCGGGGGTGGAGCTTAAGCAAGGGGCGGGGCGTGTGCGTCATAGCGACAATTAAATATTTTAAGCCCTGTTAAAAACGTTGTTGATAAAACAATGAAACATGACAGGATTAAAAAAATAATTAAATTAACACAGATTATTAAACATCACCATCAATAGTGGTTAACACAGTAAACATTTAAAAGAAATAACAGCGTGAGGTGAAGCTGAAGCGCTTTTTCTTCATGACGCATTGTATATAAAATGTATCACATAGCCTAGATACACAATATGTAAATGTTATATTACAAATTGTATTTATCTACACAAAATGCATGTGAGCTTGAACTAAGTGCCAACCAGAAAGTAGTGGATGCGCTTCTCCCGTTACAGGGCGCTTTAAAACAATGGCAACTGAAGCCCCGCAAAAAACAAAAACAAAATCTTATTTTACAGTATTATCCCATCAATATGTCTGTCTTATTATTTGGATAAATATTTTGCATCAGTTTTTAAAAAGATAACCTACCTTTTTCTATGCATGTGAAAACAAATAAAACACACATGATATGCTTTTCAGTTATTTTATTCAACTGTTATTTTTAACAAAACAATATTTTACTTCAGCAGCATCAAAAAAGTTTTTTGTAAAAGGTTCGCAAAAATAAAGTTTAATACAACTTCACCAAACGACTGTTAAGTAGCCCATAGCTAACGAAAATTAGAAGCCATGGATAATTTGGCTGCACAAACTTAAAATAAAAATAGCCTGAATATTTTTACCTCAGCTATAAAACTTAAAGATTAGGTAACATAACATTTCTTTCAAAATGATCAGTCGGTAAAGGTAAATAAAATAAAGCCGGCATAATTTAACTAAGCTGTTTAAACTTAAAACAAAAACAGCCTGAATATTTTACCATGCATGGCTAATAAAACTTAACATAAGGACTACATATTTTTATTTAAAAAGATCAGTCGGTCTACGTGCTCAGATGAAAGCCGAGTGCGGAGTCTATTTACAATTAGACCCTGCGGTGGAAAAAACACGCTCAGCAGGCACAGAAGTTGCAGGAACAGCCAGGTACCACTGGGCAAGGGTGCTTAGCTTTGCAAATCGAGACTCATTTACTTTCCACCACAATAAAGGATCCTGGTTTACAGAGATGCATGGCTCCCTGAAGTAGCTTTCGATTTCGGTGTCATGCGGAGAAACATCACTCGTGCCGTAGTCCTCGCCGAAAAGAGTGTCGAGCGCCGTTGCTGTGTCGGGCTTAGCTACACTTGACTGTTTTTTCGTCAAGTTTTTCAAAGTGTTGCCAGACATCGCTGCGCGCTTTAGACGCCATTTTCGCTCTGTGCTCCGGTCTTGTCTCTAGACCATAACTTCTCGCAGCCATAAACCAATCAAATATCAGACTACCGCCCAAATACCAGCATAACCAATCAGAAATAATGATAGTAAAAAAAAAAAAACATTTAGAGCCAATCGATCATCATTTTCATGCTCGATCCTGCTGATGCGTTCGAGTAATCGATTAATCGAGTACTCGTGCACATACATCCCTAGTACAAATACGTTTTTTTTGCATGGTGTAAAGCAAGCGTTTAAGCCCTTCAGTGTAGACTTACTGTGGAGATGCACACGGGCAGTCCAAGCATACTCCGCTTATGAGAAAGTTTGTGACGCACACAAATGAGGTCAGCAAAGCAGAGCTGGACATCTAGGGTGACTCCTACTGTTTAAAGGCCCCGGAGAGATGATTAGACTGTGTGACTGGAACATTACTTTGGGCGGTAGCACGAACAGTATTTTTAGCCTTGAAACATCCAGATACATCACAAGTGGTTTAGGTAAGAAACACCTGGTAAAAAAACATACCCACCACATACTAAATTTGAACTGTGGCAATACTGTATATGGTGATGAATTCACACTGTGGCTGCAAGAGGACCAGAACAACATCGAGCGTTGCTGGTGGTTTCACCTTCACTGTACGCCGTGTTTGTATGTGCGCTTGTGTTTGCTCCTCAGCCAAACTGCCTTTATCTGGCACGGTGTGAAGTTGTTAGATCGTTCGTCAATGTCAGAAGAGCAACGTGCCCTCCAGCGTTTCTCGTCTCAATGGAGAGCGCTGCCGTGCGACTGTGTCATAATGAAACATATGGGCAGCCATTGACGGGAGAATATAAGGATTAGATAGTGTATTATGTCAAAGCTGAATCACAGGATTCCTGTCTCATACAACCTTTGTTTATCATTCAGTCATGACAGAAACTGATTTTTTTGCCAGATAGCCTCAGTCTCAAATGTCTTGGCCTAGTTTCGAGCGGCAAGACTTGGCCTGTGAAACACATCCATGGTCCGATGTAGCGATCTGAATGATTTGTCTTTATTATCCAACAACACACCTGGGCCTTCTAAAGAGGAGCATCTGGATAGTGTCAGAAGTTTCAGAAAGTACCAGGGATGCTGAAATGATGCAGATGAGTCCTTCGCATTATTCAACATCCGCTGCAGTTGTTGCATTGTGGCCCTATCTTCCATTTTCAGTTGGTCGCAGTGAGCCGCGGCGTGCTGGCCGATCTCCAATGAGAGATATTTAGCTCACAGACTGCTGACACAAGGAGGAGAGGAGCGAGGGAGCGTCTCGGCTGTTTGCGTTCTGGCTGATATCGGAACTGTCAGTCAAACAATGAACAAACGGTGTCCTAGGGATAAAAAGAAAACTTCACTCATACTCCTTCCAAACTTCCTCCCACATCTTTATTTCGCTAAATCAATTCAGCTGTTGTTCAGATTTGATGTGGCCCTTCACTTTAAACATCCTTGTCTGTGGCGACCTGCAGAATAACAACATCACTCGGTGCGTTGTCTTTTAGCTCTGTACTGTATAACGACATTGGTGAAAGGGATAGTTCCCCCAGAATGAATGGCTATGATTGGATCATTTACTCACCCTCATGTCATTGCAAGTCTATATTTGTTCTTCTTCTGTTGGACACAAAAGAAGATATTTTTGAGAAATATGTCAGTTTGTGTCCATACAATGAGGGCCAATGTTGTTGGGGCACCAACCAACAAAATATATTTTTTTTTGGGTGAAGTATCCCTTTAAGAGGATAATATCCACTGGACACCAAACATCACATTAGAGTCACAAAATACACATTCTTGTATTCAAACAGCAGGACACAACATGACGCATTGACTCATGGGATCTGAAAAAAAGCTGAGGAATGTAATTAATGGAAAAATATTTTTTGGAACAATGTGGCAGGGCCTTTAGAGTTTCAGTGTATTGACAGTGCAGCAAAGTCAGAAATGAACTTTTTAATTCAATGGGCTCTGGAATAAAACAAAAAAATAAAACAAAAAAAGTAATTTTTACGCAAAAATGTTGACTTCATTACTTTTTGAAATATTAAAATCATTAAAATCGTTTTAAATCATTGCAATGTTCAGATTTTTTATATTTTGATCATTTCAATATATTGCGCAGCCATAATGTAGTGTATTTAAATCAAATCAAAGTCCCATTCAACCGGAAGTTGCGATCACTTTTACTCCGTGTTTTGATGCATTTCCGAGTGATATAGAATTTTAAAGGAGAAAAATAGTGGGAGTGGCTTTCGTCTTTCTCTGCGATTTGATTGGATGTATAAAAACAGCTGTTGTATTCTGAAAAAGGACTGGGATCAGACTAAAGCCCACTGCACGTTGAGTCCGAAATTTGCGTCCGAAATTTTCACACGTTAAAAAATAAAGACGACCCCACGTTGTGTCAATCAGGACGAAAGTGCATTTTCAGATTTTAAGGTTTATGAGGGCACACGGTTTTTAAAAAGAGAATGACGCACTATTTACAATTAACCCTGCAATATTTCATGAAAAAGTTGGCATTGTCAGTTTTTATTTCACTGGGACTTTAAATCAAAATGATTTCTCAATGTGAATAATTAAAGGTTTTTAGTAATAAAACAAAATGTAGTGTTTTTAGAGAATCAGACACTACTTCACTTAAGCTACACATTTAACTAACCCCAACTGAAAGTTAGATGAAACTAAAACTAATTCAACATCCGTAGAATTCACAAATATCATTTAAATGTCTGGGACTTTTTGTCTCTTTTGTCTGCCGTGGTTTATTCTTCTGTCGTTCTATTCTGCGGTTCCTAATAGCCTGCGTCTCGTACGGTGCATTGATACGTGAGAAAATTCAAAGTCAACCCGACATCCATCCCGATTATTTGCTTTGTCTTTATTCTACACACTAGTACTTTTACTAACAATGTTTCGTTTGCCGTCTCTTGTTGAGCGGCCTTCTCTTCTGCCTGTAGTGTTTGAAGTGGAGCTGATTTTACTTTCAGAGGTGTTCACGCCACCCCCAGTTATATTTATCTTCAAACTTCAAAGTGCCACCCGCTGTGTTTTTGCATCTGAGCAAATAAAGGTTGTTTCTCCCGTGTAGCCTTCCATATGGCTCTCTTCCGAAATGAGCCAGCCATGGGGAACGAGGATCACTTGTTCAAATATAATCCTGTTAACCAGTTTCTCTTTTTTATTCCTCCACAGCTTTTCATGAGATGAACCTCCGGCCCCTCTGAGGAAGGATGGTACGCCTGGCACATTGGATAGGACGGTGCCCATGGGCATCTGCGTCACTCGTAAAGCAATCCTGAGCAGTAGTAAGACAGTCATAGCAGACTTCTCGTGTGAAAGTTTTCACAGTTGGCCATGGCTGCATTTCCATGGCTCGGAGGATAGGGTGCTTGCTTAGAGAGCACTTTTGCCAGCGTGTCAGCTGGTCATTTTAGCAAAGTCCAGCACTTCCTTTGACCCGCGGAGGCTGAAAGAGAAGCGTACGTCTTAAACCAGAGGATTCAAAATGGAGGTGGCACAGGCACGCTGTCACAAAAGCTCCTCTTTCTGGTGGACTGGTTAACACTGCAGTCAATAGCATTACTGCAAGGGCAGTATGCAGGCTGCTGACTACCCAGCCACAAATAATAACACAGGTAAGAATCACTTCTCATAGGCATAAATGAAGTCGATGTTTAAGAGGTTTTACACCTAGAGATGCCCTTGGTGGCCTTAGGAAAGGGGTTTTCCTCTACATACATTTGAGCTCAGTAACACCTGTTTTATCACACACTTTCAATAACAGAGTACATCAATCAGTAGTGACAAAAACATCTGTGAAACGGATGTTAGGAGCATCAATTCATGTAAAAAAAAAGTCAATTTAAATCAAAACAGAATGATTTGCCTGCAATTTTGGCTTCAAGCTTGTTTATTCACATGTCTCAATGAGTGCGTTTATGTGCACAAATATCTATAAAAAATCTGCATATCGTACACGTTTACATGTAAGTTTGAGACCTGCAAGGTTTCTTGCGTGCAGTGACGTCACCATCGATAGTCTGTCTAGTAGTTAAAAATCGGTCAGAAGTTGTATTTTATATCTCTTCTCATGTCCACAGTACCTGCATACAGTATGCAACAATAGTTCTTAATTTTGACGTTTCTACATCAACTGCATGATTCGAGAGTGGACTTTTATGGACCTTTTACTTAACAACTTAATTGAAGGTGATTCATGGCCATTTTCCGTTAAGATTTGTATATAAAGTTGGCACACCAAAGCTCCAAACATGTACTACTTAAAAGACTTTCGCATGGTGCGTAACGTTTTGAGCGCACAGACCTTTCAACCAAAAAATTTTTTTTTTTTGAGCTTTAGTGTGCCGACTTTATATACAATTCTTTATTCGGTCGAGCCCCCACTTGAGGTTGATGTCCGTGCTTTTGTCTTCTCTTTATTTTCCTTATCCCTTTCAGTTTTTAGGGTTCGTATATGAACTTTAACCCTGCCCTCCATACATGCACAACATAGACTGTACTTTACCACTAGACTGACATCTTAAGCGATACTATGTAACATTGGCTCATGGGTTCCACCATGCGGTTGATGAATGCATTTGTCTGTTACCAGTGTCGTAAATGAGACAAAACTCTCTGGTTTCTTTGGGGTCTCTGCCATGGCATTGGTTTTGAGACTTGCATATTAGATCGTTTCATTTTATAGTTAGCTGTTGGCTAACTTCACCCAGGCTATGAGTCAAATATGTGACGTATGCCGTAAACAGTGTTGGGTGTAACTAGTTACTAAGTAATTAGTTACTGTAATTTAATTACTTTCCCCTTGAAAAAGTAAAGTAAGGGATTACTCTTATGTTTTCTGTAATTTAATTACAGTTACTTTTGATGCAATTAAACTAAATACTTTGTGTAATATATATGTGTGCAATAGTGGAATTGACATCAAAATTCAAAGACTAACTTGTAACTTGTAAAATGTATAATTCTCACATCTGTCATACGTTGGTCAGTTAATAGAGTACTTTAAGTAGTTTAATATTATTTATTTGAATGAATTAAATAAGTTGTTTCATGTCTATCCTTGAATCACTTAACTAATCAACGTTGATGTAGGATATAGAAAGTAATTAGTAATAAGTAACTAAATACTTTTTGGACAGAGTAATTTGTAAAGTAATCTAATTACACTATTGAATATGTAATTAGTAACTAGTAACTAACCCAACACTGGCCGTAAAGCAGGTCGCAGGGGATGGGCGGGGCGGTGTGCGCCGACCAGAACACCAAAGTTACAGAGTGTGCTTGTAGCTGCTAAGAGGCTGCTCAGGTAGCAGCGGCAGTAGAATTTGTCCTGTTAAGAGTTGTTCTACCACTAAAGTAATTTTGGGGAAATTATTTTAAAGTTGAAAAACTATGTAGTGTTGTTTTAAGCTCGTATTACAAACGACGGTTGTCTGAAAGTGTCATCTTGCCAAGGGAAGGAAGAGAGCCAGGACCACCGCCCCGGCAGATGTCAGTAAAAAGTTGTATTAGCTAGTAAACACGAACAAAAAATGACTCGGATTACCTGCATCATTAGAGGTTACATGATGTTGTTTAGTCCCTATCGTGTTATCATGGACTTATATTTAACCATATTAAAAAAAACGCTGTTTTGTGCGAGGCCAGCCAAATGCTGACTCTGAAAATCCTCCAGTATCCAGTTTTTTAATATCAGATGTGGAATTTGAACTTGGAGCGGAATTTGGACCCATACATCCAAACATTCCTGAGAGACCTGAGGTAGAGGATATTGTTTTAACAACTGGAAGGCCCCCAAGCCGAGCTGGGGTCACAATGTTCTGCTTTTTTATTCATCGCGTAGAGAAATGAAAAACCAGAACATTCTGTTCAAAACCATGTGACGGGCCATCCAGCTGAGGGGAAAGAGCGCCATCCCAAGCAACCTGTCAATCGCAGAAAAAACACAACTGCCATAAACTAGCAAACCCAGATAAACGTTACAAAAGCTACAAACTTAAACGAATGGATCACAAACGAATCACTGCCATGTTTACAGATCCTCATATCGTTCTCAAGCAATACGACTCTTTTACGAGCAGCACAAAAGCAGTAGTTGAGCAGATTGTCAGAGGCGTTCTTCTTCATACAGTGAAAGTGGATGGGGACTGAGGCTGGAACAATAAAATCATTGGGATATGGAAGTCATAGAAGGGCTTTCTGAGATGACTGACATGTATTCATCTCGCTGCTGTCCCTGTTTAAAATTACACCCAATGCTGGTTAGGTAGGATTTAAAGCATGGTAGCTGGTTTGTGCTGGTTTAAACCAGCTCAGGACCAGCTTAAACCAGCACAAACCAGCTGACATGCTTCAAAACCTATATTATGCTGTTATTTTTGAACAGGGATGCACTAAAATCTTTTCTGCCGCAGCTCTCAGATGTTTGCGTTCACCTGGTGCAAGCTGGAAGGTTGTTGTGAGATTATCAGTGAATAACCAATCGGTGTCAGTCAGGCTTTATGTGGAAAGATAACACGTGTATGTTATTCCCCTCATAATGCCATTTTATTGGAAACCATTAGAATCTTTGGGTGACACTTACCAGTAATGACAGATTTTACCATTAGAGAATATGTCAATTCTTCATTATTTTGTCAAAAAAATCTCATTGCACTTAACACCAGATAATTAGTTGGATATGAGAAGTTGTATTATTCACTATTTAACAAAAAACATGCTTGAACATGCAAAAAATAACTGAAAAAGAGAACGTTCTGTGCACATTTTTTTCTGGTTCCAAAACAATAGCCAAAAAATAACTATAATAACCATCAGGGAAGTTATTTTCTAGTTATTTATAAGCACCCTGCCGTGTTCTAGAAAATGTTCTTGTTGCAATAAATAAAACCTGACAAACATTGGTTCCCAAAAAATACATTAGGGAAGGTGTTGTGTTCACTGGGTATAGAAGCGAGAAAATCATATGGGTTAACGAATAATTTGAGTGAGTATATATGACAGAATTAAAATGTTTAGGTGAACTGTTTCTTCAACTTTTTCTTCAACTACTGCTTTGAAATCCTTGAGAAAGAGAGATATATGCAGCATAGCAAATAAGTACTGAGACAGCTGTTATAAATAAGCTGTCATTTGATAGCTCTAATTAAGTCTAATGCATTGTTCAGTCAGCTCACTCTTTATTTAATATCAATTTATGTTAATTTGATCTCAATTAAAGAAATGTGTCTGCCACAGATTTTTGTGTAGATATGAATTAATATCCTCATGGTTTTGCTTAGCAACAGAGACCAAAGCTACTCGATTTTCAAGCTTGTGCTGTCTCTCACTGACACACACACACACACACACACATATCTTCTTCATGGAGTGGGAATCGTGTTGGTGTTTCGTGGCAGAGGCGTTTTGAGTGTGGACGGCTTCCAAATCGATTCCCGTCATTTCGCGTGCCCACGGCACACAGGTTTGCGTAGGGAGGTTCGGAAAGGTCGGGGAGTTTACCGTGGGCTAAATGACGGCGATTACGCCGCTGCTAAACAAGCGGGTCGGCGAGAGAAAAACGACTGATCCTCGCGAGGTTAAACTGGTTAGCCGTGCTCGTTTTTGGGTTTGAACCGAGGCGGCGGGCTGACCCCTGCCAACGTTCCCACCTAACACGTGCACTTGAAAGTGAATGTTTCAGAGGCTTGATGAAATTAGCGTAATAGTTTTCAAAGGTTAGAGCGAGCGATCCTTTTTTCACAGTTTAAAAAAAGCGTATCACACCGGCTATATCAAGAATGACGTCTAGCCCTCGTCTGGTTTACATTTTACTCAGAAATGTTAATAAAGTGAGAACATATTGCGACGGCTGCACCGTCTCGCACTTCTTAACTGGGTTTTGCTATGCACACACGCTTAATTATCCGAGCTCAGCCGGCGGAGGTCACTCTCTTACCAGCACACACACCGCTCCCCCTCGACGTGCTGGGGAATTTGGCGCAGAACATTTTCGCAGGCTTTCTCGCTCTAATTTTCTCTTCTTAATAAAGGAGCCAAGACCTGGAGGCGGCGACAGACAGCGACTGAAGGGGAAAGACGGGGAGGGGGGTGTTGAAAGTGACAAAAAGCTAAAGCGTGATGTGTGGGAGACGAGGTCCAAATAAGATTAAAGGTATTAAGAACAAAACTCATTTCGTAGCTTTGGAGGACATGGAGGAGCGACAACAAATCTCAGCGCATCTGAAACTAGACAGCAAAGTGACAATACAACAAACGCAACGTATCCGAGTGTGCTTTTTGACCTTATTTAAAATGTGATACAAGAGGGATAGTTTTGTCTGTAACTTTGCCGTGTTTGTGTCAGCATCGCAGCATCAGCTAAACCGGTGACGTGAGTTTCTGGGACTGATAAAAGAAAACGTGCGTCTATGATAAAATATTTTCTTGATAAATACCGTCAAGTCGCGCCGCAAATTTCCAATTGTGGATGATAAATAGGTTACAAGGGAGGGAATATCAGTAGGCCTAATTCATTTGAAAAAGTCCCGGTGAACCGGAAGTTGCGATCGTTTTTACTCGCGTATTTTGACGCATTTCCGAGTGAAATGGCAATGCGAATTAGATAATAGTGGGCACGGCTTTTTTTCTCTGCGATTTGATTGGATGTGTAAAAACTGCTGTTGCATTTTGAGATGGAACTAGCAGCAGACTGACTCTTGAAGGGGAGGAGTTTATGGATGCTCCGCCCAAGCCGTCTAACATAGGCCTACGTCATTTAAGATGGATAGTCAGTACAAGACGGAAGTGCATTTTCAGATTTTAACTGATGATTATGAGGGTACGTGAATTTTATAAAGAGAATGACCCACATTGATGAGCTATTTGCAATAAACGCTGCAATGTTTCATGAAAAAATATTCTTTGTGATTTTTCGTTTCACTGGGACTTTAACCTTATTGGTATTTTCACATTAATAATCAATACTTTGTTACATTACCACAGTAATATACAAGCTTTGAACCACATGAGGGTGAATTTTCTTTTCATTTTTTGGGATTCATGATGAATGAAGGAAAGAAATGAAGAAACACAAGTCTGAAGAGCTGACACACTTGGCTTAATCTTGTCGTTGACTCTATATCCCAGGTGTGGAGTAAATTTAGACATTGAGGTTTCTCTCAAACCCATCCATGTCCCTCGGCCCGGCCTGCCGATCACAGATGGCCTTGTCTGCTAAAAGGGAACTGATAGCAGGTGACATCAACAGCCGGGCCGGGGAAGAGCACGCAGGGTGGTTTAAGGTCTTATCAGGGCCGGATGACTCATGAGAATGGCAGGCGAGAGCATCCACTTAACTCACCACACAGGAGAGAGTGCTGGTTTACTGCAGTGTATTATAACGGCTGCATCATCACCATCACTGTTACTCATATCTGAGCTGTGTTTGAATTGTGTCATCGCTCTCGGGGGTCCCTCTTACCAGCCCCTTTTACATCTATGAGTGTTCAATATATATATTTATACCACGGGGCTGTGGAATGCTTGATTCCGATTGGCTGACGAAGGTTCTACAGGTGCGCATTATTTTTCAGTCAAACGCATCCCTATGAAGTAGTTCCAGCTCTGTCGACCGAATGACAGTTCGATATCACTGCGCCAAGTTTAACCGTTATAACGGATTTATACTGTAGCTACAGTCCACCACAAACAACATCGAAGACGATTTAAATTTCCAGAAATAACTTTTAATATTTTTGGAAAGCAAGAAAATTTCGACAATTGGGCGAAAGCTGTACTTGACAGTCCAGAAGATGAAAAAAAAAAGAAAGCGAACATCTAAGGCAGCCGGCATTAGCACACGTCATAAAACGCTCAATGAAGAACAACTAGACAAGATTGAAGATGAAAAACACCAAAAAAGCTTGGGCAGTAAATGTGTTCAACGATTGGCTTAAACTAAAAATACGTCTGTTGAAGAGGTAGAAAGAGAGGGGGGCAAACGTTTGAAACTAAATGTTACTGTGAGAACTGCAGCTTGCACTAAATGAATAAATAAACAACGGTCGAACACTTGTTCCGTTTTTTTACATCATGCTTATAACAATAAAATACCAACAATGTCATTTATACATTTTGAAAAGCCTACATGTTCGCAGGGTTTTGTCATTACTACTACGCGCTCTCTCTCAAGCCTTAAAAATGACGTCTTGGAATTACCGGCAGCTTCGGATGAGAAAATAGTCCCCACTCACAATAGCATTAGAAGCGCGGCAAACATAACAAATCTCTTGAAATGAAACAACTTTCGATAATTGAACGGCCCGTCGTCAATTATTCCTCACATATATTGCCTTTACGGAACTGCTCCCGGAGGAAAGGAAAATCACACAAGAGATCTCCTTCTAATCTCACATCTTTCTTCTCAAATGAACATCAAATTACATCTAACACTGTGCTCAGATTATTCCTCTTATCTAGAGACTCTAACATTCTCACATTTATCTCTTCTAAAATTTCATAAGAGATCTCTGTAACATCTCAGACTGTGCTCAGACTTTCCCCCTGAGCTGGAGACTCTATCATTCTCACTTTAGAAATAGACCTTTTGTGTAAATAGTCTAAGATCTTTAAGTTCAGATCATGAAAAATGGGGCAAAAACAAAAGTGTTGCGTTGGTATTTTTCTTCAGTGTACTTTACTTGTGCAGTAATAGTGGTGAAGTCTAACTAAAGATACATTCAAGTGTATTTGATTGTGCTAAAGTTAAACTATTGCAAGTATGCTTCAGGTACACTTTAAATATCTTCCAATGGAAAAATTAAAAAAATCATAAAATCCTTATCAAAAGTGACACAAGAACACATATTTATTTAAACATCGTCTTAATATGGAGAAATGCGCATTGTGTATAAGTAGTACTCCAAATAAAGTGAATTATAATTGTATATCGGTAAGTCATGTCAGTAAATATGTTAATACATTTAAACTATACTTTGTATGAGATAAATGCATTTTAAGAGCGTTTGGCACTATAAAGATATTAGAGGATAAAGCAGCAAAAGATCAATTACATAAATGTTCCTGAGAGCGCGTGTGATGTGATTCTCCGTTGTGTAGTCCTCCAATTGAGAATGACTGTTATAGGAGGTCCGGGACCCCCCCATTGATTTCTGGCCGGCTAACAGACATGCATGATACATCAAATTGTGTCATTAAAAAGGGATCGGATTGACTATATTTATCACAAAAAAATCACAAACGTTGCGTTGAGGTAGCCAAATATCCTAGTGACTTAAAGTGGGCACTGGTCTGTTGACCACACGACCTGTTCTTCCCGAAACAGTCTAATATTTCAGACCTATTTTTAGTGTCCGACCTAATTATGAAAAAAACATGTTTGTCCTGTTTTTCATCTTTCCCTAAATGTCTTTATTGTTGACTGATATTTACTGTGTATTTAACTTCATCATGCACGGCACAGACAAAACTGCGTATGACATCAAAGTACTGTGAGGACATTTTTAAAGCAGTTCTCTCTAAAAGAAGTATACTGTACTTTTTTTTTGTTTACTGGCAACAATGAATAATGCAAATGCACCCTCTTGTTCCCACTGATCTGCATTTTTAGACTACATCAATTCCTTAAAGCTGTGCACATGGAAAATTACTGTTGTATAACTACTATAGTTTTTACTGTAGTAAATTGTAGTAAAATGACTAGATACTGTAGTGTTTTTATACCTTACTGTAGTAAATATTAAATTATACTACAGTGTTTATGACAGTTTTTTAGCTAGATTTAATACTACAGAATACCATAGGAACTATAATACTATAAACTACTACAGTATTCTACAATTTACCACATGTTTACACAGTTTTTTACACTATATTTATGGGTTGGGGGGTGGCATCGTGTAGCCCGACTTTTGACTCGAGTCGTGAACTGCTTATTGACATAGAAATAAGACAAGACTCTGATATGCGAATCAAACAAGCAAATCCGGTGATTTACAGTATTGTTGACATGCCTTCATAATATCAACACATCATTGTTCTCTAATGCATTGATTAAAGCTTGAGATTCCACATCCACAGTGAACAGACTTTATGCTAAAACACATTTTATATACCAACACTAATAGTCAAATTGTTATTTTATGGAATAGGAGTTACATTTTATAAAACAGTAAAGTTGAAGAGGAATGGTAAGCGATTGAGAGAGGACCAGGGTGAGGGGGTTTTCCTGGCTCAAAATGAGGCCGAGGGTGGTGCCATCCTGGTCCTGTACACACATGTGTAGCCTATCGTCCCTTTAAGTGATTTAACCAAACACTTTACAAACAACACATAAAAGTTCAAAATATCAGATGAAAATGAGAATTATTAAGTTATATCAAACATCAAATTGCTTAAATCAAATTTAGGCTTTTAATATTTTCAACTAACTTTTCAGCCCACAATAGCCAACTGAATTCACCAGTTTTAATAAACGAGCAAAGCTCATTCACATCCCGCATCTCTTGTGGTTCACTGAGCTTTAACTTTTCTCTAATATTCGCTAGTGACTGAAAAGTTTCAACTGTTCAAACAAATCGGTTCAAATGAGTCACTTGTTTGCGCATCGTTCTGATCACAATGTGCGTTCATACCTGCGAATTTGCTGTGTTCAGTATAACGCTGATTCAACGAGCCAACTGCACAGCTTAAAACATTACAATGACCTCAGAGTCACTCCAGTACCTCAGAGATGACGTATTTTTGTAGGCTAAACCTATGCATTTTTCCTATAGACTTTTGGAAGATCGGAAAAAATAAGCTCTGTGATTAACAACGGTTTATGATGTTTACACGTTTTGTCTATCAAGATAATCTTTACAAATGAACACCGCATTTGTTACTTTTAAAGCCGAAATACAATCGGCAGAAATAAAAGCTAACATGAGGCTATAAACAGACTACACTAAAAGATCTGGTAACGCAAGCCAATCTCATATTCATTTTGAGTACCTATTCCGTAGTATTCCATACGTCGTATCTTCAAAAAGTATTTAGTTTGATCACATTTATAAAAGTGAGATACAGCTGTACGATTATTTCCGGAAAAACACGAGCTGCTGGAGGCATGGAATGGAACGGAAAAACAGCCCGAGCACGAGCACAAACCACATCATCGCATTAATCCCTTTGTGTTTTTTACATTATGCACGTACACACCAATTGCCCACAAAACCAGACATATAACTTAGTTTGACTTACTGGCTGCAGTTCTTGTCCGATATCTTTTAGCGCTGGGACGCGCCATCTATCAGTTTCAAATGATCTCCAAATCCAGCGTTATATCTACTGTTTATATAACATCCATCACTGAAATGCCGTTAACAAACAAACACACCTCAACTTCTCTCACTATCGCAAGAGTAACGAGCTGCAGCTGCAGGCCCACAGCGCAGCCAATCTTGATGCAGCGCCGCCAATCTTGATAAGTGGGTCTTCCTATGCTCGTCGGTTGGCGTGTGGGGGGGCTATTTCTTTTGCCTTGCCTTGCTTTTCCGGGAGAATTGCCCAATGAAAGTAATAGTATCCCTTTGACGTTCTTAACAAGTTGACCATGTTAAGCATGAGAAGCCAGCACATTTAACAGTGTAGAGAAGTCTGAATGCATGACAAAGCATGTTTCCCGATCTTTAATGTCGCTCGATATCAACGTCACCACCACCAAGCCTCAGACAACTCTTTCAAACTTTTAAAAAAATGTGTTCTCTGGTAAATAATCACTCCGTGAATGAATCCGCATCTACGTTTTAAGAGATATTTTTGCCCATGTTGCATTATCTGTGCGCTTTATATACACGATGACGTCTAACGTTCCCGCCAAAGGAAGTTGTCACTTTTAGCAGCTTGATACTTGTTTAAAAAAATCACAAACGGGTTATAGTTGGTGTGTTTTATATCATAGAATAAAACGTGTAAATATTTAGAGGTTTTGTTTACCACAGACCTTATTTCGGGTGATTTACCAAAAACCCATTAAAAAAAGCATAAACTTTGGAACAATGGAACCAAAAGTCCTTAAATTCTAACTCGCTTCCGGGTTTTGCATACAAAAATACCCATAGAAAACTAGACTTCTGGTTGGTCATATTAGGGGTGGTAACCTTCAACTACAAACACATGCAAGTGATGGGCGGTGCTGCGGGTTTTCTGGATAAAACACAATTTCTCAACCGATTTCAATACTTTACAACTTAGGTGGAGTACAGGTATGTTTCGGCTTCAGTTATCGATGGTAATTTTAAAAAGTCTAAATATTGAGTTTTAAGTATCTAGAGACACAATTGTATTTGTGCTGCACGTATATCCTAAACCATTGATATGTGTTAATAAATGTAAAGTTATTGTGCTTTTAAAAAGCGCAGCTCCCCCGTTAACTTGCATTTGTTTACATGCTACTCTTGCCACAACCAATATGGCGTCGCCGCCGTTGACGTATCGCAGCAGCCGACCAATGCAGCCAATGCGCGGTCTAGTATTTCAGATGTCTATGCGAGCCTCCCTATAGCTCTTGTACCGCGACTCTTTATCGCCTCACTAGTGCTGCTGATAGCGAAACAGCGCCTCTATTGTGGCGAAATGCAGCAACTGCAGCTAGAATCACAGTTTGTTGAATGCACGCTGGTTTTTTTTAAGGCACCCAACATAATTTTGGCCAATGACTGAGGGGGCTGGAAATTTGACTGAGGCGGCCGCCTCCAATTTTTCCATGCAGGGAAACTCTGGGATGGGATTGGGAAATGACTTGAGACAGACACCGATTCAGGCTGCCTGCACACAAGCGCCACCTCACATCATGTGCTGTGTGCGTATTGCATTTTGTCTCCGACCTGCACACCCTAGCAACCGCCCAAAACACCCTAGCACTTGCACAGAAGGGACAACTCAACGTTTTATTCAGGAAATGTAAAAATTAGTTTTTCAATCACAAAGCCAGCAGTGTGAGGCGTTCTGTCTGCATGGTGTCCTACATTTCCAGATCATTCCGAAATTGAATGACACGCCTGGCTGTCTGCTGGGGACAGACAGATAGTTGTCTGTCCCCAACTCGACATTGGAGTGCATTTGAGTTTGTTTGGGCGTTGTGTAGAGGCTGGTGTCTCATTTCCTCTGCTGGTGATCAAATCTGCGATTACGACCACAGACCAGACAGCGGCCGCCGGCCGACCGGCCAACGGCCTGATACAAGCTCGCAGAAATCCTGCCTCTGTGGCGGTGAAGTCAATGTTTTATGATGGAGTGTTATGTCATTAGGTGTGGCATCAGGTCTCCGTCAAAACATTTCTGACCTCTTTTTTTCCAGACCGGCTGTTGTAATCCTGAATATACTGCTTTTGTGTTATTTTCGGAGATAGACTGCAGGATGACTTTCAGAATGTAAGAACATGTTGAATTACTTGCAGTGTTAATCTAGTTTTTAAAGAAATGAGTTCACCAAGAATGGTAACTATAAAGATAACTTTTCATGCGGGAACGGACAATAATGTTATGTTTATTCTACACTTGCAGTTTCACATTTTAAATGTGCGAGCCCATTAAATCGGAAGACTTTGTGATGCAAATTCCTTTTCATCCGAGAGTAAAGGCTTGTCCACACCGGGCCTATAATAATAAGTGTTTTATTTGTTTGACACGCCGTGTTAAAAGCTGGCCGACCAATGAGATTGGCGCTTTTGTTCACATGCCGGGAGCTGCTGAAGTTGCAGTAAAACACGACTTGGTGGCGCTCGAGCACAAACCGGTTTACCGATCACACGTTGACGAAGAGGAAGCAAGATGAATTCTTAAGCATAAAATTGCGCAGCGCCACCTTGTGCATTTCTGTTTTTCATTAAGCGCCATCTATGTCAGGGAGTGAACTCGCATGTTCACTCGTCTCATCGCCAGTGAAAATCATTTGGGTATGAACACCGAAAAGTCTTAATCGTACCAAAGATGTAATGTAGAAAATAAAGCTGATGAAATGGAGGCCAGCCAGTCAGATTTTTGCACCGTCTGCAATATTCATCCGTCTACAAACTTGTCCTTGGGCTTGTCGTCTGGGACTAGTGGAAGAATAGCTCGATAGAAATATTCCGCATGCTTTGTCAGGTTTTGAAATGTGTGTTTATCCCAACACGCCACCCAAAGTCGTAGTTGTTATTTTTCCTTCCCACGGTGCATTGCGACAGTCTGCTTAATTGTTCGATCTGTCTGGTATGTCATGCCCTCAGTTGAACGGCAGTGATATGTTTGCTTTAATAGTCCCGTTTTATCTGCCCTCGAAGAATCATTTCTCTCTCTTTCTGCCCACAGAGTGCAAGTTCCGGTGCACCAACGGCAGATGTCTGAAACTCCTCTCGCTGATCTGTAATCATCTGAATGAATGTGGAGACAACAGCGATGAGGAACACTGTCCCGCTGCTGTACCTCCAGACACCATCCAGTGTAAGTGCAGCCGTCCCACACATGCCTCTGTGTTGAGGAAGCTATGCTGAACGGGTCGTGAAGAGCGAACTTGAATGATTGAAATGAATCAGCGAGTCATGTTTGAATCAGTTCATCCGAACGAACCCACTCGCTGAAATGCTATTCAGTGCTATTCGAGGTAGCAGTGTGAAAGCAGTAAGATGACAGTTTGTTACAGTAATTTTACCACATTTAGAGTGCTTTATTTAATGCGAGTACTTAATGGGTAAGCAGGTGGCTCTGTTTTCATATATACTATTTATTTGACAATGGGTTTGACTTATCCAATCAGGATTTTTTTTATCACCAAGAAAACATTTTCTACAGCTCAGCTATTATTGGTTGTGCCTCTCTCTCTCTCTCTCTCTCTCTCTCTATAGATCACGCTATGTTTTGTGTACTTTATTTAACATGCCATTTTCCCCCTGCTGTCTGGTGAACAAGGGCCACTCTTTACTGATGGAACACGTCCAAGCGCTGCACTTAAAATATTTAGCAGTCTGGGCCGCATGTTAATGAAAGTGTCTGCGGCTGGCTGCTATTTTAGAGACACCTGTGTGAGCCGTGATTGAATTTTCAGAGGCTGAGGAGTGCTGATTTTGCGTGGAGGAGAGACAGCGAGCGAGAGAGAGAGACGCAGAGGTGTCAGGACCAGAGATGTACAGAAGAGGGGGGGCAAAATATTTCAATTGTGATGGCCGCAGCCATAGCGTTGTGTTGTCTCAGACAGATGGATCATGAATACGGTCTAGACGCTGTGAGTCAGGGGGCCGTGAACGAGAGAGGGGCCTTCAAACTACACAACCCCCACACACATACTTACACACTGTGAGTGGAGCGTAGTTTGTGTAGTCTTGATTTGAGTTTCATTATTATTTTAGATTAGATTTTATTTTATTAGTTTTAGTTCAAGTTTTAGCAATTTTGTTTTTTTATAAATGATTTGTTTATTTGTATGTTGCTATATAAGATTAATTAGTTTTTATTTTTGTTTCGTTTTTGTTTATTTTTATAATTTTAGTGCTTTAAACTTATTTCATTTTATTTTTGAAGCAGCATTTTTTATATTTAGTTTAAGTTTTTGCAGTCATTTTTTATCCCTTTGAGGTTTGAGATGCAGACGGTGTCTTGAGCTTGTCTTGATTGCAGCAAATTCACATCAATATTGAAGAAACTTTATTGCTTATCACTTTGAAAGTAAAAATGCAAAACTTCAGTTAGACCTGCAACCAAGAGAAAGTGCTGTTTTACCATTCGGCGAAATGACGTCTTGAAGACAACAGTGGCCCATCTTCATTTATTCATATACATTTTAAGCTAATTGTTCGCTTACAATTATACTAGCACAAGTACTTACTACATAAAGGCAACGTGAGCACACTGTGCATAAAGGTGCCTAATAAACCAAACTGAAGTATGCATAGTTTTGTAATGGATCTGACTGTGTTAACCCTGTGTAGCTTTAGGAGGAAATGTAAAAATCAGTCACGTTTAGAGACCTATAGATTTTGACATGAAATAGTAAAACTGATACTCTCAGAGTTCATACTGTACACACTCACAGATCTTTCACATGCTTGGCTTTATCTGGCCTGAATAAACACCAGCGGTTGGCCTCATTACACTAGAGCTCTCAGCGTCTAGACGTTCAGAGTGAGACACGCTTGCATGTTTATGGCAGTCAGACAGGAAGCACTTCGAATTACTGTTACATCATGAAGGTTTAGTTCAAACCAGACCTAACTAAACCCTGCAGTCAAGCCAACGTTAAATCAATATCTCATAAGAACTGTGTCAAGAAATGTCTGTGTCGTGTTCTTAACATCACAAGCCAAAAGGAGTAAAAGGTTTTCACCGTGTGTTGTTTATTTCTTACGACAGAATAGAACGCTGTCTATAAGAATAAACCAAACCCGTGTCTGTACGAACGGCACATTTAGATGCATTAAGGAACTGTTCGTTGTAGCACATACATCTAGAAATAACAGAGATACTAAGGAGATCTCATTTGTGATTTTTCTTTCTTTTATGCTGATTCGCATGATCAGCCTTTTATTTTAGAAATGAAGTATGCAAAGACGTCCATCTGATGTGTACTTCATAGACAAGTATTGAAAAACAGACTGAATCCATTTGGCAGAGCCCTTTAGGATGCAAGTATTACAGAAAGCATCTATGGCCAATTGTTCACAAATTTGTAGATGTATGATTTACTAGGAGGTTAAAACGGCCTCACATCGAGCATTAAAATACAAAAGCTATCGAGTCGTAACTGGAGTGTATTTAAAAGCTTTGTGTTCAGCCGGTTCTGTCTGTCTGGCACGCACAAACAAACACGCACATCCTGACCCTGCGGGGAGGAAGAGGATTTTCAGTTCTGGAAAAAAAATGGCTCAAAAAAGATCAGACGCAGATGGATTTGAGACAAACACAGCAGCTTATTAAAGCTAAAGCAGCATTATTAGATGAAATCCTTCTGTCTTTCTGCTTTAGAGATGTCATTTTTGAATGCAGGAACAGGTTGTGAAAATCTCCAAATGCTAACACATTGCAGTGTGCTTTAGTTACTGTCACGGGTCTTCAAGATGTCGGCCTGCTGTTTGTCAGTCCGGTGGAGTCGGGCCTTAAGTATTTTTGTGCTCCCTCCCTCTGGCAGTTGTGCGCAGAGACTGTTCATGTCTCTCTCTCTCTCTCTCTCTCTCTCTCTCTCTCTCTCTCTCTCTCTCTCTCTCTCTCTCTCTGCAGCAAAGCCCAAAACAGACAGAGACTCTGCATCAGCAACAGGAGGGTAGGAGACTGCAGATATCTGACTCTGCCCCAGAGACGCTGGTTTTACATTGAGCATATGATTTCAGTGGAAATCTTGGCTTTTGTCTTGGAGTATGCATCATTCTTTAGGCAATGAAGGAAAACCTCATTCTCTACAAACTTAATTCACAACAGGCTTCACAAATTGTTGCATATCCTTATTTAGCATTGTTGTGAATTCGTTGTTTGTATATTCTGAAGTGTCAGCGAGTTTCAGCATGGGCTCATTCTCACCGCTATTCTGAAAAGAAAAAACCTGCAAAATGTGTGGAATATTGCACAAAGGAGGAACTCGCAGCATTTTTTTATGTATCGTGTCAGAATCGTTACTAGTCACATTTACACTTAATAAAATGCACAAATTTAGGACTAAACGCGACTAACCGTTTGCAGAGAAAAGTTTTTGTTTACATTATATTGCACTTGTCCATTTACGCACAGACGGCGTGCATCCTATTTTTACATATATTTATCGTATTTATATATATATATAAATACACACACACACATGCATGTATATATTTAAGAAATTATTTTAAGAAATATATATTTTTTTCTTAAAATGCATGTGTATTTATACAGTATATACATATTTATTATACACAGTGCACCCACATATATTATGTAAACAAAACTTTTATTCTGCAAACGATAAGTCGCGACTAATCATTAGGCAGCCTGTTTTGAAAACTCACTGTGCGGTTCGCAAAATACACACATATCAAACTGTTTTCACTTGTACACTTGTTTTGAAAATGCATGTTTTCACTTTTGCATTCGGAGTAACTTTAGTGCGTACAAAATATTTGTCACGTTCTGTTAACACACAGCAAGGCTAGATGGTGTTTGATCTGTAAACCGTCTACATATACATAATTCCAAAAAACTGTTGCCTAAAAAATGCATGTTGCACATTTCAGGGGTCTCCGGAGGCTGCAGCATAGCGGGGGCAGACATGCAATACTTTTTGGGCCAGCGAGTAAATGGCACATTTGTAAAGCGCCTGTCTTAGGATAAAACCACAAAGTGTTAAATAAACCAAAAAGTCTCCATAGACTCTTAAAAGCCTCTAAATGCTCCTAAAACGTTTAAAATAACATGCTATTGTTACAGTATATGCAACACAGTATTTTTTTCTTGTTTTGTATTTTGGAGGAAGCTGGTTGATGCTGTTAACATGCATTTTCATCTTCTTTTTTGGGGTTCGTTGTTACAAACCCGAGTTCAGTACAAAATGTCTTATTCGTGAAATATTCCGAGCAGTAATAATATATCTTTACTAATACATGCTTCTTACCAAATCACCAGTAAAGTGGAAACATCTCATAATGAGATATGATTTGATCAGCTTGATCCTCTCTTTCTCTGTCTCTTGACTGCGGTCAGAATCCTACAGCTGAGGCTCTAAAGGTTGCTAAAAGTCAGGCGAGACAGTCGGCAAGGACAAACCAGGGTGTGTGTTTTGCCTCGGTGGATTACGTGGCTTTTTTACGAGTGGTTTTACTGACTGCAAGTGTGTCGCTGGGCAAGAAGAAGCGGGAGGAAACTGCGCAGACATAAAACTGAAAGTTCGTCTAAAAACTTGTCAGTGTGTGGTTTGTGTTTGCATGATGCTGATTTCTGCATTCTGATTTGCTGCAAGGGCTATATATAAATACACACACACACGTGTGTGTGCGTGTGCGTGCGTGCGTGCGTGCGTGTGTATGTAGTATAGATCGTATATAATAAAGTCATATATTGTTTCAGCAGTACACATAAAGACTTTAGTTTCAAAGTTCAAGCCTGTGGTTTCCCTCTGTCTGTAGGATGTTGTGTCTCGTTCTCTGCCTGTTTGTCTTCTTTTTTATTTGCATGGATCTTATGAGAAATGAAAATGAATGTGCACCATGTCAGGTTTATTTACCAGACGCAGATGCAGATAACTACTAAAAGAGGTTACACTTAATGCTAATACAGGTTATATTTTATTTCCTAATTTTCTAGTGATTGAAAAATGGGTCCATATAGGGACCGGAATAGTATACTGACTCGGGGGTGGTCCCTTTTGGTTTTGGTGAATAAGCAACACCCTAGCAACCCCTCATAAGGCCCTAGCAACTGCATAGTAACTAAGATTTGCATGAGCGAAAACTGAAAAATATTGAAAATATATACCCAATTCTTGTTTATTAAAGACTACCCAGATCTCTAGTTTAGGGCTTGTCTGAAATGTTCACTTAAGGGATAGTTCACCCAAAAATGAAAATTCTTTCATCATCAGATTCTTCCAAAACGGTGTACATTTTTTGTTCTGCTAAACACAAAGGAAGATATTTGTAAGAATGTCAGCAACCAAACTGATTCCCTCCCCCATTGACTCCCATAGTATTCGTTTCCCTACTATGGCAGTAAATGGGGGGTGAGATCTGTTTGGTTACTGACATTCTTACAGATATCTTTCTTCGTGTTCAACCCAACAAAGACATTTTTACAGGTTTGGAACAATCGTACAATACATCATTTATGTATTGTAAATGATGACAGAATTTTCATCTCTTTAGAAACAAAAATCCATGTTTAAAAGCAGCTACTTCTATAAACACAAGTTGAAGAAAGCGTGCTAAAGGTAAAAGTGTGTGTGCGTGAGAGGTTCAGTCTAGCGGGAGAAGTCAATAGTCTGAGTCTGTACGTCTGGTTAATGAATACCGGCCCCTCAGGGCGATCCCTTCATGTAAACACTTCATCACAGCAGGAGTAAGAGACTGCATAGCTCCCAGGGGTACGGCCATCCACCGCCCGTGACTTTACAGCCTATCAATATCTCTCCATCCTCAGGTAAACACACACAAACCCGAGCAGAAGCTGAAGTTGGTCTGTCTTCCTCACTTCTCTCAAATCACTCATTTTGGAGTATAAGACTATTAGTGATAGTCTAGTTAGTGAGAGAGAGAGTTGAGAATAACATTCACTTACAGGGGTGACTGAAGCCTTGGGACTTGTGTGACTTAATACAAAAAAAAGCTGGACGTTTGATTATTGACTCTGATCAAGAACTGCTCACTTTGATGGGGAAAAACCATTCAGAAAGCATCTGACTCGTATGAAAAGCAACCATACGTAGTTGTTATTCCTGTATTTTAGGGTTGTTTAAAATTGTTGATGGTATACACAAATTGTGTCCAAGTATCATCACTAATGCTTCGTGACCGTCTGCGAAGTAAACACAATAAGTGTATGAAGACTGTTTTTTACCGCATGTTCCTCAGAAATAACAAATCAAATCAGTTTATTTTTTTAACCTAGTTATCTCAATATTTTGTGGAGTGTGTGCCTGTTTTTCGTGTATGTGCGCTTGTAAAAAATTTTAAAAAGCGCTATATACATAAAGTCAGTTGAGTTTCGGGTACCGTGTGTTGGGATGCTGTTGCCGACTCCGGGATATTGTGGAAATCCATGCATTTAGCTTAAAACTGCTCATTTCCAACCAGCTCTTGCTATTTTTGGGTGAAACAGATCAGACGGTCAGTGAATGGACTGTGGACAGTGTGTAGGTGGTGGTTTGGGGCCTTGACACTATATTTCGCCGTACTCGGGGGGCCAAATTTCTCAAAATGGCTATAGTAAAACCATAAATCAGCCTCTTTTGGCGGAGTTACTCCCCTCGAATGTTGCCAGTAATTGCACATCACACAAACATTTTCTCAAAAAAATTGTTCATTCCTTGAGAAGGGTTTGGTTGGTTAGAAGGAATGAAGTCTCCAGGGAGCTGCAATGCAGGGTGATGTTGATTGGCTGACGGCAGTGTGATTTCCACTTGCACCTGAGCAATCACAGGTGGTGTAACAGAGCCGGACTGATGTGTCTGTGTCTCAGCCGTAAGCAGTTTTGCCTGTGGGAACAGACGCTATGACTCATTCCTAAAACCACTGACGAATATTGAAAGGAGTTTGTGGCGTGAGAAGATATTGTAAGAAGGATTGGTATTAGGAAACTAACATCTGTATTATGTCATGAATTTGTCAATGATTCCAGATTTTCTTTCTAGGATGTCTAGTTGTATTGTTTTGTGTACATTTATGAAACTAGTCTACGTTCAGATATGTTCTGTATTACATACACGGTGATATAATAACGTTTCATATCCAAATTCAGACATGGTCATAAACTTCTCTTTTCTGGTTGACCTTATCTTGACCGGCTTGTGCCGAGTTCATGTCATGGTTGTGCTGTTAACTCGGTCTGGAACACTTCAAACTATCACACCACCCGTTGTAGGTCACAGGAGAAAGGTGTAGGTGTAGCAGTGTCATGACACCAGACGCCACTGGAGGACGCTAATGAAAAACTTGCGTCTCTGCTCCAACTTGAGACATAACAAGGCCAATTTTCCCTCTCATGTGTAACAAATAATATTATCTAAATGAACATGACTGATTCGAGAAACCAGTCTTGCTGGTTTTAATACAAACATTTGTTTCGTTTTATTCTAGTGCGCACACAGTAAGTTGCTTGAGCTTTATTACACTTTTATTATGTTAGACTGGTTGTGTTAAATGGATCAGTCACCCAAAAATGTAAAGTCTATCATCATTTATTCACTTACCTAATGTGATTCAAAATCTGTATATGATTTATAAAAAAAGATTTTGTGTCCGTACATTGAGAGAAAAATGTTGTTTGGTTACCAACACTTCAAAATATAATATTATTTGTCCTGCTGAAGATAAAAAGTCATTTTTGGGTGAACTATTCTTTTTAAGTTCAATTTGACTAAAACCAGTCCAGGTTACATTACATTAAAAAATCCTATTTTGCAAAAAGAAAATAAATAACTCTCAATTTTTGTATACCTTACTTATGTGGACCAGCAGGTTTACTACATTCCTATACAATTAATTATCATAAAATATGTATATTATATAAAATATTCTAATATAACTCTTTAAGCAAAACATTGTCTAATTTATTTGGAATATTTATAAATTGTTGATTTGTGAAAATGTTATATGTTTAGATTTACCCATTAGGAACAAACAGTGGCAACAAAAGTACTCTCAAAGTCCCCGTAAACCGGAAGTTGCGATCGTTTTTACTTGCGTGTGTTTTGACGCATTTCCGAGTGAAATGGAATTTCGAATGAGAAAAATAGTGGGCGTGGCTTTCGTCCTTGTCTGCGATTTGATTGGGTGTATAAAAACAGCCCTTGCATTTTTAAATGGAACTTGAAGGGGAGGAGTCAACGGATGCTCCGCCCAAGGTATCTTATACATGTCATTTAAGATGGATAGTCATTACAGGACAGAAGTGCATTTTCAGATTTTAACTTAAGATTTTGAGTAATCACGAATTTAAAATGAATATTATGGTTTGTTTTAGATGTAATGTAATGTGTACACGATTTAAGGTTAATAAAAGGCTGTATTTTCCACATACAGTGCATGTTTGTATCTCCTCTTTGCTCCGCCTCTCTGAAACACGCAGATTTTTGACAAAGCTCATGGCTCTGAAAAGCGAGGTGTGCTCTGATTGGCCAGTTAACCAGTGCGTAGTGATTGGTGGAATACTGCAAGCGTGTGAGGGAAATGTAACGCCTCTGACCATATTTGGAACATCAGGTTCCTCTTCAATTGTACTGACAGGTACACCACCTTACTTGCGTATAAATTTGGACAGTCTTAGTCAAATCAGACCACCAACTGACGTAGATTTGTGGGGGTGTGGCTACACGAGGCGTTTCAGGCAGGTCTGGGTGAGCATTTGCTTATATTGCCATTTTACATGTCTAATACATGCATTGGATTATGGATGGCGTTTATTTTAAGGACAGATACAAATACCCTTTTAGAATCTCAAACAAAAGATAAAAGCTGTAGTCTACCTCTGACAGTTCCGACACACACAAATTGATGTTCATAGTTAACTTTTCTAGATCACGCTGTGTCAACATTTGCGCTAAATCGCTGATAAAAACCTCAAGCTGCAATTTCCATGCAAATGTCTCTAAGTTTGATGCGATGTTTTCTAACCTCATACACTCTGAGTGTGACTCAAATGTCCGTTTCGGAGCCACAATGTTTCACAAACTTCACTCGGCCGGACATTCCCCACAGCAATCCGGTCCGGATATATTTATAGACCGCAGACAGTTTGGGACAGAAGGGGGGTGTCTGACACATCTGCTGAATATCTGCTAGACTGTGGGGTCAGCCCAAGGTTAAAGCCTCTTCAATGCCTGCCTTGACTGCTCGTGGCTGGCACTAATGAGAGTGTGTGTGTGTGTGTGTGTAATTCTAACCGCTACACACACACACACGCAGTTCTCTCTCTCTCACCACTGCCATTGTCAGCGCCAGCCTCCCTCCCACAGCTCGTGTCTGTCTGTCTGGAGCTGCTCCCCTCTCGGAGGAGGGAGGTAGGGACGCGAGGAGGTGGGGTGTGAGCCCGAGACAGTCACGGAAAGCCATTCTTCTGAATGAACGCGAGACGAAAAGACCGTCAGGATGCGGGGAACGTATTTACCATAGACGAACAGCAGCGAATGCGAGCGACGATGGCATGAAGCGCGAGCGAACCGAGAGGCCGACACCGACTGCTGCCGTGAACGTGTCCGTCAGTTCGTGTGAGGGCCGCGGCCGGCGGCTCTCTCGCCCCCGTCCCGTCACTTTCCCCGAGCCTCCATGCGAAACATCACGGTCCCGGACAGCAGCTCCAGAAACAACAACGCCAACTCCAATGACACATGCTCCTGCAACTGCACCCTATCCCAGCCACAGGGAATGGATATATGTAAGTAGGGCGGGATTTCCCCCCGAGCAGTTTATCGACTGCGGTCGCGAATTAAAAACGGCGAGATTTTGAAACGGTGTCGAATCAAATGTAACGTCTGAGTGCGCAGCGGCTTCTTTCAAGCGCGTGCAACTGTGTTTCCGATTCAAACGTTCCGTTACATTCGAAAATGTTTCATTTGAAAATGTTTCATTTGTATAAAAGTTCCATTTCCGAAATCTTTCGGGTTTTTTTATGACGGCGGAAACGAACCAGACAGTCATGTACGTGCGTCTCATCTCATTCTGAGGTAGAATTGTCGCTTCCACTGACCGTTATCTGTCAGTATTTCGCGTGCACACCCGACGAGTTGCTCAACCCTCTCAATATATGATGTATATCGGTCAAAACCGCCTTCTACACGGCACTGCTCGTCTTTAAGCGATCTCGTTGATAAAACACAGGCTAGTAAGTGAATGTTTTGGTGAGTTTTGGGCATCGGAACACAACTCATTGCATCAGTTTAGCTGTGTTGCTGCATATGCCGTTACTCCATCACTTCTGCTGTGTTCCCAGACAAACACACCTCTACAGTTCCCACCATTAATGCACAATGTGATCACATTTTACATTAGAGTCATGTTACATGGGAACCAGACTTAATGTGCTCTTATACTTTGTGGACCTGCTTGTTGTTATTACTGCAACGCAGGTGCTGTAATGTAAAGTGTAGCCGGAGATCTTTATGTACGTCTGCTGAGGCTATTGCTGGAAATTGTGGTCCACTGCAGCCGGTCAGTCAACGCTTCCCCCCCTCGGCTCGGACCAGCTGAGACTGTCTGATCCACAGAGGACAAAAAGGCCTGTCATAATAAGCACTCGCGCCGGCTATTTCTGCCCCGAATGGGATGAATTATTTAAAGTAAACGCTTCGTATAAAAGAACCGACCCGCTTTCTGAACGGCCCCTGGCTGATGTGTTGGCCCAGAAACGTTCCTTTGCTTGTGAATTTGAATTGGTTTCTGTACCGTTAGATGGATGACGCATACGCCGGGTCCCGTGGCTAGACCGCATAAGGGAGAATTTGGGAAAGAGATTCAGGAGATGCGTGAATCTCCTGATAACATGCCCAGGTCGCATTTCACTCCAAAATCAAGGTATTTTGCGTGGCAAGAAAAGACACACGTTTGGGGACATATTCATTTTATTTAAGTGACATCATTTCTTTTTATTTTCGGGAGGAATTTGACGTGTTTTTGATGGTTGTGTGTGTGTCAGCACGGGAATGCGTGGTTGCGTTCGCGGGTTTCCGTGTCTGTGGTGTTCGGGACGGGCCGTGCAGACAGTGGAATGCCTTGGCGCTCACATTCTACTGCAGAGCTGGCCGCATTCGGGACCCGTGATCCAGCGAGGCTTGGAAACTGAGGCAACCAGTGACACAGCAGACACACACAAACACTCACACACCTTCCAGGACCCAGCCGGAAAACTTGCCAACACAATCAGCGTCATATTAGCTTTAGCATTGGCTCACCTCACATGGTTACATTAGCTTGCAGTTTCATGAGGGTGCTTGTTATTGAACCCTGGGAGTCTCCTTTCCTGTAGCCTTTTCCAGGTCCGGCGCCTTGTTAGCCATTGTGTTTTAGGCTCGTCCGACGTCTTATCTGACAACGGCCTTACAGCATACGGCTATTTCAAGAGAAAACTATAAATAGAGCGCCGTGTGGAACGCCACCGTAGCTTGCTGTGCAGCACGAACGGAGAAATACATGACCAATGCATCTTGGTTCTGACCGCCTCGCTGAAACTCACAAATGGATTGTTGTTTTCCGTTTCCAATGGGGCAGCGGCCAAAGTCAAGCAGCAGAATGGGGAAACAGGATATTACACGGGCATTCAGCTCACCGGTGCGCTGTGGCTCGTATGTAACCCATACGCAGGGGACAAAAACACCATCCTCGTCAATATCTGATCCCTGCATCGGTTTGGCACCTTTTTTATTTTCCACTGGCGGGCCGAAGTTTGGGCCGGGCTGCACGGTGAGGCCTGCGGCACAGGAGTCGAGTGTTTATTGTCTGAGTGTGCGGTTAACTATTTAATGGCCGTCTTTCTTTTTTGGGTTTTAGAGGGGCTGTGTCCAACGGGGCGTTTCTGCCGGTGTACGGCGCGTTTTTTTTTTCGCACTGGCATTCGGCCGGGTACCCAGAGTTGGCTCAACTTGGGGCAGAACGCTCGGCTCATATGTGCATGCAGCGGACATTTTCAGTAGGGATGCGCACGAATGTTAGGATGGTTGATCCACAATAACTTAGAATATTAAAAATGCTATTCGAATATTGGTATTTTTTCCGCTACAGAAGACCTTAGAGTTGTCACGTCTTATTTAATGCTTCTTCACTTCATCTGTAATGATTTTATAATATACAGGAAATATAAAACATCATTTGTATGTGTTCCTAATCTTTGTAACTCAGATCGCAAGCTAGTTTAAATGTCTTAAGTTTACACACCGGATGCCAGGATGGCGTTTTATGCTCGGCCCACATCACCATATTAAAATGCTTCAAAACTGGTGAGCCACAGAAATCAAGTACTTACATAAAATACAAATGTAATATTAAATGATTAACAATAATTCATTTATTACCATAACTTGTTCTTAGTAAATTCATATTCGTTCGTTAAAAATATATTAAGTAATGCCAATTTCAACAACTTTGAAACATGAAAATGTACATTTCACTGCAACTAATGTTAATGAATTTGGCCTTAACATAACACTGGCACCTTTTTCCATACCTAAAAGCCTGAATTTTGAAAGTTCTTAAGAAGTTTTTAGAAGTTCAAATAGGGTTTTCTCCTTCAAGTTACAGCCTGTAAATGCAACGGATGCTTTTTTTGTTTGCGTTTAAAACGCGCTGTGGTTCCTTGGTTACCTTAGTTGAAATAAATAGGCCTACCTTATCAATGCATATGCAACTCAAAGCTAAACAAGACAGACACTGACGTGAACGACAAAGAAAACAATGTTTATATGCGGTGCTGATCAGCAGGAAATATCTTCCTCAGTTGACGGTCACGTAATAAACAAGCACTATGTCTCCGTCTTTGTTTCGGGGTATTTTGGGGATCTTAACAGTCGGCAGGGAGGTATCAAGCCTGTTTACTTTATTTATTATCAACATTATAAACAATAAAGCCAGATATTCTTGTCAGATCTGGGTTTTGTACCAGGAAGAAGAGATTGCTTGTTATCTGTGTGAAAAGCTACAGGCATCGCTATCAACGAAAAAAAATATACTCGTCTGTCTTAAAATGGTATCGTGCATCCCTAGATTTAATCTACTACAGAGGAGAAATTAAAAAGTATATTGTGTCCGATCGATGAAACGGGCAATATGGTCACACACCTGTTTTTTCTTACATTTTTCATTACGATGTCTAAGTGAAATTGCTAAGAGTGCAGCAGTGATTCACATTGTTGTGTGTGAGTGTTCGTGAGCCGAACAGTTTGTGAAGTGCACGAACACACAGGAGGGATCCGTAATTGCCTTGTTAGAGAGGTGTCAGTCAAACAACCCTCTGGGCCCTAGCACGCCATCCAGTACAATTTGCATGCGCTGCTCGAATCTTCCTCTCCAGCAGCGCTCCAGGGTTGGCTCAAGGTCACACTCCTGCCCCCGTAACCCCGGGCAATACAATCCAAACTGGACTTTACAGGCCCACCCCGGCCATAACAGAGCTCCTTCCAATAATCTAATGCACCTAATGCATGAGCTCGGGGGGGGGGGGCGTGTGTTTGCGTCTGCGAGCGAGTGTGATGAGGTCACACTGGAGGTCAGCTGTCATCCCCGCCCGCTCCGGGGAGGGTGGGTGTCAAAGAGGTTTTAAGGCTCACGGGGGGGAAGGTCAGCTTGCTGAAGGGTAACCAGATTTATCATTTACAACGCTACTAAAATGAAACACAGTAAAGCGCACCGTTCCATTAACATCTCAAAGATTCACTCCACCACGATAATGAAATGCGTCAAACCACAACTTAAAAATGACTTTTGTGACGTTTTGGGAGGCTGTGTTGAAACTTTAGATTCCCAAGTGACAAGCTCATTTTTACAGTAGTTAAGATGCTTAAAAAAAGCGGCTATAGCTACATTGAAGCTTTTTAACCGCCGTTACCTTCGTTACTGTAACTATCATTTTTGTGCACCGAACACTTTACGCAGTTTTGTTTGAAACAACGTTTATCGTTTGCCTAAAAATGAATTATTTTACAGGAACTAAGATCATTTTTTATTGTATATGTGCTGCAAGAGTTTCAGTTTTGCTTCAGCTCGCAAAGCTATTAAACTGTGTGCAGTGCATTGCGCATTAATATGTGATATGTTTCTATTTTCATGCCGCAATCATTGGAAAAAGAGCTTGAAGCTGCTGTCACATCCGAATAGTATTGTTTGTAGCATTGCTACTTTTAGCCACTTTTACTCCCATCAGCAACTGGGTTGCCAAAAAGTCAACCTCTGTTGGTTAGTGTGTTGTTGGGTTGTTTCACCAGGGTATTCTGGGTGTCTTTGGAAGGGAGAAAGGGAGCAGCTCGTGGGGTGGAGTGCCACCCTTCGCTCCTGCCAGCGATAAGCTTTGCCCTCTGACAGCAGCAGCTGAGCCTCTCCCCGCAGCAGTCAGCCAGCCTTGACATTGGCCATGGTCCCCTCTTTTGTGTCGGCTCTGGTCCTCCACCCTCCCTCTGGGATGCTCCACAGGCCCCCAGGGACCCGTCCCAGAGGTGATTGGTAGTCATGCAGGGGGTTTGCGTGTTCGTATGGGTCTGGCAGAGTGGTATCTGGACAGACCTGTGTATGCAGACTGTCTGATGGGGGGAGTTAAAAGTGCACGTGTTCGGCTTTTGTGAAACCAGACTTGTGTCTAATGGCAGCTTGTTTTTGAGCTTGTTTGCTTAGGTAGTCTCGCAATTTGGCAACAAACCTTGTTAAAGAAGTATTATCAGTTAGGGATGTAACAATATAAGCGATATCGTGTTATCACAGTATCAAGATCGTCTCAATATTATGACGGTATGAAACGATAGGTCTTCCGGGCCTAACATAGAGAATGTTCGAAAAAATAATAGATGTTACCTTTGGCAAGGTCTATTTGGTGCAATTCTTTTATTTTTCTCATACTATAACTCATACCTTTAAGCAACAGTAATGATTCGAGGATAAAGAAAAGAGGATGCTTATGGCACGTTTCCGAGTCATCACTCACACGCGATAAACATCGTACCGTGGATTTTATATGGAGGTCTTATCGTACAGTGAGATTTTGATATCGTTACATCCCTATTATCAGTATAATGCAAGTTTATATTTTACTTGAGTGATCAAATGTTCAACACTGTTTCTAAAAATACGAACGATGTAATGTAAACACAACTTTGCTGTAAATGATCCGACATTGATCATTAGTTAGAGCACTACTAATAAGGTGTGACATTTGAAAGCGTATTTATTTCAGTATGTCTAACTGTACTTTGATTGTCTGCTCGCTGTAAAGCCAGAAGCAGAACATGTATAAATAGTACAACTGGTTTGTGAACACAGAAGAGGACGTCTCAAAACCTCACTGTGGTTTTCAAAACATTCTCAGCAGAATGCAGACGTATCTGCAGCAGTGTCGCCGTTTAGTTTTTACCCAGGAATGTAGAAGTTTTTTTTCCCGCATAGCACACAATGTCTGGCCTCCCTTCCGCTGCCTTTTTTGTTGTAAAATGGTGCATTGGTGCTGCGAGCGAGAGAGACAGCCGAGCAGACAGCAGACGCAACAGAATCAGATCAGACGTGATGTTATCAGACTGTGCGTCTCGCACCCATCCCCTCTCATCAGGAGTGCGTGCACCGGGTTCTGCTCCCAGACATCACCCCGCCTGCCCCCTGCTTTATTCTCTCGGGGTTCAAAGGTCAGAAAGTCGCCACGGTAACCCTTCGCCCCGCTCTCATTCATTGTGTCTGTGCACGTGGAGTGCAGTCTGCCTGATTTAAATATAAAAACAAATCTTCTTTGTGCTGGCGATTCACTTGCCCTGTTTTTTAACTGGGACTCAGATGTTATATGTAGCATCAACACGAATGTAGATTTGAATCATTTTGAATATGTGTACAATTAGCAATGACGTTTACAAAATGTTATTGTTTGTATTGTCTCAAAGACCCTGCAAGAAAACAGCATTACTAGCTTAAGGTCGATCAGATAACCATTATTAAGCCAACTAAAATGTTTTCAATAAGTAAATTAGTTAAGTGTGGTTAAATCTAAATATAATAAATGATCAAAGCCTGGTGGTGTACTAAATGAACACAGAAAACTATGTCGTTCATATGATTCATAACGATACACAATAATAAATGGCAATATTAACCTACTTGTATTTCTTCATGAAGCCTTTGAAAAGCAGGGGGCTACAACAAACATTTCTAAATGATGACGCATATTTCGTCGTAGTATTTAGTTTGTTTTAAACCGACTAACTAAAACGGACGGTTTGAATTGATTCATGGTTATGAATCGAACATAACTAAAAGTTTTTATTACTTATTTTATTTACATTTTATTACTCACGTTTAACTCACAACGCGAAAAACGTTTCTATTTTAATACTCTGATTGAAGTCGCTGAAACTGGGGAGTATTTACCTGGACTTTGGGAAAACGAATGGCCAAATAAAAAAGTGCATTAAAAATGATGAGATTTATGATTTTACTTCAAACTTTACCAAAGGTCTAACAAAGAATTTACATTTATCCATTTAGCTGACGCTTTTATCCAAAGCGATTTACACATGAGCATGTCAAATTCTGTCAACTTACAAAGAGCAGCATTTTAATACATTGTTTATTTACATTTTTACATTAAGTCATTCAATGATTTAATTTAGACATATATTTTAATAATGTGATATAAATCCGTCACAGCTTTGTTGTTGTGTGGCTGGTGACTGATATTGGGGGTGGAATGGGGTCTGACCCTCATTTGAAAGTCTGTCAGGATCTGATTATGTTGGTCGCCCCTCTCTGCACCTGACCCCACACACAGAGAACGGAGGAAGATTATTTTATTTAAGCGAAGACAGCAGTTGGCCTGTTTCATTTAAATAAAATTACCCATTGTCAGGAAATATTCATGTTTTAAATGTGTTGTTGAAGGAAGATATCATATTTATACTCCATTGCAAAGACCTCAGTCACAAAAGAAAAGACTTACTTTATGTGGTTAGGGATGTAGCGATTCACACAACTCACGATGCGATTCACGATACCGATCTCACAGTACGATTGGTCACGAATCACCATTCGTTCTTAACAAAATGAGTTGACAAATTAGTAATGAACAAATGCACTTTATTATTTCTCAACCAGAAAACTGCACATTTCTTTGTAAAATAAAAATGTCTTTTAAATCAAATATTTATTTAAAAATGTATTTATTTATAAATATTTTATAACAAAACAAAGGGGGTGGCATTTTGAGACCCAATTTAAGTGACTAATCAATTTTCTGCTCTTGTAAACAATTTTGTTCTTTATTATTTGAATTATTAGTTGCATAGAAATCAGTGGTGATGAGAGATATACAAAAATATTATTTATGACGTCAAGAAATGGGACATTTTTAGGAAACCCCCGGCGCATGTGAGCGCGAGGTCTGGCTATGACCCAGGATCGCGTCTTCTGTGCTGTGAGACCGGTAAAGAGAAGCAGCACGTTCAAATGCATTATTAATCCTTATCATGTAGTATTTCATCCGCCTCACACGACCCAGCTTTTTTCTGAGGACACAGAGCCAGTCACAGAATTTTGTATTGTTTATAAGCTCAAATATTAAAGTTTTGAATGAATGTGTTTATTTCACATCTGTTTCCTTTGCTGGATCAAACAATAAATAGTCATTTTACTGTCTGTCAGATGCTTGGTTTATACCTTAGTGGGTTTATTAAGGAAGAAAGTGAAAATGCACTTTTCGATCGGACAGATCTTTTCTTGTCTTGTTTTTTTTGACGCACTGAAGGTAATGTTCCTCAGGGAGCACATGGAGTGCAAGGACTTGTTTGTGTGTTAATCTGGTGAGTCAGTGTTCAGACAGGATGGGTTTCTACCTTTGCTTGTCATACAACAGCCATTGGTGATGTCACATGCAGAACACAGTCATAATCACAGTCATGATGTTGACACCGTGTTCGCTGTTATCCCAGCACTATGTTTAGAGGACGAATCTCCTGCCAAGACTAAAGCTAGCAATGCTTAGCAGACTTTCTTTATGCTTCCCCTCTGTGATAATTTCCATTATCGCTTTGGAAAAGTAGAGTTTGTCTGGGGTTTGCCGGGCTGTTTCAGAGCTATTTGCAGCGGATGGCGTGTGTCTGTTGTGAGCTGCTGAGCTATTTGCTCTCAAGTCGTTCGTGTTGTTTGCTTCATGCAGAGAAGGCAGACAAAATGGAGGGAAATAGAGCTTTTAAAATGGGGGGGACTATGCCAATTTCATTTTTTGATCCTAAATTGAGGGTTGGGCCTAATGTTGTCCTGACCAGCAGTTTGGTTCAATGTTTCCGTTTGTGTCTGCTTTGTTCTCTAAACATGTCAACCGAATCCACATTCTGTGTTTTTTGGTCAGTGTCTGCGAACATGATTATAGTTCCTCTAACATAAAACGTAATTGTATCATTTTTTGTAGCAATGTGCACTTCTATTCAGAATGCAGATGTCTATGTAGTCGGTAGACTGCAAGGCAGATTTGGCAAGAGAGTTTTAAGAGCATGCTTGCTTGTGATATTCAATAGTAGCCATGAATAGTGGCGATGTTAGAAAAGCTCTGATGTGCTCAGTGGCATCCGTGCAGGGCGCTGGTCTCATTTCGTCCCCTCAGGATATGGGTTGAGATGAGCTGTTCTGAGATGTGGTATCCCAGCATGCCTGCTCTCTGGACAAGAGACCACCCGTAAGAAACCGCCGCACTATAGAATAACATTGATCATGAGGACGGAAATGGAATTAAGAGGATGAAAGCTGGATCTAAAGCCAGGATAAATTCATTGGCGTATGTATGAGAATGCATACTTAGGAGGTACCAAACGAAGGTTTGTGGAGAAATATATATATATATATATATAATCATTGCGTGTGTCAGCGCACATGCTGTCTCATCGAAGAGTACATGAAAGCTGTGCTAAAAGAACATCATGTACCAAACGCTATTTGATGAAGAACTAAACCCTGGGCTGCGTCCTGTTTCAAGAGGGTATGACTCAATCTACCTTTGCTGAGAGGAGGAGGAAGGGGGTGTTGGATAGAAGAAGAGTAGAGGGGTGTAAGACAATATTCGTGGTAAACTGCCGTCACCAGTGGGATGAGATGAGCTGTAGGTAGGGGGTGGACGTCGGGGGACTCTATAGCAGGTGGTGTCCAGGCCCGGGCAAAGCTTATCCTGTACAGTCTTACCCAGGAGGTTAAATAATTAAAGAAAGGTGGGTGTATGGCATGGGGAGTCTAGACGTGTCTGGCGCCCGTATGGGGCGTCTTTTTAATACGAGAGCTTATTCTCAGATTAGAGAGCGAGGTCAGTGGCTTGCGCCCTGGCTAGGTGACAGTGCTGCTTTTGCCAGCGAGGCACAGACGAATAGCTCCTGCCAATGGCACGATTAAATGCGCCCTAGTTCTCAAACGCTTCCTGCTATCTGTCCAATTTGAAAGGCTGCGGGTTAGATCGCAGCCTTCATTTTTACTAAGCTTTTTAGCGTGATCGAATACGGAGTGCATCAAGTCCAGGGTCTTGATTCATTTTTTTAGGGCTGTCCTCTGATCTCATTTGTTCCGTAAGACTCAGTTTATTGGTGAGTCCTTTCCTTTCCTCTGTCTCATACATTTTCTTTCTCTTGCACTCCATCTCTTGTGTTTTTTATACACCTTGTGTGTGAATGGAAAATGTCTGTCACACCAGAATAGAGTTGCCTCTCTCTTCCTCTCAGTTTCCTAAAAACACCGAGACAATTCCACAAGGCATAGATACCTCTCTTCTTTCATTAAGTCTTGTTTTCTGCCTTTGCCCCTTCCACAGCCTCTCGTGAAGTGACTCATAGCATGTTGCTAGGGAATGTTCTAGAAAGGGGCATTTACTGCAGCCGTGAGATACAGTTGTGTCTTCCCTTATCATTGTGCAGTCTTTCTTACAAGTCTCCGGCCCACATGGGCGTCTGGCATGGCCCTTTCCTTTTGTCTGGCATTCTGATGGGACAACTCAGATAACACAGAAGAAGGGGGGCAATGCCCCCTCTCTAAGGTTCCTATAATGCCTTTTGTTGTCTGGTGTATGCTGTGATGTGGGCGAATGGATGCTTAACTAGATTTCAGATCGTGCTGGATCAAACGGTGCTTTTATCGCCGGATTTGTACATCTCTGTTTCCAGAACGGTCCACAGTCAAGACGACCGACATGAGTGGCTGTTAGCTTTTAGGTAACTACGCCTAGTTTTACACGTTGTTTTCACTCGGTGCACCACAAAAAAAGTTGTTTTTCCCTGGTCCTTGCTGCCTTGCCATGCCGATGAAGTCACTCGGAAACTAGTTATCCAACTCTTTGCTGTGGAAATCTGTTGTGTAATGTGTGCTTTGGTATGAAGTCAAAGCCCAGTCTGAGGAGTTTTCCTCACAACTGTGAGCTCGACTGTTGAATCTGGCATGACATATGCGCGTCTTGTGCCCGACTCCATGAGAATTGTACTGTACTGGGGAGACATTGAGGAGAGATGGAGCACAGATGGCTCCCCATTCTCCAGCCTTTCCCCCACCTCCTCCACCCTCTCCTTTTCTTTCCTCCTCGATCGTGAGAGCACAGCTGTTTTTCTTCTGTTATGAAACTGCCGAGAGGAGGAAACAGGAAATGGCTTCATGAAATATAGATCTGGTGGCCAGACTCGGCTGTCTTTGCAGCTTGTGAGCATGTTATAAAAAAGAAAGCAAGCGAGAGGGGAAAACGTTTTGGATAGGCTTATGTAAGGCCTCCTCCCTCCCGTCTCTTCGGCTCAGAAACAGAACAACCCCACAAAGGGCAAACAGGACTTTTTGACCTTAGAGATGAGGTGACGGTCACTTGCTGTGTTTGAACGATCCACTTCACCTAGGAGCCTGTTATAGGCTCGGTGACGGGTGTTAGCGCACATCTCCTCTTCGCTATCAACACAATGGGGCAGCAAATGTAGCGGTAAGAGGATTGAGCTGTCTGATCTCAGGGAGTCCACATAAGGCTAACCTGAATTCCGCCAGCTGCCTTTCTCTCCCTCGCTCTAAGGCTCGCCGTTGTGCAGTTGTTGCCACGTTATAGCAGTCTGTTTACATTTCTGGCCCATTGCAAACAGGCCGACGATGGTTTGTTGTGTCTGCACTGTCTGGGGTTGGGGGCGGTAATCATAACACATTAACAGATCTTCCGGGAAATGCCCTCACGTCTGGGTTTGACACCAGAGTCGCCCTATTAGCAGGAATAGGATTTCATGTAAGGATCGTGAGTTTACGAAACTTGCGTCACTAACGGCATAGATTGAGTTCATATTGAATTCCGTTTCGTTTCTAAGCAATGGCTAAGTTGGCTAGACAGAGCAAAACCAGAAATATCCCTGGATTCCGTATTTATATTGCCCTGAATGCGACAAAACACAGCAACAATAAACTCTGCCATGTATTGTTTGTATTTTGCAGTGTCTGGGTCAGAACCATTCTGAAGAAGAAAAGGTTGAGGCTACCTGATGACATTACCTTGTCTGGCCCCCTAAAGAAAATTCTTGTACTGTGTTATATAACAGCAGTGGACATGCCTGGATAGACGAATTGTGCTAGAGTAGTCTCCGGTTCTCCAGCTCAAATTAACCTTGTTGTCTCTGGGGTTCAGATGTGTCAATTACAACAAGTTTGCCCCCTTCCACAATCTACCACCGGTTGTCTGTCTCTTGGAGCAGGTCCAGGCCGTAATCCGGTTAGGGGCGGCAGATTTAGGTTGTTTTATCTCCTGTGCTGGGTTAACTCTCACGATACGTCTGGTCTCTGGTCCCTTCCTCCAGGACCTTAACAGATGGGGCCTTGTCTTGCAAGCACTCTCTCCAAAGCAGCCATGGCACGGCGCCACTTTTTAATGCCGTCACTTACGCAGCCCAGCTGCATTCTGGGTATGTTCCCTAAGTAAAGAGTTGCCATGATGAGAAGGTCAGAAGGGAAAGTTATTCTCAGAATTGAGATGAGTTGGTGACCTTAAAAAGCTGCCTTTAAATAGGTTTGGGTCAGAATAGTTGACTAGGTCATTTTCAGGTGAGCATGTGGATTTTTAATTTGTAGCTTTTACAGTTCTTGTGGCAGGACTTTAAAGGGGATGTAGAGTTTTTGGATTTGGTGTTGATGTTTTGATATTAAATACGTCTGACCTTAAACTTATTTTAAACATTTATTGTTGCTATAGTTTGTTAGAGGATATAAACTATGGTCTTCTTTTCTGCCTAATACGTCAAATTCACAGTGTGTTGTTGATGTTATATCCATTTTGTTTGTAAATGATCATCCTAACAGCAGTGTTAGACAGCTGGTTGTTTTTGCATAAGGATTTACTTTAATGTGACGCTGGTTTTTCCATTGTCTCGCAACACAAACATTGGTGTGTTGGAGGGAATTGTGGGAGTTCCTGAGCGGGCAGTAGGCCTAACAAGATTTCTCTCAATGTATGTGTGGCACATTTCTATGAGATTTTCATGTGACTTGGAAACAAGACCCTATTGACTTAAGCCTTACTTTGAGTTGTTGCGTTGGGCAGGGTGGGGTGTCTAGCCAGTCCAATTGCTTTTAATGTTTTCTGAAGAAATAAACCCGCGACAGGAAATAAAGAGTGGCGCGACACGTTCATTCAGACATTCTTTATACGACACATTACATTTCTTTATTTTAATTCCGATCTATCTGTGATGTAATTGGTTTATTTTGTGAGGTAATATAGAAGAAGCTGTTGGAGCTGTGAGCTAGCCGGGCAATGTGACTTTGAATCCAACTAACGTCATATTTCCATAATCCCCTTCCAACACTCCTCAAAAATTCTCTCTACATAAAGCTTTTAGCTTTCTTAAAATGCATGAAAACATCATTAAGATCTCCAGTCTTTGAACATATGAATGAATTGGTCTGTCTGGTTGTGGTCAGTGTTCCCCACCCAATCTCAAAACCTTCAAATTTGTCCTGTTTACTGCCCCCTGGTGGTAAAAAGCAAGAACATGTTGGGTTTGTCGTCACGTTCCTCGTATTAGACTTTGCAGCTTCATACCTTCACTCAAGTCATGCGGCTTGATAGGAGTGGTTCTTTTTTACATAATCCTCAAGCCACACATGAGAAATCTGCAAATGACTAAACGGTGCTAATGGTTTTCTCTCTGTGTTCTTGTCTTTCAGCTGAACTGGAGTTTGTTCAGATAATAATCATAATTGTGGTGATGACTGTAATGGTAGTTGTGATCATCTGTTTGCTGAACCACTATCGGCTGTCGGCTTGGGCCTTCCTCACACGCCACAGCCAGGCACGTCGACGAGAAGACGGCATGCAGCCGGTAAGTGTGCGTCTCCAGATGTTTTCGTCCAGATGTGAACGCCCCCTTACATGTGTTCGTATGCGTTTACGGACTGGCCACGTGTGTGCTGTCTGTGTGAGTTCTTAAGCCGAGTGGGCGGCGAGTTCCTGTTCTGCCCTTTGATCGCCATATGTGAGACTTTCTGACCGTGTTCATGTGGGACTCGACCGTGTGTGCGCCCGCTTCTGGGTGTTTGCAGCAGCGCTGGTGAACCCACGCCCGTGCGCTGTCCACTTCCTCGTGTTGATTTACGTCCTGTAGTTAGGAGTGCTGAGGCACGCTCGTCTAGACCGCCATCCATCTCACCTCCCAGCGAGAGAGTCATGAAAATATGGCAGGATGGGATTTAGAAATAGATGCAGAGCATGAAAGAAGCAAACATGGCTACAGTTTTCAATTCAGAAACAAGCTCATAAATAAAAATCAACAACATTCGCTGCTTTATTTTCAAGACCAACCAGCTGACTTCAATTAAAGATGCATGATTTGAATTGATTCACTAAGTGTAGTGTAGTATATTCTGATGCCTCAAGTAAATGTTGGCCTTTCTATCCAAACTTCATGTATCAGATTGGTCTGGACTCAAACAGTCTTTCTTCTTTCCTCTCTCGTCTAGGATGGCTGTGCATGGCCAACAGACAGTTTGGTGACGCAACAAGGAGCCACCGAGGTTAGTTGAGTCAACTGATGTGACCTGTTATTCAAGCGCTAGCTAATGAAAATGTTCAGTTAAAAAAATAATTGAGATTTGTTTGCAAACTGCTTTTCCACAAATACGAACAACAGTAGTAACACCACCTATGCATTTTCTTTAACGAAAATAAACCAGCATTTGTTTTGAAGAATGATCAAATCAAGTTTTGAATCTTAAGATCTCTTTCCTCTATGCTCAGGTGATGTACGGGCCGCGGAGCGGAGAGCGCTTCAACACACCATTTATGCAAAGGGACCGATTCAGCCGCTTCCAGCCCACCTACCCGTACCTGCAGCAGGACATCCACTTGCCACCCACCATCTGCCTGTCGGATGGAGAGGAGCCGCCGCCCTACAAGGGCCCCTGCACGCTGCAGCTCAGAGACCCCGAGCAGCAGCTGGAGCTAAGCCGCGCGTCGGTGCGTGCGCCCCCCAACCGGACCATTTTCGACAGCGACCTAATAGACGTTTACGTGCACGGAGGCGGGCCCCGGCCCCCTAGCAGCAACTCTGGGAAGAGCGCCTCGAACTCGCACGCGGAGGGCCCGCCGCCCACCTATAGTGAGGTGATGGGTCAGACGTATCCAGGCTCCGCCTCCTTCTTGCACCAGCACAGCAATAACGCACCACCCTCCAACCAGAGGACAGCCAGCCGCTCGGCCCAGCCTGCCGCAAGCACAACACTGTTGGTCAAGGTTAAGGAAGGCCGGCGGGACAAACCCGTGTGACTAGAAGGCGCAGAGAGTGGCCGATCCGTCGCCCGCGCTCTCTGGCACCGCCTCCTGGATTTCAAAGGGGCGGTAGCTCGGCTTACTGCACACTCCCCTTGCACAATTTCGAAATGAACGTTGAGGAACCAAGCTTACAAAGTTTATTTTTTTGTGTATTTTTTGGTTTCTGTTTCTTGCTAGAACTTGGGGGCCTTTGTATGGATATTTGAGCTCCTTGGCTAAATCTTTTTGTACGCTCTCCTGTATTTCAAGAAAAGGTGTGTCGGCACAGAAGGTTCATAGGATTGAGATATTTACTGTTTGTTTGTGCATTTCCAGGACCCGTGCACGACAATTGAGTGCCATGAGAAAATCTTAAATCTTGGGGACGTGACTCACAACGACGACAACAAAGAGTCTTTACGTCGCACTTGTTCCTTTTGACACGGCAGACACGGTGACCCTTAGTTACTTTTGATACGTCAGCGCACAGGTATTCTTTGACTTACCTGGAACTTTCTTTCATGGTTTTCTGAAATGGAGACGCAGAACTCTGATCCAGCCTATAACCTCCAGAAAGGAACTGCGTCGTGGCACTTATTCACAAAAGGGGTTTAGCAAACTGTTCAAATTCCAGATCATTTTCCACTGACCAAGCGAGAGATATTGGCATGGACGACACATTCGCCACTTTCATCCTGTCGAGTAGCACTTTAAACTTGCGTCACTTCAGCATTGTCATGGGGTCCAAGTGCAAGGGAATCATGGGAACTGTAGTCTTATGCACATCCCCTGTCCCCTCCTGAATGAGCGTGTCATATCTCGTGTTTGTTTACTATTTTAATCCGCAAAAAAGCATGCATATAGTTTTCCAGTTATCCATACTATGCTTTGGTTGACAATCGTATACGGATCTCATATTTTCCTTTCTTATCCTCCTGGAATGCCGTTTTATTCCGTGGCACCGCAGGAACACGGTCGTTTGTTAATCCGACACCAGTATTTATTCGTTGTCCACATCCACGTTTTTTCTCATCACCACATGGCACGCATTGGGAATGCTCTCAGACACGCAAACATCTGTTTTTGGCCTTCGCTTTAGAAAGTCCCGTAGAAAACCGGGCTGTTTATTTATTAACTAGCTATTTATTGAAGGTATCGGTTTGAGAGGACAATTGGTTGACGTGGGTGGGAAAGCCATTTATTCACGTTTGACACCCCTCCGGTGTTATCCTGCTTCGGCTCTGCTTGCCGTCACTCATTCTGACCGCACGGTTTGAGTTTGAGTTTGTACTGTATCGCTGCTGCTACGCGCTGCTACTGCTACTGCTGCTGCTCTTTGTTCGGTGTGTCCGCATCCCCATGACTTTATATATGCTTACCGACCGCCACTTACATACTTGTGCTTTTAGTTCGCTTCAGTTCTTGGTTAACTCGGTCGTCGTAGGAAAACAAATGGAAATGTATGTGTACGTTCGCAGCCGAGAGGTTGGCACGTTACTATTTCCATGAGCGAATTCGGTGCCTAACAGTGATGTTTAAGCAGACATAGAAACCCACTTGCACTCAAAAGTCCCCACCTTTGTTGTGCCTCACTTCCTATGGTGCTTCTTTCAGTAGTCGAACTCTGTTTATTTGTACGGTGCTGTATATAACTTGAATATATTATGCACATATCCTACCCAATGGGTAGACAACCACAAGAAAGCATTGTTAATACTGTAATATATTGTATAGATGATAATATTAAAAAGAGAAATTTAACAAGGTGGCATCAAGTTTTGTGAATGCCTTCAATTGTGCTTTGTCTTTTTTGTAAAACAGAGTAACGTTTGCAAAGAGAAATGCTACATTATGCTCATATATAAATACTTCTTATATTTTTTTCCTATACGGTAAAATGCAAATCTGTTATGTGATGAAACGAATATCAAGCAGTTATATAAAGGAGAACGAGCTGCTGCTTTTGTAACTTCCAGAGAGCGACTTATAAATGCCAGCGCTTGTCATTTGATTTATTTCAAGTTTGTTTTGCGACTGCTAGCTGTTTGGACTTGTAATAACCACGCTCGGGCGATCGCAGAAAATAACCTGACGTAACATAATTGTATCCTAGTTAACAAAACGAAATGGAACGGATTCTTTTCCGAGGTTTGGTGTCGGGGTGAGGCTGTGTCTTTTTGGTTGTAGGCCGACCAGACGAGAGAGGATTTGGGCGATGCATTTTGGATATCATTTCGTTTCTTTCTTTCGACACATGGTCAAGTGTGTGATATATACAGTATATATATATATACAGTAAGAGCATCAGACGCCCATAGCCGAATGTTACTGCATGTTCATTTGCTCATTTTCCTCGGTCTCCGCATCTACAGGCTCCTCTCCAGGAACTCGCTGTGTTCCCTGTACGTGCTCGGACCAATAAACGGGTGAATGGCTGAGAAATCGTGTGGGTCGGTTCATCTTGTTTTGTTTCATCCACAGCAATGTTCGGCGCTGGCCTTGACATCACATCACAGGACCGTATGACCTGGACTGCAAAGTTTTTTCACTTTTTTTTTACATGAGAAAAACAGTTTAGTGAGCGAGGAACACTGCTGTGCTTACGCCTTTTGTTTTTGTTTTGTTATTTAAGTCATTGTGATGTCAGCGGTTTTCAGTTTGAGGTCTGTTAATTGCAATACTTTTACAGGAAAAAAGGTGACTGAAAACTCGTTTAAAAATCAATAAAACTATTGCTCAAAGATACTGTTGTAGTCCCTCATGAAACCATCCCGCGCTTGTTCTTTCACTGTCATCAAATGGCTTGAGAGAGCAATTCAAGTCGAGGGAAATGCCCAGCGAGTCTCATTTGTGCTTTTGTCGTAATGCTGTTCTCCTCAAAGCAAGCAAATAACATCTCACGTCAGTTTTGTTTCTATTTTAAATGAGGGTTTGTACCTGGAAAATGACTACAGATATGATTACAATGGGTAATACTCCAGGCATATCAGTGAACGTTGGTTGTGTTTGGTTTTATACCGTACTAGCATTATTGTTGGGCAGATACTATTTTATTTATAGCAGCTTTCAAATGCCATGACATATTTGACAATTTAATTAAATGGGATTGAAGGGATACTCCACCCAAACAAATTACTCGCGCTCAAGTACAGTAGTTCCAAACCGGCATGCGTTTATTTGTTCTGTTAAACAGAGATATTTAGAAGAATGTTAACAACTGAGGTTTCTGGGGTAGTCAGAAAATGGTTGTCAAAGGTGTCCCACAATTGTTTTTTTTCCCCTAAAGTCTTTGAAATCTTCTTTTGTGTTTAACAGAACTAAGTAAAATATACAATATGTTTTTTCTAGCATGTTTCCAAATATCTTTCTTTGTGTTCAAACGAACAAAGAAATGTATACGGTTTTGGAACAACTTGAGCGCGAGTAATTCATGACAGGATTTTCGTTTTTCTGTGGAGTATCCCTTTAATGTTCAATCCCAGAACGAGAGCACGCGTGTGTTTTACATAAATGTGCTTTGGGCATTGTCATGTATACATAAAACACAAAGTGAGCTTTCACAACATTTGTATTAACTTAAAGTCATTCACGAAATGAACAATGTGTTTGTTAATTTTTGTTAAATTTCAGTTTTATAATTGACAGACACCATCACATCTGGTGCAGAAACAAAGTGGAGCAAAATAAGGTCAATTAGAGAATTTAGAAACATTTATTTTTAAGTGTTTCCAAATTAAGGTTGAAACAGTGTCTTTGCTACATGGACCCCCATATAAGATAACGTGACAGCATTTCATTCAATATGAATGGTTTTCTGCATATTCTCTATTGTTTAATAATTCTTCTTTTAACACGACTTATGTCGCAGTTACACCAGTGTCATAGTTACGCTGCAAAAGGCTTTATTCATTCATAAACATTCATACTAATACACACAATTCAGCTGTTATTCGTGGTGTTTTTACTTCATATTAAAACGTTTAATATGTATTCGGACACAATAATTTAGGAGAACCCATTAAACAGAGGGTCAGGGGACATCACAGAATGAGTCAACGAGCTCTTCTGAAAGTCTTTTTTCTTTGTGACCAACCAGGTTTCATCTTCACGAATATCTTCAGCTAAAGAACCCGCAGACTCCTGTCATGACTCATCTACACGAGTTGGTTTGCAGGGACTGACGCATGAGACCTAAAGAGTGCTTGATGCGATCACATTTGCAGATAAATACATTGCATTATAAAATGTCATTTATAGTTTTGCAAAAAATGCATCAATGTGTGATAGTGCACATTCTGTCACATAGGTTAAAATAAGACATCTTGACAAATTTAGGTTGATTCTGTACATTTTAAGGTCTTTTGCACTGTTTCAGTCAAACATAACACAGAATTATATGTGCTGCATGTACATTAACGGCTTTAAGAACACTGTTTTGCATAATGTCTAGTTACAGTCGGTTTCAAATCTTCCAATTTTGACCATTTTATGTTCAGTAACTCAAACCTGTGAGCTATAGCTTAAATAAGAGCTGCGTAATATTAATAAAACAAGGCATGGAGTATTACAGAGGCCTCACGTGTGGACATACGGGACAATACACTTCATGTACAACTCGTGCTGTGATTATCTCCAGAAACTAAGGTGTAGTACTATTGACGTATGATTTTATCATGTGGCCATAGCTTAGCCAACTACGTGAACAAGTAATGTCAAATGTGCAGCCTACATTAGATTCAGAGAGCACGTGTTTTCCCACATTATGGTGTTTTATATTTAAAGTAACATCACGTGAATCATTCTAACATTACTGGAAGACGTCACATCAAATCTTTAGTGCATTGTCCTTCTCCATAAACTAGACTCACAAGTCCAAACCTAACACCTCTCTTAGTGAGGCTACTACTCCTTTTTCTTTCGGAAAGACACTTTGTCTTTGGTTTCTTGAAGTCTTTCATTGAACTTGTCTTTCGTTTCCTCCATTCTCCCGGATAAGCGATCCTTGGTCTCTTCCATTTTCTCAGAGATTCTCTCTTTGGTCTCCTCCATCTTCTCCTGGAGATATTCTTTCACCGGTGGAGGAGTGGACATGTAGCCGTGCTTCCTCAGGTACTTTATAGACAGTGACGTTCCTCCTAATGTTACTGTGTACCTTGCAGGCGTGGCAATCTTCAGAAAATGAGAAAAGAACTTAACATTTGACACAACATATTTTTTTCATAATGACACAATATAATATAATATAATGACAAAATAGATATATTTTTATGTGAAATTGTTGGGCAAATGAGGTTAAGTCCCACCTTGTACATGGCATAGGCTGTTAATGCATAGCCGCTCTGAGAGTTCTCCAGAAGTTTAACAACCTTTTCAGGAAATCCAAGAAACTCAAGAAACGGCACCAAATTCACTCCTCTAAAAGCAAGACGGAAGAATTTCAATGTGTGCTGTAGATCAAATGTAATATTTAACAAAAATGTATATTGTTCAATATTTCCATCCTGAATTGCAAATAAAGAGCTCAAATTTCCTAAAGACCTTTATTCTGTGCAATGTTTATAAAAATATAAGCCTTGGTGTTTTCATACATATACGGACGTGCTCAAATTTGTTGGAACCCTTCCAGCTCAATGACGATTCCCGAAGAGTGATGAAATGAAAAGCTATTGTGTATGCAAGCCTTTGGTATGTCATAGAATTAAGCAAAGAAGCTGTGGAAAGAGATGAGTTATTGCTTATTCTACAAAGATATTCTAAAATGGCCTGGACACATTTGTTGGTTCCCCTTAGACAAGATAATACATCATTAGATTATAGTGTATTTGAAACTAATTTGTTTCTTTAATGAGTATCACATATCATTCAGCCTATTTAAACAGAGAAAAGTAGTCACTGTGCTGTTTGGTATCATTGTGTGCACACACTCAACATGGACCAGAGAAAGCAAAGGAGAGAGTCGTCTGAGGAGCTCAGAAAGAAAATAATAGACTAGCATGCTAAAGGTAAAGGCAACAAGACCATCTCCAAGCAGGTTCTTGTGACAACACTTGCAAATATTATTAAGAAGTTTAAGGTCCATGGAATTGTAGCCAACCTCCCTGTCCGCGGCCGCGAGGGGAAAATCCACCTCAGATAGAACACAAGGATAGTGCCAATGGAAGAAAAAGAACCGAGGATAACTGCCAAAGAGATACAAGCTGAACTCCAAGGTGAAGGCACGTCAGTTTCTGATCGCACCATCCGTCGCTTTTTGAACAAAAGTGGGCTCCATGGAAGAAGACCCAGGAGGAAGAAAAACATAAAAAAGCCAGACTGGAATTTGCTATAATTCATATTGACAAGCCACAATCCTTCTGGGAGAATGTCCTTTGGACAGAGGAGTCAGAACTGGAGCTTTCTGGCAAGTCACATCAGCTCTATGTTCACAGACGAAACAATCAAACTTTCAAAGAAGTGAACACCATACCTACAGTGACACATGGAGGAGGTTTGGGTCTGTTTTGGGGCCGCTTTGCTGCATCTGGCACAGGGGCCTTGAATCTGTGCAGGGCACAATGACATCTCAAGACTATCAGGGCATTCTGGAGTGAAACATACTGCCCAGTCACAGGTCATGGGTCCTCCAACAGGATAATGACCCAAAACACACCGCTAAATTCACCCAAGAATGGATGAGAACAAAACATTGGACTATTCTGAAGTGTCTTCTATGAGTCCTGATCTGAATCCTGTGGAACATCTATGAAAAAGAGCTGAAACTTGCAGTCTGGAGAAGACCCCCATCACACCTGAGACAGGAAGAGTTTGCCAAACTACCTGTGAACAGGTGCAGAAGTCTCACTGAGAGCTACAGAAAGCCTTTGCTTGCAGCGATCGCCTCTAAAGGTTGTGCAACAAATTATTAGGTTATGGGTCCCATCATTTTTGTCCATGACATTTTCATTTGTTTTATTATTTACAATATTATGTTGAATAAAAAAATCAAAAGCAAAGTCTGATTTCAATTAAATATGGAATAAACAACTTTGGTCAGTTTCAAGAGAGAAAATTAGCATTCTTCGTTTATTGTGGAGGGGTACCAACAAATTGGAGCACATCTGTGTATCCAATACATGTGGGTCCAAGACGAAAAAGGGACCCGGACTAACCCTTAGTTAAATTAGGATATTTAAGCTGTTTATAAAAAGCCCTAGTAAAAGATATTTCTGGTGTGCATCTTGAGACAAAACAATGACGCTGACATACTTATATAGAATAATAATAAAGATGTTTTAATGCAAGACTGCTCAAACATTCATTTTAGTCTGGGATTAGCCTTAAAGCTTGTCTGTGAAACCTGACACAAGTGTAAAAGTGCTTTAAATTGTTTTTAATTTAATTGCATTTTTTGTTTGTTTTTTCTAAGCAAAAAATAAATATCATACTTTTTTTTCTGATTTAAAGATGCCCACTAAAATGTCATTGAGTGTAACAATCTTGTCAGGCATATTTACAGCACAAATCCATTTATGACATATTAAGAGATGAATTACTTTCACCCCAAATGCTACTTAGTTTTAATTTGACATTTTTTTCATTGGCCACTATCCTGGGTTTTGCCCTTTTGTCAATAATAATGTTTTACTCATTTAAAGCAGAATAAAATGTAATATGCTCCCATCTTATTTATAAATGTTTAATATGTACAAGTCAGAATAAGCAAGTTGTTTGAATTTCTACATAAATATTGTGTGACATTATTTCAACCAAATTTGGACATTTTATCCTCCAAAAAGTAGACATTTTACTTGCATTTAATTGCTTTCTATTGACATTAAATCACTTTTGTAAATGTATTTTAATCAGACATATTAACGTCTTTGACCCATGTATTAATAAAAAACTGTATTTACAAAAACATCTGAAGGTATGAAAACATATTTGTCTTTTTAAAGTGATTCCTCATATTTGCCTGTCTAGTACACACATTTTTTAAGGACCCTCAGACACAAGTAAGAAGAATGTTATTTTTCATTTGATCTCAAAACTGTTGCAGTGAAATTTGGCTGCGAGCACTGAATAACTCAGACATTCATGACAAGTGAGGTCATGGTGAATTAAACAGCCCATTTTTAAGCATCCATTACCACCTCCCACATTTCTGAAATGTCTAGACAGTGGTGACCCACATTCAGCCAGATACACTGCAGAATAAACAGTCCCGCGTGCCATTTACTTCAATTCACCACGGACATGAAGATATAACCTCTGAGCAAACAAGAAATGTACTTATACCCCACAACACATCTGACTCTTGTAACATATGCACATATCAGCTAGAAATTCCTTGTTATCAGTTTCATTTGGCAATACTACAGCTTACTGTAGTGCCTGCAGGTCATACGTTCCACATCTCTCAGCGCTTAGCTTGTAAAACGTAAGCGTCTTCACCTTTGACACAAATCATCACAATTACAATAATCACATTTCTTACTTACTTCATTGCAGCGTAATAAAAGGTACCGAACCACAGCGAAGACGTCACCACGTGCACAGGGATCATGACTTTGCTGTACTGTTTAAAGGTCTTTTTGAACCTCTGCATGAGGCTTATAGAACTGTCCTGCAGCGGGTCCGACTCATCCTGCCCCGGAGCGCCGTGAACTGCATGATCTCTGCTGGAGCTTTGCCGAGGAGCCGGACAGGACGACACCGCAGAGGTGCTGAGCCATCGTGGGCTGGAGATCAGATGGGTCAGATGGGCTGAGGGTACCAGCATCTGTGTGGTATGACCGAAAGAAGACGAAGGTGTGATCTGCATCAGAGCAGCAGTCTGCCTGAACACTCCAACACACACAAACCTCTTCATCTCAACACAAGCTGCTTCTCCCAATCTGTCAACACAAAGTTGACAAAAGTGCAAGATGAGTCATCAATATTTCGAAAGAGGCGAGTTGTTCAAACAGCTCAAAACATGTTTTGCTGCGTACATACAAATGCTGCTTTCATCTGAATGGTCTGTTTTTATTTCTTATTGTGTGACACAAAACATGGCCAGCAGGGTGAACACAAAAAAACTAAACAAATAAATAAAAAGACCAAGAATCGAAATTTCTCTTAAAAATATATATTAAAAAACACATCCACACGTTTTAAGTTTGAGACTCATTTTAAACATATTGTTGATCTCAGATATGGGTTTTAATTAAGATATACATTTAAATTGATAAGGATATTTGTTTTTTAGATCAGGCAAACAGCAAAGGCTTTGAGCATAATATAAGAATCATTATGTCTCCAACAAATTTGATAACATATTAAGCAAACAAGACGACAAGTGGTGTAATGCTGCTGAATGTAAAACTGTGCAAAACACATCGCTACCTTTAACCCTGGTGATGGAACTAATGTTGGTCACACAGCTGTAAACATAAAGACACATAACGTTACACATTAGTACAGGATCACATTGACATCCACACTGAAATGAAAGCCAATCTCCTAATGAACCTAAACGTATTTAAATTCACTTCCGTATGTCATGACAGTAAGTTAGCGAACGTGATGAATCAGCTAGCAGCAGTGCTAATGCTAAGTGATGTCTAACATTTCAGCTGTTCGAATAACGTTAAATAGAATGTCACTGTCCGAACGGAAAAACGATAATACGAGAGAAACTCTGATAACGTTACGTACATAGTTAACCAGGACCATGGTGTCATTTGTTCACCGAAACCACATCTTATTCATGTCCCTTCTGTCATTGAGAGCCCGCACCAGTTACGACACATGATGACGAGCCGCAGTGCAATGTGGGAAGTGTGGTAGCCTGAAGTAAACCCTGAGAACTACATTTCCCGTCGCATCGCAAGGACTTAATCGATTTCTTTGGGTACAGTTATATTTATACCTTGTGTGTTGATGGCTTTTCGAAAAAAAGTTATCAGTGATGTTAAACATTATTGTAATGATGGGAAAATATCATATACACAAATGTAAATGGAGTACATTCCTTCTTTTAATTGTTTTAAAAATGAATTGCCTTGAATATCTATCCAAAGACAAACAATCCCTCTCTGACTTTTATAAATGTATGTCTGAGTCTCTTTCTATTTAAAATAGTAATTAATTTCTTGCTTCTTTCCCCATTTTTTTGTTACTGTATTGTTGTTTGAGATTTTTTTCCCTGTGTGTGTCTTGTACTTTTATGTTTTGTCTAATTTTGTCAAAAATATTGGCCACTGAAGTTATTTTGTAATATGCTATTGTTATTCCCTATTTGATTTTGTATATTGTTATAATAGCAAGATATATTTATAACAGTAGCCTATTCACGAAATACCCGCAACAACAAGGTTTCTATATGAAATGAATTAAAGAGAAACAGTGACGTCACACACACACACGCGCACAGTGAGAAGTGTCGTAAACTTGTGTAGAATTATTCCCGCAACGCATCGCAAAGACCTTTACGCACGTTGGTGTACAACGATTTGTAGAAAACTAAAAGGTTTTTACTAAATATGAAATCAATTAAAGTAAAAAACTGTATATTAAAGTAAATACGTGGACACACGTAAAAATGCGCTTTTCAAAAGCATATCGTTTCAAAGCAGCTTTAATGAAAAAGCACGTCCAACTTCGTTGCAATTGTGAAAATATTTGCACTAATACATTTTTGGTGTCCTTTCATTTTGTTTGTGTGGCGACAAAATATTAAAGCAAAGTCAATTCCACCCCAGTCCTGTAGGAGGCGCCGAACTCACACCATCCGCCCATATTACACCAGCGAGCTCCCTTGAATATACTGAGCTGTATGCGGATACATGATGGCGCAAAACTTAAGTGAGTACAGCAACGTTCATTTAGCCTCAGTGCTCTACTTTTATACCGCAGCTCACATCTTAAAATCTGAGATGTTTCATGAGCGTTCGCGTACTTTGAACGCCAACTAAGATAGCTTAGCTTTGTTTTTGTACAGATAAAACACGTGTCGACTCGACTCGACTCGACGTTGCGTTTATTTTTATCATCAATGCTCATTTAAACTATGGCCACTTCAGAACACGCTTGTATTATGCATTGTGTTGTGTGATCTTCATACTTTTACGTATTTAAAATGCAAACGCATAAACATGTGTCGGTGTTGGTTGTGATGCAGTGAATCTTCAAGGCCCCCCCTCAGTATCCACAACAATATCTGATAGCCCGTCATCCACAGGTTATGCCCAAATAAAATATTGCATTTGTTATACAAAATAAACAAACACGACAGCTTTTCGGTTGTTTTAGTAACGCTTTCTCCAGTTTCATTTCTGTTGTCCATGTGGTCAAGATTGATACTGAAGTAATGATGAGTAACGCAGTTACTTTTTAGACGCGTTATTAAGGAGTGCTTCAACACAACATCATAATAATAATGATGATGTGAGTGATTATGATTTTTTGTATTAACTTGCCAAACACTGCGAATAATACATTCTTTGTTGTGACAGGCAGTAAAAATACTGATGAAGAGGTCGAGCAGGAGTGTGGCAGAGATACTGCACATGCTTCATCACGGAAGAGACATAGGGATGCTGATGACGATGAATCTCCCAGAAAGAAGCTGGTAAGATGCTGTACGGTTGGTTTGTGCTGGTTGTGTATTGTATTGTTTTGATCTGATCATGGCTAGTTCGCAGTTTATTCTACAATGAATGTTTCTCAAGAAAACCCTTCTGTTGTACGTAACATGTTTGATGTGCCTATGGCATAACTTTCCTTAATCCTTTTCAATAGGTCATCTTTGGATATAAGCGACTGACAAATGCGTTGCAAAGGTTAATGTCAAGAGCTTTTGTTTACCGATGCTTTTCAGGTCACAGAGGAGTCCTTACACAGTGAAAAAGTGGCCACACATTATAACACACTCCAGGAGCGCGGTCTGGCAGAGCGCAATAGGAGCAGGATTGTCCACATGCGCAATTTCAACAACTGGTTGAAGAGCGTGCTTATCGGTGAGAAACACTGCCGCTTTCGTCTTCTCTCTCAAAAAAGTCATATAATGTACTTCAGGCCCCTGTAGAGGATGCAGTTTTCTGATTTTTAATCTCACGGATGGGCTTGCCAGTAAATTGAAGCGTTAGACTTGACCTAGGCCATGAGAAGCTTTTCTGAAGTTAGTGTGTTGCTCCTCTTAGCGGACATCTTGGACAAGGTGAAGCAGAAGAAAAGAGATGTGACCGTGCTGGATCTGGGCTGTGGAAAAGGAGGAGATCTTCTCAAATGGAAGAAAGGACGGATTGACAAACTGGTGTGTGCAGGTAATCGTACGAGCCTCTTTTTAGTTTGGATCTTTCCCACTCTCTTGCGTTGCTTATATTGCATGTAAACCTTAAAACTGTTCTGAGGACAGTTCTGTGATGGCACCAAAGAAATGTGACTTATAAACTATTCTTTTAGAGTCTTTTACAACAGACTTGACGAATTATAAAATACCCTGGCTAGAGGAAGACATAATGAGAAAAGTGTGGCACAGCTTGCACATTGTAAGTGCTTGACTGTTTTGTTGTTTATATGTTACAGACATTGCAGGCGTGTCCATTGAACAGTGTCAGCAGCGTTATAATGACATGAGGCGCAGGGGTCACCCAAATGACCGCACCTTTGCAGCCGAGTTCATCACTGCAGACTGCAGCAGGGTATGTGCATGGGTTTCTAAAGAAACGCAAAAAGTTTTACCTACAGTGTACCTGTAACTTCACATCGCTCATTGCTTAATTCGATCATACATACTTTAACTTGTATTTCACCTTCATAATGAAAATTCTGTCATCATCTCCTCACCCTCTTGTCATTTCAAACCTGTATGACTTTCTTTCTTCTGCCGAACACAAAAGAAGATATTTAGAAAAATGTCGGTAACAGAACAGCACAGCACAGCCCCCCAGTGGGGGGGGGGGGGGGGGCTGTTAACAACATTCTTCATAATATCTTCTTTTGTGTTCTGTGGATGAAAGAAAATCATACAGGTTTAAATGACAAGAGGGCGAGTAGATGATGACAGAATTTTCATTATGAAGGTGAACTACTCCTTTAAAGTCAACACTGCCCATCACCAATATTCCAATCTTCTCAATAAACCAACATCAAACACAAAATACTTTATAATGAAAGATATAAGCTTCACCTCAACAAATTCCTTGTATACATCCACTGGATTGGCTTCTAACGCTTGATGTTACTTCTCTCTACACGAACATACCCCATGATGCAGGCCTAGGTGCCTTGACATTTTATTGTATAGATGTTGATATTAAAATTCCAACTCAATAGATTTGACATCATAAGTATTGACAAATAATTACTTTATATTTGATAATGATTTTCATTTACAAATTCAAGGCACAGCAATGGATACTTCGATAGCACCGAATTATGCTAATTTATTTATGGGAAATTTGAACATGATTATATTTATAACAATAACTAATTCAGTTCAAACACTAAAACCTGAATGGGATACATTAATGACTGTTTCATAATTTAGTCAGGTTCAGAAACCGAGTTAGTTTGTATCGTCTATTAATTCCAAAATATCATCAATTAAATTCACTATGGAAAAAAGTTGTTAAACAATACATTTTTGTGATGTAAAGGTGACACAAGTGAATTGCTCTTTCAACGATTCCGATCCAAAGGATATCCTGAAAGTTGGTTGAATAATGCATCAAATAAAATCAATCGGTTGAATAGAAATAATTTCCTGGAAAGATCAACACAGAAACCTAACAGCTGATGATTTTGCGTCTTTCTTCGTAAAGAAATCTACCGCCATCAGCAGTCAGTTCTCTGCGCCGTCGCCTTTTGAACACGCCCAAACCCCCAACACATGCTCGCTCTCCTCTTTCTCCTATCTGAAAATGACGCTTCCAAGGTCATTTCTTCTAACCACCCAACTACCTGCCTGCTAGATCCCATCCCCACATTATCAACTCGTCTCTCACCACTGGTGCATTTCCCACAGTCTTCAAAGAGGCCCGTATTATCCAAGTACTGAAGAAACCCACTCTTAATCCAGCACTGTTAGATAACTACAGACCGGTACGCTCCTCCCCTTCATTGCTAAAACTCTTGTATGCAACCAGCTCTCCTCCTTTCTCGCGTAGAACAACCTCCTGGACAGCAACCAGTCTGGTTTCAAGAGCGGTCATTCCACCGAGACTGCGGTAATCTCTGTCATTGAAGCCCTGAGACTGCCAAGAGCCGTCTCTAACTCATCTGTACTTATACTACTGGATCTATCTGCTGACTTTGACTCAAGGCTATGGGTGTCTCTGGAATGGTGCTACAATGGTTCAGTTCTTACCTCTCAGGTAGGTCTCAGAGGGAACACCATCCCCATCCTCTCCCCCTCTCTTGTATACATGACATCCCTAGGCTCTGTCATTCGGAAACATGGATTTTCCTATCACTGCTATGCGGATGATACACAACTCCACCTGTCATTTCAGCCTGACGATCCGACTGTTTCTGCACGCATTTCAGCATGCCTTAGTGACATATCGCTCTGGTTGAAGGACCATCACCTGCAGCTGAAGCTGATCAAGAATGCAGCGGCAAGAGTGGTCTTCAATAAACAAAAAAGAGCACACGTCACTCCTCTCTTCATTAAGTTACATTGGCTCCCTATTGTCGCTCGCATCAAATTAAAGACTCTGCACCTGGCCTACAAGACCACCACTGGTTCGGCACCCCCTTATCTTCACTCGTGCAGACGTATGTACCTGCCAGATCCCTGAGCTCTGCAAACAAATGACGTCTTGTAGTGACATCCCAAATAGGTAAAAAATCCCTCTCACGTACCTTCTCCGGATCGGTTCCACATCTGTGGAATGATCTGCCTGCCGCTACAAGATCAGCAGATTCTGTGGCCATCTTTAAGAATCGTCTGAAAACACATCTCTTCCGTCAACACCTGACCGATCAGTTCTGACTTCTATCTCTTTTCTACTCTTTCTATATAATAATATAACAAAAACGTATCTCTTTATAGTGTGGTAGGGTATACAAGACCAATTTTATTGCACTTATGCTTTTTGTTGTCTTTGTTGTTCCAATTGCTTTCATTGTTTTACCTCATTTCATCGCTTTGGATTAAAGCTAAATGTAAACAGAGAAATTATTCCGTAAATTGTACTTTGACATATAACGAACACAGTAACTCAATAAAGTCAATCATACACAAGTATTGGTATGTATTATCATCTGATTAATCTTAAAATACATTTCTCTATTTTTCACGTTTAGGAGATCACGTAATTTGTCAATTCTGATTTTGTTAGGAGAAAAAAGTTTTCTGTGTAGACAATGTGCTGCATTTCAGAGTCTGTAAACAGTTAGTTAATGTATCCAACGACAAACAAATGTATTCAAATTAGATCTTGCATCACCTGTACAACCCGAAATGTGATTTACATGTTGAAATGTCCTTGTCAAAAAATATACATTGGTAAATCACTGCGACCGTTGAAATTGAGAATTAACGAAGATAAATCTAATATTGGATAAGATATAACCTCTCCTGTGGCTAGACATTTCAACGAAATGGAAAATAGAATCAAACAATTGAAATGTATAGGTGTAGAAGAGTCAAAGGATCACGTAGAGGTGGTAATATAAACAAAGAATTATTGAAGCGAGAAGCATTTTGGATAAATAAGCTAAATTCCTTAGCCCCTACCGCTATGAACGAAGATTTAGATCTTACGATTTTCCTTTAATGGAATTTGATTAGGTGTTTTCATGATTTTGGTTTAAAAATAATAAAGGTATTGATTATCTATGACGATGTATTTTTGATGTATTCAATCGATTACATTTTTCATGATGTATTTATTATTATATGTTATTTTTTGTAGTGGTATAGTATTGTTGAGGTGAAGCTTAAATCTTTCATTATAATGTATTTTGTGTTTGATGTTGATTTATTGAGATTGAAATATTGGTGATGTGCAGTGGCGACTGGTGATTAGAGACGTGAACCTGGTTGTTTCTGTGTGGCATTTAAGTTAATATGTGGGATATGTTGACGAGTGGTGTATATAATTGAGATACACAGGTGTAGATAATGAATATGATGTTGTCTCATGGTTTTAAATGCAGTATCCAATGGCTAAACACACTGAAGAAGGCATTAGCCGAAACCTCTGTGTTAATATGTGTGAAAAATCATTGCGAATCATTTTGTATAAAGAAGAATTTTGTAGATCAACGCACCACAACAATAAAGATCTTGTTTCATTTGTGCGAGACAAATCTTCACCTTTTAATCTTCAAGAGGTGTCAGATGATTCTCACAAAAGGGAAAATGATGAAAGTCATTGAGCATCAGCACATGACAGTACAGGGTCACCTGCCCTCTCTCTCTCTCTGTGTGTTTCAGGAGTTGCTGTCTGAAAAGTTTCGAGATCCGGAGCTTCAGTTTGACGTGTGCAGCTGTCAGTTTGTGTATCATTATTCTTTCGAGAGCGAACAGCAGGCTGAAACCATGCTGAGAAACGCCTGTGAGAGACTCAGACCTGGTGGATTCTTTATTGGGACAACCCCAGATGCATATGAGCTGGTGTAAGTTCTCACACATACGCACAGACACATCGGCTGGTGATGTATTATAAATTGCAATGATGAAGAGGCTGTGCTGTATTATACATGTAGTGTTGGCTGAAAGCTAATTCTGTGAATTAAAATGCACAAACCTAAAGCAATAATATCCAATGATTGGAGTAGGAATGCCTCTTTATAGAACACAAAATAGGTGCTTTATTTGAGGAATATGTACTGTTATGGATGTGACAATCCTGAAAATGTCACTTCATGCACTAAAAATAAATAAAATGTCCAGAGAGACCTCTCAGGGTTTTTTGAATCCCCAAATGTTGATATCTGTGCTGTAAGTATAGTAAAAAACGTCGGTTAAAACAGTTTTTCATAGTAAGGCTGACATTTTCACTGAATTGCCGAAATATTATCATTAAATGTTGTTCTCTGTTAAAAATATGATGCGTAATGTAATGCAAAAAAAATCTGATCATAGCTGTGATTTTGATATTGAATAAACCACAGCTATTGAACCGTTTGTTTTAAAATGATTTTTAAATGAACACACTACAAGTATAAGGGAAGAGCTATAGACGGTTTCATCTTAATAACATACACAAACAGCACTTATGGCTTAACTTCCTATACACATTCACAAACAATAGAGTGCCTGTAGATTATTTCTGATAAAAATCAAAAGAAACCGAGAAGAATTTGGCTAAACTTGTCTCTCCAATGTTTCGAATTTAATCTGCGATACCAAGCTCAACCGCTAGATGTCAGTGTACCATACGCTTTTGTTTAAATGCGTCAAAACTACAGGACAGAAGTTTTTTTTTTAATAAAATTAACTTTAACAAAATTCAACAAATCGTTTAGTCAATACGATTATTATACAATAAAATAATCATATAAATAAATATAAATAGATATATTATGAGACACTAGCCAAACACAAACCGGAAGTCAACTGATGAAACGGTCTATATGGTAATAAAATCTTGATGTTTTTTTAGTCTTTGGTCAGATGAACCGTCTTTTTTTACTAGAAAGATGTTATTGACACTAGTGTTTTCTCATGCAGTTTGTGTTTTAATATGAAGTCATCTTGGTCCACAGGAAGCGATTAGAGGAGTCGGACACCAACAGCTTTGGAAATGAAGTGTACAGCGTGAACTTCCAGAAGAAGGACGACTATCCTCTGTTCGGCTGTCAGTATGACTTTAACCTGGAGGGAGTCGTCAATGTGCCCGAGTTTCTGGTGTATTTCCCTCTGTTTGAGGAGTAAGTGTTGCTCACATCTAGTGCCTTGTTAATCCCATAAGATGCCAACAGAGGGCAGAAGAGATTCATAAATCTCACATGCCTCTTATCTGTAGTGTCTGAGATGTAAATGAGGATTTTATGCTGTTTGTGGCCTCTAGAAAATTCTTAAGAGTTTTTGTTTTGCTTTTGACAGGTTTTATTATAATTAAAGGCTTATGCATAAGAGTCTTCGTTTAGAACAAGCTCTCTTATTGTCTAATAAGCCAAAAAAGTACCTGTGCTTCATAACCAATAAATCAACAGGATTAGTTTGATATTGATATTTGTTGTTGTTTCTCTTTGTCCAGAATGGCTAAGAAGTACAACATGCGTCTGGTGTGTAAGCACACATTCCGAGAGTTCTTTGATGAGAAGGTTAAAGATGAGAAAAACAAGGTCCTCATGCAGTGGATGCAGGCGCTGGAGGTTTGTGTGTCTCTGTGATCCATTACTTCACTGAGTGAGAGTCTGGCATAGATCTGGGACGGCATGAGGGTGAGAAAATTATAGAAGAAACGCCAAAAGGATGTAATGCACGCGTGCACTTTTAGTATTTGACCGTTAAAAGGGATAGTTCGCCAAGAAAAAAAAAACGGACATTGTTTATCATGTCATTCAAAACCCTTAAACGACACAAAAGACATTTTGAAATTTGTTCTTTAAAACATCTACGTTTGTGCTCTGCAGAAGAAACTCATACACAGAAATGTGGAAATAATTTTATTTTCGCCTGGACTTTCACTTTATGAAAAACATATTTAATATATCTCATGTTTTTAGGAGTGGGTGCATCCTTACTTATTTAGATGACTTAAAATCTAAGGTTAGATAATGATATACACAAATGAGAATGTTACTGTAACACACTTCGGGCGGTGTGTTTCATTAACCTCACAACGCATCATTAGGAAGTCGTATCTAAAGGCTGTTTTTTTACATAATTTTATGTAACCAAAGGTTCTGTGCCACAGATCTTGCTAATCCATTTTCACCTCCAATTTCGACCTATTTGTTGACGTAGCACTGTGTGTTTGTGTTGTTCGGCGTTCTGTAAACAATCAAACGCAGCAGCTATAAAAGCGCGTAATTGTCATATTTGACACGCTCCGGGCACTCTTAGAGATATCTTTCATTGTCAGCGGTAATCCTTTTAACTTCTAAACGATAGTGTAAAGAGATCTGCTCCGCTACTATCGTTGGGGAAAAACCTTTAATGTCCTTGAGTCTGGATGTGACGGCTCATTTCAGCCTATAGCTGCCAGATCTGTCTGTGGATAATGATGCCTGTTCATCTGCCCCTTTCTTATCTTTACTTTGGCAGAATCAAACAGTTTGTGTCTCCTTGTTGTCATAGCAATACCCTCCGGATGAGAGAGGCCGGCTGGCGTCCGATTCTCTGGGGGAGTATGACCATGCCAAGACAATCTCTGAGAATCCTGCTGTTAGACTTCCCTTGGTGAGCATTAATATCATTTTCTCTCGGTGAAAGGATTTTTCTTTAGCCTTTTATTAATTAGGTTTTAATAGCGTGCTCTTTTTTTCCCCAGGGGACGCTGAGCAAGTCTGAGTGGGAGGCTACAAGTATGTGGTGATGTGCACTTTCTGTTTAAATCAGCCTTACAATATGTCATTGAGCGTCTTTTCAGATCTCATGTTGTGACAAACAGATGCTTTATGATCCTGAAATAACACGTCGGCTCAGCGTCATTGTACCAAAAATGACAAAAGAAAAGAGAGGCAGTTTAGACCACGAGCATAAGACTTTTTCTTTGAGACGGAAGAGATAAATACGTGATCATTCCTCCTGCTAAATGATAGCATTTGGTACTATTTGTCTAAATGTTTTTACGTCAAAATAAGTTTAAAGCGCTTACTTGCATGGCCGCAAATTTTGTAATACCGTTCTGTATATTTTACGGTGTTTAAACAAGTGGGCGTGGCTTATTCGACCGAGTGCACGTGAGACTAGAGCTCTTTGCACATATAGTCCAAAATCTTCGTATGCGTATTTTCGTATTCGGCGCTCGTTTGTACAGTCTCTGAATTGTCAAAACGCCTCTCAAAATGCTTGCTACGGATGCGAAAAACGCAGGAAATCAAACTCGGTCAGATATTTTTTATGATGGACGAAAATATCAGAGGCAGTGTGTAAATGTGATTGACACAACGTGAGGTCGTATTTATTTTTTAACGCGGGGAAATTTCGGACGAAAATTTTGGTGCAATGGCCTTAAGTGTGATGAAGAATATCATAAAATATATTGTTTGTTCAGCAAAATAATTACTCGTACCGTTTGTCATGTCGGCCACATTTCAGTTTTAGAGCACAAAGGCAACACATAGTTTATTGTGTATTCAAATATTCTGCCTAGCACATTAGTAAGGCCGTACGTTCTTTAACTATATGTGTACAGTCATTTATTAGATCAAGCTAATGAACTTGCCGACTGATACTTAATCACAGTAAAATATTCATGAGACGTTTTAGTCTTAAAATAATGTGAAACTGTGTAATTCATAAATAACAGTATTCTGTCAGATAATGTGAACGTCTTACACAAGTGAGTCCACACATGATGCATATCTATTTTTGTTGGTATGTCACCGTTATACAATAAATCAGAAATGAAATTTCTTAGACGAGCAAAAAAATAATGAACAGCAAAACAACTGATGCAATACTTGATGCTAGGGACACTTTTTCTGCCCCCGATCCGAGTCATTTTATTTTGAGTATCTGCTGATCTGAGTCCAGATCCGAGACTATTTTCCTATTGCTAGGTGCACGCTCCAGGTATATTCAGGTTATTGAAATATTACTATTTAACAGTTCAGCATACTATTAATGATAGTATAACATATTGTAGCAAACATAATGACTCCATTAGTCTTTTCAACTAATTCAAATAGCAGGATTAGATTAAACATTCAATGTATACGTCTTTATCATTGAAGTATAGTTAAAATGCTTCTCTTGCTGAATGACTGGAGAGTAAGGCGTCGACATGCTTTGATGTGATATCAAATGAATTCCAGTGGGCACAGGTTTTTACAGCATGAAGTATGATAAATAACTTATATCATATAATAACTGATACACATTTTTGTCCTTTTCAAACCAAATGCACACCATACTTTTAAGCCTTTATTTAATTCATAAATATTTAAAGTGGCTAATATAATGTATGCAAAAATGGAAGAGAAGAATGTTTGCTCTGTGAAATTGGCGCCAAATAGAAAAGATGTTATAGCCTCTTGAGAAGCCACTGTGTTTATTTAATGAATTACTTAAAACGCGTAAAGAAAATGATCGGGAGTCATATGTGCCTGTGATCTGTGAGAGTCATTCCAGTCACTTTGATAACTCCGGCTGAAAATGTTCTAAGCAAGTTTACTTTCTGGTTTTCGATAAGCCTGCTCAGGCATTTCTAGTGAACTGACAGCGGTATAGGATGTCATTCTACACTCGCTGCCTTTAAGTGTCAAAAGTGATGGTTGAAGTAGAATTTGCTGAGAGACACTGAGGTATGCGGCAGTGATCATCTGTGCTCCTCACGGCACTGAAATGCAAACGTATTTTCATCTTGTTTTACGTTACGTTAATGTTATGACATGACTATTTAACTGTTTGTTTATTTACATAGCACAATTAAAATCAACATCAAATTGACCAATGTAATGTACAATAATTAAATGACACAAGATAAAACCTAATATCAAACAAACACTGGACCACAACATTTGCTAAAAACATCCGGCTTATTAGCCTACAGACCCAGGCGCTAATTCAAGTAAATACAATTTTCAGATTTTGTTTAAAATAACCTAAGGAAGGAGCCAGTCTGAGATGAAGAAGCAGATTATTCCAGAGCTTTGGGCTAATACTGTAAAGGCCCGATAGCCGCTCAATTTCAGTCTGAAATTTCGATGTCCAAAATCATCTGATTAACTGATCTAAGAGACCTAGATGGTTTATAAATATGAAGGAGATTCGCTAAATATAATGGAACCAAGTTATGTAGAGCTTTATGTACCATTATCAAAAGTTTAAAATGAATTCTGTACTGCACTGGCAGCCAATGAAGTGAAGTTAAGATTGGTGTTATATGCTCTTTTTTTTTTTACGAGAACCTGTTAAAAGTCTAGCAGCAGCATTTTGGACAAGTTGAAGGCGGTTTAACAATGCTAGGCTGACACCAATGTACAGTGTGTTACAATAACCTCATTTTACAGATATAAAGGCATGGATAATCTTTTTGAAGTCATTGGAGAACTATAACGGTTTTACCTTTGCTATCGTAGATGGAAGAAATGGGATTTAACGACTGAATTGATCTGTGTATCAAATTTAAAATATCTGTTAAATTCAACACCAAGGTTTTTCACCATGGATTTACTCGCCCAAGTCAAAAGTACTTTGGGTATCAGGGGCCCAAAAATAGATTACTTCAGTTTTGCTATCATTTAGGTTAAAATAATTTCATTGATTTAACTTCATGTAAACATCTCAATAATGAATCAAAAGAAAAGTTGTCCTGCTTCCGCAAAGGTAAATACACCTGAGTGTCATCTGCTTAGCAATGGAAAGATACTCCATGTTTACAAAAAATAGAACCCAAGGGCAACATATATTAACAAGAACAAAATCGGGGCAAGAATGGATCCTTGCGGAACCCCACTAGATAATGTGGCCCTTCTAGAAAAATGTTGACCAAAAATGTACTGAAAACGTCCTATTTAAAAGGTGGAACTTCAACTGTGTGCCATGCCCTGGATTCCAACTGTCTTTTGTAGGCGAGAGATAAAGATATTGTGATCAATGGTGTGATATAATTTAAAACCGGACTGAAATGTTTAATGAAACTGACTAGATTCTATAAACTATTACACCACTGATGCTGTTAAAGCTACCTCCGAAAATTAAATACACCCCCACACCAATGAGGGGCGGTTCACCTGAAGTTTCCAGCTGGTTGTTATTATACGTTTTTAAGAACGTTCTGTGCATATGGCCAGTTCCCTGGAGTGAGGTATTCAGTCTTGTTACATGACTGAATTGACAAATGCTTTTCCATTACTGTCCATGTCTACACAAATAAATAAATCCAGCTCAAGCCAGCTTATACATTTATTATGCATTTGAAAACCTTTTAAGTTCTGTAATAACTCAATCAATTCACATTAAAATATGTGGATGGAAAATAATTTTAGATGCATGAAGATCCCTGTGTAGTGTGATGTATTGGGAGGCATCAAACTATCATAAAACTGCACCCACATCATCTAAGGTTCTGTTTCTTTGGAAACCAGTGAAAAGGTGGCCACATGCTCTTCTTCTGTGCCGTGCGTTGACATGGTCTAATCATAATGACAACAACTGTGTTGCTGTGTAAAATTTGCGCAAGAACTAGAGAAGAATGATGTTCTAGTAGACGCGCACAGAGCCTGTGATCACTTTAGTATACGCACTGCAAACAAGAGAGCGTTTGTCTAGTGTGCGTCCGGCTTTACGTGGCAGAAACGCTGTCAGTGTTGAAGCACATCACGAGTCTGTTGTTGTACTTTTGTAGCTTCCTTACGCACTTCTTACGTGTTCAATCTGGTCTGTTAGTCACGGTCTGATGCTGTGAGTGAGACCCTTGAAAATGTTCCAGTGATGTTGGGTTTTCTGTAAGAAACAGTATGTGATGTCCATGCCTGATTCTTTGTCTTCTGCATCTCTCTCTTTAAGGCATATACCTGGTGTTTGTGTTTGAGAAGATGTCGTAAGTCAGAGGAATGGAGCGTTTGCTGCTGATGTGTCTCCTGCGGTTTCCAGGAGCCTGCTGAACTCTTCAATTTCACAAATCTTTTTATACAGGCAGATCTTTTCTGAGTGGGAGGCTAAAGGAAGAGATTGTGTTTTGAGCATGTTGAGGAAAGGCGATGTGTACACGTGGCACACAATGATTATTCTGATGGATTCTGTGGTTACTTGTAACCTGTGTTCACCCAGTACTCTTTCTCTTCATGTCAAGCTAACAGCTGGGTAGTGTTCACCGTCCCTTTGGGTTTTGCCTTGATTTGCGGATCACACTTTCTCTTCATGCTTGATTGAACTCTCTTTGGTTTTCTTCTTCTGAAAAACACCCTCCTCCAGCAAATCGCTCTTTGTTTCTGAGTGTTTTAGCAAAAGCTCCTGTCTGTGTGTCCTGTGTCCAGCTATGAAATGTTGATTAGTTTTTGTTTAATGTGTGACCAGAGCGTCTGCCCACTTTTCTTATAGACTCCACACAAATCCATGTAAACGGAGACTTAGCTTTAGTTTAGATTATATTTCATTTGAATTTGTAAGCATATTTCACTGACATAGTCATAGTCGAAATGTTTAATTTGATTCTTTACTATCAGATGTCATTGTTGAACACTGTGTCAGTCCTGCGATCTGTCGAGGGAATGTAAAGCTGTTTTAGGGGAATTAAATCTTGAATTACATGTGTCTGTTGTATGCCTCTGACTGTGAAGTGTTTTATATGTAAGGGATAATGTACAGGCAGCCGGTTGTTATCGCAGAAATAAGCCACGACAGTATGTATCACACTGTAGGGGCTTATTTCGCGATAACAGCTGCCTGCCCGTACAATACCCCGCTTATTACACGGCTACTTGCCACATGAGAAAAAAACTAGACATGAAATGTGAATGGGAAATATTTGATTAGCTCATTTTTACCGAATGCAGACTTTCTGCGAGGAAAAGCTGTTTAGTTTCGGTTTAAAGTAAGAAACGACGTTCAAACGTCACGATCAGGCAAATTGTTTTAATCATTTGTAAATATAATGTCATATATGTTATTAAAAGACATATTTATAATGATTTTTTGTGTAATATTAAACTGCCCCTCTCAAAAATGATTTGCAGCATCCGGGTTACAGAGTGTTATTAGTTTTGAGCGGTTATTATTTGAAAATAACAACCTTGGAATGTCGCGACTGGCCAATCAGAATCAAGCATTCCAATGAGCCGTGTAAAAAGTCTTGTTCGTAAAGCCTTCTGCTAAAGATGCTTGAAATCCGATGTGTTAAATAAGGTCGACTTGTTCAATGTGCATGACCTGAGACCTACTTCTATACTGTACGTGAAAATCGGTATGCAAAACTAGTTCACCCGAAACCTCATATCAGGGCTGCACAATAATGCTGAAAAATGCAATCTGATAGTACTTTACGTTGATCAAATAACTGTACTATGTTTAAATGGATTTAAATGATGCAACAGAGTTTTCTTAATTATAATTAAAAATTGAATCAACATGATCATCATGGTTTTGTATATCAGGGCTATTGTCATTGCATGTACTGTAGTATATTGGGACACTACTAAACATCATAGGGTCAACAAACATTCAGGTCACATGACAACATGGCGGATATACAGTATAATGTCTTGAATGTGTTCATATTATGTGTGTCATTATAAAACAGTCAGTTCTGGTCCTTGACTCTGATTGGCCGAGCAGAGTTCGAAGCCGTTATAAAATACACCGATTTATAACGGCTGACCGTATTACGCAGCCTAAATATCATTTGATTTACTTTATTTTATAAAACCTTGCTACGCATATGGAAAAACCGTTCTATAAAAGCAATAAGCCCCAAGAAGCATTGGGTTACAGTGCATTTTACAACAGCTTCTTGCTTTAATAGAGAACACACTGATTTGACGTTTGAGAAGTAGGTTCACTTCATTTATTCTGTGAATGGTGAAGAAATGTGGTCAAAGTAACAGATGATGGATGGATGAATAGATTGATGGACAGATAGATGGATGGCTGGCACCAGACAATCTGAAGTTAACAGTGAATGGTGTGAAAATAATCCAGCGAGAATCCGTTCTTTGGATGAAACCACCTAAAAAGAGTGGAAAGAGGAGAAGGCTAAAATAATCACATACACATTGAAAAAGACAATAGAAAAGGACAATAATGACAAGAAGTATAGTATAAAAGGAGTCGTATCAGAGTTAAGATAAGGGTAAACTAACATCAGGACCCATTCCTGTCTGTTAAAAACTGGCTGCAGTGGGCATAGGCTCATCCAAATGAAGCAAGATGATAAAATATCTGACAAATGTTGCTCTGATGAATCTCGATTTCTGCTGAAACTTGCAGATGGAAGGATCAAAAATGAGTATAAACAACAAATCCACGCATCATGCCGGTCTTGAGTCAAAGATTTAAGCAGCTAGTAGTGTGATGTGTTGTCTTGGCAATGGCATACATTAGACTGTTTAATACTCATTCAGCATCTGTGTTTAAGAAGGATCGTCATTGAACATTAATGCCCCTTCTATCGTGTGGCACAAAACCACCGAGACTCAAAATATCTTCATCGTGTTCCGCAGAAGAAAGAAATCACAGGTTTTAAACAGCATGAATAAAATATAATGACATCATATTTTCTGGGGGGCGGACTCTCCCTTTAACATTTATTTAGACGTTTTCCCCCACACACTTCAATTGTAAAAGCGCTGTCATAAATGAACAAAACACATCATGTAATTCTCTGGTCAGCTTCATATTTATTTGTGTTATTTGTATGCACCATTTTCAGCGCATGTTAAAAATGAGGGATCATAAATATTTCATTTTGTGATTGAATAGACGCACAACAAACAATTGCTGTGTTATATATATCAATGACATTAATAAGACATTGTTAAAGCTGTTCAGCTGCACACAATATCAAGATCATTTACGGTTGAATAGATTATAGAATTACAAATTCGTTGGGACAAGGACTTTTCTTCATTGATATAATTGAATTCTGAAGCAAAATTGATTTAGAAGTGTAACATCGCCTCTACTATGATAAAGCAAGTGACAGCGCTGCATTCAGCAGATCGATAATCCCATGAGCCCGGCACAACATCCAAGATTTTCAGCTTGTGGTCACAGAGTTCAAACAGTTACTGACCACAACACACACGTGTGCACACACTCAAACAAAGGATACTTTAAACACAATATGTCCATTTCCTAAGTGTATAATCACAATTGTTTTTGTTTGTTATGGAAAAGATCACTAGTTAATATCCTCCAAGCTCATCAGCACTCTTAGGTGCGGTCGATTCACAAAAATGATTTGTTGTTTTGTCGGTTCAACTTAAAAAATTAAGTTACCTGGTTACCTCAAGATTTTGAGTTAATTCAACGAGAAATCCATTGAGTTAACTACTATTTTTAAGTTGAATTAACTCAACATTTCAAGGTAGCCAGGTAACTTATTTTTTCAGTTGAACAAACAAAAACAGCAAATATTTCTTCACAGTGTTGTGTTTGGCCAGCAGTTGGTGTGTGAGTGACAAGTTAGCTGTGGTTATCGACATTTTGTAGTCATGTAGTCACCTTAACTGAAGTGAAATCAATTCTTGCCTCGCTTCCACACTGAAAATAAGCATTGAGTGAAGATATTGACAAACCGGAGCATCGCGGGACAACATGATAAACGGTTAACTATAGAAAACATGGCCAGTGTTTAAGTTCACCACCGTTAATAGAAGAGGTGTTCAGGTCATGGTGAAATCGCAGTGTAAAGCCTGTGCTTGTTATTCTGTCTTACTTTACATGCTGTATTATGATGAAGCTTAAACTAGAATTCTGAAACACAGCCAACAAGAGCTTCATTAAGGAGGATGTGATTCATTCTCTGCGCTTACATTGGACGTGCAGACAGTCTTGAATCCCAATGAACCTGTGATCCCATAAAGAGCTGTATGACAGGTCGCCCCACCTGTCTTTGCTCGCAGCGTTTCGATAGAAAGGTCAATGACATGAATTATTTTCTGTCTTAAAGACAGTCCCTGGAAGACTCTGCCTGGATGCAGCTGCACATGGATTTGTCTTAATAACAGACTGGCTCGTGTTCAGATTTTTAGTCGTAGCGGATTGCTCTTCTCTGGTTTCTTAAGAATTATCTTCGTCTTGAACGATAATGGAAATAATTACCATCTAACTCTGCTCTGAACAGGTGTTCACCACTGGTTTTGAGAATAATTTGCAGTTCAAACCAGAGCTCCAGAGCATGGCTTGTTTTATTTTTAACCTCTTCATGTTGTATATGATTTTTGTAATACACCCTTCATAATGCACATTTTCGATCGAATTGCACCAGATTCATCAGTGCACATTATTTTTAGGAATGTTAAGTCAAATAGTATTCAATTAAAGGTGTGTTAAAGATTTTGTACACGTGTTGTGTAGTTGTGCTTGAAGTGTCAGCTTTGCAAAGGATTTTATTGAAGCCTGTTTGCTGGTTAGTGTCCTCAGATGGTCAAAATCACAAGGCAACGATTAAAAATCGTATGACGGGATAATATAAAAAAATATGCTGAAATTATAAAAGCCGCCACTGGGTGCTTAACCCTTGTGCATCAATCCAAAAAACTCACACTTAGGCTGAAAATTGACAAAATTATCCATGTCCAAACATGGTCATAAAAATATTATATATACAGATTTTTCACACTTTCAATGACTTTATTTTCTCACTAGAATCAGTTCTTATCATAACTACCAAACTTTCGTTCATATTTAGAATATTAACCCTTTAAATAGCAGTTTGTTTACATGGTGACCCTGTTGTTTTTATGATTTTTTTTACAATTCTAATTATTTGAAGCTGATTTTTGTATTATTATTACTCGCCTGGATATGTTATTAATCAACAACAACAATAATTTTCATGCATTGTTATTTTTTGAGCACTGTAAGATTTAAACCAAAACTCACACTTGTGAAATGGACGAAAATGTCCATGTCCAAAAACGGTCATAAAATATTATATATCCATATTTTTTCACACTTTCAATGACCTAATTTTTTCCACTAGAATCAGTTCTTATCATAACTACCAAAAATTCATTCCTTTTTTTAGAATTTAAACTCTTTAAATAGCAGTTTGTTTACATGGTGACCCTGTTGTTTTTCATGAAAAAATGAAAAATTCTAAATATTTATGATAAACTAAATGTGAATCAAAATGTTTATTTTTATTGTTGCAGTCTTGGATAGGTTAATAATTAACAACAACATGACATTTATTGCATTCTTTTTTGAGCAGTGTAAGATATTCTCAAAATAAATCACAAGTGCATGTTCAAAAAACCTCATAAAATGATTATATATAGATTTTTTTTTTACTTTTACTAACTTTAATGTTTTAAACAGATCCTTTCCAGATCATAACTACCAAAAGTTCATTCGTTTTCAGAGCTTTAACCTTGTTTGTTTATACAATACTAAATCCATTATGCATTTATAGTGAAAACTTCTGAGTTTGTAAATGATAATCAAGCTCACATTTTATCTCAGTTTAAAAAATATTAAAAAGGAATATTAATGGGATAAACAAGGGATAAAAAACATGGTAGAATGAAAAATATGTTCAAATCTCAGTAAGCTCCAGTGAATATTAGATGTTGGATTTGTGATTTTTTGTAAAATATGGTGTCTTTCTTTGAAACTGTATACATACACACACACAAAAATGTTCAGTACACACACACAAACCACACATTGACATCTATACTAACACATAAACACAGTTATAGCTTTATTATTTGTTCGGTTTGCCCGCAGTGCTGTATAATGCAGCAGAAACAGGAAAACTAAACTGCTCCATAGACTAAAATCTTTATTTTGCCAACATAATCAAAGGATTTTTATATGGAATGTATGATTTATGTTTGCAAATTTGTAGTTTAAATGGGTTTCAATGAGGACATTTTTGTCCAAATGGACCTGAGTTTAACAATTGTATATACCTAGTTTAAAAAACATTTATGAAAGCAAAATAGACCACAAAAAATACACACCTTTGCAAAATGTATGATGTTTGTATAAACACAGCCAAAACGACAAAGAAAACAAAAGTTGAAATGGACAAAAATGCCCAAAATAGCGCACAAGGGTTAAAGTAGAATAGCAAAGGATGTGAGACCGGGGGCTGTTATGCAACATGTCACCCGCTGTCTCGCGAAACTGAGGGGTGTCATTATCTGAAAGGTCTCTGGAGGAGAAGCTAACAGGCTCCTCTGAACGAGGAGACACACACAGAACGCTTCTGGCGGGTGAGGAGAAAGCCTAAAAATACAGCCGTAATTCATCATGCAGCAGATCGATAATCCCATGAGCCCGGCAGAACATCCGAGATATTCACACACAGAACGCCTCTGGCATGTGAGGAGAAGCCTAATGACATTACAATGGTTCCGTCCTCAAAAGCCCTTAGAAATCAAGCTGTCCAAAGGTAAAGCAGAGGAATACGCTAGGAAATCTGGAATCTAGATAAATAAAATCCTCCACACATTTATATTGTTATTATTATTGTGTTGTGTAGAATTCATGTCGTGCAGATATAAATATGTCTAATGTATATTTAGAAATAGATTTTCATCAATAAAAACATTTTATTGACTGAATCATAAATTGTAAATACAAAAATAGGATTGTACAAAAGTATAATATTCACATATTCCTCAATGCTCACCCTACATATTAAGTATCAAGCAAATGATATAACATTTTATGTGTGTATGGCGGCAGAATGTTAAATATATGTAAATGGCACAAGCTTGTGGGAAAACCTTATTTGAGTTGAGACTACGATAAAAACATGTAGAATTAACTGAGCATATATCAAATCGTTTTTGTCGTACTGTAGGTTTTACAAGGATGTTCATCGGATGAATACACAAGGATAAATAGACTTGAGGCTTTTCTCAGCCCCCTGAATCTAAGAACACACAGTCTTTGTGATTTACGGCACTGTCTGCGGTTTCCCTATACTGAACATGTCTGCTTCAGGAAAATCATTTGATATACTTCAGACAGGAAAACAATCACCTCGCTTTTACTTTAAAGATGCAAACAAAGGTTTGATTCAGACCAGCATTTGATTTTCTGGACTCCCGAAGAACAAATTTGTTTTGATGTTTATTTTAAATGTTTAAACGTCAATGTCAAATTAAGATTTTCTTTTAGACAAAGATTATTATTTTCTATGTGTTGTTTTTAATTGTATTTATGTTGATGGGTGCTTAAAAAACATTACAATTCTGTTATGAGTAGTTGTATGGATTGAGCTCTCAATTTGCAGAATGAAATGTAAACTGAATAACACAACAGTTTGCACTATTGCAGGTAATTTCAAACACATCATGCTTAACAAATTCATTACAGCAACATAATCTTCCTTTTAAACTTAAATACCAGCCCTTTAGCGGATCTTTCATCCAAAGCGACTTACACAGGAAGAAGCTTGAACATTTTCTCTTAACAGGCAACAATAAGCATGCTACACAGTACAGTGTAATATAATGATTATATTAATAATAATATTCCAGCAAGTGTTTTTTCTGCGTGAATGGCACACCAATTTAAATGCCAGTGGAGGTGTACATCTCATACACATCCTGGATGATGAAGAAATAGAGGGCAGACTACACTGTACATTTTTGTAAATTTTTATATAATTCTTTATGTCATTTTTTTACAGATTTTCCACGTAAAATAAAAAAAACGTGTTTTTAGTGTTTTTTTACTGTTACATTTTTTTTTTAAATACTGTCAGAAGCTGTAAAATAAAATAAAAAACAGAACATTTACAAGAAAAACGGGGGGAATGGAACTCTACAGGGAAAACACTTTATTTTACAGTTTATTTCTGGCACCCCAGCTGAACAAGACAACGGGTTTATAAGAAAAATGGGGAAAACAATTCAATATATATCCTTATATTCAACAATTTTACAGGACATTTTCTACAGTATATTTCTGTTTTTCAAGTTTACAGGATTTTTTTTACAGTGAGAGGAAGTTGTCATCACATGCAATTCTTAACATTAAACCACTGGCAGTCTCTGAAATGAAAGATGACTTCTGCCGAGGACATCTCAAGAGGTTAACACGTATCACATTTAATCTTCAGCCGTCCCCACGAGACAGAGAACTTCTCCAGCACCGTTCTGAGACACCTTCACAGTCTGGTGTTTGCCTGCAGGGTATATCAATGAGCATTAAATCAGCAAAGGACTGGGGATATCTGAGGGTCTCATGGGGGTTTGATGAGACCCCTGCAACACCTGAAAGTTCTGAGAATTTCACCAATTGTTTTAATTGAAGCATCCCAATAAATTTTCTTTTGACTGAAAGACCTCATATACTAAATGTATATCTAAAACATGTGTAATTACAACGAGATTTGTACATGTTCTGGGTGGTTGTTAGGATGTTATGAGGAGGTTTTGGTATGTTATGTGGTTATTGAAGTGCTCTGGATAGTCGCTTAGTAATTGCTAGATGTTGATTCAAAGGTCATTCAATTATCATAGAATTACTTAGAGAAAAAATAAAGAACAGCGTACAAATGTAGCCCATTCATTGTGATACCTCTATAACCTGATTTCTGATATAATGTTTCGGGGTTTTCAAACCACAGGTCAGAACTCATCTGTGGATCACACAATGGAATAAGTTTTCTGTGAATAACACCAAAACGTCAATGAATGACTGACTACCGAATGATTTCAATATCTCACCATAAGATATTTTGGTTTTGCAATTAAACTTTATTTTTCGTTTATGCAACAACAAAGCAAATAAAAACCACTTTACTAAAAGAGATGAATGTGTATTTTTGAATACGTATTTCCATTTAAAAAATATTCCGCTGTGATCATTCTGTCTGTCTAGGTAGGGCCTGGAATAAAATAGTCCAGGAACCACTGAAGGCAGAAATGAATTCTTGTTAAGAGCTGCTCTGGTCAAGGGCACCTTACATTCGTGTACATTGCAGTCTTTGCCCTTGTTGCTGTTTTTTTCTCAGAAAGAAGAGAGGGAGTTCTGTCCATCAGATAGGGCTTCTTATGAAAGCAGCATCAGTATGCATGTCATCTTGTTTTTCCTGGCCTGCCGTCGAGCTTGTAAAGTGATCATAGCTGCTTATTAATTATGTTGATATTTTCTGCTGATTCTACGTGCTGAAGTGATTCCATCAAGTTCCTTTGGGATTCTTTGAGTCTCTTACAGTCAGTTATAATGACATTGCACACCTGGTGTTGTACAATTTTCTAATTTACCAACAACCGTCTCCGGGTGCGCCGGACCGTCATTGTTATTAAATGAAATTCAATTAGCTGATTATTCATTGAAATTTCACCTACAGTATGCAGAAAGTGAAGTGAATAATGAGGAAAAGAGGGTCATTATGTTGTAATCACTTATTCAATGCAATTTTGTCATTGTTGGTAATTGTAGTTGCAGCTGAAGTTCATTGTTTTAAAGGGCATGAGGAACTAAGCATGTGAAAACGACAAAAAACTTAATGAAAAAAGAGACAAAATAAGGACTCGGACTATGAAAGGGATCGTTCACCCAAAAATGAAAATTCTGTCATCATTTACTCGCCTTCAAGCTGTTCAAAATCCAAATTAATGTCTTTGTTCTGATGAACACAGAGAAATATATTTGGAAGAATGCTTGTAACCAGACAGATGTTGACCCCCATTGACTATAGTCCATAGTAGGAAAAAATACAATGGCGATCAAAAGTACCCCAGAACTGTTTGCTGTCCTACATTCTTCAAAATGTCTTCTTTTGTGTTCAACAGAACAAAAACATGATAAAGTCATTTTTCCTACTAGGGGGGCAAGATCTGTTCGTTTATAAGCATTCTTCCAAATATCTCTCTCTGTGTTCATCAGAACAAAGACATTTATACAGATTTGGAACAACTCGAAGGCGAGTGAATGATGACAGAATTTTCATTTTTGGGTGAAGTGTCCCTTTAATGGTAGAAAACATCATTCATGTAAAAATGTGTTTGAAAATATTACTGCTTCACTTGACTGAAGCGATTCTTCACTTCAGATTGCATAGTTCACCTAAACCTCATTCAAAAATGTGCTATGCTCCTCATCATACTCGAATCGTTTCGCTTCTGAAGTCATTTGGATTACTTTAAGGATGGAGGTGCGTTTTGGTCTTTGCCATGTTGGCTCCCATATAAGAATATAACATGTTGGCACGTCAAGATGAAATCATTTGTTTGTGTGTAAATGAAGAAACAAAATCATACACTTCTGGAATGGCATGAGGGCGAATATTTTGTTGTTGTTGTGAATTTCATCCAAATTTCCGATCTTGAGCAAAAGTACGCGAAATACATTTGCGAGTATCTGAACAGACATTGACATCACATTGTACATTGCACAGGCATTGAAATGTTGTCCGAAGAAATGTCATGGTCAATAAGAAGATTTGTGATTTCTAGTTGGTCTGGTTCTCTTGAATTTAAACACAGTCTCATGCACTGGAAGGATGGATTCAGGTGACTTTTCAGTGGATTAAATCTAACAACTTGTTTCGTGTAAACCCCAGCGCTTCATTAAAGCGATTGGATTTGATTAAGAATCCATCACGTCACATCACACATTCAAGCACTGCGTGTCATTATGGCCTGTCCACTAATGGGCACTCTTCACAACATGTAGTTTTAAACCGTAGTTTCGCTTCATTTGTTTCATGTTCATAGATCCTCTGTGTGTGAAGCATATCACAGGTTCATTAACACAGCTGTGTTTGCTAAAATGATCTAGTTGTTATCGCCTCTTTTGATAATGATTCTTTTCATCTGCATCACGACGTTGATGATCTGTGGCAGGCACAATGACACGGTCACACAGCAGCAAAATAATGTGTGCAATTTTTGACAAGGAACTAAAACCACACAAGTCCTCTGAAGCCAAAAGATGACGACTTATTTGCTTTGAATCTTGACAGCCCCAGTATTTAGTCAGTGATATAATGTAGAAAAGAGTGACACGGATGTACTTTATTGTACATTTTGTGTTCAACAGGAGACAGACAGTGTTAACATATGACAGAGGCTTAATTGGAATGTCTGCTCATATCAACACATTCACAGGAACTTATGTACAATTAAACCTAAATCTAGCTTTTATTTTGAAGTTTAGATTAAATTCTACAACAGTACTGGATTTGTCGACAGTATGTCTGTGACGGCCCGGGAATTGGCCACCCAGAAGCAGTGAAAAGGTCTCTCTCTTTGTCTCTCTCGCTCGCGCACTCATACACACACATACATACATGGATAATTAATTAGTTTGAATTTAATCGTTTGTCTTTATTTAAAATAAGTACAAAAACAATTTATAATTGATTAATAGTTCTTTATTTTTGTAGGTTTGCATATATTTTTATATTGCATATTTACATCGCTGCTGATTTGGGTGAACACAAATGAGTCATGCTGTATTGATTATTAGGGGTCAAGCCCCGAAGGGGTATAGACCCGTATTGTTATCCGTTCTTCTTCTTATTATTATTCTTTTGGAAGTCTATGGCAGCCCATTGAACCGTATGCAGGAAAGTTATGACATTTTGCACACAGATAACATCCCTCCAGAGCAAATTTGGAGTCTCTATCTCAATCCCTCTAGCGCCACCAACAGTCAACATTTTTACAGACATTTTTGCCCATAACTTCTGAACCCGTGCGTCGTAGAAACGTTAAACGAACTTTTTCGAAGTCAATCCGTTCTTGTACTGTGCGTCAACGATTTTTCGAATTCAATCCACTCTTGTACAGCATGTCAACGAATTTGACAGAGAGCTCCCCAAAATGGATTTGATGCTGTATCAACATAATGGTTTTCAATTCACATTCGTTTATTTGATGGCTGGAGCCGAGTTGTTTGAAATCAGAGTTGACATATTCCGCCACACTTCCTGTCCGCCATATAGAAATTATTTTGCATGAAATTATTTTGCATGCAAACTCCCCCCGTGCCTCGGGGGTTTCCTCCGGGTACTCTGGTTTCCTCCCCTGGTCCAAAGACATGCATGGTAGGTTGATTGGCATCTCTGGAAAAATTGTCCGTAGGGTGTGAGTGCGTGAGTGAATGAGTGAGTGTGTGTGCCCTGCGATGGGTTGGCACTCCATCCAGGGTGTATCCTGCCTTGATGCCCGATGACTCCTGAGATAGGCGCAGGCTCCCCGTGACCCGAGGTAGTTCGGACAAGCGGTAGAAAATGGATGGATGGACATATTTTTTTGAACTACACCTATAAAATTTGTCAGAATTGCATGAAATTTGCTATGTAGCATCTGGAGATAGTACTGAGAAAAATGAATAGAATTTTTTTTTATTGATCAAAGAGCTTGCCAAAATGTGACTGTATCTTCGCGACACTTTTGTGTATTGACACGAAACGTGGTATGTATAATCACTGGCACATCTTGTCTGCCTCATAAAAAATTGGTTACTGCGCCACCTAGTTGTCAAAAGTTATAAGCAATTTTCTTTTTTCTATCTGCCTTTCCCTGTGTTTTTAAACTTGATTTTCAAAATGTGATAATCTGACATGTCCAAAATAATTCCTCGGTCTGCTATTGTGGGCGTCGCCCACTTGGAATTTTGTCATAAATGCAGTATTTTAGAAACGCAATGGCGGATGCATTTCCCTTTGCGCCCTCGTAGGGCTTGACTCCGTAATTGCTGCTTGCAGCTATATTTTATAAATGTTTTTGTTTGGAGTTTAAGTTTACAGATGGGGTGGGAGGCGTTATCTGGAGGTGAGACCCAGAAGAGGCGTCCGGAGTGACAAAAAGTGGAGTCTGGGTGAGAACAAAGAATTTGAGTGAGATTGGTTCCACTTGGATGTACCATTGATTAAGATGGCATATGTTATTTAGTTAATTGCTTTTCTTTGTCTTTGATTTAAAATGTATTTGTTTGATTCTTTTTGAGTAGATAAATGTTAAATGTAATATTTTGTTTCCCCTTTGGGCACATCCTATCCTTACAATGGCGTGTCACAGTGACAATGCTTTGTAAATATATATATCAGATTAAACTTAGAGTTTGCAAACCACCAGGCAGCAATTTCACATTTCTGAGGGACTTTGTGGAGTAGCATGGGTTATTTTCACAGACATGTTACTGCTACGGACCTTAAAAAAGATGAAACTTGTGACTGTCATCACAAGTTTGACAGTAGCTGACACCACGTTGAGAACCACAATATACAATTATTGCCATGCTTAACAACTGTATGACCATGTAACCCTGGAAACAGTAGTTGTTTTTCAGTTCTATCATCAGTAATTGTCTCACATTTATGGGTGATTTATTGGAATTTGTTCAGGCAGTGCTAACAGAGATCGCAGTGATACTGCGGTCTGAATGCACCTTTTGTTCAGATTTATAAAACAGTCATGGGTTCTGTTTAAATGTTGATCCTGACGTCGAGCTGTCACTCAACAGTCTGCTGTTGGTGAAGATCAGATAAACAAGGCCGAACGACAATAGCATATCCTGAAATGAACTCGGAGGATCTCAAAAACGGCTGTTGAGATCCCAAGATAAAAATCAAAGCAAGACATTGATTTTACTTTAAAGATAAAATGTGTGTAATTTTCTTGATGTGGAAATGATTTCTTAAATCACAGTGTAATGTGCAGAGACAAAGTAAGACATGTGTTCTGGAGAAGTGTCTTGTTTAAAACATTGCGCTGTTTGTTTAAGTGGACAAGCATGTCAATCCACCCATCCAAATCACAGTTACTAGTCACTCGGTTGTTTTTTACAATATGTGTGTTTTTGCACTTCACATGAACTAAAAAATCTAAATGTAAAGAAAATCTAAATCACATGCTGAGGTATTTTCATGTGGTTATGTACACATTTTGTATATTTTTTTAAATGGGTAACTATGGTAACCAGAATGCTTTTCTCCCAATCTGAACCCTATATGCATTGTCAACCAGAGGGGATCTAACCTATTGTGGTATGGTGATGTTCACTTAGCTCACTTTTTACTGATCTGTGCATTTATAACTTGAACTGCCTACTGTGTAGGATACACATATGAATGAAACTATATAAAACAAGTAGAAAATACTTAGCAGTGTGTGGGCTGCGAAACTAAAGCCTATCAATTATATTTAGCGCTGGTCTTGACTTCACTTCAGCTCTTGTGTAAAGAATGCTCGTGTAGAAAGGATTCTCTGAAAGCCTGTGGAGGTGGAGCTGTCGCTGTTCCTGACCTTAGTCTACACATATTTATCTGATGCCTCTTTCACGAACATCAACGTCTTCGACAACACGACTGGAACAAACGCACTGGCTTTGAGATTCACACAGATACAGTACAGCATAGAAAAGTATTGCTCCGGAGAGGTGAGTCACTTCACTTCTGCTTTCTCGCTTCGGATTAGCCAATTATGTTTGGGGTTTACGAGTTTCAGCACATTATTCAGGCAGATACGGTTGTTTCGTTCACTGCGTTATGGTGTATGTGCCAGCTCGTGCGTTTTCCCCAAGCATCGCCGTCTCGTTTATTAGGACCGATGACTCTTCTTGCCTGTATGTATATGTGGTTAACTACATTACAACATGAAGGATTTCAGTGATGAATGAAGACGATGCGCATTCTTCTTTGACGTGTCGCTGTCCGACATCTAGTGCTGAAATCGCATCCATCTGATGAGAAATGTCAAGTTAATTCTACACACACCCGGTGAACTTTCCTTACGGTTTGATGACCACATATTCGATTTTTAACGGGAAGAAATCCCCATGCGGTTAAGTTATTTAATGTAAATGTTAAGTTAAATCTATATAGTTTCATGATGTAAAAGATAACAACTAATGTAGGTATGATACATGCGGTGCTGGTGTTGGGAATGCGCTTTTGCTGTAACATTGACCTGCTTTCTGCTTTCATTGAGGTTGCACACAGGTTTGTGTGTGGTAACATGAGCGTTTATGGATTGACAGTATGTTGTTTTCAAACACTGGCTTTTGTTTTTGGCCGGTAAAAAATGTACCTAAACATCAAAGCTGTTGCTACGGATGGTCTGTGTCTCAACATCCAGCAAGTTCCCTGAACAGTAGATATTTACTCCTAATCTTTTGGGTTTGGTCGAATGAATTCGCAAAGCTTCTTTTAGGAGCATTTGTGAGATGCCTAAACAATGTTCACACAGTATGTGTGACGTAATTGTTAACAGTGTTAAACAAAACATTTAATTCACTTTAAGCAAGAATGTGAAATGCCGCGCAAAGACACCTCAAAACTATGTTAGGTGACTAAATAATGCTTTTATAATGGGGAATGTAAAAATTGTGGTTTATTTTATTAGGCCTATTATTTTAGATTAGGCTAACTCATCAAACTTGAAAAGACAAGTCGGGCACATTGGGATACAGGGTATTGTGCTTATTGTATACTACACGTTTTATCAAATGTAAGAAGTCATTACAGAATTGTGAATATGAAAATGTGCACAATTAATGCAAAAATAAACCACATAAAAGTAGCTTTGTGTGCAGTGCTTATTGTCATTTTGGATAAAAGCGTCTGAATAGAATACATAAACAAAAGGATGGGTTAATTAATAACATACTGTTTGTGTTATGCTTTTTAACACATTATGTGTTATATGGACAACACATTTTGCACTTTAATGAACACTGTGTGGTTTTTAGGGTGTACATTTCTGCATAACATCAAATACGTCACTCAGGTACATCACTGCATCTTTCAGCTAAAATGTACTCTAGAAGTGCTTAGGCGCTCGGTTTTTCTCTCCGTTTTGTTCCTCTTAGGATTGATTGGGTTTTAGCCGAGGTACGTCAAGAACTTGTTTACTCGCAAAATGAACAATAATGAATGATCAAAATACATTTGGAGGTTATTTACTGCTGTTTTATCAATATTAAACCGCAAAGACAGTGTAGATCGCTGAGTCATATGATCAGGGCTAAGTACCAAATGGCACAAGTCTAATGAGCAAACACAAGCAGTCGTTGCAACTTTCAATAAACCTGCATTAGAACGGAAAAAAACAAACGCCCCTAGTGGTCATTCCAACAGAAAAATGCATTGAGGGTCAGACAGAAGTGTAGGCAGTCACAAATCGCTAAATTAACCTTAGCCTTACAACATTTGACGAAAACATAAAAACATAACCAAAATATTCAATTTGATACGACAAACCCCACACACTATTAGGTGTGCATCTGATCTGTGAATCAGATTTTTGAACTGGTCCAGTGGAGCTCAATGATTCAGATGCATCAATGTATTTGTTAGCTCAGCTGACCTGGACGTGCCTACAATGCCCAAATATTTGAGAGACAACCCCAGTCTGGAATTGCAGAGCACATTTCGTGGGACTGAGTCAGAGCTGCGTGGGTGTGTGTGCACGTCTGCATGTGTGTGTGCCCACTGCAGTGCTGAATGAACAGGAAACTAAGGAACATAAGACACATCCGAGGGTCAAGAAAGTCACTCAATCTTATTTTTAGAAAAAGCAATAAACAAGAGATAGATGACAGAGTTGTTTATTTGGAGTGGGGTTTAAATCCACATCCCTGGTTCAGATAGCCACTGATTTACTGAGCCCTGGGGAATGAAGAGAGATCTTATGGAAGTTTGTACATGATTGCATAGGAACTCTGTGGCGTACTGTGCAAAAATGAATACCATGGTGTCCGTGGACAATGGCCACAATTTCTTAATATTGTTTTAAAAGGACTGTAAGATGTGCTTAGTAGCAAACGCACAGGAAGTCAGGGAAAGGATTCTTTAAAGCCACAATATGGAATAATTCTGTTATGAAATATCCTAAAGATGACTTGTACAGTGTGATATATTTCATGCAGTTGTGTACTTACATTATCCCAAGTGTTCCCAAGAATGTGCAAATCTAGAGAAACTCCTATAAAAAATAATGGCCCGTCCGTTGACTCCCTTGTATTTGTCTATTATATTATATCTCATATTGTGGCTTTAATATGCGAGGGTTTCTTTGCAAATTTTCATTGCATTTTGACTAACGTTGCATTACATATAACATATAAATACGGTAAAAAGAAAAATATGCAAACTATGCAAATGACTTGAATGTATCACATTACCAGATATTAATAAAACATCCTATGTTATCTGCTGTGTTGCTTTGTACAACCGAGGTGTTAAAATCGATCTAAAGATCTCAAGCTATTCAGAAGTAGACTGAAACAACCATTTTCCATGCTTCAAGGATCCTTAGAACTCAAGTGCAACTTGAAAATGTACGTGTTTTGATGGTTTGGATTAGAAATGGCCCTTCGTGAACCTTCATCACATGCCCGTATGTGTTTCATCACATGGCATCATATGCTATGATGAATTTGTATTTTTTTTTGTCAGAGGTTCTCTTTTGGATAACACATAATAATAAATAGGGATAAAGAATTGGGAAAAAGCGCATCGCTTTATTACTGAAACATTCATGTGATCTCAGCATTATTAAGCTGGCAGAGCGTAAGGTATTCCCTCTCTGAATAAACATGTTTTATTCATGATGTGTTGCATCAAGACATTTTGATTCTGCATGTCTTACAAAAGTGTAGGCAAAATAAATAAATAATTAGCATTCTCCATAAATAAATACATAATCAGAAACCAGTAAAAGGGCTCATTGTTGACAGCTGTTGTTCCAGCCAAGAACACCACAGGAATGTTGCAGTAAATGTGAGGAGACCTCCACGCTGATACACTCGTAATTCTGTCAACCTGATTGTCAGGGTTCCGTCTGCCCCTGTCTGCCTCCCGTGTTCTTCATTGCCTGTTTCCCCCGGACTACACTTCCCATCATCCTCCCTCACCAGTCCCTCATTTGTAATCACCGCACCTGCAGCCATTACTCCCGCATCACCAAGAGACTATTTGTATCCTGCCTGTTCCCATGTTCTTTGTCCTGTCTTATATATGCATCAACTTGTATATATCGTGTTTGTGCTAATGAAAGTGTTTACTTCAGAATTACCTGTTCGTCTGTTTTCCTGTGGGCCGTACGGTTACACTGATGATCTAACACAGATGACGCACAGAGCGATTATTACAGCTCTTCACATGACACATTTAAGATTAATCCAATTAATGAATAGATTCATTGTTAATCAAAACTTTTTTAAACATGCTTTCATCAAAATATTGTTTTAATTGCTATGCAATATGTCCATATCATTTTCCATTCTGATAGTCTTTTGCGACATCCTTTAAATTCTTCTTATAAATCCTAAATTATGAATGTAAAAATTCTCCTTCAGAGGTTGTAGAAAAGGCTCATCTTCTAGAATTGATTTTCTTTTGCCTCTCTTTTGTTGACTTTGATGGTGGAAGTTTATTATAATGTAAAAACATAACTAAACAATATGGTTTGCAAACATGTTTCAGCTTAAGAAGAGACCATGAGACCTGGGGCCCGTTTCAATAAGGAGGTGCAACCAAAACTCTGAGTTGATTTACACCGATGTGCGAAACTTTGGGTTTTTAGTTTCAGAACCGCTGATTTCAGTTCTATCAACTCTGGGTAGATTTAGCTTGAGTTAAGCGCTTGCACCACAACTACGACAAGCCATGATCAATGGAGCTCCGATAATACGATTCGCCATGGCAACGGCACCAAAAAAAGCAACATGGCGACAGAAAGCGCTTGAGAGCGAGGCACACTTTCCAGTTTCAATTAATTAACAGATAAATGAACCAATAAACGAATCATTAAATGAATGAAACAACAGAAAGAAGACATCTTAAAGATCTTAGAAATATAAAAAAAATGTGTTCTCACTCCGTATGAGTTCTCTAGGTTTGTTACCTAAGGATTAATTACCTTTATCGCTTCATTTCTGCGATGTGACTGTATTTATTCATTGCCGGGTTCATCATAACAAGGAATCAATCTCTAAATTGTATTCGTCAAACACTAAAAATGTAGCAGATCAATGGCAGTATGGGGTCCTAAACGCATGTGCAGCACACTGGACCCATCAGAGCTCCTTGCATAAATATGTGTGGGTGCGTGACTGAAGTGTGTTACCTCCACAGGGATAAATGAACGGACATCAGTTAAAATGCAGGAGATGGTGCCTATGCTGACATATGGAAGGGTGAACAACACAGAGAGAGAGAGAGAGAGAGAGAGGCAGTGTGGGTAGGACATTAAGAGTGAAGAGAAAACATGGCAGCTGTCAAACTATTACTTTCTAATGAGAAGTCAGTGAATCTGTCAGCTATTTTTAACACTCCAGTAGAGTTCTGGGCAAATGTTATGCCACAAAATGTTTTATTCACATCCAGATTTACTACTATACATGTTTGCTTCCATAGTATTTGAGTGTTGTTTAAGCGCAGGGCTTTTACTATCAACAAAAAGAGAACTTATTTTATTTTCTGAGCATTTCTTTCTATTTTGACTTTGTTTTTAATTGTTAAATAGTGTGATTTAAGAGAAAAGAAGAATGTGGTGTCTCAGCTATACATCTAAAGTGTATGTGAGGTGTGAATAGTCTTGTTGTAATAGTTACATCTTTATTCAGGATTCGTCAAGCAGGGCCTGAAAAACGTTTGGTATAAATTGTGGCAGTAGCCAAAAAAAAGCATTTCAGTTGCATTTGTGACTCCAGTAGCATCAAGTCACTGTACCGAGGATGCACACCAAGTTTAATTTTAATACATCAAAGCCTTCAAAAGATATTCACATTTCACTCAAAATTCAAGGACAAAATTGCCAACCTCAGAAGTATTGATATCGCCTGATTCCACACAATCCAAAGTGTTTATAGAGCCATCAATCATGACAGATCAGTCAACTGTTAGAAGCAGAACTGTCAATTTTGTACGTGCCGCTGTCATCAAACTGTCATGTTTCTGAGCTGCACGATGACTGCCAAGTTGGTCCTGATACTTCAATGCGTTGCAGAGATTTAGCTTCACTTTGTGTTATGCGTCAACTTCCTTAACTTTATGGCATCATAATTATGGAACAAAAATTTCTTAGATGTTTATTCTACACACAATAACTAACAGAGACAAAGAATAGCAGAAATCACATCAGTAGTTGATTGTTCTTACGTATATGTGTTAAAAACTGAATATGGATCTGAGTTTAAGTTAAAGCAATAAACACACTAAAAATACTAGCAAAAGTGTTCATAATGAACTGAAAGATGTTCATGATGTGAGTTATTGTGCAGTCAATCACTACGTTTACACGCAGCCTGGTAATGCGATTATAATAGGATTTTGGCTATATTGCGATTACACTTTACCGCATGTAGACGCAATCATTCGATATACATAATGCTTAATCGATGAAACCGATGTAATCGTACGCCGATTTTAGGCCTGTCCACACGAACACGGGTATTTTCAAAAGTGTGCGCAGTTTGGCCGTCCGTCCACATGCAAACGCAAGATTTTAGAAACTCCAGAGATTTGGCGTATGACGTTGGAATGCGAGCCGCTATCTCCTTTGTTTGTCGTCAGATTCCAGGCTTCTGATTGGCCCACACAGCTTTATGGTTATATCGCCACCTGTTGGTTTGGCATGCTTTTGTCAGCCCTTTATTGCGTGTTTTTGCATTTTCGTGTGGACGCAAGGGTCTTTTTATATGAAAGAAGGAAAAACTTTATAAAAAGACCCGTGTGGACTAGGCCTTAATCATAATATGAGGCATGCAAACACCTTAATCGCATTTATGCTGCTCTGAACAAGGTGCGCATCTGTCATGCATCTTAATCGCAAATTCATGGTAAACATGACAATCTGAAGTTCTGCTGTCAACACGACTCGCCGTCAGCAGTCTTTGCTCCTTATCTTCATCCAGAGACAGCGGATGACATCCATACACGAATGCTGCGGAGGCATTTTAATCATTATTTCTATTTTTATCACAGCACCGAATAACTAAGAAACAAATCCGGATGAAGACTTACAGCATCTGATGAGGATATATTAAAACGATAACCAGTAACACACCAACTGTACCCGAGAGCATCGTTTGTGCTCCGTATTATAGCAAATAATCAGACGAATAAAACTTCTATGTAAAGAGGTGTTTTCATGTCATGTTACGTAAACATGTTACTCTGATTATTGGAAAAATTGGCATTATTGCTGTGCATGTAAACGTATTCAATAATGAAAACTCATCTCATATTGAAACTCAAAATTATAAAAGAAGCTCATTATGGAAGAGTTAATGCTTTCACATTACACTCTGCTGCCTTATTTGTTTGTCTTGTTTATATTAATAAATAAATTACGTGTGAAGATACCAAAACAGTTTCATTAAGCAAACAGTCATAACTGAAGGAGGCAAATGCTCTCCAAGGGCTCACACTTTCTCTCTCACGATTTGGTTCTAAGCCATTTTTAACAAACATGAATCGTTGTTATAATCATTATACGATCTACATAACAGCTTGTTTTACCATGTCAGTAGGAAAAGGGATAAGACAAAAGGGTTCAGAGAGAGTTAAGGGTTACGTTTTACTTGCAGAAAAAGACATTTATTTTTAAGGATATATTTCTATGTGTTACATTTGCATCTATAATGGAGGTTTCTGTGAATTTGATCACTTTTCCCACCCATCTTTCCTTTGAGCCAGTTCAACATCATACTATGAGATCTGTTGAGTAACTGCATCTGGTCGTAACATCGAAAAAGTGAAACCCAAAGGTTTGCTTGATAATTGCAAATCATATGAAAAACTTGTGTGCGTGTGTAATATATCTTTGTGTCAGTGGGGTTGGGCAAGGGTGTACATAAAAAGATATTTCAAATCCACAGACATTTGTAGGTTAAACACTCAAATACAGTTTGAGTCACTGGGATGTCACTCACAGTATGTGTGTGTGTGTGTGTGTGTGTGTGTGTGTGTGTGTACCTGAGATCTTAGGAGCTTTTTTCCTTTGTTTAGACAAAGCAAACTGACACTTAGACACCAAGTTTAAATCACAGGAAAACTGCAATAGCCCATCAGTCATCATAAAATATTCTTACTTCAAAGACACAAAAGCAAAAAAGACAGAAGTGAAATTTTCACATCAAGGTGAACGATAGCTGAACAATACTGAATAATACTTCAAGATAAATATTTGAGGATTAAAAGGATTTTTGAGTTATAACAGTATGCTCTTGCATAAATTGGTGTGTGTGTGTGTGTGTGTGTGTGTGCATTGATTTATTAAGATTTGTGATAAAAAAAAGGAATCCTGAAAAAACATGAAATCCTTTGATCTTGATTATTTGTGTACTGCAGACTAAAATCTCACAGCTTTTTATTTTCGGCCCCATGGGTCCGACATGTTTATTCAGGTTTTATTATCGTACAGAACATGAATCAATTACTTTGTCAACACAAAATGTTGCAAATCCTGTTTGTAATCGTATGATAGAAAAAAAATCCTTCATATGAATTAAAGCGACTAAAAATGCCTTAAGGGCTTCCCATTATTTACAATAACTACATTTTAGGCTTTTACTTTTATTTTTTTACTTTTACTACACGTAATGCTTAGCATCTGGGCTTAATGGTTACAGTTGGGATTAAGGGGTTTGAGTGTTAGGAGGGTGTTTCTTTTAAAAGATGCTGATCCAGAACGTCTTACTTGGCATCTGTGCATTATTATTCGATTGTTTTCTAAATAAAAATAGCTGTTTAAAACGGGCTTTAACGCCCCCCCGAACGATCCAAGCCAGATATGTTGAACATAGATGCTGGTTCTGTCAACTCTTCTGCAGTTTATTGGTAATGTGAGCGTGAGTCACCCCTAGAGTTGCCTCCACTTCTTTCTCTTGAGCAAATGTCTTTGGTTTGATGGCTGTTATAGCTCAGCTGCTATTAACTACAAGAGAAAAATATACGTTACTAACCTCCAGAATGCAGCTGCACGTCTAGTTTTCAACCAGCCTCAATAATTCCTCCTGATTTCACTTCACTGGCTGCCGGTTGCCGCCCGCATCAAGTTTAAATCTCTGACGCTGGCCTGGTGAACGATTACGGCAAATTCGCCCCTTTACCTTTACTCACTGGTCCAGGTCTACATCCCCTCCCTCAAAAGTTCTGGCTTCATCCATCAACACGCTAAATTGTATCTTTCCAGTTTTGGTTCCCCTACTTGTGGTTCATCTATACCATCTAGGCTACACAATGATTACCTGTATTACTCTTTTATTACTCTATATTTTATTATACATACAGTATATCAATCGGAACTATCAAAAATGTATTTTCTTTACAAATTCATTCCAGTAATAAATGTGTTTTCTTTGTTTAGTTTATTCTCAGATAACGTAAGAAGTGTTAACAATACCTATGCAGAAGTCATCATGACTATACAGTGGTTGTTTGTGGTTACCAGGGTGTTGCTAAGGTGTTGTGTGTAGGCTTTAACATGTTGACTTGTGGTTGCTAGGGTGTTGTGGGTGGTTGCTAGTCAAAAGAGTATATCTATGCTTTCCTGTAGCTCAGTGGTAAGAGCATTGCGTTAACAACGCAAGGTCGTGGGTTGGATCCCAGGGGATTGCACATACTTAGAAACAAATGTATAGGATAATGCAATGTAAGTCGCTTTGGATAAAAGCGTAAATGTATGTGTAATAATATATATATGTAATTAAAACATATAACAGACATTTTTGGATGACGTATTGCTCTTATATAATGTGATTTTCTTTTTCCAATGTTTATTAAAGATCTAAATGGATTTTCTGTTGGAAATGTCGAAGAAATGTCAAAGTGTTTTGTGAGGCATTTACGGAATGGGATTGACACAGTTTCAAACAGAGATTGAGTATTAGCAGGTGTTTTAAGGTAACGCTAACAGCAGTAATTTGTGTGTGACTGGACTCAAAGCTGCCACAGCAAACGTTCTGGTCATCGCTGCTTTGATGTCAAACGGATTAAGTGAATTAACCGGATTATGGACTGCATAAATGAAACCAAACTCTCATGCAGCTGCAGGCACAGAATTCAACTTTTAATTGATAAAGTCAATAAACTGGCATGAAACTGAACTCAAGTGGCTTTGTACATTGAACATGAACTCTGCCTCCGGCCCATACTGTCTACATGACTTCAGTGGTACAAAGAACATAATAACAATGTAGTAAGGGCTTTTTATATCATCTAAACTTCATCCACCAAGTGAAAATCAGCAGTCCAGTCACACAAACGTGAGCACTTTTCTTCTCAACAAGCTGCAACAAATTCAACTTAAATTGCGTTAGCAGCCCAAAAGTAACGCGCACTTGTTTGATGTCCAGGCAACACACATACTGATGAAACGCGTGGCTTGAATGCACTGTACGTCACTTTGGCAATAGGCATCTGTAAAATTTAAAGGAATGAATGCAAACTCTGCGAAATAAGTTACATATAAAATAGTATGTTTATTACTCAGAAATAGTGGTTTGTTCAAATCTTAAATCAATAAAAGTAATTATAACAATCCTACTTACACCATGAAACAATTCTATTGTTCTAAATGTTTATCTCTATTAGTTTCTGAGCTTCACGTATACTTGCTGTACACTGTTAGGGCACTCTGGTCCGATACTATCACCTGGTGCTGTAAGAAGTCATTAGAGATGCACAGGCACCTAACACAACATAGTTGATCATTTATGTGCTTTGACTTTGACCCTTGGACCTCATTCTGATCCCCTGGTGTCTCCAAAACGGTGGTTTATGAATGTGCGGGGTGCATACTTTTATTCTGCAGGAAATGTGCAAAACCTCAGCATTTGGTTGTTCTTTCAGTGACTCGTATATGGTTCGTTTATCAGCAGACAGTAGACCACACACAGCAGAAATAACACGAACCCCCCTGACGCACATATTCAAATAAACGATCCTTTATTTGGAGACCTGAGCTCCAAAGTAGCTGTAATAACATGCCCAATTCACAAGAAAGTAATGACGAACAATGGGCTTGTTTCAGCTCTCTACTGGCCATCTGTCACGAAACAGAAGATCATGTGAAATGCTTCTGAGAATATTTAAAGAGCGTCGAGCATTAAGCTGAAGACCTTGGGGCAGGATCATATTCTTCTTACTTGTAATGGGCTGTGTGAAATAAGAGAGAGATAATTAATTCTCTGAAAACAAGAATTCATTAGACATCATCATCTGAAGTCTTATGATCAAATGCTTGTCCAGCGACTCCAGATGATCCAGAAACTTTTCATATTTGTTGTACTTAGTAAATGAGCCTGAGTCCTGTTTTTTTACTGATGTCAGACTAAATATTCACAGTAGTGCTGCTTGCTAAAATGTATACAATGTTTTTTTATGTTTGATGAAAATGTTCACATCACCAATTTCAACTAAAAATAAAAAACCTTTTGATTGATTTGGCCATTCATTTGCATCACAAAAAACTTTCCTGTGGCCTTGTTGGGGGTTTTGCACAGATGTACGAGATTTCTTTTAGTACATTGTGGATGTGTAAACTTTGCGAAGTAACTTCTGAATCATTTCTAATTTAAAAAGCATGCGGCTTGTTGAGTAAAGGTATGCCATTCATTTTCTATGGCAAATAATCACATCCAATAAACGTACCAACCATATCTAGAAACCAAAACATCATACATTTTGGAAAATAATGGGTTCCCATTTGTTCCTAGTTTTAATCTCATCCATTTTGTGTTGCACAGGGTAAAGATGCCCTACCCACCAACTCAGTGACCTCAAGAAGCGTCAACAACATTCCCATTCAACATCCAACATGAACACCTCAGAGATCACCACCCCGTCTCTCTGGGCCTTTTCGATCAACTCCAGCTCCGTCCTCTACCCGCTCAACACCACAGAGACCAAGCCGAAAGCATGCGAGCAACTCAACATCGCCACCGAGGTGTTCCTCATCCTCGGCATCGTCAGTCTTCTGGAGAACATCTTGGTCATCTGCGCCATTGTGAAAAACAAGAACTTGCACTCGCCCATGTACTTCTTCGTCTGCAGCTTGGCTGTGGCCGACATGCTGGTGAGCGTCTCCAACGCCTGGGAAACCATCGTCATCTACTTGCTCAACAACCAACAGCTGGTGGTCGAAGACCATTTCATCAGACAGATGGACAATGTCTTTGACTCCATGATCTGCATCTCGGTGGTGGCGTCTATGTGCAGCCTTCTAGCTATAGCCGTCGATCGCTACGTCACGATTTTCTACGCTTTGCGATACCACAACATCATGACGGTGCGACGGGCCGCCCTTATCATCGGTGGCATCTGGACCTTCTGCACAGGCTGCGGCATCGTCTTCATAATATACTCCGACAACACGTCTGTCATCGTGTGTTTGATCTCCATGTTCTTTATCATGTTAGCGCTCATGGCTTCTCTTTACAGCCACATGTTCATGTTGGCCCGCTCTCACGTCAAGCGCATCGCCGCCCTACCGGGCTACAACTCCATTCACCAGCGGGCCAGCATGAAGGCTGCGGTCACCCTGACCATTCTCCTGGGTATCTTCATCGTCTGCTGGGCTCCATTCTTTCTCCACCTCATCCTCATGATCTCCTGTCCCCGGAACCTCTACTGCACGTGCTTCATGTCTCATTTCAACATGTACCTCATCCTCATCATGTGCAACTCCGTCATCGACCCGCTCATTTACGCTTTTAGAAGCCAGGAGATGCGGAAAACCCTCAAGGAAATCATCTGCTGCTATAGCCTGAGGAACGTCTTTGAAATGTCCAGGTAACATCCAACCAGGAATGAAATCAGAGATGGATGGACAAAAGAACTTCAAAAGTCATTTCAGAAAAGATGAATGCCCCCCAGCCTGGCTGATCTAGAAGGAAAATATTATTTTTTCATTTGAAGACACATGATGTTGATAATGTAAAATGAGGACAAAAAAATGTAAACTCTCCAATGGAAAAGGACGCAAGTTAGAGGTCACCGTATCTAACGAGACAACAGTGTATATGAAGGTTATATTTAGCAGTCGTAATATTGTTGGTGAATTAAGAATGCCTGAGGACTTTAGAACCACATTATCATTGACAATATAATTTATTTCATTCTATCCAGGGACACCGTTTATAGTACAAATAATTAATTAATGTCAAATTAAACAGCTTGTTTACAAGAGATCACAACTCTGAAGTGGCATGATGTCTATGGAAAGAATTTTGATTTAAATAACAGCCCTCTTGTGTTAAAACTCCATAATACTTGAACACCTTCTCATCTAGACTGAACACAGAGAACAGTGTGCATTAATAATAATGACTAAATTACTGTCATACTCTTTGTCATATGTTTTCGAAGGCCCCAGAGAAAGACATCGAAGGATTGTGGGTAGCAAAACGACCAGTTTCCCTGGATCTTGAAAGACAAATGGCTTTTGAGGAAAAAAATGTCCACGTACATGATATACTTGTATAATGTGTATATTTACATGTAGCGACAAAGGAATATACTTAAAGATCGTGTATCACAGGCAGTTTCTGCCAATCTCACATTAAGTTGAGCGCCTATACAGTAGTACTGCATACGTCGTATCTTCGAATAGCATTTAGTTTGATCAAATATATAAAAGAGAGATACAGCTTTACGATTATTTCCTAGAAGGCGGGACTACTGGGGAGAGTGGGATGGAACTACAGTATGAGCAAGCAACACATCATCACATTAATCCCTTTCTGTTTTGTACATTATGCACATACACTCCGATTGCCCACAAAACACAGACATATGACTTAGTTTGACTTACTGTGTGCAGTTCATGTCCGGCATCTTTTAGCACTGGGACTGCAGCATCTATCAGTTTCAAACCATCTCCAAATCCAGCGTTACATCCACCGTTTATATAACATCCATCACTGAAATGCCGGGAACAAACAGACACACCTAAACTTCACTATCGCAAGAGTAACAAGCAGTAGTGACGCTGCATCGCAAGGCAGCCCATCTTGACACAGCGCAGATAATCTTGATGGTAAGCGGATCTTGATCGTTGGTTGGCCCGTTGGACGACACAGGGATCCAGAATTATAAAAAAACTTTCCAAAACAAGTTGGAGTGCTGGGGGAGTGTGTCAAGTACAGAAATACTACGTCATACGTCCAACTCGTTTTTTAACAAGTTTTCCATGTTAAGCCTGAGAAGCCAGCACGTAAAACAATGTGGAGATATCAGAATGCATGACATAGCATGATACCCGATCTTTAAATATTTATGCTTTTAAATGTATTGTCTGGAATGACACAAAATACTTTCTCTTAAGAGACAGACATTAAAGCTGTGGTTCTGCCTAAGTATGCCTTGCAACAAAATCAAAACAAACAGTTATTAGTATAGTGTTAATGTAACATCACTATTGCAAGCTTTTTAAATTGTCTATGTTGATGGTTTGTATGGTACTGCTGAGTGTAAAACTGGGAAAGTGTGCAGTTATTGTTGTTTTGATGCACAGTATTTACAACTAAACCTTCAAGTATAATTTGATCATTGCATAAAAAGACCAGTGGGTCTCATTCACAAAAAATTACATACAGAATTCACCAAGTAGGAGATCCTTGTTGGTCTTGGAACAGCATTACAACCAACCAACAAACCAACCAATCATCAGAGGTTTAAAACGCCTTCCATCTTTCTAAGGTCTTCAATTTTAGTGTGAATTAGTTTATCCTTAATTTAGAAAAACACGGCACACGCATCAACTTTAAATGGGTGCTCGGGCAAAAACGACTCAAATGAAGAATATATACAAAGTCGCCACACCAAAGCTCCACAAATCTCACAAATCTTTTAATCGACTTTCACAAAGCGTGTGACGTTTCGCGTTTTATGTGCTATGTGTGAATGGTTGACCCCTGATGAAGAGCACGTCTGCTCGAAACATCACTGTCTTTGTGAAAGTCGATTATATTTATATGATATTTATTTATGCATTTGGCTTATGCTTTTATCCAAACTGACTTGCACTGCATTGTACTACACATTTGTTTCAGACTATGGGCTCGAACCCATGACCTTGGCATGCTAGCGCCATGCTCTAACCACTGAGCCACAGGAAAGTTTAAAAGATGTGTTGAGATTTTAGGAGCTTCGGTGTGCCGACTTGTATATGTTCTTCATTTGATTAGTTGGAACATATCAATCAATGAAAATAAAAGACATCAGCATATGGGTTATGTATGCTATACAGTATATATATATATATATATATATATATATATGTACAACAATGTACAACACAGTGTCAACAATGATGAAACTACATCCCCATAAACCGTCTTATCCACACAAAAGGTGCATTAATCGTTTATATTGTGTAAACTAGTATTCAGATATAATAAAAGAGTTTACTGTAGTAATAAGCTAGTCAACTATTATATCCTGTATGCTCTCTTGTGTAAGACTGACATCTCAACTGTTTTGTTTACAATACTGGCTAAGACTGTAAATATAAGCTTCAGCAACTATCAAGTCAGTATGGCTCATCAACTTCATTTTCCAATTTTATTTCATATTTATATCTTGTTCACTTCTCTCAGGTTGAGTTCAGTTGCCATCCTTTTCCATCAACTCAAACCCATAATTACCTTCTTACTCGATGGGATCATGATGGTAATAACGGAATGTGCCTTCAATATGTTTTGTGCTATCAAAATGACCTGGAGGTTATCTGATCTCGCCTCTCATTCACTCAGAGGAACATCAACTGCTCAGGTGCTCAGCTTTGTTTGCTCTCAGCAAAGAATCAACAACTCTCTGTAAATGCCTCATTTGTCCGACAAAAAAGAAAACAGCTTAAAAGCCTCATTCCTCACAAAGTAATTAGCTCTTCATCACTTCACTTCACAGAAACAGACAGTCATAAGTACAGTATTTCTGTATACCGATCATCTCAGCTTGTTTAGCCCATGCTGCCAATTATAAGACAATACCAAATGCAGTCTTGAAGGCTTGTTTTCACCCCTGTTCTCAAAGTATTGACTTCAAGATTTGAGTCGACTGCAGCACACTGCACTGTGAAAACTGTGTTACTGTGTAATTGTTCAATTTGCTTGCATGTATAATTAAACATGTGTAACCAAAGCGTATTACTGTGTCTGTTTTACCTTTCAATTTGGTTTAGCACTTTCAACTGTTCAAATGTCAATAGATTATAGTATATGGATAGTATAAGTGTGGAAATTATGTCTTTAGATAAACTGCTATGGGGTCCTAACAGATGAACTTGGTATGGTGGTCAAAATAATAAACACATTTCTTCAAATAATGAAGAATTCATGACATTTGGAGAAAGTGTTACATTATGAACATTTTATTACAATAATAGTGTAATATTACAACATTGTTATATTACACGCAGTTAGGAGTACAAACTTGAATAATTCACAAAAAAAGGGCTTACTTATAATCACATAAGATGTATTTATTAACTGACAGAAATGAGTGATATCACATTTGTTGTTGTTTTTAGATGGTGGGGTTGACTTGATGGGTGTGTGTGGTCTTATTTAGATGCACATGCGCACATGCGGTTCAATTCAGGTTTGTTAAATATGGATTTCATGGGCTTTTGTTCATACTACAAACAACTAAGCACCAAAAATTCCTGATAGTCTGAATATAACCCAATGGTTAAGTAAATCATTTTGTTCAACCACAAAAGTTGATGTTCTCCAATTTACAATAAAGTTTTAAAAGATGGATCGGAAGTTTTTGTAGTTTGTTGGTTATGTGCTTTTGTAAGGGTTGTTTTGAAAAGCAGTCGCCGGGCTCTAATGGAAAGTATTCTCCAAGTATCATAGAGTTCCTGTGCTTTAAATATAGTGAGGTCAGTGCTAATCACATCTTAGGGCATAAAAATGAGTTTGTAAGAACATATTCTCATCATTATAATGACTGACGCCGCGTATAATTCACTCACAGTTCATTATGTGTGCCTGTGATAAAAGGGTTTCATATTCTACAGAAATGTCGTTCCATTAGGGGGTTGACACACTTACTGCCATGGCAATAAAGCCACGATATAAATTTATATCGCAAATATCGTATTCTTTCATTATGAAATCAACACACAAATAATGAATCCTGCACGAATGAAATCAGGCCTTATTGATCAACCATTTTCATTTCAGGCTTAGAGAGGTATTAAAGCTTCTAGGAATTACCCAGTTGGAACCCCCTGAAGAACTCAATGCTTCAATCTTCTCATCTTCAGAGTCTCAGATCTCTATTACTGAAATTGCGCATTGCAGTCAATTTGTCATCATGCATTACCTTTCATGGTTTGCGTTACACACCGTACCCATTTCCTACAGACAACTTTCTTTGAAAGATATTAAAAGATTATTACACTTTTACAGAAATCCAACTTCTGTGGCTTCGGGGAAAGCTCTCCTGAGAGCACAATCATGAGTTAAGTCAACATAATAAAATCGAGTAAGTAGGGGCCTTTACTTTTCTCTGTACCCTCCGCATGAGTGTCTTCTCCCCGTGGACTTTTCCTTTGATCCTTCTTGCAGCGTTCGAGCCATCATCTCTTCCGCAGAACAGTATGCTTGTGGGCATAAAGACCACAAAGCACTTTTTGAAAGCTTTCCAATGACCTGAATGATGAAGTGATAGCATGAAGCATGTGATCCTATTGATCATACATTGCTGCCGGCAATGTCAACATTATTTATGTGAGGTGAATGCTCATACGCTAATGTAACAAAGCAACTGTCAAGGCTTTGTGTTTGTTAATGTATTGAGTTTAAGGTATGAAGTGTCTGCATTGTTAACATTTTATGAGTACTTCAAGGCAGGTCACAGAACAGAAACAATGAAAGCATTTATTTAGCAACTTTGTGATTCCCATATCCACCGTGACGGCGTAACATGGGACATTGCTGTGACGTGGTGATTACCTACAGACCATATTCGTCACAGCAATGTACCCAATACCATATCAGGGACGTGACCATGAGCCTTCGTCCCAACGAACAAACTGTTAAAATCGTTTTTTAATTTATTTAAAGTCGGCATGAAACAGAAGTAGCGATTGTTTTTCTTCCGTATCGTGATGTATATCTGTGTAAAACAACTTCTGAAATGAGATAAAAATCCTGTCCAGTCCTGATTGGATCATTAAAAGTTGGGTGTTGCCAACAAAATGGAGTCAGATTTTTAAACCAGTTTGCAATCTGTCAGTCATTGCAGCACCGCACTCACGCCATTCCTTGTGACGAGAAGTGAAGAGAGGTCTTTTGGGGGGTTTAATGTTATTGATTAAAGATTAGAAGTGCAAATGAATAAAAAAAAATGATGATGTGCACAGATAAATAATTTATAATGAATACTGCAGTGTAAATCAATTTGAATTGACATTTTTTATTCCATGCTGACTTTATCGCTCACATGGAGGATTACATTAATTTGTGATTTAATCTGTGCATTATAGATTCAATTTTATGCATAATTTCAATAATTTTCTAGTTGAATATGTATAATAAAACTTAACACAGGACATTTTATTTATGCTGAGGTAAATAACATAAATAACCAAAGACTTCAAGACATTATAGAGGATTCAGAGCAGATATTAGACATATATACAGAGACGAACAAACATTATCTTAAAGCTTAACATTATATTTTTTATATTACCACATAAGTTTAGCGGGATCTTCGTTTTTTAGACATAACCATCAAAAGCTTCTTCAGTCACACACATCAAGGTCCTTTCATTTAAACGCATTAAATAGATCGAAAATCACAAAAATATATGTTTACTCTCACATAGAGAAAAGAAAGAATATTAATAATCCACTAAAGTAATATATCGTGCCGTGAGGTAAAACGAAATGACCCTTAAGGTTTAAATGTCAGTAGAATCTCTTTTCCCCAAGTCATATAAATATAGTTTAAAAAAGTAAAAAACAGAAAAATCTCTGATTAGTGACACATGGGCATTAGTATACCAAACCGCTACATGTTCTAACTTCTAACAATAATAAAAATAAATTAATCTAAAGTAAAATTTAATTAAAGTAATGTTATCGCCGGTAGCGGAGCCTCCCCACTGTGGGCCCACATGGGGTCCAACTCAAGCTGTATTCAAAGTCTTCTGAAGCCATGCAATCTAATGACTATAAAATGAGTTTGACCATAAACCTGTAACACGAGTATAATGTCTTTGTGGAGTTTAAATGTGAGTCATAGAAAAAGATTTCTATTCCACACTGAAGTTTTGAAACTGTGGGCTGAAGCAGGGGAAAGAACAAGAATGAATAGATGTTTAACTAATGCATCAAGGACTAAAACAAATGCAGTCTGCTTTACTCCTTTAGACACACTGTACGCAGGGGTGACAGAGACACGGGTAAAAACAAGCTCTAAATAGAGGGCTGAATATTGTCAGTACTACAGCCGTGTATCACGTGAACTTTTTTCTGAGCTAAATACTAGTGAAATCGCTAGAAAGACTGTTTTTCAAAAGTATAAAGACAGCTAGCAAGAGATGCGGCGTGGAAGCTGAACAAGGTCTTGTTGCCCATGGCGACATTTATCAATGCATCAATGAGTCGCGAGTGGATTTATACGTGATGTTTACAGGGCCGTGGTACTGCAGAATAGCATTCATGTTCTTTTTTTAAAAAGGTGCCCTTGCACTATTTCATTAATTTGTGTCGGTGGCAAACACCAGAAGGTGATCTGTACGGATACACAAAGGAACTGTAGGAGCCGCTCAGTGAGAGGGATAAAATGGCAGTATGAACAAAACAAATTCGATCAGATCTTATAGTTGCCATAGCTCCTGAACTTTCAGAGTGTAGACGTGGTAGACAAAAAACTATCATAAGATGTCATGTCGTGACACTACAGCAACATGAAGGTCATGCTTTTAGTTCCCATGGCAACACGTGAATTCATTAAATGTATAGGATCCTCAATGCATTGCGAGTTGCTCTTAATAGAGCATCTGCCAGATGCTTACAGGTGAAGATTGGCGGCACACGGTTTTTGTTACTTCTTTCGCTGCACACAATTAACCTGAAATATCTTGATATACGAAACATACTATATATGTTAATAGTGGCATAGTTGATGCAAAGCAAGTCTAAAAGCTTCTAAGACTCTTGCTTGAATTACATATGACGCAGTCTTTGGTTTAGTATGATATCTGTGATGGTGTTAACTACAGTAGAAGGACCTGGATTAACTGGGTTACACTTTATGGAACATGAATTGTTCATAATAAAGTGAACATACGTGCCATTTTTCTATGACACGTTCTGCCCGGGATTTTTGGCTGCGTCCTCTGGAGGTCGAGGTTGTTCATTACATTCTGTATATTATAATTTCTGATTTTATTTCCGGAAAAGCAAGCGTTACATTTCAAGGTAAGAATGAAGCCGCAAACTTCAGTAAAACTGAAATGAGACAACCTCGATGACATATGGGGTCAACAACTGCGAAATCCTGCAGGGTGTGCGCCGGAAAAGTGGCAGGTATGGTCAACCTAGTTTATAGTTGATCCATAAATCTATTTTTCATTTATCTTTAATTTCGTTAAAGAACAGTAGCCTGAACCTATTATAGTAATATTCAGTTGAAGTGCTATAGAACAGAGCTTTAAGATCATCTTTAAGATCGTTGTACGAAGTACAGCAACATTTTTGGATTTGGTCTGTGAGGAATATGTCATTGCTATCAGTCTCTAATGATGAATAAAAACGACTGACCATGAAAAGCTAAAAGAAAAAGAAAAATAAGAGACAAAAATAAAACATACAATGCAAACAATAAACGTTTCAAACTGCAACATCAGTTCCCTGGTCTAAATGAAATGTCAGCCTGCACAAAGCATCACATTCGCATTATGCAAATATCCATGACATTTCAGGTAAGATGGTACTATATAAAGAGATATTCTCTTATTTTAAGAGCGGCACAGCACCATATCTTAAAAGGTAGGTGTTCTTAGGTAGCCGTAACACTCTGTGCTCATGTGGGTATCTGTTTGGATGCTGTTCTTTAAAGGGACCCTCCACCGAAAAATGTCATGAATTACTCTCCCCCAAATCATTCGTTACCCTAGGACCCCTGTTTATCTTCAGAACGCAAAATAAGACAGATTTGAAGAGGTCCGGGAGCTTTCTGACTCCTCCATAGACTGCAATGCAACCAAACTTCAAAGCGCTGAAATTGAGTAAAGACATTGGTGAAATAGTCCATGTCACTCCAGCGGTTCAGCATTAATTGTACAAAGCGACAAGGATACTTTTTGTGCACAAACAAACAAAAATACTGTCTATATTCAACTACATTTCTGACTTTCGTGTTAATTTCCAACATGCATTCACCAGAGCACCATGAAGCGATGACAGTGCATCCGTTGTCAGTACCGCACGATGCATGTATTGTGTCCCATCACAGTATCACTCTTAAACTTGAGTTGGTCATTATAGAAATGAGATGTTGTGCCTGTGTTCTTTAACGTGCGTCTTATCAGTAAGTCACCCGCAGAAATTCTTTCGGTTCACTTTCCCTGTTTGGTAAATCTGGAATTTAGAGTTTTGTAATAGCTTACTAGACCTGATTTTGTAGCTCCTAGCAACAACAGAAAGAAGTGATGTGGTACCTACAAAAGCTGGGAAACTATGTGAAGAATGTAATTTATTTATATATACACTGTATATAATATATATATTTATATGTGTATGTCTCTATATAATATTTTATACGTTACTATGTGAGAAAAACAGTCGTACCTGCAGGTTCATGTGGGGAGTTGTAACTAGGCATGGGCCGAATACCGGTTCCAAGGTATACCGCGGTTTGGAAAGCCACGGTTTAAAACCGCTTAAAGTTTCTGTTATACCGTTCCAAAGGTGTGAGCTGTTTTGTGCAGGACTCCATCAGGTTCTGTGCTAGATTTTGTTTATGCTTAGTTAGTTGTTTGCTCGTCTGTATTTAATTCATGTATACGCTTCTTGATTTTTTTTTGTCACGTTATAAATAGATGAACGTGTTGGGCATTTTATCATTCTTCATGTATTATCAACCTAAATCACTTAAATATATACATGTACTGTATATCCACACCTGGTTGTTGGAGCTTTCCAGGAAAAAGGTAGAGGTTAGTACTTCGAATGCTGAAACATGCACAAGCAGTTTAAAAACGCAGGCGTTGAAATGTTGCATCCTATTGACATTTATGTATGCATGCAGAGACCAATTAGAGAGCAGAAAGAGCAAAAACACAATCTTCTTGGTATGAAAGTTTAGCTTTGGTGAACCCTGACCTGTGAATTATTAATGAGAAATCAAGTGACCATCAGAAAATGAAATGTCATGCACTGGCCTTCTGGCTGTTATAAAAAGCAGTTCCGGTGGCCTCTTGTACATATAGTGTAACATTAGAAACTGTTTGAATCTTTTTGTTATTTCAGAAGTCTAGTGTGATCCCAGACTTGCATGGGTAACTGTATAGCTACGGGATGAGAGCTAAGCAAACAGGCTTTTGCTGCAGAGCTCATGAGCAACAGCCCACGGTGGGATTTAAAGCCGGTACCTCCTGTTCATGTGGGGCTCTCTATACATCGACTCTTTATCTGTACCCGCAACCTAAAGCCTTGAAAGCCCACATCTTATTCAGTTAGGGCTGTAGCCATTAATCCATTATTCACCGTCTCCATGCTGTTCTGACAATGTCTCCTCCAAGCCCAATTAGCCAAAACACAGTTCCAATACATCACTGTATCCCACAGAAGCCTCTCGCACACTATCCTGCCACGGTCTGCAGATCAGCAGAACCGCCACAGCCGTGCGGCCGGGGAAAACAAAGTTAATTAGCCCTTCTGTCAAAAAGAGAAGTTTTGGCACTGCTAGCTTGGGAAAATGAAGGGAAGAAAACTGTTAAAACAGCTCGAGGCGTCCTTCAGCTGAAGAACTTTACATTGGATTTTGATTGCTGTGCTGACTCACTCTGTTAATGGACCTTTGTGTCATTGTACTTTGATTGGAAATGCTAAATATTTTCTGCTTGTTTGTAGAAAATGCTGCCAATACAGTTGAAGAAGTTGGAAATGGTTTTAACAGATCTGCTTAAGTGGTCTTAACAAATCTACCCAAATCCAGATTATTTTACCCATACAATCTATTTTACTCTTCATGGATTTGAGCAATTGGTTCATTAGCATTCTATTTAGCAAGGACAAAACATCTAGAGACTATGTTGATGCATAAATAAGCTTAGAGCTATATAAATGGATATAAACCTATAGAGATATAAAGAGCAACCTCTAAGAAATAAAAAAATCCTTTGGGATCTGAAACCAAATCAGCACTGCTGTGATGCAGAATGCACAAAATACCCATGGCAATGCTAAAGCAGTGTTCTCCAATGATTTCAAGACTGTCATGCTCTTTTTATTTGGCACGGATAGAAGCAGACGAAGAATAAAGGAGTGTGGGGGTGAAAGAAGTGTTTTCAAGGCAAGTGCAGAAGATTCATTTGAAATTTTGTTTACTCAAGCTGCGTCTCAAGTGCTGTGCTTTCATCTTCTGTTTTCCCTCCATCGTTAAGAATTTACTCTAATCTCTTAAGACCGCTCATATCTTTAATTTAGTGGATCTATAGCTCTTAATCCTGGTCCCGTGGACCCACAGCTCTCCACATTTGTCTCGACAGAATCTGAAACACCCACCCGCTTCAGTTATTGAACTCCCTGCTAATGAGCTGAAGGATCACGAGACACACATGGTTAAGCAACTCTGCTTCCATTCAGACCTCCTAATAAAAATTCATTTGGGGGGATCCCACCACAGCTGTTAACTCAAAACGCAATGTATACTACCATCCTGACACTTACCTGTATATCAGGTTAATCTTCTCACCACGTGTCAAAGTGATGAGTGCAATTCAATTTGATCAACCTACAGTCATCCAGAACCAGAATAATATTGGACAGACCTAAATATCTCATATTTCTATCCTCACTAGTTCTTTCATCTTTTCACTTACCAGCCCGGTGAACTTTTTTTGATGAATCTCACGGTTGACAGTAATTATTCTCTCTGTAGTTGCAGCAGTGCTCATTTATATGTGAGATGATAACTGGCTCTCCCGGTTAAGTCCGGCTACTCCCAAGGTTTTTTTCTCCACTCTCATTCACATTTACTGTCATGAACGTGGGTGGTGAGGACAGAAGACAGCAGGTAAGAGTTAACAAGACATTTAATAATAACAAAAACAAAACAAAACAAAACCCACTAGAGGGTAACATAACAAAACATGACAACAGACTAGACCAGACCAGACCAGACCAGACCAGACCAGACCAGACCAGACCAGACCAGACCAGACTAAACAAGACTCACCACGGATGACACAAACAATGAACCAGCACAGGACAATGAAACATGAGGTCATATATAGGGACAGAATCAAGAGGGGACAGGTGTAGGGGATAAACTAATTAATTAACACTAACTAGGAATCAGGAGGGCAGGAACAATGACAAGACCGGGGAGAGAGAGTATGGCAACCAATAGGTGCCAAAATGTCTCTCTCCAACATAAAACAACGGATCCTGTCTGATTCCGCCTAAAGACCAAGAAATACCAGACATGGTGAGGCGGAACCATGACATTTACATATATAGTGGAGTTTTGGTTCCGTGTCACCCTTGCCACTGGCTTAATCACGGGAGACTGCTGATTTAGTTTAATCCATAAATATGAACAACTTGCGTTTGACATCACATGCATGTTAACACATTTTAACAAATATATTCTTTCTGCACGTTTTGGTATTATTGCTAATGTTCTGGTATATTGTAGGCTCCCAGTCCTGATAACGATATTTAAAACATTAATATATCTAGATTAAATATACTTGGATTGAATTATTTCCATCTGATCAAATCCACTGACATCAGTGTGGAGAAAAACTTGGAATAATACCATATGTCTACCGTATATTCTCTTCAATTTTTCCCCTAGTATTATTCTTATTAAAATTTGTATTATGATGTATGTAAAGCTGCTTTGCAACGATGAATAATTGTGAAAAGCGCTATATGAATAATCAAATTATATTTGATCAATAATGACATTTTATTACATACAATATACAATATTTTTAAACCAATTCAATATGTGACTAGTCGGGAGTGAGAACAAGTTGACTAGTGCATTCATGTGCACTCTAAAAAAAATCTGTAAAAATAGTACTGTAATATACTGTATTAATATGAAGGAATTTTTCGTATTCGTTTTTACAGTTGTTTTACCTGTATTTTACATTTTGCACTGCATTAAATTGCAACGGAAATGTCCGTAAAATAAGGTAACTGGTAATTTTCTGCCAGTACTTTATCTGTTTTTTTACAGATTGTTTTTTACAGTGTGTTTTGAAGGAGGCGTGGCTATCTGGATGGCGATTTGCAGGGAGGGAGAGATCGTAAACTTTCCCTAAAGTTAAAAAAGCCTACCCAGCCTTTAAGACGAACCATGTGCAAATTGATCATTCAGAAGTTTCCAAAGACAGTCTCAAAAAGGTGTGAAATTGTTTTTTGCAACACGAGCACGCACTGCTGCGAGCATTGTGAAGAAATTATCATCATTTTTTTTCATGCTAGTTTGATCAAAGAGCTTTAGAAGATACAATTCCAAACCGCAGGGGATATTAATATCAGGTGACATTTAGACATGTTGTTCCGCATTCGGCAGGTTGGCGGTTGTTCGTTTCAAACACTGGTTACCAGCGCTGTTTGACATGAAGTTATAAAATGACATTAATGATGAAAGAGTTTTTATGTTAGTGTGAAATATCACTTTAAGCATACTTTAGCCTCGCTGTTCGCCTTGATAAATCGAAACATCGTTTTTTTTCATAAATTAACACCAGAGGGGTTGTCTTTTTTAGTTTGGTCTAAGCCCTAAGTTAACTTACGGTCGGTGTTTGGTTATAATATAACAAATTATTTTATAATTCATTTATAATAATATTAATTTGTTATAGCATTTTATTGTATATTAATTGTGTTAAATTAAATGAAAACCACAAGTTTGGTCCACATAATGTTTCTGCTGAAACTGTCTATTATTATTCCATCTTTGGCACTGGTGGGGGGGGTGGCCCGGAAATAAAGCAGAGACCAGTTTTACATGACAGAAAAAATGTGACCCCTTGTTACTGATTTCCCTGGAGATTAGTATGGATTGCTTTGTACTTTTATGGTATGGTAAAGATTATCTTTGACATTTTCAGTATAACTCCTTTTATATTGCATGAGAAAACAATTATACGAGTTCGGAGCAAGATGCTGATAGATTTTTCTGTAAAATAGATTTTACCTGCAGAGAATGTGACTCATTTGAACTGATCATCTTTAGACACGTGAATGGCTGATTTTATTTCATTTTTTATTCCAACACATGCTAGGCAAATGGTTTGAATAAGCATAACACTTCTGTTATGTAGTTTATAATATCTTGTTTGGTGTGTTGTGAAATATCTTACTGGCAGTAAGGTCAGCTCTTCACATTTCACTGCGGCTGCAGATGATCATATGACTCCAGCACACTCTCACTGAGAGATTAGACTCACCAATCCTGTTTTCATGAGCTGGATTATGAGATATAAATCCTTAAGGAGGCCATTCTATCGTTCCCCAGCACACAGCAGAAGTACAGTGCTTTATTCCCTCTAACATTTTCCATTTTCTCCCCCCCCCACACTGACACTTTGGAGTTGCATGTTGTTACGATTTTTAAACGTTTATTACAATGCATTTGCTTTTGTTGAGAGTTATATGAAAAGCATGTGTGATTTTATTTCATTTTTATTTGTAATTATCTTAATTTATGATATCAAAACACTCGGCTACAAAATAAAGACTTCAAAAAGCATTTCAAATTTGGTCGGTAACCTATGGTTGCAAACAGTGTTGGATGTAACTAGTTTATAAGTAATTAGTAACTGTAATTTAATTACTTTTCCCTTAAAACGTAAAGTAAGGGATTACACTAATTCTGTAATTTATTACAGTGACTTCTGATGTAATTTTAAGTAAATACTTTGTGTAATATATGTGTGTGCAATAGTGCCATTGACATCAAAATATAAAGTATAACTTTATCCATGATTTAACGTATAATTCTCACATATGTAACACTTTGGTCGGTTAATTATACTACTTTGTGTTGTTTTATATAATTTATTTATTTATATGAATTAAGAGTCATTTTGTGTCTATCCTTGAATCACTTAACTAATCAAGGTTGATATAAGATATAGAAAGTAATTAGAAATAAGTGATTAAATACTTTGTCTAGACAGTAATTTGTACAGTAGTCTAATTACTCTTCTGAATATGTAATAAGTAACTAGTAATTAATTATTTCTTCAGAGTAACTTACCCAACACTGGTTGCAAAGCATCCTGGTTGTCGTTTTTAGCAAACAGCAAAAATAAAAGAACCTCGAAATGTATTCTCCCCGGTGTGGAAGCTCGATTCCATGGGCTCAAGAAGTTAATAAAGTTTAGAAAACGCTTTCAGTACAGTGCTGCCTTCAAAGCAATGTGAAACCGCTGGTCGCTGGTTACATGTGGTGTATGAGGACTAACACTAACAGCATGTGAGATGAAATGCTTTGCTCAAAAGCAATGTGGTGTTGGTGTGGTGGTGATCCACCATTATTTTTATTCTAGCATCTTTCTGTCAACTTGAAAAGCTAAAGTCACTGTCATGCCCTTCGAAGAGCATGTTGCCGTGGCTGTGTGATATGTCGTGGCTATAACATTTGTCATTTATTTGTGGAGTGTCTAACTTGTGTTGATTTCTCCAAGGAACGACATGTGTGGTGGCTTTAACAAGCAGATCCATTTACACATGCCGAGCTGGTCTGGAACGTGTCTCAAACAATCCTAAAGTTGTTTGCACGATCGGATTGCAATCTATCTTGAATTCTTTTTGGAAGGCATTTACGTGAGGGCTTTTCGCAAGTGGATAGCTAGCCGATCAGAGAAAATGCTTGAACTAGCCCTTACGTGTGTGTTTGAAGCTATATATCCTCAGTATTCAGGCAATGTCTTTTCAAGACGATATTGTTAAAATGGCATTATTAAATTAATAATATTGATAACTAATAAGGAAGGACTTAAACTTCAAACAGATGCTTTCATCGGACACACGAACCTGGCTCGAAGTTAACTTCTGGTCTGCATTTGTTTATTAGTCTATGTTATACAATTCATATTATGTTTAATTTAAATGAATATCTTAGTTAAGTAATTGTTATAAAATAATCTACTTTGCTGAGACTCTGTTGTTATTGATTGTTTGGGGAGGTCTACCAGAAGTTAAGTTTGGGCCACATAATGTTTGTTTATGTTGTTGTCTCTTATATTACTTTTTTCCTATTATGCAAGCACTGGCGTTTTAAGAAAACAATGATCTAATTGATGGTCGGATAAAGATGATAACATTGCCAGGAGACATTCAGGGTATTATTCGTCTCATCTTTTGACTATTAGCACATTTTCTGTTATGCAGGAAAGTGGAATGATGGGAGATGTCGTTTTCACCATCCAGAGGCGTATGGAGATCGCCCGTCATGTTCACGGACGAGGTAATTTATAACGTTTGATAACATTATTTTATGTCATAGTAATGAATTAGCTGCAAGAAACTTGGAATGTAATGCTAGGTTAGCCAGTCATTGATTTTTTACTTTGTCAAATTATTTGGTAGCGTAATGTTGCGCAATTTTACATGTTTAAAACAATCATACAGTCGTCGTTTAAAAAGTAACGAATGAACCCACAGTGTTTACAAGTAACGTTACTGGCTAAAAAACATTGTTCAACATTTACATTTACATTTACATTTACATTTACATTTACATTTACATTTACATTTACATTTACATTTACAACACATACTGTGTTAAATTACACTGCCATAGACGTCGTTTTATGTTCTTATAAGTATTGATAAAAAGCTAAAGTGACTGACGACCAGCTCATAACGTAACAGCAAAGTGTTTACAGTAAACACAACCTCACTTTTTTTCATATCATACAATTAGACAATTATACAATCTATAATGCATCAATGTTGTTAACAATTTGTATAGTGAACACAGTCGATCAAATTACACATTTGCTACAGTAAGTGTGTGATAAAGAACATTTTAACATTACATGACTGCATACGTCGTCATCAAACAACACCTTACAATAGTTATAACTAAAATACGGACATATACTGTATTTCATAGGGTAACTGCAGTCATATCTATTTAAATAATCCATACATGACTATTTATTGTACAATAAATCATATTTGCTACCTCTCTATTAAAACACTCTGTCGAGTCCAAGTTGGTCGTGAAGCTCTCTCCATTTCGAAAACGCCACGCTGATATTAGTCCTTGTTTTATTCCTTGTTTGTCCTTAAGCCTGCTTGCCTCATTTGGCCTACTTTTACGTTTTTTAGGATTTTCTTTAATCGGCAAAGAGTAATCGTGATCCATAACTGAACAACGAAACAGCTGCGTTCCAGATGCTGTAAAACCACCACTTCCGCATTTGCATAGTTTCTACAACCGGAAACTGAGGATATGCAAATATTAAATCATTGATATGCGACAACTACAAGGGAGACAAGGGACGAGACATTATTTTAAATAGGAATTTCTCTAGATTTGCACATTCTTGGGAACATTTGGGATAATGTAATTACAGAACTGCATGAAATATATCACACTGTGCAAGTGTTTTTTTGGTTATTTCATAACAAAAGGATTACATATTGTGCCTTTAAATGGTGACCATACAGGAAATCAAAAGTAAGAGAACTGAGTCATTTTAGTCAAAGTGCACAGAGAAATTAATCGGATTGCCTGCAAATCTGTCATACTCTCTAAACTAATATCATCAGGATCTGATATTGCTTAATAAGCTTCTGTCAGACACACCAAAAGTTTTCATAGCTCTTACATAAGCAGTTTGAGTTTATTCTAAGCTGAATCTGCAGGACTGGGTGTTGCACCCAACAAAGCACTTTCAACAATCGGGTATTTGTGCCAAGACTGGACAGCTTCCAATGGTTTTCATGAACAGTTCAGAGAAAAGAAACTGTAGCTTTTACTAGCAAGATTAGAAGTAAAACTGTTTTACGATATAGGTTTTTGCATTCATTCACAGATACATAGTTTGCTTTGGCAGATTATTAGATAATAGGAAGTATAGGCATTGGTAAAAATTTAGGATAAAAGTGCTAAACAAGTGTTGTTCCATAAGGAACCATAAACATCTGCCAAAGGTTCTTCTAATATGAAAATGTAAGAAGTGGGTCTTTATTCTGTACCTATCTACATATATTTTAAACATTTGAGAACTTTTAAAAGGTGCTTTTCAGTTGATTCATGTTCTGCTGACATCAGTCATTCATGGTGATAGGATGTGAGTGAAATGAGTTTGTTTGTGTTTTCCCAGCGAAGATGATGCTGCTACATCCTCCACAAATTAGCACTAAAAGAAATAGCCTGCGGAATGGGAATCGTGTCTTCCAACTGCTTTCCGCGCAGAATTTTGGCCGTGTTTGAGGCCTTACCTGTTTTGCATAATTTCGTTAGTGTTAAATATGGTGTTTGTTCCACATTTTTCTTATTTTCTCCTGTAAAGCTGCTTTGGAACAATGCACATTGTGAAAAGCGCTTTGTAAATAAAAATTGAATTGAAATATTGCAGAGAGCGCCTGCAGATAAATGGATGCTGTTAGCGGGCACAATTGATGGTCAGTGAAACCTTCTAGAATGATTACAGTGATGCTGATCAACTTGTGCCAACATTCAATCTCATTTCAAAGCACTGAAAAGGTGAAATGTTTTGAAAAATAATCAACATCAAAGAAAAGTGTTGTGTTGTGTGGTTTAAGACATGATGTTCCGACAAACACGGTTCTACTTTAAAACGATGGACACAGAAACGTTATTTCAAGCAATCAAAAAAGACCTGTCACACTTCATTTAGAAAAACCGTGATGATGTTAAGCCCTTCAGTGGATGATGCATAGAAAAACAACAAATGTATGTGCCTTCTGAACACAACGGTCGATAATCCAACATTGAAAGATCTTGTCATTGTGATAGTGATCTTACTTCCAGCACTTAAAGAAAAGATTTCTATATTACATTTCCTAAAGACAAACAGTTCTGGTTATAAATCTACCCGCCCATATGACTGACATACATCCTAAATGTATGGTTCAAGATGTCTCGAGCAGTTTGTAACAAACAAGGCATTTCTATTTTACGGTCATTTCGTACAAGCCACCATTGACGACCGAGGAAAATGTAATGACATCGACTTACACAGGTAGCTAAGGATATGAATACTAACACACAAACACTAATATAAATGCTAATTCAGGAAGCATAGAGTTGACATCATTACCAAGAAAAAGATGAGACAGAAAGTTAAAATATATGAAACAATCCGATTTGACATAAATGTATACATTAAGTGTTATATCTGCATTGTGATACGCAGGAAATGATACTGTGACTACAGAGCAAACCTAAATTTGACAGACTTGTTTAGTAGTCTGGGTTGTCCGATGGTAATCTCTTGAAGACTCTAGACAGCTCACCTGCGGACAAGGTTGCTGCAACCTTGTTCAGAAAGCATCCCCAGCATTTTTATGGTGTTTTCACTCAGGGCTTGTGGAGTACGTGACTGACTTGAAGTTAGGCCACTTCTGCTATCTCCACTTTCTATATTTGCGAACAAAACTGGAGTCTCGACCAGACTGTTATATTCTTGTGAATTGACTGTCCTTTTATATTTCTTCTTAAGTCATCCTGCAACGTTTGTGTTACGGACATGAACGAAACCTCAGATCGTAGCTTATTAAGAGAGATGTGTTCTGTTACATTTCCACTGGACTGATGATTTTCTGAAAAACAGACTTCCGTTGAAGCAAGGACCCGAGCAAGAATATAAAAGAGGCTGGGAGGTGGGCTCTTCTGGTTTGGGACGGTTAGCAACCGCAAATCAATGCCCTAGCAACCACCCGGAACTCTACAAACTGCATAGCAACATTCTTCAAGACCACTCAGAACACCAATGCAGTCGAATAGAAACACAATTGATAACCACTTACAACACCCTTCCTCGAAGTTTTCCACTTTCCCCGTTTGCTTCACTGAACAGAACAAGATAACCATCTAATGTCATTTGCAACAGACACAAACATTTCACCAAATGGGCCTTTTAACACGCAATGCAATTATAGCAGAACCTCAGAAGAACTCGAATGGGTTACAAACCAGCACTAGTGTGTTGATCTCATTCATTAAAAAGAAAAACAATGTACCACCAAGAGCGTTTCCCTATTTAAGTGCCTTTTATTTCTTTTTCTGGCTCAGGCGAACAAACAAACTCTTTTACAACCAAAAGCGTTAGGGATGGGTCAACAATTTTGTTTAATTTATGTGAAAACAAAACAATTTCCGTATTAAAGCTATTCCTGTTGTTCCTTAACAGATAAAGCTGTACTTTAGTAGATTGGTTGCTAGGGCTTGGTCATGGATACCCTTAGACAGAAGTGAAGTTCACATGAAATTAAATTTGAACATTTTCTTTGTAAATGCACATTACACAGTACTTATCTTTGATCAAGCTCTTAGGAAATACTTTCGCTCTTAATTTGCAATCCTGTTCACGTAAATGTGACAGCTAAGGTAGAACATCTGTCAACCTCGTCCCTTTACCACATATAGTATTCTATATCCAATCAATCAATCAATCAATCAATCAATCAATCAATCAATCAATCAATCAATCAAAGAGGTGGTTTTTGGTCTTGTTTGAATTCTCTTTGACTCAGTGTGCATGTGATTTGTTAGACATAAAAAATACTGGATAAAGTTGAAAGTGCACTTGCATGTGGAATACCAAGAGTTTTGTAACAAAGCATTTGTGCCATCTACTGGTTCCTCTCCTGTATTCCTGCACTGTCAGTTATATGGACAGATTGAATTAAATCAACTGCTGCCAAATATTTACAAATAGGCTACAGAAGACATACTTTACATATAGGTTTACAGTTTCACCTAATATAATAACAGAATAACTCATTTCAACAGCATCACAAACAACATACTGTCTTTGAAGAGTTTGGTAACTCTGTTTAAAAAAAAATTAAGAAATCATGTTTTTTATTATGTTTTCATGTTTTATTGTGTTTTATTGTGTTAGTATGTATTTTTTTTAGTTATTATGGCTTAAATCAAAACAAACCAACTGCAGTTTAATTTATATTTTGGAATGCACGATAAAAAAACATGATTTTTGTCTCCTTTTGGAACCAAACTCGGTTTATTTCTCTTACAAAAGAATACAAAAATATAATGCTTTTTCGTGAAATTTAAGTTCCAAACGAGGCAAATGTTTGCATTTTCATTTAGATAAAACAATCAAATATTTTTCCTCATGATATATATTTCCTGTGCCCCCACAATGACATTGTGACCCGTCCCCATGATTATAATTAAAATGAGTAATGTTTTAACAGTTCCTTTGAGGGTGAGGTTTGGGGTTGGGGATAGAATGTACAACTTTGCATAGTAAAAGTAATAATGTCTATGGGAAGTTCCCACAATTGGGGGGGGGGGGTCGTTGATACTCTGGGGGGTTGGATGTTGACAAGGAAATGCCTCAGTTGTGGTTTGAGTGCCCCCACAGTTCCTGTCTCACTGGTGGCTTCAGGTCAAGAGAGGTAAAGAAACATACAGTCGTAGAAAACACAAAGGCTGCTTGTTCAGGAACTGTTTGTCTGCTCAAGTATCAGACCCATCTGAAAAGTCTGCAGAACGTAAATGATCTCCAGCAGTAGTTCTAAAAGCCATTTCTTGAACAATTATGGTATGTTGTTTTTCAGATATAAATCCTCAGAAACGTATGAGTTATTTTTGCTTAGTTTTCTGCGGTCAGCACTAATCATCCGCAGACTTTTTGTCGGTGGCCGATCGCCCCCTGGCGGCCTGAAAACTTTCGTTCGACTTCATGATGTCCAACAGCTGGTGACATTTGGCTGTTGAAGAGCAGACCGGGCACATACAGTAGCCTACACACTGTATTTCGTCAGTGATGATGGGTTCTCTTCGGGCTCACATTTTCATCTGTTTTTGGATAACTTTACCCTTTTGCGCTACTGAAAAAGCCAAAGTGCGGAGTTTCCGACAACGAGACGCCGAGTCTACAGATCAGGTGAGGAACAAAGTTGCGGATTTGTTTTAAATAAGTTTAAATAAGCTGTTCATAGTGTGTTTCTTCAGAGCTAACTGTGCCAGCTCATAATACGCTATTGCTTTCCAGCCTGACGGGGATTTGAATAGGTGAACAGGCTTAACATACAAGTGATTTTTCTGTTCTTCGTTTTTGTCCAGTTTTTAATACAATTAAATACAGTTTTATTTTTATTACGCTTTTAGAATATTGCATTTCATGATTATAGATGAGGTCCATAATAAAGCTGTTTTGATTTATTATTGTTTGCATTTTATTTGTGGAAAAAAACTTTTAGGAGTCAAAGGAACCGCTGTATGGCTAAACAATGGCTTTAACTACATCGTTATTTTGATTCGGTTCTTTTAATGATTCGTTCGAGTAAGCATTCAGAAAGCATTTGTATTAAGGTGTTAAGGGCATACACATAGCAACATTTAAAGGAATAGTTCACTCAAAAATGGTCTCGACTTGACCATAGTCATTTTTATTCCTACTATGGAAAGTCAATGGGGACCATTCTTGGGTGAACTATTCTTTTAACACAATAATTAAATAAGAGTATTTAACAACATATGAAGTATATGGCTATATGTCAAGTTTTTTACATGATCCGAACTCTCAAAATGCAATGTAGGAACTTCTGTATCGCGATCGATTCATTGAACCGATTCAACTTCCTAACGCGATGGCTTTGCCCTGAAGTAACCAGGAGGGGAGATATGCAATATGCAAAAAATTTACTTATAAAATATTGCAAAATATTAAGAAAAAAAAGAATGGAGTGTCTATTTAAACTTAGTACTAATAGCCCGCCTTGTTGGCAGAGACGGTTTGCACTAGCTCCGCCCACCAATATGTGATTGGAATATAAAAAGAGTAAGAACCACGCCCTCTCAAACAGCGTCTCCAGTGGCGTCAGGTGTAAAAGCCTTGGCACGGGAGACCGGGGTTCGTATTCACCTCTCGCTGAAAACGCTCTTTAACCTTTTTCTATTTCGTAACGGATCATAAAGGCATTTATTTTCAATAAAATTGAGTTAAGGCTTAAAATTCATTTTTATTCATGGAGTTTAGGGTAAGGTTAGGGGCAGTGTTGATTGTAACTAGTAAGTAATGAGTTACTGTAATTGAATAACTTTTCCCTTGAAAAGTAAAGTAAGGGATTACTGTTATTTTTATATAATTAAATTACAGTTACTTCTGATGTTATTGAACTAAACACCGTGTAATATAATTATATATAATATAATAGTAGAAATGACACATCAAAATGATAAGTCTAACTTTAAAATGTTTACTTTGGTCAATTACTGTTATAATACTACTTTATGTAGTTATTTATTATTTATTTGAATGAATTAAATAAGCCGTTACATGTCTATCCTTGAATCAATTTCTAATCAAGGTTGATGGGATATAAAAAGTAATTAGTAATGATAAGTAATTAAATACTTTTTGGAGCGAGTTATTTGTACAGTAATCTAACTACACTATTGAACATGTAATTAGTAACTAGTAATTAATTCATTTTTCAGAGTAACTTACCCAACAGTGGTTAGGGGTAGGTGTAGGGCTTTAATAAGTTGGCATAATTTTATAATGATTAACAGTCTGTTATTATTGCATAATGTTTAAATGCACAACAATACGGTGGTGCAAATACTAACGTTATCTGCCACTATTTATAAGTAAATAGCATCTAACTACTATTTCTACTTAATCCAAAGAAAAAACAGCTATTTTCGGTTAGTGTAAAAACCATATCGCCAAGAAATGCTGCTACTTGTACGTAGAGTAAACAGAACCTACTGCTATTTAAACTTAGTGCAAATAGCCGCTGCCTATTAAGTTCGCAAAAATTATGATAAAAAAGGAAAAGGCTACATTAATCAATATTGTAAAACGTCACAAATTGTAGCTATAGCGTAAATATATAATACTGTAATGCTATAAGGATATCAAATTTTGTGTAGCAAGTGATGATCAGTAAATCACAATTCACCTTTTATTGTCAAGAGTTTCATGTGATTCATTTTATGTCATTTGATTTATTTGGCAGACTATGGAAAGCTGTTGCTGTTTGAGCTTTGTTTATATCTACACTGGTAACTGCTTCAGTTGAAATATTGATTCGTCATTTACCCATGTTGGTGAATTCTGAATTGCTTTTGGCCGGTTAGTATTGAACAGTGAGAAATACACAAGCAGATGCAATTCAGCACGTTTCTCAGCAGAAACAAGTAAACCACAGCATATGGTGACATTTTTTTATTTAATGCCTAACCCTTTTGTCAGTGGAAAAACAAATTGGTTCTGGCAGTATTGTGGTCAGGGGATTGTGGTCAAGTGCGACCAAATGTGTCTCACAGAACAATGTCATGATCCACTGCCCCTTATTCATCATGTTTCATCATCTGTAAAATGGTTTTTGGTGGTCATTTTCGTCCTCAGTACCAGGCATGCCTGCAGGGCCCACCTGGAGTGCAGGGCAGGGATGGTAACCCGGGGGTAAACGGCATTCCAGGCACACCAGGAATCCCCGGGAGAGATGGAGTGAAAGGAGAGAAAGGAGAGTGTGTGTCTGAGAAGTTTGAGGAGCCCTGGAAACCCAACTTCAAACAATGCGCCTGGAACGCTTTAAACTATGGTATTGATCTTGGAAAAATAGCTGTAAGTACTACAAACCTTTTCAACATCTTCATATTGTTAGTGCATGACTTGAAGGTGTGATGGCCTTCGAGGAAGAGGTTACACAAAAATTAACATTGTGCCATCATTTTGTTGTCAGTATTTGTTCTGTGTGGATTCATGTGGCCAGAAGTGACACTAGGCTACATTTGATTAAAGCAATAATCCCAAAAAAGCTGTTATAAATACACTTTAAATTGATTTAATTGTTGAAAATAATTATTCAGACATTTATAGCTTCATTCGTGTGATTTCTGTGTTGCAGGATTGCACGTTCACTAAGCAGCGTTCAGACAGCGTTCTGCGTGTGATGTTCAGCGGTTCTCTCAGACTCAAGTGTAAGACGGCCTGCTGTCAGCGCTGGTACTTCACCTTTAACGGAGCTGAATGCACCGGACCCTTACCCATAGAGTCCATCATTTACCTGGACCAGGGCAGCCCTGAGCTCAACTCTACCATCAACATCCACCGAACATCCACAGGTACCAAGTTCATATATACCGTATAGGCTAAAATCGAAATTAATTATCTAAATGAATAAATTAGATTAGATTTGTTATTGTATTTTCTAATACAGGTATATCTATATTATTTAACAGTAAGACTTAACAACAAGCTTGTATTGTAGTTAATGCGTCAGTAAAAAGGATAGCTCACAAAATTTTTTAAATCTGTCATCATTTACTCACTCCAAACCTGTATGACTTTCTTTCTTCTGCAGAAAACAAATAACATATTTTGAACAATGTTGGTAACCGAACAGCGTTGTCACCCATTCGCTTCCATTGCATGGACACAAAACCAATGCAAGCGAATGGGTGCCAGTTAACAACATTGTTCAAAATATCTTCTTTGGTGTTCTGCGGAAGAAAGAATTAGGTTAATGATGACAGAATTTTTTTGCCTTCAGCGTTTATTAGTTCATTTAACTTTTTTACTTATGCTTTTTAAAATCAAAAGGTTGAGACTATGGACATGCAAATAAACGAACATAAACAATTGTATTGTCATTAACTAACACCGACAGATTAATACATGCAGAAAAAATAATTCACCATTGTATATTCATGTTAGTTACACGGCTGAAAACGCCGGCGCAGGCGCATATGAGCTAGCCTTTTTTTTCTTTTTTTGTCGGAATTGTCTTGATCATACTCTTACAATTATGGTCTGACTGTTTAAAACACAAAAAACTTAATATACAAAATAATAATAGTTAAAAAGATCTAACATCATATTTGCATACTTGTTGTAACCAAATGAACGACACACGCACCCACAGATGATATCTTTGTCCATTGGATTTCTTTGAGTTATCTTTTGTGTTGCTAAATGTAGTTTCCCTACCGTCTATGCTGCAATTACACAGCAACCGAGATCATTTCAGAACCCAGTGTGGTTTCTCACATCCCAGCATTCGTTCTACGTTTCAGGAAAAAGAGCTTCATCATTGCTCAAGCGTAACACACATTGAAGTGTGTACAGGGAAAATAATGCGATACGCTCAAAGAAATCAAAGACATTTTCATAAACAAATTCTTAAAATCTAGTTCGTTTTTACATGCATCGAATAATACAAACATCTGTCATCCAAATAACACAATTGATAGTAATGACAGCTTCTTCATGCATTGTCTCCGTCAGTGGAGGGACTCTGCGAGGGGATCCAGGCTGGTCTGGTGGATGTCGGTGTATGGGTGGGCACCTGTGCAGATTACCCTCGCGGCGACGCGTCTACAGGTTGGAACTCAGTATCCAGGGTCATCATTGAGGAGCTTCCAAACTGAGCTTTCCTTCATCCTTTTGCCACCCCATGGCAACAGAATATAAAAACATCGCATTCTTTACATGGGACTTCTTTATAGAAATATGTCAAATTACAGCTAATAATGTTGATTTGGGTTTGTGCAGCTTGAGGCATTGCTGAAAAGGATTTTCAATTATGATCAGTTACAACAACTCAGTGGAGCTTTGGATTTTTAAACACTACCATGCTGGTCCCAATATTTTCAAGTACTGTAAAAACCATGGTATAGAAATGGTAATCAAAAGGGTTTTACTGTATCATACAAACACTGTGTCAGGGTACTCCAACGGTGCTTCTTTGTTCAACGATATGATCAACTACTATGTGTTATAAAACTAAATGTTAAAGAAATAAAATGTATCATGGTAATTACATTTGGTTTTAAAATGCTGACTATGTCTGCAAAACGTCTGAAGGTAACACATCATAAAAGAGGGTGTAGATGGAAAAAGCTGGGTCGCGTGTAGCATGAGTAAGGGTGGAATGTCTGGTGTGGTATTTAAGTAGATTCGCAGATGCAGTGCAGAGTGTGCGAAATAACATGCTGAGTAAGTCTTTTTACAAGTAAAAATAAAGTTTGTTCAAATGTATTAATAATATATGAAGGAATTCTAAGATTTGGACACCATTGACTTAAATGGGTAGCTCATCCAAAAATGAAAATTCTGTATTCATTTACTCACCCTCTTGTCATTTCAAACCTGTTTGACTTTCTTTTGCGCAACACAAAAACGATATTTTGAATGTTGGTGACAGAACAACGGCAGAACCCATTCACTTCTATTGTATGGACAGAAAACCAATGCGAGTCAATGGGTGCCGCCTTTGTTTGGTAACCAACATTCTTTAAAACATCTTCTTTTGTGTTCAGCGAAGACGTTTTGGGGTGAACTATCCCTTTAACAGCCACAGCAAAGTAAAAGTTGGTTCTGAGAAAAGAACTAGATGGTGTTGTAGTCGAGACCACCAAAACCGAGACCAAGACAAGACAGAGACCATAGGGTCTCAAGGGACTAGCCAATGGGTGTTTGGAACTAGCCAAAATATAACAAGAACTTGCGTTTAATTTGTGTCTAAAACTTAAGTCGTCTATTAACTCAAGGTTTATTGAATAATTATACAAAATCATATCACATCAGATGCTATTAAATAAAAAGCAAGAGCTCACACAAGTACCTTTTTTTGCAATCGCATCTCTGATATCGTGGGCCTTTGTGTGTGTTCATTTTGTTGACAGATTTCCTGAAGACAGTCCCCCATTCAGACAATGCACCAGCAACTTTGTGTCATTCCCACAGTTTTGGTCTTGACTGGTCTTGAAATAAAATCCCGAGACCAAAGACAGTCAAGACCGAGTGAAGACCATGGACTTGAGACCACAACACTAGTACTGGCACATTTGATGCCATTGGGTTTAATGCTTTGTTCCTAATGCTAATAATGATGATTTGTGTCGAAATACTTCTTGGGTCACTGTATATCCTTTAGAAGATTTAAATTGTGCACTTCATTCATGACATCAGGTTCATGTGACATAAATTCTTTTATTAGATGTGTAAAAATGCCTTATACATATTTGAGATCCCCTGTGCGTGTTATTGACAGTAGCACATCTTCCACACATTTGGAATGGCCTTGCCGTTCTTCATTTACTCCAGTTCAAATGTTCCTTTCATTCCGATCCATGAACATCTGGTTAAAACTTGCTGGTGCCCTCCAGTAAAGTATCGGTTTCTCTCAGGCCTGTGTGCTATTATCCTCTGACGTTACATCATTTCCTGAGCATGCCCAGTGAGTGTCGTCCAGAGCGCCGCAGCCGGTGAAAATGTGCTGAAGGTAAATGGGTTCATTCCCTCGCACAGCTCAGGTCCTCGAATAAAGCAGCAGATGTGAAAATATCGTAAAAAAAGACGAACAGTAAGTTGTTTGGTTATCACTGTCGAAGGATGGCTTCAATCCAGCTTGTCCAAAATCCATTCCCCTCTCATCTGCCTGGCAGCTTAAAATCATGTTTTTTTCTACAAATCACTAACTTTTGGTACTCTAATCTGAGGGTTAATATGGGCACTTCACGGATATGTCAAATTACTCTATGAATACACTTAAACATCTTTCAATATACTCAACAAATCGACAATACAAAACATCTTTAACCTCAATGTCATTTGCACTTCATCTTCTTATTTTCTACCAGTGCACAAACTAAATATCAGATTTAATATGCCTTGGTCCATCTCTTTATACTGGTGTGTGTGTGGTGTCCTGAAGGTTTAGTGGTACTCGCCCAAAAGCAAACGCGACACATTTTCAAAAACCAGGAAGGTGATGCAGCACGAGGGAATGACTCGCACCAAGTTGGGAACCATCCCTTTGTAAAATCCCTCAACTCCTTCGTTGCTGTAGAGAAAGTCAAGCACAGACATACTGAATAGACGTGAAGCGTAAACAGATGAGTCAAAATATTCCTGGAACATGCGTAAGAGTTTCTCTGAGGAAGCTAAACGTCTTCACACGAAGGCTGACATCAGCCATGAGACAGCTACCTTCAAACTGTAGTTGGCCAGTATACAGTATACAGTTGCAGCATATGTTTGTCTAACAGAATAATGAACACCGTGTGACATTACAGCTTATAGAGTTTGTCCAGCACTCACATCCACGTTCTCCTGATCACATCCACGATTCCACTGTAGTTGTTGTGCTGGTCCTGGAGGCGAGCGCGCACGACCTGGTACGGGTACGTCATTGCCACTGCAAATATTTTGGAGATGGCTGCTATGGTGATGTACTCTAATGGAGACTGAAGCAGAGAGAGGCATGGAGGAGAAACTGAATCATCTTTATAAAAAAGACGTGAGCCACAGAAATGCTGCATATAGTAATCCACCAGTAATGCCATTGTATTTGAGTGTAGTCTGTACATACGCATGTTAATGTCAGTTGCCATTAACAGTAGTGAGCTGATTTTTTATAGATATAAAGCGAATGTACGGCCAACAAATAGATCCGATCTCACCATCGAGTCAGTTTGGCATTACATAAAGAAGAGCAAAAATATGTAAATGATACTGTCCGGAGGCCTGGATTTATTCTCACCAGCAGCGAATCAGATGGCATCTTTTGGTATTTGTTCTGCTCCCTCTTCAGGCCCTCGTAGGTCATGAACTGCAATGCAGCATGGGAAGTCCCCACCAGACCAGGCAGAAAACCCTGCAGTGACAGAACAGTACAATGAGCCTGTGAAACTCCCACACCGACGCACAAACCACAATAACCTGTGGTCTATAATCTAAGAAGAACTTTGTGTCGTTAAACTAACCCAGACTTGACTAGAATTAAACCATGTTTAATACTGCAGTGTGTAAGTGTGTCACAAAAATGTAGCCAATACTTAGGCTTGAACCAGAGATTAGGTGCTGCATCAATCTTCCAAGTACAATGCAACAGTGCCCTCTAGAGGTCAACGAAGGAAACTACAATCTGAATATACAAAAGATGGGCCACCTCACCATTTAAAGTCAACATGAAACACTGTTTACAACCCACTCGATGTATTTCAGAGTGAAACAGAATATACAAGAAGTCAAAAATGTAGAGTATGACTTATGACCGTATACATCCGGACTTGACTGGCGTGTAAAAAGAAGCAGACTGTCATTTGTAACTGCAGTTGCGGCATTACGCCACAGTGGAGGCGCTGTTTCGTTATCAGCACACTGAGGCGCTAAACAGAGTTGCCGAACAAGAGCTAGCTGTGTTTCACGGCTATTTGTTTAGCATCCAAGTACGTTTAATTTCTTGAAATGTCTTAAATTAACATGACGTCATTGTAATGTCTTTAACTGTGCAGTTGGATTGCTGAATCGGCGTTTACTGCACACAGCGAGTTCGCCAGTATGAACGCGCTTTGCGTTCAGAACGACTCGCACACGAATGACTCATTTGAATCGATTCATCATTGAATCATTTAAAGTGAATCACAGAGAATGCAAGATGTGAATGAGCTTTGATCGTTTATTAAGACTGGTTAATTCAGTTGGCTATTGTTGGCTGAAAAGTTAGTTGAAAATGATAAAAAAAGCTTTATTTGATTAAAATATATATTTCTTTGGTTTGGTTGAATGAAAGTAATGTTTTATATAACTTAATTATTGTCATTTTCATCTAATTTTATTAGAACTTTTAATATGTCAAAGCCACTTAAAGGTACGGTAGGCCTACGTGTGTGTGTGTACAAAATCAGGATGGCATCACGTCTGCCTCACTTTGAGCCAGGAAAACCCCTGAAAGCCTGTTTGACATTCTTTCTTCTGTGGAACACAAAGAAGATATTTTGAGAAATGTCAAAATTTTGTCAATGGGCTTCAGTGTTGTTTGGTGACCCACATTCTTCAAAATATCTTCTTGAAGTGTGTTTGCAGAAGAAAGAAAGTCACACATGTTTGGAACGACATGAACAAACTTTGGTTTTTGTGTGGACTGCGCCTTTAAAAAGTGTAGCGGTAACTTTAAAGCCTGAACACATTTTAACGACAGATTACGATTAACAACTGTAATAATGTGCACAGACAGAATGGTCACAGTAAAACTGAATAATAAATGATGAACGTAAAAAGGGTTGATTTTGGTTTCATGTTGACTTTAGGCATGCTCAAAGACTTGAGCACACAGGAAAGCTTCTTCATTACACCTCTTAAGAGATCACTGCTGGTACATTTATGAAAGAGAGGAGAAGGGGTTAATTTAAAATCTGTAGATGTACCCTGTATAGTCCCGGGATACCCTCGTGACGGTATATTTTCACGAGGGCGTCCATCATTCCCTTGTAGTGCTTCCGGGAAGGGTCTGCATTGTACTGCAGCACCAGCCGGGTCTTTGTCACCCAGACCGGGTTGGTAAGGCAAAGCGCCAGAATGCCTGGAAACGCAGGGGAACATGGAACAGGGGAGTCCAACACCTTTAACACTCGCCTTTAGTACTGATCTGTCTTTACAGGGTTTTACATGTAAAAGAGGCCGATAAGAATATTCAATCTGACTCAAGTTATCATTATGAGTCTAAAAATGAAGGCCAGGACTGATTCAGTATTAGTCTGCTGGTTGTGTTTGTGGACATAGAAGGCATGGATTTGTGTTTTTGGGAACGCTGGTAAAGGTGAAGTGTGTCGTTTTGGAAGATATTCAAATATGTTTCATTTTTTACTGACTTTTCGTGGGTAACTTTGAACGAACCGAAAACCCTTAATATCAAATTTAGTGACATGTCAATCATTTTCAACATCATCTGTTCTCGCATGTTATAAATGTAAAAATTAAATAATTAAAATAATTTTCTCATCCTACAATTTTGATTCTGAAAATATATATTGGCTGCGTTACTTTAATGATGGATTGCTTTTAAGAGCGCTTTGGGCTCAAAATAATTCAACCCCCATGTACAGTAAATAAGATCAAAGAAGTTTGTGAAAATAAATCTGCATTGTTAATCTTTTCTTTAAAAAAATTACAAAATCCTAACCTTTCATCGGAGTACAAGAATTGTAAATGGGGGGATGTGATTATGAAAAATGTATTTTTTTCTTAAATACACATTGCTCACATATCACATAACTTTGCCCTTTATCACTACACAACATTACTATATCACATGACTTACAATTGTTCCTCTTTCTATTGATATTATTATTATTATTGTGTTGTATTTCTCTTTTTTCTTTTCATTTTTGTCCCTCTTTTAATCTAAAGAGTTGGTGCACTTTATTCTGCATTGTCTGTACTTCGGCATTGGAAGCTCCTGTTACCAAGACAAATTGTGTAAACATACTTGGCAATAAAGCTCTTTCTGATTCTGATTCGCAATTATTCAACCCCTTATTTTTGCCATGATAACAGCTGTGAGTCTTCACCTACAGTGCAATGCCTAATGAGTTTTGGGTACACCTGACAAGAGAACGAGACGATTCCTTTATAGTGATTTTCTCCAGACCCTTCAGATTTCCAGCTCCATGTTGGTGCTTCTCCTCTTCAGTTGTCTCCACTCGATTTCTATAGGCTTCAGGTCTGGAAAGTGGGATGGCCATGGCAGAAGATTGTTTTTTTTTGCTCAGTGACCCATTTTTGTTTGATTTGATGTTTGTTTTCAGGTCATTGTTCTGCTGAAAGATTCAGCCTTGGCCTCTTTTATGACTTCTAGCAGGGACAGTCAGGTGGTTTTGATTTGATCTGTTGATATTTACTAAAATCCATGATGAATCCGAACAAAATCCTGTTACATAGAAGTAGATTTAACTTTACACATGGGGTACTTTTGATCCACGTGTGCACCAAACCCATCTTGTAAGGCTCATTTTTTAAATACCATTTTCTGACCATACGACGTTTGAAACGTTTCTGGGTTCTTTGGTCAGATGAATTAAAAAAATGAGGATTTTAGCAGCAAACACTCAAGATGGGTTTGGGGCACACAGGGATTAAAAAGTAGCCCACGTGTTAAAGGAATAGTTCGCCCAGTCAAGTCAACGGGGAACTTTTCCTTTAATTCAACTGCTGTCCCTTTAACGTTTTGGGCCTAGTCTTCTGCCGAAGATCCTGGATAACTTGTTCAGAAAACCAAAACCTGACTGTCCCTGTCATAAAAGGGCCAAGGCTGAATAAACAGAACAATGACCTTAAAAGAGAGAAGCACCAACATATGAGGCATTGTACAATTTTTTGTAGAGATTTAAAAAACCCATTAGCTTTGTATACTGTGGTAGGCTATATGAGACCATTTACTGCGCTTACGCTTTCTGTTGTGCCTATGTTGTTCCACTTGCTTCCATTGTTTACCTCATTTGTAAGTCGCTTTGGATAAAAGCGTCTGCTTAATGACTAAATGTAAACGATTAACGATGATGGTTTATTTGCACAGCCTTCCCTGATCATATTTATCATGGGGCTGAATCATTTTGAGGCCAATTGTATATTCCGCCTTTTTTCTTTTACTTTTGTCCGCAGGTTTTTAGGTATTTACTGTAAAGCTGCTTTGCAACGAGGCAAAACTGTGAAAAAGTGCGACAGAAATGAACTTGAATTCCATTCGGTGCCGCTGTTGCCGCACAAACGACACACTTCACCTTTAACCAAGGTCTTTATAAAAACATTCAAGCCAGAGGCGTTTCATATCAGTTGGTGATAACAATGTATTGTACAAATATTATTGGTCGACTCAGACATTTTGATTGCCTCAACACTCTTTGCTATGCAATGCAATTCTGTATTCGTTTCACTTCCTGAGCAGATACCACATTCTCATTTCTTCCCTATTTGTCAGATTTCGCAAGAGCCTCATTGAAAACAGGCCTCGGCTTTAAGAGCAAACAGTGTCCAAAGCTTGTAGTATACCTGCTGATCCAGCTTCATATCTGAGCTCTAGATTTAGCTTTAGTGTTTAGTTTGTTAAGCTCACGGGTGGCTCTTATTTGTACTAACCTGCTTCCGCCGCAGACACCAGGTGCTCGGCAGCGCTCAGCTCTGTTTGCCGTCCCTCCTGCCTATATGCTTTAATAGCATTATAACTGTTGGAAGATCACACGCAGCAATTATTATGTTAGATTATGTACACTAGAGTCATACCTCCATTTATAAATAGAAGCAAATCCTTTCGGCTTTTGTTGTTATAGTCGAAGAAAACACACCACAAGATATCGTTTGATATTACTGCCTGCTTGTCACTTGTATATAAAGGACAAAGTCAAATAAAGCACGTCACTATTTATATTTCAGGGTTGCAGGCCTCGCCGAGGCATTTTGTCAGCGATAAAGATCTGCAATGAGGTCAGATAACTTGACGTAGTGTCGTTCATAATTCACACAGTTTCTTTTTTTGGCCGGTGATCTATAAAGGCTCTACGACTTTTCAGGAAAGTGCAGAGGACATGCTTGCTAAGTATACATGAATCCTAACAATGGCATTAATGCACAAGTTATGTTTAGATTTAAATGACGTGTTGCATAAACATGAAACCACCATTCCGTCCTTCCCTTTAAAGAAGCACTTACAAGAGGAAGTACAAGCCCCATGACGCCCCAGCCCCCCAGATGTTGGGAGTGACGCCCTGATAGAGACCTCTGATCCCTTCCAGCTTCCAGATGGTCTTCATGCAGTGCATCATGCCATCGTACTGGGGCCGCATTTTAAGACCATCACTTACTGGAAAGAGTCAGAAACATTGGGGGAGGTAACATAACACACTCCCATCTGATTTAATGTTTACAAGGTTTTCAGATCATATCGTTTTATTTTTGTTCACACGTTGGTATAGTAGTAGGCCTATGTGTTATTATGGAGTAAAGAACGTTTTTTATATTAATGCAACAAGACAAATACAAATTAAACATACAGAAACAACAAACAGTTATAATATATAAAAAAGTTAAAAATATATGTAGATATATTCACATGTATAGCCTACAAGTAAAGAACGTTAGAATTTGCTCATTATGTTGTTCACGTTTGTTCACATTTCATTGAACAAAGCACAACAATCTTAACTAATTTATTTTAGATCATTTCTTTATTTTTGCTTTTTGGAAGCTTCACCAAAGATTTTGATGCTCTCTCTTATATGTCACCCTGCGGAAAACAATACAACAAATTCAATGCTTTTCATCACAAACATGTTCTTACCTGCGAATCTTATTTTGACCAGATCCAAAGGGTGCAGCACCAAAGTGGAAATGACTCCCCCACTCAACCCAGCAGCGAGGTTTTCATATTTGATATGTTTAAAGAGTCGCAGGAGGCTCGATGTTATGGAGAAAGACGAGCTTGTTGTGTCTGCGGCTACTGCAGCACGTCCCTGCCTGGAGATGGGAGCAGTCATGTTTGTTTACGCACAACACGGACACCGAGCGCGCAAAGTACGCAGTAAAATATACTACGATATTTATGAAAGCCGTCCCACTTATTTACTTAAAGGGTATTAACTATCCAATGCCTCTATATAAATCAATAACAACCGCTGGGCCATTATGAAGCGTTCGCCCAACATTCACTTCCCGACTGCTGGAGAAGGTAAATAACCGAGATGTCAGTGGGCGGGGACACACACGACGCATTCATCGCGTTGGCTGGTTGCTGCAGTGTGTCGACGGCGCAGTCATGTTGGGAAGGGCAAGAGAGCCTTATTAACACGTACAAGTGAACTGGGATCCGCGGTTTTTGGGCTAAAAAGCACAATAACGTTTGCATTTCACGACCGATTTCACTGCGTTACAGGTGTGAGTTTTCACGATTCGTTATGACAGAAAAATACAAATAAATAAGAAACGTTTTTGGTTTTAATTTAGATCCATTGGAGTTGTTGACGTTTAGGATCCCTTGCGAACATTAACCATGGTTTTACTACAGTTAAAACCCAAAAAACATGGTTACTGCAGTAAAACAATGGTTATCTCAAAATAACCGCGGTTTTGAAAAACATGGTTTTTGTCAAAACCATAGTAAACGATGGTAGCTGTAGTAAAATGGTTTTGCACCAAGTAATCAATGCACCAAAACACATGGTCACTACACTCGTTCCACAAAAAAACAGGGTTAATTTTAGTAAGGGATATGCAAAAACTTCCCATTCATTTTTATGCGTTAATAGAACAGTCTTCCCGCCATAATATGGTGGAGTTGTCGACATGCGTTTTAGCAACCAATGCGTATCTAAGGACAAAGCGAAAAACAGTGACATCAGATCGCTTAGTTTTGATGTTAAGGTCCTGTCTCGATATCTAAACCATATTAGGTGTGTCTTTTATTTGGATTTCATGCGCAGACCGAGCGGCGTATAAAGCGCAGTGAGGGTCAACACGTTAACCTTACAATCTAAGATTAGGCGTTGATGTGTTTATAAAGTACACATTAGTAAATTGAATGATGTCTAATAGTTTTTTTAACAAGAAATGCACTGAAGTAAATACTGAAGCACGAACAAAATAAAACAGTTGTGCAAGATCTCAGCTTTCAATTGATGTCACATTGGAGAACATTTGAATTTGACAAGTTTATATTTATAATCTGCGTCTCAGTTCACTTCCTATGATTTAAGAAAAAAAACATAAATTAATTTATATCATAGTGTAACATGCTCCATGCATAGGTCTGTTGAACAACATGTGTATGCAGCGTCTGGCGCACACACAGGTCTAGTAAAACCAGCATCTTTGGCCATATAGGCGATGAAACAAGTCACGTCTCTGGGAGGTGACTTGTCACCATATGAGATGAAAGAAACTCTCCTCGCGTATGCTGTCAATGAATGTGTCCGGGCGCGCGCACTTCCGCCGCCCCGCCCGCGACACTGGAGCATCTGATCTTTGTCCTACGTAAGACAGTCGCTCCGCCTCGCTTTCCTGCCGGACCCTTTCTCCTGATGCATCCATTTTTGTGCATTCAAGAAATCTCTCGGAGTTAGCAGCAGCCGGGAAGGAATCGAGAGAAATCTGACGGAAAGAGGACGCCTGTAAGCGCAATAAGGGTCGTTGCACACTCGGAGCTCCCCATAAGCGGCAGCAGCCATGGGTTAGACTGCATTCACCATGATTGCGAAATAAAAGGCAAGCACTCCTATTCTCTATACACATTTGGGCAGATGGCTAATGACAAGCATGGTTGGGATGCCCTCAGATTCCTGGACCTGGAATGTAACGCAAGAGACCCCCAGGGCTTCTTTTCACACCTAGTGTGGTAATTTCATTATGTGACAATTCTGCATTTTGGCGTTTAGTGCCGGTATCATGATGTTATATCATCTATTGTAAATGTGGGTATTAGAAACTTATCCACAATGTGTTGTGATATACTTTGGATAAACGTAGAGTTTCGCAAATGCTGTATGGGTGTATTGAAAACAGAAACTGTATTCGTTTGTCAACGTTCCTGGAAGAAGTCAGCATCATGCATTATTATTTGATTGTAGATCAAACGCATGCAGACAGCGTCGATGCATGACATTCCACATGTGTAGTAGGCTGCACTATGCATAGGTGTGATCGATGTTTTTATTCACATTTTTATTCACTGCCCGCTTTCTTGGTTCTTCAAGCACCCACACCTGAAAATGTCTGCTCGGGATGGCCCGGCCGCATCCCCTGCGGCTCCCGCTCAGCCAGACATGCCGGACCTGAGCCACCTCACCGAGGAGGAGAAAAAGATCATCCTGTCGGTCATGGACCGCCAGAAGAAAGAGGAGGAGAAAGAGCAGTCCATGTTGAAGTAAGCTACCTGGTTTTCTTCAGCAGCCTTATTAAGCAGGGCTGACAGCGTGTGTCTGGTGCTGCAGTAATAGTGAAGCTTGTGGATGATGGCTGCGTTTCAACACGCCCGTGTCTCTTTAAAACGCTCCCTGTCATATTCAGCACGACTGTCTCCTGTAATTTAATACGTCTGCTTACGTGCACGGTCAATATTAGACTATTGTTGACACAAGCTCGGACCCGGTTTACCACCAGACAGGTCTCACGTGGTTTTATCGCTCGCTCGCGTTGCGTGTAGATCTGGTGTTTTGCGCCAATGTTGTGACGATATTCTCCGTTGTGGTCTGTATTACGTGTACCGCCGTTGGGCTGGGTTAGCTGTGGGCGCCATCTTCGCTGAAAATCCACCAGCCGGCGTTTACCTGAGATTACTACGCGTTTTAATCGTGCTGTCGAACAGTTCATACGTTGAACATTAATGCGACGCCTAGAAGAAGGATATTTGCGCCATCGCGGTTGCCATGGTTTCTCGTTTGCTGTTTTCAGCACCACGGCGCTGTCCGCTCATGCTCGTGGTGCGGGCGTGTGTATTGAATCAAAGCTCAGCCTATGGTGTGTCTGTGTGTATGTGCACGCGCACGTTAGTCTTCGGAATTGCGAGGGTGAACACGTTACTTTTGTGTGGGGTTGTGGACATGAAATGCCAGGCCGTGTCAGTGGGTAGTGAGACTCAAACAATTTTAAACAGCAACGTTGTTTCCAACTCTGGATTGTTTTGTGTTTACATTTGTACACTTATATTGATTATCTATTTGGCAGACACTTTTATCCAAAGGGACCTAGAGTGCATTTGGCACAATTCTCTACAGGTTGAACTAGTTACAAAGAAACAAAGAAGTAACTAAAAACGCTGACAATAACATTATCAGACATTGGTTTCCATGACATCAAGACACAGTTTCTGTGGTCTTTGGCATGTTTGTAAAGAATTATTCAATATTACAAGGCATTTAAAAGTATCAAACTGATATATTTCCGCAACAACATAATAACCTTTCAGTTAATACAGCAATCTTTGAGACTCGGTAACATTAATGTTTGCCCTAGTTATTTGGCTCTGCAGTAGAGAGAGAATAGACAAATTATTTACTGGAGTGGCCCATTTGGCTCCAAGTTCCAAGCTTGGATTCACGAACCCAGTGAACTTCCGATTCTGTGCCAGTGTAGCCGCTCTGCTCTGCTCTTTATAGGCCAGTTTAAGCGTGAGTTTCAGCTGGGCTGCACCATTGCCAAGTGCATGCTTAACAATGAGAGCATTGTTAAAATGAGAGCACTTTAAAATCTATGACATTATAAACCTTCCCTAGTCGAGTCAAACCTTTATTTTCACCTACTGTTTTATTTGAAGTCTAATGTTTTGATTGTTAGGTCCAACAGATTGTGCTGTTTTTTGATGTGTTTTTTGATGTTTTTAGTTCAGGTATTAAAGAGCATATTACACATTTGTGCTGACAGATGAAGAGTTTGTTAGTACTGTTACTTTTACTTTCAAGCCAGATATTTGATCACTCAATGCGTTTAATAATGCAGCATCTCTGGTTCATGGCTGTGCATATGAAATCAACAATGTTGGAGAATTTTGAATTCATCCTCATGATCCATTCATACACTGTAAAAAAAATAGTTGAGTCAACTTGCACAAGCACGTTTTTGAGTTAACTCAACAAACAGAGACTGAAGTCCACTCAACTTGAAAAATGATGTTTGAGTCAATAGTTGTCACACCATTGTCATATTTACCTAATGAACATCAGAACAAAATATCTTTTGTTGGCTGAACATAAATAGAGCAATACAGATTGCTTACCTTAAACGTAATAATTTATTTGTCTTTTACAGCAATTGTACGTGTTTTCTGCCTCAAACAGATCAAAATTTTGATCTGATAACATTTTAATAGTTTGTGTTGAGTGCATTTATACCGGTTTTGCCTTTGTGTCATGCACTTACACCTCAACATTGAACACACAAATCTCAACCATAGTAACAATCAAAAACTGTAATTCATTAAAATATTCTAAACACAACAGATACCAAACAGTAACAACGATATTAAAGCATAAATTAAGCCAGCAAGAACTAAAATAGTAATCTTTAAAATAAAAACAAATAAGAAAAACAGAATTGAACATGCTGCAATGCATCATGGGAACTTTCAAACTCTTGCAATGCTGTTTGTTCAACTTTCTGACGCATTTTGGCCAAAAACTTGAGAATCTAAGTCCAGTCAACAAGATAATCTTTGTTAGAAACATGTTTAGGCTCATTTTGTTCATTATATGCAAAACGATCATTTGACTCCTTTAACTCAAAATTCGATGTTCAAATTACTTATTTATCCTTGTAGGGAGAATATTTTGCAAGTTGGATTTTTTACAGTGTATCGCTGTTGTTAAATTGGCCTAATATACGTGTTTTGAACTTTTTACAATTTTGCTAATCATTTTTAAGTTAAAAAAATGTAGTGCCTCACTTGACCAACTTAACCCACTGAGCATGTGTGAAGACTGTTTGTACTAGATCAGGGATGTCTTATAATAGACTTTTTCAAAGGCTAACTACTAATTTATATAAACAACAGGCCTGTAGTGTTATTTTGTCCTTAACGTTACAAGTATTTGTAGATCTGACTAATGTTCTGTGCCTAGAGTTTTATAAATAAATATCCATTAGACTTACATTAAAGGAGGGAACCAAATCCTATCTGGTGACCAGAATTCTATTATGACTTGGGGGTGAGCTTTTTGACTTGGCCCAGTAAGCAACCACTCAGACCACTCTAAAGTACCATCATAGCAGCACATTCTAGATGTGTAAGGATCACTTGTCCAATTTGTCTGTATTTGAGCTTTGAAATGGCATCTGTATAGACAGACTGTCTGAACCGGAAAACCTGAATCATGGACCTGTAAAAACGTTGCATGCACAAACTTAATATTATACAATGAAGTTGATTTTTTATATGGTATCATTTTGAATAGTTCCTAAAATACTTCCTAAAATGTTTAACTGATTTAGTCGAACTGAAGGCCTACGCCACTAAAGGCATCATCAGATGTTAATCTCTGCTGGTTACTTTGCCTTCATCTGATCTCTGTGTTATCAATCAGCCCATTGTAATAAACACATTCTAATAACATTTAGTCAAAACAATATTTCGTTTTTAGTTTCGTTTTTTAAACGCCATAGTTTAGGTCCCCAGCAGTGATTCTCAAACTGGGGCCCCCAAGATAGATCAGTTTGAGATGCGCTGATATACAGAACTGATGTATAATAGTGCAAAAGTTTGAATGTACAGTAATTTGCTTTGGAAAAGCAAGTTGCTAGCTATGAGGATCGTTCAGTTGCATTTACAGGGATGTTTGTTTGTGGTTGCAGCGACAAACTGACCAAATGTCATAAATTTGTCTGATGATGCAGCAGAGTAAAGTTTAACTTTGGACATCATGTGGTGAAAAAGCCCCACTAAATGTTTTTATTATTGTGTCATTTGTTTTGCCGACTGACTATATGCAACATGACTTGGCCAGCTGTGCTACAAACCAATAACTTACAGAATTTAACACCAAGAATGGACACTACAATCAACAGTACAGCCAGTTGATGTCCTCCAGTGATGAAATGGCCTTAACATTAATTGGACAGTGAAGGAGAGACAGGAAATTATGGGATGGGAAAGAGGGCAAGGGGAGCTGGGAAAAGACCACACGCTGTGGCACAAACACAGGTCGCACCGTCCACTGGACTACCAGCGCCCGACATAAAATCATCAACGTTTGAACCAAAGTTCTTAGAAGATATGTATTAAATGTTCATAATTTTAAGCAGAAAAATTATAGTCAAAATGTCAAATAAACAGTTAATGCATTTAAATATGTGATAGAACAATACATTTCATTTTATTGTAAAATAATGTAAAATTATAGTGTTCAAAAGTAAACGTATATTTAACAATGAAAACCTGTGTAATATTCAACAAGATTATACATGAATTTTCAGAGTAAAATATTGGTAAAATTCAGTCGTTTGTAAGTACAAAATACACCGTACCGTAAAACTTATGGTGAAATGAGGTAAACAGACTTTCCCATAATCCACTGTGTGACTCTTTAATAATTATGTTTTGTGTTACATTTTATGTTGTTCTATTACCGTTAAAATCATTGTTTCCGTGTCACGTCCAACTTAAATTTGTTTGTTTATGTAATGCTGATTGTCTTATTTTTCTAATAAAGATATTATTGTCACACCATTTACTGTTGTACAGGCAATTCATATATTTCTATTGTGTGAATGAAAATCGTGTTGTGTGGGATTTCATTAGCAAAATGAAATATTCCAAGTACTCTTTAAGTACTATGAAATATAAAATTAAACAAATGTATTTGACTTTTACTACACTTGTAAATGTTTTATGCCTCAAACAGACCCAAACTTTGATCAATTAACTGTTAAAACAGTTTGTGTTTTGTGTTTATATATTGGCATTATAGGTGTGTCATGCACTTACACCTCAACATTGAACACACAAATCTCAACCATAATAACAATAAAAAACCATCATTCATCAAAAGAACTCTAAACTCAACAGATAACTAACACTAACAATGATATTGAAGCATAAATTAAGCCAGCAAGAACTAAAACACTAATCTTTAAAAGAAAACAAATAAGAAACACAGAATGGAACATGCTGCAATGCATCTTGGGAACTTTCAAACTCTTGCAATATTGCTTGTTCAGAATACACAGTTTTGTAAGTTGGGCAAACTTTCTGACGCATTTTAGCCAAAAACTTCCTAAATCCAGTTAACAAAATAATTTTTGTTAGAAACATGTTTGGGCTCATTTTGTTCAGTACATGCAAAACAATCCTTTGACTCCTTTAACTCAAAATGCTATGTTCAAGCAACTCATTTATCTTTGTAGGGAGAACCCTTTGCAAGTTGGATTTTTTACAGTGTATGAATGATGTTGTAGTGCGAGAGTGCTCTTGATCTCTGCACCTGAGCTGTATTAAGACTCAGTGTCAAGCATTTAAAATGGCTGATGCTGATTGGCTGATCACAGGTTATAATCTCTTTACTCTGTCTGAGAGGCACAGTGTTTAGCTGGCTGAGTGTAAACTGTGGTTTCCACACTATGGTGTACTCTACTGCCCTTTGACCCATAAAGGAGTGCTAGATTCAGTGTGCAGATTTGACATGGGATGGGAAATGGGAGCAGGGTTTATACCTGTTCTGGTGTTCTGTGTGATAGACAAAGATTTTTAGATGATCGCGAACTGGCAAAAGTCAAGAGAGAAGGCCCTCTAGTCTTCATGACTTTATGGTCCCTAGAAGAGGCTCAAGTTTGCCTTTGCTTTGTTTTATGATGCACATTTTTGCACTTCCCCCTATCAGTGTCTCCATAGAACTGTTTTGGGTGGTTTGGCTGGCTGGACTGTGGGGGAGATATTCTGGTATTTTTTATTAATGCAACCATAGTTCATTGCATGAATCATTTTTATTGTTTTAATTGTGTTAGCTGGTGTTTTTTTTTGGAGGGACCCAAGAAGAATCTGGGGGGGTGTCCCTTTAGTCCTGGCCCTTGATCTGTGTATCTCATATTATATTGGCTATGTCGGTATTATCATTCTTTTATATCAATAAATTCACCGGTATAAATTCCTAAAATATGATATTTTACGCAAAGGTTAAGGATGTAGTGAACGTTATTAAATATCACAGAAAAGGCAAAACAGTTACAATTTTGCTTTAATGTGTTAATTTATGTTTTAAGTACTTTTTTTTATTTTCCACTGCATGATTGATGACTGACTGTTATATTTACCTTATGTTATATTTATATTTTTATTATTGTTATTTTATTTATTGTTATAACACACCTGTTTTTGTTTTCCTTTTAATAAACATCATGTTGGGGTTGTCAAAGGATTAAAATCAATGAATCTCTTACATTTCTGGATCAATTTGAAATGTTACATTCATCCTATTTTGTGTCAGAGTATAAAAATAAATACATACGTTAAATAAATACGTTACATTGTTAACAAAGTTAATTCATTTAATAGGCTAGCACAACATTTTGCAAGCCCCAGTCCCAACATTTCTGTGCTATATGATCAGCTTTGATTTTGCCATGAAAATTGACTGTGCAATGATTTAATCTCATTCGTGTTAATGTTTATTTGTCTTTTTTTCAATTTGTCACTTGTTTTGCCTTCTGTGTGTACTGAGTTGTTAAACGTATGTTTTAGGGAACCTCCCAAGGAAGACAAAATGCCTCAACCATCTCAGTAAGTACAAGAAAAGTCAGTTGTCCAGCATACTTTAAGCTTTCCTTTCTCTGTCTTTGAAACATCCCCCAGTGCTGACCTAGGATCAGTTCCCGGGCTCTACGATGTGGTGTAGTTGGAAACTCATGAAGTTCTCTACTCATTCTAGTGCTTTTCATACTGTTTATGCTTTCCTACCCTACTAACCTCTGGCCTATATCTGTGTTGCGGTGTGACCCATATTTACACTTCAGACATTCCCAGTTGGTCAGTGTGCTGCCCACATTGCTCCAGTTTTGCCCCTTTTTAGACCTCTTTTGTATTGTGGCTTCTTTCTCCACCATATCTTTCTACATTTCTCTGACATCTCTATAACTGAAATGATCTCCTGTGTCCACTGTATATACTGTATAGAGCTATAGCTTCAAGTTAGTTTTTTCAATCAATTAAAAAAAGATTGTATATTCTGGAGAGTGTATCTTATATTCTCAGCTAGACATTTGTGGCCTGCTGCTGTAAATACCGTATAATACATCACTTTATATATAATACATACTTTTTTAAGGGAATAGTTCACACCAAAAATTTTATTTTCATCCATATGTTGCAAACCTTTATGTTTTTATATCGGCATGGGCCGGTATGATGTTTTGAGGGTATGCAACCTAAACGTCACAATATCACGGTTTCACGATATATATATATATATATATATGTATGTGTGTGTGTGGGTGGGTGTGTGTGTGTGGGTGTGCGTGTGTGCGCGTGTGTGTATGTGTGGCAGTATTACAATCACAGCTTTAAAATGTGTTCATTTAAATGTCTGGGTGAAAAACATTGAACACAATATATTTTATTCTTAAGCAATACATGTGCAGTATGTCAAGTTAAATCAGTGGTTCCCAAACTTTTTGAAAGCATAACACCCCTTTCTAGTCTTTTTACATGCATTTCTTGTAATTAAACTTACATGAATACATAAATATTTAAGTAAATTAAATGCATATGAGCAAACAACGAATTAAGCATAGAAAACAGCATACATTTGGAACGCTATAACTGAACATTTTAGTGGTTTTAAAACTGTGACTTTCAAACCGCGGTATACCTTGAAAATGGTATTCGGCCTGTGCCTAATCATGTTTGGTGTGTCAAACTGACTTTTCATGCTGTGACACATGCAAGAGGCAATGTCATTGTCTGTTGTCTATTAAACTGTTGTAAAAAAAACGATATAACATGATTTAAAAATACGATTGAAAAGCTGCGGCGAAGTGGAAGACTTAAATCCCGACCTGTTTCTTATACAAAAGCCTCAGAAGACTTGAAAAAAGAGTTCTTCATACTACATGTATTTGTTCTGTTTGAAGCACAAAGGCCAGTTATTTACTTTCATTGTATGGAGTAGTTTGAAAATTGTGTCCAGCTGTGAAACATTCAGCCATTTTTGGGTGAACTATTCCTTTAAACAGGCATTTGTCAGGCCGTATGTCCATTGGTTTGTTTCGAATGGCATTCAAGTATTCCAGCATTATTCAACAAACGTTTTGGGTTTTCTACAGTACGGTGTAGTCCCAGTCGGGCTGTTAGAGGGGAAAGATAAACGTCATCGCTCGGTTCTTGTCTGTTGATGTGACTGTGCTTGTCTGAACAGGTGGAACCCTTTCAGTGGAATCACTGAGTTGGTTAGTAATGTTCTTCAACCTCAGTCAAAGTCCCCCGGTGAGGAGGAGCCAAAGGCGTAAGTACAGTGAAGTGGTTCCCTTAAAACCTTCAGCGGGTCTCTTCTTGACTCAACTTTCAAACTGCTGAAAGTGTCTAGCTTAGTTTATGTGAGCCGAGCAGAAGCGATGTGGTGCTCTATAGTACCTGGACCTGTTGTGAGAGATTTGTCAATTAAGATAGTCAACTGTAAGCTGTAAAAAAATGTGAATCTGATGAAAGCGGACTGGACGTATTTCAATATTTCACAACAAAATGCATTGTGATGTGTTGCACTATGACATTATTGGCACAATGATGAATTTTTTCATGGACACACCCCTGTAACATGAAAAACTGATTATAACCGGAATCCTAAATAGCGACCACATTTGTGGGTCAACCGACAAAACTTTTTTCTGTTTATGCATTGGCTGTATGCAGTTTCATATACTTCTACATGATTTGACCAATATGAAGCAGTACAGATAGACCACTTCTTTAGTTGAGCATGTTTCCAGCACATCAACACAGAGCATTAACACAAATAATGAGGTCAGGCACTCACGCATTCGAGAAACAGTGTCATGTTTCCGAGTGGAGCCCGTTCATTTCGCTCAGCCAAAGTGAATATCGTGATCTGTAGTTCATGGTAAACCCCTTGTTACATACTTGACTCTTCCATACGTCTAAAAGCACCGAAAGATGCCTTCCAGATCAATAAACATCTGACGAGTAAGTGTTTTTTCTCTGGATAGGTTATCGATTGAGTCTGTCTGCATTAGGCCTAGATCGGGCAAATGTGATCCTGGGATAGCCTACTGTTGCAGTCTATGAGTCTTATTAGTAAACGTATTAAATACAGCCTTACAATGATCACTGCCATGATTAAGTGAGATATGACAGATGAATCTGTGGATTTTGTTCAAAGCTTATTATATAAATTCGTTTACTACCGAAAGAGGAATTAAAATGTATTTTTAATTTGTTTTATTTAATAACAGAGGCATGATATTTACACAGTGTTGCCAGATATATTCCACCTTATGCACAAACTAAACATTTCATGAAAGTCAAGATGCAACTTAGTTTCTGCAGCACAACAGGAGAGGCAAAATAATAAAAATCATTGTTTTCCCATTTGACACAAATTACAGCATTGACTACAGAACACTTGGCACAACATTGAAATCCCTATTTCATTCCTTTTTTATACTTGATGTTTATTGCTTTTCAATATTGAAATCACACAAATCGGGGTTTAAGATTTTTGATAACAGGGTTGCAAAAAGGGCCACTTTTATGTGAAATAAATATGATATAAAACAGCATATATGAATGTGTTTAAACATGTTGCCATTGGACAGACGACATCTTTTTGATATGACAGAATCACATGTGATGAAACAATCAGCGCTGACCGCTGGTCTCAGATGAGCTAAAGGTTCATCTGACCAAACCCTCAATTGATTTCTTTTCTGCTCTCCACAGGAAGTTGCACCAGCAGTTTGAGATGTATAAGGACCAGGTGAAGAAGATCGGCGACGAGGCGCAGAAGAAACCCGAGCAGAAGGCCGACTCGCCCACCTGTGGAATTTGCCACAAAACCAAGTTTGCCGATGGCTGCGGCCACGTCTGTTCTTATTGCCAAACAAAGTTCTGCGCTCGCTGCGGAGGACGAGTATCTCTCCGGTCCAACAAAGTATGTCTGGCTTGAGTCTCTCACCATTGCGTCCGTAGACACTAAGTGATTGTCTGTCTGTCAGTCTGCCTGTCTGTATCACTGTCTGTGTGTCTGTTTGTGTCAGTAGTATCCTGTATAAAGACCCTGTCAATGTGATCCTGTGTCTGTGTGTCATGTCTTAAATTATCACATCTCACGGCTGTGGCATGATTTTATGGCTTTTGTGTATGGCAAACATTACAAACACAACAAAAAAATAATCACGAGGCATTCATAACTCAAATGTTTAAATACTCCTATGATAAAGATTGTAAAGATTATTAAATGTTGTGATACAGTAGCTCAAACATCCACTGTGTATATGCATACAAGGAGCAAAATAATATCATAACATAATGTTTAGGCAAACATACAAAATAATTCCAAAATGTTGGAACCGAAGGAAATTTAACAACAAAGAAAGCCCCTTCTTTTGGATTTGAAGATTTAAGATAAAAAAAGTGTGAAGAACTTAATAACTTCATGTATTCAAGTTTAATTGTAAAACCACAAGAGGGCGCCGTATTTTTAAACATAAAGTCTCATTTTTGCTGTGTGCTAGAATTTGTCTGCTATCCACCTCAACTCCCATTTCTATAATTAGGAACGCACTTAATTCACAATATTTATCCAAATATAAGTGATGTAATATACATGTTCGGATAATCACACCATTTTTAAAACAATAAATAATAATAATAATAGTGTACATGTATTGATTAATAATAATAATACAAAATATATATATAAATATTTTATAAATAATTAAATAAATACATATTTTGACTATGGATGTCACATTTTAGTGGAACATGTCTATAGTTTATCTGCTAGAGTAAATTATGATTTTGTACAGGAGCTTATTGTAAAATCACGTTTGGATAAACAGGGTAAAAAGATAAACGAGAGAAATCTGCACACTGCTCAGTATATATAAAGATAGAATAGAAGATTTTTTTTCAGGCAGGTAACAATCAAATGAAAACATTTTGACATTTTGTTATAAAGTGATGTTTAAACATTCCAAGAGTTTACACTTTTATATTTTGAATCTAACATTTATTTTGAATCTATTTCGAGGTTTTTATTAGTAGTATTTTACATAAATAGTGTTATTTCTAAACATTTAAAAGTAATAGAAACAACTCGAATGTGCACTGGTAGACATACAGTGCACCTCACAAACACCCTGCAATGCCCTCGTGTACCACCAGGCCCGGTTTGGGAAACCCTGCCTTAGACAACAACAGACATACAGCACCTCACCCATACAGTAGCTCTCCATCTATAAAGATGATTTACATCCTTATTTGTCGGCCACCTGTGTTCTCGTCCCTCCAAGGAGTTGAAGAATGTGGAAAATAACTTTACTGATGGTCAATTGTTAATCGGTGACTAATTCACTATTCACAGCTCATGAATGATGAATGATGTGCATAATGCATGGTGTTTAGCACGGGTGCAGCCACAGGAAGAGCTGTACATGCTTCTGCTGAGATGACACTCTGATAAACTGCACATATTCTCACACTGGTCACTGAACTTTAGTCAGTGGCAAACAAAGCCTTTAGTCTGAGATGTAATTCAGGTGCACAACTAAACTTTATTGTACCTAAATCCGAATTAAAAGCATCAGTGGTAACTTTATAAATACCTATAGCTTTAGATAATCAACTTTACCTGTATTTTTCTAATTAATTATTTATCCCAGATGCAGTAAGCTATAGAAGAAGAATATTTTAAAGATCATGCATTGGTCAGTGTAGAATGTCCCGCACTGGCATGTGATCAATAAGAAGTACTGCGATAAAATAGTGACAATGGTATTTTGGAAGCCGATTTAACTCCGAGAGCTGTTTTTCCCATGATGCCGTGCGCTCGCTGCTGTAAGCAGCCAGTGGTAGGGTGTCATGCACACCGGCGCTCCTGTGTCTGATGTCAGTGTCAATGGCTCCACATGTTAGTGAGGCCATGGATTGGGTTGCCCCCGCAGTGCTAGATGACCAGATACTTTTTCAGTACTGGGACAGTGATGTCACGAAGCTCTTGCTACACACCCACAACATATCTGTGAGAAGTGCAGGATAAGCCAAGAACATTTTGTTATCTATATAGAAAGCATATATGCAAGTAAATTCAAAGTTCATTGATAACATCCATAACGTTTACTGTAATTTTATGTAAATTATTCATTTATGTAAGCTATATTTTTCCATGAATGGGTATAAGAGTATAATAATTCAAATAACTGCTGTGTTTACTATTGATGGACTGCTGATATAGGAGTATTAATGCAATGTCTGTTAATGATTATTAAAGTTAAAATGATTTTTTATGCTCATTCAAACCTCCCAACTAATTTTATTTCAAACTAGTTCTGTCCCGGCCAATACAAACACATTGCATTTTGTTGCACTATTCAGTCACCAAGAGCTCCAAATTTGCCAAAAATGTTAAACTTTTAGTTGATTTAATGAATTGAGTTCTGCTTCCTATGTAACAGACAGCTTACTGCTGCCATGAAGTTAGTTCTTACCTGCGTTTTTGCGGCGTTTGAGGTGACATGCATTTGTAATGAGCTGGATTCCGGCTTAGACGCATGAGAGCGGCGAAATCTGTAAATAATGTAGGGTAAAGCGAAAAGCATTGAGCCGGCTTCATCGGACATTCACCCTCTTAAACGCTGATCAGATCCCGAGCTCAGACAGAATCGAGCGGCCGGTGTTGAGTCTCTGGTGCTGTCCGTGGTCCTGAACTGCAGTCAAACCCTCTTCTCTGTCGTCCTGCATCGTATCTCGACGGACACAAAATGACATATAGCTACAAAATGGGTAGGAAATGGATCTATCTATGCTTTAAGAGTCTGATGTTTAATGTTTCACAATGGCTTAAAATAGACAGGTAGCTTCAATAGGTGTACTGTTTCATTATTTATGTTCTGTGGATACCCATTCGCACAGCAGACCAACACCGGATCTATAAACAATTGCACAAATAATTATAAGGACAATAGGGTTTACTTACCCATCCGTCTAAATGTCAGGTTGTGGCAGGCGTTTAATATGTTCTAACATTGTACAGTACAGTATCTGTTAGTATGATACTCTCGGTCCCATTGTACCTTTATGGGTATCTCGTTTATGGTTAATATATATATCAACTTACCCCGTATAATGTGACAACATGTCTTGTGATCAGTCAGTATCCATTAAATGAATTATATTTTTTCTGGGGAATAGAAAATATTACAATATATTATATTTTTACCTTGAACTTCATCTTGTAGGATACGTATTTGGAGCTCTTGGTGATTTGTTTTTAATTGAATGAGTTAATCATTTAGAAGAACATGATTCGGAGGCTTTAAAAGACTGCGGTTCTTGTTGACGTCTTTGTGTATCTCTGAATGCAGAAATGTGTGTAACTTACACTGTAAAGCATCTCTCATTGAACAACATGTGCCTCAAGCACTTTAACGTCCACGTTCCGTTTTAAAAGAAGTTCAGGCAATATTTTCTTATTACTCGGGTCTCTGTGTCACTAATGGGACTCTATGTTTTATATTCTGGGCCCATTCACAAACAAACTCATTTATTCCTTCCCTTGTGTTGTCATGTTGAAACGTCTTTCTCTCCGTCTCCCTTTTTTAACTCACTCATTCTTTCTTTTCTGTTTCTCTCTTTTATACTCTTTCATAGGGTTTCTTAGTTTTCTCTCATACTGTTATTTGTCTCTTTCCCTTTCTCTCTCTTTGTAAAGGTTACTGTCTCCCTCTCTCTTTGTGTTGTCCATTTTCTTCTAGCATCTTCTCTGATGGTTTACATTGATTCACGCTTGCCCTCGCCATCGTGTTTATATGTGATAAATATGCACGCACTTAATTTGATACACATCAACACGTGAAAAACCACATAGTCACAGAAACATCAGTATCAATCACAAAGGTAAAAATCTAGTTTTGTTTGTTTTTATTATCTGTAACCACACAGTAAAATTGAAGCCAAATATATGCTTACCCTGCCAAACGGCGAGGGAGCTAAATTGAATACATTTTGTGTTTCAATCAATACTCTCACTTCGTTTTAATTGATTTTCGGTTTGAACAAAGTTTATTCATTTAAATGCAATCTATATTAAAACTGTTTTAATCTCGCAGTATTGGCTAAAGCTGAAGTCCCTAGGGATATTTGTAAAATGTTTTGCTTTAACCCTACAGGTTCAAGTAAGGTATCAATATATGATGTGTATGGTACAAAGTGGAGAAAACACTGAAGTTTAAACACTAAACACTAAAGTGTTTATTTTAGAAAAGGATTTGGCAAAAAAGCAAACTACTGCGTATCAGAAAGGATGCGGTTTATTCTAAAGCCCTGACTCAATAGGTTTTGCGGATGTGGTGTCATTTTTGCCAGCTCTCCTTAAATTTGTCTTCTTAAACTGAGCTCCTCTACCCTCCAAACACTACTACACACAAAACTTGAATACATCTTTAATCATATATTTCAATAGACTATTATTTAAAGTTTCAATATTTTTCAATTGCCCTAAGGTTGACTTCACTTTTGGCCACTACTGCACATGTTCTTTCCGCAGTACTGGTGAAAAGCGCACTGACAGATTCATCCACTTCAGTTTTTTTAATTTAAATCATTTCCAATGCAGGTAATGTGGGTATGCAACCTGTGCCGAAAACAACAAGAAATCCTCACCAAGTCGGGAGAGTGGTTCTACAGTGGTTCTGAGGGGTCCAGATCAGGGCCCCAAGCCAAAGTGAGAGGAGGCCCGGTCAGTGCGAGCCAGGACCCTCTCAGAAACGGTTCGGGGGTCCTCACAGACAGGTTAGGAATACCCAAATTATTTTCCAGCATCTCATATGTGTCAAATGTAGTCTGATTTGTTTAAGCTGTCTTCTGATTGATCTGTCTTCTTGCGCAGAGAAACATCTGGATTGGAATACTGTGTGTATATGTATGACATCATCAAGGATTTTAAGAATACAGACATAATTCCTTGTTTTATGTTCTTCCTTTTGACTTAAATTGTAGCTACACTAGTATAAGATAAGTCTAATTATAGTTTATTAGCGCATTCAAAAAAATACTTTTGCAATATTGCAGTAATTCAACTCCTCAATTTAGCAGGACTGTGTTATCCCCTTGTGTAGGAACAATTATGTTTGATATTTCTCTGACATAAAGGAACATTCAGTGTATTTATGAATATGGCAGTGTATGGCTAACTATATTTTCATGTTTTGAAAGCATTGTGACACGACACACGGCTTGTTCTCATGGAATTGTCGCATCCAGTGTGGACAAAATGTTAAATTATAATGGCTTCTAATGTGTTCTATTGTCTTTTGTCGCGTTGCATCGCGCCCGTGCTGCATCCGGTGTTGACACGGTGTAAATGTCTTAAAGGGGTCATATGACACGGCTTAAACGAATATTATGGTTTGTTTTAGATGTAATGTAATGTGTATACACGATTTAAGGTTCAAAACGCAGTATTTTCCACTGACCGTGCATGTTTGTTTCTCCTCTTTGCTCCGCCTCTCTGAAATGTGCAGATTTTTGACAAAGCTCATCTCTCTGAAAAGCTGTGCTATGATTGGCCAGTTAACCAGTGCGTGTAAACGGCTCTTACCATATTTGCAATTGTACTGACAGGTACGCCCACCTTACTTGCGTTACATTTGCGAGGTCTTAGTCAAATCAGACCACCAACTGACGTAGATTTGTGGGGGTGTGGTTACACGAGGCGTCTCGACAGGTCTGGGTGAGCATTCGCTTTTACATAGAATGCATCTTTTGTTCCGACACTTCTTTTTTAGTAATTTTACGTGTCTAATACATGCATGGGCAACTTATAACACACCAAAGACACAGAAAAACATGTATTCGCACCATATGACCCCTTTAAAAGAACCGTTCTCTGTTTAAAAAAACATTCTGTTTGTGCAACATTCTATGGATGTTAAAGTCCCAACAAAGAACCTTTTAGGAACCTTTATATTCAAGAGCATATAGGCAGAAGTTGTAGTAATGCTTGTCTTAGCAAGACACCACCATGTCCGGATTTTGAACCAGTCACCTTCAGATGAAAAGACTAAATCTTTCATCCCTAAGCTATGACCACCAACACTTTACTCTAAGGACAGCCTATTAAAGGCGTGTCTGCTTCTGTAGGCTATATGCTAATTTCTCAGTGGAACATTTTCCTCCGGAAGCCTTTAAGGACTCTGGACTTGCTCACAAAGTGGACTTTTTCAGTTTTGCTTCTTAAGAGGTCTAGATGATAATAAGGGAAGTCTACACATAGGCTACATCAGATAAACAGGTAATGATGCATTTGTAGGCCACATCAAACGATCCCCGTGCTCTGTTTTCAGATGCGCTCTGTTTGATTCTGTATGCAACAGCCTTGGGTGAACGCGCCCTCTTCAGTGTCCTCTTAACTGTGATAGGCGCTGTTGCTTCCCAGACTAAAGTCACCGTGTACACGTTCTGTCCCAGATCTAATTCTTCTGACCACAACTGCGCCGGTTACAATAAAAAAAAAAAAAACGTTTTAAGATGAAAACAAATCAAATCGCGCAAATATGAATACGTTTCCATGCCCGTTGCTGTCACGTCCAAGTGCTCATTCCTATGATGTCATCATGATGGTAGTGCCAATCGGGACAGTTGTTAGAAATGATTAGTCAAAAAGCTAGCTGTAGTAACATCTGAATTAAATGTTTTTTTCCAGAAATGCAACTTAATGGAGCCAAGCTTGTTCATTTATATCCAACGAAACATTCCATAGCCTACTACTTCAAAGGTCATAGTTTGATAGAAATAAAAGAGAGCTCGATAGCTATTTGAGAAAAAAAAACTAAAGATAGAGAGAAACAAGAACATTTCGATCTTTCGCCACACTGAAAGCATTTAGAAAAACAGTGGGTTAAACATTAAAACGAGTACTTACACCCCGAAACGCCCTTGCTTCAAAGATCCTCCTCAAGTTTCTCCTTTGATTTTGAACGTGTAATAAAACGAAATACGGTGCTTTTCATGAAGGCATTAGTCGATATTTATCAGTCGTGCACTCTAGAGCGCGCTGCTCGAGTGCTTTGGACGGTCTGCCGAAACGACTCCAGCGCGCTCTTCGGCTCTGTCTCAAAAACGCAGTAGGCTGCCTACCTAGTCAGCATCACAGACACGTTCGATTTAACCCTACGCCGTCAAAAAACTGCTGCCTCACGGGGTTTTGAGACACAGCCTCTGTCTCCCGTTAGATCGCACCGCGTCTACATCCCCGTTTGCGCATCTCTCACAGAGACCCGCGTAATAAAACAGCCGGCGACTGCGCGTCGGGAACGATGAGTGAGAGAGAGTCTGCTCTTCTCCGGGTCTGGCTGATTTTTCGAGGCGAGACGGTGGCGCATGGACGCATCCGGACATTTTAGCCGGTAAAAATGCAGCGCTGTTTTTCTCTCTCTCTGGCCGTCAGACGGCATCCACCCCGCGCTCCCCGCATCCGCAGCATCACCTCAGGGCTGGACCATGAGGCGCGCGTCCATCACATCTCCGGCAAATTACGGGACTTGATCCACACGGCAGCGCGTCGGATATAGGGGGTCGTGGTGCTGTGGGTGTGCTGCTGTTGTTGTTCCCCGAAGTGAAAGACTACTGGGTTGCTTAGGTAGGAGGGGGCAGGCGAAAATGCAATTTGGGACATTGCGACAGTTTTGTAGCTCTTTTCTATCGCATTTCAAGCCACCTCAGAACATCTCGAAGCCGGAGCTGTTGGGACAGGCGCCTAACGGCAGGTGAGACCACCGATGTCTACAGATCATCATGAGACTGTGTTTGGTTATGATTAAATCGAAGAACACAGCACGGGGGCATCCAGTGCTTCAGATATAAGTAGATTGACATTTTTGTGCCATACCGTGCGTTTTGAACTAGTTTATGGGCTATGATTTGCATGCATCGGTGTTTTATAACAGTGTACGGTCCCCTACAGCAACCATACGACTTCATTTGATAATGTGATGTTTGCTTGCAATAATTATAGTGCAACGTTCGGGTTGCATATTATATTTTAGTATAATTACAAAATAAATAAAGTACCTATTAAGAAAGTATGCGTAATCTGGGGCTGTAGTTGTCACAAGTCTCAATATATAAGATTGTCAGTAAAATGTGCAATTGATACCAAATCTTACCCTGCAATCTTATCCAATCCTAATATCATCATAGTTTTTCTTATATATAGCTGTTGGGTAAATACGCAAACACGGTAGGGTCAGCTAAGAATTGAGGCAAGTTTGAACCTGAAAGTTTAACCTTTGATCTTTTGTTATCAGGTCACATGTCAGTTTTGAGGGAAATTCTTTGACTTGTTGGCCGAACGAGGAGCTTGATATTTTCATACGTTATACTAGTAGTAAGTTTATGATATTTCTGCTTGATGAATTATCTTGTGTTTCTTAAGCTTGTGCTGGGCTCTGTCCTGGCCCTGCTCTCACCTACATGCAGTGAAACACCAGAAATGTGTCTTTTGTTGATCACACAGTTTGATCAAGTCTTTTGTCTTAACATTTAGTAACTGCAGTGTAATAGAATTGCCAGAGCACTTTTTATTCACTTTTAAATGCAGACAATTATGTATACCAATGAAAGTATTTTTATATTTTGTAATGATATGGCACTTTTGAGAAATATCATTAAAAATGATGATGAGGTCATCTCATCACCATGTTGACATAATGTGAACAGCCACATCACAGAATAAAAAATGCTGTTTTCCCCCCAGTCTAAGGTTAAAAAGAGATGAACCCAACCCCTGGCTTCTATATTAACTTGTGATGGGTTGTTCCTACGGAGCCCCTAAAGGACAAAAATAAAATATTTTTCAAAGATATTTGCATTCTCTCGCAAAACATGTTGCGAGTTTGGGCGAAAACTTTTCGTTTGTTCAATGTCCGTATATTAACAATGGACAGTTCATAGAGTTTTATACTTTATCAAAAAATACAATCAGTGTTCAAGCAGTTCAGAAAGGTTGACAATTTATTCGCAGATTTCCGATCAATAACTTGTGAGCTAAACGTTGAACACAAATGACGTCTCAGTCCAAGTAATGTGTTGCCAACTTGGCGACTCTGTCGCTACATTTAGCTGCTTTTCAAACCCCTTTAGCGACTTATTTTTTCAAAAAGGGACTAGCGACAAATCTAGCTACTTTCTGAATAAGCGACTTAGCGAAACATTCCGCTTCACACCTGCTGCCCCGCGAGAGCAAGTTTTTGCATTGCCAGCACAGCACCGCCTCTCTGTCTACTCTGTTCAGTGTGCGGCAGAGAGAAGCAGCATATTCAGTTCAGACACAGTGACGTGTGAATGAGATAAGCATTTACAACAGTGTTTCCAAGAACTAATCACTTATTGACCACGTTTGAGCATTTATGATTTAAAACGCTATGACAGTATGGACGCATAACACAGATGGAATCTAGCAGTTCAACGAAAGTGACTGCTGGTGTGTAGTTTTAAGTGGTCAAGTTCACTTACTAATACGTCATTTTTTTTGTCTGCCAACAGAAAAAGAAGTCATTAAGAACCTATTTATTGTTCATTTGGGTGTATTGTTTTAATATAATACTGTATACGACAGCTCAGAGAGATATGAAGCAGACCTGAAGCGCTTAGCTTGTCAGATACGACGTGATGACGTCACTGGTTTGATAATTAACGCGTGGCGTCATCTTGCGACATTAATCCAACGTTTCGGGCAGCCTTTGGCTACTTTCCATTGAAAATAGTTGCAGACACTGATGTAGACAACAGCAAACATTTTCCTTCAAACGAGCCTTGATCTCAGGCGGCAATGCATCATTTGCAAAGTGCAAAACCGGTAAAAGCTGAAGGAATAAATAATCAAGGAGTTCAGTAAAGTTGAATGATTAAAAAAATGATGCAAAAAGACATTTGATCAAACTAAGTGTTGTAGTATGACCAGCAGGAGAGCATTGATGTTTAAACAGAATTTGGTGACACTGCAGTATGTGACGTTAATGACTATTTTTGTACACGTTTTGCACTTTGCAGACGGTCCCTTCAGACTTCTCCAGTCGCATGCTCATAGAGATCAATTTTATATGATAGAGCTAGTTTTGAGAAAAATAAGGTTGTAGCTCGTATAGATATATACTGTATATATACAGATTTTAGTTTCCTAATGCCACTAAATTAGGAATTATAAGGAACCTTGAACTATTTATAACTCAAGGAAAATACTTTGCTTTGGGAAAAGTGTATCCTAGTGAGTCATTGAGTCATGATTTATTCAGCAATGTTATGGCATACCTGAAACAATACGGATGGATTACGTTACAATGCAAACCAGAGTGTATACATTTTCATTCACGACATACAGACAGGCTATCTAGAGGGTTTTATTTCAGAAGCCTTTAATTGTTTCTAGTTCAAAATCAACTTTTTAACCAAGGCCCATCTTGATGTCGACATTGCATTGCCTTAAATCATAACAGCGCATAAGAAGAATCCTTGTTGAGATTTCTTTTATAAACATGCTTGATTTTTAAGGGTTCACGTTGAGTAGGGGTGACTACTTTAATAATTCTAAGTGAATGAATTTGTTTTGTTTGGCCCATAAAATAATTGCACAAAACTTCCTGACTAAACGTTTCTATGCTTTCTATAAAGGTGAAGGGCAGTTTCAATTATTTAAGAGGTTTAACTGCCGCCAACAAATCAGTTTTCTTTTACTGTTAGGTATCAACAAACATTACTGAGACTTAAATGTAGTCAACATGCTATCTTGTGACATTTCAATTCTCAGAATCAAAGTGTGTGAGACAGAAAGTGTGCAAATATAGAATGCGCTCTTAAAAATAGGGTGCTACATCACAGCGATGCCATAGAGGTCCATTTACTCAAAAGCTATTATAAGTATCATTTGATCATTTGATCCTAAAGATTCTTGTTCCACTACAAAGAAAGATTCTTCAGGTGTCAAAGGTTCTTTATGGAACCATTCAGCTAAAATCGTTCTTCTATGGCATCATGAAGCACTTTTTTAAAGAACGTATTTGCTTGAAATGGTGAAACAACAAGACATGCTTGATTCAGCTGTCAGTAAACTGATGACTGCCGTTTGCAATATTATTGAACAAACATTATATGGTCTCGTGCCTTCCACAGAAGATGTTATAAATTCAGACCACATTACTCAGTGGTTGCTATAGTATCAAAATCTAAACAGACTTTTGACCTGCATACCAAAAAAGATTCAGGAAAGAATCCTGCCTTTAAGCCACATGTGTTAGATATGGTATATCACAAGCTGTTCATCGTGGCATCTCAAAAAGGAAACTGGATTACCTGCACGTTTTTTAAATGAAATGTCTCAGTTCTCTGGTACATGAGCACTGTTCTGAAACCTAGTGAGCCGCCCAAGTAGCACGAGCATGAGCATACTATAAAAAAGCTTTTGAGGAGACAATGCTTCAAAATATTCCGTGTAGTTATTTAGTAATATTTCCTTTTTCAAAAATAGCTTCAGCTAGTTGTTTTTATATATTTATAAAACAAGTACTTTTTGTCAGTTTCTCCTCTGCATTTATTAAAGTCCCCCTGCATCATTTTATCACTTTAAATTTGTGAAGATTTTATTTTATCTGACAGTCATTCCTTCATGCTTCAAAATGACATTTAGTATAGCTGGATCATGAATATGCAAATTAGTCCCCGCCTCCACAAAGTCTCAGACCATAGATATAAACGTGTAGTTCCAGATGCTGCCAAAACCGGTTTCTCAATGCAATTGTGTAGTTGTGATTGGTTACATTTTTAAACCAACTGCCTTTGGTAAACTGCAGGTTTATGGAGAAAATACTCAGCAATGGTTTGAAATGATGAATTTGCACACGCTTTGCCTTAAAGCATATTACTTAACATATACTGTAGGCACATAAATAACATTAAAAACTTGACTTTAAATATGGACTTTCTGGAGACTGTGTTTTTTTGAAGCAGGCTCAATAAAGAAAATCTAAGATGGCACATGATGAGAAATATTGATTATACATAGAATTGTTACTTAAAAACAGTATCAGTGCAATAGTTAAATCAAAGAAACAATATAGGTTATTTTATGCAATATTTTTGTGTGCTTTGTTTTTTTATTGTATTGTTGGCCTATAGCAACTTAAGAACAGTATAACTCGAATGAAATCTTGAATCTTCTGTATACTTGAGTCGCGTTCTACAATATGAAGAGTGCTTGATATCTTAAATATCACTTGATTGTCAAACTCAGAATCAGACAAAGCTTTCGCCTGTCTCTTCTCTCTCTACTGATGCTGTGGATGTTGTGTGTGAGCGGTGGGCCACAGAAGTGGACTCTGACTCTTTCTCTCAGATGTCTAATGAATTGCCATCCACATTTCGGCCTCTTTCACTGTGGGTGATTTACTCCATCAATCATTGATTATTCAGCAGCTGTGTTTTTTCTAGGGTACTCTCTTCCCAAAAGCACTCGCTCTGAATCACTTAGGTCCTTGTGTGCCAGCTCCTTTTAATGGAAATCCAAACGGATCGATGGACAGTAAGACGGCCCATCCCATCGCACACTGGAGCTCTTATAATGTTGAAGCAGAAGGGTGGAATGTCTAAAGAAGTGCACCCCCACTGATTCATGGAAAAATAAAGACGCCTGTTTTGTTTTTCTCTTAAATATTGCAAGCGGAGGTGGAAAACCGAAGCTGGATTATTTTTCCATTTTGAGAAGATTTACACGTTACGAAGAGTTTTTCATTTTTGTCTTTTAAACATGCAATATGAAAGTTAAACCAGTGTTTACACATGTAAAGTCGTGAATGAATTACTAACCCAGTATGAACGGCATGAAACATGGCAACCAAAGGTTACCTTTAGCCAGCGGTTAATAACATTTGAATTGGGAAAGTGTGAAAAGCATACATGATATTCCCTAAGATACAGTCCATTGTACATTTGGTATGGCTGCTTACAGAAGCCGCACGATTTATGGCATCTTTCATGTCCTTAGCTTAAACGGTGTGAGACGTGCACCACTAATAAGGTCACAGGGCAGAGGTAATGGAGAAGATGGAGATAAATCAAGGGATTGACATTGGCGTTGGCTTATCGATTCTTAAACTGAGGTTGGAACGATATTTGTCTTAATAAGATCATTGGATGGTTGACTAATGGCATTGCGCATCTACTACGAGACGGGGATTTTTGGATTCTCTTTTCATGGTAAATGTAACAGCAGTAAGAATAAGCAGCTGTTAAGAGCGGAAACCAGGAAAGACCAGGTGATAGTGCTCTTGGGAGTCCCGTTTCCTAAATCATTCTGTTTGAAGAAGGATATACGAGCATTAAAGACATCAGTTAGCGTGTGGTGGCCTTGCCTAAATCAACAGGGAATAGATTAATGCAGGATATGCACGGCTGCTTGCGCTCGGCCTGGATGGTCAAGATTCTCCGTTTGGAGTTTTTTCATTAAAGACAGATGATGTAGCGTTCACACCTAGATAGTCTTGTTTTACGTGCACAGATTAAGTTGTCGGATGTTTGGTTGAACCATAGTCGGATTATGCACTAGGCATTGAATTCATATTGTTCGATCCAATCCAATCTGATCGGATTTTGTTTTGTTTGGGTGCCGTAATAAATGTTGTACTGTATGTGCGCTGCATCATATTTGTTTTTGTGACATCAGAGCATTTCAAGAGGAATGGAGACGGCTTTGACGCCACACGAAAGATCTCTTCAACACTTCATGTGACGCTGCATAACCCATAACCGTTTCAACCCCGGAGAGCTCCTAACTTCTCTGCCACTTGACATCTCTCCGCCTTTGATCATATGTAAAGAAAAATTCTTCACTTCTGTCCTCGAGGAAGAAAAAAAACACCTTCGGTGTAGAAATATTAGTCATTTTTAGCTCTGAGCCAGTCACAGATGCATTTTTAGCTCCCTGCCCTCAGCAACAGTGCAATTTTCTGCACTTTGGCTGTTGTGCGTCTCGCAGCTTTTATCTTTTGTGTGAAATCCGATTGAAAGTGGTTGAAAAGGCTCGAGTGGAGTGTATGAATAGGAAAGCATTTATATGAGGGAGAGAAGCGAGAAAATCAGTTTTCATTTAAAATGAGACGAGAAAGTTCTGCCGCTCACCCACGCCTCTCTCTCGATGCACTGAGCGCACCGTATGAACCAAAGATGCCGACGTGCGTCTATTTTCCTCTTCTATCACATCCTCTTTTGAGTCCAGCCGGACTCAACTGTCATCATCTTTGCCTACTAAATAAAGAAACAAATCTTTTATTCAGCAGCCTGCGAGGCACTCTGCAGCCCTATGACCTGCCTGTCCGGCCTCGAAATAGAGATGGTCGGGTGTGCTACTGGGCTAAGTGTATCAGACCAGCACACTGGAGTGCCCATTGAGAAGGATTCAGGAAGACATTAAAACAAAAAATGTACTCCCTTCATATCTTATGATTTTAATTATGTGCAACTTCCACAAAGCTATTGTAGTGCTTCAGAAGAGGAGTATCACTTTTGCAGCCTTAGTAAAGTTAGTAGGTTCGCTTTCACTGTGTCAATGCTGAACTATACTTCTTGTATAGTACAAGACTTTGACAGAGTTAGTTCATTCAGAATGAAAATGTAGTGTAAAAATGAATGTTTTTGTACTGTTTTGTATGCCTTCAGAACAAATAAAGTAGTCACTTGGAATTATATTTTGAAGCTTTTGGGTACTTTGGAAGCCTAAAAGGATACACACACCGTGCCTCATTCATGAAACATTCGTAAATATATGATGGATTTGAGCGTGAAAACTGAAAACTCGTTCACAAATACTTCGTAAGAATCCAATTTGATAGTTAAATGTCCGTACTTACACACAAAAAAAACACTTGCACAACATTTTGTTCTGCTCGTGTTTCGTAAATGAGGCCCATAGTCTTTGTGAGGACGAAAACCAAGACAAATTCTACATTTAGTTTCTGGAAAATTTTATACTGTATGTGGGTGAACTGCCCCTTTGAATTGTTATTTAATCGCAGTCTTGCGTTCTGCTGAATATTTAACTTTATTTGAATCCGTCGCGATGGCTTTGGCATGAAAGAACCACTGACCTTTTTGCACCATTGACTTCAAACCTTGTGTGACGTAGAAATAAATGAATTGCACACTTGGACATGCTCCCCATTCACTTCCATTCCGTGAAAACTAGCAGGATTAACATGGGTTTGAGTTTCATGGAAGAAAAATGGCACACAGGCTTGAAATGAGATGAGAGAGACCAACTAATGATGGAATTCGTATTTTTGTGAACTTCTTCTTTGAAGCCCCTCCGTAGAAAGAGAGGAAGTTTACTTGGTTTTGGAGTGGTGGAAACAGCATTACTCCTTTATAAGCGCAGCGCTTGAGTGATGTACGCTGAATCGGAAGTGTAGGTAATTAAAATCAGTGCATATTTGGAACACAAGAGGCATACTAATAGATTCAGAGTGCTGCACCAACGTTCTGGAGCGTTCTGCTACAGCCTTCTGAAGTATGACTCATTTCTGGCATGCTGAACTTCGCGCATAGTTGCGCTTTTGAGTGGTATTGTCTCCGGATATTGGTGTCGAACAGACGTAGCATTTTTTTGGCTGGCTTGAAATGACAGCTCTATAATGCTCTGCAATCTAACTAATGGTGAAGCTTATTATAGCGGTACAGTGGAGCCAGCGTGTAGTTTAAGAGGGAAATGTTATTAATGGTTTTTGCTTAGGCAAGCATCACTATTATTATCGCTCATACTTAGGGTGAGAGATTCGAAAAGACCCTTAGCCCTCGATATTAAACACGGGTGTGTAACATGTCCCGTTTGAGCTGCGGACAATGAACGATGTCATAAATCGTGTAGCCTGTCGAGGGTAGGTGGGTGCTGTTAGTTGTCTCATAAAACCTCATAAAGTTACACCGAATGAAGGCTGGAATATTACAAAGTGATGCAGTGATGGTGTTCACATTTCTGTTCATGGGCAAACCCAAATTCAAGTGGGAATATTGGATGTCATATTGGTAAGTTGTCTATTTACATCACTGTCGTTGCGGATTCTCGTTTCTAAAATGTCTGTGCGCTCTTAAATAAAGTGTTCCCAGCTCTGTTGGGGTATGTCCTACTTACAATGTGTGTGTGTGTTTGAGAAGCTAATAAGGCAGACAGAGCTGTTTACATGGCAGCAGGTTGATCAGATTCCTCCCACACGGTGAGAGACTGTGATCACTACACCAGTGCACCACTGGAATCAATGTAGAGAGATTTGGTTCATCCTTTCTGTCTAAAGGTAGAGTTGGGCGATGAACCCTTTTTGCTTATGTGTCGATATCATTACATGTATGAATGAGGCGTTTATATAGTGCTTTATTGTGTATTGCTGTACGCACAAAGCGCTTTACAATTACTCGAGGGGGGGTCTCTCCTCAACCGCCACCAGTGTGCATAATTTGTTGTGAGTTGAACTTGTGGGCGGTTGTGTTGTATTAAAGGGGTCATATGGCTCAAATACGTGTTTTCTGTGTCTTTGGTGTGTTATAAGTTGCCCATGCATGTATTAGGAACGTAAAATTGCCAAAATTAAAGTGTCGGAACAGAAGATGCATTCTATCTAAAAGCGAATGCTCACCCAGACCTGCCTGAAACGCCTCGTGTAACCACACCCCACAAATCTACGTCAGTTGGTGGTCTGATTTGACTAAGACCGCCCAAATGTAACGCAAGTAAGGTGGGCGCACCTGTCAGTACAATTGAAGAGGAACCTGATGTTCCAAATATGGTAAGAGGCGTTACATTTCCGTCACACGCTTGCAGTATTCGACCAATCACTACGCACTGGTTAACTGGCCAATCAGAGCACACCTCGCTTTTCAGAGCCATGAGCTTTGTAAAGAATCTGCGTGTTTCAGAGAGGCGGAGCAAAGAGGAGATAACATGCACGGTGTGTGGAAAATACAGCCTTTTATTAACCTTAAATCGTGTATACACATTGCATAAAAAAACAATAATATTCTATTTAGCCATGACATATGACCCGTTTAAGATATTAAAGAGTGGTTTTGCTAAAGCTGCTAAATGTTGCTGTAAATCTTTGGGTTGGGGATTCAAATAGCATAAATAATTTCAATATTAAAAACAAATTACGCAATCCATCTGAAAATCATTCTGCCTCACTGACAGTAGGTGGCGCTGTGTTCCCGCTATGTTTCACACATGCACGTTAACCCAGGTGCACTCCAGGGCGAAGTTAATCTGACATGACTGGACAATATCCTTGGGAGCTAGTGGAATAGAACGACACACACGCACAGTTCCTTTGCGTTCCTACAGTCGCCCGGAGCGTAGAAAAACTCGCCCACATGCATCCACATACATGCATTTACGGCACACATGCTGAGACGACCTGGTTATATGCTGAAACATCATATTGACAATTATTGTTATATTGTTTCGTGGGATATTGTGTTTTGTTGTTCTTAGAGTTCATCATTATGTCCACCTCTAGTCTTGTAATCCCCAGGAAAAAAGGAGTTCCCAGGCCCTACAATTGGTAATAACTGCCAGTCAGCCAGTAATCAGCTAAGTACCGTAATCCTCCTTGCAGGGTAAAGTCGCGCTTGACCTCCAGCTATATACAGCCTGTGATAACAGCATTAAAGGGTAACACCACTCTTCATTCCCAGAAGCCTTTGCTCCTTGCACGTTCGGCCTCTTGGCACCTTTCGGCCTATTAGATCCGAGTCTCGGCTCCCACGTGGCCTGCCAGCAGGTAACTTTAATGCCTCTGCATGTTTGAGAGCGTGTTGGGGAGGGGAGAGTAGCGTGGCTAATGATGCTAAGCTAGCCGTAGCGGTGGCCTGGTTTCCCCTTAACTGGATCTCTTCAAGCTCTTGGGCAGTGTGGTGCGGTGCACTGTTTAAAGAGGGATTTGCGCTTGATGCAGCCGCGTGGTCGACGTGCACACGCTCGCAGCCCAGATGTGCAGCTCTTGACTGACAGGTGCGTGCATGCATAGCGCGCTCAACCGTGGCCTCAATAAATAAATCTATTTTTGCCTGTGCGGTGTTTGTGAGACTGTCGAGTGCTTCTCACTGAATGTTGCTTAGCTGACAGTGTTGTGACAGCTGTACAGATGTTCATAAAAGAGTCATTATAACGCTGAGTAATATCTGCACCGAGCTGCCGATTGATAAAAGCAAATCCTGTTCGCAGGAAGGTTTTGGTTGCTTATATACATCATATCATGACGATGATGTAGAATTTGTACTGCGATGTCTCGCTTTTTTGTCCAGCCCTTCATCTTAGCTTTTATCCAAGCCGTTCAAATTCGATGGAATAAGATCGTGTTGTGCACGCCAGTCAATAAAAAACACCATAGACTCCTTGGTGATGTAACCAAATGCTAAGTTTAAACATGTTTATTTGAGACAAAAGGGATGATTTTTTTCAGTAAATTCCGGTGTTACATTTTTGCCTGCTTAAAGGTCCAATGCGTATACAAATTTTAGGAGGATCTTTTGACAGAAATGCAATATAATATACAGAAGTATGTCTTCAGAGGAGGATAAAGACCTTACGTAATGAAGCAATATGGTTTTATTAGCTTAGAATGAGCTATTTCTATCTAGATTCACCGCGGGTCCCCTTGCGTGGAATGTTTTTAGAGTAGCCCTAAACAGCCAAACTGCTACCGAGCGCATTTCGTAAATACATTATCTCCTTCGGCAAAGAAGTGAAAATCTGACAACATCGTAGTCTGTGTCAGCCACCATAGTGCTTCAAAAGGGAGGGGTGAGCGCTGGAGTGAGCCATTGGTTGCAATTCAAACCCTTACCGCTAGGTGCCACTAAATTTCATACAATGGACCTTTAAGTAAAGCCATATTGAACATTTAAACGGCACCTTTTGATCCTCACAGGACCTTGTTATCTTCTAGTTACAATATGATATGATTAGAAATATAAAAAAAGTTTTGTTTATGAGGTGACTAAACGTTAAAAACTAGGTATACACACATCTACACATAAGACCTTTATTTCTTGCACATCACTTCTGACGGGTACAGTTTGAAAAGACGTGAGACGTCATGTTTATTTACTGTATGGGAGTGTTTGTGGGTTCTGAGACGGATCAGTTGATCAAACATCAGCCCTATTTCAATGGGCAAGCATGCAGGCTCTCTACGGATGTAGTGCAAAACTGAGTTAAGGAGATGCGGAATGATGTTATCTACACAGTCTAAACCACCACCAGTGTGTCAGCTGTGCTCAAATGGGCCGTTATTTTAGAGCAAGTCCCTGAATGTTGAAATGATCTTTCCTAAGAGTTTGTTTCAGTTCCGGTTATAAAATGGCACACACAAAATGCAGACTCCGCAGAATCGGAGGTCTTAAAATATGCTCCTATAAAACTCCTGTACCTGTCTGTCGGGCAGCTTAGTTCGAGCTCATAGGCAGTGGTGCAGAATAACAGAGATGAGACAGCACAAGTCGAGGAATGACATCATTCGTTCATGTATTAAACTGCACTAGTGTGATGTCACAATGGATGTTGTCAAGAGCACATCACAGCATGTCACAGTGTACTTTCTGTGGTAAACTGCCATGTTGTTGAGTTGTTTTTAAGTGCGTTTTTGGTGCGTTCACATTAAGTTGATGACTGGTTATTGCTAGGCGGTTAGTTTACTGGTTCAAATCTAAAGACCTTCAGGCTGGTCGGTTGTTGGTGTCTGTTTACCATCTAGTGGATTAGACAACTTCTGGGCGAGTCCTTTGCATGATGACAGTCCAACCCGGTCTCATGAATTGCGTATAAATAACACGCTGTTGCATTATCGTGTAATACATACGCCAAAGTTCGATTTTGCGTGCATACAATACGCCAATGTTTGCATCCACCTGGGGGGAGAGCAGCCATTTTGAAACGTACATGAAGAGGAAACACTGAAATAATTAAAATAATACTGTTAGGTTTGGGTTAGGGTAGAGGTTATAATATGCACGCACGCTATCATTAGGTTTAGGGTTTGGGGACAAGTTAATGAGACAAATTGCTGATTAATATGCACACACGCTAAATTGGCGTATTGTATGCACGCAAAATCGAACTTTGCCGTACGTATTACACGATATTGCACAGCGCGTGTTATTTATACGCAATTCATGAGAGTGGGCTCGACAGTCTGTGGTAGACTCTTTGGTCTGCCTGTGCGTACCTCTCTCACCCCCTAAACAGGAATAAAATCCACCACATTTAAAAAACAAATATTGAAGACAATTAATCTTAATGAATCTTACTGCAAGCAGTTTTAATGCTGTCTAAGTCATGTAGTTTTGTATTGTATTGGGTTGTGTTGTGTTGTGTTGTTATAGTTTGTCAAGTGCAATGAAAGATTATTGATTCTTTGCCTTAAAGGACTGTGTGACTTTGAATTTGGGGAAACAGAACACTCTTTATGTGCTTTGGCGGTTCAGTTGGGCTACACTACAACAGCGTGTTGGAGGTATGAAAACAGGTTCAGAATGCAAGTTTTTGAAAATGATGCTGTTCTGTTGATGTTTTGTAGTTTTTGAGTAATCTGTGTGAATGGGGATCTTTTGGCAACTTTTCAAAACGCAAAGGGAAATCTTTCACATTTCATTACAATATTGTAAACGTAACCTTAGTCTGTGCTGTTTTTTCAAATAAAGTGCTTAGAACGCAGAAGAAAATATTTGTCTGCTGCATTGCGTCTCATGATGTTTTATCATCTTACACTTGGACATAGATTTATTTAAGTTAATAATAAGATTTAAAGCAAAGTTTTGTTACGTTGAAGATTTTGTTCAAGGGAGGAACAGTGGGGCAGGTTACATACTGAGATGCACAGGAGAAGCAACACCATGGGTGATCAAGGCTGGTCTGCACTGCATGTTGAAGTAATTACAGATGAGGTAACACACGCAGTTTCTGCCAATCTCATATTATTTTTGAATACCTATACAGTAATTATGTTGTTAACATTATGCGCTAATTGCCAACAAAACACAGACATATGACTTAGTTTGACTTACCGCCTGCAGTTCATGTCCTGCATCTGTTAATTCTGGGACGGCTCCATCTATCAGTTTCAAACCATCTCCAAATCCTGCGATATGTCCACCGTTTATATAACATTCATCACAGAAATGCAGTGAGCAAACAAACACAGCTAAACTTCCGTCAGCCGAGTGAAGCGGCATTGATGGGCGTGCAGTTTCTCATGTTGGCTGGTTGAAGCGTGGCCGCGCTCTTTCTCGCTCTATCACTCGCTGGATGACGCGTGGGCGTGCTTTTCTGGGAGAATTGTCCAATAGGGACTAAGAACCCTTGTTATGAAATGAGAATCCATGTTCGAAAACAACTTTCCGAAACCTGTACGAACCCTGGTCGGAGTGAATCGAGCACAGAAACACTACATTATACAGTACGTTCAACTTGTATCAATTGACCTTGTAAAGCTTGAGAACCCAGCACGGTTAAAATTGTAAAGAAGTCAGAATGCATGAAATAGCTTGTTACCCCACCTTTAACGTGGGGTGTCTTTGTAACTCAGTGTGACACGCTTTTCATCATAAATCCATACAAAGCTAAACACTCTGCCCTCACAGGTTAACCGCTTCAGGTTAATAGCCATGGCATGAAGGTCTGTTATAGAAGACAGACAATCTAACCAAGCCTGCAGCTCATTCTTACAGAGCTTCACAGTGCCTGTGGGCTCTGCGAAATAAAAGAGCTCCAGGGGCAGAACAACAGTGATACTTGTTGACAGTTAGACCCTGAAGATGAGTGAGCTGGAAATGATGGCCATGGATGTTAAGGTGACTAGAGCAGTTTAGTCTGTGTCAGCTTAAGAGACTAGTGCTATGTAGGAGTTAGGGATGTGTCAGGATGGTCAACCATTCCAGTCTTCCGACACTCAACCAGTATACTTTTAAAAATATATATTTTATCTGTAGTGCTTTAAAGTTCTTTTCCATTGTTACAGCGTTGTGCTTTAGCCATCAACCCAACAGTTACCTTTTCTTTGAATGAATCCATTTTACCCATTTTAAGGTTTCACTTGTAAAACCACTTCAAAATCACTTTTGAGACAATTCCACACTCAAACCTAAGTTTGTGAAATTGTTGAAGCATGACCAGATTCAAATAGTTTAGAGATTTTGTAGTGACATTCCGAGGTCTGTTTTCCCCCAATAAAACTGATTACACACCCCTCATCTGGGTACAATATTGTCACTATTTGATATTCAATATTCATATATTCGCTACAACAAGTCAAAAAGGAGATGTCATAAGAAGCTTATTTGTGATTGATTGCATTTGTTTGTTTTGCTTTGACAAGTCGCAATGACTTCATTCTTCTTCTGCATTTTCAGGAAAAGAAGCCCATCAGCATCCAGGGATCCAAACGCGCCATATAACCAAAGGGAGGGGGAAGGAGGATTGCAGTATGCCCCGGCTGAAGGTGGCATGCCCCGCTCACCGTCCGACTACGGACGGGACCCTGGCCGATCACCAAGGAGTTCAAGGATGTACGACGAGGTGGGAGGTTACCAAGACACTCGAGGACGCTGGCACTCGCAGGACCAGCGTTTGGATGGGCAGTTAGATGACTATGAAATCCAGAGGCGTCGTGAGGGAGGAGTACCAGGCTCGATACCGCAGCGATCCCAACCTGGCACGCTACCCGGTCAAACCCCAACCCTACGAGGAGCAGATGCGCATCCATGCCCAGGTATCACGGGCTCGGCACGAGCGCCGCCATAGTGACGTCTCGCTTGCCTACACAGAACTTGATGACCATTTGCACGGCTCCGGGGTCCGTCAGTCTCGCCTTCCTCTTTTGGGAGGCCCGAGTCAGCGTTCGTACTCGGTGGACAGAACTTCACCAGGCCTTCGCACGTCCAATCACAGCCCGCCGACACCCACCGCAGCCCTGTGCTGGGAGACAGCCGGCGAGGCCTGGTGGACCCGGCGAGAAAGCCCATGCCCCAGCAGCACCACTTGGACCCTAGCTCAGCCATGCTTAGGAACAAACGGGATAAAATGGATAGCATGCTGCGAAACGACTCGCTAAGCTCGGACCAATCGGAGTCTGTTCGGCCTCCTCCACCCAGACCTCACCGCAGCAGACGCATTGGAAAGCTCAGGACCATGGACAGCTTCAGTAGTTCAGAGGAAGAGCTGGCCACCACACCAGAGTACACCAGCTGTGAGGATGTGGAGCTGGAAAGTGAGTCCATCAGTGAGAAAGGTAAAGGCCGCTGTCTCTCAATTCAATGGTGGCAGTGGTTTTGTCAAATTGTGTTGGTGAGACCAATAATCATGCATTTTGTTTCATCTGACCTTTAATATAAGTTTGAAACTGTACTTGCTCCGAAAAGACTCGAAATGATTGCATTGGGGTGTGTTGAGTTTTAACCCATGCAGAGTGTTTTATTTTTCATACAGACTTGGGCTGTAGATACTGTAGCGTGAATGGAAGGCAGTGTAGAGCAACCAGTTTGTTTCTGTAATGTATTTCTACAGCTTTTGCTACAAGGCATCTGAAGTGTTTATGTTTTCCTTTTCTCTAAAAAAGGGACTTGATTTCTTTGTTTCTTTCTCTTTCTGACCATCTGATTTGAGATCAGTCCATAGCTATTGAAGCAAACCGACCGGCTATACAGTATCTTCATTGATATCTTATTGCTTTGAGCTAGTATAGCAGAAGTTTTGATATAACAGTTTTTAAGGCTGCAGTTGTAAAGTTTGCCTCGATATTGCCTTCTCTGTTGAAGGCCTTTGATGAGGCAGGTTGTATAGGTCCCTCACCGGTCCTTCCATCAACCTGCTCTTTTCTTTTTCTATCTTGTGAGATATCTGGGGTGTTTCTGGCCCCTCCCGAGAGCACTGATGTTGTCAGGGTCATAATTAGCTCAATTGGATAAGCCTCTCAGCACAGGAAGCAGTCGCTAGAGACCTCTGGAGAAACTGTCTATTCTCAATGAAGCCAGGGAGTCCCAGCAGCCAGACAAAGGAGGGCGCTGGTAAAGGGGTCATTCCTGAGTCGGAAAGTGGAATTCCAGAAGTTCATGTGTCATGACTCCTTCTCCACTACAGCTGCTTAATACATTCAAGACGCAGGAGTGTGACAGAAGAACTGTGGACAAAGTCTGTCAGAAATATTTTTGGATTTGCCACATTCTACTGCTAGGAATAGAACATATATTTGCTCTATCGTACCTAATAAAGCAGTACACGTCTTGATTGTAGACAGGAAGGAGGTTGATCTCTGATGACAAGTCCTAATGCTTCCATTGGATACACGTCAGTCAGTCATTGATAACCAAATCTGAGTGGTTTAAAGTACTTGATCCCCCCCCCCACCTGCAAAATGAGAAAGGGATTTGGTCAATGTAGCATCCTGGCAAAGGCGCGCAACGAGACGCTACGCTGTGTGAAGTCAGGGAAAATGGTGGTAAGTGGATATTTTGTTGCACCAACTGTGATAACTGTGACAGTTCTTCTGCAGTGTGCTTTGGACTGTTTTTTTTAACAGAATTGAAAGTTATTGTACGATCATTTTGAACTTTCACTTTTGAGGAAAATTGTTATCTACAGGGTCAGAATAGCTAAAGGTGTAGAAGCGTGGCCTTGGTGCAAGTGATTTATGCCTGCAACCGGGGACCCGTGGGCAAGCTGTGGGAGTTCTCAGAGTCAGGGATCAGCCCTGCAAACTCAGGGGAACAGTCTGTTGTGATGCGGCGACTATGTAGGGCAGGGTGTTTGAGCTGGCTTACAAGAATAGCGGTAAGCTCATTATTGTAAAGCATGAACTCCATTTCAGTGCAAGGAGAGAGAGAGAGGGGGAAGGAGGAATATAGATGGAGAGGCGCTGAAGAAAGGCAGGCAGTTGGGTTGACATCTTTCATGAGGGGGTGAGGCAAGAAATTTGAAGTGACCCAAGTGCGAATGAAAGAACCGCAGCAAAGTTCTGGTAAACATCTCGGTGGACATGGTCAAGTAAATCAGCTTTGCAGACATTTAACTTATCAAGGTGTGGGAAGGGGGGTGCTGTAAAGACGGATTATCAACAATATTTTAGGACTTTACTCAACATAGATCTTTTTTCCGGAAGACACTTGGGACGGTCTGTGCATGGTGGGAAAATGCTGAATGCTTCTGGTCTGTGAGGCATGGTGTATGTTCAGACGGAAGTAATGTCTACTGAAGTAAGCTAACTTTTGCGATATTTCCGAGGTGTCACATGTTAGCAGACAAATTATGGATAGGGTAATTGAATATTGGAGATCAGACTTTTGTGATATGTATATGCTGACAGTAAGATACTTTTGTGTGTCTTTCTCCAGTTTATTATCGTGCCTTTGTAAGATTAGACTGAATTGGCTGTTAACAATTGCTCTTTTTAATACTAGATGATACAGTCACAGTATACCCTACCCATTTTGCACATGACTTATGAATTTTGTGATGTACAAAACTAAATCTAGCCTGTGATTGGTTGTGAACTGGTAAGAAGGCGTGTCAGTGTTTGTACAATATTACTGTCCTGAAATCCCATCCGTTAACTCATGAGACTGGCTGAGGGGCAGTGGCATAACATTTCTTGCAGACGTGATTGAAAAACTACAACTGGGTGATTCTCACAAAATCTTGGACGCATCAACAAATTGACTTTTTATTCATTAAAACAAAGTTTGACATGTTTAAAATAATTATTTTTACTGACAGTTTAACACAATTCAGATTTTTTTACAAAAAAGCCTTTAAAAATGTCATTACCGTAACCATTTAAAAACTGTCAATCCCAAAGCATGTTTTGCGAAAAAAAAAGAAAATCCACGAGGCTTCATACATAATTAGACATTTATGAATTATATTTTAATAGAAAATTATGTGTAACCATTTTTTTAAATGTGGTAAACTTTCTGTGTCGGTAATGAGAATAAAAAAGGTATTGTACTCAGCATGACAAGAGAATATTAAGTTTTTAACGACATAAATTTAAACTTAATATAAATATACTTTTGTGTGTGTAAAAGTCCTTAAAAAATGATGAGAATTCAGTCATGGACACTTCTCATTTCATATCTTCATTTTTAAAATTTGTGAATGTTTTCATATTAGAACATTCATATGTTTTCATCTAGTAGAACATCCAATTATTTTTTCAAGAATATTTCAATTTAACTATGTTTAAATTACAACATAGCATGCAATAGGGGCATTACGGTCATGATCATTTCTTAAAGCTATTTAGTTTAGTTTCATAACTAAAATATTTTCCGTCATGCTTCTGTGGTTTTGTGAGATTGACCAAACCACATAAAGATATCCCTGCAGGTTATATATAAAAATACAGCTTACTTGAGTAAATTGTTTTTATTTGTGTATTTATTCTTACCAAATGATGTGCATGATAAAACCTTTACTGACATAGCAGACGTGTGGTTGTACAGTTTCTAACCTTCAATATTGTGGTCACTTTCCAATGATGTTTACTGTAGTTTTTTCTCGAGCTTGATTTTGAAAGGATGAAAGAAAAATGACTATTTTATTATAAAAGACTTATGTTAAATATACAAAATACAGAATTAAAAGAAGCATGAAATGGCAGAAAGCAGCAGTTAGGCTGTACTTAAGGGTATTTTATACAACATGCAATGATATTATGTAAAATAGTTAACTACATTTTAATGCAAAACCTGCCATCATAATGCTGGTACTGTATGTTGTGGCTAGTAGCCTAATTCTAGCATATTCTGCGTCTTTAATTGGTCGATATTATTTTAAATAAATAAAATACATTTAAATTATTAAAGGAATAGTTTACCCAAAAATGAGTCTACATTTACTCACCCTTAAGATGTTCCAAATCTGTTTTTTTGTTTTGTTTCAATGAACACAGAGAGAGATATTTAGAAGAATGCTCGTAACCAAACAGTTCTTGGCCACCATTGACTACCATAGTCGAAGAATGGCTTTATACATTTCTTTGGTCGTTGAACACAAAAGAAGATATTTTGAGGAATGTAGGACAGAAAAAGTTGTGGGGCACTTTTGACACCCATTGCGATTTTTCCTACTATGGTAGTCAATGATAACCAAGAACAGTTTGGTTACAAGCATTCTTCCAAATATCTTTCTCGGTGTTCATCGAAAACAAAGGAATTGATACAGATTTGAAACAACTCGAGGGTGAGTAAATGATAACGTAATATTTTATTTTTGAGTAAACTGTCCCTTTAAAAATTTACGTGATTTGAGGTATAGACAATACCTAGACATAGTCGTGTTATGTGTCAGTAAAAAAGTTGAATGTGAATGTTCAAGATTTAGATAAAACTTTATGACAATTACATACAAATCAAAGTGCATGTTGTCACTCAGTTGTTTCATTGTCGATTTGTATTGCCATTTAAAAAACATATTGTTGTCAGTAAGTTGTTACTCGAAATGTGATTTTTCTGTTTTTCTGCTGTCAAACCTGTCCCCTTCAAATATTTTGTGAGCGATATAAGAGAAAACAGCCCTTTAACATGATACAGTATGATGCAATAGTGTATAAGAGTGAATATGTACAGTGTTTGTGTGTCAATGAATGCCGGATGTGTGCTGTCCTCAGGAGATATGGATGGTCACTGGTGGGACCATGCGTCATGGCACAGCGAGGCCTCCTCATTGTCTATGGTGAGGCTTGGGACTCTCCCATTTCCCCTCGTTTAATCCACCTCTGCATGTGTTTTTCTCCTCCTTTTTTATATCATCCATAACTTGTAGGCGACATTCAAAGGGGAAAAAGAAAAACAAACGAGCAGACTTATTTTTTGGACGCCAATTATGCCCCGTCCGAGAGGCAAAAGACAGTGGTGCGATTTTGGGACCGTTCCCACGAGGAGGACGCGGAGTGGTGCGAGCCCCAGGTGAAAGATTCAGGGGTTGACACGTGCAGTAGCACCACGCTAAACGAGGAGCATAGCCATAGCGACAAGGTACAGAGACGACTCCTTGCCGCCTGTTTCTCGCTTCCTGCGACCTCACTACTGACCTGCTCAAAGCGCTCACTGTTTGTTTCTGGCCCTCGAGGGTTTTCTACTCTAATCGAGCCTCTCAAAGGGAAGGAGAACCCTCTTGTCGGCTCTGCTCCACTATCTGCGGCTGCAAACGTTCTAACACGCAAAAAAAAGCGAATGAATAACTTCCTGGCACTGTTTGCTACATGTCCTGCATGCTCCTCGATTCGGCCAAACGCTCCATTTTGATTGCAAAGCTGTTTTCCTCACTTGGTCACGTCACCTTTCCACACTTTTCCCCCTCCGGGATTTCCTGACATGATTTTTCCACGCAGTCCTATAGCCTCAGCCTATATTAACACAGAGATAGACTAGTGTGAGAATCAGTCTTACACTAAGCAGTTGTTTTTCTTTTCCCCTTTTCACTGTGTCATTCTTCATGCTGTCCTTTCCTGCCCTGTCCGTTCACTAGTGTTGGTCTGTCGCGGGAACTTGCGTCATTCATCCATACTGCTTGAGGATGCAAGAGTCCTTTCATTTGCTTTTAATCCATTTATGAGTGGTTTAGTCAAGCTCAGTGGTCCTTGTTCTGCTTAAGAGCCCACATCTTAATACAGCACCAAATTTGTTTATACGAAACATCCACAAACCAAAAATCAAACATGGAAATGTATTCAATTGGTTTTTAACTGTTTTGTTACATGTTTATCCCGGGTGCAAGTAATCACAATATCGAAAGTTTTGTTTGACTTTATTTGCCGTGATTCGATCTTCCACAATCAGGCTGATTTGATAGGCCCTACAAAGTGACAGATGGATAAATCTGACAGTAGGTTGCATATTATTATTGCATGTGCCATTGCAACGTCATAGCGCACTTGCGGCCCGTTTTTGTTTTGCAGACCACCAGCTGAGATCCACCGACCTTGCTCACTGTTGTCCACACTGAAAGCTGTGCTTGAAATCTCTCACCCCGTCCTGTGTTTTGTGTCTCCTCTTGTTTAACTCACAAACCGACTCCCACAATTAAAATCGATTACAAAAAGGCATTGAAAGTCAATTCAAATCCTGTTGTGCTCGTAGAGAATGCAATTGTTTTGCTTTGTTACCCAGAAATGAAAAATCGGAAAGGAAAAATGTTATACTCAACCTTTACGTTAAATTAAACCCACGAGATTTTCTATCTTCCGTGGTGCACAAAAAGAAGATAAATTGCAGGCGGTCCAGAGTGGCTGTCCGACAATGGCAAAAGGGAAGTAAAATACAATGAAAGTGCTCTATTCTTAAGAAATCATACTATGAGCCATACGATAACCTTTGGGTGAGGAAAACTCTAAAATTTTGATTATTGTAGCAGTAAATTATTCCTCTTTCTTTTGTGTTGACGTCGCCAACACGAACTGAATCAAATATGAATGTGATTTAATAACTAATACGGAAATAATGAATCACAGCAAACACTGAATGAAATTTCAGACCTTTCCTTAAATAAAGGTCGATTTTTGGGGTTATGGGTGAACTGTAACTTTTAATAATCTACATATTGCAGCATGGATTCTGCTTGTGATATATTGGTACGGTCACAAAATAATGAGACATGAGCATTTATCATTTAGTTATTTGAAATACAAGAAATGTTTGCCTTCGTAGTTCAAAATGTACTCATTTACTCTGTGATCTGTTTACAATTGTTTTCTCTGTCATGGCCCGTTCACACCAAAATTGATCAAGAAAAATATATTAGTGTCCGCACCAACACCGACCATATATATTCTAAGCTTGCATGCTACAACTTACATTTCAAATGTGTGAGCCCTTTAAATTTGGATTTGGATTGGCTGTCAATTCTGATCATTTATCTGCTGGAAGAAAATCCAATGATCTTGTTCCTATTGTTTTATTTGTGGTTAGGAAGCCACTAAATGTAGAACAATGTTTACCATAATTGTGTGGAGCGGTTTGTGTCGTGTGTCTTGAAAGCAAACAAGAGTTCTGTCTCTTCTGCCTGTATTTTTTCTGAACCTTTGCAAGTGTGCGTGTGTAATGTGCAGTGTAGATGCTTGTATTAAATCCAGAGGTGTATTGTCACTTTGACCCTGTAGCACCCGGTGACATGGCAACCGTCCAAAGATGGAGAGCGCCTAATAGGGCGGGTAGTGCTAAACAAGCGGATGAAAGATGGCACAGTGCCCAGGGACACAGGCACGCTGCTGGGCCTCAAGGTAAGAAGTGTTCAACGAGAGACCCAGAATTCTCTTAAATTCACCAAAAAATCCTAAATTCACGCTAATGACTCCACTGTGTGTTATAAGAGAAGGTTGTCATCATAACATTGTAGACTAAATTTGGTTTGAAATGCTGTTTTTTTTAAAAGCCTACATGTTCTGGGTCCAGTACATATCACTTAAAACCGTCGTGTCACTTAAGCACACAGTGTTTACGTGCAAACTGTGTGTCATTCAGCATCAGTCACGGATAAGTGGGCTGGTAATGATTGTCATTGTTGTAACACACAAACACACCTTCTTTACATCTCATACAATATCATCTGCCTGAGAACAAAAAAGTGTGGTCATGAAGTGGAAACTGCAGGCATATTTGAAATGCATTTCACATAAAGCGTGTTTTAAAAAGTAAATATCAGTGCTGTCTATTCGATTGCAGGTCGTGGGGGGGAAGATGACAGAGTCTGGGAGACTTTGTGCTTTCATCACAAAAGTCAAGAAAGGAAGTCTAGCAGATACTGTCGGCCATCTCCGACCAGGTGAGCACATCCACACATCGCAATTTCTAACTTTTCTTAACATTTTAGAATTGGCTAATTCATATGTATTTGTACACAGTCATTTGCAATCATCTTTGTTTATTAGGATGCTTTAGAGTTGCTAATAATTAACCTTAAAGAGAACCAGACATTGTTGAAAATACAGTCGTTACGTACTATTGACAAATCGGCGCATAGGATTTATAAGGTTCTATCTGCATGCTGAGCCATTTTGAGATATTGAGTTTTGGTTTTCCATTGGACTTTTTGTTTTCTAAAAAAGTCACAAAATATACACAATATAAAGAAAAAACATCACATAATGTAAATAAGTTATTAGAGACTAAGATATGTGAATAACTCAATTTAGACCAAAAAGTCAGATCGAAAGATGAAATGTTTTAGTTAAAAAATAATTAATAAATGTCTTTAGTTCATTTTGACAGCTTATTGATTGAAACTCCTAATATAATTGAAAATACAGTATTAGGGTGCGATCACACAGAACGCGCTTTTCATGTTCGAAAACGAGCGCTGCTCTTTTGGTGACTCTTTGAAAAGAGCAGCGTGCAGCGCTTTTTTGTTGCTAGGTTACCACCGAAACAGCTGTCCTGTCAGTCAAGGATTATAGCGCGAGCTCCGGGTAACCCGAAACAGCCCCAACAAGTTTCTCCTCCGTGTCTCCAGGCGTTCCGAGCATCTGTAAACTTCCATTGCCACAAGGGAAGCCCCGCCTCTCCACTCATGCGATTGGACCATGGATAAAAGCGCTTTTCTGCTCAGAGTTTAGCTTTTTCAACTTCGGCGCTCAGAAAACGCGAGGCGCGCATAAGCAGCGCGCAAAAAGCTCCCTGCCAACTGAAAACAACTCCAAAAGACGCGTTCTGTCTGATCAGGCCCTTAAACCGTCTAGCGCAGCGTAAATGAAATCACATATGACGTTCAGTAGAAACATAAAAAAAGCAGCATTCAAGCATTCAAACTTGTGTTGTTTCCCTCCTCAGGTGATCAGGTCCTGGAGTGGAACGGGAGGGTCTTGCAGGGAGCCACATTTAAGGAAGTTTACAATATCATTCTAGAATCCAAGCCCGAGCCCCAGGTGGAGCTGGTGGTCTCGCGGCCCATTGGGTGAGTTGAAGCGGGTGATGGATCATTATTCTGCACAATACTCAGCACGTCACTTCAGGGACACAAAGCTCATTTTGCCTGACAATGTCGGTTTATAAAGAAGGATGACCTGTGGGAGCTGAACATAGAAATCCAGACACACAACATCTATTCACCAAATACTTTTTTTTTTAAACTTCTGCTTTAGGAGGACATCCTGACGCGCCTAAAAATTGTGTATTTTATTATCTTTAAATGCAAGGAGTACAAGCAAGATAATTCAAGAATGTCTTAACCCCATGGATAGATGATAAAGATGATTATATCAAATACACCATCATAGTGAATACCACAGAGGTTTTGGTGCACATTTTCAATAGTGCAGACAGGGAAGTGTTATTAAAAGGAAAATCATCCGTCTGTATATATCTGGGTACATTGTCAAAAGAAATGTATCCAACAAATCTTACTGAATATTTTTGTAGAGACGTCCCTAGAATACCAGAGAGCACACATGGGCAACTTGAATCAAGTAAGTTTTGTCATTTTCACACATAAGCCAAGCCAATAAACTTGCATTAAACTGCCTAGCGGGAAAGCGATTCCACAGTTTGTGTTTTCTTTCTTGTATTCTAGGTTCAAGTTCCTTTGAATCCCAAAAAATGGGCCCTTCTATTTCTGTCACGTCCCCAATGAGCCCTGGCATGCTCCGGGACAGCCCTCAGTATCTGTCTGGACAGCTCTCCGTAAGTACCCACAATATCTTCTGATGCTCCTTCGGCGCATCTTTGACTTCTTTTGCTTTCTCTGGGTGGTCAGGTGATGTTTTAGGAGGTATGATTGGGAAGATGTTTCAGTGCTGCTCGGTGATCGTAGGTGTGAAGGCTCAATTAAATCTCTTAAGTCTGATAGCAAGGGTTCCATGTAGTTTAGGGCCACGGATTCGAGACGGATGCAACAGTCCTAGATGCTCTCGGTTGCAGTTCAGTCTGGACTCGAGAAAGAAACCCTCAAGCGGAAAATGTATTATTAGTTTTCAAGCTTGTTACCTTGACGTGAACTTGGCAGCCGGTCAGATCTGACACAGCACTGGTGGATAAGACTGTTATGTAAAAGAAATTCCTTGAAGGGCTATTGTTCTTTCGACTGAAGTTATTTATTATGGTATTTCATAAAATGACCAACCTTGATCTAACTTGCATATTAAAACGTTGGGGTAGTGTAGAATATTTCACACCGTTTGCATTAGGGGTAGCCTTATATTATGAGCCTGAGACATGTGGCAGGTGAGACTACACAAGTGTCACATGCCTAAAAGAAAAGTTCACCCAAATATGAAAATTCTCTTATGATTAACTCATCCCAGATGTATATGCACATTTTAAGGAGGGAGTTCATAGTCCATCATTAAAGTGATCCAAATGACTCCAGGTCGTTTTAGGCTTACTTAGAGACCACAACATATACTTTCGAGTATGACGATACATCAATAGCGTCTCCCCAAAAACCATTGAGATTCAAAGTCATATACATCTGGAATAGCTTGTTGATAAATCCATTATGAGACCATTTTCATTTTTTTGGTGGACTATCTATTTAATTCAACATGAAATCAAAATTCACATTATTTTCTTTCTTAATGCGAAAAAAATGATAATGTAAGTCTTTGTCTTCGTAACCTTTCATCAACATGTATGCAGGCCCACTAATTTAATAAGCCAACACTCCAACAATCGAATCACATACATTTTATTTATAATACTCTTTCTATCAAAAACATGCCCTGTTATCAAATTATGTTTCAGATTGTGAATATTGTTCCATGTTGATTTTAAGGCATGAACAATGATTTTGTTTCATTTCAATTGGTTAGCGAGAACCATTGTGTAAATAGGTTTTGTTAATGACAAGTTGACATTGCCAAAAGCTTTGTCTGTTTTTGCCTTGGAGTATATCTGTTTTTCTGTTTGGTTTTGTCTCTGGGTTGCTCTGTTGTAAATATTATTATTGTTTGAAATGAGGGAGATTTATCCTAAAAGTCACATACATGGTGATTTTTGCTATTTAACTATCAACATGTTCACTGCTCATGCTCAACATACACTCAAGTGCATGGGGCAATAGGCCTGTCTTTCTATCCATTTAAATTATTTATACCATAACCCGAGCGATATTTTTATCACACAAAGACAAACAAATGTATTTAATGTATGTTTAAAGTATATTTCGCTATGTAGGGTGATCAGCAGGGGCTGTAAAAACATTTGGATTTTTCCTTGGTTTACTCCGCTCCGTCACATTCTTGCATATGCACAATACAATGTGATAAACCGTTAAAACCGATAAACATGTGACCCAATTTTCTAAATTAAGATTAATACATCACTTGAAAGCTGAATAAATAAGCTTTCCATTGACTTATGGTTTGTTAAGATTTGGCCGAGGTACAACTATTTGAAAATCTGGAATCTGAGGGTTCATAAAATGTAAATATTGAGAAAATCGCCTTTGAAGTTGTCCGTCAGAGGCGCTGTAGAAGAAACAGTTTGTTTTAGCACTCTCTATTGGCTTACCACTGTAATGACATTGTGGAGATTAGATGAACGCAAAAGCGTAAATTCTAAGCTTTACATAAATACCAAACCTGAATGGGTTATTCCCAAAAGAGCCGGCAGGGAGCGAAGTTTGTAGCCGTGTTTCCAGCCATTTTTGTTTGTGATTTTGCTTCATCCACTCACAAAAATTATGTTTTAATATACAGTAGGAAATTTACAAAATATCTTCATGGAACATGATCTTTGCTTAATATCCTAATGATTTTTACCATAAAAGAAAAATCTATCACTTTGACCCATACAATGTATTGTTGGCTATTGCTATGACTGGTCTTGTGGGTCACATATAAAAGTAGCTCTAAACCCAACAGATATCTAAGGGCTTCATGTCACTACTGTATCTGTATTGGCTCTTAACATAAAACGTAACTATATTGGCTATATTAGTAATATATGAAATACTACTAATCAGAATCAGAGTCACATTAATAGGTAATAATTAATAAGGCTAAATCTCTGCTCACATGGGTTGTTTTGATGTGTGTGCCTCTGTGCAGTTTGGTTTAGTTTTATTACTTTTTCTTTGTTAATTTTGCTTATCCAGAGCCCATGCCTTAGTAGAAGAACCACGCCTTTTGTCCCTAGGGTCCAGGTAACATCGTCAGACTTCTCTCTCTCTCTCTCTCTCTCTCTTTTTGTTTCTTATTTCTGGCAGTCTCTCACTCCATTACTTTCTCTCTGCGTAATTTGGAAAATGCACTGCAGGAAATCGGCAACATTCCAAGTCCCCTTCTTTGGTTTTCATCTTTTGCCTAAAGTTATTTTTCATCGCAATTACGATTGCATCCACAATCCGTGTACTTGTGCCTCATATGTGAAACAGCATTAAGCCTGAAATATGCTGCATGAATTACATCTCTGTTTTAAGTAGTTTAAAGAGACATGTATTTTGGATGTTTTTTAAATACTCACTAAATATAGCATGTTTTACTTGCATAGTTCATTCAACTCGATTATAGAATAAAGTCTCTTTAAATTGTAAACAATTTTTACATGTAACACAGAACATTATATTTGCATTGGAATATGATATCAGTCATCAATTAGGATATTTCATTTGCCATTTATACAGAATGAATAGTCTCTCTTGCTTGATTGTTATCGGAGCTGCAGACTTCCTTTGGTCCCAGTGTGATATATCAGTACTGTCAAATATTATGTTCTGTGATACAATGGAAGGTTACAGTATGTTAACTGGCACATTTTCAAGATAATGTCTCATTTTCCAACTAAAAACATATCTTTAAACTTCAATAAACAAATTGTACCGATGAAAGTTTACGTGGGCATGTGCAATACATCAGTAATGTCGGCTATGCCGTAAAGTTTTTGTGGGTTGGCTTCCTTGTCTATGTTAATGTGGTTCTGATTTGTTGTTCAAGGATCTTACTTTGAAGTTCTGTTGTATTGCTGCTGTTTTGTGCTGTAATGAGAAGGGACCCTGGGTTACCCGGGATAGTCCCTGTAGTTCAAGGTGTGTCCTGTTGTCAATAATTTAAAGGAGTAGTTTACTATGAAATTTCGCCATACAATGGACTTGAACGGGTTCCATATTTCAGTTTGCAAATTTCCGACCTCGACCAACAGCCCCCCGTTCAAGTCCATTATATGGCGAAGAACCCTGGAAAGCTTTCATCATAAGCCCCAATATGTTTTCGACAGAAGAAATTAACACTATTGTATGGCATGTGGGTGAGTGAATTATCAGCCATTTTAATTTCATAGTGAACTACTCCTTAAGTAAATAGTTGCTTTGTGTTTAAGTTAGAATTGAACCATAAAATGCATTCCCAATGATTTTGCACAACAGATGAAGATGCAGTTGAGGTGTTTTGCTGTATAGCTCTTAGATATTTTGCTGTATATCTTCTATGTAATAAGATAATAATATGCCTATAATAAGAAAGCCCTCCTTATAGTAAAGAGAACCAACCCACAAACCCATTACGGCTCTCCAGCTGTACAAGGCAAACCAAAACAAACAAAACCAAAAAATCCTAAAGCCACAACATATTTTGCTTTCACGAATTACTCTTTTATAATCTTCTCATCTCAATGTAATATCAAACCCCTATGGTTGTTGTTTAGATTTCCTGTTGCAGTCTAAAATGCCATTCTTGGTCACGTCTCTATGATCATTTAATGGTACAATTTGTTTTCACCGAAGCCTTCCCCCCCTCTGCCGTTTTTGCAATGAAAGCTATCTGGATTACTCCAGTCTGTATTGAGCACTTTCAGTTGCTTTGCTGCATGCATTAGTGCTGGACTATTTTTAGAATAGCGAGTACTCTCTAAAGGTACAGTATAGACGTGTGTTTGCTCTACAAAGGAAGGGCAACTGCTTGAAGAATTTCTATTGCTAAATGCATCAGTGTTTTGTTATGGCGAACCAGAGAATGCCGAATGAAATAATGAAATGAATAAATTATTGAAAAATCAATAATTATTTATAGTCTTGTTGTTGCCCTTCCCTTTTTTCAGATTGTGGGGGATATAGTTACTTTAAGCATAGATGAAGCATGTGTCAGATATAATAACTGAAGCTATTCGATTTCAATATCTGATCTGAGTAGTTAATTTGTTTTTTTCTTGCGATATTGTTTTATTTGGGCTTTGAACGTGTCTGTCAGTTTAACATGAAATGTTGATAATTGCAATTAAGACTGAGTCATCTAATTGGGCGAGACACCTGGCGGACACGCCCCCATCCCTTGGCCAGCCAATGAGGGCAGACATCTGTTCAAATCCTCTCATGTCTAGCCTAACAATAAAATTTACAAGTATCACAGACAATTGTTATATATTGCTTATATATTGCTATTAAAGGAATATTTTGACATAAATACAGCTTGCGCTCTTGTCTGGTTCAAACAGTAGTGCATTTACATCTATTGGACAATGTATTATTGGCAGTACTTTTATGTTTTTTATAGTTTCTAGAAAGTTTTGATACAGAACATAGACATCTGTTTACGTATCGTCACATATTGACGTTTGGTCAGCGCCCGTCTGCGTCGCCTTTTAACGTGCAGGGTAACCTTTGGTCGTCATTTTTGCCATTGCTTTAGGTTGTTTGCTATACACTTCAGACCGAGAGGCGTTTAATTTGTTGCATTTGTAAAAATATAATTTGTTTAACAAATATTTATGGTTTCAAAGATATTTGGAGCATCTAACCCCACCCCCGCCCTAAACCTAACCACTTTTCAACCATATAAAACATAACACACGAATAAAAGCACAGTCACAGGTATTTATTGCAAAAACAGACCAAAAACAGTATACAATTTTTTGTTTTTGAACGACACTGTGACTGCTTGTATCTTGTGTTTTATATTATATCCAAAATAAACTGTTACGCTACTTGCTATAACTGCCTGAATAGCGTCACGTAAGCACAGTTGTCCTGGCTGTTAAACTAAAAAAATCAAACCCCAACACATATCATCATTTCAAAATTACACCCCAATATATTATAACAGTAAAATTGTTTCCTCTTGGAAAGCAAAGGATTACCCCCCACGTTAAAAAGCAAAGCGCAAAGGGGCGTTGACCGAACGTCAATGGAAATCAGCTACGGAAGTCATCATAGTTGGGTACACTTCTTTAGCAGTGAATGGGAGACTACCACTAATATATTTAATGCATTCTCATTTGCTCAAATAGCAAAAGAAATACTCAACGATAGTGTTATTTCTTATTTTTTATTCTGACACAATGCTTTGTCCAATAGACTTCTATTTTAAATGCGTTACTGTACCAACTTTGTTTTTACAAACTAAGCGATGAGGCTTAAGTTTCATCTACCTCACAATTCAATTTGATTCAATGTTTAGAAATAGATCTGCTGAGGTTAGAATTGCCTAGTGTTTGTGTTTAGATGCAAGCGCACCATCTGAGGCTCAGATAGAGAGAAGTACAGTAGCCATCTTGATTTAGTTTGTGTCCGCTGTTGCTGTATCTGCTCTTGTAGCGTTCTGCCAAGCATGCGTTGCTCCCACCAGCGCACCTGGGGCTTCTGCAGGTCTGCCGTAGACCCTCTGGGGTGAGCTCACCCTGCAGACCTCCTAACAGAGTCTGTCTATCCTCTAGGTAAAGCTTTGGTACGATAAAGTGGGACATCAACTCATTGTTACAATCCTGGGAGCCAAAGACCTGCCTTCACAGGAAGACGGGCGGCCTAGGAACCCCTATGTCAAAATCTACTTTCTCCCCGACAGAAGGTAAATGGCTGCCAGAGCAACATTCAATGGGCAGATGAAATAAAATGTTGGGTCAACATCGTCTATGGTGTGTTTGTAGCCTTTTTATTTGCATTTGAAATTATTAAGCCAAAAAACATCTCAAAAGTAAATCATTGGGGGAAATGACATTACTGATTATTTGAGAAAGAATGCGATTAAAGAAATGAATGGTTCTTAAAAGAGGCTTCATTTTGTTCATGCAAAACACATTTTTTCTTGTAATTTGCGGTGATGTTTGCCTTAAATTCACCCTGGTTCTGTACTATACTGTAGATAGAGCATCGGCAGCTTTAAGTTATGAGCTCATGTACTCTTCTCAGTGACAAAAGCAAGAGGCGAACAAAAACAGTGAAGAAATCCCTCGAGCCCAAGTGGAACCAGACGTTCATGTACTCACCGGTGCACAGACGAGAGTTCAGAGAACGTATGCTGGAGATCACGCTATGGGACCAGGCCAGAGTCCGAGAGGAGGAGAGTGAGTTCCTGGGAGAGGTGAGAGAGGAACCACTGTGTTTCAAATGCTCTTGTAATGCCAAAGGGCTGCTGTATTTAACTTCAACCTTTAGAAGTGCTATTTTATGATGTTGACTTGTAAAATAGGCACCACGTGTCATTATAAGCAGGGTCTAAAAATACAAGTATTGCCATACCTGTCAAGAACAAGTCACTTGAGAAACATTATTCTTATTAAATAATAGATACATGTTGCAGCTGTGATGGAATAATTGAACCTCTTATTCCATCCATTGTGTCAATTACTAACAAACCATAGTCATATACACAATATAAATGATGTATCGTTGCGTTTTTAGATTCTGATAGAGCTGGAGACGGCACTGTTGGATGACCAACCTCACTGGTATAAGCTACAAACACACGACTTGTCTTCTATGCCGCTGCCCAACCCCTCCCCTTACTCGCAGAGACGCCTTCCACATGGAGAGAGTCCAACACGCAGGTTACAGAGTACGTACATGCACCTGCTGTTCTAATGAATGCAAACCCAGTCACACCTACGTCTGCTTTATTATATCTCATCACCCAGAGTCCCTTATGAATAAGAGCGTTCGAGCAGGTTTGGGCACGAACGTCCCCAGCGAAGTGAGTAACCACGTAGCCCGCCAGATTGACTAGTGATTTGACAGTGTTACCCGCCACAGATGATTTTAATGTAATAATCTGTAATTCAATATTACCAATGTATTTTTCAATACTGAATAAAACGTGCATCACTGTGCATTATGGGATTGGCCTGTCGACGGGCAATTACTATTATGTCTTCTTGGTGTATCTTGTCGGGGTGCATTTATAATTTGGATTCATTTGGAACAGCCTCGTAGTTTGGAATGTATTTGTGATGCCTAAATGTTGATGTCACATCTGTTTTGGATTGTGTTCGAGTCATCTTTCATGTTTGTCTAGTTTAGCTAAATCAAGTCTTTTTTATTGTTGTATGCGTTACCAAACAGCACATGGACAACACATGAAACAAAGCTAGACCCGAGACTGAGGGAACATGAGGGTTTTAGATAAGGACTAAGAAAGGAACCAATCGGGACATGACACACAAAATGAGGGAACAGGGAATTACTTGAAAGCAACTGTGACTAATTTCACAATTTTTTTTTTAAAAACATATAAACGAGAACCACTAAACTTGAACCTAAAGAGATGTGACAATTTGCTTAGGTGAGCCGTTATTTTTTTTTTTGTTATTTACACAGTAAAAATATGAAAGGTTTTGTTGATAATAATGACAATGTGTGTCAGTGTTTTTGTTGATATGTTTTCTGTGTTTATGTTTTGTTTTCCTCATAAAAAATATTACTCTCTATCAATCCATTGACACATGTCCAGACAAGGGGCCATATTATTACAACTCAGGTAACTTCTTGCTTGCCCCAGATCCAGTAGCATGTGGTTATTGTGAAGATCAGTATCTGCACCCTGCACCCTCTCTACATCTCCTCAGACACCTTCAGAAACCCTGTACTGTTCCACACGGCTTGCATGGAGTTGTTTAATGTCCATCGCTGCTGCTGCTGCTTCTTGACACACATCCTCACATTTCAGCTTGTCTTCCCTTCAGACCTGATCTCCACTGGAGAGTTTTACTATTCCTGAGTGGATTTGTCGTGGACTGCTTTTCCTCAGCCTCTCACAGAGATTTCTAACGTTCGCCATGTTTGTTGGTTTTGTTGTTTGACCAAACCAGCGACAAACCCTCAAAACAGTTCATTCAACGTACTTCTAGAGCACTTTTCAGAGTTTTTACATCGTCGCATCATTATAGAAAATGCATTTTAGCAGTAGAGTCATAAAAAAGCAATAGCATAGAAATAAAGTAAAGATGAAGAAATGATATAAAACCAGAACGTGAGGATAAAATGCATGGTCTTAAATACATGGCATTGTTGCAAATATTTCATAGAATGAATATTGTATGTTTTTGTACTTTTTCCTCAAAAATACTAATCAGGGTCTGTAGTGTATTTTTTAAGGGGGTAGAAGGAAGAGCAAACCTTAAGTTAAAGTGGGATTGTTCACCCTACAATACATCTGCACTTACATTAAAAAAAGGAATTTCAATTAGTTCAATGTAAATATATATATAAAAGCTATTTTTATTCTAATATATAAAGTAATATAATAATGTAATAAGCTTTGGCTGAATAGAATAGATTCAAAATATCACTCATTATTCACATAAAAAAGCAGCTATCCTATAACCCAAAATGGCAATGTTTACATGCAGGTTTTGTGTGTGTGTCTTGTCTTATCACACTCTCTAAAGTCTAAACCTTACCTCACAATTTGTTTTATTTTGGCCTTTGTGATCCCTTCTTCCAACCATCCCTCTCTCTCTCTCTCTCTCTCTCTCAGGGTCACAGAGAATCAGTGACAGCGAGTTCTCTGATTATGACTGTGAAGACGGGATTGGTGTTATCTCAGGTACAGTCTTCATTATACTTAGTTATTTAAACATTGTCCTAAAAATAAGATACTTCACCTAAAGTGTGTACTGTCATCATTTACTCACCCTCAGGTTGTTCCAAATCTGTATAAATTCATTTGTTCTGCCGAACACAAAGAAAGATATTTGTAAGAATGTCAGTAACCAAACAGATGTCATACCCCATTTACTGCCATAGTAGGGAAAATAAATACTATGGGAGTCAATGGGGGATGAGATCTGTTTGGTTACTGACATTTTTCCAAATATCCTCCTTTGTGTTTAACAGAACAAAGACATTTATACAGGATTTATATAGAGGATTTACTGTACTGTATATACAGATTGAATGATGTTTGTACTGACTGTTTCCCAGAACTGTTAAAAGTTGTTACATTAATATCCAAAGATTTGGACCTACGAGTTCTTCGTGCTGTTTGTATTGTTGCTCTGATATTCTTCAGCTTTAAAGCCATTTCCAGCCATTTTAGGCATTACATGTGAAGCATTATTTTCTTGATGCGCATTATGAGATTGTTTTCAAACAGAGGCATCCTCATGTATGCTGGGGACTCAGTGGCTGCTTTTCCTTACACAGCTGGCCCAACTTACCCTTTAAAACATTTTTATTGGAAAATTACTTTTGTCTGTTAAATGACCCAATCATCCTAAGTGGCGCTTTTTAAAAAGCCTAAAGGAAAGTTTTTCTCGGGCAAGATCTCTACTTTTCTAGCTGGCACGTGCTGTCATCGTTTCTGTGTACCCTCACTTGTGCTGATCAACCAATCAAATGAAAGGATTTCGTCAGAGACGAGATTACTGTGAACACTTTCCCCCACACAGCCAACTTGAGTCTCTCCTGACTCAGCCATCCACATTATTTTGCAGTGATGGAACAAAATCGTTTTTACAGATCGCAGCTCAACACATTAAGTTTGAGAAATAATTTAGCCCAACCCCATTTAAAATACTTTATTAAAACCTTTAACTTTAATGACAGTTAAAAATCCTTGTTGACTTTAATAATCAGTGACATCATTTTAATAGCTACTAGAAGCATCTCCCACTGTCTAAGTCAACACTTAACTGCACCACTTAGCATGGAAACGTGTTTGCTAAACATTTTTTTATGCACACTGTCAAAGCCTAAAATCGAAACGTTAACATGCTTTGCTGCGTTTCATTTGTATTTCTTCCTGAAAATGGAAGTCTAGTTGCCTACGTTTGTAACCATGTGAGATGGACTTGATGTCATCGCAGGTGTACTACTTCTGTGTAGTATAATGTCGTTTAAAGCATGTATATGTCTGCGTTTGTTTGGTCTCAGATTATCGGCTCAACGGCAGGGATTTCCAGAGCTCCACGCTGTCTGTACCTGAGCAGGTTATGTCGTCAAATCACTGTTCACGATCGGACGTGATTCGCACACGTTCGCGGTCACCCAGCGTTCCTCCCCCACAAAGGTAACCTCCAAAAACACTTGGTTAAGCAGAGTTGCCAGTGAATTAGACACATCTCTTCAAACAAGCTCTTTTCATCATTTGTAAATGACGATTTGAATATAAAAGTACTGCCTCTTTAGCACGCTTGGCCTCTAAAGCGTCTTGTTCGCCTCTCCTCCAGTCGAAGTTTAGATCATGGTGTTAGAGGAGGACCCTCGTTGTATGGCCCCCGGCATCGGCTGTCCGAAGACCGCTACTCACCAGACAGGTATGTGTTCATGCCACGTACTTAAGGCTGCTCAGATTTTCTCCCCGTTCGGTGCTGATGCTTACCTTTATTGTGGCCTCAAAAACTCTCCTGTGAAACTCTCCAGTGTTTTAAGATTTCCCTCTTTTGTTACGAAGAACCAAAATAGGAATGTTGGCATAATTTTCATCTTTTCCGTTAACGTATTCAGAAATGAGATGAATATGATGTGCCAAGAACTTCAGTGCACAGAGAATCTTCCCATTTCATTTCTTTTGCAGTTGGCACTGTACTGTATATATCTATATTTTGGCCTTACTTGCCTCTCATTTTATCCACCTATCATTACTGTATTTATTTTATGCATTTGGCTGATGGTTCCATCCAAAGTGGCTCACGGTGTCTGTGTATTCTGGGTGTCGAACCCATGACCTCGGCATTGCTAGTGACATTCTCCAGCCTAAGCTTCAAGAGCTTATCATTTTTTTTCTCCACGTTCCGTTAAATCATGTTTCTGTTCCTTGCTCCCTGTGGTTGCAGCCAGTATCTTACCCTCCCTCCTCGAACCAGACACAGACAGCCAACCATCGACCCCGCTATCCAGGACCCCAGGTATTCTGATACCTTAGAGTGCCATTTTGTTCAACCCAACCTACCTTCCCAAATGCCTCCCTGTTCTGTCCAATTCACATCACCTGTCTCACTTTGACCCGCCCACTTTGCTGCTGCTAATTGATTGACAGATTGCCCACTCAGAGCACATGATTAGGAGGGTGCTTATCTCACTTATCTCACAAAGGAAAATGAACAGTAGCAAGTACACTCACACTAAGGCTGCGTCCAAATACACCCACTTGCGGTCTTGGCCACTTGAGAGCGCATGCACGCGACAGAAAGCAAGAGCGCAAGTCTGTCCAATGTCTTAAAAACCAAAGTGCAGTGCCCTTAATGCACACTAAACCCACACTATCTTGAATTCCGCTTCCGAGCCGTATCCCATCATGCATCACGTTCTGGATGTATCATGAGACTTATTCTCGGAAATGTTGCGGAAAGATTTCCAGTGCAAGTTATACTACTACTTTTTGAGGTTATATCTTTAGTTATTCTATTTTTGGCTAACATGTGTTTTTCTTTTGTTTTTGCTTTTTTGGGTACACCTGCTTTGATACAAAAAAAGCGCTATGAATTAAATCTGACTTGACTTTATAATTAGCCATTACACATAATTTATAGTGTTAAACATATTATTGGTGAAAATTATTGGTGAGTTACTGTATGTATTTTGTAAAACTGCTTTTTATCACATTAATAGAAACACCACATTAATTAACGTTACATTTTCACTTGCTAAGTGTGTCCCATCGGGCTAGAAATACTACATGCCCACTGGGATCTTCACGCCCACTAAAACACTTGGGCCAAAAACAGGAAATACGCCATGAAAGTAGTCAAGTGGTCAAGTGCAAAGACCGCAAGTGGGGGTATTTGATCGCAGCCATAGAAACAAGGGATCGTGCTTTCACCAGGCAAAGGCACCTTTTGTCGAAGCATTTTAAAAGAAAGTTTCAGGTTCTATGCAAGTTAAGCTCTATGGATAGATGTTTTTTTATCACAGACCTTGTCAAAGAAAGCAAAAATTGTGTTTACAATATTGCGCAATGTATATCTATGGGCAAGGTATTATGGGGGGGGGATGCAGGTGGCATCATGTAAACAGTACTTTGTGAATTCTTAATATATTATTAGTATACATTAACATGTATACTAATATGTTTAAAGGTGCTATTCGTAACATTTCGTGGAAAATGTCAATCTGAGGTCATTTGATTTCAACACAAGAACAGTATGGAAAGTAACATTTCGTTTTATGTTTCAAACTGAGATGGCGATATAGAGGCGAACGTTCTGGAGAGCAGGTTAAAGTATCATGTTATACCGATAAAACAGTGCAATGCATTGCCTCATATTGTTCACTGTAAACACCATTTGTTTGCATATTTAGTTATATTTAACATGAAATACCATCGAGATAAAAGTATGATGTAAGGTAATGACTCTCTTGCTTACAGCCACACAGAGTGTTTGCTATCTGTTTGCTAGTGCGGTGTTGGTTATTTATAGATTCATAGTTTCATAGTTTAGTCAAGAGCAGCACTTCATCTCTGGGATAAATGAGAGGACTTCGGCCATCTTTGTTGGTTTTGCTGAATGCTCGGATCTCAATGATTGTTTTGATAGCTCTGCATATTTGCCTGTTCTCTTGACGCCGGGTCATTTTATTTCTTCTTTTGCGCTTGGGGGGTCTTTGCCGTCCATCAGCCTGCTCTCGGGGACGAAGCGACTATAAAAAATGGCTTAGAAGCACTGCCCACGTGTCCCCCGCATATCACCAAAATTGTCTCATCCACCTTTTCTCCTGCACTCTCACTTTCTGTTTCTTTTCTGAATTGTAGTATATACCCTCTGTATCGAGAAGACGCGGTCAGATTGCTTCGCTCCACTAAGATGTCTCGTGCATACTCAGAAGGCGCTTACAATAGCGTGGAAAGGTAGTAAACCACTGTCACTCTTGTGTCGTGGGTAGTAGATCTGACTAGAATAGCTAGTGATGCCAGTTTATGTTTCCAGATTTTATGAAGTCTACATTTGGTGTCGATTGTGTCTTATAAAATGGATCATTTTCTCTTCAAAATGTGCGAACGGCAAACGCTTAATTATTGGGTGGTGATATAATGAAATATGCAGAGTGCTAGTGTACCGCCTATTGAGAAAGCTTTGTGCAATCATTGTAATGCTATGAAGCCATTATGAGTCCTCTCATGAGGATAACGTTCCAATTGTGTGTTTGCACACTACGCCTCTAAGTACGGCCGTAATCTTAAAGCTCCATTTCCCAAAGGTAGTGTGTGCTGTAAGTGTGCGTGTCCTCAGCTGCCTTTCCCACTGCAGCGTAATGAATTGTGTCTTGCTGGATGACTGAGGGTGGGCTTGTGTTGTTTTGATGACTGGGCACAAGCTCCTTCAGCCAACCAGCGTTATTTTCTGACAAAAGTGCCTGTCAAAAACCAACAAGCTACAGTCGACGTTCACTGTGAAAGCACACATGGATAAATATATACAGTATACGGACTGCACGAATATGTGTGAGTTCAACTATTCAGTTTTGGGGGCTTGCTGTAGTGTAGTTCCAAATATTTCGGAACGGATATAACCAGAATTGCTGTATGGAAGCCCTAAGGTGTCCTGGATCCAGAAGTAGACCTTCTTTTACTCTGTTTTCAGAGATGTTTTTAATGAGGTATTATATGACTAAAATAATACTGTTGTTTTGTTATTGCCAAATACATTCTATACACTTGCATTGAAAAACAGACCCCGAGGAATATAGGGACAAGAAACCGCACTTGAGATGGCGTTTTTCAAGACTGATATGTAACCATCTGGCAACAACTTAACACCTACCCAGAGCACCTTAGCAACTGCATGGCAACACCCTGGCAACCGTCCACCTCACCCTAGGACTGTAATGAAGAAATGGCAAGCACCGCTCACAATTTAACGTTGTAAAAACTCAAGTTGTTCTGGGTGGTTGCTAGGGTGTTGCTAGGTGATTTCTTACTGGCTAAAGTAATGCTTTCCATGATCCGGAAAACATTTCGTGAGAAATGACTCATCTACTTCATTATCCCATTAAAACAATCTTAACAAATCTTTAGGGCTTCCATATGGTTTCATGTTTTAGTGGAATGAGAATGTTAGCGAGTAGAATTCTGATCGTGTGTCATTTTATGTTCAGGAGAATGAGGAGGGATAGGCAGATTTCTCCCTTCAATGACTCGTTTGATTCTCCTGAGAGGTAAAATGAGTTTACGTTAGATTTGACTGTGTTTACAAAGCAGTAAGACCAGACTTTTCTGTAGTCATTTTGCTGTTGGTGAGCTTCTATTCATCCTTTCACTTTCTTTTATTTCAATCCATCAATCCCCGTGTTCTGTTTAAAGATATTACAATGGGCCCAATCATGTTATGAACGGAACCTGTGGGGACTACAGGTAAGGCTCTCCAGAGACTCCAACAGCTTCTCACAATTACAAAATTCTCTGTGTTCATTGGTTATCACTTGGCCAGAATAGAAGCTCCACATCCAGCATCTTTTGACGCAAATTAACACTGAATGACACATATTAAGGAACTGAGCACGCTAAACAACCTTAACATTGCAGCTGGTTTATTTACTAGGACATGTCCCAGGATAGAAATCCAACCTTCTACAGATACAGAAAGGTATCGTTTGACTAAATGCCAGTAGCTTCAGTGCAGAATCTAGTTTGAATTAGGTGTAGTTGTGCTTTACCTGGTTGTTACCTTTAACAGCTCAAACCGCTAGATACATTTTGTGATGAATATGTCAGGTCTCATATACTTCTTTATATACTCATGCATTTGCATGAGCCTGTGATGATATAATCCATGTCATTAGTCAGAGAATGACATACTATTTCTGCGCTGATTTATGAATTTAATAGGATGCAACTGTAGTTGTATTTTTAAAGAAGGACCCTACCCATATCTAGCTATACGTGTCTTTCGTCTTTGGCAAGTAAACCACCCCGAGGACCCTAGAAACTACCCAGCACCCTGGCATCATAGAGGAACGTTAAAAAAGATCATAATAGTCTAGGATATCAGCGCCACTGTATGTTTTTCTTTCATGCACCTCCATAGAGAGGACCATATCCCAGAGTTCCCAGCTAACCATGAGCACTTTGAAGAAGATCCCAGGTAACGTGTTAGATTGTGTGTTGTGTGTGAACTTACGTTGTCATGGAAACATGTCCGGTAGGGGTAGATCATAGTAATAGGGGCTCATAACTGGGTAGCAATCAGTAGTATTCCTTACAGCTGATTTCTGGAGCTCAACCAGATTACATTTATCCTTTGCATGCATGTATTAACCTTTGTTTCCTTCAACAAACTGTTTTGTTTTGTTTTGTTTGATAAATTGATGACCCAATGAGCAGTCGTATCGGATTGGCGTGTATACTGTAACATGTTTTTTTCACAGCAAGCCAACATTGTTTCACAGGAACCCCGAGGATGCTTTTACAGATGATTACAGTGTTTTATGCCCTTACATCCCATAATGCACCGGGGCCGTGCTGAGCATCCACTGTTTGACTAACATTCTGCAGGTACAGCCGCAGCATGGTGGTCAGGCATGACCATTACAGGTCCAGGTCAGCTGATCAGCGGCCCATGATGGATCGTCCGGTCTACACCCGTTCCCGCTCGTCTGAGCGGCCCGACTCCGGCTACATGAGATCCATGCCATCCTTACCGTCAGGGAGATCTGCCCCTCCCTCTCCCGCCTTATCGAGGTGACCCAGACCAATCACAACTAAGCACTGATCCGCTAAACCAAACCATGCCTTCTGCTTCCTGTCACCTGGAATGCCCCTCTCCACTTCCTCTTTCATTTAACCCCGTCGTAACGATGCTGTTTTTGATTTCTCTTCATTTCTATGTAGTGGAAAGTAGCGATGACGGTTACTAACGTCTTTTCATTTCGATTATAGACACACCTGTTATATTCTCTTGGGATATAATGGTTGTGTACCTGGCATCGTACGGTTTACTTTCTTACCTTTTTGTTTTTGACTAACATTTTTATTATTTGTTTGTAGTTGAACAGTTTCTGCTTTAAGTTGTGGGCTGTTTGAGTTCGTGTGCTGTTGGCCTTCTCACCTTTCTTGCAGCTTTAGCAGTCAAACGCACCTGTCCTGATGCTGACCCCCTCACTCCTTCTGAGAGGCCATTAAACCTTTTGACTCATGATTTGCCGGGCACATCATAAGTCACAAGGAACATAAATTTGTGCATGACGTTTCACTGATGCAAGAGGCACAGTTGCTCTTGAATGTGCCACAGTTTATTATATAATGCTGTACGATATCCAAATGCGACTTTCAGCTCGAAAGGTGCTTGGAAGATCATTGTGTTTACTGTGGCGTCGATGTGCATTTTATATTCCGTTACGTGACTAAAATGCACTTGACTGTGACATATTTATCCATTTAAATGCATGCTTTAATACTATGTAGAATTAGACTGGGGATTTTTTCACCCGATGGTGAATCTCACCAAACAAGAACTGTGTGGGTTATGTTTTACCCCAAAAATATTAATTTCATTTTGCACAAATAAAACGAAGTACATCTTTAAGACTATCAAGATAATGCAAAGTTTCATAATTAAGCCAATTTTGCACCCAAATGCTCATTACTGTCGTTGAACAGTTTGTAAAACAACTATTTTGTTAGTAAAACCATTAATGACAATAATAATATGATATATTACTTTACCATTGAATATATGTAACTATAGTACTGTTTTAACGGTCGGTATAAATTCAGTACGTAATGTCACAGTATGCGATTTCGGACGCAATTTATGTAACTATAGCTGTGTCCGAAACCGCCTTAAAGTTTTCGGCTATTTTTATTTGATTTACTTTTGAAATTGGACCGTTGCTCAGCTTCCATCGAATCATAAGGTAGTATCCATCCAATGCACACTCGCAAATCTCGGCGGCGGCAGTAGACGTCTACTGTTTTTAACATACTGGTTTCGGACATGCTATTCTTGACTCATACTGGATATGTAGTATGGAAGTAGGACGATTTCGGATGCAGCGTATATTTATGCATTATAGTAGTAGGAACTAATAAAAATGTGATTTTGTTTTAAAATACTGGTACAAAAAAATGTATTTAATCTGAAATAGTTTTTGAATGGTTGCGTGAGATTCAAACTTTTGTAGGTTGTTTTACAAACTTTGCCCACTGAACATAAATTTCACCAAATATTTTTGCTTCTTTTTCATTTTTACTAACCCCCGAGAAAGCTGTGCCAAACACTGACTTATTTTCTGTGTCGGTCCAAAATATGACAACTTAACGTGAACTTTGTTTTATGACACAGATATAATTGTAGTTCCCTAGTCTTTTCTCATCAGCATGACCAGCTGTGGTCTTTATGCAGTTTTATGACTCAACCACCAAACAATCTTCCGAGGCGATGCTTTATCGTCAGTACTGACGCATTGTGTATCCCGCAGGGCAAACCCACGCACCGGATCGGTTCAAACCAGTCCCACCAGCACTCCGGTATCAAGTCGGAGAGGTCGGCAGCTACCCCAGGTCCCACCGAAGGTTACCATGGACAGAAGTGAGTGAATAAACTAGCTTACTTAAAGGTGTTGGGGAGCTTTTGTGACAAAATCCATGATTCTACATCCTAAGATGTTAAAAGTAATGAAGCCAAAAAAACAAATCACTAACAAAGAAGTGGTTTGGGCGAGCTGACCGTCCTGACGCAACCCTAGCAAATGCTCACCTACAACTACGGTTCAAGTTAGAATATACTTCGGCCAATGCTACAGTGTATAACGTTATGGTGTAAAAACATGTGACATATTCTTAAAGTTAGCTTCTTTACATAACACAACACGGCTTGGTTCTTTTGTCACCCTTTTTCCTCAGAAGATGGCGAGGGCATGACTGAGCCTTTTGAAGGTCTGTAAACACTGGCTTCTGTGTGTGTAGCCTCAGTCTGTTTTATTACAGCTTTATCATCTTCTCTAAACCTGTTAGCGTTGGTCTGTGAAGTTAACATGTCACCGGATTTGCTTTTGCCATTTGTTTAGTGCGGTTAAAGGAACCATTCGTTTGTGCTTTGGCAATACCTGTTAAAATATTATTATGAATGTGAGATGTGTGTGTTTTTGCGTCTGTGTGTGCTATCTTTATACCTAAATCATATTTTAAATGAAAGCTCAATATTTGAGTCTTACTTATCAACCCATGCTGCCAACTTTATTTTAAAGGAAACATGAACCACATGCTCATCATCATTCACCAGTTTCTATAGTCTGTTTATTAATGATGACTTGTTATATGTGAAATATACCGCTTGTTTCTAAATGTTGCACTTGTCATTTCACTGTTGACAATCAATGATCATTTCTTAAATGTGTGCAAAGGTTCCCAAAATGCCGTTGGTATGACACGCTTGACTGTATTTGCATTTGGAGTGACTCATGTTGAGTTGAAAGGAAGACTGTGCACTTTCTACTTTTGGACTTGATTTGTCGAGCAGATTAGTTTAGCTTTACCCAGCTTTCTGTTCTGTCTCCTTCGTTCTTCTGTTCTCGTTTTCACATCTAATGGTATGCTTTTCTTTTTCTGTGCTGCTCTCATTTCTGTATGAATGTGTGGTTCAGTGGGAGGGACTTCACAATCCCCAGCCCCGCCCCCTGCACCTCCTCAGATTTTCACAAACGGTGGCTGGTAATGCTGTTTAGACTATCACAGTCATATCATTTGATCTGATAATAATGAGAACTTCTATTTGAATATTATTCATTCTTTTTAGCGACTCTAACAAACAGCAAATAACAAGATCGTCAGAAATCATACTTAGTGATGCTTTCAAAATGACCTTTTTTCATCCCTCAAACCATGTTGTCTTCTTTTACCATCAAAGCTTACATGGGAATGGAGCCTCCCGGTCCTACCATTGCACATCCCACTGCTCCTTCCCCTGTTCCACCTTCTCCTCATCATGCTCCTGCCACACCCCCTCATACACACACTCCTGTCACGCATGCCACTCCCCCTCCGCCCCCTGGGCCGGCCCCTCCTGCTCCCTCAACATCAACACCTCCTGTCCAACAGGCGTCTGTGCCAGGTGTGTCAGCGTATGGAATATATACACACATACCGTATGTATGCGGAGCCCAAAGATATTAGGCTTGTTCGACTTCATGCGGGGCTGCACAGACCGGTCGGCAAGTGACTGTCGGGGTACTGTCATGATGTCACACGCTGATTGGTCTACGTGGGCAGCGCATGAAGCATGAACTCTTGTGCTGCGTCCTAAATAGTATACGAAGATAGAATTAGTATGCCCCAAATCATAGTATGCGTACTCGCGAAATGAGTACTCTCAAAGTACCCGGATGGTCTACTGATTCCGGTGAAAATGTGAAGTGTGAATCCATGGACACCTAACGGCTGATATTACCCACAACTCACCACGAGAGGGCGGAGTTTAGTGACGCTACACTGCATTAATCAAATTAAATAAAAGATGCTTCGCTAAATGAATAAATGTAAGCATACGGTCAACCGAACATACTAATTAAATGAAATTAAATGCAAGTAAGAGCTGTATTTAGATGTTCGTGACAGTTAAGGGTCGTCTAGGCAACAATGGCCACTTCCGAATTGGGACGCAGCATTGGTTACGTTCAGAATGAAATTAATCTGTACTGCATACTCTGCATACTAGTTTATAGAATAGCACGTTAAACGGTATGCGTTTATAAACATTACACACAGTAGTATGAACTTATTGTATTGTGTGCTTGATATGACAAACAGTCAAGTTTTTATTGCGAAGGTAATGGATTTTTCTGTCAAATAATGCATTCAAATAAGCTTTAGTTACATTCTACAGTGTGCCACACTGTGTGCTATGTTGTAAACTGCACCGTTTGTATTACATACAGGCATAAAATGTGAGTGTACTGTGCTAAACATAGCTCGAGTATATTAGCATGATTTAGCTTTAGCCGCGATCTTTTTAATCAGTTTTACGTTCATGTTGGTAGAATGTGTGCACATGTGTTTGTCAGCATCGTTCATCTTCTGTTAGAATGTAGCTGTGTGTTGAAGTGTTTCTTCCACTCTCATTAACTTCATTGTTGGCTGGGTTTGTTTGTGCGTGTGTCGTTTTTAACACAAGAACCCGAGGAAAAGCCTGTAGCTCCCCCTGCTGTCAACGGGAGGAAAGGCAAGTGTGTGAATGTTTTACACAGTGTGTTTGTTTTGAAGTGATTTACTGCACGAGAGATGTTGTTTTCGTTTGTTTACAGGAACACTGTCCAGCTTCCACGGCTGTTGTGTATTAAACTGTATTAATAGCTTTGATAACATCTAATATTTTGGATTTTTTAAGGCACTGCACCCTTGTGTAAACTGAGTATTTTCATTTACCGCTAGATGGCGCAATGACATCGTTTGGGAAGAGCCAGATTTAGGCTGTAATATCACGTTTTTCAGGGTCTCGCTTTTAATTATTTTTATTTTAATATTCACTTTAAAGTGATACTTCACCCGAAAATGTAAGATCTGTCATCATTTACTCACCTTCGAGTTGTTCCAAATCTGTATAAATGTCTTTGTTCTGATGAACACTGAGAAAGATATTTGGAAGAATGCTCATCAGATCCCCTATTGACTCCCATAGTAGGAAAACGACTCCAGATATTTTTCAAGATGTCTTCTTTTGCGTTCAAAACAAATGATAAAGTATTTTTTTCCTACTATGGGAGTCAATGGGGGGTTGAGATCTGTTATAAGTATTATTCCAAATATCTTTTTCAAAGACATTTATACACATTTGGAACAACTCGAAGGTGAGTAAATGATGACAGAATTTTCATTTTTGGTGAAGTATCACTTTAAGTAACATATTACATCAGTTTTTTTATGAGAACAGTCGTGTGGTCATTGCACAACAAAATGAATCAAATTGAACCAAAGAGAAAAGAGGAAGAAAGTTATTTTATAGACAATTAAAGCTCTGAATTCCTATTAATCTTTCGTTTGCACTACGTTCATTACATTTACAGGAGGCTATGCAGTTTCTTTCATTACGAATTCAGTTTGCTCTCTGTTGAAGCATCGGGTTTGTGTGTTTCTCTGGTTGAGTTAAGCAGGATCATTTACTGTTTTTCCTTGTGTGTATCTTCAGAAGTGACATGGGGAGACCTGCAGAAGAAAACCACTGGTATCGTACAACCATCGGCCCTTAGTAGAGTAGACAAACCTTAGTGTGCTTTTAAGGGATCTGGATATTAGTCTTTCTGCTGTGTAGCTCCTTCCTCTTGTTTTTCTTGTTGGTGTGAGGTGTGTTTCTGAGAATTTCTACATCTCTAGCAGCTTTCATATATGTATGACTTTGATCATGGTTTCTAGTCTTTGTGAAACTTGACAGATCCCGTTTAATATGAGAAAGACTGAATGAAGGTTCACCTAGAAACTTTTCATTATTCTTCTATTTGTTCTGTGTTGTCACTACAGCAACTTGAGGTAGAAGGGCACATGTATAGTTGTGAAGGAAATGAACAAGTTTGTGTTGTGTCGCTTATCGTATGTACTTACAGCATAGAGCAGACTTTGGTACATTAACATGAATGAAAATGAGGGAATCAGAGAATACTGTTAAAGCTGCTGACATTGTTAGCGTTGGAATTTAGTAAACAGATATTGAACATAAAACCACATTGTGAATGTAGCCGAGCTGAGTGAGTGTCACGGTAGTGCTGCATGGGGAAGATGGTATAGACGTGACCTGCGTTTTTAGGGCGTTTGAGACCCATGTTCTGCATGAACCTTTGCTCTGTATGGCACACGACATGCAGTGGTTCTCAGCTCCGATTCTATAGAGATCCACATTGTGTAATCTCAGTTATTTCACATTATCCTCTTGTTAGAAGACAGCAGAATGCCAGATCAGGGAGACGCTGCTTTATATCTTATAACTTTTCTGGATCTGTTTGTTTCTGTATGTTTTGACTGATGAGTTCCTCGGGCAGAAATTCATCTAAAATCCGTGTTTGTGTGTGTCATCATCATAACATTATGTCATGTGTCTGTTCTCTCATTGTGTTTCATCCACACACCAGCGGTAGAGACAGTATCAGAGAATGAAGATGCAGGTACATACTTTAACATAGATTCCTTCAACAGAACACCTTTTATGTCTAAGAATGTCTAGCTATCCTTTTATAGGATGCACCGGAAGCAAGGAATTCACTCAAAACTCGACCAAAAAAGAAACACTTTATTGAGTAAACGTGTGTGTGTGGGTTACGTGTTGCTATCTTAATATTAAATACAATTTTAAGACTGTTTGTAAAGAATTTTATTAGGTGATGCTTATTTCATTGCATCAGTGTATTCAGAAAGTTGTATGTATTTGTGAAACATTTTGTGGCAGTTTGTACCAGATGTTAGTATTAATTGTGAGAAATCTCTGGAAAATCAGTGCAAACGTCTTTATCTGGTGTCCGGTTTGTGTTGCTTTGCAATTGTGTGAATGAATGTTTACATTACCAAGCAATATTTACAAAATCTTTTTGTGTCTGCTGGGTGTCACTACATCTGTTTTGTCTTTTTTTTCACAGGTATTTTAAAGGATCCATCAAGGGTATGTTTTTTTAACTACAGTTTGATTCTGTCAACTTTTCTTCACTTTTACATTGCTCAGTTTGACTAAGGCATAATGTCCAATCCAGAGTTTAATTGCTGGTTAAATCCCTTCATCACTGCACCGCCGTCACTCTGTGAATAGGTGGTTAAAGTTAATGCATTTAAAGTCGTTTGCATTGTAAAATTAAATCATCGAACCCTAACAAGTTCAATGGGGTACATTAAAAATGATATGCTTCAAAAAACAAAATGATGATCTGAATGTGTCAGCAGTGTTTCAGGAAGGAAATGTTCCTTCATAATTCATTTAATGCTTATATAAAGCGTCAAGAATATGTGATGTATTTTTAAAACCGAGTTTTTGCAACATTATTGTAAAAACCTTCGTTTTGCTTTTTTACAGCGAGGAACGGACAATCTGTCCATGAGATCATCGGACAGCGATGTAAGCGACGTGTCCGCTATGTCGAGTGCGTCTCGGCTTAGCAGCACGAGTTACATGTCTGTCCAGTCAGAAAGAGCGCGGGCCAGCCGCAAGATCAGGTATTCAGACTCTAAATCGTACTGACCTATGATCTCTTACAGCTGTGGAGACCTGATCGGTCATGGACACTCTGGGCACGCTAAAGTTCACACTTAAAGTTGAGTTGAAAACCTCCGAACCTTAATGTGACCAGAGTGTATGGCTGAGGTCACCACACATGATGGATGGTTTTGAATAGGATAGCAGGTTTTGAAGAGGGGTGATTCTTTTTTAAACAAAATATACAATTTTCCAAGAAAAAAAACTTTTATTTTAAGACCAAGTTTTTCTTGCATTGAAAGATTGTTTTCAATTAAAATTTAACTTAAATGCAAAAACACATTTCATTACTTTTAAATGATTCAATATGTTTTTCAACCAAAAAAAATATATCTATAATGATTACAATTGTTAAATAATATACAGATTTCTAGCATTTGATGGGTTAAAGTAATAAACATAAATTAATGTTACAATACAAAACAACTTATTGGTTTTTAAATGGGCTTTACTTTCTTTACATAAAATCTAATCTCTTATTTCTTCATTTACTGTAAATGTTTATGGTTAAAAAACAGGTTAAATTAAGTCTAAAAGAGTATGACATCATTCTGATTCTTTTTTTCTTGAATTTATGTCCCCACATTCATAATGTTGTGTTCATTGGAACTTCGTTTATTTTCATCGTCTGCATGTCAAGTCTGTCTCTTCTTTGTCTTTTGTGTCACGCATGCTTCCTTTCTTGATGTCATGGAATGGTTTATGTGTTTGTGTCAGCCGTGCGGAGGCTCTTCAGAGTCAGGGAGAGGAGGGCACTGAGGTGGTGGAGGAACAGGTGGAGCCAGATTCAGGAAGTGCTCAGGGGGCGGGGCAGGAAGGGGAGGTGGGTGGTGCTACTGAGAACCCAGAAGGGGAAGGAGAAGAGGAGGAACCTGAGAGGTCAGCATCTCGTAGACCTTGCTACCTAGAGGCCATTTGTGTAGATTAGGTTAAATGTAACCAATGTAACCAGTGCTAGTGTGGGTTACCATGGTCACTTTTGCCTTACAAAAGGTTCTTTGTAGTGGAAAAAGGTTAGATTACCCAAACTAATTTGGTTAATATCATTAACCTAAAAAATGTGCCTTTGCTGTGAAGAACCTTTCATAGTAAGTCAAAACTGCAAATGATTGTTTTGATTAGCGTTGTGTAGCACAACTTTTGACTATCAGCATGTAGTGTGTTTTTTGTCTTCATATGTGGTTTAGGGGTAAAATAATGGCCAGATTTGACACAGAATTACAACAGACTTTATGCTGATAGTGAAAATGATATGAAGACTTAATAGTGCCAATCACGTTGCGTGTCTTTGGTAAACACATTTTGTGACATAAGCTCTGACGTGTGATGTGCAAATTTGTGATCATGTTTTCGCATCAAATATTCGCATGAGGAATATTTGATGTGCACTCTGATTATGTCTTTGTTAGCGCTGGATGACACCTTTCTCCACAACCTTCCTGCCCCATAGATCCTCATACTTTACCCCAAGAAAATTGTCTCTTACATAATTTCACTGTCATCTTCACAACCATCAACAGTGACACATAAACAGTTGCTGTCTCTATTTAAGTTAGAGCGAAAACAAGATAAATAGGCGATACATTTCTGCCGATTTACATTTCAATACGTTTTGTAAACTATTTTTGGAGTCTAACTGGCAAAATATACATTTGTTGTGATTTGTATACTTTACCAATTAGCAACAAATGCATCAGTTGTTGAACAACCTTCAATAGTCTGAGAGTTTTTATACATGCTGATGTCATTTTAAAACCAGAAAACATCTCATTACTGACATGCTGTGTGACATTTATTAGTGTCAGGTTAATGACGAAGAGTCTCGTTCACTGAATGACATGCTGATGTCATTACCGATGTCATGAGATCAAGCTTAATAGTTTAATATATATTTGAATACTCTCAAACTATCCTGACTTGTTATTTCAGCTCAACCCAACAAAGGTTTTTATAAAAATAGAGACACAGTATAAATGTAAGCATGAAAACAATACTTTGACTAAGACATACAATATAGATTTGTTTTAAAGGGGTCATATCACACGGCTAAAACGAATTTTATGTTTGTTTTAGATGTGTATACAATTTAAGGTTCAAAAGCGCTGTATTTTCCACATACGGTGCATGTTTGTATCTCCTCTTCTACTGACAGGTACGCCCACCTTACTTGCGTATACATTTGGGCAGTCTTAGTCAAATCAGACCACCAACTGACGTAGATTTGTGGGGGTGTGGTTACACGAGGCGTTTCAGGCAGGTCTGGATGAGCATTCGCTTTTAGATAGAACGCATCTTTTGTTTCGACACTTTTGCAATTTTACGTGTATAATACATGCATGGGCAACTTATAACACACCAAAGACTATATGACCCCTTTAATATTAACACGCAGTCAAAGTGCATTTAGTTCTGCAAGCAGATGATTCTGCTTATGACGACTTCAACATTCAGAGCAAAGATGAGGGTCGATGGTGCAGTTGCTATAGGAACTATAGATTTATCTGCTTTATTATAACTGTAGAAATTAACTGGAATGTCCTCGTATTCTCATCTGATAGTATTGTCATATAAAGCTTCTCTTACTTATGTTATCAGAACAATGAACTTCAGTTGTATGAGTCACCGTCTCATTATTTTCTGCTGGTTATGTCACCTAAATAGGTCATTATATAAGCTTCCTCATAGGATAAATATTACTGTGTTTTTGGCCTATATGCTTGAGGCTGCAGGATCCAAAAGCCATTTTTTTAAAATAAACATCTCGATGCTGATTAAATGAATGCTCGCTGTCCTAGGGTTTTATTTATTTATTAATAAATCTATGTGGCAGGTGAACTCGGCAACCCAGATAAAATTGTTAGTGTTCCGAATTTATTTATGTATCGACTTTGTCTTACATGTTTGCCCTCAAATTCAAAACAGAAAAGAAGTCGTTTTTTGACTTTGCACTTCTAAGCATATCGTTTTTCATTGAAAGCAGGCAAAAAGGCCTTTGGACCGACAGTGTTGTCCAACCTTTTCATAAGTCTGCTAGTGGCTACTGGTCACTGTTGATGTTGCTGTTGCTGTACATCCATCTTGGTACCCGTAGATGTTGTCCCACTGTTTACCTTTGAGACTTCTCCCGAATCCTGTAGCTGAAGCCTGTCCCTTCCTCTCTCCGCTGTCTTCCTCTTTCTTTCTTTCTGTCCTTAACCCCTCTTTTGTCTGCATCAACATTCACCTGACCCGCTGACAGTGAGTTTACATCTCAAATAAAACACAGGGCTCAAACGGCCACACCCGGCTCCAACATCACAAAGAGTTCCAGCGTCGGCGGAGACATGTGTTCGCTGGGCAGAAATGATGACGAGGATGATGACAAGAAGAGACGTTCGAGTTTTGGGGCGAAGATGGCTGCCATGGTGGGACTGGGGAAAAAGAGCCAAAGCACATCCCAGCTGGACCCAGAAGGTGAGTGGATTGGGCTTTTTGTCTACATTTAAAGTATACGTGCTGGCAATTTTAGAAGTCTGGTTGGTTCCTGAATTATAAATGACCTCAGTTATATCATAGTTGGGGAAGGTTAAGATGCCTGTATGGCTCTGGGGCAACAAGTACAGGACAGTCTTTAATAGAAACCTGTGAATAAACATGAAACAGCAACTACAAAAAGTACTCACAACAGACTTATCCTTAGGGGAAAAGTATAGGTCTAAACTTTCTTTGGGGAACAACACTTCAGGTTCAAGACAGTTGAGCCAAGTGTTCCTTCGTAACAGCGAGATTAATTCGTTCTGAATGTTGAACATTTTACAGTGTTATGCAAGAGCTGGGCTAAAGCACACGGCTCCGCATATCAAATCAATCAGGACCAATAATTCTGATTATCTCATCGCAGTGCAGACTCCACAAAACTGCCACAAATTATTCACAAAACTGAGCCTGAATAGATTTGAAGTCATTCATTATACATCCCTTTCAAATACAGACTCAACCAGTGACAGTAGGAACTGGCTACCAATAAGGACACATTGGGAACAAATATGATGATGATGGCGATGATGTCAGTGGCACTGGACTTTAGTTTCATGCTTTTTCTACTTGACAGTTAGGACAGTAAGGAGAAAGATTAAAGGCCGAAAGTAGCAGTTTGTAGGGGACAGACTTTACTGAGAGCAAACCTTGATTCAGGACCACTGTCGTAAAATATCTAGCAATATTTTAGGTCGGCGGAATGAGACTGTTTTGGGCAAACTCTCCGCCTGTCCATGCACAGAGCGGGAGTACAGCAATACAAATCCCCCCTACCTGGGGAACCAGAACAGTTTGTGATGGGTAACAGGATTGAATTAAAATGATCTGACAGATATGCAGGAGATGGGGATGGAGGTGGGTTTTGAGTAAATAGGACGCAGACTAGTGTGTGTTGCTTGATTTCATTAATATTTTTTGTGCTTGTGCAGAGTGATCAAACAAACAGCAATGTTTTTATAGCGTGCACGGGTAATGCTTTTCAGGAAAATGTATAAGTAGCTCACATATTGTTGGCATTGCTTTAAACTAGTGCGGTCAATTGATTCAAAAGAAATTAATGAATTAATCACATATTTCACGTAACATTAATGTTTTAAAATATTTTTTAAGATTCTAATAATTTCACATTAATCTCCAAATGAATGTAGAAAAACATTACTTGTTTTATAAACATTTCTTTAATGCCATTTTATGAATGTTAAGCTGTATCACTGATATATTCGTACTGCTGATGTATCTATAAAATGATGTTTTATTCATTTTAACATTAATTATAATTCAAATGAATGGTTTAAAAGCCTTTGCATGAATAAGGGCGTGATCATATAATGTAACGTTAGCCAAAGGATGACGCTAAATATTTTTAACACATTAATTTGAAATATGAATTGCGTTATTTTTCACAGAACTACTTTAAACCTTTGCCTCCAAATATCAATTAATGTCCTAAAATGACTGCGTTGTTCTCTTTTTCTTGGAAAAAAATTTTTTTTTACATGTACACAGCAGTGAAGTGCGGGGTAGATTTTAGGAAGTGCATGTTCCTGTCTACGGCTCCCAGGTGGGAATCAGGGTCTCCTCTGATGTGGACATGCCTCACACCTCCTTCTGTCTCATAAAGACCTGAAAGGATAAGATGGATTGAACCAGATGCTCAGCATGGTCATATAGTTCTATCATTAGAGTCTGTTCAGAGACGCCGGTCGGCGCTTCCCTTTTAAATTAACCAGATATACCTCCGTTGACACATGCAGGGGGGTATATTGACTTCACAGATGTCCTGTTGCTGTCTGTTGAGGAAAGACTGCTGGGTTTTAAACAGCTTTGCTGCTGGACGAACTTGCTTAATCATGTCTGTGTAAACTGGAACACATCTGTGGTATTTAATTTTTCAGGAGAGTGGTCTTGATGCCGAAACACTGTGCTCTCAGATCTTTCTTGTGTTTTCATCGTTGGTTGGCCACCAGGATCCATTCACAGCCGTCCAAGATATATCTGTAGTATCAGAGCAGATGAAGAAATGATTCACTACCCCGCTACAAAGATCAACATGTTTCCATTTTCGACAGGCTCATTCTCTGCACATATTTTAAGATGTTCTCTTCTCTAAATCTTGCCAGACCAATCATATTCAGCTAAAAATATTCCCTGCTATTCCTCAGATTTTCACACACAGACACACAGTCCGGGGGAGGAAGTGCTGTGTACGTCAGTATGGGGTGATGACAATATGCTGTTTTCATTTAGCAGCACGTAATGGTGTACTGATGTAATTACCATGAATATGACCTGCATCATCAAAAAGAATCCTTAAAATTACTTTTAAAAAAGGGTTTGAGTTGTTGTTGCGTGGTTGCTAAGGTGTTTGACTTCTTGCTGTGTGGCCTGTGTGCTGAGATATTGCTGTTTTGGTCCTAGGGTGTTTGAGGTGTTGCTGTGTGGTGGCTAAGGTGTTTGAGTTGTTGCTATATGGTTGCTAGAGTGTTCACGATGTTGCTGTGTGGTTTTTAGAGTGTTCGGGGTGATGCTTGATTGTTTGAGGTGTTGCTGTGTGGATGCTAGAGTTCGAGGTGTTGCTGTGTGGTTGCTAGGGTAATTGAGGTGTTGCTGTGTTGTTGCGAGAGTGTTTGAGGTGTTGCTGTGGGGTTTGCTAGGGTGTTTAAGGTGTTGCTGTGCGGTTGCGAGAGTGTTCCAGGTGTATCTGTGTGGTTGCTAGAGTGTTTGACTTGTTGCTGTGTGGTTGCTAGGGTGTTCGATGTGTTGCTGTGTGGTAGCTAGTGTTTCAGGTGTTTCAGGTGTTGCTGTGTGGTTGCTAGAGTGTTCACGGTGTTGCTGTGTGGTTTTTAGAGTGTTCGGGGTGTTGTTAGATTGTTTGCGGTGTTGCTGTGTGGATGCCAGAGTGTTTGAGGTGTTTTTGTGTGGTTGATAGGGTGTTCAAGGTGTTCCTGTGTTGTTGCTAAAGTGTTCGAGGTGTTGCTGTGTTTTTGCTAGAGTGTTTGAGGTGTTTCTGTGTGGTTGATAGGGTGTTCAAGGTGTTCCTGTGTTGTTACTAGAGTGTTTGAGGTGTTGCTGTGTTGTTGCTAGAGTGTTCGAGGTGTTGCTGTGTTGTTGCTAGAGTGTTCGAGGTGTTGCTGTGTTGTTGCTAGAGTGTTCGAGGTGTTGCTGTGTTGTTGCTAGAGTGTTCGAGGTGTTGCTGTTGGTTGTTTGCTCGAGGTGTTTGCGTGTTGGGAGTGAGGTGTTGCCTGTGTTGTTTGCTAGAGTGTTTGTTGCTGTGTTGTTGCAGGTGTTTGTGTTGCTGTGTGTTGCTACTGTGTTGTTAGGTGTTTGAGGTGGGTGTTGTTGCTAGAGTGTTGTGTTGCTTTGCTTGCTTTTGTGAGTGTTCGAGGTGTTGCTGTTGAGTGTTGGGTGTTGCGTGTTGTTGAGGTGTTGTTGTTGCTGTGTTTGCAGGTGGTTGCTGTGTTGTTGCTGTTGCTAGAGTGTTCGAGGTGTTGCTGTGTTGTTGCTAGAGTGTTTAGTTGTTGTGGTTGCTGAGTGTTATGTTTAAGTGTTCGTGTTTTGTTCTGTTGAGTGTTAGTGTTGCTGTGTTGCTAGAGTGTTCGAGGTGTTGCTCTGTTGTTGCTAGAGTGTTCGAGGTGTTGCTAGAGTGTTCGAGGTGTTGCTGTGTTGTTGCTAGAGTGTTCGAGGTGTTGCTGTGTTGTTGCTAGAGTGTTCGAGGTGTTGCTGTGTTGTTTGTGTTCGAGTTGTTCTGTTTGTGTTGTGCTGTGTTGAGGTGTGTTGTTGCTGTGTTGTGTTTGCTGTTGCTGTGTTGTTCTGTGTTCGAGGTGTTTGGTTGTTGCTAGAGTGTTTGAGGTGTTGCTGTTGTTTGCTAGAGTGTTCTGCTGTGTTGTTGCTGTTTGTGTTGCTGCGAGTGTTCTGTTTGCGCTAGAGTGTTCGAGGTGTTGCCTGTTGCTGTTTGCTGTGTTGTTGCTAGAGTGTTCGAGGTGTTCCTGTGCTGTTGCTAAAGTTTGAAAGTGGTTGTTGCTTTGCGGTTGCTGTGTGGATGCCAGAGTGTGAGGTGTTTTTGTGTGGTTGATAGGGTGTTCAAGTGTGTTGCCTGTGTTGTTGCTAGTGTTTGATGGTTAAGGTGTTCCTGTGTTGTTACTAGAGTGTTTGAGGTGTTGCTCTGCTGTTGCTAGAGTGTTCGAGGTGTTCCTGTGCTGTTGCTAAAGTGTTTGAAATGTTGCTTTGTGGTTGCTGGAGTGTTCAAGGTGTAAGTATGTTGTTGCTAGAGTGTTCAAGGTGTTGCTGTGTGGTTGCTAGAGTTTTGCACACTGTACCTAGGCTAAAGTGAGGTGACGGAACTGTTTCTCTTCTGGAAGAAAACATAAAGCTCCAAAGTGACATTTCCATTTTGTTTCTTATTTCTCTGTGTAGTTCAGTAGTAGATTTATAATCTTCATTTACCTTATTACACTTTTTGCAATGCATTTTGGGATTGCCTTCTCCGAGAAGGATACAATACTTTTTCCAGTCGATGGTTATCTTATTTTGTTGTACATCATTAACGTGGGAACCTACGAGTCCTTAAAAGGCTGTCTGGGTAGACGGCTCACTAGATGTTGGAAGCTTGGTTATACAAGGTTGTGTAAAGCACTTGTAATAATATTGCCTCATTTTTATCATCTGTGTGTGGTCCAGGTGTTAAGAACATGCTCATCTCTCTTGCACCTATCTGCTCATGTAGATGGGAGTGGGTAGAGGTCATGGGGTCAACAGAAGGCAATGGCTCCGGAGATAAGATGGGAACGATTCCTTTCTCCCCCACTTATGCAGGACCCAGTGTCTTTTACTGGCACTCTGAGACCACACAGTGTGAGTGTAATGTCAGATAAGCCTCTGCTGTCAAACTCTACATCATTGTCTGTTTGTTATTATTAGCGGCATTAACTAGAGGCAGTGGTTTACATTACGCCAATTTCAACCACCCAGTGTTATTTTTAGTATGTTGTCAGCATTTTAAATTCAGTGAAGAAGTACTTGAAAAGAAATAAACCAAGAGAAACGTGATTTGGTCCAAGAACACACGTGCTGAGTGTGTCGGCTAACACTGTTTGAGTTTATGTCAGACGTGTTGATATTGAAGCAGCGATATGAGTCACAGCTGCATTCAACTCTCTACAGACTTTAATAGGAAGGTTGAGACGTTACTATTTTCAGATGGTGTTCTGCACAGGTGAGGATTTTATACTGTAACATATTTATGGATTTGTATTAGAAGTGCGGAAAGCAAAAGGAGGGTAGACACAAAACCTTGTTTTATTTTTAGGATATTTCGGATTTTCTTCTTTTAAATTTTTTATATGCAGATTTCTATGACAGTAATGAGAATCATCACTATAATGGGAGTATAATGGGAAATAGCAAAAGTCATTATGGTAATGAGAATTTGCTGGCAATCTATTTGTCCTGAAAATCATGTAAAATATTAATGTTACTAAAAATATTTTCATTTTATTAGGAAAAGGTATATATTGTAGTAAAGATGAACATTAAATAATCTTTTTAAGGGTCTTTGTCACATTCTGAACACACAAATCACTTTTTTGCCACACTTAAAAATTGTAATCACAGCAATGCCATAAAAGCAATGCCATTGGTTCCCCGAACACTTTCTTCTTATCCTTTTACAGTCTGAAGATCATTTTTTCACAACAAAGAACCATTTGCGCAACAAAAAGACTGGATGTTACATGTTCTTAATGAAAACGATACAGCCTGAAAAAAACTTTTAGTGTTGACTGTTATTGGCGAAATCAAGCTTCCTGTAGCTTTGTCTCAATGATCATCCTTGTTAACATATCTACTACAAGAGGGAAATGCGAGAGATTTAAGACATCTAGATGTCAAAAGGACCATATTATTGTGCGTGGCAGATGAAGCTGCAGTCAGAAGGCAAGTCATGTGCGTGTGTTTTTATATGCGTCTGTGTGAACACATATCTCTAGGCAGAGCTCCATCTCGCTCGAGTGGCTTCTCAGTTCCTCTGCCTCTGATTGGCCGCATCATTTGCAAGCCACACGCACGTTACCGCCCTCCCTCCCAGTCCCCTGCAAGATGAGCGGTACCTCGCAGCAGACCAGACCGTCTCAGACAGCGTCCTCACCGCAGATCAACACTCTCTTGAGAAATAAACCAGACGAGCGGCGGCACATGCTGCTGATGAGAAGCCTCGGATACCTGTTTCTTCAAAACCATCTCTGATAGGTCTCCGTAGCTCTCTGTAGTTTGAGGTATCTGAGGACGCTGGGTTGGCAAAATGGGCAGACAAGGGCAGGACAGTAGCGCCACTCTCCCCCGGCACGCGCATGCAGCGATCCCAGAGCAGACTTAGCCTGTCTGCGTCCTTCGAGGCGCTGGCCGTCTACTTCCCCTGTATGAACTCCTTTGAAGAGGGCGACGGAGGTAAGAATCCACGCTCGCTCTGTGCTGCGTGGAGGACACTGCGCATGGTCTACTGCTCTTTAAAATAAAATACTCCGAGCAATATGATGTGAGATTGATCGTTTTCTGTGCGGTGATGAAGCAGATGAACTGGCGGATGAGCTTGTCTGATGTTTGTTGCGTTGTGAAGGAGAGGGAGACGGGGTTTGACCTTGGTGGCAGGTGTTCCAATGCGACATGTGCATGAGGAAGCCTGTATGCATGGATGCAATATGTGTTGTTTTGTATTGACATTTATGCGTCCAAAGGCACCTTCAAGGTGAACCTTTTATCCAAATGCATATTCACTGGGAATTTGACAACCTTCCCGGTTTCATGCGCACAAGTAAACCGCAGACTGACTTTCTGATGTGTAAACACTGCAGCTCGACCATCTCCTGGCTCAGTTTGGGGTGGGGGGGGTAGAATCGTCATGTGTTTGTCTTCTCATTCACTTGTCTCTTTTTCAGAGGAAGGCAGGAAGAAGAAGCCGGTGCGCCTGGCAATCCAGCGAAGCGTGGAGACGGGATTGGCCATCGAGATGAAGAACAGAATGACACGTCAGCCCAGTAGAGAGACCGCAGACGATGGTGAAAAGGCTAAACCTGGAAAGTACGTTCTGTGACTTCTGCCTTCTCATTTTTTAAATAATATAAAAACGTCTCATGACATTAACACCTGAATTTCTGGTCTTTCTCTTTAAAGTTTTATCTTCCCCGGGGTGAAGATTTCATCAGACAGTCAGTTCACTGAGTTTTTGGATGGTCTTGGCCCCGCCCAGCTGGCAGGGAGACAGACATTGGCCACACCTCCAATGGGTAGGCATCCTTACTTCCATTTTATATTGGCGTAGTTGATGAGTTCCACACAACACAGCACATCAAGCCTTTTTACAGGTTAAAAAGAAACTTTTCCTCTGATCTGAGAGTTTGACTGTGGTCTTTTTATTGCAGGCGACATACAGATCGGTATGGTGCACCGGAAGGAAAGGCTGGATGTGGAAGTTATTCGGGCTAGAGGCCTGGTGGGCAAACCAGGCAACAAACAGACCCCAGGTAGCGTCCAGTCTTCTTTTTTAAATGATGGCCTATTCTGTGGTTGAGAATTAAATCCTGGTGTCATTCCATTTGCAGCACCCTATGTTAAAGTATATCTGCTAGACAACGGGAAGTGCATCAACAAGAAGAAAACACGGACAGCAAGAAAAACACTGGATCCTCTTTATCAACAGCAGCTTCAGTTTGAGGAGAATCCTGAAGGGAAGGTTTTACAGGTAACACCAGGGCAGCATCCATATTCATGTATTTTTACAGTAAAGAATGTGGAAACGTGGTCGTGTTATTTGCCATAAGCCCCCTTCCATACCACAAGGTGGTCCAAATGAGTACAAAAAGCAATCGTTCATACCCTAAAATTCCATCAGCCTTTCAGCATCTTTAAAATACAGTTTTCAAAATACTGTGCTTTAAAGACCCTGTCAGGGATTGCAAGGACAGAGAACCCAGGCGCAGACAGAAGTGGGTGGAAAAGAAGATTTGAATAAAAACAAAAACCTACAATAAACAACAATTTGATCACACAAATCAAAGCGAGAGACTGTGGCTCTATCCACACTGAACACGTGGGGCTGTCATGACCCTGCCTCAAGGCTAGAATATCAAGACAAGAGGAGGCAGGATCATGACAGTCCCAGTCACAATCAAAATTACAATCTCTATCTTTTCATGAAAATTTTGCGGCCTTTGTAAATCGTAATCTTTAGTTTAAATCTGAAAATGCACTTCCGTTCTGTTGTGACTATCCATCGTAAATGATGTATGTTAGACGGCTTGGGCGGAGCATCCATTAACTCCTCCCCTTCAACTTCAGTCTGCTGCCGGTTCCATTTCCAAATGCAACGACTGTTTTTAGAAATCCGATAAATCGCAGACAAAGACGTTTTTTCTCATTCAAAATTTCACTCGAAAATGCGTCAAAATACGGAAGTAAAAACTATCGCAACTTCCGGTTCACGTGACTTTAAGAAACATGAATTGTAATATGGAACGCCACGTACACGAATTTGTTTGATCCAAAAAAGTTCTCTGAATGTCAAGAACATTTCCTTGTTTATCTTATCTAAGGAAAGAATCGTGTTTTATGACATCTAAAATTTCAAACATTAAACTTCTCAGTAGAAAATTCGTATTTTCGCGTCTGTGGAACCATTTATGTATATTAAGGACATGAAAAAACAGTATAGACATAAATAACAATATGTGTATCTTGCAATATATAAAATATATTGTATTACAGAATACATGGCATTACCATTTGTTCCTTCCCGTACAGATCATTGTTTGGGGGGACTATGGACGCATGGACCACAAGTCTTTCATGGGAGCAGCCCAGATCCTATTGGACGATTTAGAGCTGACCAACATGGTGATTGGCTGGTACAAGCTCTTTCCTCCCACCTCTTTGGTGGACCCGACCTTGGCACCTTTAAGTCGTAAACCTCCAGAATCAGGCGTGGAGAGCTCCAACGTTCGGTCGTAGCGGCACGGGGTGGTGAGAGGTCGAGAGCGGCGTGAGTAGCTCCAGCTACAGACAGAGAGAAAACAGTCTCGACGGGTCACGTCCTGGTTACGCTGCATGCTTGATGTCGTGTTCTCTGAGCCCGTTCGACGAGTGGCTGCGAAAAGGCCTGCGTCCTTCTGCCAAAAAAATAAACGAAAAGAAAACAGCATGCTGCTGTCACGTGCAGGGAAATAAAGCCACAGGACGTCTCCGAAGAGATGCGGTCGCCTTACACAGCAGAGTTCTGACTCACCGTCGCGGTTGGAGCACAGGAACCGGGAAAGGAAGACATCATACTATTCTGGCTGTTTACTCTCTGTTTTATTCAAAGAGATGTCAGTGTTTCTTAACTAGAACTCGATGCATTGTAGCCATTACTCTGAGCCAAGCTCTGAAAAAGCTCCTTTAAGAAAGAAGCACTTGGCTAAGAAAAGGGAACCTCGGAAAGATGATGTTCATACTCCGACAAGCCAGATCTCCACGTGATCTTTAGCATTTGATGATGAATATGTAAATGAATATGCCAGAGTTCCTGTTTAATTCAGGAGAAAACGGAATTATGAAAGAAACATATAGACCTTTTTGTGCTCCGGTATGACATTCTTTGTTAATGTACTGTATGAAATTCATGAGGATTTTTTTCTCCTTTTTTGTTTGCATGAATGCAAATTTGTTTAAAAAAGGTTCTTTTCCTCAAGGCTGCAACTTGCAAAAAAAGAAAAAGATTTCAGGATCAGCCATTTTCAACATTTGTATTATTTTTCATATGAAATTCTCTAGTGCATGGTTTTCAAAGAGACTGAATGCAACAAGCTAAAGATGTGATTGTCATCCTTTAGACAATTCTTCTGTATTTTTACAGAGCTCAGATACAGGTGTGGCCATCGTAAATGAAAAAAGCTGTCGAGAAAAATAAGAGATGGCAGAGGAAAACTCAATAAATGTACAATATTCATTGCAATGTAAGGCACAAGCCTCTAATTGTAAAATCGTACATGTCTCCCTTCAGCGGCAGCCATGTTTGTGTACATGTGGAGACAGCCGTAGATTATGTTACGGGTCTGTCATCATAACTCAGTTGTTACACTAGAATGGCTCATTTATTCAAAGCAAGCATGTTGAAAGGGTCTGCAACATGGATTGAGCACACTGTCTGAGTAACACAGCATGTTTTTGATAGAGACATCTGGGATTTTTCCGCAGTTTTGTGTACAGTGCATGTGGACCGGACCCTTGATCTGATCAACCGTGGACTCGGGTCGAGGTATTGTGGCTGATGGTTCAGACATTCAATGCAACATTCCACCTCTTGGCACTCATCGTTTCTTGACGTTTTCAAAAGGAAATAAAAGAAAATTTAACACATGGAAGAAAAAAAAACAAGGGGAAAAAAGTAAAGAACATTTATATTTATTCAAGGTTGACTTGGAAAAAAGTTGCAAGTATATTTTATTTTATTATTGTTATAAAGAAAATGGTATAAAAAATGGTTCCCATTGGATGGTGCTGTACGAAGACTCTGAACTCTGGACTGGACAATGTTCTCCCGTGTGGACACAACGGTTGTTGAATTAGGAGTCACACAGTTCGTGAAGATGGGAAAATTGCCACAAAATATGAATTTTTAATTGTTTCTTGTTTTGAGAGAATAAAATTCATTTACTAATTCCTGTGTTTGTTTTTCCATGGTAAACGAAAAGCACCCAAAAATAAAAATGATGTCATCATTTACTCACCCCCATGCTGTTTCAAATCTGTATAATGTCTTTGTTCTGAGGAACACGGAGAAAGATATTTGGAAGAATGTTAGCAATTTTCAATTCCGAGACAGCATCCACTACCACGGTATAAAAAAACAAGTACATTTACATTTCATTTATGCATTTGGCAGACGCTTTTATCCAAAGCGACTGACATTGCACTATCCTATACATTTATACATAGGTATTTGCAATCCCCTGGGATCGAACCCACAACCTTGCGTTGTTAACACAATGCTCTTACCACTGAGCTACAGGAAAGAAAGTATATTTTTTTGTACTGTTGAATGCAAAATGGGATATTTTGAAGAATTTAGGAAAACAAACAGTTCTGGGGCACCTTTGGCCACCATTTATTTTTCCTAAAATTGCTTTCGAATATATTTCTCTGTGTTCATCAGAACAAATACATTTAAATGTGTGTGAAATAACATGAGAGTGAGTAGCCTAAATGACGACAGAATTTTCAGTTTTGGGGTGAACTATCCCTTTAAACTGAAGTACAAATAATATCTTACGAAATATAATTTGTTCTTGCAGTGAAGTGTTCTGAATGCTGAATGTTACTAAAGAAATAGTAAAACTTAAAAATGTTTAAAGAAGATAAACAAAGTCATTACAAGAATGTTGACATACAGTTTTCTTGGTTCAAGAGTTACGTGCAGTTCGTAAATTCATAGTGGTCAAAGCAGGAGGTGCCGGAACTTTGTTGCATTTGTACGGTAACATATTCTTGTTATTATTTAAATTTTTCTGAAAAAAGTGTCTGGGTGTCGAAGAACGTAAGTCCTAGAAATATCAAACTGGATAGGATGGTCAGAAATTCTACCCATTACTCTATAAACTAATTCATAATTTAATCTGTGCGGATTCAAATTAAAATAAGATTTCCCTCTGGACTCTAGAAAAATGCCTCTATAAAACATATGGCTAAAGATCTTCTCCCACTGTTTTTATTTTTTGAAAAATATATAAAAAATAATATTGTGCTAAAGTTAAAAAGGTCAATAAATATGTAGGTAAAAAAAGATTTGCTAGTGTATTTATGCCTTTTTAAAGAAAAACAATGTGATAACAGGTGAGCCATTTTCTCTTGACATACTCGACTTGGCATTAAACTTTTTAAGGAATATTAATTGGCAATCTGAGTTACAGTCATGAAGTGGCATTATAGCATTTATGCAGTACAAGTACTAGATTTTTTCACTGTTCAATAGTTAAACATCTAAATATAGTTAAACTGTCAATTCTTGTTTAAGGGGATACTGAGGTGATCTATTTAGATTTAAGTATATCGCAATTCATGCAGAAATGAGATTCAGTGCAGTATTATAAATAAATATAGCCATTTACTTGATGCATAGCGTGGACACATTGCCTTTGCACAGGGCCCGAGATTCTGTGCTACGCCCCTGATGGCATCAAACACAGTGTTATATTCTTTTAACGAAAATCCAAAATCAAACTTCATAGAAAACTTAAAAAGGGATAAAATCCATCATTATCATGCATCAACTGATCAACAAAATAATATTTTTTTCTGTGTAAAGAAAAGTTTTAAATCTGTTAGATAAATATTTAATAGGATATTATAAAGACAACATCTTGTTTCTAAACCTAAATAGTTGTCAACAATTTCACTTTAGAAAAACTCACTAGAAAGATTAAAATATAAACAATTCTGGAAACTATCTGTAGCAAAAAAAGCAGATAAACACTGTGGACTTTTATCGTTTTTTGCTAAAAAAAATTCCTAGAAATTTTTTGGGGGAGCCCTTGTCCTGTGGGGGTTCCCGGACCACAGTTTGAAAACCCCTGGTGTAGAGAATGGGTCACATGACCTCCAGAACTCTATATGACGAGAAACGTTGTGCTGTTTTCTCAACTCAGTTTTAATGTTTAGCCTTTTCCCTGCAGTCAAGATTTTAGTTACTTAATATACACACACACAGCAATGTGTTGGCTACTTAGATAAAGCTGTAACTATCTCATCTACTCATGCACACAACCCCCTCTTGTGGTTAACTGCACACACAGCTCTGTGGTTTATTAGTGTTTGCTGTCTACTACGTTTTCAATACTGTATCCAAATGGCACACAGACTCAAAAAAGAGAGAGAAAAATGTCAGACACAAACACTTGGGATGAACACTTTATTCTCATAGTGCAGTAAACAGTTGTCTTTTTATATATATATATATTTATGTGTGTGTATGTGCATGTGTGTGTATGTGTATTTTTATATTATTAACATCGCATTATGAAATGGGATAAACTAAGCACAAGACCGCTGGACATGCTTTTCAAGTAAACGCTATTGAAATGAAAACCAATAATAAATATACACACTCACAAGAATTCTCAGTACCAAAACGTTAGGGTTACCAAAATGTTTAAGGTAACAAAATAAATACAACAAACAAAAATGGCTGTTATACAATGCAATTTCCATTAAAAATAACGGCTCCCTCTCCGATTACACTCTTATAAATATATGTCCTTTGCTCATAATCGCATGTAACATGCCTCGTACCGCTGTAGCAATGCAAACTTTTTATAATCTTATTTGAGTTCCCACTATTTTTTCAGTTTAAGCAAAGGTTCAGGCAAGAATGAAAACTGCCATTATTTATACCCCTAACACCATCGTGTACCATGACTTTAAGCTCGTAGCACTTTCTTTCGTGAAATTTGGGTATGGGTAGCAACTGACACATTTTTGCCTGAACCTTTCTTTAAATGGAACAAAATAATATTTGACATCAAAGTACAAATAACTTAAAGGTTAGATAACAGATCTCCTGCAGAGCTTGTATGCGCTCAGTCTTTCGTCGCTCCACACTACTCAGGATAGATGCATTTATTTGTGCTGCTTTCCCGGATAAAGAACTGCAGAGTGTGTCTCTCTCTCTCTCTCTCTCTCTATGTGATTTTAATTTGACATGATTTTTTATTTGATCGGCAGAAAAATAGACTTTGACCTGGTAAACATCTTAACAAATACTTATATTGCACAGTGGAAGGGAGTGTGGGGAGCTCTCGTACTCTTCAGTCTCATTCTTGCAGACCGATCTTAAAAAGTATCTGAATTCTGCAGCTCTTCGTTTTCTAAGAGGACACACCGGTCCTCTGCTCCACGAGAAGGTGATATAAGAAGCGGCAAGCTGTGAGCAGGGGCGCTTTAGAGTCATATGGGTCACGTACCGAGTCTTAACAAAGCAGCAGTGACTCATCGTCACTGCTTTCCGTTTTTGCTGTCGCCTCCAGGCAGCCGTCAGGGATCCGTGCTGTGTGGACAATCCCACAGTGTTCGCAGGGCCCGTCTCTGCCCACCACCCGGCCTCTGAGAGAGACGGCAGCCGGGGCCAGGTGAGGTCCGAAGGCATGCTCCAGACCTGGCTCCAGCAGGGGCCTGGAACACTCATCGCTGTCCAGTGATCCGTTGTCTGAGACTGGAATGAGAAGTTCCACGTCGTCTTCCTCCTCGCCCCTGACGGTGGCACCGGCAGAGCCCGCGCTTCCCTGCTCCAGCTGGCGCAACGGGCTGTGATTCTGTCCCACGCCGTTTGATCCTCCATCTCCAGAGCGACTGAGGGAGAAACGGATCCAGCGCAGACTGCGAGTGACTCGGCTTAAAGCTGAGCTGAACGGGCTCCTTCCAGAAGAGACCAAGGAGGCGGGGCATGAAGGTCCGGTCACTGCAGAACTTTCTGAAATACTCTCAGAGATGCTGCTCTCATGGCTGACCAGCGGAGCCGAGCTGGCGGAGACCGAGACGATGGCTTCCACTGCGGACGTAGGGGGAGTTTTCTGCGGCAGGGGAGACATCAGGCCTCCTACAGCCCCGGCAACGTCCCTGCGGGAATGGTGCTCGCTCTCTGTGTCCGTGTCGTCGGAGTCCAGGGGCAGGAGGCCACGGTGAGAGCCGAGCCTCTCTGGCTCACGCGCTGAACCGCTGCCTACGGCTCCTTCTTCTGTGTCTGCAGAAACCAGGGCGAGAGAACCAGACCGCCGCGAACGTGTGAAATTGAACAAGCGTCTCCAGATGTTTCCGTGACGTCCCGTGGTGGGGAGTCGGATTGAGGTGAATCCCAGTTGAGATCGAACTGCCAGTCTCAGATTTTCTAAAACAGATGCCTAAATGTAAAAGAAAGAGAGTTAGTGACTATGGTTTTTACAAACTCTGATATCAACTTTGATACTAGCAAAATTTGGCAAACTAAACAATAAAAAAAATTCTTGAAGCCAAAGTTCTGTTCCGTGTTAGTTTTTGCACCCGAATGTTGATTTAGCAGTCTTATGATGGGGAAAAGACTTTTTAACACTTGTAATTTTGACCCGATCTGGTCTTACAGGTTCTATAAAATGACATTGCAGGTAATTTACAGTCTGTCACTGCAATGTCGAACTGGACTTTAAATATCAGCAAATATTTAAAACCTTTCAAACTAATTCACAAACTGTTTGTTTTTGAACTATTTTAATATAGAATACCTGATTTCCAGAGCAAACAGGAAAATCCTCTACTGGTGGGATCAGGCCTTGAGCGATCAGCTGACCATATGAAGGTGGAGCTTCTCTTCTCAGTAACTCCGCCTCCACCCTGGAGAGCTGCGTCTCAAACGACCTGCAAGTGCAAACCCATTTTTCATTGGCTGTCATTAGAATTGTTAAAGAAACAAAAACCCAACTCCTGAAACATATGATGAATATCAAACTGCAAAATATTAGCGGCTAACACAGTTCTATCTGAAAGTGAATCTAATAATTCGATTAATAAGTGTAACTTAAACAGCTTCGCTTACCTTCGCTCAAACATCCTAAGCGAGTAGAGTTTGCATGTGCAGCCCAAAGCAATGACCAGCAGCAGGCCGCAGATCAAACTCCCAATGACAGCGGCAGTGATGACTCGCGTGGGAACGATCACCGGGCAGCTCTCCTCGTCGCTTCCATCCCCACAATCATCTTGGGCATCGCACACCCAGCTTTCAAACACGCAGCGGTTATTCTTGCAGTGAAAGTTTCCGGGCTGGCAGAAATAGCAGTTTTTCTCGTCCGAGCCGTTTGGGCAACGGTTCTGGTAGTTGCAGCGGTCAGAGCGTGGGTAGCATGCGCCATTTCGAGAGCACGGGAACTCATCCTCCTGGCAGTTGCTGCAGTTGAGTTCATCGCGTCCGTTGGGGCAGTGCCAGTAGCCGTCACACCGCTGTTGCTCGGTGTAACAACCCCAGTTCCCACCACAAGGAATCTCCCACGGCAGACAGAAGCCATCGACTTGGTAAGTAACGTTAAAGCCACGGGCCGCGTTGATTTTATCTGCATAAAAATGGATCCGGAGCTGTCCCGAGGACGACACCACCGCTACGGGCGCTCGAGAGTCGAAGGCAGTCAAAACCCGCAACAGACGCCTTGGGTTCTCCTCCAGCCCGTCGTAAACTTTAACGTAGTCGCCGTAGCCCGTGCCATCCAGCTTAAAGTCCATAAAACGCAGGATAACCTTCCGGTGGTCGCCGGTGTCGATCAGCCAGGTGCAGTTACTGCCGGGCGGGTAGAAGTCGGGATAGTTGGGCGAGCTGAAAGTGCCGTAGAAGTTACGCAGCCACTCACCGCAGGTGGGCACGTCGCAGTCGATCTCATCGCCCAGGTCCTGACAGTCGATGCTGCCGTCACATTTGAGCGACTCCGGCAGGCAGGTGTAAACGCGGGTGTAGCGCGAGAGGCAGGGAAACTGATTGAAGGCGCATGGTTGGAAGGAGAAGAACGCAGAGGGGTTGGGCTGCACGCACAGCTCCTCGTCCGAATTATCGCCACATTCGTCCATCGTGTTGCACTTCCATGATTCTGGGATGCATTTGCCGTTAGCGCAGTGGAATTGGTCTGGCTTGCAGCTGGCCTCCTCCGATTTCCCTACAAAATACAAATATTACATACATATAAACATGAAGGATGAAAATAATACATAAAGTATCCTTTAAGTAATAAAGTAAGATATAAAGCAATTGAATTAATACATTTCAGAATTTTTTTTGCATGTTGCCAGAGGGTTGCTAAAGACTTTTGTGTAGTTGCTACATGACTGCTTACTGGCCCAGGGTGTTAAAGGTCCAGTCAGTGTAATCTAGCGGCAAGGTTGCGAATTGCAACCAACCGCTCACTCCACCCCTCCCCCTCCCTTTCGAAACACTACGTCAGCTGACAGAACATGGCGAATTACACGCAAGGGGACCCGCGGTGTATTGTGTACGCTCTTTATACACCTCTTAAGGCATACCTATGTATATTATTGCAATTCTATCAATAGATCATCCTAAAAATGACACACTGGCCCTTTAAGAGAGCGACTGTATGAGTGTCGTATACCAGCGCCACTCAGCATGAGACAGCTACGTAACTGCATCCTCTGTGATGCGACCGTGTGTCTACAAAGGGATATAAATAGCGGCCTACCTGTCATGTAAGAAAGCCTGAAGCCCTTTCCAGTCGTGCTGTCATCAGAGTGGAACTTGATCCACACGTGATCCTGAGAGGAGATGTACGGGGCTGGAATGGACGAGCCACATGCCCGGTACCCATCCAGGTTCTTGTAGGTTCCAATGGAGATCCAATCCAGACCACATCGGTGCGAGCTCTGAATCTCAAAGTCCTGAAAACTAATAGACCGAAAGATTTTTAAGATAGGTTACACATATAAACCGGCATTCCTGTGATTACGAAACGTCATCATTTCAAGCAGGTTTATCAAACGAAAGACCTGTAAAAGGTAAGCCAGGCTGACACTACGGGACTGTAAGACTACTTGAATTGCTCGGCGTTTACGCTACACAACAAGGTTTCTTGTCATCCTTCATCTTCTTGTTGTAGCAGCACACACACTACACAACACAACGCTGACAAAGTGCACTAACAACAAGACCAACAGCGAAAACACCTCCCACATACCACAAACTTCTAGTTTGATGGTGGATGGCAAACGAGTTGTTGGTCCGTTTACGCCGTCCACTGGAACGGCGCGTGAAACATTGAAGTGTTGGTTTCCATATTCTATTATACAGACTTGTTGCTTTAGGATAGTTTATGTCAGCCTTTAACACGCTCTGTAATGTTAATAAAAATATGCCAGCAGTTTTTAATTCCTCCATGCAATAATTTGACGTAAGCCTCCTGCGCTGTGATTGGCTGGATTAGCTTCACAGTGTCACACGAAAAGAGATCACTTGCAGATAATATCACGCAGGTTTGGAAATATCGAGACAGGTCCGGATCACGTTCCTGACTGCTTATACTTAACGAGCTTCGGCGACACGAGAACCCATTTGGTCGCGATCTGTGGGTTTTGTCGCAGACCTTGGAAACCTGAGCGCGACAGCAAAATCCAGCCAAAAATCACGCAGTGTGAGCCTGCCATAACTTGTGGGATGCATGTCTCAATGAAATCAGGCCAAGAATACTTTTAAGACAAGCTGCTCCCACTGGGAGAATTAGTGAGTTGCTGTTTTTGCCGCAAAATAACATCCTGTGGAAGAAAATACCCATTGGGTCTATTTCTGCTTGGGTAACCATGGACATAATGTTCAGATGAAGATGGAAACAAATACACAGGCTGAGACAAATCAGTTCAGGAGCCGAGCGGATGGAGAACACAAATACAGAACCAGTTCAAAGGAGTTTGTTTGAGGTGGCAATGACTCGTATGAACGCCTTTAAGTGCAAATTCAAAATGTAACCAGAATAAAAAAATTGAGAGGCTGCATTACATGTACAGCAGTGATATGGAAAACAAATAGATCTGCAGAATGTTTTTATAGCTTAAATAAGAGAACAGATGAAAATCAGATTTTGTAACAGAACAACTGGACTTAAAATCACCTTTCAACATGGAGTGCAAGTATAATTGACTAAGTTGATCAAACCTGTAATTCTGGGTAATCACAACCTTCTTGTTTGAGACAAATGTTTTACATTTGTGTTCTTGATCTTTTTTTCTACAAACTTTAGGGTTGGTGATGTCTATCAAATTGGCATCGGACGATGGATACACTGAAACATTGCGATGGACGATGACGTCGCAACAGTGCTGTTAATGCATTGTTACCTGATTGTGATGATCTCTCCAGGGTTGGCCCTGATGTTCCAGCTGCAGTTGATGTGAGACGGGTACTCAAAGGGCCAGCCAGGGCTGGTTATCACTCCACTGGATGCTCGGATCTGCTCCACCACATCTCCACAAGCTGAAGAAATCCACACCAATATAATGGTTAGGAAGGATCATTCTGAAGTTTTCTGGGCGATTAAACCAGAATAGCTTGGCTCCCAATCCTTACTGAACCGTCAGGCTGTCTGACTACACATACAGCACCCTAAATGAAATGAAATCTCATAATGGAACTAGTGATTGATTGAACTGCGAAAAATTAAATACCGCTATAAATTTGGGTGACAAACTGGTTTCTAGAACTGAGGCATAACTGGTGAACGTTGTTACTCGAAATCTCTTAATAAGCATCTCATTATTAATGTAGTTGCTAAATAAACATGACGCCAACACACTGAAATTGTAATGTGAGATGTAATCTTATTATGTGAATTCCGGCCTTGATCTAATTAGCATTATTAGTATTACAAAGTTACTCGGGCAAAAAGAAATGTGTGATGGGCTAATCTTAAACTATCATGAGCCATTTTATGCCTTACGCGCGGCTTGGTCCCATGAGCTTTGTTTTTGAGGACTTTGATGTTGTGGATCTTGTTTTTAACATTAACCTGCATTCAATTTAACTTGGTTTTGAGGGATACTCTGAAGATTTGATCATGACGGATTAGTCGAGACTCACCGTTTGACATCCCTGATACATATACATTCTCGCTGTGTTGTAAAGAAACCGCATGTCCTATAGAAACAACAGAAAGAAAAGGTTTTCTGAATAAGATGCAAAAGACAATGCTGTACAGCGGTAACAAATGACAACCTAAAGGATGCGACGAGACACAAATCAAATGTTTAGCGTCAACAGATTCAGCAGGGTTTTGAGAATACAAGACTGAATTTGTAATCCTTAGCTTCATTAGGTTGAAAGATCCACACGAAACAAATGATCTGTATTGAATAATATGGGTCACCGGCTGTCTCGCTCCTAATGTACCCATGAAGAACGCTGGTGATTAAGTCACGAGTATCATAACACCTGGATAACCCTCGTCTAAAATTCACACTTGTTCTAACGGATCAAAGGCAGGTTTCATAAAATAATATCTTTCCACCGCAGAACTTGAAAATGTTTATTCGATATGTCCATTTTTTGAAGAAGCATAAAAACACGGCTAGCTTCCCTGATATGATTTCAACTTAGAGGTTAAACTTGGTATAAATGTTTGGTTTGAAGATATCTTGTGGGATGTCCGTGGGATGAACCCTGAATAGCGCTCATTGTTTGAGCATGTTGTTCATCTGCTGGGGTTTCCCTCACTTCTGTCTGATGTTTGTGTATAGCAGCTGACTGCATTGTGGGAGCACACCAAAAAGGGGAACAGCCCACATGCAAACACAGGAATGCAAAACCTTCTGCAGAGCAAATGTTCAACAACTGACGGGTACAGATGATGCTACATCAATAGGTCTATTGTAATATCACTCGCAACGGATTTGTGGAACAGTTGGATCTGTCCTTCAGGACACTTGAAAACCCTTAATAACTCAAGTGTGCTTAACAAGCAACGGCTTCAGCCAAAATGTCCAAAGTTGGACATCAGAGGTTTTAAGAATTTCCAAATTTAAATATGACATGCAAATATGAAAGTGTTCCTTCCTGAGGCTCATTATTTCTCTTTTTCTGCCATTGCCCACTTTGGAGGTAGGGAGGGGTTCCACCTGTCCCCAATCGCCCAACAAAATGGTCATAAATTTAGGTCCACTGTCGATCTCGGTTTCGTCTGCTGGTGCCGAATTTCCTGTTTTCTTTTCATATCACAAACGTATCCATTGCTAACTTTGATACGCGCTACCGCCTAACGTATCTCCATGTTAAAGTTCTTGTTCCGCTTGAACTAACATTCCTATGTGAAATCATTCTCGTAGGCTACTACGGTTCCACGTGACATTTCCTTATGATGTTGTTGTAAGTAAGGCTTACATTTAAATGTGTCGTTGTTTTGAGTGTATGGTCAATAAATAAAGGAATTTATAGGGATGTGCACAAAAGTGATGAAACTTCCTCCCGACATGTCTCTATTGCCCACCAGTTAACTGCTGTAGCTCAAGTGGCGTAGCTTTTTGTTTACAGGACAAAAGATCATCGTGGCTTTGATCCCAACATCCTTTTTAAAAAACAAGGATACATTGTAATGCACTGTCTGTAAACAGCTTTACAGTAAAGCATCTGCTATGTGCACAAAAGTAATTTAAAGTGTAACACTTTATTGTATTTTAATGTATCATTGAATTTGCATAACTTCCCATTCTTTTCTTGTTCATCACTGTAAAGCGGCTCGAAACTAATGTGTATAAAGCACTTTAAGATCCATCTGCAGGGAAAGGTTAAAATGTCCAAACAATGGACGAAACATATATTTTAAAAATCCCATAACAACGTGTAGAGATGGTGGGGGGCATATTGTACGATCCATTGAACGTCTTTGTTCCCTTTATTTACCAGGGTTTGATCTCAAACACACAGGTCGTACATATGATATCATAAGAAGTTTTGAAAGGGTTGGTTTAAGAGTTACACTAACGTTACATCTTCATGACAGTAACAAAATCAAACCCTATTTTAAACATTAGGGGAAGAAACACAATAGCCAACCAAGAGACTCCCATAACGGCACTGCCATTTAATGACATACAACAAGTCAAACCCGACTTTAAAGGGTTATTGTGTAGCATGTAGTGCCATGCACAAAACACCATCCATTATTAGTACAGTGAAAAACGACAAATAAAACATCTTACCTATGAAAATGAAGATTATATGTGTCCGCAACAAACAGGTCCCCTTTGAGCTTAAAGTGTAGGCCATAATAGCGTTATCTAACCGTAAAACGTGCCACTTTGTAGCTTTATATGGTTATTTCTATACAGTATGTCTCAGTGTTGCTTTTTGTTTAAAGAGACGCAATCGTGTAACATCTCTTTTCGTCTGGACCTCACTAAACGCAATGCTACAATGAAGATGGTTAAAAATAAATGACGTAGGAACGATAAAAGACAATAAAATAAAAGCAATTAAAATATCAATTGAAGGTCATAAAAACGACAGTTTCCCTTATCAAAAAGGCAAAAGCCGTCAAAGCAAACCGGGGTTTTTCCACAACAAAGAAACCGCTAGTGCTAACAAGCTAACGCTAAACGTCAACCTACACATCTAATGCACGATGTTAACCCCATGGATGATTGGATGCATCTATGAGGTTTGCAGTCGAGTTAACGTATTAATAATGAAGGCAAATTAATTCTGTTGTCCATCGCTGGTGTGTTTTAACAACAAATGATTAAAGCCACCGGTGTTTGACTAGCCGGTTGCGCTAGCGCTATTGTTGTTGGTTCTCGAGCTCCTGCACAACACAAACCGTGTCCTTAAACGCCTTAAACGAGATCAGCGCAGATCTATTGAAGACCCGACGCGAAAGAACTAATTCCCAGAGTTTAAAGGTGTTAAAGAGCCCTAATCCAGACAAATATAGCCGTTTACTGATCTACAGCATTATGAGAAGCGCTGCTGTCTGCTCTGTAAAAACGCTGAATGTAAAGTTTCATTTCTGAATTCATGAACACAACATGTTCCTCTTTTGTCCTGACTGTAATCCACAAACACACACGAATTTTGGCCTTTCCGATCGTTGTGTTGTTACAGCCGGGTATTTACCATCACTAACCATCCCTTCCCCCTACCCACATCTCCCCTCCTTCGACCCTCTCTCTCTCTCTCTCTCTCTCTCTCTCTCTCTCTGCATATGATTGTACTATAGAGAGCTGAGGTTATTAATTACACATTTTCAGTTTGGTTTCTGTACACACACAGTAATAATTTAGGTCCTTAAGTATTTTATCAAAATATCTTAACTTCTTGTGCTAGAACCAAAGACAGCAAATAATATTGCAAATGTACACTACAAATGTTGATCTTTGTACTGTTTAACAAAGACTTTTGCCAAAGGATTGTCTTATAGACAGAGGTCATTGCATTCAGGATCCATAGTTATTGTTTGGGTCAGATACCAGGGTTAAAAAACATCTGTCTCCATTCAAATGGTCCCTGTGCCCCATTCTGACCCCCAGTGAGTGACAGATGTCGTATCAGCTACGCATGCCCGAGTAAAAGGGTTTAATCCGTTAGGAAGTAAACAGATGGCTCAGGATTTTTAGCTTTTGTCCGAAAGCTGCTAAAAGTGATAGTTCATCATTACATTATATACTCACCCTTAAGATACAGCAAACATGTATGACTTTCTTCTATAGAAAACAAAAGAAGATTTTAAAGTATGTTGGTAACCAAACAAAATTGTCACCCGTTGACTTGCACCGTGGACACAAAACCACTGAAACATTTCTCGCAATATATTCTTTTGTGTTTCACAGAAGACCGACATGAGGATGACAATTATGACAGAATGTGTATCTATGGGCTAAAGGTTCAGCCACAAATAAGAATTTTCATCATTTACTCAACACTTTTAATTTCAAACCTGTATGACTTTCTTCAGCAGAACACAAAAAGAAGATAAAGAGTGTTGGGAACCAAACGTTGATATTGTGTCCTTACATTAGTAGTTAATGGGCACTGCCGTTGTTCGGATGCCAACATTCTTCGAAATACCTTCTTTAGCATACTAGTCTATATTACCATTAGTCTTTATTAGTATATTAATAGCATATTCATTTTTCTTAAATAGTGTCCTGAAGCTCCAGCATAGTGCATTTTTGGTTGATAAACAAGTTAACATTTTGTTACAATGAACATCAAGATTGTAGGTTGATTTTGAATAATATATTAGGAAGAGTTAAGCCTATACTTTTAGATTCTGTTCAGTGTGAAGAAATTTGTGCACAATATACTATATTAATATAAAGGATGAAAATGTCTGTAAAATGAATGAATGTAGGCTACTGGCATTTTCCGTTATTTTTTACATTGTAAATGTATCTTCTGTAATCGATTACTAGTTTATTAACTAGTTTTCCATTACTAGTATCTCCCTACTTAATCTTTAAAAAAATGTATTAGTCCATATACTACAATAATTATAGACGACTTTATGCCATAAAGGTGCCTATCATATTTGCTCACTAGATGGCAGCATTGGTGTACTGTGTCATTATCTTGATCACACTATGCACTGTTTCCTCTGTTTTGACATTTTTCCTAAAAAATGTCCAATATCCTGCCAGTTTCTTTTAGACCACAGACATGTGCGATAAAGACAATCTTGGAAACATAATATGCATGACACTTCGACAGATTTACAAAGGAGACATGATATTTGCACCTATCGCTTTCAAATCAACAAGGACATTTTCAGTGTTACTTGATAATGTTGAAATGCTTTTCAAGCACGTCTGGGCAGTCCGGTTTGTTTCAAAATGCCACAAAGCTCTTCTTCGAAAGGACTGACGGATGAAGACATTTTACATATCACATCTGCCAAGATTAAAAACCAAACTGTTGTGATCTTATAGGCTGCGTCCAAATACCCTTCACGTGTTCTAGTAGACGTGAAGATCCCAATGAGCATGTGGTATTTCTAACCCGTTGGGACACACTTAGTTAGTGCAAACATGTAACGTTAATTAATGTGGTGTTTCTATTTATGTGATAAAGAGCAGTTTTACAAAATACATAACTCTGAAGTTTACGCCAATAAACTGTTTTACTACAAAATGATATGATATATCTAATTATATAGTCAAGTCTCAGTTCATGTACCCTCATAATCTTCAGTTAAAATCTAAAAATGCACTTCCGCCCTGAAATGACTATCCGTCTCAAATGACCTATTTAGGCCGGAGCATCCGTTAACTCCTCCCCTTCAACTGTCAGTCTGCTGCCAGTGGGCCCTTTTCACTTTGACGTCACGTAACTTCCGCCTTCTCGCAAAGCAGTATATCATGACATCCGTCTGGCAACAAGAAGAAGAAGAAGAAGAACTTCTGTTTTGCCATCGCGCTGGAATTTAACAACAATGACAGAAAAACTGACAGAACACTCATTCAAGTACTTATCCTAGCACCTCTGCTAACACAAAAAGAAAAAAAACACTTACCTTCATACTCAAACAGGAAGTGTTCAACGAAGTATTTGTATCCTTTATCGAGCTTTGATCTTGTCATTAGCGAAAATTTGTCTGCAAGATGTTGTACATCATCTAGCCGTATTTGTGGCAGCTGTGCAAGGGACTTGGTAAACTCCATTCTGAGGCGCTAGCGGAAGTAACGATACACTGCTTCACGGCAGAACGGTAGATGCGTGACGTCATGTGGAAAGGGCCTGTTTCATTTCAAAATCAATGCAACAGCTGTTTTTACACATCCAATCAATTCGCAGTGACGCAAGCCACGCCCAGTCGCCCACTAAATTTCTCCTGTGAAATTCCTTTTAACTCGGAAATGTGTCAGAATACGGAAGTAAAAACGATCGCGACTTCCACTTCACAGGGACTTTAAGGGCACTGCACTTTGGCGTTTTTAAGACATTGGACACACTTGCGCTCTTTTCCTGTCGCGGGCACGTGCTCTCGTTTGTTTTCCTGAGTTCCTGTTTCCTCGTGTCATTTTGTAGTTCTTTGTAGTTTTTTTGATAATTGGTTCATTGTTAATTATTGTTAGGTGTTCCTTGCTTGCCCGCTTGTTATCCCATGTGTATATATCCCTAGTGTTCATTTGTCAGTAAGTCGTTGATTCAGCATCTCTGTTGATTTTGGTTTTCTTGGATTACTCTAGTAGTCTCTTGTTTATTTTTAGGTTGTACTTTGTCTCATGTTTAATAAATCTAACACTGCGTGTGGATCCGCTTCCATTCTTAGTTCCTCGATGTTACAGTCAGTCACAAGATCTTATTATTGATGTCTGAAGCAAGACCCTTTCACTTACATAGGTCACTAAAGCGGACATCTATTCAAAAATCCATTTCTTATGATGATCGCATAGTTGCACATCAAAAAGTATCCGGGACACTAGTGTATCATCCTGTACACTGTCATCTAGTGACAAGCCACTGAAGTGAAGAACATCTGAAAATCTTCCTGAAAAAATATATGTGGCAAAACGTTTTTCTTGTTTCGGTTTTAATAAAGGGCTAGCTTACCAAAATTGAAAATTTTGTTATCATTTATTTATGCTCAAAAACTGTATAGGCTGAGGTGAGGGTGCATTTGAATATAAAAACTGCATTAATCTAGTACAAATATGAACATCTAAAAATCGAAATGGCTGTGAAAGGTAAGGTTTTTTTGGGTGTTAAACTAAATGTTTGTTTTATTCAGCCTTTTTGTGCAGCATTACAATTTTTTTAGGAAATTGTACAGCAAAGGAAACTGCCGGTATAGGGTGCTCTTTAATATAGAAAAGATTAGTGATAGAAGCTGGTTCAGAACTCCACACATCAGTGTTTTCCTCGGCTAAGATCGGTGGTGCTATCAGAGCGGTTCAGCACACTCTCAGTGGTAGTAAACCCCAGAGAGAAGAGCTTAAGACACAGCCCTCGATAAGAGACTGTTGACTCCATAAAATGTCACCCTAGTCATATCTCAGTGCTCAGATGAAGGGTCTTTAGAGAGGGGGTTAAAAATAGTAACCCTGCTATACACTAAGAAGCAGAAACAGAGAGGGAGGTGAGTTGAGTTGAAGAAGAGAAAGATGCATTAAACATCAGAAGATGACACCGAACTTCAAGTGAACCGTCTGTTTAATCCAATATAGATATCTGCGAAGCATTATCATTGTCCTGTATTATAGCAGTCATCTTTATTTGACAGACTAACACATTGTTCCTCTCTTACGCATAAAACTAGCAAAGAAACTAGAAAATGCCTGGACAACACAGTGCTTATAGATTGCTATAGGCCAGGGTGTTATGAGTGGTTATTACTAAAGTGTGTTTTGTCATATATGTCACACATCTTTTTATCGGTCAGCAGAAACTTACAATTGTCAGTCTGATCTCTCACGAAAAAAATTATTTTTGCTGCTTGTTCAATTAACTTAACTTGTTTAAGTTAAATCAACACAACCATGTTGGAAAAACATAAAGGAGTTGTGTTGTGTTAACATAAAACAGTTACAATTGGGCAAAGGACTTATATTTCCCAGCATGCTTTGCGTTTCACAGCATTTCGAGATAATACGATTAAATAAGTGTTATTTTATGCATTTTCCAGTAATAAGAAACACTTGTTATGGTTTTATCTTTGAGATTTAGAGGAGTTATTTTTAAGTTTTGTGGTTACCATTGTTTAGAAAAGTGTTGACTTTGATTAGGTAGTGGACAGTTATATTTTTGGTTTAGAACTTCGGTTAAGCTTGGTTAACATATCTTGTTAATCTATCTAGATAAAAGATAAAGTTATGTCATATTAACTAAAACCACTAATGTTGAGAATGTTAAATGAACATGTGAAATGTTAACACATAAAAATCATATTTGTTTTACATTATTTTACATAGTAGGCATGGCAAAATAAACATGGTTAACCTGAAAAAAATATTTTTATTATGCATTGCAAAACATTATTCAGTAGGTAAGACGCAAATGAATTTAATCAAGACTTCTAAAAAAATTAAGTTCATACAACAAGTTATAAAGAATCGTTTCAAACAAATTAGATTTAGTTGGAGCAATGTAATTCAATTTCGTGGAAAAGTTTTCCTTAAGTTAATTAAGTTCGTGCAACAAGTTTTTTTTTTTGAGTGTATGACTATTTCACGAGAGGTGGCTAATTACTATAAATCTTTCTAATGTAAATTTGTTCAAAAATAAAAAAACTATAATAAAGACCCACCCTAACCTAATCTTCAGTGGGACGCAAACAGATGGTACTTAATCCTACTAATGAGATTCATACTGTATGACCTGGTGAAATAGGTATAAATTGCAGTGATATTCTATTGACAATTGAAGTATTTTCAAAACCAGATGACTGATACGTTTTCAAAGATCGTGTTCTTCATTAAGTTTTCATGTCTTTATTGTGTTTTATTGTGTTAGATAGCTGTATTCTTTGAGTTAATATTACCTAAACAAAACAACCCAGCTGCAGTTGGATTGATATTAATTGGAACGCAATGTAAAAACATGATTTTTGAACCCTTCAATTGTACATGCACAACTTCAGGTATCATCCATGTCGAATGATACAGAATGCGGGAATGTGTGTCATATTTGATTTGAATTCCTGGGGTTATAAGGGTAACATCTTTAATTCAATCAAGTCCCAGTTGCCTTAATGAACTTCATTTGTGCAAACTAATAGCTCAGTGTCACTGCTTAAATGGCCAAGTGTGCTGTGAACAGTCAGCGCACAGCTGCTCTGCATCAGTTTGCTGAAGCGATAAACATCAACTTTTCTGATGAAAGCTTGTCAACCCCGAGAGCGCCATTACGGCTGATGACTGACAAGTGCAGAATCTCGCAGGATGCCATTTGGGATTTGCTTTTCCAGATGTTTGCCAACTTCTCCCTGCTCATTTTCAGCGGTATGGCGGGCAAATAGCGTGCAAAGTGAGCGTGCCACTGCATCGTGGTCTGATACTGTAGTGGCAATCGGGAGTGACGCGTCTCTTTGGAAAGATTCATCAATTTTGACAACCATCTGCACTGATTGCTGGTTTCTTTCCACACATGCACAGTTAGAAGTTTGCTGTTGTCTTCTGTTGTTTTGACTGGATCATAGACTGCATGCAATAACTCTCAGATTTGTTCATAAAGAAAGTACCATATGGATTAAAGTAAATATACATATGTGTGGCATATGGGCAAACTAATTAACGATTCTTAAGTTACTTTACAAAGTTAAATCTTTTAAAAGACACATCTACTTAATCTATTTAGGTCTGTGTGTTAACATCCACCTGAGAAATAATGAATGGCTCAGATGTTGCTTTTTCGTTATATTTTAACTTTGAAATGTATCAACGTTGTCTTACATTGACAACTTTAAAGATGACTAAATAACCGTTTGATCATGGAAGCATTTGAAATGTTTGACCTGATATTCACAATAGTTTATGAAACTGTCCACCTGAGATTCTGAGTTTAAAGAAAATGAAGAAACTGGAGAGTCAAGTCTGCATTTGCTTTTCGGGTAATCTCGTTTCTGTCTGGAAAAAACTTACAGAAGGGGCAAAAAGCAATGTCCAAATTGACATCTTCAATGCCATTTGTTGAAATATATATTCTTGAAGATTTGGTATGCATGCTGTGTGGTTGTGTTTGGGATGCACACTGAAGCCCAGCTTTAGAAAGAATGTAAGAAGGCTTTGCAAAAAATAAAACCCAACGCATCAGAGCAAAGTTTATTAGGAGCCGGGAGAATGACTGCCGAAGTGTCTGTAGAAGGAATTAACAAAATATCATTGCTGTTATTTTGTCAAATAAAACCTGCAAGTAGCATACACTTCAAATTTTGATGGTTTAATCTAACGTGAGAGGCCATTTAAAGCAAATATTGTACAAACATGCCCTCCGCACATCACACTCGCAACACAACATGCGGGTTTGAAATAGCAGGCACAGAATGGTGAATGCACAAAAACAGTTCAACAGTGCTTTTCAAACACCCAGCTCACTTCTTTCTTTGTTGCGTCTGTCAATTAAAACATCAAGTGGCGTGTGCGCATGCTGTGCGATGATAATCTTCCACAAATAATGAGCACAGGCAATACCGTACACGAATGGCTGGAAGTATCTAATCAATGTCTCACAGGGATGAGAATTGAGTTTTTTTGGATCTGTTTTATTTTATTTTCCCCCTCCAGTAAATACAAATTGCTTATGCATCAGAACCGTCATTATCTCAGCAGCCAAGGTAGGCTGAATCTCAGAAACACATGCATTTTCCCGCAGTCTCCAGATCACAGGGATAGACTAAAGTTGCACGGCTATTACAGCAGAATACAGGCCCGGTGTCATTCTAATTATTCCCTATCTGCAGATATGCAAGCACTGTAATCTGTTTGGGTGAAATAGCCATTTTTGATCAGCGGTGCCCGCGTCAGGCTGTTTAGGAATTCGCTGCGTTTTTGATCTAATCACAACATCAAAATATTCATGACACACAATGATATCTCGCCAAGGCAGGCTGACAGCCATTAACGGGGAAACATGGGTAATTTATTAACACTTATCTGGACCTGAAAAGGCCTTTCACTCTGCTCACCACGAAGGGAAGCGTAAAATAGTTTTGCGTGATACCAAATGATTTATAATGGTCAGTCGTTATTTCCCAAAGAGATTTAATTAAAACGTGTTCCAAATGTTTTCCAGAGATCTCTCGGAGGGACATCCCGAGAAACTGAAAAGCGGCCGTAGGCCTGTAGGGTTTGTTTGAGACACTTCTGTATATTGTGTGTATTTAAATATAACGGTTCTTCCTTTGGTTAGGTTTTATAGGCTGTACGATTCGTCTCTACAATGGCCGTATTTGGCTCTTGCTGACTTTTTCGCTCAGTCTAACCCCGGTGGACCTCTTTGTCTTCTCGCAAGCGTTCAATTACCCCAGTCACCCAGCATCAGAACCAGCGACGAGCTCGGATCTCACTCTTGATAAGCACAAAACAAATCGATAGGAGCATTGTAAAGGTTAAATGATGTTATGTTGTCGGTTGTAATGGCACTTTGCACGAGAGCTGTGAGCCACTGACCCGCTCTCGCCAGAATTTAAATTCAAACTTTTGTTTACAACCAGCCACCGGTAATTCATTCAAATCTTCGTTTTTTATGTTTCTAATCCAAGAGCGAGCATTACATTTGCTAATTAACCTTAATGAGACGATACATAAACATCTTTCCTTGAAAAAGGTTGTTTAGTCGATGCTACAAAAGGCGGACTTTGGTGTTGAAGCGAATGCCTTCCGGCTCAAATCCTGTAAAGGGTCCGGCAATCTTTTCTGACAGCTGTACAGTCACTTTCAAAAACAATTAAGTCAATGACATCACCGTAATTACAGTAACTAATTATCCTCTCTAAATGAATAGCTTAGCACAAGGCTCACCCAGACACACGGTTTCAGAAAAAGAGTATATACTAAACTTCTTTTCTGGTCACCTCTCCAGACCACACAAAGGAAGCTCTTGTTTTTTCTCACGTCCGTGCCATTCTGAAGGTACATCATAAATATTTGCGCTCAGTTCTTATCAGTGCATTTGCATTAGTCTCTTATCGGTCCTGTTGCCAGGCTTTACTTGATAAGGAGGAAACGCATCACACCCCTGCTGTTAATGAACATCTGCTTAGTCTGATGTCATTCTTCAGGATGGACTGCATCAGCATCGAGGACTTTACGCACGTTGAAGGGATAGTTCACCCAAAAATGAAAATTCTGTCATGAATGACTCAAGTTGTTCCAAACCTGTATTCATTTCTTTGTTCTGTAGAACACAAAGAAAGATATTTGGAAGAATGTGGGCGACTGAGATTACTGGGACACCATTAACTACCATTATAATGGTTATCAAAGGTGTCCCAGAACTGTTTGTTTTCATACATTTTTCACATTCAACAGAACAAAAAAAAACAACATTCTGTGTTCAACCAAACAAAGAAATTCATGCAGGTTTGAAACTGCTTGAGGGTGTGAACTTCATGACAGAATTTTCATTTGGGGTGGACTATCCCTTGAAGTTTCCCTAAAACAGTGAAAGCATAGGCTGATCCATCATAGTTGACCCACAAGATGTGATATTCCTTTTTTTAAAGGGGTCATATGACACGGCTTAAAGGAATATTATCGTTGGTTTTAGATGTAATACAATGTGTACACATATTAAGGTTCAAAAGCGTTCACACACATACAAATGTGAGAAGGATTAAAGGATACATTTTAAAGTTAGACTTATAATTTTGATGTCATTTCCACTATTGAATATATTACACAGTATTTAGTTCGATTACATCAGAAGTAACTGTAATTAAATGACAGAAAAATAAGAGTAATCCCTTACTTTACTTTATCAAGGGGAAAGTAATTCAATTACAGTAATGAATTACTTAGTAACTAGTTACACCCAACACTGCCCCTGGGTATACACACAATTTAAGTTGGTTGGCAAACATCAACAGCTTGACCTGCATTGTGTTCTGCTGATGATGAAGTGATGTAAACAGTTTTCTCTCTCTTCTCTTCGCAGATGATTGGAAAGAACTCCTATCTCCGGTCTCTCTTCACCTCTCGCTGTGAGATTCCTCCATCTGCTTCCCCTTCATTCATCACTGAGCCGATCGACGGCAGACCTTCTCTGTGTCACAGTCACTTCACTGCAGGCCACCGATCTGAAGATTACTCCAAGTTTTTTTTTTTTTTGCTATTCATCTCCACAAAATTCTGCCATACTGAGCGAAACAAAAAAGAGCCACACAGCCTCAGCTGCCTCCAGGCCTTTTAATAACATAAATAATCCAATCCTGAATAAACTGATGAGGGAAAGCGTGTCCGGTAAAATGAGGGGGAATGATGAATGATGTTTGTTCTTGCTTATTAAGTTCCTATTATATTACTTTGTTTTTCATGTATTATTAAGTCGGCATGAAACGAAAGTAGCGATTGTCTTTTTTTCCATACCGTGAAGAACACCCGAGCAAAAAGACTTCTGAAATGAGAAAAAATGTAGGGTGGGACTTGATTTCATCCACCGACAACTGATTGGATCGTTAAAAGGTGAAAGATTTGAACGGCAGTTTGCAATCTGTCAGTCATTGCAGCCACGCCCTCGCGCTATTCCTCATGATCAGAAGTGAAGAGAGATCGTTTCAAGAGGGGCAGAAGGTTTAACGTTGCTGAGCAAAGATTACAAGTGCAAATGAATGATGTGCGCAGATAAATAATTAGTAATAAATACTTCAACAGTGTGTAAAACAATTAGAATTAGAGCTCTCAAACGATTAATCGTGATTAATCGCATCCAGAATAAAGGTTTGTGTTTACATAATATATATATCTGTGGATTGTGCATATTAGTTTTGTATTTTATTGACACAAAACATACACATACTTATATATATATTTAGGAAATATTGAAATGTATTAATTTATATTTACCAATAATTGAAATTCTAAATAAACGATTATTAATTGTTATATTTTTCTAAAATATATGCATTTATGTGTATGTGTTCATAAATACAAAAATAATATGCACAGTATACCGAAATATATTACGTAAACACAAACTTTTATTTTGGATGCGATTAATCACGATTCATCGTTTGACAGCCCCAATTAGAATGATCATTTTTAATTTCATGCCGACTTTAAAATGTCCCATTTAATTATGTTTATGTATAAAACATACAATGTAAATGCAATTCAATTATTCAATTCAATTTCTCAAATCGAATGCAATCTAATGCAATGACATCCATGTATTGTCAGCCGGCTTAAATTCCCCAAAATCTTTTGGGGTATAGAGCTCCGGCAGTCACGTGACCTATTCTGTTGAGCACTGTCGATACCAAAGCTACAGGCGCTCTAGCTCTCTCCTGATAGCCTGCCAAAATGGCGCCGTTCAGATTGCGTGACGTCAACTCTATGCAATAGGCTTGTTCGACGTGATGTGGCGCCATAAGATCCGACATGGATGACATCAAAGTACCGCGAGAGCGATTCGAAAAAAACATAAAAAGTTTGCTTTCGAATAGCTCTTGCGATACTTTGATGTCATCCACCTGTCGGATCTTGCGGCGCCGCATCAAATCGAACAAGCCTAATACATTCTTCTCGTATACTTACACAGTAGTACATGATCATCGGTATTTCATAGATAAAGACATGACGCGCTGGAAGCTATTGTAACCTCACATGCTAACAGCCTTTTATCTATGATGCACTGATCTCCGACAGAAGCTCAATTACTGTTGAAGTTAATTACCGTCTCTAAACTGGCGCTCTGACTTTAGTTCAAGCCTCTCAGCAGCTCATTGAAACATCAGTCTCCACCTTAAAGATGAGGGCGGCACGCCATTGTTAAACCTTTCATGATCAGGTGCATGTAGGGTTTCTGTCAAGGCCTGTGAACTGTTCTCGTCCCTGTAAAGACCACCCCTCGACCCGATTGCAGCTTTGTAGGGTTGACAGCGCTTGGAGAGGATGTGATCAGAGAAAGGACCTCAGGCACATGACGGAGAATACATATGGAGTTGTTCCTTTTGATAATCCTGTCTTCTGTCCCACTTGAGAGCTTTTATTAAGCCTGCATCTGTCTGACTGCAAATGATAATGGGCCAAAGTTCGTTTGAATTGAACATGTCAATGGCAGAGTGGGGGGAGTTGGGAAAAAGTTCCTATAAGGTTTGTTGTCTTTAAGGTAAGGGAAGCATTTATGCCACTGTGAAATCTGTATAACATTGTGCAATCGATTAGAGTTAAATGAAAAACATTAACCACCTGTCACCATGCCTCATTCATTCATTCAAAGTCAAAATCATGTAAAAATCCTAAAACCTGATATACTTTTTATCATTGCTGAAGTGTGCTCCTCTAGTAACAGCAAACAGAATAATACATAAATAAAGATTTACAAACATTTATCAGGTATAAGCAGTTTAATATGTTTTTCTTTGTCTCATCAGATTAAGCTCCGATACATGGTTGGATTTAATAACAGTAACACTTTAACACACAAATTATATAATGTACATTAATAAATGAAAGACAAAACTTTGTAATTAACATCAAAATGTATTTCATGAATATGGTTGTTTAAAGAACCGGTGGCACTAATCCCGTTTTCGCAGGGAGAACTATTGAAGGATTCATTTGCAAAAACAGATCATTCTCAAAAATCATGTTTTATTGTTTTTTATTGTCTTTTTTTGATAATTAATTAATCAAAACAACCTAGCGGAAGTTTGACTGATATTACTTAGAATGCAAAAACATGATACATTTATTTTTGAACAGAGGTTATCAGTTTTTTCAAATGAACGCTTCCTTTAGATATTTAACACAGTATTTTAATTTGACATAAAATGAGCACAGCATCAGAGGTTTTGAGTATTTCGACTTTATCCAACAATTATGATCATAAAATAACAAAAAAATAATCTGTTGAAATTGTTAAATTCATTATAAATAAATAATAAAAAATACGTAATAAATAATAAAAAATAATTTTAATGACCAAAATGTAGTTTTCTCACATTAAGCCTCTTACCACAAGAATATCCTCATTTAATTTTTTTAAAAGTAGTATTTAAAGTAGTATAATTTGGACCCTTTATACAGCCAACAAATAAAACATTACACTTGTTTCATTAATAAATACATCATATTACAGAATTAAAATGGGATAACAAATGCAAAGTCACATGGCATTAAACTCGATGGTTTTGCACTTTTTTCTTTGAGTTCAAGTTCAAATTTGAAATGACTTAATCTAAATTACAAAAGGGTTAGGGTCAGGTTCTGGTCAATTCAACATTGTAGAGTTAAAATGGATAGTATTGAAAAAGCTATAACATAAAACACTTCCTTGCTCAGCTTCTTTATAGTAATTAAACAGACTATTAACCTTCGTTTAAATTCCTTGCATATATTAATATCATGCATGTTGTTTGGGACTGTGGAGGAGTGAAACAACACAGTGAAGCGTCTCAGAACTGTTCTGGTCCTTTATCATTATTCTTTAATCGCCTCTCATTCAGTCAGAAGCACAAGAACTAGCTGTCGTATAGTAATCTTCAAAAACAAGAATGACGTGAACGACTTGACCGCTGTACAAATTGTTTTCTGCAGTAAGTACAGTTGTGGTTCTCTCTAAATGATTAATAGGCAAATGTCAATGTGCACGCACAAGGACCGCCACTCGCTCTGTGTACGTGCGTGTGAGATTACAGCCCAACCCCATAGGGACACATATTAATGAGTTCACATATGTGTTAACAATTAATATCAATTCTTAAGGCAGGGTCTAAATGAATTAAGACACCGAAACCCCTCTGGATTTGACCTGATCTGAGATCATTAATAATGCTTTTTGGAATAGCATTTACACAACTCATTCATTCTCATTAACGGCTTGTGAAAAATAACAATTAGCTAAAGTACATTAACATGATGTCTCAATAATGACGAGCCGGATGCGTTACTCCCTCTATGGTCAGTCAGTGTGAAGTCTCAATTACTGTAGCAGGTGGCTGTCTAGTTTTGAATGTTTACAGCAAATGTATATCTATATTCAGAGTAGTTCACTGCACGGGCGGTAAAGTGCAAAGGTAGTTTGTAAACTGCATATTGTACGTTTTGAAGCTGAAACTAGATCTTGTATCTTATGACCTACACATCAGTGATGTGTGATAGGCGGTCACGGTATGTCGGAGGACCAAAGAGTGCACATGTGTGTGTGTGTGTGTGCGAGTGTCCATGCACACGTGTGACCGCCACCAATTTGGGCCCAAGGGACTCGCTCCTTCCCTTTCCATCAGCAGCCGTTTTCAGAGGGCGTGCAGTAATTTCATGGCTCGTTGAGGGTGTGCGAAACCTGGGCCACCGTCACTGGTAACTTTCCGTTTGCCTGGAGCCTTTAAATGAAGTTATTAATCCAGCAAACACAAGCAGACCAGTTCCTTTCGTGCGGGGAGGGGCGTAATTTATCTCGTACCCGCAATTTCATTTGTTTTTCGAGATGACTTTGACGTCACCTCGGTGGATATAACCTGTCAGGCGCCGGTGCTGATTCTGACTTCCTCTTCCTCTTGTCGTACTCTTCGTGTCTCGTCCTCCATGTTTCCACCGCGGTGGCTTCCCAACCTCCGTGTTCTAACAGCGCATCTGTTTCCTGTTTAATTGAATCAAGCCTTTCGAGTTTCCACACACCCCCTGAACTGAGTAAATGTGGTGAGACCACAGAAGTAAACATCAGAGGTTGTAGGAAGCGGCTTTTGCCGTTCACCGCTTATCACCAAAGACCCATATGTTCACATAATATGCCTCCAATTTGAAAGAAGGGAGAACATTGTCTTCGAAATATCCCTCACAGACAATGCACGAGCAATACGGAAAAATACATCAAACTACGTTTGTTTGCCTTACTGTAAATATAATCTTGTACTTTTCTTGTTTTCGGGAGGAGCTAAAGCACTCTAGCAGGGGTTGAGCAAGTGTTTTATCAAGTTGAGGGTTTAGCATGGACAGCACACAGGTGGGGAAAAGGTTTGGGGGATGATGTTTTGCCAATTTATTTTATCAAATGAACTAAAAATGAACTTCAAATGTATCTCGTGCCAGAGGCGAAAACATATGCAAAACCCATTACGCAGACCTCACTCAACCCCATTTCACACTATAATTCTATCTGATATCTTTTAAATGGTCTTCAGAAATGTGAAGGTGATGGAAGTAAAGGGGCAGGTAGTTGAGGGCTTCAGACAAGTCCGATAAAGGAGCGGTTGAATTTGGGTTTAATTGTGCTGCTCAAGTCGATCTTCTCAGCCAGATCTTTGGAGAAGCAAGCAGCAAAACCACATCACAGTGGTCCAAAACTACACCCTGGTCCAAATCACATTGCCAGCGGGTGTCCACTACAATGGGCAGATCTTTACATCCACACCACCACAGGTCCACTCTTAAAAATAAAGGTGCTTCAGGATGCCATAGAAGAACCTGATTTTGTTTAAATGGTTCCATAAAGAACCTTTAACATCCGAAGAACATTTTTCACAAAAGGTTCTTGGTGGTGCAAAAGGTTATTCAGATGATAAAAAGGTAAGAAAGAGGTGCTTCTTTAAAGAACCTTTGACTGAATGGCTCTATGTAGAACAAATTCTTCTATGGCATCACTGTAAAGAACCTTATAAGCACCTTTATTTTCAAGAGTGTACAACCTTTGGCCCTTACCTACTTGACTCTTGATATGTCACTGTGTGTTTTCATTTCATCTATTAATGACAAACGTAAATTCCCATATTACATGAAATAATAAAAAATAATGAATTTATTTCGATTTTGAAAATACACGTTTTAATTTGTGATTTAATAACAAATACATTACCCTAAATACAAAGGTTCAATTAAGTTAAAATAGTTCTGCTTTCAGCGATGAAAAAGAAATGCGGTATATTTGTTGTAAACCAAAACAGTACGACAATTCTGTAGCAGCAAAGATTGTTTCAAGAATTCAGCAAATTGACTTTTTCTGGAGTTCTTCTGGAGGTCTTTACTTCCTTTTTTTTTTACAGTGTTTGAGATCAAACATTTGAAATCTGAGATCTTGATACTGAGTCACTGATATTCTGAGATTGGACACAACATTTCTAAAGAAAAAAGAAAGTGTCCTAATAAAGGCTTAAGAGACTAATGCCACCCGAGAACCTTTTCATGTTCTCTAAGGAACATTTTATTCTTTAAATTCTCTTTATTCTTACAAAAACTCAACACACTGATCTCGAGAGCCTACAGTATAATAACACATTTTACACGCTAAAAAGCCATATAGCTTAAAACTTTAAACAGACCTTTGCAGTGAATAAAGCAAACAAAGAAAGGAATGAATGAACCTCAACAATACTTCTTTATGAGAGCAGGATTCTTATTCATTTCAAAAAGGTGGAACAGTTCTGATTAACAGCTTCACTTTTTCTGTGCGGTTTGTTCCACAGAGGTCATCAAGTCCTGTGTGTTTTATGAAGAGCGTCTTTCCTCAGTTTACAGCACCGTTATTTACATCGCATTCTTGCTTGAGAGAGATATGAGAATAATTGCATGTTAGTTTTTAATTATAAAAGAAGTAAGGCGATGGCTTGTAAGGTAGCATCGCATTGTTCCCGTCTTATCCGGGCTCTGTGATCGTGTGAGCCTGCCTCCTGTGCTAAGTGATGATAAGCCCACTTTCTGCTCGCCCATAATTAATCCATCTCCAGCGCGCCCCCGCCCTTATCACGCTCGCTCCCGCACCTCAATGGACCTGGAATTCTCCATTGATATCTCCCATAGAGAGAGAGAGCGGAAAATCCCTCCAGTTGAGCCGTAGATTGAAGACACGATTCCTCTTTCCCCCAAATCTCTGCATTTTATTATGTAAATGCATGAGATTTAACAGCACATTGTGCCTACTGGAACTGTTTTGATTGCATACTTTTCAAAGCTTTTAGATTTGGAGTTGTATGTATCTTATTTATGAAGGCTATTGTAATATTTCAATCTGTTATTGTATATAGCTCATCACGAATACAACTCAAAACTTTACTTCTTCACCATGAATGAACTTTACATAGCTTAAAGGGTTTTCACACAGCAGGAACGTTTGGTATGTCTAGAACAACTGTATTTGGTTGTGTTCTCGCAATGAGAATAATTTTAGTTCAGAAACGCACACCTTTTGGGGGACTAGCTCCTCCTTCATGGGAGCAGGGTCAAATGCAGCATGGCTGGCTGAATGCATGCCACAGAACAGTATACAGTATTAACAGTATGACAACACACACAGACAGACAGTTAATGTTAGTGGTATTTCCTTATCGCCAAGAGAAATGATTTTCTTTGTAAGAAAGATGTTGCCTTTGTTTTTTATTTAATAAAAACATTTCTAATTCTATTCAATATTTAAGGGGTAATGCATTTCTAATTTTATTGAGCAGATATTGTTGTAGACAATGCGAAGATCCCGAGTCAGCTCAGCAAATTTGTTATGTTATATATTCCTGCAGTGTTCCAAATCCCAATGAGATGCTTAAAAACAAACCTTGAACCTGAAATTGTTCAGAAGAGTGTTGCATGTGTTTAGGCTGTGGGAGGCTAACATGTGATATATCATTAGTGAGAAACGACTGTGCTTACGTCTGTTCTGAGATCAATCTCTTGCTCATTTTGAGTTGCATAAATCAAGGTTTTTGTATGTAAAATATGTCAAATAAAGAAACTGATAAAAATGAGTTTATATTACTTAAAAAGCAACTTTGTGTATTTATTCTTGAAGTTCTGTCTACTTAATTTCATGAGAAGGATGAATTAAATATTTAAGTCAAACTTACTAAGAACTTTAATTTAACAGTAATCAAAATTTAAGAGTTCTGCTTACTTTAACCAAGAACCTCTAAAACTATTTTTTTGAGAATTGCCAATTTATCGGCAACTTACAGAATTCTAGCGTAAATGGCACAGTATACACGGTCTATTTGAAAATGATCCACTATGCAATGAAATAGTTAAAAATAGTTAAAAAATTACCAGGTCATGTTTGCTTCAGCAGCTGACATCCACTTAACATCTCACAGATAGGCTATATGTGTTTTGCATTTTAATTGAATTGTTGTGTAAAAACTTTTTGTCAGCCCAAATGATAATCCAAAGTATAAAGATGTTCAAATTCAAGGCTCATATTATTTGAGTTTATTAAAAGGTCAAGTGCATTGCAATGTATATGACATTTTGACCCAGTCATTTGCTATCGAGAACATACAGGAAAACCCAACCAAAGCATGATACACAAAACAAAAAAGATGAATTTTTAAATTATTAAAAAATATAGTTCCTGACATAAAATAAGAGCACACCTCACAAATAAATCAAACGCAGCCTACCTGCAGAAAACCTTTCCAGATAAAAACAGCCATTAAAACTAGAAGGTAATCTGATGTTCATTGATATGAATCGTTGAATGAGTGCATTGAGATCTCAGCTGTGGCGCAAAGCTCCTCCTGCAACAAAACCTCATCACGCGCTCATGTGCGCTGTCAGTGCGCGCTCGGACCACAGCACAACCTGAAGCTCTCCAGGACAGATAAACCCGGACTGCGATCAGACACACATCTGAAACACCGATCCGTCTGTCTGTGTTTGGATGAATCGCGGTGTTGTTTTATAATCTCCAGTCCAGCGGAATGTCCCGGAGGAAACAGAGCAACCCAAAGCAGTTCAAACGTGAGTTTTCCAAAGCGGATTTAATTGCTGCGTTTTTCTTAACACATGCGGTCAAACTGTGCGCTTTAATAGTATTAATTCAGCATAGTTTCATAGAAATGTCTGATGCTTTGCCGATAAAGAATTGCTGATCATTCAGATGTTGACGGAAGTCGGAATGATTGTTATCTTGACGCATTTATATTTGCAAAAGATATCGTTGAATTGTGTCGCTGAAATAAATGACCCATTTATGTTTGAAAAACAATGTGTGTGACTTTTCGCCATTCACTTCTTAAACAGCGTAACAAATGTAATACAACTTCTTTGTTTTGAACCATGAATGAAAAAATGACAAAACGTCAAATAATCATAATAACACTTTGAAGTAATCTGCAGCAATATTTGAACAACAAGTATCTTGGACATTCTAAGTTTTTGTATATGTTTTTGGAATAAAACAACTGTCCTGCCATCTCTCAACTGTAGTGTGTAGATGCACATTGGATGAGGCAAGCTTGTCAACACAATAACATTTACCCAAAATGAGCTAATTCCTTAATCTGTTCAATACATGTTCATTATCTTGTTTATCGGCATATTGCATAAGTGCTGAAGCTGTTTACCTGGCAGTCCAGCCACATCTGCCCACATCATATCTGCTTTGTGCTTTTCAAGGTCTGCGTTTGTTGTGATACCTCAAACATTCTGTCGAGTGATCTGAAACAGTTCTTGAATTTGACTTTCCAGTCCTTTACTGTAGGCTAGAGAGCGCTGCACCTGTAAGCACCGGAGCTTTCCCAGCCACCTGCTCATCGTAAAGGACAAAGAGGTTGTTATGCGTAGAGACACTCCTCGGTTTTTTTACATTTTGTTCCCAATCGAACACACTTTGCCCTGTTATCTGAACCCTGGCGTTTCAACCTGGATTTTCATATTTTGCCTATTCCATTCTCTGGGGTGCCCTCTGCGAGGCAGATAAAGCCTGAGTACTGAAAGAGCTCCATTAATTTGCCCCGATGACTGTGGCGATAAGGCCAGATAATGGGGTAGATAAGCTAGGGAAGATATACCATCAGAGACCCCATTATTACCATTAGAATTCCAGCCCAGCAGTCTGCTCCAGCCTGATAATCCCTCCCCCATCCTCCACTTCGGATGATAAGACAAGGAATTGTCAGTCCGCACTCTCTTTATTAGCCCGCCTGGATATTGCGATAATATGGTGATAAATTATGTATTTTCTCTTCTCCCACTATTTTAGCGCTATTTGAAGATCTCCGTCCCTCCTTATGGAGAGATAATAAGTGCGTTCGGGGTCATCTTTTCTTCTTTTGCCCACCCTCCCCCTTCTACCGGTGTTTAGGCTTTTATTGTAGTAAGAGGTTGATGGTAACGCTGATCAAGGTGTCTTGGTGGGAGAGACGTCACTGCTATCAGATCTGCATCACCAGTGCAGACTGGCACCAGCTGTTCATCTCGGCCTGTTATCACCCCACTGTGGCCAAACACGCTGCACGTGTGCCCAGATTGGCAATGGTTCGGAGAGGCGGGTTCGCCAAATTTATGACAGTGGATTAAAAGGCCAGAACAGTTAGTTATGGTTCGCCTTAGAATTGCAGTTATTTGTGAATTTTCATTGTTAATATGAGTGTAGTTCAGGCTTTTGAATACTTTTAACTGCAAATTATTGCTGTTGAATATCAAAACGTGCCTTTCAATGGAAATAAAAGAATGTCATTTTCATGAATGACTAGAATTACACACCGAATGATATGTTTTATGTGACACACGTTTTATATTAAAAACATTAGCTCCGTATAACGTATTTGGACACTTGGAAACAATAATAATAACAAAGCAATTGCAAAGCAAACCTTTCATTATTAACATGAGGTATAACGTTTCAAGTGGACATTTATAAACTTATCATGAATGTGAACTATGTGGTTACTCAGACAGATAGAAACCCGATTTCTCTCTCCAGGTTGTTTTAAGTCTTTGCAAAGTGTTTTTCATATGGTTTTGTATTTTGTTAATGTATTTAATCGCATCTAATGCAATGACATTCATACATTTGAAGTGTGTGACCTCAATGGCCACAGACGTTTTGGGGTCGCTTGACATGTTTTGAACAATTTGCGGAAGGACGTTTGGGCACGAAGCATTTCTCTCTTTCATTGTTTTATAATTCCTCAATTATTTATTTGCCGGCTTTCATTTGTGGTCGTCACCGCTAACTTTGGGCTGTCAGAAAACGACGATTTATTTCATTATTATACCCTATCAGGGATGTCATATTTGTTGCCTCTCCTTTATTCTTTTTTTGAATCCGCTTTGATTAACTTCGTCTGCCAACTGTCAGCGTGAGGCATCTTTCAGTCGCGATCTATCTCTCATAGATCAGTGCAATATAAAGAGGGGGCTTATTGTGTGCCAACTTTCTCCGCAGCATCTGTTCGGCACTAATGAGCTATGAAGTGCCGTGGCTCACTAGGCTGCAGAAAGAGGAGGAGGAGAGGTGGGATGCCAGCCGCCTGTCTACCCTCCTCCAGGAACGCAGTGAGACAGGCGAGTTCAGGAATGCTGCTACTGTTTGTCTTTGTTAAGCCGATAGTTCCGCTCCAACAATTCCAGAATAGCTGTGTGAGAGTGATCAGTGATATACGCTAGGTAAGAGAGAACGTGTCATTATCGCTAAATAAACCCCTGAATGAATGTAAAGTATAGATTTGATTTGAAAATGATTTGTATTAGGTAAGAAGAAAGGAGCACGGAGTGATGCTAGAGAACAGGTCTGTAGCAGATTGGTCACTTGGGATAATGACCATTGCATAAAAATGCCATGATTGGCCAATCAGAATCAAGTATTCCATTGCTATAATTCTTGAAATTGAAAAACAGTGTCTAAGATATCTAGATAATCTGTGCCGTATCCAGAAAAAACTCAGCTGAGACTAAAATCATGCAGGTGATGGAACCTGTTCCTGATGCCAGAAAAGCATCATTTTAAAGTCGTAAACACACATATCGGTAAAAGCAATATTTTACGGTTTTGCTGCGATCGAGTTTACCGTCAGTCGACAACCGTGCCTGTTTTTTTAATTTCCAAAATATACTGACAGCCTTCAGTAAATGTTTGTTATAATTCAAACACTTCACTTTAAAATGACAATGGGCCCAATGGAATTGAATAACATGTAAGACACAAAATCGCTAACAACATAAATGATGACTTTTCCCTAAAAATGTCCTAAAATCGATGATCAGCCACCCTGCAAACTCGAACACGGTTACATTTACCCGTGCAAAAGACCGAATCCGCGGCCGGCCCTCAGGACCCACCGCTGTAAGAGAGGCCGACGGAATCGATGGCAAAAACAAGATAAGCGAGATGTTTATTTGACGAGACTTAATCATTGATGCCCCGCTCGGCGAGATCCTCTATCAGTGATGTCCAGCGGCTCTAACAGAACACAGCACTTTTATTCCTCTCACCTTCATTAAGCCCAAAGAGTTCAATGATGGTGAATCGATAGCTGTTGTCAGACGCACACATCGGTGGCTGGTTTTGAATGGGAACAATGAGACGGCTCAATTAGGATGTTTGTATTGAAAACATTGTCGAAGCAGTAATGTTTGGGGTCGCGTAATCTTATTGTTACTATGTTCACCAAGCGCAGGAGTTCTGTTCTGATCTGGTCACAGACAGCAGGGTAAAACAAAGCCAAACGCAGGGAGCTGCTCAGTTTTCGATCAGGTGCCGATGGGGTTCGTTCCCTTAAGTCGTGTGAAACGGTGATTAAAAGAAACAAATCATTTTAACATGCGAGTTAAATATTTCATTCAGTACATGGGAATGGCATGAAAGCGTACTGCTTAGTCGACTTTTTGGATCCGGGTTGGTTGTTTTAATCATTACAATCCAAACAATTCAAACTCCTATAATTTGTCAAGAACCTCAGGTTTCAGCTGTAAAAACCTTTAAATAAAGTTATTTAAGAAGCAGAAATATTTGCCGGTGCAATAAACGATTTGTTTGTTGGGATTACAGAGCTCTGGCGGCTCATTTTAACTCCGGCACTTTCACAATAACCGTGATGGCATTCGGTGCTTTTAAAAGCGCAGTGGAAAATCGCTAATGGCACAAATCCGAGGCACTAATAGATGATAGCTGAAGTTTGGGGAGCATCTTTTGCCAACTGTGCTTAAAAGTTCATAATTCAGAGTGCTTTGGGGTTGAGTCTGCAAAGCTGTTGATACCGAATGACAGACTTTAAGTTGGTTAATTACCTTAGTGATTGTACAGTGTGCTTGTGGGATACTGGGAGACTGTTCAAGTATAATTATTTGTATTTGCAGTTTATATCAGGGATTTTCTTGAACATTGTAGTCTAGACCAGTTATTTAGGGTGGTTTCTTTGCTTTAAAGAATTGCTTAAGACTTAAAAAAACTGTTACGTCGGTTGTTTCTCCGACATGGTGAGCGAATAGTTCAAGTTGAGACTTTTGCTTTGATTTGTAATGTTTTCCACAGTCTGCGCTTGAAAGAGAGAGGTTTCCAGATGGTGAAAATCATACGATCCACATAAATGCATAACTCTATACTCCTACTTTGTCAGCATCCTGTTTCTTTTGTGTCTATTTATTTCACCTTCGAATTTGCGGGAGAAACGTATATGAAGTTGATACTTAAATGAACATTTCTGAGAACTCAATTATCTTGTTTACAACTCTAAAGGAGTTCAAATGTTATTCCACACATTCTCTGTTTCACAGTATAAACAATGACTGGTGCATCTTCCCCCATATGAAATGAAATGACATGAATAAATTCACAGTTCGGTGTAGTAAATGCCGAACCGTGCTCTGAACGCAGCTCTTCTAAATGGAGTTGATTGATTTATTGTGTATTTCATTGACTTCAGGTTTAGGTGTTTGCGAGCAGATAATGCAAATCTTTAAAGTCAGAGAACCGTTTGCCAGACAAGGACATTGTAGGTCATTGTCTTAAAAACAGTTTATTATTCCCAAATATCAGGGAGCAGTGTTATCTGTTGACTTTGAGAGCTGAACGTACAGTTTATAGCAGAAGTAATTTATGATAAAAACTAAAGAGTGAAGGCTGGAATTGGATTCACGAAAATCACTGTGCTTCTTTAATGCCAGCAGCTTTTCGGTCCAGCTCTTACGTTTTCAGTCTGAACAAACCATAACAAGGTCTTCGGGGATAGAATACGGTCTGTTTAATAAGCTTTATTCATTAAATACGAGCAGAACAAATTTCTTTGTAAATCTTTTTTTTTGTAAATGTAAATGAGGAATTGTTTTACGCACTGTTTATTTAGAAAACATGTCTATTGAATTGAATGCACCATATCGCGGCTGTCCTTCTGAAACCTTGTAAATCCATATGTAGTGAGTTTTATTTTGGTTATTATATTATTATTTACCATTTATGTTTATCACTGTGTTTTGCAAATATCTAATCAATAACAAGTATCAAAAAGTGCTTCTCAACTTTGACAACACAGTGTTCGTTCATTGAAAAAGTACAGTGTTTTCCTTTTGCTGAAAAACGTGGACATCCAAGGTTTCGGAAGGACAGCAATGATGGTTTCCAAACTTAGGGTTTTTAACATAAATAATTCAATAATATTCGTACGAAAGTAGAATTCATGATCTGCATATGTAAAATAGGATTCATAGTTAAGGTAAGAATCAGCCAATATGTCTTAAGATGCTCATGTCTATTTAAAGAAAAAAGTCTAAAAAAGCATAAACATTTTCCACCCTAAATTAGCTAAACTTTTGTTAATTTACCAGCTGAGAGATTGAACCGTTTTACACACCAGGACGACTCCACTTCATTCTCATTCATGTTAAATGAAACCGTGTCCGTTTTACCTAAGATCTGTTGAAGGTGTCAGAAGATGTCAGCACAGTCCCCTCTCGTTCTTTCTCTTTTTTCATTCTCTTCATCCGTCGGGTGTGTTTCTCCCGGGAAGGATTCAGCAGACAGATGGAGACAGTGGGGAGTTATGCCAGTGAGGTGATCAGGTGGGCGATACAGAGTCTGGCTGCCATAGCTGTTTGTTTAAAGCCGTGCCGACGCTTAGAATGAAAAATCTAAGACATTCACAAAATGGAAACGATTCTGTAGAGATATCGATTCAAACATGCATAGTCTATATAAAGCAAGCATTTTATATATCTAATATCTATATCAATAAGCAATTTAGTGTTTCAGTTTTTTTTAATCCCTGTTAATGTAAGTTTGTGTCAACACGGTTATTAAGGTTAATTCATTAACTAATGTCAACAGTGCTAACGTTTGATTTGAATAATGTATTAGTAAATGCTGAAATGAACATGAACTAACAATAATAAATGCTGTTTTTTCAATTGTTCACTGTGAGTGCATTTTTAGCTATGCATAACCTAATTGTTAACAAATAGCACCTCATTGTAAAGTGTTACCAAACATTGTTTTAAAAGTGATCTGCAGTTTCAATCATGCTGAGCGCATTGCATTGTGGGATACAGATCTCCATGCATAGTTGGAGAATAGGTCCTCATTAGGTGCCTGCATACAGAACAGAAGCATACCTTTCTGAAGTGTTTTATGCATATAGAAATAGTTAATGTCACTTAATCAATTGACTCGTCCCAGCAGGGGTGTAAACGTCCATCTTTTTGGTCAGATGGAACTATATACATTAGGCAGCAGAGAAGAGAAAGAGATGGAATGGGAGGGAAATGCCTGCGATTTCCATGCGGCTCGGTCCTGTCGGATTGAATTAGCTCAGGTGTAATTAGAGCAGTGGAGAGCGTCCTGCTTTGGCTGCGGTGTGCGACGGGGCAGCATGGCTGTGCACTGAAGCCAGCTGATACTGTGCCGCTCCGCTATCACCATGCAAACACACGCCTCCGACATCGCAGGCAGGCGGCAAATCCAAGCATGAAATTAGCAGTCACTCAGATCATGCCCGCATTCTTGCATATTTCTCTGCATGTGCTTTCTGCGTTGTGTGTTTCAGAAAGAGCCGGAGTGTTTAAGTGGATAGCCAGAGTTTAATCGTGACCGGGTTTGATGGTGTTTCGAGGTCGGAGGTTGCAAACACATATCCCATTCCACACATACCATGTAGAGGTCTAATCACTGACCTTGTGAATGTAAGGTTTCTCTATTATTTAAACGTCAAGGTCTTGGATCTGTCACATCCATGAGGATCAGATTTGTTTGACTTTAAAACACAGAAGATAAAATGACAGAAAAGTGACTTTTAAAGCATTGAGATGAAATGAGGAGCAAATAAATACTATTGCCTAATCTTTGGGTTTGTGCCCATACAATGACAGGCAATGGGGGGCAATGTTGTATGGTTGTGAACGTTCTTCAAAATATATCCTTTTGTTTTCTGCAGAAGAAAAAAGGTCGTACAGGTTTGCAGTGACATGATGGTGAATAAATGAATGACGTCCCTAGACGACAATGAAATTCACTGTAGATTCAATCGAGTTTAGACTTTTAAGTCTTCCGCTTCTCGGATGTTTGTCATAAGAATGAGACCACATATGTAATGTTTCTTCAGTTTTTAGGAGACGTCAACAATGCTGTTACGAGCTTGCTATCAAACGATCTCAATAATATAAATAATTTGTCGTCTAATTCTTACAAGACAAAGCTCCTCTTTTTACATTTATTTTCTAGCTCAGTGTCTGTTTATAATTCTCCGAAGGAATTGTCAGAGAAACGTGTGAGACCAAGTTAAAGCTGACTTTGAACTCCATTAGGTCGCCCGAGATAATCTTAACATACTTCTCTGGGCTGCGCTGGACACTTTTGTTTTTGCTACAAGATCAAATAAAGCACAATCGTGACCTTGCGCAGCGTGTCTGTCCATAATCATTTTATGCAAGATTACAGCTGCCATCTACAAAGGAGAAATCCATGAAGCTAATGAAAAGAAAGCTGTTCCTCAACCAGATCACCACCCGTCCCCCCAACAAACAAGATATTGTTACGGCGCACAAATATGTGAATTTTTATACTTTCCTTTTTAAATAAAAAGCAGTATGAATTAAAAACAGGTTTTACTGTAGCTCTGTAAAAATGGACATTTTGAAATCAATATTTTTGAATATCAAAGCTGAAAGCGCATCTGTGTCATTTTGTTCAGGTGCCTGCTATTTCTGAGAAAAATAAAATGAATATGCAAATATCAAAGTACATGTACTGCTGGAAGGAAAAGGCCTCTCTTGATAGAATGTAGCCAGACAGAGGAAAGAAATTAATCAAACAGAGAAAAATGAACTTTGTGATTGCACGGGTGTACCACCCAAAGGCATGGCAAGCAAATGAAAAATCAACATTGTACCCACTGATAAGCTCAAATGAATAAGAAATGTCTACCTTCAATGCCTCCGCATGCGTGAACAAGTTATCTTCGAGCAGACGTAACCTTAGGCTTTGAATCGCTTCTTGCGTCGGCTTCGCTGTTGCCTTCACTTGTACTGTTAAAGGTGCAAAAACAAATGACAAAACACAGTTATGGTGTTTCGAGGGACACGCTGCTGTGGACATGGTGATAAATGAATTGTTAATGGTAATGGCTTTGGCAAGCATGAATTTAGCTGTTGTTTATATTTGAGGTGAGGGTCTAAACAAAACGCTAACAGTACTTTTTCCTCCGTCATGAACGAGGGACCTGAGCCATCTCGGGACCACAATATCATAGTGACGAAAGCATCACTTGCACTTGCAGTTTTATTTGCTTTCAAATGAATTATTTTCATGATTTTGACTTTCAAGTTGAACTCACGCCAGCATCTTCTGCTGTCTGTTTTAACAGGAGTGTTTGAAAATGGGCTTGAGACAGACTCTGAGGAGACAGTGTGTGAGAAGAGAGATATACTGACGGAAGATGACGGGTCTGTTGAGGAGGAGCCGCTGTTCCTCACTGACCCAGACAGCATCATTTCTAAAGATGAAGATCACTTGAGGAAGGGTAAGGTTATTTACATTTATGGTTTTTAACATGATCTCATGTATTATTACATTGTGAATCATACAAAAACATAAAAAGCAAGAATTTAGGTCCCATCCTTAAACCTCACGCCGCCGGGGTGAGAACAGATATTAATATTATGAATAAAATATTTTAAAACTATTTGCAAGCAATTGTCATGAGACTGTGCGATAATTTGAACCCAAGAATTTGATAATACAAATCTAGCTGTATATTTCGAACCCTCAGCTGTATAAAATAGACAACATGCAATTATATGAACTATACCAGAGCTTTTTCTAGATGCCACAATATTTCCCACCTTCTCTGAAGCGGTTCACCCCATGCCTGTTTAGCTCAAAGCCATGTTTGGTTCAACGGGAATATCGAATTTGAATATGAAAGAGAAGATTCCAGATGTATGGCATTTTGAGAGAGCACCTACTGTATATGTTGCTAACCGGGTTATTGGTCAGAATAAATAACAACGGAGTTGCTGGTATTTGCTGCAGGGTTCAACCATCAAAATCCAGCTAATAGCATCGGCTCTTTGAACTGAAATTCAATTACAGTGAGTTCTGCCGGCCACACCTCACCGTCACAACAGAATCCTTCACAAGCCCCCCCACCCCATCACCCTGAGCCATTTGAAATTCACTCGGCATCCTAATGCATTATGCTTTTTATTTGTAAATGATGAATCTTCTCTTTGAAATGCCTGCCTGTGTATCCAAAAGTTTGTGACGGCAAAAGTGAACTGCGTAAACTACCTGCTTTGCCTGGAAGCGGGCAATCTTCAAAAGAATAATCTCTCACTTTTTTGTTTGAAATTGGCAGAACGGAATGTGACGCTTTTCTTTTGTTCTTGTTGAATAGAAATACGGGCACTTCTTTTGTTATGTTTTTGCATGCTTTGACCTATTAAGTTTTGAAAGGAAAGGGTGAAACTTCCTCTGAACGTTTGAGAATATTTATTGTTTGCCTTGATTTTTTTTCTCTTGATCACATAATTGCTTTTTGAATCGGTGAGCTGTATAATGTAAATGTAAGAAAATAAAATGTTGACATACACTCGGCGCAATGCGGTTCTTTTCTAGTTTCAACCTGACGCAGTTTTCATTTTCACGTCCTGCGCCATATAGCAAATGTAGCAGAAAACGAGGTGTGTTCAGGCGCATTGTTGGCGCGTTGCTATTTTGAGGTAACTGAAATAGACTGCACATATTACTAAAGAATAAAAAAATATTGGGCACGATTTTTTCAGTTATTTAAAGAGCACGTTAGTAATATGTGCCTATAGGCGGTTGCATAGCACACGTCCATTCTACTTAGCCTATTACAAACAGAGGGACGCGCAGCAGCACACAATAATGCCAATATTGCCAAATAAATGGATTACAATGTAAAAGATTATTATTAGATGGTCTGCTCGTGCGCTATTACCTCGAACACGAGAAGATGTGTTTCCTCTCTGGAGAAGCATCCAGTCTTTGCTCTTGCAAATTCCAGCGTAGAAATAGCGAATCCGCCGTGGCGCGAGCACAACTGGCTCTTAAAGGGAATGGGAGATGAGACTCTGATTGGTTTACTGCATATTTTGCCCAAAACACACCAACGGCTCATTAAGAGAATAGGGACAACCCTTTTAGACCGTTCCTATACTAGCAAAAGTGGATTCGTAAAGTGCAACGGCGGCATCCGCTTTAGACCATTTGTTAGATCGTTAAAATATGGCCCTTAGACTTGATGATTTAACGTTCAGAATTTGTTTTTGTGGGGTTTGTTCTTAAGTGATCTCTGGACTGATGGAATGCTTATTAATTACTCTATAACAAAAAATAAATATGTAAATACATCAGATATGTAGTTGAGGTTTATAATAGTTGCGTATAACGAAACTAGGAAAAATGTATACTTATGATTAAATCAGGGAAAGGTAATTAATTACTTTAGCACAAGTAATATGATAGAAAAATGACCTACACTATTTAAAGGTACCACTACTTTGGTAACGCGGATATGACGCCATTGACAGGCGACTGCCAGACACGATCTGTGTCACTGGTTAAAATGGCAATTTTCTCACGATTTACAAATTGTTGGAAACATTTGAGACATTGTAAGTACTCAACTGAGCAAAATATATAACACTGGCCTAGTGGTTTTTGGATCTTTTACTACAAAAAAAGTTACAAATTGTACCTTTAAGGGACCTTTGTTCCTTTTTGTCAATATATTGCTCTCGGTTACGATTTATTTAACACAATAATGAGCAAGTACTCGATGGTTTGAACACACACAGGCTTAAAGTGCTATTTTGGCTGTGGGCTCTTGGGTCTCAAAGAAGGTTTAATACTTGGTACTATTCCTGTATTTACTCAGCTTGAGTTTTAAGATCATAAGGTTTTATCCATTCAGTCTATAGAAAGGAATGTCCTGTCTGCAGAGGGCTCAGATGGATTCCCTGTGTGTGTTTAAAGTTGTGCGAGCTTACCGAGGTAAATACCCCTGTTCTTTGAGTTAACTTTCTCTTTCTGACTGTGTTTAATAGTACTTTGCCCGCGGTGTCAGAGCCGAAGGCAGAACATTCTTAATCACAGCTTCATTAAGGAATCATCTTGTAGCTTAATTTCTTTCCCAACGCTGTAATTAAACATTTCCAATAAGTTTCGTCACAGGGCTTAACACAGGCAGCAAGTCTGTGATCAAGGTGGGTCCAGGGACATGCTCGGTCTCCATTCTCTCCGAAGAGGAGAGCGCGAAATCCCACAGCAGACACTTGAAAGAAGCCAAAATGAGAAAGGCACATTGGAATTATGCTCCTTACAAGGCTTAAGGTTCCTAAAGAACATGCAAATGCAGTGCATGTAAGCGAAAATCAAGTCGTCGCTGTCCTCTTTACCTCTTTACGGGCTTTAATGCAGATGTTTCTATTGGAAATCTCTTAACTTGATGTCTTTATGCAGGTGAAATGATTGGAAATGTAAAGGTGGAACAACGAGACAATGACGGACGGGAAGAAAAAGCCCCACCCAGCCCAGCAGAGGAATGGGACGGCCCAAGTAAGACACCCGTCCAATCACGTTTCACCTGCATTACTGTATAGTAGATTTTGTTATACGTTGTCAACATAGACAAATAAATGCTATGCCACTGGGGGTATTAAAGTAAATCCTATACACTACAACAAATGTAAAACAAGTAACTGTCAGCACTGATGAGCACACACATAATGACATAATACAATAATATATTTAAAAAAATCATGAACTTCAAATATAGCATTAGCAAATATAGCACAATTATATTTATAGTTATTAACTTATTGTCGTTTCAGATATTATTAAATAATTTGAAATGCTTCAAGGGACAAGTTTTTTTTTCAGTATACAAGACTGATAAAATTGAGAGGATTTTTTTCAAAATAATTGGTAAAAATGAATCCATATAAGATAAGATATTTGGAAGAATGCTTATAACCAGACAGAGTTTGCCCCCCATTGACTCCCATAGTAGGAAAAATTACGTTATATTTTAATAATTCCGTTGTTTATAGTTCTGGGGCACTTTTGACTACCATTGTATTTTTCCTAGTCAATGGGGGGGCAACATCTGTCTGTCTGGTTATAAGCATTCTTCCAAATATCTTTCTCTGTATTCATCAGAACAAAAAAATGAATACAGATTTGGAACAACTCGAATGTGAGTAAATGACGACAGAATTTTCATTATTGGGTGAAGTGTCCCTTTAATGAGCCTGAAAGGTACAGCCAGATGATGTACTGTAATAAGCCTTGTTTCCAGAAAAAGCATGAAATCTGATAACATAATAATACCATTTTGGAAGGCACTTTATCTTGCATGTTCACACTAGATTAAAACAGTCACTAGTGTCACAGCTACGGTGTGTTCGTCTTCATATCTCATCGTGTAATCAGGTCTTGATGATGAGATATCTGCAGACTGATCTATAACACTCTTTCTATGGATGTCTCTTTCTCTCCTTCTTATCGTCTGAATAAATATGATTAGTTTCGACTGAGATTCATTTGAACTATAATGGATCCCAGTGAGGTCTCGTCTGATTAGTTAGGGGTGTAGGGCTTTAATATCCCAATACGTTATATATAAATATAATGATTTACACTCTGTTATTATTGCATAACGTTTAATGCACAACAATACTGAGGTGGAAATAGTAACGTTATCTCCCACTACTTATAAGTATCAATAGCAACTATCCACTATTTCTACTTAATCCAAAGAAAATACAGATATTTTCGGTTAGTGTGAAAGGCATTGCTGCCTCGCGCGGGCTATTTGTACTCGGTATAAATAGACACTTCGTAAAAGAAAATGTTTTATCGAAAATAAATATAATACATTTTATGAATGTGTCTATTCACTAATATTGATTGAAACCGTTAATAACGTTACTGTTACGATGACAACACAAGTGTCTCATGACGTCACAGCGTTAGTGAAGGTCAAGTGTCACGAGTTGTCTTTTTTCACTGATTGTAGAAGTCACTGGACTGAAAAGACTTTTTAATATCTGAATGCCATATACTGTATGTTTGGAATTAGTTATGCGATCCCAACATAAATCTCATGGTTACATTTCGCTATTCTTTATTTTGGGATGAGTTTGCTATTATAGCCCTAAACGATTGAACAGTAAGTCAATGGATGCCTATGTCATTCAGGTACACGTCAGATTTTGCAAGGGCGTCATTTGAGTTACCCCGCCCCAACACAAATCTGCTGTGTGGATCGACTGTCAACATCGGAAATTTCATTTGCATCTACAGTTTCAACTTTCCTTCTCAAAGAAAAATGGAAACGGTTGTCATAAAAGAGGGAGAGAGAGAGATGGACGAAAGGAAAAAGATTCTGTCTGGGGCGTCTCAGAAGAAGACAGGATGGAGTGAGGGATTTTAATGAAAGTGTAGTGGATTAGAGAAATCCCTGGAACAATATGAAATCATTACAGCCCCAGTCGACATCAAAGGCCTACTGATTGAGCCCCCTAAAGCCTTTTCACAGAGAGAGCGGAAACACGGCCGAGCACATGTAAACCAGAGCCGAGAGCGGCTGACCACCGCACTCAGAGAGAGAGAGAGAGAGAGAGAGAGAGAGACATGTACAGTTTCCAGACTTTTGACATTTAGATACAGCATCATGGGATGTGAACTGAATTAAACAGTGATTATTTGTTATCTGTCTGGCGTCACAAGACGTTTTATCCTTGTTTTGAGATTATGTGGATATTCTAAACTCTTTAAAGGGCCAATATTATTTTAGAGAAAAGTTCATCCAGAAATATTTTTTTTTAAATGGATTATTATTTATTCATTCTCGAGTCGTACTGACCTTGTATGACGTTCGTGCTTCTGTCCACAGCGCCCATTTGTTTTATTTCTTTGGAAGAGCAATGTGGATATTTTAGCGGCATCAAGTGGTGAGGTTGCGAATTGCAACCAATGGCTCACTCCACCCCTCCCTTTCGAAGCACTACGGTGGATGCAAAGAACAAACATGTCGTCACGTTTTCGCTTCTTTGAAGAAGCAGATAACATATTTACGAATTGCATTCTGTAGAGCAGTTTGTCTGTTTAGGGCCACTGTAGAAACAGGAAGCTGATTTCTATGTAAGGAGACTTTTTGTGTAGATTGGAATAGCTCATTGTAATGTAAGAAAAATATAACGCTTCATTATGTAAGGTCTGTTTACACCTCTGAAGACATAGTTACGTGTATTACATTGCATTTCTGTCAATAGATCTTCCAAAAAATTTCACACTGGACCTAAAAATGTTAAAATTAAATGTTACACTTAACCATAAACTACATGCGCCAAAGGAACAATGATCACTGAAGTAAAAGCTCCCCACGCTGGGAGATCTTTGACTCTCGGACAAAAGTTGTAATGCTGCTCTTGACCCCAACCTATACGGACACAATGTGGCTTATTTATTGTCTGTAAGATGCGCCCGTCCCTTCTCATGCCTGGAGGGGGGGGGGTAGGGGGGCTGTCAGTTGAATTAAAATACCACGTAATAATAATAATAATATAAATAATGACATTGATAAAAGGGCTAATCTACACGAAACAAAACAGCGTGTTCCTCCCTGATTGTGTGGGTTGTTGCAGTATTCAATTAGACCATTTTCTCTGGCATATTAATCATCTTTTCAACAAACAAGCCGGCGTTAATTAAAGCGTAGCGGGAGGATAAAGACGTGTTGCTGGATCATCACTCCGTTTATCAGCTGCGCACACACCCCGCCGTTTAGCAAATACTGCGCAGCGCTGCAAGGGGAATTTCAATGCTCGCGGGTTTGGAGCTGGGCTTTTGGGAGGGGAGGAGGTGGATTGTAAGAGTTTCAAATACAGAGCCTGTCAACGTGAAGCCCTCCGCCCTTCACCGTGGGGGGATGAATTCATTCCTCAGTTTTATTTCGGCTGAAGAAAAGGAGCCCGTGGAGTAAAGCGGCTAAACCTGAGACATGCGCGAGAAGTCTGAACTCTCCGCGTCTCTTTTAGACGCCACAGTAGGAAACAATAGAAACACGGGGTTAAGATGAATTTTGAACGAACATTCATAATTGCAAGATTTCGGAGCTCTCAGAAGTTTGTTTTTCAATTACAATACGCTCACCATAAAACCGAATGTACGCCACAATAGCGTAAGATATTGTTCATTTATTTTATTTGGCAGACGTTTGTGTGGAGCGGAAGAATGATGCTGATTTGTCAATGGTGAATTTGAGTCATGAGCCAATGGCATTTATAATAAGATAACTCATAAATTCATATGTTTATAAAAATTGGAACAAGGAGGATTTTTCTCAGCCAAACAAGCATGGTTATATGTTATGGTTATGTCGCGATAAGGTTTTACATAAAAGACATGTGCTCTTCTACTATATTATAAAACAAGCCCTTTATGATTTACTACTCAAAATCGGCAAAGCCATATTTCTCTAGGAACTTGATGAATGTGCAGACGCTCTGGACTTGAACACAACTCAATCACACAGTGCACTTTCAACCCCTGAGTCTACATCACACAATCGTGCCACACTCCCACAATCCTTTTCTTCTCTGGATGCTTGACTTGAAGCACACTCGAACAGCCTGCTACACCACACTGACTTATTCTGTCCGACGCTCTCTCTCTCGCTCACTCTTTTCCAGTCTCTCTCTTTAGGAACTCGTGGCAGAGAGTGAGAGAGAAGTCAAAAACCCTCGACAATGTGCCAGAGAAATATCAGAGTGCCTTTTTTTCCACTCGTCACCCAAGCCAAAGATGGGCCGTCTCCAAATCCTGCTGCCCTATCAGACAAATTAAAGTAAATCAAGCATGAAATGAAGCAGGAGAGCCCGGAGATAAGGTCCCTTTAAGTCCCTCACAGATTAGACCACTGAGAGAGGGAGAGAGAGAGAGAGAGCGAGAGAGAGAGATGGAAGAATATGGAGGTGTGGAAGAAGGCCGGTTTGCTGGTTCCTCTGTGGTAGACAGTGCTTTTGATTTCTCGGTTTGGCATTGACGTAGAAGAACAGAGGAGCTATTTCCTGAACATTTTTCTTGATAATGACCGTTTGTTTGTTATAGTGCTCGAACGTTTTAAAGTGCTTTGGAGTGTGACCGCATTTTGGAGATGAAATGTCGTTCACTGTGAGTGTCCTAATGTTCATTTGAGGCATTGAAGTGGAACGGTACAAAAATGTTTGTGAAAGAAAAAATCCTTTGCCATAACTTGACATACTAGACTGCTACATAAATGATATTTCTCCACTATTAGGTTAAGTCATAAATTCTTTCCTAATCTCAAAGTCGACATGAACTCAAAATTGACTGTATTTACTTTCATACAAATTTCTGCTGTTACTATAAAAATGAACGATTGAACAAGTTATTCCATTGAAAGATCATTCTTGTTAAACCTTTTATCAAAATGTAATAACTTGCCCACTTCTGAATTTACTTCACACCAAACCTCACGTGATGCATCACCATGCAGCGCAAGACCGTCAAGAATTCACCGGAAATATATTTGAATATAAAAAATGTATATGTTTGTTTATTTGGGCTGTCAAAAGATTAATCGCAATTTGTTTGACCGTCGTAATGCTGGGTTCACACCAAACGCGAACAATCGTGTTCCACGCTCTTTATGACTCGCGGCAAAAGTTCGTTATTTTCGCATGAGTGACGCGATCTGAAAAATATTTTCAACCTTCGCGGAATACGAGATTGATGCGCGTTCATGACAATCGTGCCGCTCGATTCGTATCATTCGCACCTCCTGCTGCGAGTTCGCGTCTATACTCGTCTTTGCATTGACTTTGTATGTAATTTACTCGCGCAAAATGCTTAATTCGCGTTTGGTGTGAACCCAGTGTAATGTTTATACACAGTTAATTTAACAGATTTGCTTGTTTCTGTATGTAAACAATATTGTTTGTCGTAAGAGACATTGTTTTGCCACATTTCACGAGGTTGCAATTTCAGATGAATTCGTACAGTGTAAATCAAATTTTAAAAACGTGGTTATTAGAAAAAAGCAAAAACAAATCTCCACCCCTAAACTTACAGTCACCTGCATGAATGTAGATCATCCTAAAACGTACCAATACGATTTGAGCCTTATAAAACTCTTACAAATTACCTAGATATTGTGTTGTAATTTTGCCTTTTACTGTTATTTCCAAAACAGTATATAAGGTATTTTTTAACTGTGCCCTCACTTGTATTATTCAGTTTTAAAGACATCTATTAATCCAAAGAGATGACGGGTATAAAAGCTTAACCCTCAACCCTCATCCAGTGGCTTTAGATTCTCTTTATTTATCACGGCATCTTCAGGCATTTCACAACTCCCCCTGAAACGGGATAATTTAACACGCTTCTGCACTGTTCACATCAAAACTTCCCGCAGAAAGAGGCTTAATCCACCTTATCTGAAGCCCTGTCAAAGCAGCGAGGCGCAAGCCTAATCAAAGAGACAGGCAGGGTCACCCGGGAGAGAGAGGCCGATAGAGCGCTCTATGGCCGGGTGTATGATCTCTAATTGACTGCAGGAGTTGGGGGGCTGATCACATATCTGAGGGGTCGTAGCCTCCTCATGGGGTGGTGCTTTGGTTAAAGATCTAGGGTGGTAACGGAAGGGTTGCAGATTTGAACACCCAAAACCTTTTGCCTTTGAGCAATGTACTTAACCTTTAGGTTAATGCGTAGGGTTTTGAATGCAGTGCATTTCTTTGATTTAAAGTCTCACTATTGGCCAACTTTTCTGTTGTCAGTGATACGGTATATATTCATGCCAACTGATGCCAGCGAATAGATCTTGATGCCCGAACTTAAGGAGCAAAGTGGCAGATGTCCATTTTACTTACTATGTGTTGCAGTTTAATTATGGCGAAGTTGTTAGTTGTAAGAGTTGTTAACTGTAAAAGTTTGGCTACTTTCTACAGGGGAGCTGAAAATCGGACATGAGAAGGAGAGAAAGGGATTCGTTGCTGTCGGGCACTTTCTCTGGGCACCACATGGGGTCCTTTCCCTGGGAAGATTGAGATGGCCACAGGAGACAGTGACAAGGTGAGTGAAGTTTTGTGTTTTTAGGCTTCTGTATAAGATAAGATTTGGGGGGAAATTGCATTTCTTTTGTTCTGCTTACCAACAAACACAAGAACCTTTTAGCGCTAAGGCAACATACTGCAAGCCATAGGACGATTGTGTTGCTCAAAGGTTGCCCTTTCATAGCTCAACATATTTGATGGTTCAAATGCGTTCAGGTAAACACAGTTAAGTATCAACTTGAATGTTTTAGATGTTTTTCCTGAAATTGTATAGAAGAAACAAATGGACAAAATACATGAAGAGGATGGAGCTGTAAAATGATTTTTGTCTTTGGGTCATTTGTCTACATTTTATGAATATTGTCATTGTTCATATGGAAATCATTTTTTATTATTGTAATTTCTGTACAGTGTATTATGTTAGACGATTACAAAAGGACTTGAGACAGACAGACAAGAGAGCAATGCGGAGAAATAAAATCATTTGGTTTGATGCACGTTTGTGTCCATTTTGAGGCCCTCAAGAAGGCGGTGTTGTGTTATGAGTGTGTACGAGAGAGAGAGAGAGAGAGAGAGAGAGAGAGAGAGTCACGGGTAATCTGTGCCCGTGGCAGGTTTACTCTGTGAAGCGGACTGGTATCGCAGGCCCATTGTTGTTGCTCCTGTCAGAGCGGGAGAGGCCGATGGAGGCCTGTGCCGGCCTGATAAGAGGAAAGAGGATTCAGTAGAGAGAGACACTGAAAGAAACAGAAATGACTCCGGGAGACTGGAGTGCTGTGTAGACTCTGTCTTTTTCCAGAAGTATTCCCACACAGACTGATCTTAGCCTACCGTAAGTATGAACACAGCAAGCAGGTGAAATGCAAACAAAGCAAATGAAACCTTTCGTTCAGTTCGGCTCAACTGGTAGGTCACAAGGTCATGGGTTCAATTTCCAGAAAACACACATTCTGAGAAGATGTACAGTACAGCTCGGATGCAATTGAACAGTCAGATGCGTGAATGTAAATGTTGTCTTGAGATTTTAAAGTTTGAATTAGTAACTTAACTCTCTAATGCCATCTCTGTTTGAAAAAGAAAATTGCAGGATACGTTTTATCTTCAGGTTCTGTGTCCACCGGAGCATTTTTTTAAATGGTTTCCAACTGAAACGCTCCACTTTTTATAAAAGCCAAAGATCCTGCTCGACCAATCCCCTTCCTTGCATGTTAGCATGTTAGCTTTCCTGTAGCTCAGTGGTAAGAGCATTGTGTTAACAACGCAAGGTTGTGGGTTGGATCCCAGGGGATGGCACATACCAATGTATAAATGTATAGGATAATGCAATGTAAGTCGCTTTGGATAAAAGCGTCTGCCAAATGCATAAATGTAAATGTTGTTATGGAAACGACAGGTCTTGCTACTCGCTTGTCATACACTGATTTCACTCCGCTACCATGTTGAAATCGAAAACGAAGCAGAGGTGGGAAGAAAACCGGAAGGACAGATAGACTGCAATGGTTTGGACTACCATCGGGTGTCTGTGACATGAAAAAAAACAAATGATGTGTTTAAAAACAACGTTAGATAGGATGTGTGTGTGTATGAAACTCGCTTATGGAAGTTTAAACAGTCACCGCTTAAGTGGTCAAGTAAAACAGCTTGTGTGACGTGCATCCTATACGCTTATATTGTCACATTTAACATCATAAATCGTTTTAATAACTCCAGGTTGCAGTCTATCTGTCTATCCGGTTTTCTTTCCACCTCTGCCTCGCTTTCGATGGCATCGGCGTGAAATCAGGGCATTTTTTTCAGAAAAGTTTAACTTTTCTCAACTTCAAAAGACGCTCTGAGCTGCAGAAAAAGACGCCGGCGCTGGCGTTTAGAAAAAGCGCTCAGGACTTTTTTGAAAACACAGTTTACTCCATAGGATTATAATGTAAAACAAACACTAGCAGGTTTAAAAACGAAGTCGAATAAGAACATAGCCTTACAAGTGTAAAAAAACCATGTTCCTGAAATTTTCTGTGAAATCCAACTCAAAAGCTCAAGTTACATTTACATTTACATTTAGACATTTAGCAGACGCTTTTATCCAAAGCGACTTACAAAGAGTGTAGGAGCAATAAGCGATATGTCATACAGGAGCCATAATACATGAAGTGCCAATACAAAGTTACTGGTTTTCAACAAAAGCTAGACCACTACCTGTTGAGAGAAAGGGTTAGTGTTTTTTTTGTTTTGTTTTTTCCATCTCATTTGTCTGTCAAGTATTCACAGAAGAGATGGGTTTTAAGTAGTTTTTTTAAAAGTTATAAATCATTCATATAAACCGTTGTGAGTCAGTTGTTTATCTTAAAAAATAACTGATTACAGCTTTAAACTAATTCAAGAAGTGTAGTTTTCCATTTGAAAGTATTTCTTGAAATGTGAAGCTGAGATTCAAATAAAGAAATCAACAGCTCACATTGTACCGTTTGAAAAAAAATCACAGATGTCCTTAATATCTCAATTATGTTGCCTAGATGAGATGAGAGATTAAGATGAGATACAGTGGAAAGAAACCTAAGACATTTTTCCTTAGAAAAAGACCCAGAAATCTCACATCTCTGTTTCAGATTATCGTAATAATGTAACAAATTGAGCTCAGATTTGCCAAGTCGACGATACAACGTCAAAATTATATGAATATTACTGAAGATATGAACTCAAACATTTCTCATAAAATTGATGCAAAACCAGTTTACATTGGCTATTCAATCTACATTAGACATTTTCAAATTTATTTTTCTCATAACACTTTTGAATAAGCAACTTCTGGGAGTCTCGAACATTTCTCATCAAATTCATTCAGGTAGGTTTTTTCTCCAGCAGAAAAATAAAAGGTCGATCAAAATATCACATTTACAGAGAGAGTATATAAGCAGTTCTTCACTGCAGTGAGAAAACGTTGGGTCAGATCAGTCCTGTCTGAGGTTGAGCAGCCGGCCGGAAGATGATACGATTCAGCAAAAATGCAGATTTGGCCCGAGAGAGAAAGAGAGAGAGAGAGAGAGAGAGTGCTCCTGGAGAGATAAGTGCAGTGATAACAGATGAAGAGTCTGGAATGCGTTTGGTTTCCTTTCCTCCTCCACAGAGAGATGAAAGAATGACTCTGTTTAACTGCTGGACTTCTATTGAACCCCACAGGTAGATGAGAATATGTCCACTTGACCCGAGGTGCCTGTGATGAATTCATCTCAAATGAGTATAAGTTTATGACATAGAAGTCTGCTTTGGGTCCACAGAAAATTTGAAAAAAAAATACAGAGCAAGAGATTCCCCTAAAAATGAAAATTCTGGCATGACTGCGTGGCACATTTTTTATTTCTATCCAGTTTGTAAATTCAAAACAATTCTTTCCGTTTTGGTAAACAAAAAAATCCACTTACCGTATATTTAGTATAATATTATATTTAGTCATTTATTATTATTTTCTACAGAAATAACGCAATTTACACACATAAGCCTTACAGCGATTCCGCTTTAGATGATGATATCTAAGCATCAGTCCATGCTTTTGAAACCCACACTGGTTCTTGAAATTCCCCGTGTGGTGGTCTCAGGAAGCTGTGATGCTGGAGATAGAGGTTTACAGTGTGTTTAAAGATCAGTGCTCAGCATTCCACTTCTTCAGTCTCTAAATCCACGCCGCTTCATTCTGGATTCCAGCTGTCCCAAAGGAAGAGATCTGATCAGGTGGAACATTCAGAGGGTCTTTAACAATACAACCATTCAGAGGCTGGACAGGAGACACACACACACAAGCATAAAGATTTTGTTTGAAAGAGCCTTAGGGAATGATGGTTTGAGAGGTTGACCTTGTTTAAATTAGGTTTCTACAACACGATCTCAGCTTCATACGGTACTTTCGGTTCACTTATTCGGCTAAAATCACAGGCTCCGGATTGTGAGTGACAATTTCTGGAGTCGGGTAAACAGATTTTAAGCAGCTCTTCTGAAAATTGTGTTATCAAGACATCTAGGAAGATTCGATGAGGCCTTTTGATGGATGATCTGAATTGTCAAAATTGGTTGGTTTAGTGACATCAGGGCTTTCAATAAGATAGCTTCTAAACTAGATACAGGTTTCCTAAATACTCTTTTTGTCATTTGTAGACTCTTGGTTGTGCTAATACGGTGCAATTAATCGAAAATTAATCGTTATCGTCAATTTTGGTGCCAATTCTGTGCTAACCAGACTATTAGAAAGTAGAGGTAGAAGAAGCATGCATTGTCATGGCTATAAATAACCTGAAAAGTCAACCGGTTTGAGGATTCGCAAGAGTTTCATGACATACCTATTGGTCATTTGTTTTAATGTCTGAGGGGAATCTGTGTTTTCTGTGGCAGGTTTCTCTGCTGCTCAGCGGAGGTCCACGCTGGCTGAAGGATGCGATGTGGGTCAGTTCAGAAGATGGCAGATGCAACTGTGCCGTGTACAGCAAAGGTGAGAATCTATTCTCTGGGCCGACAATTTTTGATGCGCTTCATTTCATTTTGTCGATTTGTAGGAGTACACCGGCACCTAAATGGACCCAAACGCAACAGTCATTAACTTAAAGCCACACAACTTTAGATTTTATGCAATAAATACATTTTCCATGAGACTCTTTCGAAGATCGAGCCATGGCAGCATTTAAGAAAAAGTCATCTGTGTCGCCACAACCAAATACTCAAAGTTTAAAGAGCAGAAAGATAACTCTTTGTAACCCGTTCTCTCTCTCCTTGACTAAAAGTGATATTTCTGTTAAAGCGCTCCACTTTTGTATTATCTGCCGGAGCTTAATTGATTAATCTACTTACAGTACATGTGTAAGTTGAACGGAGAACAATCCCTACTCCATTCTGGAAAAAAGACTTGAGGAAATGAAAGACTTAAAAGCCTTTATCGCACTTATCTGAGAACACAGAGAAATGAAATAATGGCTCAACATCTCCAGCAATGTCAAATTCCATTATCAGTGTATTCAAACAGTACCGCCCCCCGGAGGAGTCGACTATCCACCAGCGTGCAGCGCAGCGATTGCGTTTAATTAAAAGACAACACTGATGAACTGAAGGGCTTTCAACTGAGAAGTTATTAAGGGACTGAAAGGGCCAGGATCGATTTGGTGGGTATCTCCCAAACTCTCTGGATTACTATACTCAACCAGATTACAAAGTTCCAGCTCTCACATTAGTGGTCACATCGCTGGGTTTTTTGGGACATGAAAATCTTGCACAATAAATGATTTCAGTTCTCCTTGGCATTCGGTTTTAAATTAAAATTACATCAAGACGAGAAACATTGTGAATATTTTTGTGCTGTTGTTCGTCACATTTGGAGAAATCTATAGTGAAAAAAGCTGTTTGCAAAATAGTTTTTTATTTGGAATAAGATTATTTTTCTTTACCCCAAAACATCACACATTTTGTTAGGATTCTTTGAAATAAAAAGCACATTTTGCTTCTAAGGTCACTTTTATCTTGTTTAAAGGATGTTTACACCCAAAACAGAGTAAGAAAAAAAATATTCTTGCAAAACGAATGGCACTGCGTATTACAAATTTAACAGCGGTTCACTTCTGTACATTAGGATACATTGGGAACTTGTAAATAATCCAAAATGTCCCGATGTTAACAAGAATCTTCGTTCTAAAAAAGCTCTCAGATCAACCGAACAAACTGATTTCTTGCTAAACAAATAGACTTTGTACACCATTACTCAAAAAAATACCAGAGGATGTTTTGGAAGCCTGATGTTCTGTTTTTTTCCTTTTAACAGTATACGAGTCGTTGATTCTCTGAAATGAAATGTCGTGGCAGTAGCAGCTCACGGGTGCTTGTGAAGGGGGCAGTACAATTCTTAAGCATGTGTTTTATATGTCCTCTCTATCCTGTCAGAGGGCTTTTGGCTTATCTTGAGTGAATGTCGAGACTTGAAATGTCAGGCACGGGCAGAAAAAAAATATATGAGATTATGAGGCTGCTGGATGTTGTCAGGGGGTTGTGATGCGTCATAAATCCTGGTTTGATGGTAGTGAATGTTTGGATCAGAAGGGACACGGCTTAAGCGCTGCAGAGATTGTGAGCTCCTCCAGCAAACAGGAAAGAGGTTTATTCTGGTCATTAGATGATGTAGACCTCATCTTGTGATTTATCATCACCCCCCACCCCTAACGTTCGCTCGCTTCCCTTCATATTTCATGCTTGCTGTCTCCCGTTCTCTCACTCTCTGTCTCAGTTCTTGATGGACTGATAACTGACAGGCTTATGGCTGTCTGTGATGAGAAGGTGCTGCTCTGGTAAGGTGAATTTGGGGTCAGTGGAAGTGAAAAAAATCCTGGCACGGCACTGCGGAGGGAAGTAATACTGCTTGGCTTATCACTTGTGATAATAGTAGCCAGAAGATCGCACGGAACTTGTCTAATTTTCGTTGAATGCATACTGTGGTGTACTAAGTATTCCACGAGATAGTCCCTCCCCAAAAGAAAGATGTAGATAATATAAAAGAGTAAAATGACATGTTATTAGCACACAGTCACAAAACCAAACAACAATGCATTAAAGTGATACTTCACCAGAAAATGAAAGTCATTTACTCACATTCAAGATGTCACAAATCTGTATACATGTCTTTGTTCTGATGAGCAGAGAGAAAGATATTTGGAAGAAAGCTTATAACCTAACAGATCTTGCCCCCCATTGACTCCCATGTATGAAGATTTACATCATTGTTTTCTGTTCAACACAAATAAGACATTTTGAAGAATGTAGGACAGCAAACAGTTCTGGGGCACTTTTGACTACCATTGTATTTTTTCCTACTATGGGAGTCAATGGGGGGCAAGATGTGTCTGGTTACAAGCATTCTTCCAAATATCTTTCTCAGATCAAATAAATGTATACAGATTTGGAAGGTGAGGGAATGATAACCGAATTTTCCCTGCGTACATTATTTTATTCAAGATTTGTGTGCAGATAACTAAGCACGCCACTTATACGTAGATTTCAACCAATGGCGTGACTTCGTGGCAGGACTATCTAACTGACCAATAAAACATACGAAAAGATTTGAGCTTCCCATTTTTGCTTTTAGACCCACCAGAACACTTGCGTCATAGACTAGACAAATGATCTTGCTCTGTAATCGACATTGTGCCGCAGAATGCTAGACGATGGATTATTAATAAATTGGAATATTTCTTTAAAGACAACAGTTGTCACTTTCTCTCATGTTTTCGAGGTTCTAAAAAAGTAATATTTGAAACGCCTCATGCGGTTAGAGCGTTATGTCAGAGAAATTTCTGTTTGATTCTCAATAAAGAAGAAGTCGGCAGAGACAAAGTTTAATTGAGTTTTTTCCTGAAACCAATCGGGAGTTTTGCTAGAAGGTAAAGCAGAAGCACATAATCCTCTTCCAACTGAGGCGCTCGCTTAAGGGTCTCTCCTTCCTTTCTCCCAATCTCTCCCTCCTTCCGTCTCTCCCACCCTCTTCCCTGCTCTATCCCATTACCTGGAAAAAAGAAGAGGGTCCCCTGCCACAATTCTGAATATGCCAAGATAAAAGTAAAACATTTCCATCCCAGATTTTTCTGTAGAAGCCGCAGTCGTTTTTCAGAGACGCAGATCAAAGCCGCTCAGTCTATAAGGTCAGAAACAAACCTTCCCCAGCGGCATAAACCTCCCCATTGTAGCCTCAGTAAACTATCTGCTGGTGCAATAACAATGAGATTTGCATAGCATGTCAGTCATCCATCCTCTGGCGAGGGCCGCCACAATGTCCCGCTGCATTCAGAATGAATCCCCAGAGGAGCAGATGGGAGAATGTTTAAGTTTATGAACAGAATCATCCACGCCACAAGTCTACAAGTTTGGACACATTGAACTGAATTCAAGGTTAATGATCTTACGAGGGTTATGCTTCATTCTTTAATGGATACGTTGGAGCTCGAGTGATGAAAAGCAGCCAACAAGTGTCCGGCATGTCTGGAAAATCTCTTAATGCTGTTTGTAAAGCGTCTCAGAATGCGCCTCATAAAATTGGTTACAAGAATGGCCACAAAAGTACCGATAAGTATTTCAGACAGTGGGTGGCTACTTTGAAGATGCTAAAATATAAGATGTGTTTAACATTCGCTACATATTTCATTTTTTATTATTCTGAAATGTGGAAATAGCGATAATGAGGAATGATTCACATTTAGGTTCCTTTACTTTTATTCCACCTTGATGTTTACCTAGTTTGCTACCAATACCATTTACGTTGACCTTAATGTTGACCTTAACTTTTGTAAATTTTTTGCTCGCCACAAGAGTGACATCTCAATTCAATGTAGTGTGCATCTTTTCAGAAGCCCTAATTACATATTCGCGTATGGAAATGAAGTGCGGCCTGTCACTGTGGCTGTGATGCGGATGCTTCACATGTACCGCAGACGCTGTCAAGAAAGACTTCAATCAAAAACAACCGTCTCGAACGTCTAGCTACACTTTCCTCTTTCTTTTTATTAAGATCCCCGCAGTATGAAATGCAGTGAGGGGGAGGTAAACGCAAGAGGATGATGAGGTAGGATCGTGGGGCGGGGGGAGTCCATCTCAGGCAGAACTGATGTGGTTCTATCCATATTCATATTCAGCAGCAGCTGTTATCGCTTAAAAGGCTTTCTAATTACAACAACAAGACAAAAACTGCTTGGATACGGGCCAGACCCGCTAAATGATAAAATAAGCGCCCGTTCTCTCACGCGCTCTCCCCCACTTTCTCCCCCTCTCTCTTAATCTCCACAAAGCACCTTGGATTCTGCTCACCCAAATACATGCCAATGAACAGGGAAAGTGCCATTCGGAGATGCAGGTGTCACATTTGATAAGAAACTTCTGGATTAAATATGCTGTGGCTAATGAGCAGCCGGGCGAGCCAGCGAGGGTGCGACCATGGGCACGATTGTTCTCGGGCTGATAACATTCTGTGAAAGAAACAGCCAAATTCCATCATTTAATAAACAGCCCCGGCCTCTATCAGAAAGAGTGTCTGGATCCCAGTGTTAAGTGGGAGACATCGCTGTTCCGGGGGATTCCGTAAGGTGTGGAGGTGCGGAGGCAAACAAATCGCACCATATTTACCCCCGTTTATTTGTGTGCAACTGCCTGTGTTAATCATATAGGTTTAGCATCATATTGACAAGAAGTAAATGATGAACACATTTTCATTTTGGGTGAACTATCCCGTTAAAGGAGTAGTTCACTTTCAAAAGAAATGTTCATGATCATTTACTCACCCCCATGTCATCCAAGATGTTTATGTATTTTTTTCTTTAGTCGAAAAGAAATGAAGGTTTTTGATGAAAACATTCCAGGATTTTTCTCCATATAGTGGACTTTAATGGACTCCAAACGGTTAAAGGTCAAAATGACAGTTTCAGTGCAGCTTCAAAGGGCTTTAAACCATACCAGACGATGAATAAAGGTCTTATCTAGCGAAACCATCGGTCAAAAAAGTATATGCTTTATAAACACAAATGCTCGCCTTGCTCTGTTCTGCGATGCGCGTTCATGACTTCACAAAATATGTAATTACGTTGAAGAGGTCACGCTTGACGTAGGCGGAAGTACCGAGTCAGTGTTTAAAGGTTGAACGTGCAAGTTTTCAACGTAATTACGTGAAGTCATGAACAGAGCAAGGCGAGCATTTGTGTTTATAAAGCATATACATTTTTTTGTTTGTTTTTTAATGACCGATGGTTTCGCTAGATAAGACCTTTATTCATCGTCTGGTATGGTTTAAAGCCCTTTGAAGCTGCACTGAAACTGTCATTTTGACCTTCAACCGTTTGGAGTCCATTGAAGTCCACTACATGGAGAATAATCCTGGAATGTTTTCATCAAAAACCTTCATTTCTTTTACACTAAAGAAAAAAAAACATAAACATCTTTGATGACATGGGGGTGAGTAAATGATCATGAAAATGTATTTTGAAAGTGAACTACTCCTTTAAGACTTGCTCAAAAGAGGTCAAAGGTCATACTGACAGCATATGAAATCATGTTGGACCGGACTGAAAGAAAGGAAAAAGGAAAAGAGGGATGCGGGTCTTGACCTGTCACTCATAAGGAGCTTAGTTCACCCAGCCAGTCAAATCTCACATTCTGCCAGCATTGGCTTTACCCGGACCAGTAGGCTGGCTGTCAGGAAGACGATTCATTTCTCAAAGCTCACATTAAGAAATTGGAAAACGGCCGGGTAATTTTTTTTGGCAGACCTGTCAAGCTACCAGCGCTCCTCAATATGAACCTGAAAGCCAGGGGTGGGGTGCGCTGTGAGGAAAATAAGCACAAACTTCACAGCCTCATGAATATACAGAAGATCCTCATAACTTCACACACTGCTGCCCCGGCCAGATGACTGGCCGTGCCTCACAGGAAGCGGCGCGATGCCCCTCCGGTGTCTGTTTGATGTAGCGTGCGGGCCTGTAGATCAATGAGAGCACAGGTGTGTGGGGCAGATGGTCCTGAGGTGATACCCGGGGCGGTGAAACTCAGCCTGGCCAGGAACACTGATGCTCCATCAGGGCAGCCCCCGGGGAACAGAGCTGTGTGACTGATGCACTCGGGGATGCGCCGAGTTGAGATTTATGGAACGGAGTCGTAGTAGTGAACTTCCTGCGGTCTCGCGCACGCTTGCTGCTGCGTTGGCAAAATCACAGTCGCTTACTGTGTGAACCCTTTTCTTCAAATTCTCCGATGGTTACTATAGTTCTCTCCATAATACATACTTTGTGTACCATACTTGACCTTGGTATCTCTCTCGAACATTTCTTTTAGAATGTTATTTTGTTTTATTTATTTTTTTCGGATGACTGTGTTGCCATTTTTATTGTGTTAACAACTGTAGAAATGCACACTACTGAATTTACTGGTTGTTATTTGACAATAATGTGGAAATGTTTTGATATTTTTGAACGATGTTTGTTTGTCATACATAATGTTTGTGTGTTATTGATAAGATCATGTTGTGGGCTGTGTGACAAATACATCTGGCTTTCCAATAGTATTTCGTAGCCGATCATCCTGTATACTGACCAAATAACAAATGGGCTAAATCAGATAAAATTGTATTTCTGTTGACGCCTCCAGAAGCCTTACACAGAACAATAGAGGAAAAATGAAAACAACTCATTCTGAGGTTTTTATGTATTAGGTGTTCACTTATTAGGTGCCCTGATGCCAGAATCAACTTCACAACATGATTCTAAACAATCTTTACATAAATGATCCGATGATGAACAACACGAGGCGTGCGTAACAGTATAAATGGTATTTAACACAATCAGATAGCAAGAATCAATTTGTATTGATATATTGATAAATGACCTATATTGATATTGGTGATGAAAGGGGTGAGGACATCGCCACCTTGTGGCAAAGACATGACTCAGTTACTGCACAGCGGTGCTTTTTTCAACTGTTGAAAGATCCAAACATTGGCATTGATTTATTGGTTTGAAAGAGGGAGGAAAGATGAATGTGAATTTCATTTATATTTCTCATCGTGCTCACAGTGTGCCGTGCCAAAATAAGCCCCGTCTAGTCGAGTTGCTCTGTTTTACTGCCAGATCTAAGATTTGATGAATACTTTAGTTTGTGAATGTTGAAGTAGTTTTCTCTCCCGATGAATTATAATTTGTCTTTTACAAACTTATTATTGTAGCTGTAGTACATACTTCTGTATTTACTGCTGTTCTCAATAAAAAAATCCTGACACTGTATGAAGAAATGAATAATTACACACAATGGTATTTTGTGTGAAACTAAACGGTTACCATAGTCAACATTTGTAACGATTTGTGTATAATAGTTTTTGTGTGTGTGTGTGTGTTAATTTCCACAGTTTTAGTACACTACAGTAAACCATATTGATTGAATAAAAAACACGTCAACTCCTCATGTCAGACCCACCAAATATCGCATCCAAACACATGCAGTTAGCGGTCCTCTCCACGAGGCATGACAGCCCACCCCAGGTCACCTCTTCTTTTGACACGCTGTCAGAGAACGTCCACGCATCTTTCAAAGGTAGCGTCGAGTGTGCTACATGCTCATTGTCCAACTCTCCAATTAGTGCACGTCTTAATTCCAGCATTTAGCGCCGGCGTATCATGTCTCTTCTAGTTATCTCGTGTTCCAGACTTTTGTAAATAGTCATATTTAAAACTTTAATCCCCTCAATGGAAGATGACGTGCAGACAGTAAGCCTGTCATTTAGCGAGATAAATGTTATCTCAGTCACAAAGCCATCCTCTCCTATTTAAATGGCTAATGAGTTTGTTCTGTGGACTCCAGTGGAATGTTTCATCCGCAGCCCTTCAGTTTGATAATGCTGTACTTTTATCCGAGATGTCCATTCTCTTTAGCAATAGGGAAAATGTACCGTCCCGGACTTGTTTGTTGCAGCTTCAAAGGCTTCCACACACACAGTATGTGGGCAGGATAGAGCTGTACGTGGGCTCAAAGAGTGAGCGGTTATTAAGTTTGTGTTTGCAGATTCTCAAGTATTTAGTAAAACAGATAAAGAGAGAAGCTTACCAAGGCTGTTTCTGCAAACACGGCTTTGAGGTCTTGCACTGATACCAGACAATTGCCAAAAAAAAAAAGTGATTCATATATGTGGTACCGTTCCGTGCTATGTTTTGGGCTCTTGTCACAGTCAATATAAGTAATTCAAACTAGTTTTTAAACATTATTGCTCATCTACATCTGTTCATTCTGTAAAAACTTTTATGTTGATCGTATGTGCATTTGCGTGTTTTTTTTAAGATGTATTTGTATATATAGACTGTATTTTATCCAAAGCGACTTACAAAGAGTTTAAGGAGCAATAGGCTATGTCATACAGGAATAATAATGCAATAGGTGCCAATTCAAAGTTACTGGTTTCAAACCACTAAACCACTACCTAATGAATTTTTCATTAATTTGTCCGTCAAGTATTCACAGAAGAGATTGCTTAGCTATGTGCTTAAATATACAAAAATCCTCTTAGTATCAAAATGTGCCGTTATCCTTGAACCTCTAAGAAACATAACTGCCGTTAAACTCACTTAAACCCCTCGCTTTGCTTCTGTTTTGCAGGAGGACATGTGTGGTGCTCCACAACCCAAAATCTTATTGAGGGAGACGAACTTTCTCCCTGTGTTGTGGATTTGCAGCCTCATCTTCAAACGCCAGCCCGATCTCCCTACGGTCAAGGGATGTACCCGGCCCGACAGCTGGACGGCATCCAACTCCTTCCTCAGCAAGCAGCCATGGCGTCCATACTGCCCGGCGCTATCATCAACAGTGAGTGCCGCGTTATCAGGCCACTGCCACACTGGATACACTGATTAATGTGCTCGGTTAAAAATGGAAATCCATGTCAAAGAGTCATCACAGCTCTGATGTGCATGTTTGTCATGGATAAGGGAATTACCAAGGGTCGAGGATGACCTTCAGCTTTCTGCAGGAATTTGATATTTACCCTCTTCTGTTCTCTAATCGCAGTTCACAAGAGTTTGATGCGAACAACAGCACATTTGCTTTGATGGGGTCTGTAGGGTCAGGTTATGTGCTTGATGCGTCTGATATGCGCTTGAGTGGATTTTCCGTAGCGTTCCTTTTTGATTATCGTTATTATTTTTGATAATCAATTCGCAGGATTTACAATTCATAGTTTGTAAACGTTTTAGTCTTTAAGCTTCAAAACTCAGTATGGATGTGCTTGTGTCCCGTTTTCTGTCTTTGTAGAAGACATCTTCCTCTGCAAGGCGTGTGGCATCTGGTTCCGGAGTGAAAGAAACCTCCAAGCCCACCTTATGTATTACTGCAGTGGGCGGCTAAGGGACCCTGAGATGGTGGCAGAGAAAAACGCCAATATCAGCCATCAAATGCTCCGCAGTTGCACATACCCACAATGCAATATGAGCTTTGCCGGCTCAAATGCCCTTGACATGCACTTATCTACACATCATAGTGAGTAGTTCAAGTTCAGTTTCTTTATAGTCGATTGCTATAAGACTAAAGTTTGTTGCCATTTTATGTTTTAAGTCTAGCAACTAGTCTTTGACCACGAGCCCAGCCTACTGTACGTGGCAGTCACCAATGCTCTTGAAAAATGTCATGAGTTAGATATGATCTCACTTGTAAAGTGCAACGGCTCAGCGTGTCAAAAGTATATTGACTAACCACTCGGCCCTGGCTTAAAACGCACTGACAGTTATCGGAGTGATCATAAACATTCTATTAACCCCTCTATTTATCTTTTTTGTTTAAAGGTCTCAAGTCAGATGAGATCTCCACTGGAAGCAACTTGAAATGCACAATTTGTGACTACACTGCTGAAACACTTATGGTACTCCAGCACCACATCCTTTCCCACCTGTCCCAGACCGGCCTGAGATGTGATCACTGCCACTTCACGTTCCAAACCCCCGGAGAACTGGCCAAACACCAGGAATTACATGGACATGGCAGTACGGGCAACAAACTCATCAAAGAAGACAAAGCGGATAACTCTCGTAGTATTCTTGCAGGTAGCCCTCAACAAGGTAAAACTAATGCAAACATAAAAGACCTTCAGGAAAGTGCAATACAACGTTATCTTGGTGAAGTCGCTGAACCAGAAAGCACAGAAAGTGGTCAGTCATCCATTAAGAGCGAGGGCAAGTCGGGAAACAAGGCCGGCGTATCTTTTTCCAGAGTAAAGTCAGAACCCTCCAGTCCCCGTTTGGCCTCCTCTCCCATCCAACACCACCTGCCTCCTGCCTTCCCCATACCCCCTTTCATGCCACATGTCCCATTCTCACAGGAGATTACCGTGGCCCCACAAGCATCTGAGATTTTGGCCAAAATGTCAGAGTTGGTGCATCGCAGGTTACGCCATGGGGGAAACTCTTATCCTCCAGTGATGTACAGCACACTTGTGCCAAAAGGAGCGACATGCTTTGAATGCAATATCACCTTCAATAACCTTGATAATTATTTGGTGCACAAGAAACATTACTGCAATAGTCGCTGGGAACACACACCCAAGCTGAATGAGTTTGCCGGACTTTTGGATAAACCAGCAGGCACCGCGAGTCCTAAAATTGGAGCCAGTTTGCCTGTTGTGATCAACGCTGCGCATCCTACTAAGGTTAAAGGTCACGAGTCAACCCCTGAAGGCGGAAAAGTCTCTGATGAACTTACAGTGCAGGTTAAAAAAGCATCAACTCCGTCCGGCGCACAGGAGAGGCCAAATGGCACCCAGTTGGATTTGCAAAGCCCAACCATGCCACCCACCGAGAATGACATTGACCCTAACCAGACAACATGTGAGGCATGCAAGATCACCTTTAGTCGACATGAGAACTACGTGGTGCATAAACAGTATTACTGTGCCACTCGCCATGATCCTCAGGTGAAACGTGCACACAATAAAGGACCAGCCAATCAGAAGATGGTTCGGGCTCGTAAAAGAAGAAAGGCGTATGAGCTGGCCACTCCAGAACAAGAACAAATGCAGCATATGGGTGTGCCATCGTTCCTTTGTATGCCCACCCTAGGAGCTTCATACATGCCGAAAGACACAATGGAGAGTTTCAGGGACCATCAGAGATACAACATGATCCAAGGTCTAGTACCCAAATATCCGGAGGCTTCATTGACGGTAGCAAAATCAGCTCTTGTCTCAAAATCCATTACATTATCTAAGGAGGAGTGCGACGCGCCCATAGATCTAAGTAAAAAATGCACACCACAGTTTGGTAACACCCCACTGTCACCCAAAGGGCTTTTGGATTATCATGAGTGCGCTGTGTGCAATATAAGTTTTAACAAAGTTGAGGACTATCTCAAGCACAAACAGAACTTCTGCCCGGGCAATGTTCTGCAAAATTCTTCCTCCGAAAACAAAATACGTACAAGCATCAAAAAGGAAGGCCATAGAAAGACAAGCAACATCTTCGAGATCCCAGCTTCTCATGCAAAGAATGAGCATCCAAATGCAGCGACGTCTGTCAGTGACGACCATCCGATCCCAATAAAAGATGATCCCATGTTTCAACCCCCCGGGGGTTACCCATGTGCAAAGAAAATGAAACCCGGTGAACAAATCTGGCCTTACTACGAAAGCAAACCCACCGACTACGCGACCGGGATGCTTGTCACGCCGAGCGAACGAAGACAAAGTCCCAATGAGGGCTGTGAGGGGGAGAAAGACCAGCCGATGCCTGATGGGAGCCATCTTAGCACAGATGACCATGAGAGCCAGGGCAAGACATCATTCTTAAACAACAGCCTCGAACTAGACGACAAAGCAGGGGACACGCGTTCCAGTACACCAGATATCCCCACAGACAGACCCGTCAACCGTAAGGATAGCACAACTTTGATGCCATCTCCAAAGACCGAGGAGGTCTCGACAAGCATCAAGAGAGTATTGACTGGGTCCATTGCCGCCACTGGTAATGTTAAGTACTGCCGTCCTTGTGACATCCAATTCAACAATCTGTCAAACTTTATAACACACAAGAAGTTTTAATTGTTCATCACACACGGCAGAGCATGTGAAATAGCGCTCTGGCTCTTTGTTTTAAAGCCGTTTCACACTAATAAAAGAAAGTCAACCAGAGCTTCTAATGCTGTCAAATGCCAAGTGCGTATTATTGTACTGTGAGAGCACATCCATGTGACGCACACACACGCAAAGCAGCTTTCCTTCGCTCTCACGCAAAATTGGACGTCCGCTCTGGAATGGAAGGTTTTCACTTAAAACATCTCTCTCCTCTTGTGAAGAGAGCTTGCGTGCACTTGTGAATATCTCTTTCCTACAATCTACTCTAACAAGTGTGTAAAATAAACTATTGACAAAATTCTTCAACCATGCACATTTGACTTTTCACAAGCTGCAGTTTTTTCTTAGTAGTCAATAACATTTGTATAATTCTGTGCCGGTTTACACAGCAGCAGGCGGACAATCAATTCAGGAGGTTTATTCTACAGTCATTGAATGGAAAATTGTTTCAATATTTGTTGGGTATTGTGTGTTAATACTTTTTAGTGTTTACGTATTTATTTATTTATTTAATAATAGTTCCAGCTCTAAGTAATGCAGATTTGAAATGAAAGTTTACAGATTCTCTTTAATGTCTTATTTAGAAGTACAGAGGGGAAGCCACGTGAATAGTAAAACTATGAAAAAAACAAAGGTCTACTGAGGACATACTGTTGATATTGGAGTAACTTCTGCCTTGACCACTGTGTCAAAGCAAGTTCTGGCAATCAAGTTTTCCTGAATAATTATCAATACATGTAGAGTCTAGTTTGTTCTTTATGCTTCAATATGATTTCTCTTGTTAATGCAGAACTCTTCTTACAAAGGTGACCGTCTGTGTTTGTTGATTCATGGTATCTTTTTTAAATATTTGGCTTCTAGTGCAATACTTTTTGAAAGATTAAACGCTATTTAAAAGCAGCATTACATTTATACTTGGACCCCATAAACTGTATGGAGTTTTAATGGAAGCCGAAGGATGAAGTTTACCCCTAGTGTGGATGACCACTTGTAACCTTTGCTTAAAAAATGTTGTCAAAAATGTGTTGCTATGCATGTACCTGTATGGAATGAAATTCCAGAAATGTTGGAAATGTTATTTTATGTGGCATAAAAATTAAAATTCATCTCAGGACAGGGGTGTGTTAACTGGAATATACAATAATTGTATATATTTAATGTACTTTATGTACGTTTCGCCTGTAGATTACTTAAACCAACACAGGGGTTTGTGAACTTTGCAGCACACTACACAAAACACTACCACCACCTAGTGTTAGTCACAATTCAAGACCTTTTATTACCTTTTATTACCTGCAGTTTTATACAAACATACAAAGATATTAACGTCTTCAGCCATGGTGAATATTTTGCATTTTTTATCTGAATTTAAAAAAGTGTCCGACACACAAACATCGGAGTAACTTGATAAACATGGTCTCACTTGACAGAAAACCCTCTACATTTTTACAATTTGACAATTACTCTATGTTACTCTTAAGTGTTCGATCGGTGAAGTATATAGGAATATTTTCGAGATTGAGAGCTTTTACTTGATACATGATACAAAAATCACAGAGAAGAACCCCTGGTGACACCAACTGCTGCATGCAAAGGTTAGTAACTCTATAAAATGTGAAATAATTAGACATTTTAAGGGTATTGTCAGGCCGGGGCGGAGCTAGGGGTGGCCTATGGAGGCTGAAGCCACAAATGTTTTCAGTAAAGCCCAGAATGTTTTTAATACGATGCCCTGTATGAATCACTTAGGGGTCGTTTACATTTGGCGTCTTTTGCACACACAACTTCATTATTTTATATGTAGACGGCTCGCATTGTAGAGACAAAATGTATATTCGAACTCACATGTGGAAGTCTCTGGGCTAATCATTATTCCCATCAAGGCCATATGTGTTTACATAGCTGTACATTTATGCCTTTCAAATTTGATTTTAAATTGAAATGTCGAATAGTGTCACCGGTTACACCATTGGACTTTTTTGCTAGGGGCCAATTTTAGTCAAATATCACTAAACTATCACTAGTTTGTGATGCTAGTTAAAGATGTAATATAAACTAAGCCATAACTTGGAACTATTTTCAATTCTTCAATGTTGTATTTTTTGAGAAAGTTGTGCTTTATCCACAACTTCAGAATCAAAGCCCTGAAAGTCCAAGATAAATTATGATAAATCAGATCATTCTGTTGCATTCACATGCATAAAACACAAGACCACGTATACACACGCACTGACACACGCAAGCACGCACACGTACACACAGCGTGGTTATCTCAGAGAAGCACACATTTAAGATAAAAGAGAGAAACACAGGTCAAATATAATAAGGACTATAAATTCCTATATGTTATAATAAAAAAATTAAGCAGAATTTTACATTTTAAAGTTATATTAATACATAGGAAACTTTAAATTCTAAAGCTGATGTCAGTCCATTACACTGATTGAGTAAGACCATGTAAAAAATGGAATTATAATGAAATTAAAGATCGGGTAACACACAGGGTTTCTGCCAATCTCATATTAATTTTGAGCACCTATACAGTAGTATTGCATACGTCGTATCTTCGAAGAGTATCTAGTTTGATCAAATTTATAAAAGAGAGATACAGCTGTGCGATTATTTCCGGAAAAACACGAGCTGCTGGAGGCAGGCAATGGGACCGAACAGCAGCACGAGCACTCAACAAATCATCACATTAATCCATTCGTGTTTGGTACATTATACACGTACAGGCCTATTGCCAACAAAACACAGACATATGACTTAGTTTGACTTACTGTGTGCAGTTCATGTCCGGCATCTTTTAGGAATGTGACCGCGCCATCTATCAGTTTCAAATGATCTCCAAATCCAGCGTTATATCCACCATTAATATAACATCCATAATTGAAATGCCGTGAACAAACAGACACATCTAAACTTCACTATCACAATAGTAACGAGCTGCAGGCCCACAGCGCAGCCAATCTTGAAGCAGCGCAGACAATCTTGATGGTAAGGCGGTCTCGCTCGTCGGTTGGCGCGTGAGCGGGCTCTTACTTTCAGTAAAAAAAATTCTGTACGTGTTTCTTATAATATGCAGGTTTTTTGGATTCATGTAGAACATGTTTTTGAATCATTATGTGGGACAAAATTAATATACAGAAAAAATATTTTCTGAGGATAATAAAATGGCCAAAAGTAATAGTTTTTTATTTTAAATCTTATCTACAAAGTGTCACTTTCACAAATGCAAGTGGTCTGAAAGAAACCCCAAAATTATCCAGTTTAAGCTGGAAATGAAAAATTGAAGCACAGTTTATTGAATTGTCTCTTTATACCCCCTCGACTTTCTTTGTTTAAGATATGGATATGGGGTGTGATGTTATTCGTTTTTATGTTATAAGCATTGTATGTTTGATATATTTTTAATTTAAAAAGTTAAGGGCATGGGGCATAAAAATTTGTATTGAATGCAGCCAGGGCTTTCTTAAAGTGAAGAGGATGGATCTGCACCGGCATATCTACACACTCTCTTACACATGACACCTCATCCAGAACGCTTTGGTCAGCAAATAATCAATGCAAACATAGTTTATTTCATGACTAAAAATTGTTTTTATTTAATTAAAATGTTTTTAAAATGGATGACTTTGTGACACCAATGAACCATTCAATAAGTCAATAAGAGCCAGATTGGAACTCCTCCAGCATCTTTGGGTGATACCAATGTAGAGGTTATAGGGTGACAGATCAGTCATCATTATATAAACTGCATGACTTGCAAACTTTGGTTTTAATTCTTACGGTTTGTATTGCTTTTGCAAGTAAGATCTAAAAAAACAGCAACAGCTTAGCTTAGATCAGGTGCCAGCTGCATAAACTTAGCCGATAAGTTAAGACTGTGTCTTAACAACTTGTCTCACTGACTAGTTGTTATTTAGGACCAAACAGTCTTACCTTTCAGATTTCAATTAGAACAATCTATAATTTTTACGTAACTGACTTTAAGAAGCTATGACCAGTCTTGAAGAAAAAAATGAGACGACTAAACTAAATAGTTTATGCACCTGGCTCAACATCTGCTTTGAAACAAAGAGTGAAAGTTGATGGGTGATACGTTTACATGCCTTTATTTTATTATTTTTATTTTTTAAAACATCGGCCCACTCACTCACTGCCCTTCAATCCAGCCTCTTCAAAATCTGTATTCTCTAGAATAAAAATGGGTTACCATTGATTCTTATATTTGACTATAAATATCAGTAGTTATATTAATAAACATCATTATGTCTCTCTAAACCTCTTAAACCATACAATAAAACGCTGCAATTATTGTGTATCGTCATGTTCAGTCGATGCATCAGTAGATCTTACAATAGTGTCATCATATCGCTGACAAAAGATGTTTTAAAAAAGTTCCCCTTCAGCTGTTTCACCCCTACGCGATAGGGGGCAGAGCTGGGCGATTTTGCAGCTTCTCTGCGAGCCTAAATAGTGTAAGAAAATATAGAGAACGAAAATAAAAAATGTCTTGGTAGAAATAATGAAAGCAATATGTTACATGTATGTTACGATTTGTAGAAAGACAAAGAAATTTGAAGGAACAGGTCCACAACCCCCATCATTTTGACTATAAACATTGCTGCTTGAATACAAACGACTTTTAATTTGAAAAAATATCGAGCTTCCCCACTTTTATTATGAATACCGACATTGTTGTGTTTTTTCCACGCTGAGCTAACGCACCGAGAAAATGTCTAGAATTTATGTGGGAAAATTAAGCTATCGCGCCACGGAGAAAGACGTGGAAAGGTTTTTTAAAGGCTATGGGAAGATACTGGAAGTGGACCTGAAAAACGGGTGAATTATATTCTCATGCAAGCGCGTTACATTTAACGTTAACGTTACAGCCGATGCAGTTGAGGTTGAACTGTTTGTTCTTTGCTAAAGATACGTTTCATTATACGCTGATATTTAATTCATTACATAAATACAGAGTGAGAAATAACATAAGAAAAAAGAAAACTAGTGATAATGCTTATATTTAGATTAGTCTTAAGCAATATATTATATACGGAATGGACGATTTTCTAATCGCATTCAAAAGCCAGATATGCCTTTTTGTCCTTTCAAAGCCTCTGTTTTACATCCCATCTCTCGCTCTTTTCAGGTATGGCTTTGTGGAGTTTGACGACCCTCGTGATGCAGATGATGCTGTGTATGATCTCAATGGTAAAGATCTTTGTGGAAAGAGGGTGAAAGTGGAGCACACCATAGGGCAGAGGCGTGATGGTGGCAACAGATATGGAAGAGGTAAGATATTGACGTAATCTCCGTGGAGCTAAACTTTTTTCTTTTGTACAATGTTAAAACTTTGTTAAGCTTCTCAGCAAAGATGTCTGGTTTAAAAACAGTGAATCACGTCTTTGTGTAAGCAATGAGAAGCCTGAAAAATAGTATGTAACATTACTGCACTTGCATTTACTAAGGAAGCAGAATTGTTTCATGGGTGATACTTCAGTTAGAGGGACTTTTTTGTTCCTTAACATGATTTCCAATGATATAATAGCCCATATTACAATAGCTTTGAAAAATTTATTGTGTCTCACTTAATACATATAAAAAATTGGCCATTTTAGCCTTGTCCCTTGCTTATACGAATATAATTAAGACCTTTTCTATATAATTAACCAGCATGTATGTGTATTTTTTGTATCTGAGATAGAAGAAATGATAAGTGACGGGGTAAAATAAGTGCATTTTTTAAAGTACTTTTAGCTCAATAAATGTTTTTTTTGCAAAAATTCAAATTATAAAACAAAAAATCACATCATCGCACGTGAATACTAACGCAGATACGTTTGATCAATTGCTCCGATCTTTATTTCAAGACATAATTTTTTTAAGATATTTCAAAGTAAGCAGTTACGTTTCATTTTTCCAAGTTGTCAGAAGCGCCTCTAATTGAAGAATTACCATGATCTTTGTGTTTTTGTGCACAAGAAACAAAGTAATTCTAACACTGTAAATTCTGCTTGATTATTTGCAGAATGTTTTTGCAAATGCAATAAAGTGAACTATTTTTATTTCAATTTTTTTATTCAAAATATTGTCAATAAAGATTAGAAATTAATTGAATAATGTTTTATTAAAAGAGCCTGCCCCTTTTGCTGGCCATGGTGTCTCCCTTCCCATGACCAAACTGGGCCCCTGGGCAGACCATTAAGCGAGCCAAAGTGAACCAGGACCACTTTTCCCATTAAGCCAGGTGGTGAGGATGCCAAAATGTTTAGAAGATGTGGGTTAAGCTCTTTTTGGTGTCTAAATAATTTGGTTTCATTTCTTTACCTTTATAAAATCAGTTTAGATTTAAGGACAGCGTAAGTATGGTATTTGGTGAAGTATTGTTAAAACTACAGTAGAGTTTGTAATGGATGACACTCTATTAAAACTAAATTCATTTGTCTAATTGTTTATATTACAGTTTTTGTAGTATTGATCTTTTGTTTACACATAAAATGTCTGTCTTAAAGTTTGTGTTTGGTACTGTATTTTCTATCGTCTATCTAGACCTCTTTACATCTTATTCTCATCACTTTGAAGGTAACCGGTTTGGTCGTGGAGGGGGAGACAGACATGGCCCACCTACACGCTCAGATTACAGGCTTATTGTGGAGAATCTTTCTAGCCGCTGCAGCTGGCAGGATCTGAAGGTACAGGGCACACACCACTGGAAAAAAAAATAGTCTGGCTTCTTGCAAGCTTCTGCACTGTGATGTAACCAACGTATTCCATGTATCTACACATGAATATGAGTAACTTGCTATAAAAGAATAATTCTGTGTCATGAGACTAACATGTCACTGTTTCATACAAGGACTACATGCGACAGGCTGGTGAAGTGACGTATGCTGATGCTAATAACGGCCGCAAGAACGAGGGCGTTATAGAATTCAGGCAGTACTCGGACATGAAAAGAGCCCTCGAAAAACTTGACGGCACCGAGGTCAATGGAAGAAAGATCGTCTCATTGAGGACCGCCCTGGTGCCAGACGCCGACGGTCCTTCTCCCGCAGCAGCTCCAGGTGAAAATAGGCAGTAGTTAAATATTACTCTTAGTATTCTGATGTTTGGTAATTGTGGTTAAGCAAGCTAACTTTGTACACATGATCTCTACAAAACTCTAAAGTATCTGGCTTTATTCACACATCTCCCAGGTCTCGCTCTAGGAGCAGGAGGTCTCGCAAGAGCCGAAGTCACAGTCGAACCAGCTGTCGCTCAAGGTAGGCAACTAAAACATACGTCTGTACAAAGACTTGGATCCATAATACAAACTTAGTTGGATGTGAAACGACAACGGTGTAGTTAAGGTACATTTTGAATTAGTTTAGTATATGGGATGTTATACCAAAGTGCTTTTTAAAGGAATAGTTCACCCGAAGATCAAATATATCCCATACGTTACTAACCATTCATGCCACCCTAGGTGTACATATAATATTTTCTTCTGCTGAACACAATTGGAGTAATGTATAAGATCCCGACTCTTCCTACAGCTTTATTATGCCATTATAGAGTGACTGTGTTTGTGAAGCTTCATCATAAAAGTAATCCACACAACTCCAGCAGATTAATAAATGTCTCCTGAAGCAAAACGATTCGTCTGTGAGCAAAAACTGTTAATATTATGATCTTATTTAGCCAAGAATTGGCGCCGCATCGAGATGGAAAAGTTCAACTTTTCAGAGTGCCGCAGCGCGCAGGGCCTTAGCTGTTATAGAATGTCCTGTAGCCCACTGCTTCGTGGGGCTTATTGCTTTTACAAAACGATTCCATATGCGTAGCAAGACCAAGCAACAGTGGCACAGCGATACTTAGACTATGTTAGTGATGGCAGAAAAGCTTTGAATCAATCGCTAGGCAAAATTATTCAGGTTTTCCATGCATTCGAAACACCACCAGCTGGCGCCGTCTGCTGGTGAAAAGGTTGTAAATGCATCGAGATCTCAGGCCAAACTCAAACACTGATTATACAAAACATTAACAATTGCCAACGTTTTCTTATAAATGTAAGGTTTTAAAATAAATTATAAATCTATACATTTCATTAAATATTACTGCCTGGATTTTGTGTTTTCGTTGTATTTTATTATATTTATTAGAGCAATTAACTATTACTTTCCTCACGTGTTTGTCAGTAAAGCTGTGTAGACAAACGTACATCTGGAAAGGGACAATGTTAAAATGATTTAGAAGTCTTTATTGTTAGGTATATTTGGTCCGAAATATGCTATTTACAATAATTGTGTTTTTACAACAATTTTAGAAATATCGGCCTTCCCCCATTTAACTATTGATTTGATATGTTTTTTAAAACTTTTTTCCATCCTTTTCAGACATTCAGGCTCTCGATCACGCAGCAGGTCAGTCGGCAAGAAGGCAAAGGACAGGAGCACTAGAGGAGAGATGGAAGAAAGCAGCAGTGGAGCTCGCAGCCCCCACAGCAAAAAGAGCAAAAGGGATGACTCGCAGTCTCGTTCCAGGTCTCCATCAAAGTCAAGGAATAACTGGTCTCTTTCCAAGGAGTCTAGGAACAAGAATCGGGAAGCTCAGAGTGATGAAGAAGGCAGAGGGGCTGAAGGGTCATGCTGGTCAAAGTCCCGCTCTCGATCTAGGTCACAAACGCCCCCAGATGCTGATCTGCAGAGGAGGTCCAGATCCAAATCTCGCTCTCGTTCGCATTCGAAATCTTATTCTCGATCCCGCTCACGGTCTAGGTCATAAAATTAGATGTTGTCCTTTCTTGCCCTACATTCCTCTTCTGATATCCAGTTTTTAGTTTTTTCTTTTATTCTTTTTACGATAAATTGATAAAGATTTGGTTAAATACTTCCTTATTCATTGTTGGTTTTGCTGAATTCTTTTAGTCCCAGTGTTATCAAGAATGTTGCTCATTTCTTTTCTGTAAAACCCAATTCAGGTTTTTGTTTTTTCCAAGTAAACGAGAAAAATTACTTATTCATTTTATTAATCTCAAGCATCCTTCTTAGTATTTTTTGTTAGAATGTTGCTTGAATGTGTGTTAAGTCAAGAAAAGGAAAAGTGATCCTAGAATAGATGTCTAAACCTTTGCATTGCATATATGAGAAGTTGCCCCAATTTCAATTAAGTGTTAAGATGGGGATGATTTTATGTTATTCCTTTAGATCTTTTTACTATGAATTTCTCCATAAAAATAATAAAAAAACTGCCTCAGAATTTGTTTTCTGTCTAGTTCATTTGTTTCTCATTATTATTAACTTTTTTGCTAATTTAAACATTGTTCAAAAACGAACAAACAGTTTTAAATAATGAAGTTGTTAACTTGCTTAAGATTTCTAGAAGTTCTATAGACAGTATTTTTTTAGCTCATTTTTCATGTGGTGTGAACAATTTATTACCAATAACAATAGCGGCATACGAAGTAGCCATTTGATTACTTTCTGCCAGTGCTCAATGAACTTCAATGGCAAGTTCACACAAAAAACATTTGTTTCAGTCAGGTCAGTAAGGTAACAGCCTCCTTGAACCAATCAGAAGCATGTGCAATTTAATGGTTTACATGTGTGGTTGTGTATAATTGTATGATCTGATATGGGGAAGTTGGAGGAATGCTGTGCTCTGTGACTTATGATTTATATATAAACAAACAAACATAACTGTGCACGAGTTGCAGGGACATTTTGTGCCTAGCACATGGCATCTTTAGATTCTTCTGATGTTCAGAAAGGATTTAAAGATGCAAGGATGTGATCTCAAGACATTTTGATTGTTGGTAACCACAGCAATACCACAACAGTGATACAATAATGCCAAATAATAAGAATTCATCCAATACATTCGTGGGGGGAATGACACAAGACTAGTTCCCACAGTCCTGGAAAACTAAATGACCAGGGAGAAGCAGGTGTGACCAGGGGGGTGCGGGCTGGGGACCATGGTGGCTCAGGTCTTGCTGGTGGCCATGCAGAAGACATATTTAATGCATGTTGTGATCATTAGAGGTCGTGGCGTGGCACAGGAAAGCTCTGGAGGTTCATTGGCTGCAGTGCACTCACTCAGGACCTCGCTGGCTGTGATGCCCTCCTGCCTATGGAGGGTAAGATGATTTTTCCTATATGTCTCCTGTATTATTTAGTGCAAAGGTACTCAACTTCAGGCGATCACATTTCAACCACGTCATACACAAAGGGCCACCAGCTTGCTCCAGACTTTTGTGAACACTCATGCAAACCGTACAGATAGTACGGTTTGCATGAGGCAATAGATTACAGATAATCTGTTTCTTGCACATATCGATTATTTCACCTCAATAAATCTCTGGGATCAGCAAGTATTTTTTGTTGCCTGTATTGACTCGCAAAGTGACTGTGTCAGGTTGCTCAGACAGAATCCAAAGAAAGCAAAATATCCTTATTAAATAAACATAAAGGGCTTGACAACAAACAGATTGAATGAATGAAGAGTCATGTGTTCACGGTCAGACAGGAATCAGAGCATAAAGGCAAAGACTGTGAGTCGGACGTCATGCCCTGACACATAGGACTGTGATCCTGGGCAGTAATAGGACTGGACAATAAACACCTACAGTACAGTACATGACTGCTGGGAAATTGACAAAGTGCACCCAGAGACTTTCATTTATACATAATGCTTGTAGCATCAGATAAAGGTAACATCTAGGTAACATAGAAACATTCAGTGCTGCCCACAAAGTCAACACCATTCATTTAAAGTCAGGTGGGTGTAAACCTCTGAAAATGTATTATTAAAAAATATATTTAATTTCCTGTAAAACATTTAAGTATTTTTAAATCTTCTGAAGGACATTAGTAAATGAAAAAATAAGATGAATAAAAGAAATAATAACAATTTACATCAAAACCCGTTTCAGAGGTTTACACCCACCTGACTTTAAATGAATGGTGTTGACTTTGATGGCAGAACTGAATGTTTCTATCTATTGTAATAGTTGTGTACGAGTCTCTTGATTGTCCTCAATGTAAAAAGAGGAATCTCAACATCATATTACTGCTGGACATGAGTCAAATATCCAGAAATGCTGAAAAAGCAAAGATTGTGGAGGACCTGTGATTGTTTTGAAGATCAGTGGACAGTCTAATGACTCATGACCAACAAGTAACCCTTAAAGAACTGTGACTAAACATACAAACTCTCATTGATTGTTTAGGTAACATCATACAGTGTTAAGAATCAGGGGCGTTGGGCTATTTTAAGAAATTCTGTTAACATGGCTTTATTAAAAGGAACTTGCTTGTTCTATAAACACTGATGTGTTTTACCTTTCTGTTTTTTTATTTGTCTTATTTTCTCCTTTAAAGCTGCTTTGGAACAATGGACATTGTGAAATGCGCTATATACATAAACTTGAATTGAATTGAACCGTGCTTTGAGCTAAACATTTATTTACTGTTCTACTAATAAAGATGAAAAAATACCTACAATCTTGTATGAGCAAGGTCTCATTTTTGGACAAACCATCACTTTAAATATGGCCGTAGATTATTCATGGAATTGGGCATAGCTACTGTATAATAGCATTCATGTACTCGCCTTATGGCCAACACTGACTCTCATGCTGAACAATTGACCCCCCCCTCATGAACGAGGTCTTACAGTTCATTCAACGTGTTACTGTGAGAAATACAATTTAAAAGATGCTCACTAATGTAAGATATTATTTATTTTTATTACGGAGCGGGTGGACCACTCAGGGGCACCACCATTTTGAAATGATATACCATAACCAGCATGCCATGTGATCTACAGTTTACTACTATAAATAATAAAAGCAATGCAATGTAATACATCATTTTACATTTGCTTTGAGCCAGTGCTGCACAAGCACAATAATGTAGCCCTGCCATTGAGCCAAACAGAAGTGGGGTGGAAGAGGGCAGTGAAGTGACTGAACCGAGATACAAACTTTTTGAAAACTCACCCCTCTGGCAAGACACTATGGTCCACTTTTTGTCAAGAATACATTTAGCTGTTTCATTATTGTATTTTTTCTGTTACTGTTATCCACCAGTTCACCATATGGCAAGTTCCATGTAAGTCCACACTACTTGGCATTAAAGAAACGTCAAAGCAAACTCTGGGAAGCAGTCTGGGATCAATATTTCAGAACGTTTCACAATTTTCACACCAAGTCTCAATTAATTCATTACAAGTTCTCAAATGTTGTAAAGTATGAGACGTATACATTTGTTTGTAAACTGATGTTTATGTGCCGTCTTTTTTTTCTTGTTGATGCATGTGGAATGTTCTTTGTTATACAGTGCGATGTATACATTATGCATGCATTTTGTTGACAATAAAGCATTAAAAAAGTTTTCAAATGTTGCAAGCTTCCACGAGATGTCGCCAGACTTCAAGAATACAAAAATGTATGTTGTGTGTGTGTGGTAGTCCATCTCCATCCTTAATATTTATGCATGTTACCCAAATGCGCAAAAGATGCGTCTGCATTTCCATATTTCACTTCGGTGTTGCTTTACATACTCTTTTTCTATACTATCCACACAAACATTGAAAGAAGTTCCTTCAAAAAGAGAACAATGATAGCCTGTTGAATGTACACTGTCTAGTGGGCTAGCGAGGTCCACTGAACCTCAGATAAAGAGACGACGAAGGAGGCGCGCTCTGCTCAACACTTCGACCGAGGAGAACAAGACATGTGGACAGTGGTGAACGAGCAGAGAGACTACTGATGATGGGGCGAAATTCCTCTTTCCTGCAGTCAGAAAGTCCATTCTTTTAACCACTCGCCCTCATCTTTTGGAGAGGAACAGTTGTCATGGGAGGCGTTCAGCACTTCTCACGCGTTTGGATTGATGGAGAACCGCGAAACTTCCCATTGGATGAAGAACATCTCGAACATGTGTGTCAAGCGCGGCAGATTCATGGAACGTAAACGCGCTACATTGTAACAAAGGCAAGTACAACACATTCCGGACTGTCATTGCCCTCTGAAGCGGCTCATAATGTTTTTATGTGACCAGTAATGCCAACGCGTCAAAATCACTGCAGCTTTTACTAACACAGCTGCTGACTTGACCTTATTAAAGGTCGATGGATTTTTATTGTATTTATACAAACCACAAGTTTGAACGGAAATGCTTCATGTAGTCTACAACACGTAGAGCCGTGACATTTTATTTACACGACACGTTTTGACATTGAGATCTGTTTTAAAAACAAGTTTGGATTTCTTTGGCAATATTTTCGATGGGTGCTCATGTGTTTTATGAGGCGTGTTGCAATGTTAAAATGAACTTAGGCGTTATTTTTGTGCATCTTGTGCTAAGGTGGCATAAATTAATTTAGACCCATTTTAGACCCAACAGACAAGTTTTTCAATGTGTTTAGTTATATTATCACAAGCTTATGATCATTTTCATAAGGCGTCCTGCAGTGTCAGTCAGAAAGGATTAAGACTTGTTGTGTTTTTGAATATTGTCTATGCGGTGCTGGTTATAGTCAGAATCATCAGGTCACAATGTAAATGCATCGTCACACTGCAAACTGTAAACATAACATGGAGTCTTACTTTACTGAAATGGTTATTGTTTTAAAAGATGGTCTTTTGGGTGCTCAAATACTGGTCTGATCTGAACACCGTGATCGAGTGCAATTTGGATTCAAAGATCGATCTACAGCTGCTGTTTATACTTTAGGCTGATTTATACTGTATAATGAATTTTACCCATTTGGCAACTATAGCGAACAGCCGTTAAAAGTAAAGCTGAACCTGGTAATGGAAAAAGAGGTCTGGGTTTCATCAGTCAGGTCTTTTGATGAACCAGTCCACACGTACAGTATGCAAGATGCATAGCACTATACATAGTTTTTTTCTTATGTGGATCTTACTTAAAGAGTTTAAAAGTTGACATTTACCATTGCTGTATAGGTTGGAATTCATTCATTTATTGGTTTGTTTAAACAGGTAGTTGGTGGCAAACTCCTTAATATTATTAATGACAAAATCTGGCCACAACCTTAGTGTTTACATCTGGCCGCATGACTTCGTAGATTTAAAAACGGACTTCTTGCTTACAAGTTCCTCTCTAGATGAACATGCAAAGCATTTCCCATGAGTTTAAACAACCCAAACAAGTCAGAAGGATTGTAAATGACATTTTCAGAGTTGTTTAGAAGCCCCTTCCAATAGAGCTTTTGTTGTTCCAGAGTGAACTGGCCACATATAGTCATTTCTCAGCTCGTCCTCATTCCTCCTCCACTGGCATACACTTAGATCCTTTTAGTGATTTATTTACTCTTTGGGCTTGGTCTTCAAATAAAGTACATTGCCTACAATCTGAAAAATGACCAGCTTTTCCCTGACCACCTGCTTTTACAAATAAAAACTGGTATTGTACAGAGGCGGTCTTAAATGACCCAAAATTAGCCAACGTGCTGTTTAATATCTGGACTTTTAAGAGTTACCGGCTCGGCTGGATTATTATGTAATAGTGTTTTAAAGGCATACTCCACCCCAAAATAAAAATTCCTTCATGAATCCCCCCCCACGTTGTTTCAAATCTGTGTAAATGTCTTTTTTCTGTTAAACACAAAGAAATATTGGTCTAATTGGAAAAATGTTAGCAACTGACATTTCTGGGACATCATTGACTTCCATGGTAGGAAAAAATGATATGCTAGTCAAAGGACTGTTTGCTTTCCTAAATTCTTAAAAATATCTTATTATGTGTTCAACAGAACAAACACAAAATGATATAATAGTTTTTCCTAAGTATGGTAGTCAATGATGTCCCAGAAATGTCAGTTGCTTTAACAAAATATACTATGCCTCAAAACCATCATTTAAAAGATTGTACTCATTACGCATTTGGCAGACGCTTTTATCCAAAGCGACTTACATTTCATTGTATCATGCCGTAGAATCTTCCTCTAGGTTTCTGAGATATTTATCGTTTATTTGTATGGGTTCAAAAGGCATTTTTTCTTACTCAACTTGAATACATTGAATACTTTGTACCAAATGTTTTTTTCTGGATATAAAGGAGCCATCGCATGTTTCCCATTGTGTTTTTCTCTCAGATGTTGAAGGTCCCTATGGTCTAAGCATTTATCAGCGAACAGAAAACAGTGCACCTGTTTTCTTAAATTATTTAAAACGATACAAGTCCCTGTAGATGAAATATTAATAGACACCATTATAACAATCAGCATGCTTAAAAGAAAGAATAGCTCCTGAGAGCATTAACATTCAATAAAAATATCAAAACTATTTTAGGAGTCTGGAAAAAAAACATAGATCGTTTTTATTTAAGCCTCTTGACTTGAATAAGTTACTGAATGCATGTGACCATGAGTCCTTTCCATGACCTTTTTGCCCTTCCCTTTTCTGACCCCCTTTAGGGTGAGGTGTGCACTGGACCACTAGGCAATGAGGAGTCAAAAATCCTGCGATCGGACGTCGACTGCACCTTCCCGTCAACGCCTGCCACGTTTCAGTCTTCACTCCAGGAGAAAGAAAGAGGGTGTGATACAGGGAAAGCTGCGTATCCGCTCCATGCCTGGTGCCTTTCTGGTGCTCGGGGGGGTGGTTGTTATTGTTGGCACTGCACTTGCCGTGGCAGGCTACTGGCCATACCGGTCCCATCGCACAACGCTGGACGCGGTAGTGGAAGGGTCCCCAGCCACCGCAGGATGGGAATTAGGCTCCAAAGCCTGTTTTCTCCAGCAAGTTTGGTTCACAGCGAAAGGATGAAATTACTGGGTCCCGTCATTATGGGAGTGGGACTCTTTATACTTATTTGTGCCAATACGGTCCTCTATGAGAATCGGGACAGGGAAACTCAAATGCTTCTAGCTCAGATGAGGAGTGTGATATGCTCTGTTTCTGCAGCCGTTCCTTCAGCAGACCTTTTACAGGTCAACTCTCTTGCCAGGCACTACCAGTGGGTCAGTAGTTTACCTGCGGCCCACCTGAACATTCTCTGCCTGCAGGAATTATCCAGCTCAGAGCCGCTGCTCCAAATCAAGAGCATGGATGAGGAGGACAGCATACAGCAGAAAGAAACAAAGCACACTGAGGTTCTCCATCATCAGGACTCTTCGTCCACATCTTCTATTCATTCATCCAACTCCTGCAACAACAGCAAAGTGATGTTTTGTGACAAGGAGCAGGGGACCACGTCTGCACTGGATCTGCAGCCGGAAAGTCATTTTGGACTCAGCAACTGTGTGACAGCATCCTCGATGTCGACACTAGGTGGGTGGGACTATGAGCTCTTCTCCATCCCACCCAGACGGTCCTACAGCATGAGTCACAGGACTAGACCACAGATACTGCCCGGCGATGTGGTGCATCCGGAGGACAAGTCCATGACCTCCTTGGATCACCACAGATTGCTTCCAAGACAATCCAGCTCGGAGGTGTGTGTGAATATGGTTGGGGTTGACCTTGAATTGATACCCGTGGAAGAGCAAAGAAACAGCAGTTGGCCCCGACTAGACCTCGGAAACGTCAGGAGGTACCTTAAGCTCGAGAACAAAGAGGACTCTGTGGACAGGTTACTGGACCAGCTTGAGCAGCAATGCTTACAGCTAAACAAAAGCTATGGCTCGGGTCCCTTCCAGTGAGGCAAGGTTTAATGATTACATCAGGTTATGTACACCTGGAATAACCAAAAGCAGAAATGGGCACACACTTCTTCTGGATGTCTTTGCACTGTTTCTGGAATCCCTTGAGGCCAATAGATCTGCAAGACCTAGCCAGTTATCTCACTTGACTAGTTTTTGTAACTAGTTTGTTCTGAGATATGTGGCAGATGCAAATGTCACTTGAAAGCTCATAAACATGGTGCGTACTGCCCTGGTATGGAAATATTAACATACGTAATGGAGGAACGTAGATTTTATCAAGACCTGGTAACCGATACACCGCACGAATCCCTTAACCTGTGTCTACATGGGCAACGGCAAGAGATGGTTTGTGACCGTTTCTAAAGCACTACTTGTTTCCAAGATTTCAAGCATCACTAATAAAGGTCAAATAAAGATATTGTCAGTAAATAGACAGCAGAGACTTCTGAAGTTAGGTTGGCCGGAAGCATGATGCCATGATCTTGAGATTTGTACGAATGTGTTAGTATTAACGAGTGCTGGTTATTTGACCAATAATACACACTTTATCCGGTTCTTCCTTTGCACATTGTTCGTAAATCTTTGCCAGAGCATTTGCTCTCCTCTTCTTCATCTATGCCGTACGGCGATATAACAGAAGAATAAATAACGAGGGCGCACTGCTCTCTTGACTTCATTTTTGAAGGTGATCAGTGTCTTTGCATGCACTAATGCGGGTACATAATTGCTTTCCCTTTAAAGGCTGGAGCCCGACCGAGCCCCTCCTATTTGCAGTGAGAATGTGTGACTTCACTTTTTTGTTTGTTTACAAAACAATCTCCATCTCTATTTTGTCTGTGTAGCCTGTTTGTGTATGCTGTGTTGTATGCCTTGTGTTAATATATACTGAGCAATATCCAGAATCTGACTGACCTATGAGTATTTATGTCAGACCCTTTACACATTTGACATGCCTGTGTTGCAAATAAAAGGCAAAACCAAATCAAACGCATATGTTTGTTCGCTGTCCATGATTTTTTCTTTGGTAGTTTTGGGAGTAAAATCCATTTGCTGCCATTCGAGATATTAAGATTCCTTGGGCCAAAATCTCCAATTAGTCATTTGACTTCTGTGACTTAATCGTAATAAAACTTGATCTAATAAACTCTACCTGTTTAACTTTTATACTCTCATAAAATTGTTTACCCTAGTTCTATTTTTTTGCCTATTGTAAAAGGCACTACTTAATGAATTAAAGTAAACTAACTTTAAACCGCAAAAGCAATTTTTTCTGTACTTATTTATACGCTCTTGTATAATTTCAGAATTTGATGTCCTATATATTTTGTCTAGTAAACTTCATATTCATTATTTCAATATTTATTTAAACCTAAAAAAGCATATTGAATCGCAATCTGTTCATCTATCGAGTATATGTAAGGGATAATGTACAGGCAGCCGGTTGTTATCGCAGAAATAATATTTCTAACCTTTCTTTTTCACTACAAAGTATCCTCTGTACGCTGAATGCCCTTGTACTTTTTATCATAAGTAAAATAGAAAAATCTAAACCTTAGTACATTGGGTTTTCAGTATAGGTTGTAAGTTATAGACTAATAGTAGATGTTATAATAGAGGAAGCGGGAGAACGAGGAAGGAAAGCGGGATGGAGAAATTCTCTGCTGTAATTATGCTCAGCAGTATTTTTGTCAGGGGCCAACTTTCCCCCCCTTATTAGATTTTATGGCTCCTTCCGGGCAGGTATGCAGGCTCCTGTGATCTCTTCTCATTTCATTGGTCGTTTATAAGATGGCTTCAGCGATTTTAACAGCTTGTAAAGCTAGCAGGCAAGACCCGAGCCTCATTTTGCCAAAATTCAAAATGGAAGAGTGTTGTGAAGGTGGTGATGGAGCAGAGCTGTTTTGTGTAGAAATATGATGTTTTAAACACCTCTATACTTGGCTAGGGCTAGGCGGTAGATGGTACAGAAATGTGACGTATGTTGGGTTTGTTAAGAATGAGTAGGACTTCATGTTATTTAGATTTTTAATAAAGAATGTGGATTGTGGATTGGCTTATCCAGTTAGCGTTTACAGTTGGAGCTTTTTAATCATACTGTATAAGTAGTTATATTGTTTTGGTTATATTTTAAACTGAAAGGGACAGTTCAACCGAAAATACAAATTATTTTAATGTTAATTATCTTCAGAAGTTGCATATGACTTTTTCTGTGGAACACAAAAGAAAATATTTTGAGAACAGTCAAGTGGTTTTGTGTCCATGCAATGGAAGTCAAAGGTGGCTTGTGATTTGGTAACCAAACCACAAATATTTTCACAATATCTTCTTTTGTGATTTGAATACAAATTTGGAATGACGTGAGGGTAAATAAATATTGAGAGAATCCAGTCGGAGTTATAATACCACCATGGAAATTTATGTTTTCTAGAATCCCTTTAAAGCGTTACATAATGTGACGTCTTTGCCTTGTCTGCCAGACTCTTTGTTATAATAACCATTTTGGTTTGTGTCCAAGTCCAAAATAAGATAAAATGATTGAATCAGGGACCTTTCAATGTACAAAGTTATAAAGTAGGTTTTAATTTAATGGATTATATACGGTGAATAAACCAAAACAATTAGAATAGAAAATTCAGACACAAGATTTTGGTTTATAATGCTAACTTCTGGCTTCTTACTCATCTTCGTCAGAAACTAAGTAATCACCCATTTTCAGACCTATTATAATTATTGAGACTTATGGAAATAAACTGGCAACGAATTGTGCTGTGCAGATACATTATCGCCTGGCACACGGCTGTTATCCACCCCCAGCATCTGCAGTGCATTACAGTAATAAAAAAGGAGAAAAAGGTTGCACAGTTTCAAGGGTCCTGTTGATACCTTCTTTAACAGAATCCATTAAAACTGTGCTAAACACAGCCAGATGTGACACAAAAGAGTTTGAGAAAAACATTTTAAACCGAGTTGTGAAAATAAACATTGTATCATAATTTGACCTGTTTTCTTTGGACAGTGAACTGCAGCCCACAACGTTTTATAAGTGGATAAGAGTTTTAAAACATGTTTCACGTAACTCAGCACTTGGGGTCAAAGGGTGATTTTTGAGGTTGATAAATGTGTTCATGTTGTGTGTTAGTAAGGAGGGTTGTTTAAACGGCCTGGGTGTAATTGTTTTTTACTGCTGCATGTCCCAGAGGCAGTCTCGTTGGCTTGTATACAGGAAGTCAATGGGATCCAGGTGCAAACGGACAGAACATAGAGGGAAGACGCCAAAGGAAGATGAAAAGAGAAAAAGGAAAAATGTGTCTGTAGTTGTATATAACATAATGTTTCTCGCTAAATGGGCATTACACTGTAAAAAATGACACGGATATTTACTTAAAAATATGATGGTAACAATATTAAACAAAATACTTTTACGTACTTTAAAGCATATTTTTAACGTTATATTCCATGAATAAATCAAGTAAAATTAACTAAATTATTTAAGCACATAACATGTCACATGATAAACAAACAAACATTTGAAAACATTTATTATTGTTTACAACAAATATAATGTGCAAGTAAGCTGAGATATTTAAAAACACACAAGCACCACTCTTCTGAACGCTGGTCACCACGAAACTCAAAAATACAAACAAAATCTCTTCTAAATCTTAAAGAAAACGGAACAATAAACACTATCACATTAAATTCACTCAATAGTGTGTAAATATAGAATTTCTTTTTATTTAATTCTAACTTAAATTTTGTTTAAAAAAACAAGAACACTACTGTATTAATTAAAGTTTACTCAATTCATTTCATGAAATCTACTACGACACGGAATATTTTTTTTATAGTGTACAGTTACAGCCCACTTTTCAGTGGTTTGGTTCTGTAGCAATTATTTTATTTTCATTTAAAAAATGTCTTTAATAAAGAGATCAGTTAGCTTTGTAGTAAACCAACAGCTACATAACATTTTATTTTATTTAAACTGAAAGAAAACCCATAGGTACAAAATTGTGCAATTTTTGGATGACATACTGTAACCTACTCTATTGGATGTAGTAATAGTGATGACGAATCTTGTAAAAAATAACTAAATATATTGTACTATTAAACTAATGACTTATGGTCATTGTAAACTGTATATTTTAGGTTCTTCTTTCACAGCTGAGGAGACTTGATGAGTTTTCCGTTTAAGTGTCAAGCTAGTCTCATGTTTCACCTAAAATTGCTTAAATTAAATATTAATAGAAAAAACGGTGACAATTGTTAAAATATGTAAAACGAATAGAGGTGTAAAATAAACGCACAGTATTGAAGGTAATTTGGATTTGGCTTAGTTTAATAAGAAATGTTTGAGTTCATATTGAAGATATTTGGAAGAATGCTTGTAACCAAACAGCTCTTGGCCACCATTGACTACCATAGTGGGAAAAAATAACAATAGTAGTTAAAAGTTTCCCAGAACTATTTGCTTTCCTACGTTCTTCTTAATATCTTCTTTTGTGTTCAACAGAACAAAGACATTTATAAAGCAATCTTTTCTACTAGGTAGTCAATGGTGGCTAAGAACTGGTTACAAGTAGGGATGTAACAATATCAAAATCTCACTGTACTCGGTATATTCATTGCAATATTTAAAATGACAAACGATGACTTGGAAACGTGCCATAAGCATCTTCTCCTCGAATCATAACTGTTGCTTAGAGGAGTTATAGTATGAGATGGGTCAAATGACCTAAAAATCCCTTTTATAAAATAAAATAATTGCACCAGATAGACCTTGCCAAAGGTAACATCAATTATTTTTTGAACATTCTCTATGTTAGACCCGGAAGACCTATCGTTTCATACAGTCATGTGACCACGATAATATTGAGACAATTGTGCTATTGCGATAACGATAGATCACATCTTCCTTTGTTATGGAAATACAATATATTTTGAGTTTATTTCAATTTGTTTATTGCATTGTGAGACTTGATTATGCAATTTACTGTATAATGCTTCATGGGAGTGAAAGATTGCCTCTGGGCATTCTTGTTGTCATTTCTGTTAAAAATCACACTGGCTTGTGGCTACAGACACATATGCTATTGCTTAAAATTCGATCTGTATTGAAAGACTTGTACACTCTATACAGAGCAAATGAATCGACTTTTACTCCACTGTTGCGTTATATACCCATGAGGTTTCTTCTAGAAAGAAGCTCATCTCTAAACCTACGCACATCAGGACTGTAAGACTGCAGAGAGAGAGAGAGGACAGAATGACTAACAAAAAAGTGAAGGTGAACAGCAACAGAATGACCTTGATGTTCCTCACCAGTGTTGGGAGTAACTAGTTACTAAGTAATTAGTTACTGTAATTTAATTACTTTTCACTTAAAAAAGTAAAGTAAGGGATTTTCTGTAATTTAATTACAGTTACTTCGGATGTACTTGAACTAACAGTGTAATGTATGCAATAGTGGAATTGACATAAATCAATTCAAATTCAAAGTCTAACTGTAAAATTCACGTATTAACGAATCTTTCTCACATTTGTAATACTTTAGTCAGTTAATAATGATACTTTATGTAGCTTCATGATATTTATTTGAATGAATTGAATAAGCCGTTTTGTGTCTTTCCTTGAATCATTTAACTAATCAAGGTCGATATAAGATATAGAAAGTAATTAGTAATAAGTAACTAAATACTTTCTGGAGGGAGTAATTTGTACAGTAATCTAATTGCACTATTGAATATGTCATTAGTAACTAGTAATTCATTACTTTTTCAGAGTAACTTACCCAACACTGTTCCTATCAGAAATTCCCATGACTCCTTGATTGATGCTCCTTATTAAGTGTTTGCCTGAATATTAGAACAATAGAGACTGACAGACCCGACTCTGATCAAGCCTCATGTCCACGTGTCAAATAACAATGATTGTTGTACGCACCATATGACAAATATTTATTGACAATTACTGTTTATTAACTAATGTGTCACCAGCATCACCTCGATTACGGGAAACATTGAATTGACAACGAAGGACACATAACCCCAGAATCACTGCAGAAAACATCATGTGATGAAACTTATAGATTGTTGCTTTACAATTTTTCAGCTTAGTTACTTGGCTTCATATAGTAAGCTAAACTAGGTTCTCTGTCAAGTTAACAACAACTATTTTTTTTAAACCGTCAGTTCTGGTCCTTGATTCTGATTGGTTGAGCCGGGCTTTGAGCCGTTACGAAAATACCTGACATTACATAGTCTAAGTATCACTATGCCACTGTTGTTGCGTCTGTGTTGCTTGGCTTTGCTACGCATATAGAATAACCGTTTCATAAAAGCAATGAGCCCTGTGTTTTATAACAGCTAAAGGGGGTCTATCAATGCCCCTTTGCTGCTACAAAAAGCACTGTGACCCACTGCTTCTTGGGGCTTCTTGCTTTTGTAATGCACAATAAATTTCTTATATTTTTCTCTTGGTTTTAGGGTGTAATGTTACCCAATTTCTGTACAGTTTTGCCCCTTTCAATCTCTTTAATAGCTTATACTTAATTTTTTATGAGTCACTCTATAATTGTATTACTGTGCCTAAAGGTTTTGCACACAGAAACTAGATCTAAGGTGAAGTCCTTGAAGTTCATTGGCAAATGATGTAAACCTTCCGACCATTCCTGAGGTCTAAAGGCGGAACTAAGGTTGTAAGAATGTAAATCTTTGAGCAGGCTGTGCTGGAGGATAAACCTCTGTATCTGCATAATGTTCTGTGAGCTGTGCATCATTACACGCTGAGCCTCAAGCATCAAATTCCTTTTAAATAAACAAAATGACCTTTGAAAGTCCTTTTACTGTAACCAGAGGGAAAGGACGATGACATACTAAAAGTGAAACTTTTCATTTGAATATTAATTCTGGTCTGGCTGGTTAAACAAACTGCCTATGAACTTACTTTAAATAATTACTTTTAAAACGGGATTTCCTTGTTAACATGGCACATGCTGTAAATGACCCGCCACATATCATGAGATGATGAAAGTTGAGCATATTGAAATAGATCTGGACAAAATGATAAAAAGGTAAAATCTTGATTAAAAGTGATTTTAAAATGCTACAATAAACCCTGTATGATTACTTTACAGTATATAAACTTTACATGTACGGTACATTTAATGAAAGTATTGATTATGATATCCTTTACAGTAAAATTGTTTTAAAAATATTTAATCAGATGATACTATTTTTGGCCTTTATATCTTCATTTCGACAGTTCAGTATAGAGAGACAGGGAGTATAAGGGAATGAGAGAGCAGGGAAAAGGACTCCGGCTCCGGCTCCAACAATTAAATTACATTTGATTTTATTTACATAGCGCTTTTCACAATATTCCTTGTTGCAAAGCAGCTTTGCATACATCACAATTACATAAATGAATAACAATAATACTAGGGGAATAATTAAAGAGAGTATATGGTATTAAGCAGTGGCGGCTGCTGATCTTTTAAAGAGGGGAAGCTCATTTTCGGCCTAAATCATAAAAATTGTCCATTTATTTATATGTAAATTCTGCCCTACGTTCCTTTTCAAGAAAATGCTCTAATATATCTAATATATATATATATATTTAACTCAACGGGAGGAAATGTGGGAATTATGTTAAACTGAAACAATGAATGTGGTGTGAAATTGTGTGAAATATACGATGAAGGTTGCAGCAGTTTGTCTTTCGACTACACATGCAAAATCCGCGATGGGACTGAGTTGGAAATGGAGACACAGAGTGATACGCGTCAATCTGAAGACCACGCCCACACCAACCGTCTCTTTTGCGAGAAGCTGCCGCCTCCTTGTCATTTATGATTTATAACAAAAAAAAAAAAAATGTCTAAAAGCTGATATGTGACAATGTGTATAGCAAACAAGCTAAAAAAAAAACAAGAAATACGTTTTTATAAGCTGTCGACCCCAAAAAACAAGCGTTTTAGGACATAAAAGTGGATTAAAAAGAGATGACAGACCCTCCAATCATCACGCAGACGCTCGGAGTCTGGGCCAGCCCACTCCTCCATTCATCCCAGAGACGCTGAGCGTCCGTGGGCGGGACATAATCGCAGCATTGTCCAATGACCGTCTTGTTTCTAAGCAGTGAAAAAAACTGTTTAAAGCAGCCCCATTGAAGTCAATGGACGCTGGGCTTCAACAGAGTAATGCACTGTACGCTACGGGAATGAATGAGAAGGAAATCGAGTCAGCCGACCTAAGTAGCTGATTCTGAACGAAATTGTTTTCGTTCGAGATGAACGTGTTTAACGCATTTTTAGTCAATAAAATGTTAACATAATAGTACATATATTTGACCATTCATTTTTTGACAATTATAGGGGAAGCTGAGCTTCCCTTGCAGTCTTAAAGAAATCGCGACTGGTATTAAGATACATGGTAAGTTTTTCTCAATGCAATGTACCCCGATGAACCTTAACTTAAATAAATGCTCTGTTGGATTGTCAGAAACTTTCAATTATTCATTTGAAGTATGTGTCATTTAGGTACATTATCATTATCGTTATCAGGACTGGGAACCTACAATTATAATATACCAGAACAATTTGCAATAATGGCAAACTTGCGGAAAGAATATACTGTATTTGTTAAAGTTAAAATACTGTACGTTAACGCGCATGTATTTTGTTAAGCGACGTTTACATGAATGGATTTGACAAAATCAGCAGTCTCCCAGTGTTACGTGTAGGGCAGAACCATTAAGGGAAACAGGGCCAGGGCCGTGGAGCAGGGACGCAGGCAGGGCAGGCGGCCAGGGAGGCGCAGGCTGGTCTGGAAACCATGGAGGCGCAGATGCGGCCATCTTGAACGAGGCAGAGAGCTCGGATGCGGCCATCTTGGATAAGTCAGGGAGCTCGGATGCGGCCATCTTGGATAGTCAGGGAGCTTGGACGCAGCCATCTTGGACAAGGCAGGAAACCCAGTGGGTTCAGAAACAGCCTCTAGTGCAGATGATCAGTTTACAGCCCAGACACACATCAAGGGACCACCTGACTTGGCGGGACCACTGGAGAGGTGGCCATGATGGCTGGAGGCTCTGGGCTGGTGGCCATCTTGTGAACAGGCTGTAGTGTTGGAAAAAAGAACAGGAATTTATTGCTGTCACAACCCCCTCTTTCTTCCCAAACGGCACCATTTGTCCTTCTAAAGATCACAGGGGTGCTGAGATAGTGATCAACCACTATTGCCGAGATGTTTGTTTATTGTGGGTCCAGTACAGTGGGGGGTTTTAGGTGACCCAGATTGGTCAATTTGAATGTATCATCTTAAGTTTAGTCACATGGTCAAGGAAAGAATAAAAGGGAAATGTAAGATATGATTTGTCTCTTTTCCTTCTCCCTGGAAGTCCTCTCTTGGAGCTCTGGCTTCTCTATTCTTTCTCTCTTTTCTTTCCTATCTCTCTCGTAATTTCACATACATTTAGAAACTGTTAACTTTAGTTGTATCATTTACAATTTTATACATTTACTATGTAACAATTTTACATGTAGCATCTATTTAAGTCTGTTATTATACATTTTCATTTTCAAATAGTGTTGGATTAATGTTAATATATAAATCTCATTATTGCAATACAATACAGTCACGGTATAGCAACGCTCTCCCACATATAAAGCTTATTTCCGTCATTGTTATAAGTGGCAGAAGGGTGGAAATTGACAAGAAACACACTTATATCTACTCTAACTATTCTTGTTAAAGGTTATTCCTTAAGATACATGACTGTTTCCGCTGTGAACGAAACACTTAGGTGAGAGTTTGGTTAAGCTACTTGCATTCTAGGCCAATTGTTTTGTGTTGCTAAGAATACAAACAATTTCTCTTGAAATTGTATGTCAGTTTCAAGTTTGATGTGTTTCTATGTTGAACAGTTTGTCTCCTAAGCGGTACACTCTGCTATTATCTGTATAGCTGCAGTCAAACCCTACAGAGGAGCACAAAAATGCCAAATGGCTACAATGTGTTATACAACTGCATTAATGCAAATGTTTTCACCAAAACAGGATCCAGTAGCACTTTTGCTATTTTCCTTAACACAAACACTGGTGTGAGAAACCTATTGAGCCAAATCCTAATCTCATATCCTGGCTACAATAGTGCGTACACATTAACACACTGGCTCAACAACAGGACCAAATTTACATCACAATTTGATCTTCCTCATCTAGCTTTGCTTAAAGATTACTTGCATTCACACAAAGCCTCAGTTAAATCCAGCCACATAGCAAACACCATTTGCCTTACACTATCTGTTAATACTACTCCTGAACGCTTAATGCTACTTTTGCTTTGGTTTCTTTTGAGATCTTTTGAAAACTCTTGAAATTAAAATGCCATATAAGAGGTTTTTCTATGTACAATAATAGTATTGTCATGTATTTTGCTCTTTATTTGAGACATTATAGACATCATGTTTTCTGCTACTCCATTTCATTTTGCCCATTTCATTTACGACACTAATTGTGTTGGACATTATTATTATTATTACAAAAAACTTTGTATTTGGAGACATTAATATGCTGCTCTTGCTGCTACTGACAAAGGAGGGCGTTACGGCAAACGTTTGTTGTGTTTTTGAATGCAATGTGTTCAGCTGTTTCCAAAAAAACTATGTAAGAGATTAAAAAATTTCTATATTCTAACCTTGACCATGTTCTGTATTTAGTAGGAGCTTAAGGCAGAAGACCACTTTAATTTGACCACTGCAAACATCAGTGTTAAATGCCATTTGTATGCTTTGGCTGTTTGTTGTGCTTAACTCTATTTTTGAATGACAGGATTCCTGTTGCTTCACATGTTGTGCTACTTTAAGAAGGACCAACATCTCCCCCTTCAGTGCCTGCTCTTGTGGACGTGTTAAGTAATCGATGAAAGTTTGCATTTCATTCAAAGGTGCAACACTATTCGATGAAGCCCTCTCACACAGTGCTAAAAGGAGAACAAAGTCTTCAAGACTGACCACCAACATGTTTGGATCAGAAGTTTGAAGATGACATCTGCACACAACTGAAAGCACATTCCCATGGATCTCATTTTGTGTGGCCCATGGTGCCAAGAAGGGAATTGTAGGGTTGGAAAAAATAACAGGAATTTATTGCTGTCACAACCCCCTCTTTTTTCCCAAAAGGCACCATTTGCCCTTCTTAAGATCACAGGGGTGCTGGGATAGTCATCAACCACTATTGCACGAGATGTTTGATTATTGTAGGTCCAGTACAGTAGGGGGTTAGATTGGTCGATTTGCATGTTTCATGTTAAGTTTAGTCACATGCCATCTTGTGAACAGTCTCTGGGCTGGTGGCCATCTTGCGAACGGGCTCTCGGCTAGCAGCCATGATGACCGGGCTGGCCACCATTCATGTTGCGCATTTAGGCCTCCATGACTCGTCAGACTCCTGAGGCATTTTTTCCTTTTTGTGATGGCACTACAAGACGTTATTTGTTTGTAGAGCGTAGGGATCTGGAGGGTACATAAGTCTGTAGTAACGAGTGAAGATCTGGGGGTGCCAAACCAGGGGTGGTCTTGTGGGCCAAGAACAGAGCTTTTAATTTGATGGAAGCGACTATATGGAGCCAATGTAACTTAATGGAGAGAGGAGTGACGTTTGCTCTCTTCGGTTCATTGAAGACCACTCTTGCCGCTGCATTCTGGATCATCGGTAGAGGTTTGGTTGTGCAAGCGGGAAGTCCAGCCAGTAGCGTATTGCAATAGTCCAGTCTGGGCAGGACAAGAGCCTGGACTAGGACTTGCGTAGCATGCTCAGACAAGAAAGGTCTAAATTTCGTGCTTATGCCACAAACTGCCTTGAGACTGGGTTGATTTTATGTCACAACATGTCAGAGAAAACTCGGCGAACAAAGCAAATATTACATGGTAGTAATGGCAGAAATGTTATTAACTTTAAGAGTTTAAAGTCGCGTTTCTTCTAAAAGAGTTGGCAGCAGAAACCACATAAAATTAAATGTCCTTTCATATTACGTAAACTTTAATAAATGCAATTGAAAACATAATTGATATGAAAAATATATAGAATATAAAAATGTAAATGCCGCGATTACGATTTTTACAAGGACTCATTTGTAAGTCTGTGAAGTTGTTCATATGTAAATCATTAAAGTTTAATGTATCGTCAATACGTCAGTTTCAGATGCTGTAAATACGTCAGTAATTTGCATTTAATGTTTGTGCAAACTAAAGTAAATGTGCGTTTTGTAGAACCACATTTTACGCAAAATACATACAAATTCTCATGAGATCAAATCAGAAATCTGCTATAGAAATTTTGATTTTAGTGAATTGTTGAATGCATGGATTTTTTTTAATATCCTACATGAATGTAAATTTATTCAAATTGACAATACATTACTTGTGTGGTAAGGTATTTTCAGGCTTTAAACAGCGCAGAGGCTATTCGTCTGAGCCATGATATATCTCTCTCCCAGCAGACGGCTCAGATTTTCACTTCTGACTGATTGCTGTTGTATTTTTATATTTTACATAGTTACATTCTCAAATCCACTGATCCTCTGAAGATGTTTGGCACACCTGTTACACTGTTATCCGTTTCTCTCCCTCTCTATTCAATTTGAGTTTCATGCTTCAGGATTAGGGCAGTGAATCACCAGTTCAAGACAGCAGAGGTGGAGAAAGAGAAGACTGTGTGTGTCTGATCTGGGAAACAATTGGGGGATGAAGATTTGATTGCAGGTATCACAATCTGCCAAATCCAGTTAGGATGCCCATAATCTTATGTAACCTTTTTGATCCCACCTCTCGCTGGAATGACTGCATGCTCAGACACACTCACAACTGCCCAGATAAACTACAGTACCATGTTCTTTATGTTCATCTGCTGGTATTTGTACAGGTTAGAAGCTTCAAATTAAGACAAAAAAGGAACTTTCATTCGTCACAAGATAACCTGATTTACACAGTCATGTGTAGGATTTATCATACTGGACTTGCCATTACAGTTTAGCGTTGTCAGTCTTCACAAATGAGGTAGAGATTCAAAAAACAAACAAGTGACTTTGTGCTCTCCATTAATTCCATTAACTCCATTAACTGATTATAGAGAACTTACTTTATGATTGTCTTTCATTTTGTGGTTATTTGTTTGTTCTGCCTGTACGCTAGTGAAACTTCGCAAATTTGCCTGAATGATGTCATGCGATGGGCCTTGATGCTTGGATTTGTCTGATGCTTATGTAACGTGGTGTGTTGAGTATGTCTGTTTATGAAGTGTGTTTTTACTGATATACATAATGTTTTCTGTGCTGTAATCCCGAACGCCACATTAATAGTGAATGCTATCGGATTAGTATAAAGTCAATTCATATGTCAACATGTTTTGCGCATGTGTGTGTTTGGTCAAACGCAGTAAATATCTTGCAGATTGTGAGCTTTAGATTTGTGAACTCAAAACTATCTCTTCAACACTGAATTTGTTTTGTAGGAACATGGCGCAACGAAGATATGAAAAACGGGAAAGCTGTTGGAAAACAATCCTTTTTGGAGTTCCCATGTTGGTTGTGGTGCAGAAATGTACCTAAAAGTGGTCTGCATTGCATCAGCCATTGTTCGTGTGCGTTAAAACCAACGATGTCTTTGGGATATGCGTGTGTTGAATGACTAAATTTACTGTTAAGCCTATGTGTGTGTGAGTGTGGATGGTTTAAAAGCACTGTAGAGGGTTTGTTTAGCATATAGCTCCGTTCACAAAGCTGAAGAGAGTTATTCATACGGAATAATCCATCCCTCATCATCTATTACTTTCTTACTAAGTTACCTTGGATCCCTCTCGTGTCTCCTCATTCTGTCTTCTGAGTCACATCGAAGCCTTTCCACACGCTCCTCTTATATAAGATTATCAATTTTAAATGGAAAATGAGGAAATCACAGAGATTCTTTTAAAACGACCACTTATTTTCCCCAGCAAATTACTTTCTTGCTGCTCACATCAAAACTTCTGGATTCCTGCTACCCAACCACAGTGTTTTTGTGTGTTTTCATTTTGATCATGTATCTATTATCTAATCATTTCAGTCCTAAGAGGAAAGTCATAGACATTTTGAGAAGTGTTTTACTTAAAATCGTTATTTATAATAAATGTCAATGGTACTGATATTTTCTAATATAACGTAATTAGATTGAGTGTGTCTTCTTAAATTTGTATGACATTAATATGTCCTTGTCTAGATGAATGACTGCAACTTTACAGTTTTCTCTTTGTAGTTGTCAGTTTGCCTAAGGCAGAGGGAGACTGAACAAAATCTCTTGAGATTTTTCACTTCTTCTCATTCCATGGCCAAACACCAGACTTTCACACTGGATGTGATCAGAATAAAATGTTGCTTTACTGCTCATCCATTTTTAATTTTCTGTATGCAGTATATATTTTCAAGATATGAATTGACATAATAAATATTATTTAATCGTATACAACACAAACAAATTGAGACCACTCCAAAAGGATGTTCAGCCTTTTTGAATTTACTATTTAAATTGTATGCGTTTAGGTGAATTCTGTGAACTACTGGCAGCATTTCTACAAAATATATAGCAGGTATGCAGGTAGGTGTCTTCAAGCGTCTTGGAGACATTGACACAATTGACACTGGATTTCGTCTCAGTCTTTCTTGTAATGTAATGTAATGTAAATGTAATAGTAGACAGGCTCGATGACGGTGAGACCAGAGGATGGTGGAGCATAGCAGCTATTGTCAGACAACCTAAACATGCAATAATCACACTGGATTATTACAAATAATGTCAAAATTGTGCTTCCTCTGATATTTATCTTGTTGGAGTGACGGCAACATTTTATATTAACAAGCGCTGCGCTTCAAAAACAATTTTAAGCATCATTTTAAGAAGAGCGCCTGCCATTTCAACCACTTAACATTATGGTGGACACAGAGAGCTTGATTTTATACCAAGTCTGTATAAAAATAGCACCTAATGTGCTGCTTAAATTAATTATTCGTTTTGTTTTTACAAAGGTATTTAACAGTATTTTGGAATCAATTGTTTTGTGTAGTGCAGTAATTGTCTTGAAATGAACCATTTCTCTTTTTTTTACAATCTAGTCCTGTAAGGCATCTTAAATTTAATATAATTATTGTTTCCATACAGTGACAAGTCAGGATTTAGGATGCGTCAGTGTTTTATCATTGATCATAATATACACATAGTGAGAGTAAAATTTGTTTTTATAATTTAAATAAAAATAATTGTTGACAATGTATAGCAGTTAGAAATGTAACCCTTGACAACAAAACCAGTCGTAAAGGTCAATTTTTAGATATTTTTACATCATCTGAAGTCTGAATAAATATGCTTTCCATTGATGTATGGTTTCTAGTATGGGACGTTATTTGACCGAGATACAACTATTAAAGATCTGGGGGTGCAAAAAAAGACAAAATATTGAGAAGATTTGCTTTAAAGTTGTCCAAATGAAGTCCTTAGCATTGCATATTAACTCACTAACTTAGAAATATATTTAAGGTAGGAAATTGACAAAACATCTTCATGGAACATGATCTTTACTTAATATCCTGATAATTTTGACCCAAACAATGTATGTTTATACCTGTGCTACTTTAGACTGGTATTGTACTCCAGGGTCACCAATATAAAATCTATCACAATTAAAGCATTTTGATAATCATGTAACATAAAAAGAGGTTGTGGGTTATTATGTGTATGATTGATTGAATATGATTGATTGACGGTATAACACAAAGGGCTACATTTGAATGCAAAAACTGTAAATACCATTCAAATTGCCTTTATTGAGTTCATCTTCCCATATTTTATAGATTCTTGGTGGGAAAATGAAACGAACCATAACAAGTTAATAAGAGTTGTCATTTTCCTTTGATTTTAGATTTAGATTTAGTCAAAAGACATTAAAAATCAAAACACTTCCGGCAAGTGCCATGACAGACCACTCTGCCCCCCCAGCTCAAATGTCAAGATATGGCAATGATGGAAAGTGCACTGATATTTCCCTACAGACACTACAGCAGAAGATATAAATAACTGGCTGAAAACTTGCTTGTATCTTCAGCAGATACGAACAAACCCAGATAACAATCAGCAATGAGCTCAGAGAGAAATTTCATGCTAGACTGTACTGTATATTTATCAATTAAAACATAAAAGTGTGAATAAATATTTTACCCAGTACGTTACAGTGTGTGGTTTGCCTATCTTGTGTGAACTGAGTGTGCCAATTTTACTAGCCTACCCATCTTTGTGGCATGAAGTCCTGAGCTTTATCTGGCCAAAATTCAGCCTCTTTGGCCAAAAGCAACCAGTTTAAATGTGAGAGGCAGGTTCATCTGAATCTATCACAGTATAACTTTATCCCATCTTCAACCACTGAGGTTTGGCTGGTTAGCGCTGCTGCTAAATGCCAAAAGAAACATTTTTGGATTGATGATCTATAGAAATGTTATTTCAATCAAAAGATTTGTTTCGACAGCAACCATGAAAATAGCCTTTTTTTCAAACCTCCTGGTCCCCGACCATTTCATCAACCATTACACAACTCCCAAAAAATCCTATAAGAGCTTCATGTTCCAGCCAAAATGAAGAAGTAATCGAACGTATCTCCATGGGAAAACCACGGAAGAACAGGGAGATGCGCATTAAATGCAAGCCAAGCTCTTTTGCAAGCACTGCTCTTGTCCAAACATAACAATTCACAATGAGTTTACATTATTGAACAGTTGGTAGGTGGAGGAAAAAAGACAACTGTATCTGGAGCTCAATCTATTGGTTGTGTATGAATAGCTGAACGGTTAAAGAGAGAGTCTTTCATGCGTGTGCACTCTTGTTATCTGTGCTACATTAAAATGGGAGCATAAAGTGCTGGCTTGTCATACCAGTGAACTGTTGTTCAGAGGGAAATGGATTGTGACATTATGCGTATATATTGCTCATCCATTTCAAGGAGATTCATCCTTGCCACTGAATCTCTTCTAAGAGACCTCCTGTTCCTATCCAAGCAGGAAAGTGTTCTAGAAGAAAATGACTCGTGGTTGTTAAGAAGGTCCGAAGTCAACCGTCAGCCTTTCGTTTGTGTATTGTATGTGATTATGGGAGGTCCACAGCAGCCCACAAACACTGCACAGCATTCTATTAACTACCCCCCGACACTTCATTCCAAAATAAGTTGTTTCTGGTTCCCTCGACCGAAAGACTTTTGGAAGATCGCAAAAAAATACGCTTTGTGATTAACAATGGTGGCAGTATAGTAAATGAAAGTTTGAATGTTGTATCTTACAATCTATCCTTTACAGAACACACGCATTACCAATATTCATTACTTTGGCCTTCAGTCTGGAGTTAACAAGCAGGGTCAAAGTCATTAGAAAAGCAATAAGGAAGCCCGTAACTCTGCCCTACACCTAACCATCATTGCTGTAAAAGCAGATACAAATGATCATGAAATTGTGTTGGACAGGCCTACTAATTGAACGTTAACCAGAAGACAGTCGGGCATATGAAGAGCGTAGAGTATTCTATAAGGTCATCACTTTCTTAAACTGCCTCTTCATGCTGGATATCTGCATCTGCTCAAGCAGCGGATGAATCGAAAGGATTGAACTTGTGTTATTGTTCCCCGAATACAAAGCTATCACAGAGCCTGATTCTGCACAGGCCATTGAATATTTGTGTTTGTGCTGGCTGCTGAACCGCTGTGTTGAAGCCAACAGTACATAGAACTAAAAATACTTGCAGAGATGAAACCTCAAAACCGAGGACAAAAGCATATGGAAGTCTCTGGCAACCAGAGTGGCATTATTATCAGGCTTATGTCATTGTGTATTTTGAAGTGATACTGCCGAGTTTTTTTTCAACGCATTCCATTTGTCGCATTGGTTTTTTTGTTGCACAGAAAGAGGAACTGACTCATTGGGCTCACCTCAGCAGCGGTGCTCAGTACTTACGGATCCCTTAAAAGGCTGACAGGATTATGTTCCTGAACTCCTTACATCAACACTTCATGTGTTATGAATGGCTGAGCCACCAAATTTAGATTTAGAGTCTCTTGCATTGCTTAAAAGTGAAGTGTGTAATTTTTGCGATGTTAAAATACTTCATCTTATTCCTTTTTAGTGCCAATTACCTTAGGAGACAACTATAAATATACCATTCATATGTTCATTTCTAGAAGAGTGCTTCTTTTAAAACAAGACTCTGTTTGGTTGAACGCCCATCATGTCAAACTCCTAGGTCAGTCAGTTGGGTAAGTTTGGCGCAGGACTTAAATATCTGTTTGGCTGACCAATGGCACGAACACATGTGTTTGAGAAACAGAATGGTCCGAATGGAATGGTGTACTGCTTGCTGCATACTGCACACCTAATAGATTCTTGTCTCCATTAGACCCCCTTGAGAAAGAGACCCTAAACTTATGCAACAGGAACAAAAATACTACTTTAGACTTCTGAACGTATGTCCATCAAAGAAGAACGATTGTTTTAGCCCACATAATGGTAATGGGATCTAACAGCAGGGGTTAACTGCTGAAACTAACCATCCAAACCTTCACCCCCTGATGGGAACGGCCTTGAGAATCAGCGGGTGCCATGCATGGTCATTACAAACTAATCACCATTAACAATCCACTAACCCACAGCGGATAACAGTGAAATTAAACAGACGCCCGAGGAATCTGTTTTTCTGGTGTGTATTTTTAGCAAAGGGAAAAGGCAAGATTGCCCATTTGTGGCAACAATTGAATTGTGGGATCCCTCTCTGTTCTCCTTACCTCCTGTCAAACTGAATCAGTCACTGATTCACATTCCCAGGCATCGCTGGAAATGCCAGTTCTTCATCAGCAGCCGAGCCACCTACATTCTAGTGAGGAGGAGGAGGACAACATGAGCAAAATCTTCATTATTCACCTACCTCTCGCTCCAAAAAACGCAGCTAAGGCAGCTACATTCTGCAAACTGATGCAGGGAGGAGGGTTTAAGAACCTACACGCCAATTGCATGCAATTTAAGTGTTTTGCATTCGCTGTGCTGCCAGAAGGGGTGCCATCATTTTTTTTTTCTGCAATCGGTTTTCTTTTTCATTATAACTAATTAGGTACAGAAACTAGTTGATTAAAGGTAGTTCAATCTGATGACATCATATTTGGATAAAAGCATCTGCCAAATGTAAATATATACGTACAGTAGGTACCAGAAAAAGTCTGGATAAATTTCACAAATATTTGCATGCGCCTTAAGATGAAGTTTGTTACTGCCAGATGCAAGACATGCGAGAGTACATAATTACTGCATCCTTGCAATGTGTTAGACAAGCTTCCATGTTGCAATAGTTGCTGTCCTTAAGATATTTCACATATTCACACACAAGCCCACCACGAGAGAAGGGGCGAGAATGAAGTACTGTAATTGTTTTATTATATAAGAGGCTTCAGGATTGCTAGAAAAAGGTAAGTTTAATAACTAAAACTAGCAACTTATTTTACCATTAGCTGACTAAATCCACAATCGGGTCTGGTTAACATTTCTTTGCCTAGTTCATATTCAACAAAAAGGTCGCTTTGTGTGATTCAGTATTTTAATAAAGAGGCGGTGCGCAAGCGGGGCTCGTGCATCCAAAATCCTGCAACTTCCACGGGCACGGCTCTTTGCCGCATTAGCAGCTGAAGATACAAATATTTGATCTTTTTGTGATTGGCAGCGGCCAACACAGTCTCACGGGAATTTGTGAAATTGTCACAAACCGTAATCTATTAATTTGTGTTCATAAAGACTAATTTCCCCCTTTTTTCGTGTCAGTCAGCACGCAATTTTTACGTTTCACCCAGCATGACTTTTCCATCAAAAGTAATTTAATAAGCGATATCTTTCATATGTATAAATATATATCAACGCAATCTGACGGGATTTCATACCTATTTTACAAGGTGGCTCATTCGTGTGAATTCTTATTTCCTACGATCTTATTCGTATGTTTTGTTATAACATGACTTTTCCCCTCTGACGTTAGGTTCAGGGGCGGGATTAGGGCAGCTATTTATCATTGCTTTGCCACCTCGTGAAACTAGCATTTTTAGCTAAATTTGCCTTTGCGTCTGTGATTTTAGGGTTTGGGTAAGGGTCAGCCGACTCCTAAAGTATTTGCGACTTCTTTTGATATCAGGTTAGAAATATATATAAATTGACATACACACACGGTCTGTGTATTGAAAAATTGTTGTGCTGGTGACACGAAAAAAGAGGAAATTCGTGTTCATGAACACAAATGAATAGATTACAGTTCGTGATAATTTAATGAATTCCTGTGAGACTGGGTTGCAGCGGCAGCCACATCGGCTTAAAGGCGGCTGCCACTCGGCAATTCCACCGCTCGTGTGAATCCAGCATAACAAAGTTAAGCTCGGCTGAGTGGTGGTGTTTCAAACCCCACTGCTTGCAGTATGCATTCATGGCACCGCTCACTCCAACAATACCCGCTGAAATACCAAAACTAGCAACATAACAAGCCTCACAGGAGCTCCTTTCACAACTATAATTTGACAGCAAGAACATTAAGCTTTTTCGGCAATTCATTATCAATTGCCGAAATGTTGCCTTTTTCACGAGAGGCCGGAGGAGAACAATAAAAGCCCCAGTGGAGTCTGATGTAGTCTAAGCTCTTATTTTAAGGGGAACTCGAGAGATTTCCGGTTCAGAACTATCTGTACAAGAGCTGATTGTGCTGGGTCAATGGGTAAACAATAGGGGAGGTCTGAAGATATTGTTTTAGCCTTAATTGAATGCTGGGCTCTTCAGTGTGTGTGTGTGTGTGTGTGTGTGTGTGTAGGTGTGTGTGCGTGTGTGTGTGTGTGTGAGGCAGACCTTTGACATGATTCTGATGAAGGTAATTGAATAGGTTTGTAATGTGAAGTAGAACCATCCCCCTCAGGACACATTATAGTGAGACAGTTTGTCTTCTGTTATTGCTCTGAAATTCATGTGGCCGGACTGAGAGACACAGTCAGTCTGCTTAAAGGTGCCAGATTTTTTTGCAGTGATAGAATCGTTTTCCCCCCAAGTAACCTTTCAGTGAATATCTATTTTATAATATACGTATTTTCTTATCTTTCTATAGTCTTATCAACCTTTTGTCCATAGATATTACAGGTCCCTAATGGGATCATTCAACCCAAGAAAGAGACATTAGGTTTTCAATAGGCTACAGGTTTCCACAAAACTTTGGTGATATTTTCTAAATGTCGAATATAAAATATTGCGGAATGACAGCGTTTGTATTAAACAATGTTATGCGACTGAAGTCTAATCATTCGGGCCATACTTCTTTTTAGCATTCATGACAGGTTGTGAACAAACTTTAAAGTTGCATAATGCCACCTACTGTGTTTAAAGAGTAAATAGAAATATCTACATTTCCCAATGTATTTTTATATTAGCTCACCGTTTCTAATCAATCTCAATACTGCACTCATTCGGTTTCCTGCATTTAGGAAATCATATAAGACGTTACATGTGAGTTCCTTACATCCTATCTTTCCCTTTTCAGATGTTGTGACGAATGGTCATGTGACTTTTTCATACACCATGTGACTTGCAAATCACAAAAACGGTTTCCATTGCAGTTTTGCGAAATTGCTTTAATCGTATTTCCTGAAAAAACACCTCATGCGAGCGTGAAAACGTTTTTTTGGAAGTTTTTCCTTTGGGCATATATTCTCAATGCGTTATTTCAATTTGCGTGTTTTGAAGGGGAATGGAAACGCAGCTACTGAGGAATCTTTCATTTCTATTGGTTTAAAGAGCTGTGTCTCAGAAACATCAGATAAATGAGGTTTTCCGTCAGTATAGAGGTTGGACTAACATGCTCCTGTGAGGTTGAGGTAATAAGAGGGAATTTTCTTGTAAAGTTGAGCAAACAAGGTTGCAATAATAGTAAGGTTGTTCTCACGTCATTTAAATGAATAGATATGTGTTTAAGTTATGTGTTTAATGAGGCTGATATGACTATGCTGTTGAGGTAGTGAGGTTAAGGTAATGATGTTGACGATGTAGACACAACTAGATATCACTACCCTAGTAATAGGTTCAAGTATCTCTAACCTCAACCACTGACATCACTCACAATCAGTACACATTCCTCACTCTGTCTAAGCCGTCCGGACACAACTGTTGCAACGGCAGTGCAATGCTCTGATATGGTTACATGGGAGTAGATAAGCTCTGCTGCTCCCCGGGGTCCTGTGAGACTCACACACTGCTACCTGAAGGCTCAAAATGTCTCCATGCTTGGGCGGTTATCTCCAAAAACATGCTGCGCTGACAGAGAGGGAAAATGTGAGACAGAGAAAAAGAGAGACAGAATGTAATATGAAGTCAGAATTGAGGATGCGCCGCGTTTCCCCGTCCAAAACTATACTCATCAAAATCAACAATGGCTTTAAAAAACACAAGGGGAAATATAGTGTTCTAGCCTAAACTGGTGAGATTACGGAGGAGGGCTTCAACAGAGGCATATTTTGCGAGCGCTGACAGATTGACAGATGCTGAAATATTTAGCTGAGCATGAACGTTTAGAGAGATCTTCTAGTAGGAATGATTAACCGTATGTGACGACACTTCATAAACAGTTTATTGACAGTTTATTATCATTAAGCGCTTGCAATTTTGCAAGTGTTTGGATCTCTGGTTACACTCTAAAAACAATCTGTAAAAATAAGGCACAATATACTGTATTAACATGAATTTTGCATATTCATTTTTACAGTTGTTTACCAGTATTTTAGGTTTTGCACTGCATTAAATTGCATTTTAGCATTAATGGAAATGTCCGTAAAACCGTTTTTTTAGGTGACAGTACTTTATCCGTTTTTTACGGGATTTATGCATGGTTTAGGAGGAGCACAGTGATGCAGGCAGCTTTTGCCCCCGGTCATAAGAGTCCAATTCTTGATCTTTCTTCACTCAGGGAACTTGTCTGAAGCCCGAATTTTGTATGAATACTTCATAAAAACACTATGTGAACAGCAACCTCCAGGTTGCTATAACACAAACTCAAGCACTTATTTTATTATCAGGCCACTTTAAGATGAGTTTTGTTTGATGAATTCAATAAGATATACTTTAAGAGCCACATCATTGGAGACAAATTAAGGGAATACAGCAAAAAGCTAGACCATTCTGTCTGAAATTCAACTGCTGGCTCGGAGTCCTGGGAGCCCATAATACCTGAAGAAACTACAGTACTACATTAGCTCTTTACGTTCTTATTTATCACAATAGCAGTTGCTTGCCTGGAGTGTGACCCTCGGGTTACAGAACCAGTCAGCTGATTGGCTGATGGTACCACAAGAACAGGCCCTTCACTAGCCCTTCACCCCCTTGAGCTGTGACGTCGAAGGCAGCAGACAGGGGAACATATGTATTTCCGGCTTTTAAGAGCCTTCCAAAAAAAAGAAAAGTCACTTGCAAGACGTGGCTGCTTTTGAGCAGAGCTATTGAGAGAAAGAGTCGCGTCAACTCCGTTGACTCCAATGGAACACTTTTTTCACAGCAATGGCGGTTCATGGAGGCTCTCAATAGTTCCTATTGAGAGCTTCCTAAACATAACTTCCTGGAACTATCTGAAGGCTCCATGAATCACGTGACGCTCAAGCGTTTTGGGCTTCCGTTGGCAGAACTCTCTCTCTCAATGGCTCTGCTTTTGAGTAGCCATCAAAACGACGGCAGGATATAAATTGTATAATCTGCATTTGATACATGATAACCAGACAAACTTCGACATATGAATTGCATTGTCCAAACATTTGGCCTCAAAACAAAACTATAACTTTGACAAACTGGTGTTTATCCTATGAATTCAAATCAGTCGATGTCTAAGGCGTTCAATCTATGCTCTCTCCTGCAAGGTCAAAACTGCATCATTTAAGTTCCCTTGTTCTGCACGATCACAAATGTGTTACGCTAGTGTTGTGCAAAATCAGGCTAATGATGACTAACAAGTTCAAGCTAAAAGGTCTAAGACTGAACGCACAAACAAACACAGCCTAGTCCATATACAGTCCGAGCACGCTGCCGATCCCAGCTGCGTGTCAGGCTGAGGCCAGGAGAGCTTCATCTAATGCAGCGAGATCCGTCAGTGCTGGATCTCAGGAAGCTATTTATGGCTGGATAACTCTCTATAAAACTAACTGGTGCTATCAAGCACAAACTGCGCTGTACTGACAGGCTATTACAGGAAATCAAATGCTCTTTTCTTTTGCGCACAATGAATGAAAATATTTTATCCAATATTCATGTTTCTCATAATTGCGTAAATACATATGAGCTGCTTTGAGTTCAAATTCCCAGCTCAGGATCTTAAAACGTTTCTCTCCTCTCTCCAGCATAAATGTCATATTTTTTTAGCTGACACAATCAGATATGTCTGTTATGACTACACCAGCCTGCCAGCCTGCAAAATCCCTAGCTTGAGCTGCAAAGCTAACTTTGCCATTATAAGTCATGTCAACAAGGGAGATGACAGCAAATGTGATGTGCAATTATCAAAACAGACACGTCAAACGGCTGAACAGCTGTAAAAGCAGCATGAGCTGCAATGAAGACTCGCTCTTGACCTGCAATCTCTATTAGATACTAAGAATGCATTAGTACAGATGATGGTTCTGTGCATGACTGTGTTTGATGCTTTTAAGTGTGTGTGTGTGCGTGCGTGCGTGTGCGTGTGTGTGTGTGTGTGTGTGTGTGTGAGGCATAACTTGAAGGACGCTGGGGAAGAGGAGGCGGGCGTATGATGAGGTCCTGTCTCTAAGATCAGACTCACACTGGGCGGTAATGTATCGTGACAGTGACAGCTCACTACAGACGTTATACGGCCCCCAGGGAGCGTAATACCATTTCATCAGCTGTCCTTTATCCGTGCCTTGTTTTGCGCTTGGATACAGGACAGTACAAGGACAATAACATATACTGTACACGCACACATACAGAAGAATGTTAACAGTGTGGGTGAACAAGACCACTTTAAAAAGAGCAAGCTGTTGTCCTAAAAAAACATTACAGAACCAATACAATTGACTTATTTTAACATTACGGGTACATTTGGCATTTGATTATATTCTAGCAGCAGGTATTATTTGCGCAACGCTGTTGACGTTCAAGTTATCCGCTTTTGACACGGGTTTGTTATTTTAACCAATATTTGTAAAACGAGGGGACATTTTATCCACGTGCTTCTAGACTAAATGAAATACAGTCACACTGTACAAATTCTGTCTTAATGATCTAATCTCTGAACTATGAAATGAGTTAATGCATTAATTAAAAGCTGTTTTCGTGTGTAAATTGAGAAAAATATAGATCATTTATTAAAGATATATGTTAGGGGCTTTTTGCCTTTAATGGATAGGACGTGAAGAACAGACAGGAACACATTGGATAGAGACAGGGGGACTGGCAAAGGACAGTCCAGACGGGAATCGAAATCGGGTCGGGCCGCATGTGCACTGGCACTTCATGTCGGCACAATAACCTCAAGGCCATTGGCGCCGACTAGGTAACCAATATAAAGTAAATACAGTAAATTGAATTGTTTTTCTCCTGGTAAACAGGCCAAAAATATGAATTCCTCACACAGACAAATGTGACAATTTTGGTTATCTTTGTGATAAACTGGGCCAGTTTGTCCCTGATGCAAACATTGTTTGAAAAGGTAATTTAAGTACAACATCTTAATTATTGGATATTTTTAAAAGTGTCTGTCGTTTTAGATAAAAATATCTAATGCTGCCAAAGTTATCTCGGAATGCATTGGGGTCAGTGAAGCATTCTGGTCCATCCTAAAACACTAGTGATGCCTTCGGTGGTCCGTGAAGTGCCCTTCACTGTCTGTCTGGACTATTGGTACTCGAAAAGAAAGATAACATGGAATATAAGTCCCGGTACCCAAATCTTATCTGGTTAAACATAACATACATCCAATTTCTTTTACACTTATTAGCACTAGCACTGGCTCTGCTCCAAAACCTAGTGAACTGTCTTGAACTGTGTACATCTTCTGAGACAACTTCAGACTGAAATGGAAGTGTCACTCTTCATAGTCACGCTCAAAGCATCATACAAATAATGATCTGCATGCTGAGCACACAGAAGACTTGACTTTAGTAGAGTGGTATTAACATGTGCCAAGCTGACATTGTGTTACACTTATAGTAGGAAGTTTGTGTGGTGCACAAAGAATGTTTCGTATCAGACAGGTCAAAAAGAGATTTATGTTAGAATGCTGCCTCGTTGTTTTATCTCCTCCTCATACATCTAAACACATGCTCCCTCTTTCATTCATTTAGACACCCACATGTAGTGGCTCTGTTCCAAATCCTGGTTAGCTGCCTACATTGAAAACATTGTACAGCAAGGTGGTGATACCTCATTTTGGCGTATTTTACTGCATCATAAACCATCTTTCCAGGTGATTCCTACAGTCCGAGTTGTTGGGATAGGCTCCTGCATCAAATATAATAAACCCCTTCAAACTAATAAAAACTAATTATTCCAAATCAATCGGTTCAATTTAGTGTTGGGACGGGCTGTCTACTGTGTGTAGACATGTTGCTAGGTTTTGAACCAGAGCTATAGACTCGATCCATTTCATCACCCTTTCAAATGCATTGTCATCCTCTTCCTCGCTGCCTCTATTTCATCTTTATTCAGTCCTTCGTTTATGCTTTATACACCCACTAGTGACACTATCTCACATTCAATATTAGACAATAAGGCGATTTTCTATATTGTTTTCCATAAAAGCAAAGATGGCAGCAGAACGAAAGGCTTATGTTGCTCTAAATGGTTCCCTGCAGGTTTGTTTAGTTTCTCTTCATGATTAAAGATAAATTGCAAGGCATCTCAGCAGAGCTCTCAAAGAGTAAAAAGCCCCTGTCGTAAACAGAGGCCAGTGATGAAATAGAGATAATAACAGCCATGGAATTCACTCTTTAGACTATCTTTAGACATGAAGACAGGTATGTGGGCTGGCACCAACACTCACTCTCATCATCATCTAGTTGAGAGCTGATTCAGTGCTGTGGAATTTAGCTTGTCATCTCTTAACACATGACATGATTCGAATGTCCAATAAGAGGCCACACGGCAGTCCACCATTAACATCCCATCGTGTCTTGTCCTTTCTGCTAGAGGTAAGGACCGGAAATTGATGGCACAGTTTTTTTCTCAGAAAGGCAAATCTTACACAGCTAAGAAAGATACTTGGATGTGTGTCGAGCGACTTGGGTTATTGATTTATATTCCTGGCAACCACACAAGCCTTGCAGTACTACAGGGCACATTATAGTCGCAATCATATTTTGTTTGGTATGTGACTTTGTACACCAACACTGTTTTGATACTCTTTTGATTGGACAATGTCCTTACTGTCATAGACGAGGAGGAGTCCACAAACTGGATATTTATTTACAGGAGGGTATAACAAGTAAAACTTGAACAAGGTAACACCAAAGCACATACACAATGACGAGACCGGACAACGGAGTAAGATTATATGGGGATTATTTGGGGCCAGACGGGTGCAGCATGCACCGGAAGCCAGGGACACCAACAGACGCTGTGGCCTTGACACTGGACTCAGGAGCGATGCACACAGCCGACAGAAACACAGGGGGTACAAACTCCTTCTGTGGCCATGGCAAGGAGACTAGAGACGGTCACCATGACCGTGGCCTATGATCAGGGACAGCATGGGTTTTGGTTGGTCGTTGTGGGCATGATGAGGGACTCAGCGAGTGCTACTTCAGGCCGAGTATACACCCCAAATTTCTTGAGGGAACTTCTGAGATGTCCATGTCACCCAGATACATGCTGCTGCCAACACCATTATCTGACATCAAGTTCAGTTAATGGGTTTTCTGCTGTTTTGTGGCCAGCATAAAAAAAAGAAGAGGCTAGAAATAATACTACATGTCCTTGATAATGTTTTCTTGATTTTTCATGTAGATTTTAAACAAACCGCACATTGTAAGTTTATTGATAGGTGTAAATAACAGCAATTGTATGGAATCTTTTTGCTATGCAGTAGATGTTCTTTAAGCTCTGTCTACATTAATATTTAAAGGAAAAGTTGAAAAAGTAGGAATTAAACGCATAGCAAGTGTTTAATTTCCATACATTTCTAATCCCCTTTGTCAAAACAAAGCTCCAAAAACACCATTATATTAACAGACTATTGTTATCATGGCCAGCAGTCTTACAAAAAAATGTCATTATAGTTCAGTTCCATGCAAACGCTTGCCAACAAAAACATTTTAAATCATAGCAACAGCTTGCTGGTGTTCAGCTGTAAAAACAATTAAAAACAAGCAATTCGAAGAGAAAAACAAAAGCGTTGGTTACATTTTAGGCCTTGCTGTTGTTGTCAATCATGTACTGAAAGTTGTATGATTGTGTAAATGTTCAGTAATACAAAGACTGACAATAGAAGTTCACAGAATGAACAAAGCAATACACTTAGAGATGCTTAGAGAAAAGGTTGAGGGAGAGTTTGTTGTCTGTGGGAGATCGAGCAGCCTCTGAAGAGATCCCAAAGGAGGACAGTAGACTGTTGTTTGCTGGAGGAGAGGATCTGTACCACCGGTACTCACATCTACAGATGTGTATTTATTGGCGGAGGAATGCATTTAGGAAGAGTTACCTGCATAATAAGAGACGATTTACTCTTTGCACTGTTCAAATTGTTGGACTATGACAACATGCATAATAACTTTTTTGTGTGTCCAAGGACTCAAGCATTCCATTTCATCCATTCACCAAATCTGCATGTCCACTGCAGGGCCGTGGGAGGCCTGGAGCCAATCCAAACATCACAGGCCGCAGGGTCTCACACCCTGAATAGACCGTTCCATTGCTTGCACAAGCATTGAATTTGTAAACGCTAAAATAGATTTGAATCTGTAAATTATGAGCTAATAAATGAGCTAACCTGTGCATTTAGTGTGTGGCCTTGCAGTACGTGCATTGCTCTGTTGTGTGCATTCATATGATAAAAGTGCGACTCTTTGCACACTTATTTAATCAATGGAAACATTAAACTATAACTTCAGTCACTTACCACCAGGGCTGGAAAGGGGGGGAACGGAATCCAGGACGTTTATTTTAAGGGGGAAGTTCCACCTCAAAATGTAGAGTATTTCCATCTTTTTTCCATTTAGAGTTCCTCAAGCACTATGCACATTCCGTTTATAAAGTGTTTTTTGTATATATGGTTGGAAAGTATGAAAAACGTCCTCAGCAAGAGTCTCCACCATTCCCACCAATTATCTGCTTACCACTGACTCATAACTGATTCATACCTCAGTTTGTAGAACAGACCTAACTGTGTATAAACTGAACCAACGGCAATGTTCAGACAGCATCAGAGCTGGGACGACATTACAAAAGAAAAAGGGTATATTTGGGACATTAGAACTACACTAAAATTGCTAATAAAACGAACTGTACTGTACTTTGTGTGCAGAGGTATGCAAATACATAGCACATCCTAACACTGACAGTTATGTACAGCGAACTTAAACTTAAGCTGTACTCGTTCCATCCCTAAAGCACACTAAACAACAATTGAATGAACTTGATTCTTCACCGAAATGAAAGTGATGATTTTTGCGGTTACTCATATTCAGAATGTTTTCTCTGCATCCATTCGTTGAGTGAACACATGCACTGCAGGTCATAAACACACGCCTGGAGCAGTGGGAAGCTGTTACTGCAGCGCCCGAGAAGCATCTGTGGGAAAGTGCCTTGATCAAGGGCACAATGTTTCCTGTACATACAACCCATGATGTGTGATGCATGTGTTAAACACGGCCCATGTTTGCCAAGGCGAACACAAATCCCCAGAACAGTAACTTCACAGAAAAATATGTTTGTACTGTAAAACAACAGCGATACTAAAATGAGTTTTAACCCCTTTATGACCTTTACCACTATTTAAATGTGCCATCAGTTCTTTTTTTGTTTTTACCAAACATAAATCATCAAAACATTTAGGTACAAGAGTTTATTAGTAGGCATATTCCTCACTGCATTGAAATGATAATTTTAAATTCATTGCACTTGAATTTTTATTCTTTTTTTTGGGGGGCAATTTTAAGTAGTTTTTAGTCATGATTACTTGATTGTTTGAGTAAACAGCATTATGGTAAACAGTGTAGCAATAACAGGTAGTTTCTTAGAAGTTTCCTGGAGTATCAATGAGGACATGTGGAAAAGAAAGATTGACAGAGAGAGTGTAAAACATCTCGGAGGACATCCATAATTTGGCGGTAGATTAATCGTAATGGTTTCTGTGGCAATACAGAAAGAAAAAGTTTCCCAGTTCTGTTTAATATCAGCACACTTAGATCACCTATCATTCAATAGACCTCACTCAGTTTGCCGCCATGATGATTTTAAAACAAGACTAGGACGGGTGGCAGTCTAGAGCGCTGCATTATTGGCATTGTTCTGTACACAGATAATACACAGGACTTCCACAGGACAGTGGGGTTATTTAAATTAGAAGGATGAAAGAATAGTGCATTGTCTCTATTAAATCTATTTTGTATATTGCTCGTTGCTAACTGCAAGTTTTTAATGTTCTAAGCATATTTATCTTTCTGCAGTATGAAATATTCATGACATTAACAAAGTATACATGTCTTCAGCGGTGTTGGGTAAGTTACACAGTCATTAATTACTAGTTACTAATGACATATTCAATGAGTAATTAGATTATTGTACAAATTACTCCCTCCAGAAAGTATTTAGTTACTTATTACTTTCTATATCCTACATCCACCTTCATTAGTTAAGTGATTCAAGGATAGACATGAAACGGCTTATTTTATTCATTCAAATAAATAATATTAAACTACATAAAGTAGCATTATTAACTGACCAAAGTATTACATATGTGAGAATTATATATTAAAGCATGGATTTTAAAGTTAGAATTTTGATGTCAATAGTATTATACACGCATATATTACACAAAGTATTTAGTTTAATTACATCAAAAGTAGCTGTAATTAAATTACAGGAAAAATAAGAGTAATCCCTTACTTTCTTTTTTAAGGGAAAAGTAATTAAATTACAGTAAGTAATTACTTAGTAACTAGTTACACCCGACACGGGTCTTCAGTTTGAGTAAATTGCAGGAGTGCTTCAAAAAAGTCTGTGTTTTTGCAGGCGGAGCAGACATGCGCTCTCACAAGGATTCCTGGAACTGTTTTGTGCACGTAAATCACGCGCGTGTGTAGTTTTCATGCGCGCAAGTTTAGGGACTGAAAAACAACCTATATTAATATTTTCATTATTTCAAAATTTGGGGGTGAAACCCTTCTAGTTTAAATAATCCATGTTTTCCTTAGGTCTCTGTCCTGTGGAAATGAGTGAAATGATGTGTTTTCTGTGTTTTGATGGCCAAACGACAGGCATCCTGGTGCATCTCAATGCAGTGTAATGCAGCGCTCTAGACTTCCATCACTCCCAGCATCACCGTTCAGAATGCACCCGTAGTGTGTGACCGTCTTTTTTCACTCTGTCCCAGTGAAGATTCAAACAAGGGACTTCATCATGGCGAGCATGTGATGGCATAATTGTTATTCCATTTGTGGTTAATCACCAAGTAATTGCACATGTATGACTATTGAAAGTTGTTTTTTATTTTGAGCTTATATCCAACAGTCATATTTTGGGGACATATTATTTAATCCATAAATTATTGAAAACACCATTAAAAACATTTTGTTTGGGTTTGCAAGCTGATGTGGTAATAACTGTTTCCCATTACATTACTGGAAGTTCACGCTGCAGCACTTTAACACTTCTTATTGTTGTAGATAAGTGCAATTGTCTGTTACCAGTGTTATAAATAATGTTGCTGTATAAGCTTCCCCGTGGTCAGCGCAATACATGTGAATTTGTTGACTAACTCGTTTAAGAGTTGTTCTACCACTGAAATAATTTTAATTACATTATTTTAAGGTCGAAAAACTACAATGTGTTGCTTTAATACTAGAAAACTGAATTCGGCTGCATACCAAACAAACTTGTAGCCAATCAGCAGTAAGGGACTTATGATGGCGAGGAGAGAACTCTCAGTGCACAGGATGGACGTTGGCCAAGCCGAGCGATAACCGAAACAGAAAGATAGCATTTAAAACCAAAAGAGAAAAACATCTGCAGAACAAAACATGGCTAACAATCAGACAGACTGAATCTCATCTCTCGGTTATTGTGACAAGTACACTACAAACTGTTACCTTGTTTTTTGTTTAACAATGAGGAATTCGAAAAATAATTTCAAACCAAAATTAAAGGGAGTGAAGGCAATTTTAGAGAAGCTAGCATTAATAATTCATTCATTAAATTTATATAGTGCTTTTCTTTGTACTCAAAGCGCATTACATAACGGGGGAATATCGTAAACCACCTCCGATGTGCATATTGCACCGTAACACCCACCACACACCAGCCACACATTAGCAAGCAACTGTAGCTTTTACCATACAATCCCATCCTCCTCCCAGAAAGGTCTCCAAAGCCAGAGCCCCCCACTTAAGAGCGGCTTCCAGACGTTTCCACCACTACAAATCAGGAGGTTGGTGGAGTAGAGGTGGAAGTCTGGAGTGTGGCAGGCAGGGCTTGAAGCCTGGCCGTGGCAGGCAGAGCTGGAAGCCAAGGGGGTGCAGGCAGGGCTGGAAGGCCAGTGGTGGCCATCTTGGACGAGGCAGGGAGTTCAAATGCGGCCATCTTGGACGAGGCAGGGGGCTTGGGAGACTCAGAGGCAGCCTTGGTAAAGGGAACGGAAGAGTCCAGGGTGTTCATCTTGTAAGCGGCCTCTGGAGCGGGAGAGCAATACACAGCCCAAACACACCACAAGGCTCAAACAACAACCGGCAGAGCTGACTCCAGGGACAGGACCTCACGAACAGATGCCTCCACTGGGCTGGTGGTCATCTTGCGAGCGGAGCCTAGACCGGCGGGTCATCCTAAGAACGGGCTCAGGGCTGGCGGCCATCTTGTCAACGGTAAGGCAGCCATCTTGTGAACGGGCTCAGGTAAGGTGACTACAATGAATGGGGTGGACACCCTCAACGTGGGCCCAGCCAGCTTACTGCCCCTCCCAAAAAAAACATTCAGGGGCAACCTCCACTTCACCCACGGTGAAGGCGGACCCGCTCAATGCCAGGGCCAAGTCAACAAAGTCCATAAATCTCCCTTGAGGATCAAACTGAGCGAGTTGTGTCTTGGTGGATCATTTAGACATAAAAACCGATCAGAGACTTATCTGGGTAGTGGGTATCTGGAACAAGATCTAAAAAAGTCCTGGGTGTGATTCTCAAGGGAGAGTGAGTCCGGGCGGAGACAAGTAAAAACACAGGGGCTTATAAAGGCAGAACCAAACAGGGTAACGTGACACACCTGGGAGCAAATCAATAGGGCACCAATGAACAAAAGAACTACAAAGGACTACACAGGAAATAGGAAGTCCACATCAGACAGGGGAAAACACAGACCGGATCGTGACAAACGCTCTGCTGATAGAAGAGTGCCTGTGCGAGCAGCGTGCACAGAGGTATACAAATATGTATTTTGCCTATCCTCCCTTTACAGAATTTTCAGTTTAGAGATATCACCATAAAGTCTAATAGTGTTTATTCTCAGGAAAACATTTTTATTTTATTTTAGTGGAAGTACCATCAGCATCATCACCCTGCGTGCACATAGTCTATAAGGTGGTTGTAACAAAACTACATACAAATATTTTACTAAAATACTGCAGTTGACCAACTCGAAAGCTTTTTCCTAATTTGGCGACTTATACACCATATGGCATTAAATCACCAGAATTTTGCAGCAGCGATATCCAAGATTACATCTACCATGCTTAAAATGTGGCATATTGACAAATCTAAGGTGAATGTAATTGTTAGAGATAATGCAGAGAATACTCATGTTTAAGTATAGGCGTTTTTTTGTGATTTTCTTTGTGTAAGGTTCAGGACCAATAAATGTTTGTCCAACCATTGCATTTGTTCTGAATTCAATGGTACTGTAGCATGTCCTACTTGTCAGTCAGACTGTGTGTTTGTATACCTCTGAGCACTTCCTTTATCACCGTGTTCCATTAGGCTATGCTGACTGAATTAGAATGGAAGGCAAAGGTTTGGTTTTTGAGACTGCTCTGAACAGTAGGTGGGATCTTATGCTTTCAAAACTTGCTAGCCTCTCCAAAATGGCCCTAGCTTTGAAGATGATATGTAGAACACATTAGTCTTGCTACATTTTAATAGTTTACCAACCTGAAGTGTACATGAAAGTGTTGTATATAATTTTGATGAGAAATGTAATTTTAGTGTACCTAAAAGCAATACTTGAGTAAAAGTACAAATGTCTTGCCAGAAAATTACTTTTGTAGAAGTGAAAGTAACTTTTCAGAATATGACTTGAGTAAAAGTCTTAAAGTAAAAGGAAAATATTGTACTTAATTATCAAAATTCCTTTTTATATTAAAGTGTTTAAAGTTAAGTTGAAGCAAACGTTGTTAATGGGATAGTTCACTCAAAAATGAAAATTCTGTCATCATTTATTCATCCTCAGGTTGTTTCAAACCTATATTAATGTATTTGTTCTGTTAAACACAAATAAATATATTTGTAAGAATGTTATCGATTTTCAGTTCTGTGACATCATCCACTACCATAGTAGGAAAATGATTGTAAAATATCGATTTATTTGTTCTGTTGAACACAACGTGAGATATTTGGAACAATTTAGGTAAACAAACAGTTTTCAAAATTTGGTGTTTATCTTTAAAAGAAGCGGCACATTAAAACCTTGTGTTGAAATGAACCGCAGAGAGCGCCTATTTGTACTTGCACATTGAGCTCTAACCATCGATTGGTTCAGCATTGTCATGGTGACCGGATCGCTGACTTGTGTATTTCAGTTCTGTTTCTATGCTTTTATTTTGTAGTAACGAACATGCTTAGGGGAAATGTACCAGAGTAAAAGTAAAAGTCTGCACAAATATGAAGACTCAAGTAAAGTACAGATACTCCCAAAAAATACTTTGTTACATTACAACACTGTAATTTTACGGTTATGTTTTATGGTGTTATTTCAGATATCATTCATTGTAATGTTTTGATATTATAAAATCATGGTATTAATAACCGTGATAGTTACACGGTAATTGTGACATTACATGACGCTCTGGAATACGTGATTCTGATTGGCCAGTCGAAACATTCCAAGGTATTTTATTCCCAGATAACAACCACAATCATCTTGAACGTGGGAGCGGCAGCAGATAAACAAAATAAATTAACAAACTACGAAACCGACTAGTTTAATCATGCCTTTCTCCAGTAAACTCAGATGAGTTTATTATATCTGTTTACTTAATCACAGAGAGCAAACAATATCTAGCCTACAGCTGCTTTATAATTTTACTACATCCTCAAGCAATTCTGCAGAACTCACACAGCTACACGATAGCAGCCAACCCATAATGATAATAATAAACAACGTCATCTCCCTCTATGTTTTTGCACTTGTCAATAGACAGGCCCGCCTGACATGAATGCAATATTGAGACTAGATCTCAACAACCCAGAGAGGAATGACACAGGATCAGTGAGGAGACAGGGGGCCGAAGAGAAAGCTGTGGGCCCTCAGCACAGGATGGAAAGGACCTCTTTGAAGACTTTTAATAGACCTGCTTTGTGCGCTAGCTGCCAGTATCTGTCACACACAGTCCAGATGTAGGAACACAGTCTTCCCTGAGTCAGACATTCTTTGTGTGGACCTCAGCAATCAGCTATTGAACAGGTTAGTTTCCTCAGCCCTGGTTTTTGTAATCTACAGAAAGAATGAGATACCATAAATAGACTGCACTGATGGAACTAAATCCTACCCCTAAAACCAACATTTGCCCAAAGATTAAACATATCTTAGCCTCCTCACTGTAAACAGGGTTTAAAATGAGGTATTTACCACACTTCAGGTATATTTACTGGTGTCAAGTATTGTTAAAATCGTACAGAATGTTTCTTATTGCTTATTTTATTTAACATTTTTTTATCCAGGAATCTTTTAATCAAGATAAAAAAAACGTGAACAGTCTCATTCTCTGCGATGAGTCCCGCCTCCGTAACTCACCTCTCTACAAGGATTCATTTTGGCTTTCTTGAGTCCCTCCCAGTGTTCAAATTGGGGGGGGAGGGTGGTCGCTGGGAAGGTCCAGGACCTCATGTAAGCATGAAGGGACCTCCCATAAGGTCTAAAATAATGAACTTGGGGGGTCCCCTGGTTTTTCATTAGATCAAACACTATTGTTGTAAGAGAGCCACTAGGCACACGGCAGGTAAGATCTTCAAACAATGTTTACTCACAGACACAGGTAAGTAAACAGGTCAATATTGTAACGGCGGATATATGACTGTGAGAACTGACTATAATTACTACTAATATACATCTATGGAAGAAGTCTCTGAGAACATTTTGCATAAAGTCTTGGAAGACAGAGGGGGCATTTTCCCCTCGTCTCTATTCCGCACCAGATTGTACGCGCTGTGGAGGTCCAACTTGGTAAAGATGGAGGCTCCTCTCAGCTGTTCCAGGGCAGCAGGGACGAGGGGAAGTGGATACTATAGCGGAACTTGACAGTGATACGGTTCAGGGCTCGATAATCAATGCAAGGCCGTAAACCCTGTCTTGCTTGGCAACGAAGACGAAGCTTGATGCGGCAGGGGATCTTGAAGGACGAATGTTACCTTACTTCAGGGCTTCCTGGATATACTCATCCATGGCCTTCTGCTCGGGGATGGATATGGCACAGTCCCATGGTCGGTGAGGTGGTAGCTGGGTCGCCCGGGCAGGACAGAAAACATTGCGGAATGGGAGATAACACTCAGGCACTGTGACGGACAGCTTCTCAGTGGGACTCTCGATGGTCGTGGAGCAGACTCCCATAGCTGGACGTGCTGTGGGTTGTAAAGACATCAGAGAGGGGAGCACTGTTCACCCCATCTCTCCCCATTAAAATAATTCTGGTAGGTCCTGGACGACCCAGGATGTTTTCTGAGTTGGCATGCTCCAGCTCCTGGATTTTCTCTTCGTGTAGGGCACCCACTTGGATCTGCACCAGCCCACTTGAAAATTTACACTCCGTTTGCTGAGCGGTCGTCCTAGGATGGACTGAACTTGGTAATGGATGGGGATGGTCTCTTTCGTGAGCTTGCGGCAGAGGGGGAACCGGAGATGAAGTTGCCGGCTGACCCAGAGTCGATGAGGGCTGTTAGAACGAGCGCAGAATAAGAGGTGGACAGGCATACATTGAACATGCAATGGAGCTTGAGCGACTGAAGCGTTCTGAATGCTACTCACCAATGTACGTGGGAGACGAATGGGCATGATGACAGGATATGTCATCCCACAGTTAAAGGTCTCCATACAATACAGCAACATTGGGATTCAATGGAATGCTAGCTCGACATAACCTATGAGCATACTAAAATCTGCAAATTAAGCTATATGTTAATACGAACTGTCATAAAGAAGAAATGTGCTACAGGCAGAAAGGTTGCACCAAAAAGTGATACAAAAGTTTGGAGATACAAAATATAGACGTGAAAGAGCTGAACCTATTTCCTATTCTAAATAAAGTGAGAGCATGTCTTGCAAGAAATTACAATGGCATATCTAAACCAAACAAGGGTACTTCGGTGCCAGCTAACAGGAAATACTGCAGACTCTAGACTATACAAAATGATAACGACTGACTTCCCGAGGGAAAACGATTTTGACTTCCCTCAGGACATCAGATCTTTTATGACAGGTTTAGTCCGCAGTCCTAGAACTTTTCAGATAAAAATCTAGATTTTTACATTTCTGAAGAAAAATTTAAATTGTGCTTGCCAATGTAATCCTCCCTACCATGATGATCTGTTGTGATTGGTTGCCATGGTTTTACTGCGGTTGCTAAGGTGTTCTTATAAATCATCAGCCTTCTGGTCTCATACGGATCAGGTCTATTAAGCCTTTTTTCTTTGCCTGTTTCAACCATTTGCCATGCCAAATGTTTGGCTATGGCACATCCAAGGAGGACAACAGGTAGTTGAACAAAAAGTTATTCACAATCATCAAAGGGTCACAAACACAGGTAATATCCACAGAAGAACATCCACAGGTAAGTAATGCAAGACAGGTAAACATCCACAGGTAAGTAACAACGGGTATGTAAACATCCACAGGTGAGATCAGAACTAATGTTAACGACAACTTACAACAAATTGCATAAGAATCAGAGTAACATAAATGTAACATAGACGAGAGCTGACTGTAGTCAATAAGGGGAAGTGTAGTCCGGTGGAGAATGTGCAGGCAGGAACGATGACACGCCAATGCTCGTCAATTCACATTTTCAGGTACGATTTATGTTTTTGGCACGCTCAGCGCAGGGTAAGTTGTGTGCCGAAGCGAAATATTATGTCTGTGAAGCTAAAGAATCCTGGAAGTAGATTTACAGTTGATGCTGAAGACAAACTGAAAATTTATATAGTAGTTCAAATTACTAAAAAATACTCAATTTTTACTGAAGACATGCCACATGAGCTGTGGGGGGTATTATTAGCACTCTGACTGGTTTTCGTTTAAGAATAATTCAGGCCATCAGCAATGGAAGCTAAATATTCAATGCCAGGAAAACATGACCTTCCACTGCAAGTAGCAAAAGTTTAATGCATTCCCATAAATGTCATGAAGTCCAGCCCCTTTTTATGCGTGGGACAGGTCGTCTCTATACGTTCGACCTAGGCAGGACCTCATCTGTTTCAGCCTGATAATGACCTGCCAAATGCAGGAGCAGTTACAGATTCCCGTATGGAGTACTGCCTCCACACTTGTGATTGGGTTTAGTGGGCAGTTTCGTAGAGGGAAATCTTGTGGCAGAATTGCCTGAGACATACATGAGCAGGGCGGGAGAGATGGTGAGCTTTGAAGAGAGGATGGGGGATACATTAACATAGCTTAAAAGTGTGCCTGAGCCGAGCTGGAAGAAAAAGAGCTTTGGGGTCTGAGATACAACATTAAAAAACAGTGCATGAGGTGAATGTTAAGGCATGTGTCAGAGGTTGATAAAAATGGTCTTATCATGCATTCCTCATCTGAGGTAGAGGCAAGGGAAACATTAAGGAGCTGAAAAAGATTCCGCACATAACAGCTAAACGTCTATAGCTGTGGCTCATACTGTTTATAGGTAGTACGGTAGTTAGTGATGTTTGTTACGGAATCCAACCATTTTTTACAAGTAGTTGTTCCAAAATGATGCCTAATACAAAAGTACTATAATAACATTTTAATCACGATAAATTTATCAAATAATTTTAAATTGTCATAAATAACCTTCTGTTATTTCAATGTATCTAATAAAACACATGAATTCTGGCTGTAAAGTGATTTTCTAAATCTAAAATCAAATGACCAATACTTCGAGTATCTTGCTCATCATGTGAACAATACAATGCATTTGTCAACCTTACTATAAAAGGTTTTTGGTTTTCACCATTCACTCCGTCAGTGTTCAGATAGACTTCACCTTCAGGTAGAATTGCGAAACTGCGTACGACTTGCTCAATAATTCAGTCATTGCTTATTCCAACACAAATCCGACTTGTTACTATGTAAACTAGATGTAAGTTATAAGACAGTGTGAAAGACTAGAAGAACAAGTGAAGATTCTGAAATGTGTAAAACTGAACAATATCAACTTTACTTGCTGTGGCAAAACTTGGCACTCGGTTGCTTAAGTGCTTCTAGGTGGCTGCTGTGGTGTTGGTATGGCATTCTGGGTCATTGCAGAGGTGTTCAAAGGTGGTTGCTAGGGTGCTCTAAATGATTTCCAGGGCATGGCTCTATAGCTTTACAAAGATCCTGTCTATTGGATTTTTTTCACCTTCAGCTCCACCCTGGTTCTCTGCTGCACCACGGCCGGCTCCACCCTGGGGCCCTGATGCTCCGCCACCGTCTCTGCCCTGGTCTCCGGCTCCTTCCCGTCTCCGGGCCCTCTGCCACTCCACGGGCCTGGCCCTCCATCCCTGTTCCACCTTTGAACCGGTTTTATGGAGCGTCTAGAAGCTGTGACAAGCCCAGTCTGTGTTACCTTGTTGTTTCCTGTTTGCTTTGTCCTCATTCGTCTGTATGGTGTCTTATTAGTCTCAAGTGTCTCTTGTTATCCCTCCTGTTATCCAGTTTATCTAAGCTCTGGTGTTTCTTTGTTTTTGGTCAGTCTTTGATTGTGTCGGTGTCTTTTTGCATCTTTGTTTCTTTATAACTCACATGTTCTTTTGCCCTGTAGATTATTTTTTAACCGGCTGCATTTGGATCTGGTGGTCTTGCTGCCTTTTCCTATTGTGACTAATTATTTTTCTATTAAAACTGCAATTATGAGCGGGATTGACACTGGGTTGGTAGGAATTTTGACCCTTGGCCACCCTGTAGTTCTGCCCATGGTAGGATTTCCCCGGTCACCACCCACATCACTTTAGTACTGTGGTGGTGAGTTTTACATGGGTAACTCTTTGTGTATGAATGTTGCAAACCTCAAGGTCATTCCCAACGAAAGAACAGCACAGAGGTAATTAACTGGGCCGGAGTTGAATGAACGTCCTACAGCAGATGTTCCAGGACATATTGTTAGACGAAGTGGGCTCAGACTGTCCGGAGACGAGATGATTATTTATCAAATCAACATTTAGCACTTTTAGCGGTCCTCCTTCTTTGTGCTTCCTTCTTTTTTCCTGCTTGTCTGTATAGCAACACCATTCCTTTGAAATATTGCCGTATCAGAATTGAGTCGTCTGTGCTGATGATATTACAATCCTATTTCCTTCCAGAAGTATTTTTATGCACAACAAGCTAAGAACAGCACAAAAGAGTGCTGGATGGCTCTCTTCTGAAGCTTGTTTTTACTTCCCCTTCCTTTTCCCAGTCATGCAGGGAAAAACATCTGTGTGCTCAGTAAGGGGCCAGATAAGCCCTGTCTATCCTCTCGCCCGTGTTAAGGGAGATTTTGTTGATGCATAGTCAAAGCTCCCATGATACTTCAACACTGGCACCTTCTGAGCCCTCTGCTCATGCAAAATAGATAGCTAATCTATATAGACTGCTAATGATATCATAACACATGATTGTTAAATTTTTGCCCCTAGGCTCAGCATTTGTCACGGAGGCAACAGGAATTATATGAACACAACATTTGCTGCACTTAACTTCCTCCAAGCAATATGTCTAGGATCCCAAATAACTAAGCTATATGTGAATGTATTTATTAATAACTTAATGTGAACATAACAACATATTTTCAGTTACCCATTTTATTTTAATAATGTTACTGGGAATAGACTTTTTATCCAACTTTGTCACATTTTTTCCTAAAAGAAATTGACTAGATAGTATGAACAATTTTATGAATATTTATGGTTTTAACGATATTAAACCTGAACCTAAAACTAATCACTTCTCAACCATACAAAACGCAACACATGAGTGAAAGTACAGTCACTGGTGTTTTATTGCATTAATTGACTAACGAACAGTATATTACAAAACAAATCGCGTTGCAAACCTTCTGAATTGAAGCCAAAAGGTAACTTTAGATGAAGATTGTTGCACGGGTTGGATGACAGGTTGGTTAATTTTGTTAACAATTTAAACAATTAACTCTTTGTCGTTTTCGGCATCATCATCTTTTTCATTTCAAAACTATAAAAATATGTTGACATTTTCTATGACTACTTAGAAAGAGATGGGAGATGAAATAATACAAATAATAGCAATAGTAATAATCCAATGTACACTATTACAAGTGTAAAAATACTGTGGTAGGGAGGTTAGACACATACATTTGTCATTTACTTATCATCCAGGGCTCTATGGGAAGCAAGGAGGTGGAATTTCCCCCCAGATTTTCTTTGGGCCCCTTCAAAAATGTCCAGCTGACAATTAAAAAAATACATATAAAAAATCTTATTTGTATAATTATAATGAAATAATGATCTTTAAAATAAAGTAAAATTATGCATGCAATAATTTATGATTATTAGAAATTACTATGAAAAATTGTTGCCCAAACAAAATATCTTATTGCCACCAGTCAAGCCCAACACAGTCTCACGGGAATTTGTGACATTGTCACGAACTGTAATCTATTTATTCGTGTTTACTGACACGAATTTCCCCCTTTTTTCGTGTCACCCAGCACGACTTTCAATCTAATGTATATTAATTTATCGTTGCTTTGCCACCTCGTGAAACTCACGTTTTTTGCAAAATTAGCCTTTGCGGCTGTGATTTTAGGGTTTGGGGTGAAGTAAGGTGTTAGTCAGCCACATCCTAAAATATGTACGACTTGTTTTGATGTGACATTAAAGAAAAGGTTGTGCTCACTGACACGAAAAAATGGGGATATTCGTGTCCATGAACACGCATTAATAGATTCCAAATTGCGTGTCTATGCCACGAACTGCCGTGAGACTGGGTTGTCAAGCCGCCTAATAATGGGGCTGTGCTTCTAAAGTTAAACTGTAAGAGATTTGTTTGCAGGGAGTTCTCGTACAGGGGGTGAGTGTGAGATGGGCTTATATTTGATTTCAGTGCACATGTAGGCATAACTGTCAAAATCATAAGAAGACAATTCACAAGTTGCCCAGAGGGGTTGATACAGTGCTTTGTAGAGGTAATTAAACTCTGACTCACAGAATTCAGGCTGTTCGTATCAGCATATTGCAAGAAAGGGTTTATGTAACTCAAGTCGCATACTTGAAGATGCAAATTCTTGTAACTTGCAAGATGTTTTCCCAAGGCCCTGGGACCTTCAAATGCTTACATTGAAGGTTCACACAATTGCATAATGCATAGTTCGCTCTCTTTCCTTCATACAGTATTAGTAAAGTGACGTATGGACTAAATCCTGGAGCCTTTGACAAAGTCAAACTACATCAAGGATCTATTATTCATGAATCAAATTGCCAAATAATATAGTGGAGATTGAGGCTTGGTCTAGAATAGTGAATATTTCTCAGTATTAAATGCTTGCACCATTATTTCCCGAAAAAAAACATATTAAGAAACAGATAAAGTTATTTTAACAATCATGATCCTTCTGTGACAACAAGCCCCAAATAGAGTTATTTTGATTAATGAATAAATTTGCTTTGCCACTTTATAATAGCAAATTAATCTGTTATAACAACGACACCAAACACCGGCCGGTTTCGTCTCGAACACTGCAAATAAGACTCAGAGATTCTGTCTTTCAAGGGAGTTTCAAAGAAAACGCCACCTCTGACCCGGGAGAATAAGACAAACACGGTTAAAAGGGCAAAATACTGTACCAAATGAGAACATGATGGTTTTGTGTAAGCTGTTTGAGTGTTTGATTTTATGGTCAGAGAGATGCCCAACAAATGCCTCAATCACACCTACAAGAAGCACAGAATAAGACTTCAGCTAAATATTAACTCACTGCTTTGGTCTCAGTTGCAATTTAGGGTGAAGAACTATTTGACCAACAAAGTCTGTGTACTTGCAATCTGTTAATCCACAAAAAATAAAAAGACTTTGTAACTTAACTTCTGGTAAGGTATGGTGATGCTTCTCTATTTTCTCAATATTCAGTTTCACTTAGAAAATACCTCACAATACCACAACACTTGTTTTGTAATATTCACAAAATGTCTGCTAAAAAGTATATTTTAAGCCTGTCTGGTCTGGTCTGGTCTGGTCTGGTCAGGTCAGGTCAGGTCAGGTCAGGGTTCAGTGTGATCTGACACGATACAGTAATTCGGGGAAGCCGCAGATGATGGATTGACAAATGACAGCAGTATTTGATAGTTCAGTGAAGAATGCTAAAGTTAGGGAACGAGGGAAATGGCAGGCATACAGTAGATTTCTGTAAGGTGTTATATAAAGTAAAGTAGATGTAGTGAGGGCATCTCTCAGCAGTCATAAAGAGAAAGATAATGAGTATGGTTACCACACGCTGCTATCACATCTGCAGCTTTTTAAAATACTGCTGAAAAGTTTTTCTGTGTGTGTGCGCTGGTAAAGTTCCAGTTAAACTTTCATATCAAGGCAACTCAAGATCTGATATTTTAGACTTTTCATTCCAAATTCTGTCTCTCAGTTTGCTTATATTTTGGGGGAAATGGTGTTGTTGAGATATACCATGATGAAATGTTTTACTTTTCTAAAAATGCTGGTGTATATATACCTTATAACAAATTGTTAGTTCTCTCTGTCTATTGTCTGGCGACAGCGTCAGCTAGACCTGAATTCCTGCACAACTAAGCTGAGTGTAGCATTTATCACAAGAGTCTTAAAGCTCAGAGGTACGAGTGTCGGAAAACAGACTCTGTTCCCCTCCAGAGAATCGCCGACTCAATCTCTCTCTCAGGGTGAAAACTCAAACCCTGCCAAATTCAGTTGACAGTCCTGGTAAACAAAAGCTAAAAGCGCTAAGTGGGTGTTACTATGACCACAGGCCTATACTACAAATAGGTATCTCAAAGCACAAGTAAATACTAAAATAATTCACTGTTGAATTTTTTACCAGCAACTGCTCCACAGTAGCAACATAAATTGTGTTTTTGGGAGGAAGGATTGTGGTAATCGAGACTTGTCTGATACATACATGATCAGAAATACTAAATCACAGCTTCTGATGTAATTCTAATGTACCTCTAAGTACGTTCTCGAAAACTACAAGAGTTTTTGTTTTAACTAAACATCTCTCTTATTTTGAGTTTGTTTCCAGTAAGCTTATATTTTGAAGGTTCACTGCTTATTATACTGATGTAGTTTTGCACATGGCTACTGATTAACCTATAAGCACATACTCTAGTCCCCCTGGGGTTTCACAAATGATGTTAAATAAATGTTCTGATATTTCCGCAATGCGAGGATGTTTTCTCTCACGAAAACAATCATTCTGTCTCTAATCAAAATCTGAAAATGTCCCTGTTGAAAAAAATCAGCTTATGCAGGTAGGTTTTGAAGCATGGTAGCTGGTTTGTGCTGGTTTGAGCTGGTCCTGAGCTGGTCCTAAACTTAAACCAGCTTAAACCAGTACATGACCAGCTTAAACCAGCACAAACCAGCTACCATGCTTCAAAAAGCACCTAACCAGCATATTCTGTTTTTTTCAATAGGGATACTTCTCTGATAATGTACATTTAACAGAATATCTGTTAACTCCTCCCTTCCAACTGTCAGTCAGCTGCCAGCTCCATTTCTGAATAAATTGGCTTCTTTTCTAGATCAATCTTGAATTTTTGAAGGGTTGGGTGGCATCCAGGTGGTTTCTTGTTGATCAAACTATTCCACCTCCAAATATTTAGGGACAGGGTAATAATTTGACGTTTCATTCCAAATGAATTCTAACTATTTTAACATTGTCACCCAGACTCATATTTATGCACTCTAAAGATGTTGGGTTATTTCAACCCATCTTTGTCCAAAATTGGACTAACCCAACCGTTGCTGGGTTATTTCAACCCATTGTTGGGTAAATGATACACATTTTCTGGGTTAATTTAACCCAACAGTTGGGTTTGTCCATTTTTGACCCAACGATGGGTTGAAATAACCCAACATTTTGGGAGTGGATTTGTCTGAAAAGTAAAGTAGGAGAAAGACAATATGGTAATATATGCAATATAAAAATATTTAAAATATTTTGTGGAAAAAAGACAAAAAAAATATGGAACACATAAAGCGAACAACCTAAATCAGTGGTTCACACCACCCTGTAAACCCATTTAAAGAACTGCCCCCCCCCCCATACTGTACATAGAGGATATGTAGGTTTCGGGGAACCAAACTTGAGTTTGCCCTTTATTTTCAGTCCACAGCCCCCATTCGGTCCATAGTGATGACAAGGTTCCAATGAAGCTTCACTCTGATAGTTTGTATTCACAGCAATGCAAGGACTCTGCCAGTCACACACAGTGCTGTGCGTTCATGTGGGTGTGTTTCTTTGACGTTTGTGACCCAGACGATCCCTAAACCATCCCGTCGCATCTGTTGCCAAAGACATCCAGATATGTGGTCACACCATGCTGATTACCCAGGGAGCTGTGCGGGAGATCAGCCAAGCTTAAAAAGACTTGGATGCCCCACGAAACAGCCAATGTTTGTTTTCTTTGTGTTTACTTATAAATTTTGTTTTTGTGTAATGCTTTTGGCTGTTTATGCTGTATGAAGATGTTTGTGTCTCTGTGTTCTTGCATACAGCCAATGTTTGTTTTCTTTGTGTTTACTTATAAATTTTGTTTTTGTGTAATGCTTTTGGCTGTTTATGCTGTATGAAGATGTTTGTGTCTCTGTGTTCTTGCATACAGTTTGTGTGTAGTCGAGTATGCCTGTCGCCACCTACCTGTGTTGTTCCGTCGAATGCTGTGTTTCCTGTCCACATTGGCAGTATTCTGCGGCAGATTGTGAGTATCATCGCCCATGCAAGCCTTCGCCAACAGTAGTGGCATTTATTTTTATCTCAGCTGTTCATCCTGGCTTCCCACATTTCCTTTCTTTTTCTGTTTGCTTACTATGCTATTTTATTTTTACAGTGTGTCATGTGACTGCAACTTCTTTTCTCCTGTTATCATCTCCAATGGTGAGTATTAAGTGCAACTAAAATTAACCTGCAATCAGTTTTTATAAATGAAATGAAATGAAATAAAATGAAATAAGTAAGTAAGTAAGTAAGTAAGTAAGTAAGTAAGTAAGTAAGTAAGTAAGTAAGTAAGTAAGTAAGTAAGTAAGTAAGTAAGTAAGTAAGTAAGTAGTCCGTCCGTAGTCCGTACCCTATAAAATAAAATATCCCCTCTATTCCTAAAATATCCCCTCCCCTCCCCTCCCCTCCTAAACTCACCTCCCCTCCCCTCCCTCCCCTCCCCTCCCCCCTCCCCTCCTATCCCTTTCCCCTCCCCCCCCAAATAAAAAAATAAAGAGAAAGAAAGCCCGAAAGAAAAGAAAAGAAAAGAAAAAAAATAAAATAAAATAAAATTAATCAAATCAAACCAAACCAAAACCAAACCAAACCAAACTAAACTAAAATTATGGGATTAAAAAAAGTATACGTACCCACCCTCCTACCCACCAATGAGTGCATTTACATGCACAGTATTACTCCGATTATGCTTAAAAAGCTGATAACAAGTAAGGTGGAAAGGTCATAAACGGCGTAAGCTCGGCAGAGGTAGTAATCGTAAGTCACAGTAAAATAAGGCATAAAAGTCCGCTCTCGAATAATGCAGTGGATATAGAAATGGCAAAATGACAAACTATTGTTGCATATGAATGTACTGCGGACATGAGAAGAAATATAAAAATACTGCTTCTAACCGATTTCCAGCTGCATTTTCAAAAACTAGACAGACGAAAACGCGGTTTTCCTGGTAGCCGGTTTTTTGATATGCATGTGAACCAGGTTTCTTTAAAATGGAGATTTTTGATAGATACCCATTTATTTTGTGCATGCAAACGCACTCAATCATGTGTATAATTTCTTTCTAACTCAGGATCCGTTGCTCGGCGTTGCTTGTCTGTTTTGGCAGTAAATACTTGCTCCCTGGAGACTTTAGGTGAAAGTAATGTGGAATAGTGAAGTGATCTATAAATTTGTGGTGGATTGCAAGCTTGCATAATGTCACCTAAAACAGAAACATAGGCTTATGATTAACTAAAACCCATCATGTGACTACATTGCTTCATTATGCAGCCGTTCACACTTGTAATCCATAGAAATCTGATTTGTGTTCTGAATCAGCAGTGCATTTTCTGCCCGTCAGCAGTCTGCCATGTCGTGACTCACAGGAGATCTCAAGTGGGCTGAAAATTACAGTCGGCGGCATTCCTTTGATTAGCCGATAGCTGCGGGTTACACAGGGCCAACTGAGACTTAACCAGATTGTGTTTCTCGCAGAAATGTTTAATACACCTCAGACCTTTAAATATGTGCTCAGGACACGTTGAAACGTTTATGTTAAAGACACCAGTTTAAGTCACACGGTATTTAATTTGCTTTGTTGCAAAGCTGCTTTAGAGAACGACACATTGTGCAAACAGTGTGTGAACATTAGTGCAAGCCTTGCCCTGACGTCCCATATTGCTAAATTGATGTCGGTCCCCAAACCACTGCGAGGTCATTCATGTCAGAATTATGGTTATCACTGATCAGTGAAAATCATTTTCACATTCTGCGCTATGGTTTCGGTGTCTAATAATATCACATGATGATCTCTCAAATAACTTCATGTAAACAACAGCGTAAAGTATTTTCTTTTTCATTTTTACACACCGCACCACTTATTAAATGCAACTGGATGCGACTCTGATATATTTTATATCGAGGTTACAGTGTATATGCCTACGGGACATACAGGGATTAAGTCCTGGTGCATTGACCTCGTGGCTGAGATAAAGTAATAGTGCAACTGGAGGATGATGAGGATAATCCTTTCAAGACAAACTCATCAGTCTTTCAGTCGAACAGCCAGAACCGCAGTCACATCTGGGCAGGAAATCATTTCAACAGAATCCATTAGTTTGTCCATTGGGATCCACTGCGGTTTGTCAGGCACCATGTTACCAATTAATTGGGGAATTGAAATATCACAAAGGCCAATATTCCAGCAACTGGCAATAAAGGAATAGGAAATTGCAGCAAAATATACATGTGGAATGTTTCTCGTCTCTATGATTATAACTGAATACTGTATTTAACAGGGTGGCTTGGCCTTGGGATTAGAATCTGAGGATGATATACTTTTGAGCTTCTTTATTAATGGTCATTTAAGGGTAGCCACTGATAAATCTAAAACAATGTTGGGTTGATTTAACTGTACCACTGTTGGTATGCCTACTGCACTAGATACAGTTGAAAGAAAAAGTATGTGAACCCTTTGGGCTTACTTGGATTTCTTCATAAATTGGTCATAAAATGTGTTCTGATCTTCATCTAAGTCAGAACAATAGAGAAACACAGTCTGCTTAAACTAATACCACACAAACATTATACATTTTCATGTTTTTATTGAACACAACATGTAAACATTCATAGTGCAGGGTGGAAAAAGTATGTGAACCTTTGGGTTTAATAACTGGTTGACCCTCCTTTGGCAGCAATAACCTCAACCAAACGTTTCCTATAGTTGCAGATCAGGCCTGCACAACGGTCAGGAGAAATTTTGGACCATTCCTCTTTACAAAAGTGTTTCAGTTCAGCAATATTCTTGGGATGTCTGGTGTGAATCGCTCTCTTGAGGTCATGCCACACAGCATCTCAATCGGGTTGAGGTCAGGACTCTGACTGGGCCACTCCAGAAGGCGTATTTTCTTCTGTTGAAGCATTCTGTTGTTGATTTCCTTCTATGCTTTGGGTCGTTGTCCTGTTGCATCGTCCATCCTCTGTTAAGCTTCAGTTGGCGGACAGATGGTCTTAAGTTTTCCTGCAAAATGTCTTGATAAACTTTGGAATTCATTTTTCCATCGATGACAGTAATCCGTCCAGGGCCTGAGGCAGCAAAGCAGCCCCAAACCATGATGCCCCTCCACCATATTTCACAGTTGGGATGAGGTTTTGATGTTGGTGTGCTGTGCCTTTTGTTCTCCACACATAGCGTTGTGTGTTCTTTCCAAACAACTCAATTTTGGTTTCATCTGTCCACAGAATGTTTTGCCAGTAGTGCTGTGGAACATCCAGGTGCTCTTTTGCAAACTTCAAACGTGCTGCAATGTTTTTTTGGACAGCAGTGGCTTCCTCCGTGGTGTCCTCCCATGAAGTCCATTCTTGTTTAATGTTTTCCTTATTGTAGATTTGTCAACAAAAATGTTAGCATGTGCCAGAGATTTCTGTAAGTGTTTAGCTGACACTCTAGGATTCTTCTTCACCTCATTGAGCATTCTGCGCTGTGCTCTTGCAGTCATCTTTACAGGACGACCACGGGAGTGTAGCAACAGTGCTGAACTTTCTCCATTTGTAGACAATCTGTCTTACCGTGGACACATGGACATCAAGGCTTTTAGATATACTTTTGTAGCCCTTTCCAGCTTTATGTAAGTCAACAATTCTTGATCGTAGGTCTTCTGAGAGCTTTTTTGTGCGAGGCATGGTTCACATCAGACAACGCTTCTTCAGAACAGCAAACTCAAAACTGGTGTGTGTTTTTTATTGGACAGGCCAGCTTTAATCAACACATCCAATCTCATCACATTGATTGGACCCCAGGTTGGCTGACTCCTGGCTCCAATTAGCTCTTGGAGAAGTCATTAGCCTAGGGTTTCACATACTTTTTCCACCCTGCACTATGAATGTTTACATGTTGTGTTCAATAAAAACATGAAAACGTATAATGTTTGTGCGGTATTAGTTTAAGCAGACTGTGTTTCTCTATTGTTGTGACTTAGATGAAGATCAGAACACATTTTATGACCAATTTATGAAGAAATCCAAGTAAGCCCAAAGGGTTTACATACTTTTTCTTTCAACTGTAAGTAACCACAGCTGCATTATTGTCCTCATAATAAGCGTAACCTACTCTACTGTAAGTCAAGGCTTCGGCTAAATGACAATTTAATCCTTTCTCTTGAATTCTAGTGCAGAGATCTTTGGCACTAAATCTTGTCACAATCACATGCATGCCGGCATAGCCAACGCGTGAGCTGGTGCTGCTGATGCATTAATGAGAAATCGCTTTGGGCCTGTGAGGATCTGTATCTCTGAGACCTACCACATGACCTCATGTGTATGAGCCAAATACGCTCAACAACCCCTTAAAAGGATTGATGCCTTTACGGCCCGTACTCTGCTTTGCCGCACTAGCACATGTTTTCGCTGTATAATTAATGGATTCTTCTCCAGAAAGATGATTCGCTGCCAAATAATTGAATACAACTACATTTCATTTTTACTAGTCCAGTATTATGACCAATCAATGATGGTTCCATAGTTCGTTTTATGTGTCAGATCAAAACACATTCAAAAGTCGAAATGGTTTCATAAATATTGATGCTTTAAATATATTTTTGAGCACCCCACACTGACCCTAAAAACTTCTCAACCACACCTAATAAACGCAAGTAAAAGGATGTCACAGGTATTTATTGAGTAAATTAACCCAAAATAATTTTATTGACTGTTTTCAATCAAATGTAAGTAAAACTTATATGAAGATGACTTGACTTGTTAATTAAGTAAAAAGTTTTGAAGTCCGAGTGAAAATAAAAATGACAATGCCTATTTTTTCGTGATCAATAGCAATAGCAAATATATTATCAATGTGCGTCATTCACTTTTTAAAAATCACAACTTCAGGTTCACGGGGCTTAAAGGTGTACACCGGACGCGACCGGCGCGATGCGACAAAAGACATTAGAAACGCATTAGAACCCGTTATCATTTGAAATGTTCTCCACACCGGACGCGGCTCGGCGGTGTAGACACGGTGTCCCTGTAATCACGTCTCTGCAATGTCATAGTGCACATTCACAATGGCATTAATGGCGGTGATCTATCAAAGCTGGAAACAATGCAGGCGGTCTCTTGTGCACGTCATTCCCGCAGGCTGTAGTCACACTTCAATGTTACTCCGCTCTTGTAATAACATTGTCTTTTTGTTGCTAGAATTAAATAGTGTCATGTTTACAGAGGTTAATGACACACCTGGGACGGGGGGTTGGTGAGCTGTGAGATGTCATGTTTCTGGACCAGGTGATAGTGTTGCTTTAGGTAAGGTTGCATTAGGCATACTGAGCAGAAAGGAGCCTATGGAGAAATCCCTCCGTACAGCACTGAATGAAAATCCTTTACTATAACGTCATCCAGAGCATAAACACGTACAGTAGAACACATCATGAGTGTGTGTCCGTCTAGATGTTATAAAAGCATGAATTACACTTTCAAACTCCTTACGTGGCAGGTGGGGCTTGACTTTAGTTGAAAGAAACTGGCTTTTACAACAGAACTCAACTGTTTTTCAAATTTAAAAGCACTGTCACGAATCACACCGAGATTCTTGGTAAATGGACGAACATACAAACCCGAATTAGCAAGGGCATCAACACAAACACTTACATCCCCAGGATATTGCTCGAGACAAGCATTGGATTAGATGCAGCGATGAACAGCATGAATGTCATGCCAGTCTCTTGATGAATTCAGGGTAATTGTAATTCAACGGGTGTTATCCAGCAGCCTCTGACATACTTACGGTGAATAATATCACGGTACTGTGCTGTTATGTGGGTGCAGAACTGCTCAATACTACACCTGGAATAGTGGAGCTGAAGTTAATCATCAAGGAACATCGACAGGAACTTTGGCAAAAATAAGCATCCTGATCAATTGGAGGATATGTTCATGTTGTAAAACTAGCTTTCTGTTACTGTAAATCTTTGAAGTTTGAAGAATGTTTACACAGCTTCTTTTCACATCTATCTGCCAAATCTTACTCAGTGGTGCGGTTGACATCATTGATGAAATTAGGTGTATTACGCCCTTTGGTCTATACCTGCACTGTAAAAAAAGTAATACTAAGATCCTTAAAGCAACACAAGAGAAGTTTTGCTTGTGGTTCCCCCATGTGGTTGATAAGCGCAATTGTCTGTTATAAATGTCGTAAATATTGCCGCTGTACAAGCTTCCATGTGGGCAGCGCAATACACGTGAATTTGTTGACTAGGCAGAAACCGCTGTTACATCACGTCACTTCATAAACTGTTGTACTAAAGCACTCTTTTGGCTCCCGCGGGTTATACTACTGGGCTATACTAATAGATCAAACTTCTGACACAGGCTCTCACCGTTCCAATATGGCAGACGACCTACGTAAAGATGGTTTCATCTTAACAACACGTTGCTGCGCATGTCCACTTTTGTGACCCCAACTTAACTTCCGGTACACATTCTCAAACAATAGAGTGCCTGTACATTATTTCTGATAACAAGCAAAGAAACCGAGAAGAACCGTTACTGGGCTAAATTTGTCTCTCCAATATTTTTAATTTAGACTGCGATACCAAGCTCAACCGCTCGATGTTCCATACGGTTTGTTTAAATGCGACCGAATACAGGACCTATTCAATAAAATTGTTTATTTAATAAATTGAACATACAACAAAATTCAACAATTTTTTTATTTGAAACAGTTATTATACACAAAAATAATAATACAAATGAACATTTACATAAATTAAATAAAATATAAATGGTTATATTATTAAACACTAGCCAAACACAAACCGGAAGTTAACTGGGGGTCAGGCACGCGCGTCCAATGAAATTGTCTATGGCGGCCTGTTGTCACTAAATCCTAGGTGTTTCGCGTCTGACGTCATCAACCGCCCTTTTTGGCAATTTTAACAATCATAGGTAGTTAAGATGGTTAGAGTAAGGTTAGGGTAAAGGTTTCATAAGACTTGAAACACCAAGGATTTAGTGAGAGCCATGGCGGCCCATAGAAACAGATGCTAATGCGGTATCTAGTTATTTATATCTATGGTTAGAAAGCAAGAAGCTTTGGTTGTCCTAGAAACATTTATAAACAAATGCTGCAGTAACTGACGAGAGACGGCTGAGGTGAGCTCCACTGCTTTACTACTATTGGAAGTCGCTTATCATTTGCATAAAGATGAACAATTCTCATCGCTAGGCGCACCCACTTCATGTCGCCAACGGTCACTGCCAGAAGCAAAGTCCGTTTACGGAAGTTGTGCCACTCGGCGGCCATGTTTTCAACGCCTCTGGGCAGCTATTTACGTCATAGCAAGTCCATCGTCCTATCTACTTGAATGGGGGAAGGCAGATATTTCTTAAATCGCTGGCAAAAAATCACAATTAAACAGCAAATTTCCGATCAATATTTTAACATGACATGAACTGTATCATAACTTTGGTTTGCTAGGCTTAAGTTGCGCCAAATTTTTTTTTTTTTGAGGTTGCTTCATCTACTGCGCCTGCGCACAGGCTGGCAAGCACCTCACGAGAGCAACGCCCCAGAGAATTGTCAGTCTTTACCGATTTACGATTGGCTCATTTTATTGGAAGGCGGGACTTCCTTCGCTAGAGCGGCCATATTGAGCGGTGCATTTCTCGCCATTCATTGTAACCGCAGTGGTGCATCTTAATATTAATATCTTTGCCGATCTTTCATTGAAATGAGGTTGCGTCGCTCTGCCGCTGCTAGTCGCCAGCAGTGTGAACGGGCTGTTAGGCAACAAGATCTAAGATCCTTTCAGCCTTGATGTTACACTTCACATAACATTTTCACTCTTGTATTTATGATAAGTCATCTGGATGCATGTACTGTAATAAGCAAGTGTGTGTGTTGTCACAGAGATGTAGAGCAGCCCCTGAGCTCTCGAGTGGAGCTGTCAACAACCAATGAGCAGTTCATTACTGGCTGCTGAATTACTCCTGTCATCTGGCACGACCCAGGGACCACTTACATGGCGATAAAGCCCCAACAAAATAAATCACACAGCACACATATAAGCACCTCAATAAAACAGTTTTTAACAGCCTTTATTGTGGAGGAAGACAATCACAGGAGACAATTGGAGCTTTCGTTTCCTTTACCTTAAAAATGTAATACAAAAATGAATAACATATTTAAGAAGAAAATACATTATAGAAATATACGAAGAGACAAAAGTCTGCAAGATGATAAATGCACAACTCTTTTCATAAATTTATCAGAAATGAAAAAGAAAAAAATACAGCAGCTGTTCAAGCAGAGATGCTAGAGGTTTATGATGTATCCCTCTGTCTTGGATAAAAGAACATCTCTATATTTATCTCTCAAAGAAAACCCAAGAAGGCTGTTTTGTTTTTAAAAAAAATTGGCTGGTGTAATAATTTAGATATGTCAAAACTGCACAAAAGAACACAGTTGTATTGTCTAGTGTCTCTATAATGATAGGCTATTAATACTTCACTCTGGGACTTATTTACTTGAAAAAAGCTTCAACACATTGTTTCAAAAGGACCTCTTCGGCTATTGTAACTATGCAAAGAACCGAAAAACTGTTGAAAGAATGAATTAATAATATATTTGCTTTCATAACCATTTTGTCAAATATGCAGATTAAAACAAAAAGGGCTTTGTTTAGCAAAGAATTAACACAAAACAGGGCCGACCAACAGAAGAATTTGTGTGAGGGTGAAACAAAACTAAACAATGACAAAAAAGAAACATTACAGTTTGATTCATGAGTTAAGAATATGATTAAAAGAAACAAGACCCAGAGACACCTCGGCCAAAACCCAACACAAGAGCAAAAGTCCAGACATCATGGTTTGCCACAAGACTCTGGGCTGTTACGATCCTGCTGCAAGAGACGGCACAGTAAACACTTACAGCACAGGGAAGACAGGACTGGCAAGTTCTGCAAGAATTTCACACACATTTTCAATTTCTTATTTGCAGTGTAATCAGTTTATGCATTTTTCTCTCCTTCAGAATAGATAAATGACTGACAGGTGAAGGGAATAACATTGATTATATGATGTTATGAGTTCACAGAAAAGTGTTTATCTACCCAAAAGAGGCGCAAGGCAAGGAAGGACATCCAGTTAACTTTCATCAGGGTCATGGGCGCCCAAGGCTCATTGATGCATGGGAGCGAAGCCTTGCCCATCTGGTCCGATCACAGACTGTACTGTTATCTCAGTTGCTTAGAGTTTCTTTACACCAAATACACATTTTTGTTTCAAATTTTCTCGTACTCCTGACACTTTTCAATTCAGTCCTCCTTCCAGTCAAAAAATCCTTATCTGAGATCTGGCTCTTTTGTGTACATCTACTGATAATGCATGCTGCAATGTACATTCAATATATTTCATAATTATTTTTTGTTTGTTTCGATGCCATTTTTTAAGTCTCTACTGTTTGTTCTAAAATATAAATCTGCATTAAAACAATGCAAAATTGTAGAAAGCACAACAGAAATGAATGTGAATTGAACTGTATAGAGCTTTTGAACGCTTGTAGGGCTCTTTTTGGGCCAAATGTCCTTTTTCGTGCATGCTTTACTGGGATCACACACAAGCTGTGGGTTTCTGCTGGGTACAGTATACCTGTAATTTACATTACCTGAAAAAGCCCATACTACATATTACACCAGGTCACAGAACGATTCACGCTGAAACCAAATGAGTTCACGCTGAGCAGCAGATGCTACGCACAGCTAGTAACTGCATAAGTGTGGCACTTTACATATATATCATGTTCTTCTGTTCCGCAGGGCTAAAAAAAGGTACCCTGTTCTTTTTTACTTCACAGTAACTGAACAGGCATCATTTAATGATGTTTAAATGTGGACAGTAATATGAAGACTTTGAAAAGCAGAGAATTTCGAAGCAATAAAGCAGTTTTTGCTGTTTATTTAAATTAGCAAAACTGTATATCAAGTATTGATATTCAAAAATGTAGTAAAAGTAAGCCTCAGACGTCACATCCACAGACCATTGGCTCAATGTCTGAAGCATACGGCACACTTAACTGGAAGCACTTTAGCATTTTCGAAGTCAACTTCTGATTGGTTGAATCCTTCAGGTTTTCCGGGAGACGTCCCTTTCGTGTTTTTTAACCTGTCTGCCGTCAGTCTGAAGGTCTGAACATTTATGTAACCACACTGTATATAAGGCACATCCTGGAGGTTTCATTTGCTTTCTGATTCTATTCTATATTCAAGTATTTCATATTATAATTCAGAGAGACAAATAAACACTTTAAGAGGACAGAATTAAGGTAGATTTTCAAGTTGTTGTTTGTATGGAGAAATAAACATTTCTATAAAATAATCCAGAGAACTAAATCAACACCTTTTGTCCATAAGTTCATAAAGATTGGCCATCACACACCAGAATAAAGAAAGAATAATGTTGAGTTTGCAGTGGCTTGTGGATGATATCCCCCTCCTGAAACAGCGATTGCACAAGTTTGTGGGGAAAAAAAACTTTATTTCAATGCAAATGAAGTCGGGGCAGAATGATGAAAAATGCATCTCAACGCTTTGGAAGAAAAATATAAATTATTGGTTTGTGTTATTCATGCCTTTAGGAACTGAATAATAGAAAAAAGGCTGTTGTCTAGATGTGCCCATTTAAGGGTTAACAACGCTGATCACATGAGCATAACTACAAAGGTTTGAAAAATCAATACAAAGGCCAGTTTATTTGGCACACCAGAATTCTAGACTACTACATCCCTTTTGATTTAAAACATATATGTTTTAATTCCACCCATAAATCCCAGGATATCACAGTCGGCAGACTGATCCACCTGCTGTTAGTTAATATACAAGAATCATTTTGACATTACATTCATAAATATGAATTAAGTACGAAACACCATGTGCTTGCCCACTCCATGACTTATATTATTTCACATTACTTTATTAAATCCGTCTAGTGGAGGTCTCCCCGAGGTGACAAACAACGACAACATTTGACCAGGAAATTGAACATTAGGAACATACTTCTATCAAGCCTTTGTTAAACAAACTCCAGTCGGGACGAGCAAGATTCTTAGATATTTGGAAAAGACATCTGTGTGTCACAACACCCAAATAACTGTCCTCTGGACGTCACATTTGTCGGCCTCATCGAGGTTCTCACATTTCAGTGAAAAACGTAAAAAAATGAAGTAAGACATAAACACTAGTTTCATTCTTGCCTTGTAATGTACCGCTGCTTTTCTTAGACGGCACAGGTGGTGTGAATACAGAACAGAATAGGGCAAGATTTATTGGAAGGGTAATGGACAAACTTGATGAGATATTCAGTTTTTATTGGGTTTTATCATACTTTCATTTTAGGTAGTTTCACATGGGGTATGTAATACATTTTAGGCTATTCACACTACACTTAACCCTGTGTTATATTCTTTACTCGGATAAAACTAGTTGTTAACCAACAGATCATAATTTGGCTCAAAAAGCTTTGCTTAAATTGTATATTATTTGTGTAGTTAAGGACAATAATGTTTAATAACACATTTGACGAGACACTTCTACAGATGGGCAGGTTGTGCGCCCATCATAAGTTATATTTGCTTATATACTTTTTAGTGCTGTCAAGCCGATTAATCACAATTAATCAATTCCAATATAAATCGTTTATGTTTATATACAGTAATATGTGTGAACCATTTGCATTTTTATTTGCACGTATAAATGCACACATGAATATATAACAAATATTCACATCAATATATATATAAGTTTATATTTAAATATAATTTAAATGATGTATAAATATTACTCATATTTCATTTATGTATTTATGTTTGTGTATTTATATATATGCAAATAAATATACAGGCCACACATACACACACATATTATATAAACGCAAATATTTATTTTGGAATTGATTAATCGATTTGACATCACTAATACTTTTATTAGGCAAATTAGAACATTAGTTGCTCGATCAGTGTTATTTACATTATATTTATCCAAATACATGTTCGCCATTCATTAAAACACATTTAAAGTGTGCTATTAGGTAAACTTCTGATGATCATGGCAAATAATGTCTTTATCGGGCACATCCTTTGTGTCTCATGATTTTTTTCTTTAAGATTACATTCTGTCACGCAAACTGTTCTGGTCCTGCCAGGCCCTGCCTCTACAGGGATCAGGAGGGCATTTTTAAGACCATCAGAGAGGCTCCACCGTTGTGACTGGTGAGCCGCAGTCAGTTAGAATAATCCAGGCAGTTACTTTTTCCTGGAGCGGTTATTTATGGGAATACTCAGAATGCTCTGAATGTTTAATCTCTGACCACCAATTAGCATCTCGATGAAGGTCAACGCAAGGGCTGAGCTGCGACCAGTGTAGCCCCATTTGTGCAATCAGCCAATAGGGGCAGGGTGGATTAAATGCTCCAGCGAGCCACCTGCAGTAAACCAGGTCAGATGGTGGACGACGGGCAATATCTCAGGCTACATATCGTCTTGGATTCATAGCTGAAATGCAAGAGCTGATTGTCTTTACTCGATGATTATGTGAATTTGAAATATGAATTTCACATATGAATGTGAAAGAACTCAAATATTACAAATTAGGGAGCTAGCTATAAACTAGTTTAGTTGAGCCAAAACACACCGTAGAAAAAGACATAACAATCTTTAACCTAATGATGACAATGCATACTTACAATAAACTAAACTTGAGTCGTTTGTTGCTTAACGTCTTATTTACACTGCCAGCAGCAAAGTGATCTTATTTATTTCAGTGGGACCACCGTGGACAACGTTGTCCAGTTATTTATTCAATACTTTTTCAGTTATTAAAATGTATTTAGGGGCTTTCTGACCCTAACACTTCTGTTATTATCCAGCTGTGGTCATTGAAGATCTTTTTGGCCACTCTTAACTATACAATTAGACCATATGGGCATGTCTTCTTTCAGGCAGATTTGTAATGCCTCAAGTGGTTTAAAACTTGTCCTGATAGTGGAAATAGGAACTTTTAATGTTTTCAATATTTCGTCACAGCCACTTTCTATTTTAATCATATTTTTCTTGCATCACTTTCTCTGGTTTCATATATAGCCAACCTGAAAAAGTTCACAATCTATTTTATGTGCAGAATATATACTGTAACCTTAACATATTTCAAACTGAAAAAAATATAAATGGAAAGATTGAATTGACCGGATTGAGAACAACACGAGGCAATAAGAGAATAAGGGTTAAGAAACGTTGTTTGCGTTGGAATATAAGCCATTGAAAAATCATGCGAATTGTGTTTTTCACCGCTATTTGTTTTCATGCAGAGTTGTAGGTAAAGTTACACATAAAGAGATCCTACATACCATATATGTACTACTAAAGAAAGCGAAAGATTGTGTCTACGTTGGAGTTTATTCAGTGCATGGTGCTATATTTTCACATTTGTCTTTTTTCAGTAATGGCAAACAAAGAGGGCTAAGATGAGAAGAAAAAGAACTTGAGAATAAAAGTACCATTCCCGTCGTTTCTTCACCTCAGACGATAGCATAGGAAAGAGTGTCACAATGATGAAAACAACACTGAACGAACTACATTTTGGTCTCTGTACAGGATACTATCTGAACTATTATAAAAGCGTAACATTTTAAAATAGACATTTAAAAACTGGACGTGCTGAACGTGAGGCAGTATGTTTTACCACAAGAGCACTTGCGTTATGGCCATAGTTGATGCACGATACAAAATCCCTAAAATGACGACATTATTTTTCCATTTCAGAACTGCGTTGCAAGACAAGAACCTTTAAGTCTGGCTTTTAAAGTGGTTTAAATGACTCAATGAAACACATCGTAATTTGCCGTCAAATCTGTCGGATCGCTTTCAAATCAATGCTAGGCACATTTAAGCTAATTAAATCCCTTCATGACCAATCAAACCTAATTGATCTAAAATCGCTTCTATGTGTCTGTTTTATCTTTAAAGGCTGTGCAGCGCTGCAATAGACCTCATGGGTAAGAACATACTGCCCCCTCTAGTAGAAAAGTAGAAATATACTGAATGAACAAAGTTATCCCTGCAAATCCCATTTCAAAACTGGCAGGAGCTGGTGTTTGGGATGCTGAATCTAATACAAAAACGTCAAAGCTGCATTAAGAGAGCAGGGCATCTAAAATGCAAAGTACACACACCAACAAGAAATAAAACGGAAGGAAAATAAATACAACGTATCATAGAGTGTAGTGACACTACAACACCACACCCATCCTCAATGGACCCCAATCCAAGACACACGACATTACCAACAAACAAAAGAAAAACATTTACAAACCGCGGACACAAGAAAACATTTGAAATTGTTCAACATTTTCAATCAAAGTAACACCTTAGTTTTACAGCCAGCCCAGAACCAAAGAATACCATCACATCAGGAGGAACATAAAACACGGAGCTTCAATCCAGAATGACATTTTCATTATTGTCTCACCCTCATGTTGTTCTAAACCTGCATCACTTGATTTTTGTTCATTTGTTCATTGTTTTATTACAACGAAAGTGAATGGGGGCCGACGCTATCGAGCATGAGGGTGAGTAAATAATAAAATAAATACCGTATTCGAATGAACTATTCCAGATTTTTTAAGAAAAAAACACTGTAACAACAATTCCCCAAAATATCTGAAATAAAAAAAAATACTGACATTTTAGAAAACTGTTCTTCCCACCACCCACTACACGTGTGAAGCATCCCTTTAAATCCACCTTAAAAACGTGAGTTAAAAATACAAAGATATTCTTTTGCCACTGTTTAGGAAAACATTTTTAACATGGTTCGGTCTGTGGAGGTTTTTAAGAAAAGTCCATTCGAGGTGCTAGAGAATAGATGAGGACTGCGCTTTGCTCTTTTAATTCTGTTCTTCAGGGCGGAGGCTCAGTCTGCAGTATTGACGCTCGAGGTCTGACAGATGTGTAGGGTTTGGAATGTGGCGTCTCAGCCAGAGGTTCATGGGTGGGATGTTTCCTGCGGTGACGGGCTGGGTGGTTGATGGTAAGGGGCTGGACGTGAGGGCTCTAGAGTTGTTTTTTCACATTCATAACCCCGGCTGGTTCCCTTTTTTTCACCCTGCGTAAAAGCGAGATCAATCGCGCAAAACAGAACAAACAAGAAAACATTTCTGGTCAGGCAAAAGTAAACACCCAGAAACAGGTCATGAATGCCTGTGGCATGCGGATCTGAGAGACGTGGAAAGAATGGAAGATGGCAAATGAGAAAATGAAGTAAACACCGCTGGGATGAATGGGGTCAACTGGGTCTCTGCACGCACAAAACATGGCACTGTGGGAACGCGCGCAGGGCAGCGTTACCCATGAGCCTCTGGGAGTTCTGTGTGTGTATACATACCACCCTGACAGCTGGTTAAACAGCACCAGATGCCCGGTGCCTCCCATAAACAGACCGAAAGGCCCACATTAACAGGCCTAATGTTGAGACCGGGGGAGGTTTCTCAGAGGAGGTAAGAAAGCCCGTGCCTCCTCCGAACCATTCCACCGAGAAAATAATCTACAGAACAGATATAACACGGATCTCTTCCTTATAAAACAGAAAATGTGACTTTCTCACGTGTAATTTCAAACCTGCATGACTTTCTTTTATCTGCAGAACACAAAAGAAGATATTCTGAAGAACGCTGGTAACCAAACAACATTGGCCCCCATGGACACAAAACCACTGACACGTTTCTCAAAATATCTTCTTTTGCGTTCCATAGAAAAAAAGTCGACACCTGTGCATTATTCGACCTGGATTATTCGGCCCACATCGGCACACCATTTCTATCGAAGGGCATTTTGTTGGACTCACGGTGTTCACAAGTAGACCCCAAAGCATGGAAGTGATAGAATAAGAGATGTGACTAATGGTCTAAAAAGGAGGCGAGTATTCATAATAAAGGCCACACGGCTATAGCCATGGCTACAAAAACAATTCTACGTTATTTGCCTGACTTAAGAACATACCATATGACATTTTGACTCTTTCATTGTTTCTCTTTAAATCTCATACAGAAAATATTAACGTAGCGCTTTGACAACAACATATCAGAACTACAAGCGCGTATACGTGTCATAAATATGGCAGGATAATATTGCCACTTGATGCAGAACTGAGGGCTTTACTAAGGCACAGATCTTTTTCTCTACCGTTAATGGAGACTGTCAATCACACATTTCATTGCTGTGTCTAATCCTAAAGAATTCCTGCAGTCTACTTCTGTGAAGGGTTTTCATGTAGATGGAGGGTCCTGGACTCCCTTTAGTGGGATGCTTTTGGAATTGTGTGAAGTGGTCATGCACCACAATAATGTCGTATTGGGAATTAAATTAGAATGAAAGGAAGGAAGAAAAGAAATTCAACATAACAGAGACATTTCATGAATCCAACAAATATTTGGAAATATGTGGTCAAAAGCCCAATACACAGCATACTTTACTCAGACGATGTTTAGTGTTTTTACTTTACTTAAATGACCAAATCAGATTCGGTCAAAACAGATTGTCCACCACCATAAATTGGGTGTTTACCCAAATGTAAATGTTAAATTCTCAATATATAATAAAACAAAATGTATATTTAATAAATGAAATACAAATCTCCATAACGTGTATAGTTTCTGGCAGTATGTTTATGGTTAATTCATATTAAAATGTATTATTAAAAACGACACTGAATCTGTGCTGCATCACATTGGATCCCTCAGGGATGAACCCATTAACATGCACGTCCTATAAGCCGCACACAGGGTAACAGGCACTAACCGGGGTCTCATTTAGATGTTATTCAGGGGTGATCTCGGTTTCCTGATGAACGACCACTTTAGTGACAGACATGTCAGGATGCTGCTCTTTTGCCTCCTTTATAGCCTGAGCAAGAGCCTGGAGATCAGAAAGCACAGCTTTAAAACAACCGCACACCACAAAGGCCGAGGGATGCGCTGTTAACGGCTTTGGATAAAAGCGTCTGCCAGAAGTATACGCATTTCTGGTATGTTATGAGCAAAGTAAAGCGTATATACTGTAGATCTCATTTGAAGAAGTTTTTAAAGAGTACATAACGGGATTTTTGAGGTCCTACTTTGGTTTATGGAGTGTACAACGTCAAGTTTATGAACATAGGTGTAGAAACACTATTATTTCGTAATAAAAGGCCGTTATACTTACATTACTACTTGACTGACGCTCAAATGATTGGTTCCGCGATCAATCTGTCAAATCCCCTCCTTTCCGCTAGACTAGTCTGTTGTGATTGGTCAGATGGTCTCTAGTCTGCTGTGATTGGTCTACCGCGAATGAGGCTCACATGCTATAGTGTTTGGGGGACAAAAGTGAAGTTTTCGAGGGCAGTCCTAGCAAAACGTAGGCGGGGACTATATGTAGTGACGTAAATCCGCGGCGGGTCGCGGATCGGACTAGGAACCACTCGTTTGCGTGACTTTTTTCCAAGCCAATAACTTTGGTATTCATTCACCTTCGTATTTACAACTTGGCAGACTGCTTACTTTCAAACACGGCAACAATACACACCGCATGAAATGTCATTTTCATGATCTCATGTTATGTACTCTTTAATACAATTTGCCAATCGTGCTTTTCTGGACTATGATATCAATTGAAAGCTATGTCCCTCATGTCTTGTTCCCATGGGAAATACGTACATAGCGGAAAGAACATTATGTTTGTGAGATTATTTTATAGGCGATAACTGCAGGTAATAAATGCATTTCACCTTATCATGGTCAATCTCAGTGTCTCCAGTAATCACAATTCTCTTCTCGATACGGGTCTCTGAGATTCCGCCTTTCACAGTCTAAATAAAGACACAGAGAAGCAAACAAGACAATGAGAGCTACCTAATAATTTTCCTAAAGTGTTCCTAGTTTCCTAGTGTTATCACTAATGCTGTACAATATACAATTGTTGTGTGTTGGAAACATTATGGCAGAGGAATTTTTTCCACGAGTGTTTATAAGCTCATTCAGAATGACACAATAGACCGTTTCATCGGACGCGCGCGATAACTATTTATATTTTATTTTATTTGTGTTTCATTGATTTGTATTATTAATTTTTCTGTATAATAATTGTATTAAATAAACGATTTGTTGAATCTTGTTGAATGTTCATTTTATTAAATAAACTATTTGTTGAACGGGTCCTGTAGTTTGGTCGCATTTAAACCAACCGTATGGTACATTGACATCTAGCGGTGGAGCTTGGTATCGCAGTTTAAATTCAAAATATCTTCTCGGTTTCTTTTGATTGTTATCATAAATAATCTACAAGCGCTCCATTGTTTGAGAATGTGTACCGGACGTTAAGTTGGGGTCACAAAAGTGCGCATGCGCAGTAACGTTTGTTTATGTTGTTGAGATGAAACCGTCTATACCTTGGTGATCTGGGTTGTAGTGGTGGTGCTCACAGTCTCTGATGTGATGGTCTGAGCACTCAACAGCATTCCAGACTCCTTCTCCGACACCGCATTGGGCTGTTAGAAGACAAAACATGTCTGTTTTGAATACTACTTTATCAGAAGCACAACCATGTCTCTTTTTGATCATTAGAAATCAGTTTTACTTGCGTAATACAATCATACTGTATAAAGTACGAATGCGCTGAAAAAATGGAAATAATTCGGACCATTACTGACATAACAGATATCAAAGAGGCTTTGTTCATATAATAATGATATGATAGCTGATTATATGGTTTTATGCAATATTTATGTGATATTATTAATTTATTGAATGACATGTGATAAGATATATTACAACATATGTTCAGAATGAAAAATTCTTTTTGTAATATGGTATGGAAAAGATGCAATCTTAAAGGGATAGTTCACCCACAAATGAAAATTCAGTTCGATGTCCCAGAACTGACAATTTCCTATATTCTTCCGAATATCTTTATTATAAAATTATAATTATTTATACAGGATGGGAACAACTCATTTTTGGGTGAACTATACAAGATACAATTGTTTATTGTAAACATTATGGCAGAGGAATTTTTCCATGAGTGTTTAGAAGCTCATTTAGAAAGACACAATAGATTGTCCTGTAGGTGAATGACAGATACTTGGGTGTGATTACTGCAATGTTGTTATTTAAACAGAATAGAATAGGAAATAAGTTTGAATATCCAATATCTGATTTTACTCCCAATGTATATACCGACATACATAATAAAAGCCAAAAAAACAATGTCAACCAATGGTAAGTATTTAAAAATCACTAGTATCAGCGGATGTGGATACAGATAGGGATTATACTGCATGCACTCATACCACTGTACAAATACATATTAATGTACAACTTTACCGATATTAAATATCCTGTACTGGCGTTCTTGTAAATCACTAATATTGACTAATCTGTATACTCGCCAATGTTGATATAAGTATTGTTACTGACACACTGCGCCATCCTCCAACACTAGCTCAGGCGATTGTCATTAAATGTAATGTAACAACAACAAACACCCGACCACACACCAAGCAAAATTGGCAACAGAGAATAACAAATGTGTTGTCAGTGACACACAGGAACGTAAATGCACAAAAGAGTGCATGTCCTAGACTCCCTCTCACCTGTGCAGACTCATAGGTGATGGTCTTGGTTTCTGTGTGCACTATTGGATTGTCCTTGGTGGCGATTTCGCCGCGAAGGGAGTTGGTGACATCAGAAATGGTGATAGTTTTTGTCTTCACCACAGGAGACTGTGTAAGGGGGGTCAGAATGCAAAGTGAGTAGGAATGCTTTTCTCACTACATTACCTTACTTGCACACATCAACGATTACTGAACACCACCTGGAAGCTTTGTCCGAGCTTTGTGAAGTGCTAGAACTGGGAGGCTGAAATTCTATGCTGACCGCCTCATAAAAAACAGCTACCAAACAGAAAAAATGCTTAGTCTGGCGGAACAAAAAAGGGGAATCACAAACAGTGCCGCTGTAATACGTTCGGATGGGTTTTGCACTCCCTTTAAACAGATTTTCCTGGTCAGCGGAAGGGTCAACCCATCAACAAGCATCATATAGTGTGCTGATTCGATTCTTTACACGTATGGAAAAAAAGCCACCAAAGCTAAACTGATTCTAAACAACAAACGCTGGAATAAGAAAAATGAAGGTTGAAATTATATAGGCCTGTGACTGCACAGAAATGGCCTTCAGGATACCATAATTCATCACGGCGCACAGTGTAATATAAAATAGAGCGTGTGTATCTTTTTGCAAAGATAAAGCTTGTAAAAGGTGTGTGTGTGTGTGTATTAGAAAACTCTCTGCGAGAGGACCAGACTGAAGCCTTCAGCATCTTACAAGAGCCCTGCAGTCCTACTACCCATAATGCTCAACTTAGATACGATTATGCATATAAAAGCCACAACAAATCACATCAATTTTCCTTTTTAATCTTTTATCTCCAGGCACTCCGCCATAAAAGCTTTTGATTTAGGAACATTGAGAGTCAAAAATGATTTGCAGCCAATAAAAGCAACGGCAGGTTGACAGATGTCGAAGGCAATGCAGCGTCAGATTCGAGCCAGGACTCGCCATGTGGCGCTTTCAAAAGAGAAGCTCGCCGTGATAGGAGCTCTGCAAGTTTCCTTTCAAATAGTCATTCGCTCATTTTAAAGAGGCCAAACTGCAACTCTTACTCGGACGACTCGGAAGGTTAAGAGGAGATAAAAAGACTGAAATCAGAAAAGTATTTCCAGAGGACATTAATAAAGTACATTGCCATCACTGGGTGGGAGTTTTTCTTTCCTATGAGAGACTTGCGGCGTTCCTTAAAATGAGATGCTTTAAGGGTATGAAGACCAAATCCTCCGTAGGGCCACATTCACATCTTTAAACATGGTAAATGGAAAGTATGCTTTAAATCTACAAATACTTAAAGGGTTCACCCAAAAATGGAAATTCTGTCATCATTTACTCATTTATAAATTTGATGAACACATTGAAAGATATTTGAAAGAATGTTAGCCATTTTCAGATCTGTGACATCATCCACTGCCATAGTAGTATGTTTTTCTTCCGTTGAACACAAAATGAGATATTTTAAACAAACACCAGTTCTGGAGCACCATTGACCATTATATTTTTCCTACAATGGTAGTCAATAATGTTCCAGAAGTGAAAATGACTCACATTCTTCCAAATATCTTTCTTTAATTTATACAGGTGTGAAATTACATGAGGGTGAGTGAATGATGACAGAATTTTAAATTTCCCTTCAAGATTGGTAATTAATAATAAATGACTTTTATCCATTGTTTTGGTGACAGTTGACATTATACATTATTTTACCTGACCACGTGCACCTATATATATAAATGCATATCGACTTCTAAATGTTGTGAAAATGACGTCAAAGAAAAGTTATCTTATTTTATTTTATTGATTGTACCTTGGATTGTCAATATCAAGAAATGGATCTCAGTCCGAGTTCATGCCATATTTAATTTGACGCAAACAAAAACAAGTTTGTGGTGTATGAAAATATGTGGAGTGGTTTGCGCTCCAGACACATATACATGAGCTGTTGGCTCACGGGGACCCAGGTTCGAGTCCGACCCGGGTCATGTCCCGATTCCACACACCCGTCTCTTACCCTAAAACGTAAAAAGCCCCCCCTCAGAAAAAAAACCCCCAAGAAGATATGTGGAGTCGTTCAACGTCATACTGTTGTGTACAACTTGCTCTTAGATAATTTGTCCAGTTAAGATTATTTGTCTAAACATTTGCAGAGAAAAGAAAAACTTGAGTTGTGTTATCAAAAAACACGGGGTTGTTGAATTAGACGTGAACTTGAGGTCTCACTTCTATCCCACACAGCATCAGTTCCATTTGCAGCATTATATTAAATATGACATCGCCTTGACTGGAGTCCATAGAAGTGCAAAGTATTTCTCTTACATTAAGCTACAGAACCTAAACTGTACAGTGAATCTAAAACTAAAAACAATGGTATACAGATCCAAACATATAATTTCTTGCCTTTTTGTTTTGCAATGTGTATGTGGAGTGAGAGCACCTGATCGGAGTGATTTAAAGCTAGCATAACATCAACAGTAGTGCAGTGCTTAAGAACACCAACCAATACAAATGTTCTCAGTTCCATAGAAGGAAAACAAGACAATATAACGAATGAGGACTATGAGTAAAGCACCGTCTGCTGCAGCTAACAAATACTAAAACAATCTCAACAGCAACAAAATAAGGGAAAACACACAATAATGTGCTTTCCTCAAAGAAATACCAGTGCAAAAATGACAACCACAAACACATGCTGATGGTTGTCTGCGTATGAAAATCAACAAATACGGTGATAATGACACATTAGAAAATTTGATGTAAGCCAGATACAGCCAATCACAATTCAGTACACAAAGATGTCATTGTTTAAAGTTTAACTTTACATGTAGACCAACATAAGAATATTCACTTATTTGTAAAGTGATTAGTAGCCGGTCATTTGATATTTGTCAGGTTGGTAAACACAATGGGCCTCATTTATCGATCTAACGTAGAAACGAGCGCAGATCCGTGCGCAAAAATCATCTTACGACAGGGTTCACGTGTGATTCATCAACTATTCGTATGCCGCCAATCTCATCGTACCAATAATTGTACCTTGAACACACGCTTAACACCTTAAGCACACGCTGTTTAATGTTTATTTCATTTTTTTTCTCTTTCAGATCTATCAGAGGAAAGAACCAAACAGCGGTCTTCTGCCACCACAATCCGGCCTGGAGCCTGCCACACAAAGCCAGGCAATCTCGAGCTTTGACCCAGTGCGCGCCTTCCACCCCCAAGCGAACATCGCACGAATAAAAATAACATTAAATCATGCGTTTTGTCTGTTTTTATTAGTATGCATATTTGTCAAACAAAGAAGCTGTCGTCTTGCAAATAAGTAAACTAACCTATTGCATATAAATATATTAATTAGGCCTATTGTAGTTAGCCTAAGAGTAGAGCAGCCTAAAATCTCATTAAAGTTTTGTACACAAAAGCACCCGTTAACCTTGTAATTTCAAGTATTTAAATAATCATATAATTAGGCTAGAAAAGAAAATATTTTATTAATGTAATGAAAATAAGAAATCGCACTGGAATCTTTTTTTACATTGTCGAAATAAACGAAAAAACGCTATATATATCTTTATATTTGATTATTCCTTATTATTTATCTTAAGGTTTAAGGGTTCTTTAAACTTGCGTACATGAGCTGAGACCTGTCATGAGATTTGATAGATGCTAAGTTTTGCGTGGAAACGACCGTACGTCCAGTTTTTGATCGTACGCTCGTTTAATAAATGAGGCCCAATGTCTGTGACTGAGACATTATTTACAGTTTTGAGTGGAGTCTGTACATCAAGCTGAAATAATTGCAAAAAAATAAAAAAAGAATAAAAAAGAGGAAGACTTTCTCATTTTAATGTATAGCTCATCCTGCAAGCACCGTAATGATCTGAGAAAACAAATCTGACCAAAACCTCTTCAGCAGTAACTACAGAAAGCAGAAAAAATTTAAAACACTGAATGAACATTGATAAATAAAGACTGTATGTCCTTGAATACAGTCTGGAAGTACAGCGCTCGTGTCCAGTGTTTTGTTATATCCAATATTTGGAAATGATAAACTCTTAATCAAGATCATTAAGAATCCACGAAATTTCAAGGAAGGTCCACATATTCTCTCCTCCTTAAGGTCTCAAAATCCAAACTCTGTTTAGTCTGAAAACTTTCCCTTAGTTCCGTTTCTTCTCTTCTGCCGTCTTTCAAATGAAGACTAGCCACCACAACATCAGCGCCACGACCAGCAGGCCGCTCAGCAGGACAGACACCCGAGTGCGATGCAAAACTATTGAGGACAGCTGACAGACCCTAGTGGCACTCCGGTCTTCTTCCGTGGACACAGCTATGGAGATTTGGTCATCATGTTCCCGAGGCTCAGTGACTTCATCTTCATTACCATCACCATGTTCGTCCTTCTCCATGTGCTGCAGGAGCGCCAGCCCCCCTGGCATGGGTGCCCACCTGACCCTTACCTGTTCTAGCCTCGGCGTACCTGCCTCACGCTTCCACCTCTGTGCAGGCCAACGGGACATCAAGAGAGACAAAGAACAATGAACAGACGTGTGGAGGGGGGTTGGGGGGTGGAGAGACATGGGACAGCTTGACGGGTGATAGATGTATGTGAATGGTCATACAGGATTGTGGGAGAGTTTACAGTATAGACTCAAGATCTGAGCAGAGAGGACACCAAAGTGGTTCAGGCAGGCCAAACAGGTTGAAGCTTTGAGGGTTTTTATGGCGTTGGTGGTGTGCTGTACACCTGATTGACACTTAGACCTGGCAGCAAAACGAGTATATTTTGGCAGTGCAAATACATCAGTTCAGCGACAGACAAACACCATAAAAACCGGCAGGGTTTGGGGGTCGGACCACCAAGAGATACTCACTGCCTCACGGGGTAAGAAGGTGTGTCAAATTATTCATGTGCTAGATAGAGGCTTACTACAATACATCCTAGGAGAACAACAATTCACCTCACACCCACTGTATCTGCCAAATATGATTGGAAATGGGGAATGAATAAAATAATTAACATTTTCTAACCACAAGTTTCCGGAGGGCGCTGCTGTAAAATTGAACGTGGGCACAACTTTCGGTGAGGCGGCGGAAGTAGTGTATTGCAGCATTGAATAATTTATTCTGATGACAGAAAATGAGACTGATTCATATTTTGAATTGTAATACTATTGGTTTCCTGTGGGAATATATTAAAAAACAATTTCGAAACTGATGAGCAACATCTGCTGTTCGTGGCTGCACTAACATCCAAAAAAAGAGCGCTTTACACACAGATCTAATGTTAAGATGGACTTGCCCCGGTGAGGGACTGTACAGTTTTTAAAGGACGAACTTTAAAATGTTGAGGGCTTATCTCAAGCAAATAGATAACGAACATTAAACATCACTTAGACTACATGTGGTCATAGTTTAAAAAGGGAGTTCGCAGTTTTAAAAGGGAGTTTAAATAGATTCATAAACTATAAATAAAAAACCAAAATTGATTTTACAAGGATTCTTTGCTCTACTTTAACGACATGTTGTCAAAAATCTGTTGATATATTGTAAGATGGACTACATTTCTCATCTGATATGCTTTGTAAAGTAGGTATTTCTTCCACTTATCGTCCATTAAACAAAACGTAGAGAGAATGTTTAAAAATGTAAAAGGCAGCATTTGCACGTGATCTTCTTTAGTATGTTTATCTGATTAATGGCCAGCTGACAATAGAGTAGTTTTTTTATATGTTCACGCGGCCCGTGTAATGCTTTGCAGTTCGCTTTTAAGAAAAATGATTCACTGTCACAACAACTGAATCATTAAAGTTGCTAAATATCCGTCGTCAAGTATTAAAATCATCATCCCATTCCTCTATAAAGTTCTGGACAGAATGCTGATGAGTTTATGGGGCGATTCACATTTTCCGTCTAAAACCGCGCAGAAAACGTGAGCTGACACGCCTACAAAAATGTGCACGCCGCACTGTATGCGCATTACTCTCGCGTCGCTCCCTATTTGTGCGCGCCTGCCACGTGTCTGCATTTAAAATAACAAACTTGCGCTCGCAAAAGACGCAAAATGTGAATCCCCCTAAAAGTGCTGTCACATTCTGCTATATACGAATGACGGCAGAAAAGCGTTTGTTTACATTGAACCAGAAGTTACTACCATCTTTTGCGCAAAGCGTCATGGGGCGTAGGAAACTTGTGGCTTGCATTGACGTAACTGATTACATACTACAAAAAACAAACAGTGCTACCTGTGATCTCTGCTTCAAAACTATATTGACTCTTATGAGCCGGTTATTTTTATGAATTAGAGAAAGTCTCAAAAATCTCAAGCTCATGAGATTTCTTGTTAAATCTAGTAAAAAAAAATCACGTACTGAGACTGCAAGAGTGGTTTTTGTCTGTAATGTGGCAGTTGTATGTGCTTAGGTTTGGGACTGCTACATAACATAATAGGCCTGTGCAGAGGCAGGGCGTAGGGCAGGCGGCCGTGTCGTTTTATGGATGTTACTAGACACTACAGCTTGTGGGGATGAGAACTTGAGTGGAGATATAGATGTGGATGAAGGGGGAGAAGGAGAAGACTGAGACCCAGAACAAGACTTTTAAGAGGAGAGATTGAGGAGAACAAACAAGGGTAAGGAACAGATGGACAACCGGTGTAGGACAGAAACACAAGGAAGAAGGGGGAAAAGACAATGACATGAAGAGGAGGAAGCGTCAGAATCTTATCGCTGGCTTTTCCTGTTTGCTTCTTTAGTATTCTTTTATCTACATTCCTTATCAGAATCATGCAGCTTGGTGATGCACTGAAATCCAGCCATGCGATTGGCAGATCAAAGCAGATCAAAGCAGAAGAAAGCCATTCAGCAGCAGCAGTAGAGGGGACAGGGCGTGGCCACAGGGTCTATAAAAGCTGCAGGCAGGGGGCAGATTTCAGACAGAGAGGATTCTACTCTGATGGGGCCTTTGCCATTGCGTCCAGCGGCCATTTGAGCTTGCGTTGTTCTTTATCAACATAAACAAACATGTCATTTCTGGTATGGATGCGTCACAAGCCAGCCAAAAAGGCCCCCAAAAAAAAAGAGTACGATTACCTCTGATATACCCCCCACTACTCTGTGTATGGGTAGGAGAGGGGGCGTCTTCACCTACACAACATACACGCAAACACACATTTTTCAATGTAATGGCACATAAAATACGTTTGTATGTGTTTTAATGTTCACCTTATTTAAATAATCAAACAGCTGACAAACTAGATGCTCTCTATATCATTAAAACTTGCAGGCAACTGTATGGTTAAGCAAAATAGCTACAGGAAGAGTAAAAAGCTCCAAGTAAATGCCCACAACTTGTGATGCACAACAATTTTTTTATCCGATTTGTTTTGGCGACTGTCCACAGAGGGCAGATAACAGGACATGTTGATGATTTATGTTGGGTAACTCCAGCCACAATGAAAACTCGCAGTTCCAAAGTCCCACTCAACTAAACTGTATATTAAACATAAATATATTCTCTGACCAATATAGACTCTGTCTACACTAGTGCGTTTTCATTTGAAACTCACAACTGCGTTTTCGAAAAGCTCAGTTTCGTTGACCAAAACGCTGTCTCGGTGTGGACGAAATGCGGAGAGAAAATATGCGTTTTCAAACGAAAACGCATTAGTGTGGATACGGGCTTGTTTTGTTGCATCATAACTTCTTATTATGATTAAGAATACATTTTAAAAGATTTTGGGCCTCTAAAGTATTGACCACGTTAAATGAGTAGTTCCCTTTCTGTCGGTCTCTCGACGTTGTGTCGAAGACGACAGATGGGGGTTCGCTCTTGGGAACCTATCAGCTCTGACTACTTTAGAAAAGGCCAATGAAAATTGGCGAATGAAATTTGCATGCCGAGCTCCGCCTCCGGAAATCCGGTATAAAAGGAAGCCGGCGTGCATCATTCACTCACCGTTTGTTCTTCAGAGCCATCGCTCATGATTGCAAGCAACGCGTATATACGCATTCTACATATTGCCGGTTCTACGACGTGTGTGCAGCGGATCGTCCCTTCTTCCTGCAGCGACCTTCCCCTGGGCGTCTCGGCGGTTCCAGTGGTGTCCGAGAGTTTTCCAAAGGCCCTTTTCAGGGCTGGGCTATTTCTCCAGCGGCATGTCCCGCTGTTCTCTTGGGTGCGGTGCTCTCATCGAGGAGGGGGGACGGACATGTTAGCTGTGTTAGGTGTCTGGGCGTCCAGCATGCCGAAGCAGCTTTCATAGACTCATCCTGCTCGCACTGCGAGCGGATGGTCATCCAGACGTTGCGGTCACGGGTGGCTGTCTTCCTACGGGAAACAGCCACCACTTCGCTCGCTACCCAACTCGCGACGACGGGGGCCAAGGCCCTGCTGTCCGCGAAGGTTAGCCGCGTTGGTGATGTGGGGACTTCAGCAGGCGCAAACCCGTCCCTAAACGCTCACGGGCCGCCGGCTCCCCGTTTCGCTCGTCTGACCGTTCCCCAACCGACGGTGGCATACCGTCCGGATCCTCACTCACGTACTCGGAAACGATGCGTGATGAAGATGAGATGTCACTCGCAGCATCGGAGGGAGACTTGCTGGCATCAGACATTGACGAATCCGAGCAGCTCCCTCCCACGGGGGTCGAGCGCTGGAGGAGGCAGATGTCGAGATGTCAGCCCATGCTTACCCCCGGCGGCCGCGGGCATTGGGCTGCAGTGTACTCCACTGCCTCCACCCCAACGCTCGCGGCTAGACACTTGGTATCTGGGGTCGGAGCGCGGTGCAAAACCGCGCCCACCCCCGGTACCATTTTTCCCGGAAGTGCATGAGGAGCTGTGTCGGACTTGGAGCGCCCCGCTTACGGCTCGTTCCAGTCAGACCAGCTCCCGCTCCCTTACTTCCCTCGATGGTGGGGCGGCCAAAGGCTACGTCGACGTCCCCCAGGTGGAACGTGCTGTCGCAGCACACCTGTGCCTGCAGACAGCTGCCACCTGGAGGAATCGACCGCGCCTTCCGTCCAAAGCATGTAAGACTTCGGCATCCCTGGTGTCGAAGGCTTACGTTGCTGCGGGCCAGGCCGCCTCCTCCCTCCACGCCATGGCCATCCTGCAGGTCCACCAGGCCAAGGCGTTGAAGGAGCTCCACGAGGGTAAGGCCGACCCGGGTGTTATGCAGGAACTCCGCGCCGCCACTGACCTCGCTCTAAGGGCGACCAAGGTGACGGCGCGGGCCCTGGGTCGGACGATGTCCACGCTAGTGGTTCAAGAGAGGCACCTCTGGCTTAACCTTGCGCAGATGAGTGACGCCGAGAAAGTCCGCTTTCTCGACGCACCCATCTCGCAGGGAGGGCTGTTTGGTGACACCGTCGAGGACTTCGCGCAGCAGTTCTCGACGGTGAAGAAGCAGACAGAGGCTATCAGCCATATTCTTCCTCGCCGCGACTCGGCCGCCCGTAGGCCTCCGAGCTCTCGAGCGACGTCTGCTTCCCAACAGGGCCCCCTTCGACACCCCTCCGGTTCCCGTGACCCCGACTCAGGCTACACCCCGGAAGAGGAGATCGAAGGGGAGACCACCACCCCGTCAGCAACCTTCCCGGAGGAAGCGCCCCTGACGGGAAGACCCCAGGGAGGATACCATCGGGCCCGACCGTCACAGTACCATCTCTGATAGGTCGGTCAGGGACGGTCCCTGCCCCGTCCCCACAGCCGGGCCCTTTTCAGGGCCTGGCGCCCACTTCCTCAATAAGAGAGCTTGTTTCCTCCCTGGGTGTTCCTCTATGCCGTCAGCACACTCCCCTGGACTGTGCCCGGCAGACCGACCTTACGTCTGGGCGCGACGTGAGGTCGAGTATTCAAGGCACACGACAGTGCGTGCGGCCGTCTCGCCAGGCAGGTAAGTCGACGGAGCCAGTCTCTCCTCCGGGGCCTTCCCCCCGTCGAGAAGACGCTGGCCCCGTCAGCCAACGAACCACCCCCCGCGGGAACGGTGAAGCAGATCGTCCCCTTGGTCCCCCTGTCACAGTCCCTGGGCGCCTGGCTAGAGCTTCCCACACTGTCTCGGTGGCTGAGGAGGACGATCCGTCTTGGCTACTCGATCCAGTTCGCCAGAAACCCTCCCAGGTTTCGGGGCGTCCTCTTCACCTCAGTCAGAGGCAGGGACGCTCCCGTACTTCGGGCAGAGGTCGCCACCCTTCTGGCGAAACAGGCTATCGAGCTCGTCCCCCAGGCCAAGATGTCCACAGGGTTTTACAGCCCATACTTCATCGTCCCCAAGAAAGGCGGCGGGCTGCGCCCCATCCTAGATCTGCGTACCCTGAACAAGCACCTTCACAAGTTGCCGTTCAGGATGCTCACGCAGAGGCGCATCCTGACATCCATCCGGTGTCAGGACTGGTTCGTGGCAATCGACCTGAAGGACGCTTACTTTCATGTCTCGATTCACCTCGCCACCGGCCGTTCCTACGGTTCGCGTTCGAGGGGCGGGCATATCAGTACAGAGTCCTCCCTTTCGGTCTGTCCCTGTCCCCACGGGTCTTTACGAAGATCGTGGAGGCCGCCCTCTCTCCCCTCGGGGAGAGAGGCGTGCGGATACTCAACTATCTCGACGACTGGCTTATCTTGGCACACTCGCGAGAGCTGTTGTGTACACAGAGACATGGTGCTCCGGCACCTAGATCGATTGGGGCTACAGGTCAACCGAGACAAGAGCAAGCTCTCCCCGGTGCAGAGCATCCTCTTTCTCGGTATGGAACTCAACTCTGTCACCATGGTAGCGCAACTGTCCGCAGAGCGCACCCAGTCAGTGTTGAACTGCCTGGATCTCTTCAGGCAGTCCGCGGTCTCCCTGAAACAGTTTCAGAGGCTCCTGGGGCACATGGCGTCCTCGGCGGGGGTAATACCCCTCGGGTTGATGCACATGAGACCGCTTCAACACTGGCTACAGAGTCGAGTTCCGAGGAGAGCGTGGCACACCGGCAGCAGGCGTATGGTGATCACGCCTCTCTGCCGACGCACCCTGAAACCCTGGTCTTCCATGGCCTTCCTTCGGACTGGTGTCCCTCTTGGGCAGGTTACGAGGTATGTCGTGGTGACGACCGATGCCTCCCTGCAGGGTTGGGGTGCAGTGTGCAACGAGCACGCAGTAGCGGGGCGTTGGACGGGCCCCCGCCTGCGCTGGCATATCAACTGCCTAGAGTTGTGGACTGTGTGTTGCTGGCACTGAAACGGCTGCAGCCTCTCGTTCAGGACAGGCATGTGCTGGTCCGCCTCGACAACACAGCTGCTGTGGCGTACATCAACCGTCAGGGTGGCATGCGCTCACGGCAACTTTCACGACTTGCTCGACGCCTCCTCCTCTGGAGTCAGCAGGTGACCCGCTCCCTGCGGGCCACGTACATCCCAGGCGACCTGAACCAGACAGCCGACGCGCTCTCTCGTCAGTCGACGCCTCGAGAGAGTGGCGACTCCATCCCCGCGCAGTCCAGCTCATTTGGGCGCTGTTCGGGCAGGCACAGGTAGACCTGTTCGCCTCCCAGGACACCACCCATTGCCCGCTTTGGTACTCCCTGTCCGAGGCCCCCCTCGGCGGATGCCCTTGCGCACAGCTGGCCGCGGGACAAGCGGAAGTACGCCTTCCCCCCAGTGAGCCTCATCGCACAGGTTCTGTGCAAGGTCAGGGAAGAGGAGCACCAAGTGCTACTAGTTGCGCCTTACTGGCCCAACCGGACTTGGTTCTCAGAGCTAATGCTTCTGACAACAGCCCCCCCCGATTCCCCTGACAGAGGACCTGCTTTCTCAGGGGAAGGGCGCGTTCTGGCATCCCAGGCCAGACCTCTGGAACCTCCATGTCTGGTCCCTGGACGGGACGAGGAGATCCTGAGTGGGCTTCCCCCCTCCGTGGTGGAGACCATCACTCAGGCTAGGGCTCCATCCACTAGGCGGCTCTACGCCTACAAATGGCGCCTCTTCTCGTCCTGGTGTCTCTCACGCCGAGAAGACCCGCGGAGATGCTCGATCGGGTCCGTGCTGTCCTTTCTACAGGAGAGACTGGAGACGAACATCTCCCCTGCCACACTGAAAGTGTATGTAGCCGCTATCGCCACTCATCACGACTCAGTTGACGGTAAGTCTCTAGGACAGCACGACCTGATCGCCAGGTTCCTAAGGGGCGCGAGAAGGCGGAATCCGCCTCGTCTCCGCTCCATACCCTCTTGGGACCTCAATGTGGTCCTGGCGGGCCTCTCTGGCCCCCCCTTCGAGCCCCTGGGAGGTTCCGATCTTCCCCACCTTTCGGGTAAGACGGCCCTCCTCCTGGCGCTCGCTTCCTTCAAGAGGGTAGGGGACCTACAGGCATTCTCCGTGTCCCCGGACTGCCTTGAATTCGGGCCTGGTCACTCTCACGTGATCCTGAGACCCAGACCCGGATACGTGCCCAAAGTTCCCACTACTCCCTTTCGGGACCAAGTGGTGAACTTGCAGGCGCTCCCCCTTGGGGAGGAAGACCCAACCCCGTCAGTGTTGTGTCCAGTACGCGCACTGCGCCTCTACTTGGACCGCACGCAGAGCTTTAGGAGCTCTGACCAGCTCTTTGTCTGTTTGGAGGTCAGCAGAAGGGGAGGGCTGTCTCCACACAGAGACTGGCGCACTGGATCGTGGACGCCATCAGGGTAGCGTACCGATCCCAAGATCGCCCATGCCCTCTGGAGGTTAGGGCTCACTCCACTCGGGGTATAGCCACCTCCTGGGCTTTGGCCAGGGGCGCCTCTCTGGCAGACATCTGTAGAGCTGCGGGTTGGGCTACGCCCAACACCTTCGCGAGGTTCTACAACCTCCGCGTAAACCCGGTATCAGACCACGTCCTGCGTGGCAACATGTAGGACTGGCGTCCGGCTGGGCGTATGCCTGCGAAAGCATCACCCCACCCTCTAGGAGGTTGGGTTAGTGTGCTATCTACCTCTCTCCTTACCCTACCCTGGTTAAGGACAGGTACCTTTCTGCTTCCCTTCTTACCCAACCCTTGGTTAAGAATAGGCATTCCATCCATCACTAAGCAAGCACCACCTGGGAGCTGGCTGGGCAGAGCAGCCTTCCCCCTTAGGCCGGGATATCATGTGAGCCATCCCCTGGCTCTAACCGGACCTAGTGCTACCGGACGTCCGTAACACCCCCCCCGTGGGCTGTTCCGTCTGATGTATCCTCATGAGCTGGTTCCCACTCCTGGTAACCCATGACCTCCCCTAGGTGGACCTCCACCTCGCGGTTAACTACTTAGTCCGCACGTTCTATGCGTTCTCCTCCTAGGACGAGACCATACCTTTCCACCATATTCCTCCCCACGGGTAGGAGGTGGCCTCTGCAGCGCATCCCTAATTAAGGAAGTGCGCTACCCGGTGGTACCCGATCCGGACAGCCTCTCGCCAGCAAGAGAGAAAAGGCCCCGTCCGTGAAAGGTAACTGGTCAGGGTACTCCCATCTTTCATTGGAAGCTCTGGGACCCCCGACCCATCACACTGGAAGGTTACAGTTTCGCGAAAGCCTCGAGTTGACACGCCCAGGCCTGTTACCGTCGCTTCGTTAGAGATTGTGACGCGATAGGCGTTGTGGCGTTTTCCATAGAGAACCCCATCTGTCGTCTTCGACACAACGTCGAGAGACCGACAGAAAGGGAACGTCTCGGTTACGTATGTAACCTCGGTTCCCTGATGGAGGGAACGAGACGTTGTGTCCCTTATGCCACTAACGCCTATCGCCCTCTGCAGCAGTCGTGAGAGGCTCTCAGGCTCTTCAGAACAAACGGTGAGTGAATGATGCACGCCGGCTTCCTTTTATACCGGATTTCCGGAGGCGGAGCTCGGCATGCAAATTTCATTCGCCAATTTTCATTGGCCTTTTCTAAAGTAGTCAGAGCTGATAGGTTCCCAAGAGCGAACCCCCATCTGTCGTCTTCGACACAACGTCTCGTTCCCTCCATCAGGGAACCGAGGTTACATACGTAACCGAGACGTTCACTTCAAAATAAGCCCCCATTGTCTTTCCATAGTCATTTTATTCCTACTATGGAAAGTCACTGGGGGTTTATTTTGAAGTGAACTACTCCTTGAAGCTTTGCTGTCTGGTCCAGTTTGCAGGTCATTCAGGCCAACATCCACCCACTTGGACAGATAAAGATCATCTGACTGATATGAAAAAAGTGTAAATGTCCTTTTCGGGGCAGACAAATGTAGTATATACCACAATAACAGACTGAAAGGAACAGCTTGGCAAATGGCCATACAAATAAAACCAAAATCTAGTTTTGATGTCACTAACCTTCTTTCTCAAAAGGACTCATACATCAACTTTCCCAGCTTAAAATGATGTAACTTAACTCTTACAGGGTGCTTTCCAATTCTGTGTGCAATATGCATCAAACCGTCTGTGAATGGACTGTGAATTTGTGGGTGTGCCATCAGATGACCGAGATTTATTTCACCATCAAGATGAATCTTAAAAATACCATGTTGTCTATTATGACAGTACTGATGTTCCGAAGTTAATCTGCACCGTAAAGTCACCTTCATATCAGCAAACCAGCAACACAACCATTAATCTAATCCTGCTCAAATGTGACCTTTAACATTTGACATGTACAGTAACCCAAGCACTCACGTCAGGCTGCATCTGGCCGTTGAAGCTGGCGGTGCGGAAGGGCGAGTGGGTTGACAAGCGTTTGTCCCACTCGCTGGGCCGTGGAACTGGAGCCGACTCCATGAAGCTGCGCTTGAGCTCACTGATGCTAGTGTGATGACGCATGATCTCAGTCTGGGTCTTTTCCACATCCTAAGAGACAGAGAGTCAGAGAGAAAGGCAGAGAAAAAGTACCGAGAAGATCGAAAGAAAAAAGACATGAGGACACCGGAAAAGAATCAAATGAGACAAAAAGAAAATACACAGGAAAAGAAAGAAGAGATGAAGAGAAAGAAAAAGTGAGATCAGGGAGAAACGAAGCAAAGAGATCTCATTAGCCTGACGGTCTTATATTATTGATCATCACCGAACTCTGGGGTGTCACATGCAGGGTTGGGAATCAAGAACCAGTTGTTTTCTATCTCATTTGTTTTTTACTCAAAATATACAAATGATCTTAATGAAATAACTGTCCTACAATTCCCGTCCCCAGTCACACCAGTTTGCAGACAAACAGATAAGAGAAACACACACATGGTCATGGTACAGATGGATAACTGAGACACAGATCTCTCTCGGTTTTACACGGTGAGACCTTGATGGTCTTTAGCTGCCGTTTTTCAAGGTTCTCTTTCCCCGTGGGCTGATTTGTGACATCTCTACACCAGAGAGGATGCTATGAATATTCATCTCAGATCGAGTCTGTGATTGGCCAAAACCAGCGGTCCATGTGTATAGTGACAGACCATGATTAATGACATCGAGTGAGATACTAGCTGATCTGGATTCACGTCAGATTCAATATGTTATATTCAACCTGCAGAACGCAGCAGACGGTCGAGACTTTAGACGTAAAACAGAGAGAGCTGATTTGTGTCCGAGTGGGCCACGGAACATCTGCAAAGAGCTCCGGCAAAATGAACCACTCTCGTGAGAAAACAGCCCTCACCGCCTTCCTTAACTGACTTCAGCTGCCTCTTAAAATGAAACCGAGACAAGCTGCTCATCATTTTTACTGCTCAGTGAAACTATAAATCTTAGTCAAAAACCTGTTCAAGCTATATGACCTGCTGCATTACATCACATTTAAAATCTCAGGTAGTGGAGTGAAACTGGTAGTACATTGACAGCACTTGTGTTCCAAAACCTAGTAAGCAGCCTACCTAGACAACATTTTGAGGTCAAAGACTTGGCAAAACTGAGCTTAATTTGTGACATTGTTGAGATCCTTTCTGATACTCTGATCGTGACATTTGTGAGATTTCTTTGAGAGGGTCTTTTTTCTCAGGAGAAATAGCCGAGACACAGGAGCACTCAGCAAACATTTCGATAACACTTTACAATAAGGTGCTATTAGTTAATATTAGTAAATGCATTAGCTAACAATGAACAATTTCCTTTTTCAGTATTTTTTTTATCCTAGTTCATTATTCATTTATTGAATATTCATTATTAATGTTACAGTAACAACATTGGATTTTAATAATGTATTAGTAAATGCTGAAATTAACATGAACCTCTTACCTGGCCCTGTTTAAGCCTACACATGTAAACGCACTGTCGGCAATAAAAATGGCTGTAACTCATGAATTCTTTCATTTATAAGAAGAGAATCAGCAGATTATTGCTATAAAAAGAAATCACTTAAAAAAAAAGTTATTTAGTTATAACTATAAACTCTAAAAGGTTTATGTTTTTCTTTTATAAAACCAAGAGTTGACGTGTCTTGAGTTTTTTAGCTGCTCTACCACCAAAATCCCCTAGGGGGCAATAGATTTCCATTGGTTTTAACATTAATTCTGAAATTTGACCACAGAAGCTTTTTTCACTTTATATTACTTTTCCTATTAACAGACACAATGCAAAAATAAAAAAGCACCGGAGCAAGTAAACAAAACAAGAAATGTGTATGAAACTATATTTTTGATGCACACTTATTCTTGAACCAATTATCATTTATGAATCATTTACTCTTCCTACATAAATTATTCTATAACACACTGATCAAATGTGTTTTCAAGAGTCTTAGACCTTTCCAACGATATAATGTTTGTCATGATAAGATGAGAATTTACATGCAAAGCATTGAAGTAAATGTAAGCGTTCCTTAGGCAGTGCTTATTTTTGATACTCACTCTGGTCATCTATGAATCAATTACACTTCCTACATACTTTATTTTATATAAAACAATGATGGAATATGTATTCTAGAGTCTCAGAACTTTCCAACGATATATAGTTTGTCATGATTAGATAAGAATTCCCACAAAAATATGGAAGCAAATGTGGGTTTCCCGTAGACGGGACTATGTAAGCACACTTTTTTTTTTAAATAAAAAAAACAATGACTTTTCCTACATACATTATTCGATAAAACTGTGAGGAAATACATTTAGAGGCTTAGACCTTTCCAACGATATAAGGTTTTGTCACAACAATAAGATAAGAACTCACATGCCAAATCTTAACGTCAATCAATGGACGGCGCCAGGTAAGAGGTTAATATTAATAAATGCTTTAGAAGTATTGTCCGTTGTTATGCATTAGCTAACATAAACTAATTGTTGACAAATAGCACCTGTAAAGTGTTACCAACATTTCTATTCGGTCCATTTAATCTCATTGTTGTCTTAATTTTTCTTATGGGCAGCTGCCAGTGATGCAGCTCACTAGGGTTTAAACTTCTTTGAATTTCTTTTTTTATCATTATGGATTATAATGAATGAATCCTTTCTAAATAATGTTATGTCACTAAAAGGGAGTAGATGTTGGTGGTTATCAACAGTGTTTCACCAGGTGACAGTTTAATAATCAAGTAAATATCGACAGACATGGGTCAAACAAGTGTGTTCCGATTTTGTAATCTCTAAACATGGTCAATATTAAACTAAAACCTCTTGCATTATATGTTTTTTATAAGTTACTGTACTTGACAGTTATTTGACACATGCCTGTTCATGGAATGATGTACAACGGAGACAACATTCTGGCTTTTTTAGTGACTAGGGAAAATATATGACTGGGACATGTACTGTAAAACTACTAGATAATATCATAATAATGTGGCGTTTTACCAAATAAATCAATAAAAAGTCATGCAACAGCAACTAAATGTAGAGCAAATAAATATACATGAGGCTGTTCAGTAGCTTTCAGAGTATTTTAAAATCAACATGACCCTATTTACTCTCTTTAAACATGTTCGCAGTCTCTAGTAGATGTTTCTGTTAAAAATGTGATAGCAATATGGCATCGCCTTTGATAAACTTCAGACTAAACTAAAATCATGCTGCGTTTTTCACTCTGAAATAAGTCACGAAATAGAAGTACGAGTTGTAAATGCTGTTTCATGTTGACTTTAAAGTACATTATGGTCTCTAAAGAAAATTTCTTGCATGTTTTTAATCATGCATTTAAGTCCAGCTGTTGGCTATTTTTGCATCCGAGCAATTTTCAAATAAATTCAACTGAAAAATGATTCGATCTTGTATATCGGCAGCGGTTCAAAACTCCCAATCATATATTCAACCAAATAGTGCTACAAAATGAAACCAAGAAAAAATAAAAGCGAGTACTTGCATTAGAGCTAGTGAGGAAAATAGTGCATGCCAAGCCTTTAGGATTAAGCTACAAAACACAGAAAGAGAAAGCAAGTGAGAAGAATGAAGAAAGAAGCGAAGATGAAACAGGTTCTCATGCAGTGAGACATGCAGCAGCAAAAATGAGATATTTCCAGAGTTTCCATACAAACCTCCAACATTAAATTGCTATGTCTGATATAAATAGTTTCACCCTCAATTTTCTTTGCTCTTTTCTGTAAAGAACAGGAAAAAATAAGTTGGCAGTGTTTGAACATAAAGAAAGTCGTGAAATGATTCTTGAGTCATTTTTACAGTTTGTTTCACACGTTCGATGTGCAGAACGTGATGGAATCAAATTAAACATGAATCGGCCGTCTAGCCAGGCAGAAAGAAGGGTCAAAGGTCAGGGGTGACTGCCAATTTAGGGATAACTGTGCAATGGATAAAATGATGACAGTGTAATGTGATTATTGACACAAAATATACTGTATTCATGATTTATCCTTAAAAGAAAAGTGTGTTTATTATTTCCCCACCATTGATGAGATTTCCCACCATTTATAGACACAACGCTTGTCAACCATTGACCGGTTTTTATGACTTTTCACCTTGAGCGTCTCAGGATAAGAAAACATACTCATACAACCTAATATTCTGAAGCCCACGAAAGGTTTGTAAATATAATAAAAAATGCTGAAGCAATTCTATTTGCTGGGAAACCTGCTTCAAAACAAGCTTTTTGACAAAATTCACATTTAATCTTTTAATGAGTAAATAATTGCCGGTCGATTTCATATTTCGATGCCAGAATCCGACCCCAAGGCACCTGAGAGAAAATAGCATATAAAAAGCGTGCCACTGCGAAACCATCCTATTAGCACAACACCAGCAGAAACCCATCAGACACAAAGTCTCCACCTCCTCTCCCACATCTTCTCCGATGGCTGATGACTCTCAGCAGAAACAAACATCACCGGCCAACTTTTACTACTATAAGCTCGCAAAAACATCTCTGAGGTCCGTAAACATCTCCCATCTAACCATCCCACCACCTATCACCTATTCCCTCCTATCTCTGTAAGCAATTTCTCCTCCACTCCTACCCACACTCATGCGGACCATCAACGTACTGCCACAATCTGTTAAGCTCTGGTAACCCTGCTGTTTAAAAAACGGACATTAAAAACCTGACTTCCCACAGACTTCACTATTATACTAAAAACAGGGAAATGGTAATCATAAGCATGAATGTTTCTGCAGCTTAAATATGTCAATCTAAGAAGGGGGGTTCCTGTAGCCCAACTGGCAGAGCATTGTGCTCTCACAACGCCAACGGCAAGGGATCGGTTAGCAGTTAACACACATACTGATAAAATGTGTACCTTGAATGCACGGTCGCTTCGAATCAGTGTCTGCCAAATGCAGAAAATGTAAATGAAAAATGCACAAGAAAACCAAGCTGAAAAGGACGTCTGTCTTCACTTTCCTCGTTTCAAAAGAATGCTCAGGCTTGGATAAAACCTAAAGTATCAAAAGCATCTGTGACATGCTGTGAATTACCCCAAAAAAGAAATGTGGACTCGTTTGACCTGCGTGACTCAGCACAGTTCGGCTCTCCTAAAAATTGACAACAATTAAAACAACAAAAACTATGCAACTGCCATTGGGTTCATCTGTACTCCACTCTTGCTGGGTAGCACAATGAACACAGTAAATCTCAGTAAGCTTCATGTCGTGCTGACACACCGTCGCTGTCTTAAAATGAGAGATCATCATCTGACAGCCACAGCGGCATCTTTTATAGCCAAACTCATACCAGCGAAATAAAGCAAAACACAGCCAAGGCAGATGAGAAAAATGAATAAAATGGTGTTATGTGCTGCAAAACATGGGCAATGAGGACAATGGCATCTTCCTCATGCTGTAATAACAAGTTCTGACCTTCCTCATGCGCACCACCTCTGTGCCTGCCCGTGGTGACTGCTCACGCCCGAAGGAGAAGAAATAAAGAAGCATGTGAGATGTTGTGCCTACACAACAGACACTGGAGCACAAACCATACCTTACCGTTTAAAAACACTCGTCTCATAGTAATGGTGCTACAATATTGTCAGCATGCGTTAAGCAGATAAAGTAACTGATGTTAACTAGTCATATTACTGCTTGAAATACAAAATAAAGTAATAAAAAAAAGCAATAAAATAACTAGTGATGGCATCCACATTGGGTAAGTCCACTGTTGTGCATGCTGTTGTTTGATTGGCTGAAATCCTGAGCACAAACCTGGCTCTTTCTCTCCCCATTAGTGGCCGTCACCACCTGGGCGTCACGGTGGCGCCGTTCTCGCCGGGCTACCGTCTGCAGTGGCACAGAGACAGTATATACACACTGCCATCTCAACCGCACCTTCACATTGTGACTGTGATGCTCTTAAGGTCACAGGCAAGGTTTGATATACTGTAGATCTAATCATTTTCATTAAATGTAGGATTACCTATGAATATTCAGAACAAGCACTAGATGGTAAAGCTTGTCTGTTAGAAACAGTAACAGCTACAAGTCAGCTGGAGTCGGTACTGCAGATGTAGTTATTTGGATCTGGTGCAGAAGCATTAGTTGTGATATATTTTCTACTTAAGTTTAATGTGAATAGGTAATACATGTGTAAGGGATAATGTACAGGCAGCCGGTTGTTATCGCAGAAATAAGCCCCGAGAGTGTGATCAGGATTTGGCTTATTTCGCGATAACAGCCGGCTGCTTGTACATTATCCTGCTTATTACACGGCTACTTGCCACATGAGAAAAAAACTGGACATAAAATGTGAATTTGAAATATTTTATTAGCTCATTTTTACCGAATGCAGACCTTCCGCTAGGAACAGCCGTTTAGTTTCGGTTTTAAAGTAAGAAACGATGTTCAAACGTCACGATCAGGCAAATTGGTTTAATAATTTGTAAATATAATATCATATATGTTATTAAAAGACATATTTATGATAATTTTTTGTGTAATATTAAACTGCCCCTCTCAAAAATGATTTGCAGCATCCGGGTTACAGGGTGTTATTAGTTTTGAGCGGTTATTATTTGAAAATAACAACCTTTGGAATGTCGCGACTGGCCAATCAGAATAAAGCATTCAAATGAGCCGTGTAATAATCCCAGATAACAACCTCTCAAAATGAATAACACAGTAACCCAGATGCAGCAAATCATTTTGACAGTTTTCTTTTGACAAATTAAATATAAATATGTCTTTATAAAAAATTTATTACATTATATTTATAAATGATTAAATTGCCTGTTGGTGACATTTGAACGTCGTTTCTTACCTTAAAACTGAAGGTTTTCTCATGTGGCAAGTAGCCGTGTAATAAGCGGGATCATGTACAAGTAGCTGGCTGGCTTCAGTGTGATCTCTTGGTCCTGACCACACTGTCGGGGCTTATTTCTGAGATAACAACCGGCTGCCTGTACATTATCCCTTACATAACGAACCTGCAAATGTCGCGACTGACCAAACAGAATGAAGCATTCCAACAAGCCGTGTAATAATAAGTTGTAAGACATAATAAGCATTAAATTAGGTATTAAATTATTAGGTATTAAATTAGGTAAGAAATATACAAGTTGAGCTATAATAATTTATAATAAAGGAAACTATATTTAAAGAACCAAAACAAAAAGTTAAGTTTTTTATTTGTTTTCTATGACTTCATATTGAAAAGCGTGTGTGCGTTGTACCTTTATTTCAGGTGTGCCCTCTGCTTTGGTGCTGTGTGTTTTGGAGCTGTCAGTCACATGGGCTTCTGCCTTCAACTCACTCTTCCTCTCAGTGGAGCGTGGTCGGCCTGTGGGTGTGGATGTGTCTTTACGATCCGTGCGGGCGGCAGATGGCACCACTGGAGAAGGAGCTGCATCGCCCAGAGAGATAGGAGACATGATGGGAGCGCTGACCGGACGGGTGTTCTTATCCGGGGTCGAAACCATGGCTGTCAGAATGATGGATGAAACAGATGAGTTAAAACCTTAACTCTGAACTGTGATCTGAGTTTTTTTTTAATGCACAGCAGATTTTAATGAATGTCTGCTTTCACCTTACTAGGTGTTCTGAACAAAGCAGTTTTTATCATTAAACCATCTTTCTTTAAAATCATTATTTCTTTTAAAACAATTCCAGAGATGCCTCTTTGCTGAATGCATCTACTAAAATATTCAAGGAATGGATGTGCATCAATATGCAAAATAAGCTGCAAAACAAGCATGAAGGCTGGACGGTTCCTGACCACACTCCAGCGATACTGTATTTCTTGAATTGAAATAAAATAAACTTGAATTGAAATTTCTCTGCCAGGGAGTTCACCTGTGCTGACTAAAGCAAGCACTTTATTTTTATCTCTGCAAATCTACACTTGGATAGCACATCTGGAAATGTGTAGTATTTTCCTACATACCTGATATACTGTATATCAGATTCCAGCTGATACTAGTGATTTATTTTTAAAGCTATCATAGCAATGTTTTGGAGCGTTATCATTATGTATGTATATATATATACAATTTAATGGCACACTGAGTAATTCTGCACCACTAGCAGCACGATTAATTCACCTTCTAAACTAAAGACTCAAACTCCTTCCTTTTTGGCATTGTTGCAAAAACACGTTATCCCGCCCGCACCTACGCTCATACAAACAATGTAACGTTTAAAGTCAGAAAACAAAAACACAGGGTAGAAGAACAACAAACCAGTAAGGCACAACATTTAAAAAGACATGTTTATGCTCAGTCACGTGACCGATATCCCAGTAATGCTATTAGACATTAAGAGTCAAATGAAGCTTGAACTCTTTGAAAGTTTTTCAAACAGAAGGCCAGTAGTGACAAATGACTTCTGCTCACTGTACAAATAACAACAGATGCTTGAAATATTGCAAAACAAGTTTCATAAAGAGACCTCAGGGGAACTACAGTATAAAACTAGCGAGAGACACTAGAAAGCAAATGGATTTAGCATAGCAACTCAGACCTCTGATAGTCAATCATCTGCTTCTGTTTTAAATCTGCACTGCAATCATTTTCCTAAAGAGTGTTTTTGTCTTGATTATATCAAACTATATATAATTATATACTTTAGAAGCAACACTGTGTGCGATTTAACTTTTTAGAGTTCTTAATTATTGTCAGTTTTAAATACACAAATTTGGAAGATACTTTGTCTGACACAATTTTCTCGATGCTGCTCTTTTATTTTTTCATACAATAACACCGTGTGAACTTTTCATCTTATAATCAACTACACACATGAATGATGAAAATGGCAACGATAATAACATATTCAATTACATGGCACTTAAACACACCTCCATCTAAGCTGCGTGACGCCCTCTTACTGGCAGAGCGCTGGAAACGGGGGGCGGGTCTGTCAATCATGGAGCTGGCCTGACGGGTTTGGGCCTGAGTTCGCCCGCTGAAACGGAACTTTGATCCCAGAGCCAGGAACTTCCTGGGAGTGGTGGCCGCCTCTGTGGACACTAACCTGAGACAGAAACACACACAGATTTCTAATAAGTGTTCATATCCATTCTTTTTAAGCAAGCACTTATTTGCATATAACAACCCACAATTTCTTTACAAATCCTTGCATATTTAGCAACTTGGATAAACAACACGCACGTGCCTGGCCCATAGTTAACTTCCAGTCTGTGTTTGCTTATCGGTCTGGCTAGTGGCTGGTAATATGAAAATGTATATTATACAATTTATATTCATATTTTATATCAATATTTTATGTATATTAATTGGGTTTCATAAATAATTTGTTGAATGGGTCGTGTTTTAACAAACAGGCACTTTGCATTTAAGTTTAGCCAAGTAACGAATCTTCTCAGGGGCAGACTAGGACTCAGGTGAACCTATCAAAGGAATATCATCATGTCATTAGTTTGCACACTGCATTTGTAGTATACTATTTGGTGACTATACCTGAAGAATGTGTGATGCTCCACACACACTTTCCACAGTTTCTTGGCAGCCGTGTAGTTAGGCAGTTTAAAGCCAATGGCGCTTTCATAATGCTCCAACTACAGTTAAAAAAGAATGATTAAAAAATCACGTGAGTACAAGCTTATAAAATCAAGTGCATGTGTGGTCGATTTTAATTTGAGTCATCTTGAATGGCAGAAGAGGGAATTTTTACATAATTATTACTAAATCTGAACCTTTACCATGCATGTGTTCCAACTTATTTCATGTTTAATTGGTAATGACATTTCTACTTAATTTCTCATTACAACGGTAATGGTTACATTGTTTACACCAACAGCATCCAAACTACAAAGAAAATGAAATAATAAATGCCAAAAATTAACTAATTAAAAACAACGTTTCGAAAACATCAAATGACTATTAAATGTCTTTAAAAGTTTGAAAAGGTATGCATTCATAATAAAGTGTACAATCATTTCCGACTCCCCTCTTCAAAACCGAATCGCTAACCTAAAACACTCAAGTATAATCTTAAAAGCTTAATGGACACACATACATCAGATGGCCGTATCTTAATGAAGAAACTGCTGCGTTTGTAGGAGACTTTGAGAACCTTCGGCCATGGAAAACGATTAATCCTCAACTTGTCTTTATACACCATCAGACCACTGGAACAGACCCCCAACATGATATCCACCCCATCCAGATCCTGAAAGAAATAACACGGAACAATGATACAAATATCAACCTTTGTCTTGAACGTTCAAGTGACTGTTACTCACTAAAAGCCCACAATAAAAAGCTTTTGTAATCACAATACTTCACCACTAGGGGGCGTCCCCGCCTTCTATTTTAAAATCGTGAATTCCATTATTTATTTAAATCTATGGCTTGATGCAAACGGATTGACCTGGTTTCAGCTACTAAATCACAGGGAACGCAACACTTTTTATCAGAACACAAACAAGCACTCCTGTGATATGAAGGACACTTTAATTCAGAATAATGACTTCACTTTAGAGGTTTAATCAATGCCAAGTCACTTTGTTAAATAAGGACACGTAATGTAATGCATTTTAATGTATGTAAGTCTCTAGGTACTGCAGCAACCCATTTAAAAACATACATAAAAATAATATTTTCATAATGAACTAAATTTGAAGGCCCTTTTACGACACGTTGTCTGTTTTGCACTCCTCCATACGTTTCCCTCCTATTACAAACGTTACATTCCTTCACACACCTTAATTTTGACCTGCATTGTGTGAAGACATACTGTAGATCATCCATCTTCTAAATGTTTACACAAAATACAAATCATTTACTCATCCTCTTGTCATTTCAAACCTGTATTTGGCTTTCTTCTGCAAAGCACAAAAGAAAGAATATATTTTCAAAATTGTTAGTAACCGACAACAGCAGTACCCATTGACTTGGCTTTGTGCATGGGTACCGCCATTGTTCGGTAACTAGCATTCTTCAAAATATCTTCTTTGGTGTTCTGCAGAAGAAAGAAAGTCATACAGGTTTGACATGACAAGAGGGTGAGTAAATGATGACAGAATTTTCATTTTTGGGTGAACTGTCACTTGACAATAAAAATGTTTCTCGGGGGATATATCAATAACTTTAAACTGTCATAAAATGTTCGAAACGTTTACATTCAAAGTTTCACTTCTCACGTTCTACCCCTCTTGTTCTTGCAGATCTACTGTACCTTGGCTTGGTGGAGGTCAACCCCGTACATGGCAAGTTTTTTGGCGTTCTCCAGGAACATCATATCAGCCTGAGCTGGGCTCATAGACCTACATAAAAGCAGTATAAAAGTACAACTTAAAGACAAGGAGGACATTCTTAGCCTCATACCAGTTTGGTGAATTCAACTACAACCACAAAAGTAATAAATCGTTTTTTACAAAAAAAAATGTCAAAAACAAGGTCTTAATAAATCCTAAACATTCCAATCAGGAAGGATCATAATAACCTGTATGTGCGATGCAGCTCCATGACCTTCTCCTCAAGTTCTTTGGTCTGTCCTGGGATCAGCTGGAGATCCTTGGCATAGTCAGTGCCGTGGACCTCCGGGTCGTACTCGCCCAGTTCAGACTGCAGGGCGTAAGAGCCAAGCAGGGCCAGAGTCACAAAAGAGCAGGGCAAACGGCCACTCTTGATGTCCTTTCGCAGCTGCAGACACAGGTAGTACCTGCACGGCAAACAATGGATAAATAGGCAAAAGATTTAGGTAATGACATTCATTATGAGTCAAGTCATAACATGTTACAAGCCAGGTCAGGCTTTTGTTTCTGAATGTTAAATGCAGTCCAAATGATGCAATTCATGGAGATGTGCACAAAGAGAGAGGAACAGGTCTAGACGTTAATCATTTTATTCAAATTATTTAATATTGCTTTTGCATCTCTCTGAAGCTTGAAAAGAAGTGGTCACAATCCATTAACTGAAATCCTAAAACAACACTTCTGTACCCAGAATCCATAGCATTTGAACAACACGAGAGCGAGTCAATTTTCACATTTTCATTTTGGGACCTGCTCTAGACCTGTAGTTTCAACCACGTGACTCTGCGATGCTGCTTGCGATTGATCAACGGAACGGTGGTTTCGGGAAACACTTAAATCGTTGAACTATGCTGGAACGACGGCCGTAGTTGGCTAAGGGCCGATTCACAATTCGCATCTAAAACCGTGCGGAAAACTCCCTTTTTTCCAAAGCGCCTAGGAGTTTGCTCACTCCTGGCGTCTGTCGTTGCTAAGCAATCATGGACCACGCTAGCCATTAAGAGGAGGAGGTATAACCAAAGGATAATATAAACTGAAAATTTCATGCAATAACTCTACTACTAGATTTATTTATGCTATGATCATCTGTGTCTCCATCTTCACTGAGCTTGTCAATATTGGTTGGTTGGTTCTTGTCACATGACCTGCGGTGCACGTGTGGTATTCTGAAAAGTTGAAATAATTAAATCTCGATGCGGCGCCAACGCGGCAAGAAAAATGAGCGCATGCATGTTGTGGACGCAAATAAAATAACGAATTTGCCCGCACAAAAGACTCGAAATGTGAACGGCCCCGAACTATGCTTTTGGGAACGCGCCCCTGGTCGATTCAGTCAGTGAACGGGTTCAAACCAAAAGGTCATGACGTGTTTAAGTCATTTTTTCTGATTTGTTAATAAGATCTGAGTCAACGAGTCATTCATTGGCAACTGTAATGTACGCAAAATAGATGATTATTACAGATTGTTAAGAGATGTGAACGCAGACGGGTAAGTGTTAAGGTCAGTATAGGAGAAAGACAGTTATATTTGCCTGGTGAGGTCCTCTGATAGCTGAGCTGGATCAGGCGGGTAGAACTTCACATTAAATGTGAAATCATAGTTGGTGCCTAGACAAATACAAACATGAGGATTTATTGCAGGACAAGCAGAAAACACATTGCTAGGTGGTTGCCAAGATGTTGTTATGTGGCCGTTAAAGGGATACTCCACCCAAAAATCGGTTGCAAATGTCGGTTCCAAACATTTTTCCGAATATGTAGTCAGGTTAGAAACAGGTTTGGTGAGTAAATGATGACAGAATTCGAATTTCTCGGTGGAGTATCCCTTTAAAGCAGACCAACACTTCTCACCTTGTACTTGTCGTCTGATTTCCTTGGTAAAGTCGAGCCATGTCTGAAAGACAGAGAGATCTTAAACAAACTGTTTGATAGGTACCACGACACCTGACAATACATTCAGCAAATAAAGCTAGAATAACTATCAGGCTTAAGTGAACCTAATATAGTTAGTATTTAACAAGTGTTAGTATTACACGAGTAAGAGCGGGCGCTAACACGCACCTTTATTGATGGTGTCTCCCATATGGCCAGACCGCAATAGTCCTTTTCTAACAGGTTCAGGTGGTCGCACACCTTTGCAAACAGGTCCTGGCCTTTGGCATGTTTCTATAAGTACAAATAAACCCAGTTAAAAACAGAAATTTGAAACATTAGAAGTTTAGCATTACTGTATGTAACGTTTATTCAGGATACAGTCTGTGCCGTTTCGTGCCTTTGACATTCACTGAATTTGCATGATTTTATAGACAAACATTCACTATAGTAAACACAAACTCTTGGTCGTGTTGTGTGACGTGTGATGTGTGATTGGCTCGCTGCTCAATGCAATGTTCAGAGGTAAATTTCAAATGTTTTTTTAGGTCAAATCTCGATACATTTAAGAATACGTTTAAGGGTTCGCACCCCTACACAAAGAGACACAGACCGAGGCTCTATCACATTTATATTAATACATATAAAGCGGCAATCCGTGACTTTTTTTGTTTAACAAAAAGTGAGTTGTGGGCCCAGTACATAAACTAGCATTGTAGAAGACCTTAGAAGACCGCTTCCACAACTGTACGTTTTTAATAATAATTACAAATTCGGGCTGTTGGGTATTTTGCCGAGAATGTCAGTTGTTTTTCACCACACAAAGTACGTAATCTTCAATTTCGTGTTTCAAACAGAGATGTCGATAAAGTTACGGATTGCAAAAGTTTTAATAACGTTTTTTGAATATAATTCACTCAAGAAAGTGATGTGTGATATGCTTCTCTGTCCATATCACAGTATTACATTGTTAGCTTTACTAGCTACATCAAAATTGGCCAAGGATATCAAGTTTAACAGTGTTTAAATCAACATGTTATCTTTGCTAGCTCTTTCTAACGTCAGAGTTAACTTTGAATGTTAGCTGACCAATAGACATCAACACTGTTGACTTCTTAGCTTTTAGCCAGAGTTAGATCAACTTGTTAGCTTGTTAATATCAATTTTAAAAGTACGTGTGACTGTGTGGGTTATTAGGTGTTTTTAGACTTGTTAGCTTAGCTAGCTTAATGCTATGGACACAAAGCTACGGACATTAAGCCATACTCTCATGCAGGTCAAGTTACCACTAATGCAGAGCTTAGGATGCAACGTAGACAAATGACATCAAGTCTTCAAGCTCAGTAGCTGTTGAAACAGACACTATAAGTAGCATCTCTGACAAAAACAGACCAAAGCATCACATCAGCAGAAAGTCTCACTGTAGTCAAAAACTAGCAAAGGAAGTTGAAGCCCTCCAGCAATGCTGGAGTTTCAGGGTCGCTCTCCCGGGATGAGACAACAATACACACAAACAAATGCTGCATCAGTGTGTATGTGTGTGTGTGTCGCTTACATCCAGCTCACACTCGAACAAAGTATCATCCAGCAGCTTGACTTTGCAGTGCATGATCCTGGGGCGGCGAGATGCTTTCTGCTTCTTCCCTTCCTCCTCAGCTGTGTTCTCCTCCTCCCCTTTCTCGCCTTCTTTTTCCTCTTCCACCATTCCCTCTGTGTCTGGTCCCCCCGTGTCTTCTGCTTTGGGCTCTTCCTCTGCTTGCTCTTTATCTGATTCTCGCTCCTTCTCTTTCTCCACAGCTTTGGCCTTGCTCTCGTTCTTCTTCTCCTTCTCCTTTTTCTCCTTCTTCTCTTTCTTTTCTGTCTTCTCTTTCTTTTCTGTCTTCTCTTTCTTTTCTGTCTTCTCTTTCTTCTCGGTCTTCTCCTTATCTGCCTTTTCCTTCTTCTCTTTCTTGTCTTTCTTTTCTTTCTTCTCCTTCTCCCCCTTCTCCACCTTTTCTCCCTTTCCTGACTCCAGCTCTGCGTCTTCCTTTTGATCCGCTACGATTTGCTGGAGAAAGACAAAATTAAGCCCATTATATATATCTCCATAAACAAAGGTTTTCATTTATACTTGAATAATACTTTCAATTATTTTTAAACTATGGGCCTCATTCGTGAAACATTAATATGAGTAAATTCAGAGTAATTTGCGCGTAAAACTGACCTTTACCGGATTCATAAATACTTTGTAAACGTCAGATTTCACGGTAAAGTGTGTGTATGATAATGAATTACAATCATTCGTATGCATGCATAGCGCCAGTGAGCTTTTGCAACGGCAGTGTCGGCAGACTCATTTCCGGTCATTATTGAATTGTTTTGGCTTAACGAAGTGCTCAGCAATGTAAAGAGAATGTGTCATATCGCTGAAATATTACTTTCTTCTTTTTTATCCAAAATACAACCATATTTACCGGCCAAAAATCCTCCTTTTCCCATACGACCGGAAATTAGTCTGCAGACTCTGGCGTATCAAAAGCTCACCGGCGCCATCTTCTTGTGCAACTATCGAATTTACACTAAACATTGACGTTATCCTTTAATTTTTTAACCCAAGTTAAACTGTTATGGGACAAATAATGCTGACCCATTTTATAATGGTCTTCAGGAATCTCGAGATGCTATGACCCTGATAATTTGACAAGGTTTAGCAATAACATTTGTATGTGAAATAATTCAGTTTCTACCAAAGACAAAAACTTTCTTATTTCTTACGATAGGAGATCAAATGTCTAAAATACCTGTAGCCTAAAAGAAAGCTTTTAGTGTCACTTTTTTCTTTTTTAACATTTACATTTAGCCATTTAGCAGACGACTTACGGAGAGTTCAGGGAGCAATAAACGATCTGTCATACAGGAGCAATAATACAATAGCCGGAGCTGAATGTGGGATTTAAAAGTTCTCTTTTGCATTTGACCAACATACAGTGTACCTGCCATGTTTCTCACCTGGTTTTCAGCACTGCTGATTGAGTGCTGGTCTAGTGCAACATCCCCCTCTAAGCGTAGTTCTGGCTCAGGGTCTGCAATGGGAGCTTTGGGTTCGTCGCAGCCTTCATCCCGGGCCCTCTCCGTCTCCACTCCCTCACCCTCCGAGCACTGTGAACGGTGCTTCAGGAAGGAGGAGAAGAGGCGGGAGAGGCCGCGGCCAGCGGACGTGCGCTGCCGCGGCTTTAGCTGCTGTTCTTCCTCCGAGCCCCCGGGGGGCAGCGAGGTGCCCGAGGGGCTGTCCTGAGCTGTGTCAGTGGGGCCTGGCTCCTGAGCAGTGGGGTCCTCCTCTTCTTGATGCTGCTCGCACACCTGTTTCTTATGAACGCTCTCCGCCTCGTCTGTCGTCATGGCAGACACTAAAAGGAGAGAAGAGCAGTTTTGTTTTAATCTTTTATTAAGGGTCTATTATTTAGTAGGGCTGAGCGAAAATATTGATATAGTAAACTACGGCATTTTTCTTTCACAATAGTTTATCGATATTCCAACTTCTACTCTTAATACTCAGGGAGTAATGAATATGACAAATAAATGCCGTTTGTAAGCGACCCACTCAGTCTCTTAGCTATTGCGGTGCATTACACAAAACATTATTCCAATGACCAACAATGACACTAGTTCATTGTTTCACATGTTTATTGTACATTTACACCACCTTATTCCCTGTGGTAACACTCGCGGGTCACGACTAACACGGCTACTACACACTAGATTATGCCAGAGAGACCAAATAGCGAATCTTACAATCGATACGGTGAGAGTTGGGCTTTCAAGTGACGTAAACAAACAAAGTGGCATGCAAGTTAAAGTTAAATGTGTCGCACACTTAACAAGAAGCGACACGCCCACGTCACATCTTAAAATACCATTATGAACCATTATCTTTTTCCATTAAACCCATTACAAAATTCCTTTTTGTAGTGTATTTTGAGCATTATTTCAGTAGGATTTAATGGTTTTCTAATGGTTCCTGCCAGATAACATCCCAACAATAGAATGTATCACATACCAGTAGACACCATTATAGTTTTATTAAAACAAATACAATTCCCATTATAACCACTTAATCCATTACATTTTCTAACGTGTTTTGTTTTGGCATGGTGCTATTATTTTTTCCGCAGGGCTAACACCAACATAACAACAAGAGCTTCTAAAACTAGGCTAATGAATACATTATAATCCTCATAATTGTTAAACCGTGATTATTCCTCTGACTATAATCATACCAACAAAATATATAATTGTTGTATCCATAATTACATCCCTTTTCTCAGTATTCTCTTTTGAAGAGAATCATGCAAACCCACAATGTCAGAAAGTTTAAAAAATAAACGCGCCGCTCACATTTTACATTAAAGTGATACTTCACCAAAAAATGAAAATTGTATAATCATTTACTCACCTCCGAGCTGTACCAAATCTGTATAAATGTCTTTGTTCTGATGAACACAGAGAAAGATATTTGGAAGAATGTTTATAACCAGACAGATCTGGCTTACCGATTGATTTACAGATTGACTCCCATAGTAGGAAAAAATACAATCGTAGTCAAAAGTGCCCCAGAACTGTTTGCTGTCCTACATTCTTCAAAATGTCTTTTTTGTGTTCAACAGAACCAAAAAGTTAAAGTTTTTTTTTCTTCTATGGGAGTCAATCTGTAAGTCAATTTTTTTTCAAATATCTTTCTCTGTGTTCATCAGTATCATTTATATCATCAACAAAGACATTTATACAGATTTCTAACAACTCGAAGGTGAGTAAATGATGACAGAATTTTCATTTTTGGGTGAAGTATCACTTTAAAGTATGTGTTTTACTACAGGCACAATTTAAATATTCACAAGGAAAAGAGATCCGATCAGTGATGTGGATACAGAAGCTATTCGATGTGATTTCATGTTAATGCCAAGTGTAAACGGCCAAAAACTCTCTCTGTGAGAAAGTGCAGGTGTGCATATGATACGCATGACTGCCTAGAGCAAAGGCTGGACTTCCCATTCTGATAATAACACAAACAGGAAGTAAACTCTTTAACTTCCCCATTTATCTTCTCAAAGCTCTCAACCAGAAAACCAAACGATATACCCCAAACACTTGAACAACCATTACTGAACTATGTAGCAGACACTAAATCCAGAACATTAATGCATAAGAAGCAACTAACAAGATGCATATTAACAAGTAGTATATTTTTATGACAATTTTTTCTTAATGTTACTTAATACCAGTACAATAGTTCATTGTTTATGACAAACTATTTAAATAATTCAGAATAATTTAATTCACTGACAAGACAAGCTTTAAAGTTTACATTTAAACATATGTAACATATGATATAAAATAAATGTCACAGAATGTGGGTTATAACTTTAATTATGATGTTTACCAGTAAATATAGTGTATATTATCATGAAAAACAAGGTCTGATCTGTTTAAAAGCTTTTTTTTCCAAAAGAAGACCTTAATCTCATTACTGTTAGTCAAAAAGTGATAATACCATGGCATGTTTTGCTAAAAAAAGCCATGCCTAATTAAGTTGTTATTCATCATGCATATACCTAATTAGACAATGATGAAGTGTAACGATAAATGTGACATATTTTAAAAATATGGAAAATTACACGTATCGGTAAATGAGAATCAGTATTGTCATGTACACAGTACAAGAATATTAAACTAGAGAAATATGAAGAAATCTGTTAACCTATTAGCCATTTGAAAGGTAGTGTTACTTAAAAAAAAATCCGGCTAAATGTAAAGATCTGTGTGTGTCTCTGTCTTAAAAATGTAATGAAGGATAACATAAAAAATACAACATAAATGAGATTTTCAGCAGAAAATCAGAATCAGAAGCTTTATTACCAAGTATATTAACACACATAAGGAATTTGACTTGGCGACAGGAGCTTCTAGTGCAGAAGAAAATATACACATAGTGCAAACATAGATGAAAGAGATGAAAAATAAGGACTGTCTAAGAAATGTGTTTAGTTTTACACGTAGGCAATGTGCTAGTTAAAAGGGGGTACAATTCTACCCACATCACTTCCCTGGCCCATAGGAGCAGGTGAACAGAAAGGTTGTGTGGATGTGACATAATCTATTACATCACAAAATACAAGTCTCTTATCACCCTAGGGCATCCACCTCCTATATTTAAGTCATCCCCGACCGTCACAATGCTAAAATCCTATTTGCTGGAATTATGAGGACTGTCCACCTATATTTGTGTTATGCTGGTTTTGTATGTCACTATTAATGGTGAGCAGGAGGAAGGGTTGGGGAGGCGTGACTGAGAAAACAATGACTAAATCAAACACAATGAAGAGAGGGTGGGGTGGGGGGTTTAGGGGGGGGGCTGATGTCCTATATTAGACAACAAAACAAACACTAAAGTGTATTAGAATGGACATGAGCAGGTGCGAAGTACAGAAAAACACAAAAAATAAATAATAATAATACTACAGAAGGAATGAGCTTCCAGCAAGCAAAACTAATGCACGAATAACTGCAAACAAATACATTAAAACAAAGAAACAGGAAAAATTGTACCAGTAATAAAATGAATAAAAAAGACATGAATGACAATTAAGAATTACAAACACTACCATCATACCAAGTTCCAGTACTGCTTTTTCGGATCAACTAAAACCCCACTTCAATGACACTAATCCACTCTCCAATGTCCCCTTCCCCCTCACACACACACACACACACACACACACACACACACACGCACACACACACACACCATAGATGCATCTGCCATCCATCAATGCACTCACTGTGCATCTCTCATGCAAATAAAATCACTTATAACTCCTTTAAAACACACAAACGCAAGCATTTTGAACCAAAACACACTTTTATCCCATTATTGCTACTGCGCGCACGCAACTTGATCTAATTACAGCTCTCTCAATTGTCCCTTTGCTAACACACACACGCCTGCCCACACACACAACATCATCTCCTTAGATCTCACCTAAACACAGTCACACACACACAATATTCTTCATCCTCTTTAGCATCCACTACAAATACAAACCATCATCCAATTATATCTCGCTGTACATGCACACACACTTTTGTAAAGTTGTACGCCGATCGCAGCATAAACACTGCACAAACTTCCAGCAGCGAACACACACACATCAGATGGTGCAGAGGTGACAGATGGCATGCGTGTGTGGGTCCCTCAGAGACCATGAAAAGTGGACGTACGCAGGACCCTTTGCCTCTGAGATCCTCAATAAACACACACCCTTATTGACTGAAAGCAATCCATGCCACGAGACACACTTCAGGGGTCCAGGACAGGATAAGATTTAATTGACACATCAAGACTCTTTATCCTCACACATTTATCTCTATTCTTTTTTCAATAGTGGAAACGATCAGATCTTTTGTTTTTTTAGATTGTCCGATCACTTCTGATGTTTGGGATGTTTGACAGAGTGTTTCTATTTGGCAAAACTCTGTTTATCATAACACCATCAGACAAAACTGTTTTCCTTACTGTACAAACGAAGATTCAGAATGTAAATGCTGCAGCAAGCACAGACTGGTCATTCAAAAACAAAAACAAAAAATTTATATAGCCTACCGGTCAAAAGTTTAAGGTCACAGTTTAAGGAGTAGGATGAGAGACGGTATAAGGAGTGGACAAAGGGAAAATGAAAGCTTCAAATCTCCAGGAATAACAGCTTCAGCAGTGAAACGCTGCTCCGTGATTGGCTGACAGGGGCAGGAGTTGCTGATTGGGCATAAAAAACAGGACAGGTGCAAGTGTGCGAAAGCACAGAACGATGCTGTTTTGGATGCCGACTGTTACAGTTAACAGATCTGTACAAACACATGAACAACACACAATACTGTACACTCACACCTGCAGCAACAGAAACCATTTCACCTACATTCAGCTTTGAAGAATAGTTACACAATCTGAAATTATGACAGCTGCAGTCCTGATCTACAGTATATTGCCAATCCAGCCAAAGCTAAATATAGTTGTGAATAGTTGCTCACAGACGATTAAAATAATGTCATATGTCATCCTGTTGTGATTATAAATCTATTACTTAAAGGTGCAGTTTTTGATTTACAGCGGCCACTAGCGTTGTATTATAGATTTGCAACGAATCGCTCAGTCCAAACACGACGGTGGCCACCACAGTACAAAGTGATGACTGTAGAAAGAGCGATGTCTTATTTATTACATAAAATAAAAGGTCTGTGGATTTTAAGTATATAAAGAAGGATAAAGTCAGGCAGGAGCTAGGACCTGCGCTAATATTATAAAGACTTTCCAGTAGAATAAACTTACATCTAATCCGCGGGGCCACATGCGTTCTGAACCGTAGAGTATGATCCGTACGGATCGCTATAAGGAGGGGAGAGGAAACACGCGTTGTGGAGTTGTTTGTCCGTTTAGGGCTGCTGTACAAAACATGGCGGCGAATTCAATGTATGTAGGCCCGCTCTGTATGTAGATAATATAAACATCTTATTCTAAGGTATTAGAAACATAACGGTTCATTACGTAAGGTCTTTATACACCTCTGCAGAAATAGTTTTGTGTATTATATTGCATTTCTGTCAATAGATCCTCCTAAAAACCCAGTATTGTTCCTTTAAAGTGAATGGCACAGAAACCACCACTCTGCTGCACATCACCTTTCAGCTGTGACTGTTTTCAGGGGCTGTCTTCACCTAGAATTGTTCATTTAATATGTACAGTTAAACCTTGATATCATGATATAATGTCAGTTGGTTCCTGTTTGTCGTGATGCATCATATGCCCCCAACCACTGGGCGTAAATGACGGGGAGACAGTGAGTAAACAGTATAGCACAGAGGCCGAGTGCTTTTGTAGCACCGGACTGCAGACACTGAATGCAGAAAGTGAGCTTAAAAATGGAAAGCGGCTTTAACGTTAATCGGGGTCCTGTGCAGGATTAGAGCGAAGCGCTTTCACTCTTTAAATGTAGTGAGGTAGGGAGAACGACAGCAGCTGGATATGTCAGTGGTGTCTCCGACTGTCCTGTCTATTTTACTCACTCGCTTCTGCTCACCCCGGGCTCCGTGACAGGAACCTGCAGTGATTGACCCAGAAAACACCTGCTAATGCGTGACTCGTGTGTACCTACTGGGGGGAATGGAGGGAATTGGAGGGAGTGGGTGCGTCAGGTTTGATGTGACGATTGGTAGGTTGAGATTCTGAAGTCTAAGGTACTTTTAAAACATCGCCCTTTGTGTTCGGTGATGTTAATGTCCAGCTCGGCCAGTGGTGTGAATTTAGGGCTACCTTCATATGGCAAGCTATAGGCACTTATTGCTCAAATGATTAATGCATTATTGAAAGATACCTCATATCGCTGCTGTCCTTCTGTAACCTTGTATCTCCAGATTTCGTGATTTTTTTCACCCTTCACGTATGTCACTGGGTTTTGCAATTATCTAACCAATAAAAAGTATTAAAAAGTGCTTGTCAACTTTGACAACACAGTGTTTTTTATCATTTGAAAAGTACAGTGTTTTTCCATTTTCTGCATGTTGTTGTGAAGGTCCGTGCATTATTTTTGAGTGACCAGAACACCCTAACAAACTGACAAAGTTGTATACCAACACCCTGGCAACCAGCAGAACAATATAGCACTGTGGTGGCGAGTACAAGTATCATTCACATTAAACGTTCGATGATCCAGCGTCGACCTGTGCTTTGTTCACAAAGGAATCTGCGGTGAAATTAATCGAACAAACGCTCAACGTTTTACCCACGTGAGCTGGAACGTCTTAAAAAAAATAACTTCAACCACGTATTACTAATGTCGGAATCCGAAAGAAGGTTATGCAGCGACTGTGTTCTTCCACAACCAGGCACTGACTGCAGTGTTTCCCACAGGATTTTGACAGATTTGTGGCGCTGGTGACGTCACAAACTAATTATCATATGTGTCATCACGCCGTGTGTGCGTCGTGTACACTTGATATCTGTTTTTCTTCTATTCTCTGATCTTGTCACAATGTACTGTATTTTACAACTAGCATATACAGTATTTTACAACTGAATGCCACCAGGAGTCACTTTAACTGCTGCTAAAATCCTGATTTATAAACGCAACATCATCGGACAAAATCACAGTACAGCACATCTCCATTATAGAGCGGCTATATGCTGTTTGCCCTTTCTCCACAATGTGTTGCTGTATTAAATACACTACACGCAAGTTGCAACTAACTCGCACCGAGGGCTCGCACACACATGGAGCTCAACGGAACAGAGTGCATGCGAACACAGAAGAGGAGGACGAGCACTCGGCCAAGCGCCACTCACACCAAACAAGTCAGCAAAGAGAGAAGCACTGTTTATCCACTAGTTAATCGATCACAGATACGAAAATTAAAATGTGAAAATGTGAGTTATGAAATGTGACGCCAACTATAATTGGGCGGCCATTAATATACCTGGGCGGACCGCCCAAGTAAATGCTTTGTATGGGAAACGCTGGACTGCACAGTATTTTGCGATCTTTAACTACATGCTTATTGCTTGCTCACTCGATCTGGTTCCACGCAACTTGTGTTACTTCAGTACTGTCATGCCCGAACCAGTGGGCGGGACTAGAGAAGTAGTCATTGATATTCTTCTGTGGAGGCGGTGTTCAACCCATCTACATAGATCGGTGCATTCCAGGACCTGGCGTTCGCTGGGCCTGGTGTCAATAACAGTTGTGATTTCAGCAACAAGGGCGTTTTCAGTTCTGACACTTACAGGATGTTCGCTTGAATACGATTTCCTCTTATATAACAAAAGCTCTGGTTAAAATTGATGTCTTAATTCATGACTCCTTTAACATTTTCTTTGGTAAACTCAACAAATTGTCACATATACTACATTTGAAGATCCAGCAGACAATTTTGACAATTCCAGCTAATTACGGATGGATAGATCAAATTTCATCAAATGAATGAGAAGTTCCTCCTGGGACCGTACTAGGGGCAGGTGCAGTACAGAAGCACTTAACACACATGCTGGGGCTCAGGAGGATGAACTCAGAACAATCAAACCGATCAATGGCCAAATCGTGTCTAGCACCTGATCTCCATTGACACAAGATTGAGGAGAGCGCTCCAGACCAGCAGGAACAGAAGTAAACATTCAGAAGACACAAGTCGCCGAAAGGCAGGCGAAAATGTTGCAATTTAGAACACGTAAGGAGAAAGAAAGAAAGAAAGAAAGAATTAACACGTAAGGAGAAAGAAAGAAAGAAAGAAAGAAAGAATTAACACGTAAGGAGAAAGAAAGAATTAACACGTAAGGAGAAAGAAAGAAAGAAAGAACACTTTAACAAAGGAAGAAAGAAAGAATTAACACGTAAGGAGAAAGAAAGAAAAAAGAATTAACACGTAAGGAGAAAGAAAGAATTAACACTAAGGAAAAAGAAGAAAGAAAAAAGAATTAACACGTAAAGAAAGAAAAAGAAAGACGAAAGAAAAAGAAAAAGAAAAAGAATTGAAAGAAAAAGAAAAAAGAAGAAAGAAAGAAAGAAAGAAAGAAAGAAAGAAAGAAAGAAAGAAAGAAAGAAAGAAAGAAAGAAAGAACACAAAAAAAGAAAGAAAGAAGAAAGAAGAAAGAAAGAAGAAAGAAAGAAAGAAATAAAGAAAGAAAGAAGAAAGAAGAAAGAAAAGAAAGATAAGAAAGAGAAAGAAAGAAAGAAAGAAAGAAAGAAAGAAAGAACGGTAGGAAGAAAGAAAGAAGAAAGTAAGAAAGAAAGAAAGAATAAAGAAAGAAAGAAAGAAGAATTAACACGTAAAGAAAGAAGAAAGACGTAAGAAAGAAAGAAAGAAAGAAAGAATTTCAGAAGAAATAAAGAAAGAAAGAAAGAAAGAAAGAAAGAAAGAAAGAAAGAAAGAAAGAAAGAAAGAAAGAAAGAGCCGTTTAAAGCTCTCCATTGTCCATTGGTTCAAACCTTATTTCCACACATTTCCACAAAACGTGTATGTTAGCATTCAAACAGTCCCCTATATGCCTATATGTTAAGTGAGCGCGCTTGATTCTGATGCGTTACACCCTCTCGGGACAATTTCCCAGGACACATCACACATTAAGATGCGGTGAAAGAATCGCTCATTTAGCATAAACTATAAATGACTCCTTTACCTAATTTAAATGGCAGAATTCACACGAAAATGGAAACATTTGCCTGAATCTTGCATTTAACCAACCCGATGTATGCAATGCACAGGACCTAACGATAGCCCTCAGCCCTGCGCCCAAACAAAACAATAAATCTCTGCATTTATCAAACGCCTGATGCTGTAATGCCTCGGGAATGTTTTGACAGCTGTCCATCAAAATGATTTGAGCTCGGGAGTCATAACACACTAGCAGGTGCACACGAACGGAATGTCTGAAAATGGCGCCGAATGTGAAAAAAAAATGTCAACAGATTCCCGTCCTCGCGAGCATCACACAATACATAATCCAGCATTAAGATTTCCGTCTTACCTTTCCCTTTATATCATCAATTTGAAGAAAGAATCACTGTCAAATATCCTGAAAGCACTTTCCAGTAGATATCAGACGCGCAAATCCATGAACAATTTATCCAAGCTTTTTGAAAACGGTGTTTAGATTCTAGTAATAAAGGGGGAGGCGATGTATGCAATGAGGCGAGCGTATTTCCAAAACCGACCAATGGGAAACGACCAGAGGGAGAAATGAGCCAATCAGGTGCGAGAAAACTGAGCTTCAGTCCCAGGCGCTAAGGCAGGAGCAGCAGCATCGTAACCAAGGAGATTCAGAAACGAGGCTGTATTCTGTTCTGGTTTCTGTGTTATGCCAGATCTTACTTTCTTTCAGAATAGGTTGATTTGAAACATTTATTTAAGTATGAAGATGAAGTTTCACCCGATTAAATATATAACATAAAAATAAACTGGCTGGTGTGGTTCACTTAACTGGAATCGTTTTGTAAATAATTCAACTCAGCTGCTACTTTGTTTCATAATAAGTGTACGTGCTTTGTTGTGTCATAGAGTTGATATTTGATAAACCAACAATTATTACAAGTATTTTTACATCCAGTAAAATAATATGAACATAATAAAAAATAAGTAAAGAAAAGGTTAGGTCATTTGATTCAGTAATAAGAGGTTTATATTTAACACAGTACTTCACTGATAAGTATTAATGTTAAGCGTCTCATACCATTATAGGCTTGTGGTAAATCTCAGCGTTTTTTTCAGCCACACAATAATCATGACCTGAGGGTTGAGTGTCTTCCCTCTGGTCTTAACATACACCACAGTCCATCACTACTACTAAATAATGGATGACAGTGCTAATGTCATTGCACTTACAAAAAGTGAAATGTGCACTGTTTTTGTTTTTTAAAAATGGACAAATGACACATTAATGTAAACCATATCTCTAGCATTCATCAAAGAAATATATAAATATAAATTATATAAATACAAATTCTTATGACCACGAATATGAAAAATTAAAATGTGGAAAGAAACCTAGAGGTTTAAACATAATAAGACAACCTAGAGTGAGGTAATAAATCGCTATCTTTTATAAGTCTTTAAGACTAAAAATAGAACTTCAGATCATGCATCAAAGACTATTATAAAGTCACAGTGGTTAAATGGTTAATTACAGTTCTCTCTCTCTCTCTCTCTTCTGTACTTTCTTACATCGGAAGCATTGGTCCTTTCTTCTACTATAATGTTAAGTATAGGTGCCATACGTCTGGTAAAAAAATTACAGCACCAATCAGACAGTCAAAGTCCCCAGAGAAAGACGCGACAGAGGGAAGACACTCACACAAACATCCACCCCACCCGTCTTTCCAGAACCGTCTGGCTTTCCACCCCACCCCCAGACTGTTATCTTTAACATCTGTGGTAGTGGGCACCAGCTGGGCAAAACCCCTAATTACTGCCCTGTCAAAAGCCACATCATTATTCAAATACCTTTAACCTGACATTTGGAGACATCCTTACAGAGAATGAATGATGTCATGTCAGACGTGGTCAAGCCATTATGTGGCAGAAGCTTTGACAATCATTAGTGCAGCTCTTATGAAACAAAGAAAACTTAAAACAAATATTTTTTTTATCCAGATTTCATGTTTGAACGTGCATGACGTACCGACTTTAAGCATTATATAATATGTTGCTAACTTAATCCACTTAAAAGAATATAATGATGAGAATGGGAAAACAAAGATTAATGCAGGGAATAAAATACAACTATAAAGCACATGCACAAAAAATAATCATTACCACTATTACGCGCATTATGATAGCTTTATTGATCAGAGAAATAACAGAATATACAGTGTAATAGTATAAAAAATGTATTTGATACTTTTTTGTTTATTTAACAAATGCAATATAGAAACATAAAAAGAGAAAAAATGACTGATGTAAAACAGCCTGGACATGCTCTATTCCTCTTGTTCACTGTGTTCCTCCTGGGATGTTGTTTTTATGTCGATAATCCGGAGCTAAAAGCCAGTGAGCACCTGTTCCTCTATATACCAGGCTGACTCTTTGCTGCTATCTGCTGATAGTCAGTAAAACTACACAAGGGCCAATATTTGAATGTCATTTTCTGTAATCTGTAGTTCACAAGATGTAGTAAATAAAATATTAAATGTTGAACATGCCATATCCAGGAACAGACTTCAGCCTTCAGTGAGGAGAATGGATGAATGGATGTGTTGAACATGATGAAAAAGATGTATTCCCTAAGAAAACGTGGCATATATATTTATTTAATTATTTACATTCAAATTTAACATGAGACACACAGAAGTGAGGATAAGTCAACGTATAAAATATATAAGTCAAGGCATTAAATATTAAAATGATTGAAAATATGCTTAAAATATTCATAAACCATAATCTGGCTGAACTGTCAGTTAACGACCATTTGAAGTAACATCAGTTGATTGCTAAACAGACATGCAACTATGCGCTTCGTGGAAAAAAATCATACGGGTTTGGAACGACATGAAAAAAGAAAACTGCATTTTCATTTTTAGATGAATTATTCACTAAACTCAACTAAGGCTAAATAAAATGCCTCGGTACAAACTATTTTTAAACTCTGAGCTAAATAAATTCTTTCCTGAAAACACAAACCTATTCCGAAGCACCCACACCACACAACATGTAAACCACAAGTGTGCAAGGTTATGTAACACCTTAAACTTTAACAGGTCAATGTTGTAAATTGTACCTCGGATTGCAGTGTCAGGTTTTAATAAGAAGCTTTTATCAACATTTTGCAGTGAATGCAAACACCCTCAGTGGCTATTTCTAAAACTGTGCCGTTTTCCCCCCATTAGTCTAAAATATGCTATATGGTTTCGTTCTTGTTTTATATGCACCTTTAGCACGTCCTTATAGGGTTAATTCAAATGTTAATTACAGTTTGAAGTAATGTTCAAAGAAGCGGCTGGGTTTTCCAAATTTCTGCAGAAAATGAAATGAATGTGTCATACTCACCACAAATCACACCAGGCCATATCCAAAGATATCAGCAGTCAATGAAGCATGTTCCAGTCCAGGATGAGAGTGAGAAAAAAGAAAGGGAGAAAAGATTAGTCTTTTCATTAAGTATGTGTAAAAGTACATTTCTTAAGTAATAGCTATAAAATGTCATTAAAGAGTGCTTTGAAATATTTTATATTTGTGTTGTTTAATGTCATTTCTCGTCCTGTGTCATATTAGCGTAAAGCAGGTGTTCAAAATTCACACCTGTCTGTGATAGCCCATACTTTAAAAGCAGCAAAAGAAAAGATAGAAAACAACAGTAAGGGTTTATTGAACATTTGTGGACTATCCATTGAAATCTTACAGTCTAACAGTCTAGAACAGTGGTTCTCAAACTGTAGGCGTACCACTAGTGGTGCTTGAATAGACCCAGTTGGTAAATGAGGTGACACGACAGAAAATTTAAAACTCTATATATTAATTTACATTTCGTGTTTTATAGGTCCCATTCCCCACAATCCCATTTTTCTACTTTTTGTTAGTGTGTAATGTTGCTGTTAGAGCATAAACAATACCTGCAAAATGATAAAGCTCAAAGTTCAGTGCCAAGAGAGATATTGTCTTTAATAGAATTTGCTTTTCAAGGACAACAGAGAACGGCTGGAATCGGACTACAGACCTCTACTTCCCGGGTACATGATGTCACTATTCCGAGTGCTTTTAATAAACTCCGCCCAAAGGAATACGCCGAAAAAGGGGCAAGGCCTTCCGTTGAGAAGAGAGCGGCCGGAGGAGTGTCTGTTTATCAGAGATTGTAAACATTTGACTGAGCTACGCGCTAAACTACCTTCACTGTCATCACAGTCCTACAGCTGGTAGTAAGAATTCAGCTACACACATTCTAAGATAACCAACGGTCAAATAACAGCTTCCATGACTTTAACATCGGCTGTGAAAGCTGTTCTGTGTAACACACTGATATTGTGTGTGTGGGCATACCTCTAAAACACTTCTATGAAACGACCTTTGAAGTCCTGCTTGCAAATGTCTCCTGGTCAATCTGCTTGTTTTATTATCCGACTCGGGTCCAATATAAAAAGGCAAAACTAACGCTTCTGTTATTAGGGTTAATTAATATAACCGGTCTGACGCCATTCGGTCTGGTGTCATTTCCCTCGCCATAGTAGGAAAAACATCTGCGATCTCTGACAAAGATTGAGCCACTGAGCCACAGGAAAGCTTTTTGACTCAGGTTTGACTTAGAAACAGACTTGTGGTTTTGACTAGACCTGGGAACAGACTCTTGGATTTGACTTGACTCTGCAGCAGCCTCTGGGGAGACTGAGGAACAGAGTAGACCACACATACCACAGAGCTGTGGCGATCACAGCCATCAAACTTCAGACTCCTCTGGGAATACAGGACTTAGAACCACCGGGCGAGGCGGCCATAATGGCTGGAGGTAGAAACCCTGTATTAAACGGGCCCCGGAGCAAAATTATAAAAGATCGGAGCATCGACAAACTCCACCCTCATCGGTTCTGGTTTGTGTTTGCAAATTGTTTATTTTAATTATTTTTAATTATTTATTTATTGTTAAATATGTTAATTCAAATAAAGAAATGTTAATTATGTTCCTTATTTGTTTCTTTTTACATCAAAAAGTACCAATAAGAATACCATTAAAGTACAGGACTGATTACCAGTATCGATAAGAGTAGTAATACCATTAACGTCCCTAGCTGGCGGCCATCTAGCGAGCGGGCACTGGACTGGCGGCCATCTTGGGAACGGGCTCTGGACTGGCGGCCATCTTTTGAGCGGACTCTGGACTGGTGGCCATCTTGACAGGAGACTCAGACTTGGCAGCCATCTTGACAGGAGATTCAGGTTTGGCAGCCATTTTGACTGATGTCATTTTGGAACCAAACTCTTTATATATAAATGGGATAACAAGCGGACAAACATGGAACACCTGACAATAATTAAAACTGGACCAATAATCAAAGCAACTACAAAGATCTACAAAATTACATGAGGAAACAGGAACTCAGGAAAACAAACTAAAAGTCCACACAACACAGGAAAACCATCAACAAATCATAACAGTGTCGTGTGGAGCCTTTTGATGCTGCAATAAAATTTAATTTTGGACCTTAACTAACAGCCCCCCATTCAAGTCCATTATAAGGAGAAGAAGCCTGGAAAGCTTTCATCATAAGCCTCAATTTGTTTTCGACAGAAGAAATAAACAAACGGACGGCTTATATGACATGTGGGTGAGTGAATTATCATGACATTTTAATTTGAAAGTGAACAACTACTTTAAGCCCTATTCAAATGGGATTATCTTATTAGAGATGTCTGTCAAATAACTGTTATGAACATCTGAAATGTTAGTATTGGAATCTGTTTAATCAGATATAGGTATCAGGTAAATCAGGTAAAAGTATACACTTTAAGAAAACGGTTGCATTTTGAAAACAACATGTCAGTTTGTGGCCATGTGAACAAATTAGCAAGGTAAGGAGAGTGTTTTATCTGTTTCTGTCTGGGACTCTCTGAGCCAAGTCAACTAACTGAACACAAATGCAATTGTCTTGAAAGGGTAGAAAGGAAGACAAGCAGAATGAACCAGCTCTATAAATACTTTCTCCTGCTCTTCACTTTCACACTGGTAACGTTCAATATTTAATGTAGCCCAGATTGAACTATAACTACCATTTAGCTACAGACAGGTGCATTGTGTTTCATAACTCTGATCGTGTTCATCTCGAAGACCACTTTAGGTCTCCTAAACTCTATATGCAAGTATGGTACTGATAGATATTTTTGATAGAAGGGCTCCAAGTTCATCCAAAACTGAAAATACTGTTGTTTTTTCTCACCCTCACATTGCTTAAGACCTATACGGCTGTCACTCCATAGGATTTCGGATCTTTTGTTCTACAGAAGGTCATTTTGAACGACTCAAGGGTGATGAAATGACATCATTTCTCCATTTAAGAAGATAAATATAGTATAACATTTTAAAACTTTTATAAACCAGTATACAGTATGCATTTAAAACAACACAAGTAGCATGTGTGCTGTTTTAAACAAATCAGTTTACAGGTACGCCACTTTCTTTCTTCTGCAAAACACAAAAGCTTTTTATAATAGGGTTGCTCACTCCCGTTTGGAAAAATGGTCTATGGTACATACATATCAATGGTTTGATTTGGTGCCATAGAGTAGAGTAGAGGCCTCATTTGCATATTCGTGTCTATGGTTGAAGTCGGTGAGATTGAATAGAGGCAGGGACTAATTTGCATCTTTATAAACTGAGTAAGTTATAGTCAATATTGAGAGCATTCTTGCATAATGTATTACAATTTCATACAGTCTTACACAAAGAAGTGTTGGAGGGCAATTATTAGAACAACAAAAATCCCTGCTGATCTCACCCAACCATCATTACCATCTCATCCTATATTCTGCAATGAACGAAACCCGCGTTTACATGGAAATTTAAGGCTACTTCTACACTAATCCGGATAAATTTAAAAACGTCATTTTCGTCTAAAAACGCTCCGTGTCCACACTAACGTTTTCAATCATTTTTTAAAAGTTTTCTCATCCACACTGAAACATGTGAAAATGCTAACGTCCCTGTACTGCGCATGTGCAAAACGTAGGACGCTTCAAATGTACGTCATTTCCGCCTAGTGCTTTTTTTTCGTCCGCGAGTTCCACCGTCAAACAACAATTGTGAGTAACCATTCCGTGTCTTCTGAAGAAAAGAAATCTGTAGTACGTACAAACTAATATTAATCTTTAATAACGCTGTTAAAACCGAGAGTAAACAAATCAAATGCTGTACAGCATCGTCCATCATCTTGTCTAAAAGGATCACATGACTGCATCACGTGACTACAATTACGTCATATTTTCTTAAACCCTCCGTTTTCACTATCCACACTGCAACGTTTAAAGGGCGTTTTTAAATGTATCCACTTTCGAGAGCGGTTTTAAAAAGCTCCGTCTTCGTTGATAAAAACGCTGTCTTAATGTGGACGGAAGGCCAAAACGGAGAGAAAAATATACGTTTTCAAACAAAAACGCACTAGTGTGGATGTGGCATGAGACTTGCCAGGTTTCTCGCGTGCAGTGACGTCACCATCGATAGTCTGTCTACTAATTAAAAATGCCACGGGAAATCTCATGTCCACAGTACCTGCATACGCACCAATAGTTTTAAATTTTGCCGTTTCCACATCAACTGCATGATTCGAGAGCGGACTTTTATGGGTTATTTTACTATTACTTCCATTTAGGACTTTAACTATTGCGCTGTCAGTCAGGCGCACATAAACAAAACTGACAGAAAACCGGCAAAAGCGTTTAATGGTAATGGGCAAAAAACTACCTCTGCCGAGCAGGTTTTTCTTACGCTGTTTATGAGCTTTTCCTGTTAGAAGAAAAACGTTTTACGCGTTTTTACCCGTTTCATTCGCCCGCACTCTAAAAAATAGTGCTATTTAGCCCTTAAAGTGGTTCTTGGCTTGTAATCATAGGGGAACCACTTTAAGTGCTATATAGAACCATATTTTGGGGCTTCAGTGGTCCTTCAAAAGGTTCTTTGGGTACATTTGGGTGTTTTGTACATTTTGTTAAAACATAGTATATTCTTTGTGTTGCCTGTCATGTCTGCTATGTTTTATCACAGGTAAAGTAACTGTATGGTCAATAAAAGTCTCTAACCAAACCTTTTTTAAATGAACTTTCCTTCTTTTATGCTAAGTTCTGTGCTGGTTGGTCATTTTTTCCGATTCACATTTTTCCATTTGTTGTGTTATGTATAGTAGGCTACATACAAAACATCATGTGACTGTTGTATATTGTCCACTCTATAAGCTTGTATTTTCTGGGTTTTGACTCAGGTTACATGGATTGGTAAAATGTAGTGAAGCTTGGTGCCTTACTAAGTTTGGTTTGATTGCGTTTCTATGCAAAAATAATAAAAAATTGGATTACCCAATGACTCAAGTCATTGGGTACAGATTCAAACAACCACGATGCGACTATTATTAAATAATAGTGTCACCGTCACCCACAAGTACCAACCTCCTGACCAGAACACCAGAGATATAGACTACATCGATCCTGGAGTGCCGGAAGGTTGGAGAGCTAAAATCTGCAGGACACCGGCACTCAGGACGGACAATGCCTATCTCTGCACTATACCCATGCACAGGGGATCCGACTGAACACTTACATGCACAGGAGATCCTGCATCCATGCACCGGAGATCCCACTAACCACTTTCGGCATACACAGGGAATTCTTATGACCACAAATCACTTGCACAGGAGATGCCACTGACCACTGCACCCATACAGAGGAGATCCCATTGACAACCAAATCCCTAGGTTACACCAACCTTTGCACCCATGGGCACACTGTAAGAGTCAAGTCAACCCATGTATTGATGCCAAAACCAGCTGTAAATCTCAGGTGAAAATCTAATAAACACTACTGTGTTTTACTGTTCTCTCGAGATCATACTGCATTTATTTACATTCAAGCGAAAAACAAGGAATTCATAATTTAATAATTAATATTTTTTAACGCTGCAGGGCTATAAACACCACAATAATAATGCATACATGCCCTGGATGGAACTGTTTCATAAATAAAAGAGGGTCTTTTTTTCATTTTTGAGCTGTCCGCACGGCCTTGCAGCTTTGCCACAACATTTAAATATTTAAACTAGTCAAAATGAAGAAACATTAAAAGAATAATGCAGCAAAAATAATATCAGGTAATATCTATAGATGTTTCCTCGCTGGGTCGATTTGTTTTAAGCACGCGCGGATGCTGATGACGCATCGTGCACTGCCTGTAACTATAGCAACATTATCTGTCAATCACACTTACCTCAGTCTCCGCGCCATTACTGAACCAAAATAACGACACTCGTGACAATTACATTGATCCTTGGCATCATTTCAACCCTTTTAACAACAGTGGGCGTGTTTTACCTCAGGCGACGGAAAGGCGCTGTCCTCTGTCCCGGCTCTATAAAATAATGGCTTTTTGTCCACACTGCGCTCCTCCGTACAGTACGTAGAGAAACGCGCGTCACGCGCACTGAGTTCAATTCACGATTCCTCTTCTGGAGACGTGGGTGGCGTGGAGTAGATCTGGTGTATGCTTTAATCCTAGAAGGTTGATTACAGTGTTTAAAAGGTGCAACTTTATTTAAACACAGGTTTAAAAGTGGGCTTGAACCTTTTAAAGAAAGTCTCCATCTGCATTTATTAAAACACCCACTGCAGATGAGCTTGAACTGTCTGCCTGCCTGTAGACAACATCAATGAAAAAAACAAAAATGCAGCAGTGTCTGCCTTAGCTATAACATTTTATTTCCCATCATTTTCATATTTCATTGTTTTATTAAAGCAATAACGCACTTCTGAGGGAACTGCAGGGGTTACTCTGCCAACAAGCATCTGGTAGCCATCATAATGGCTTTTTGTGCCTTGTCTCATGGCCATTAATACAAAATACTGCTAGCCTACTAGTTGCAGACCTAATGGTAGTGAAAAACATTCAATAGAGATTATTCTATATGTTGCAGTGGCGCCGCCATCTTGGGAGGTTTTCTAATATTGTTTTGATATGTACCGTTTCTTGTTTTGTTTGATACATGGAGAAATCGAAAGAACCTTGGGCTTTTCCTGAACGACTCTGCGTACATTTGCATTTAATCATTTAGCAGACGCTTTTATCCAAAGCGACTTACAAAGAGTTTAGGAGCAATACGCGATATGTCATACAGGAGCCATAATACATTAGGTGCCAATACAAAGTTAATGGTTTCAACAGGATTTTTTTTTGTTTGTTTTTGCGTAATGCTATTGCAGTTTTGTAACACAGCAAGACCGACATAGTTGTATTTACTAATCAAACAAGAAAAACAAAACTCTTGTATTGACACACTAGCAGCCAACCTCCCAAGATGGCGCAACATTCAACGTGGCGTGACGTCGATTAACAAGCTCTTTTATTACTATGAACTGGGACTTTTCATTTATGTAAATTAATATTTAAAATAAGCAAAAAATATTTTAAGCTTGAACTTTGCTACCTTTTCCAATAATAATTAATGTAATGTACAAATACCAGCAAGGGATTGTAGCATCATAGAGAATAACACTTCTCATAAGAACATCAACAATTTCTTTATTAATTACTACAAACATGCTGCAACTTGTTATGGTATATGAGATCTAAGTTCAATTCTCAATAAAACAAGGATTTTTTTAATGACTTCAAAAATCAATGATCCACAGAATATATATATAAAAATATAATTTCTTTATTGGAAAAACAAATAAAAGTGCATCAGAAAACATCTCGCTGGTATCATTGGCAGGGCGTTACAATGACCACAGAGTAGTACAGTACAAAAACAAAACTACATTTAAGAGTTAAACAACAGTTACATAAATTAGTACAAACTGTACACGGTCTTACAGTATTTACACAAGGTGTATTTATCATTGTGGAATTCCTTTCCATTCGTTTTTTTATTAAATAAACAGTAAACAATATAATTGACAGTATCTCATTATCTGAGCCTCATTTGTAGTGAATAATTTTTTTCTTCCCAAAAAACTTCGGGACTCATTTAATGCTTGAAAGATTGAGTTCAATTAGATAAACATTAACATTAAAAGTGACCTCTGAAATCAGAGTGAGTTATTAAGGGCAATTATAAAACATGATTCCTCATTATAAAATCAAATAAAAATCCTAAAATAAAGATGACCCGATGACAATTTACAAATTAAGCATACAGAAAAAGACATATAAATTGTATGATTACATTACTGTTATTTTAATCTGTTCCCGTAGTATTTGAAGTGACCTCATATTTATGAACTTTATGTCCAAAACGTCTCAAATGTTTTCAGTGCTTTAGGTCTGCCATAGTCTGTGCATGACCAGTCAAACAGCCAAATGACTTCAGAGCATCACAAGGAAGAGAAGAAAAGGATCGTGGAGCCATAGTAAAGGCCCTCTTCATATCAAACATTCTAGTTTGTCATGCTAACAGGTAGTGAGAATTTCAGGGTGCAGTAAGAACAGGGAGCTGCCTCATGTGGTGGATTGTCAGTCGCTGCGTTCGAAATGGAAAACTCCCATATTACTACTGAATGCAGTGCGGTAAATATCGTATGCTGTCTACTATTTTTTCTTACAAAAAACATTTCAAGCAGTAGTACAGTGTTGTCACATGACCTCATCACGTTGCATGTTAAATTCAGCGAGGCTTGAAAATCTAAACGGATAAATATGTATTGTGTACCGGGCATTATGGCAACTCATCTAGGAATTCCACACGTCCATGCTGTCGACAGTATACCTACTGCAGAAAATAGTAATAGTATGGCAGTATGCTATCCCGAACATAGCCAGTATGTGTGTTTGTGAGCATCTACTAAATAGGGTGTGTTACACTGAAAGCCTCACATGTCATTATCATAGTCCCCAATCATTCTCCGAGAGCTTGAGGCGAGGAAGATATCGTTCTCACGGGGGCAGTCGTGATGACAGATGCAGGTCTTAATGAACATCATCTTCCTTCTAAAGGTGTCTCCCTCAGGACAGTGGAACTCCACATCGCTTGTGATGGTGGTGTGAGGCGTGCAGCAGCGGCCATCTGTACACACCCCGCAGAACTTCGGCTTGTACATCCGTACACTCTGGCACCCAGACAGCTCGAAACGCATCCCTCGCTGGCTCTTTGGCGTCCGAACACACTTCTTGCCTCTCTGTAAGTAGAAAAAGGTGAGGTTTTAATATTAATGAAAGATTTGTGGGTTTAGAGCAAAAGGAACATTGGGGACAGAAAAATGCTCTTCCCATTGCAGGCTTGTGGTCCTACTTTCTACACATTTCAGTACGCAAGGGTTTAGGGTCACCGAGTACGCATACACCCTGCATTCCAACTGGGATATATCGCCCTCCGAAGGGCCCTTCAATCATGGCCGCCATCCTGAAGGGTTGTTCCAAACGGATGTGCTCATAACTGGCCACTTCAAAGGGCCCTTCAGAATAAAGGATTTCGAAGGGTACAACTGATGCCATGATTCTTGGCGTAGATTCTTTGCACAGTGACGCCGCCTCCTTATGAGCGCGGGTTGATGACGCAGAAGGGCATTTCAAGAAACAGTTGTCCCCTACACCCTTTAAGCCTTCAATGCTCTCACTTCGGAGGGTAAACCATTCAAAGGGATTATGGCATAGGGATGAGCCTTTCGAAATGGAACGCAGGGACACTCTACAAAAGTACACAAGTATAGTAATCTATGTGAACAGCCGATTCTGCAAGATTCTCTTTAAACTTGTGACATCAGCCTACGCTAACGTACACTATTGCATATGCAACGTACTCGTACTGCACTACGAACTGTGTTTTGATTCTCTCAGAATCAAAGTGCTTAGTGCTCTGCGCATCCTACCTTGATGTCCTTCTCAAGTTCTGCTTGGCAGGGGCGAATCATGCAGATGCGGCTCTGCCGTTCCATCTGGCACCGCTCGTTGTCGTTGGTCACGCGAGAGGACATGCCCATTCCACATGTGGCGGAGCATTCACTCCATTCAGTGGTCTGAACAATGCAGTTGTCCCTTGCGCTCTCAGGCTGGACTCCTTGAGTCGACAGCTCTCTATATGCTGAGAGAAAAAGAAGACTTTAAATTCATGTCTCAATGATGATACGTGGATAATTGGTCTTCAAAACGAAATGCCTACAGGGCCAACTTAAACTACGGCAAAGCCATATGAAACGTTATTCTCTGAAACAAGCTTTTCAAAAAGGAAAAAAGTTGACTTGCCAATTGACCTACCAGCCATTGCTGACTGGAAGGAGTCTTCTTGTGGGATCTGGTCACACACCCATTCCTCGCAGCACTTGCCAGGGATCTGGATACGTCGCGGGTAGGGGCAGTCAGGAGAGGGCAGCTGTATGTTGTTGGCACAGGTTGGTACGCAGCCAATCTCTCCATTTATGCACACGCATTGATGCTTGCAGTTGGGCTGGAACGTCTCACCGCTGCGGTAGATTACACCACCCAGGTCACACGTCTGACCTTCTTGAGCTGCAACATATGTAACCGTCGTTGCACATGAGAATGGGGTGGGTTAGGGTGAGAGGCTCCCTCTTGTGGACAAAAACGGTCTATATTTTCAGATGAGCAATGTTTTTTCTCTTATAATGCATTTTTTTTTATATCAACAGAAGACTGATGAACTCACCCATGCAGATGCCTGTCTCAGTATCACTGAGCACGCTGTAATCACAATACAGGTCCTTATGGTGGTCGCATGGCTCCAGGAGAGAACATGGCTCCCCTGTCTGTCGGGCGCACACTTTACAGCAGCTGCAGCCGTCCAGCACCAGACTGGTGCCTACCGGGCACAAAGGGGTCTCAGCTGGGCAGTTACAGGGCTGAGAGCAATCTTGACATGTTGCCTGCATAGAACAAATGTATTTTCATAGGAGTTTCATCAAAACTTTTGCAATTGTTCAAAAAATGCTACCATCACATTATTGCGTAACAATGCGTGCAATGTAATGTAATTCTCCTCATGGCCACAAGGGAGAGACAATATACACAGTAATGCAGTGATGTTCAAGCACACAAAGTACTTCTAAAATAATGAAAGTTCATTGAAAGTGGCCTGCCATACGTAAATGTAAATATTCAGTGGATTTTTTAGCTTTCAAACACATCGCACCAAAAAACAAACATAAACATAGAAGTACACACTGTGCCTTAAACTTCCTAGATATCAGATGTAATTATGGAAAATGTCATTATTAGTTGTGCTTAATGTTGTGTGGAACTGAATCTGTAACCACAAGTAATGGATAGAATGTTAACCACACCCCCAGCTTACTGGCTCTCTCTGCAGACTGAGGCACAAACACACACACATGCAAATTGTAAGTTTCATTAATATGTTATTATGTTTTATTAATCAATCAATGAATATCTGTAAACTATATATCTGTTAAAATCTGGCAAATTCATATAAAATCTGCACTTACAGACAGTTCCTATAGCAATAGTTGCTGAATATACATCACATGTAATACAATGAATGTATGGGTATAGTTTGTGTTCACTCACCTCATGAATAAGCATGCAGAGAACAATGAATGATCGGATGAATATCGTTCCAGCCATTTTGTCAAAGCGTCTCCAACAGATGCACACTCCACGGGTTTGTTTTGGTTCTTGGGTGTCTGTGATTACTGTAAGACTGCAGGATTGTAATGGAGTCCTGTGCAGAGAGCCCCTCTTTAAGTACTACACGAATGGGGTGTAGCCCACCAGAGTCAAGGCATGCCACGCGACCCAGAGGGGTGAAAATATTTCAATTCCAGATGGTTTTCCAGAATGTTTGAAAACGCTACAGATGCTGTCGACCAGCTTTTCAATTAATCATACCATAGATTCCAGAGAGTTCACAAGGGGGAAAAAATCTGCTTTTTGCACAAAGTGTGACTTCTGTTTATATTGTGTATAGGAAATCTATGTTCAGGACACCACAACAGAGGTTTGAACATGTTTTTCCAATTTCATAATTGAAGGCATGTATACACTATTGATTTGCATCAATGGTTTTGTTAAGAATAGTTCATACTGCCACGACAAACACCAAGCTGTTGGGTTGTGTTGGATCAGTGTTGTAGGTCCTGCTGATGTGTGGTGGGGCAATATAAAAAGTTATATTATTAATACATTTGAACTCTAACTTTAGAATGTTTGAAATGTTACTAAATCTGTTTCCCACCACTGTGATGTCATGCCAGACACATCTGCAGACGCATTCAATAGAATGTACTCTGTGACAAAATTACAGCTAGAAGACTGTCATTGAGTGGGTCATTAAATCATTTTATGTCAGTTGTGTCAGCAAGGAAAAGCTAAATATTTATTTTCGTATCCTCTCTTATCGCAGGTATTTCCTATTGTGTGTGAACCCATGTGCTGGAGAAAACACGTGCAGATACACACGTTTACATGGTAGTTAAATGAACAACAGTTTACAACATCGTACTCAACAGGTGGAAGATGTCCACATCTGACCCAAGCAGCGTGCAGCTGCGTGCAAAACACGGGACAGCTATATGTACGACTTTAATAGTTTGATGCAGTCAAAACGATGGAGACCTCTGACGTGGGACAGAACCAAATCACGATTTTAATGGGAACACATGATCCATACTTTTCATGTAAGTTTAATGGTAGAAAATGGGTTAATAAAACCAAATCTTCTGTCCTTATCTGTACCTTTATTGTTTGAATAAAGTTACAGGAGACCACTTTGCACGGTTTGTGGAACGTTCTTGTGCCTTCCGGCACTGTCTGCTTTGCAGCAGGATTGTGTAATCGCATGTCCTGCTATAATGTCCAAGTATCTGCTGTAAATAGTGGCCCTATCATGCTGTAGTATGAGGTCTCTTGTTTATATGGGGATTTTATTTCTCAGAGTTGGGGAACTTGAGGTGCAGGAATGTAACAGCAGGCAATATGCCGCGTTCTCTGTTCTCTGCTCCAGAGCAGCGGGTTAGGGATTGTGCTTTGGCAACGGGACACTCAACCATGAAACATCTACATAAGTTCAAAACAGAACCGTAACTAAGGAGTGCCGTAAATATCCTCAAACTGCGAGCTTGTGGAGTTGCCATGACTCTGTTGCTGCGGGACACCCTCCTAACTGTACTCGCGCTCTCTCTGCGTTGCTCAGTCGCCTGGCAGATTTGGATTTAAATGCGATGGGACGCCACATTTAGTGCCGGCCAGATGTTGTTGGGTGAAGATTTGTTACTCTGGGCCAAACGGTTATGAAACTCCACAGACCGATGACAGGGGATGGTTAGTTGTTCATATTCGATCAGCAAACTGTCGTGCATGTGTTTGTGCTAGAAAGAAACATTACCACGATTGTTTTGGCTCATGTCATATGCTCATTGCAGACGCGTTGCTATGATGCTGGGTTGTCTGTGTTTGGTTTATGTTGATTTGGGGCATCACACCTGTTGACGGATGTTGCTGAAATCTCACCCTCTTCCGTCGGTGGTGGGTCACACTTACAGATGACGGACTAAACAAAACCTCTCTCTAATGGTGACGATGCTAAAAACACAGATGGTACTATATGGCTGTTGTAAGTGTTTTGAGTGGTTGTAATACGGTCTCTAGTATGTTCTAGGTGTTTGCTGACTCATGATACAAGTCAAAAAAGCCTTCCCCAAAGTCTCCATGATGTATGGGTCTCCCGAGTATATGGGTCCTTTCTTCAGTGTAAGCCATTTAGGATGTTTTGTCATCTACCAAACATTAAGAGGCAGTTTCCTGGACAGGGATTAGCTTCAGCCAGGACTAGGCCTTGGTTAAATTAGGATATTTAAATCATTTTAAAAATATGCTTTACAAAATATGCTGGTTGTGCAGGTTTTGAGCTGGTCATGTGCTGGTCCTAAGCTGGTCATGTGCTGCAGTTTAAACTGGTCCTGACATGGTTTAAGGTGGTCCTAAACCAGATCAAGACCAGTTTAGGACCATCTCATGACCACATGATATGCTGCTTTTTTTTTCGACAGGGTGGTGGGCATCTTGAGAATAAAGTGCAAGTTGTTTTCGATTAAGACCCTTCTAAGACACCTCTTTAAAATTAGTCTGGGACTATCTCCAGGAAACCACCCCTATGAGTCTAATTGCTTATAATCACACCTTTTCTTAACAAGAAAAATCATCACCACATGGGGTAAAATGTTTTAGCCCTTTCCTGCTGATGTGCTCGTGCGGTTAAGGATTCAATAAATACAAAAGCAATAGTGACCACAAGAAAATGAAAACTGTCTCAAGCTTAACCTCGTTCTGTTTTTTGTTGAAACATCTTGGCAGGCTAGGTATTATTAGATTAGCTTGTTGATGCGGAAGATGTGTAAAGATCAGACATCGGTTCTCTGGACATCACAAATAGTGAGGTTCTTTCTGATGAAAACCACCCAACATCAGCATCTGATCTTTCCCTTGTTGCGTGTAGATATTTTCTTTCGCCTTCGCGTGCACATTAAAAAAACAAACAGTTGCTGGTCGAAAAACAAAATCCACAAAAGTTTAATGGTCAAACATGTTGTACGCAGGTTTAATGCCGTTTGCCATCTGCTGGTCTCAAGTGTTTAAAGGAAAAGAGTGGCATGTTTTCACGACATGAACTTCGTTGGCAGGCTTTGATACTTTCCCACATGACACCATTTAGTCAGGACAGCCCTTGTTTTCACTGAATCTGTGTCACTGTGTGACACCATCAGGTTTTAAGAAGCTTTATGTTATGTTATGTAAATTCTATTTTGTGTTATGCACTAATAATTACCCACATGAAGAGCCTAATTGAAAGATCAGTGAAAGCGATGCCAATGTGATTATTCTTGAGCCGTTTGAAAATGACCTGCTTACATTCAATATGAATTGGACAGAAGTATACAATAATACAAAAATAAGTAGGAACGGATGCTAAACCAAACGTCACTGGGGCGAAAGAAGATCATGCTGACATTGCTGGGGCAACACAAGGACGCTCAGCGTATCCCTCTTCCATCACTAGACACCACACTGAAATGTGACGTCACAGGCAGACAAACCCATAATAAATAACCCCTTTAAAATAAATCAGATTAAAAAAGCCTACTATAATAAAATGAAATGTGTGCAATTTATGTGTTTGCCTTTTGGCCAGAGTAATGGTGTAGTTCTGGTGTCTGCCAGCAGAGGCTTACTACACCTTGCTAACCAACCTTGACTCGTATTGCTGATGTACTGTACTCATATCCATCACCAGCATAGTGCATATATTATATAGTTTACGTGTGCAAAATGGGACTCTGTTAACAGGGCGAATCTTCCGGTAAACCCAGCGCAAAGCTTAATAAGAAACATTCCGTTCCTTTTGGACAGGAGGATGTAACATCTCCCATCTGAGACACATTAACTTCCTCAACTTGAATCACATGTATCTATTTAGAGGTCTGTCTCTGATGTGTCTTGGCCCCCTGTGGTGTGTAAAGAGAAGGATATGAGAATAGGTCTTGACCCCGTTCTGCAACTCTTCATTACACGAGGTGTTTGTCTCATCTGCACTGACACCTCGCTTCCGACCGGTAACCTTACATGTAACCTTCCCAGCACTGCTATCATGGGATTACTAAGCCAAAGATCCATGGGAACACGTTTTGTATGGGCAAGCACAGGTCGCATTGTCTTCATGAAAGGTTGCAAATTGGAAATAAGGCGACAGAAGAGTGTCCTGTGTGAAGTTCAATAACTGCTGAAGCAATGTAATGTGTCTCTCCATCTGATGTTTGTATTTGTATCGGGCTCAGATCTTGAGTTTGTTTTCTAGTCGTGATCTGCTATGGAACAGTAGCGTGGTTATGTTTTCAAAGAGGTCTGATTGAGGGTTAGGGCAGAGGTTTGGGAGCATTTTCATGCGAAAGGTACATGTGAAACATGGCTCTCGCTTACCACTTAATCTCACCTGTTTGCTGATGCAAATATCTGTCACCATGTGTATGTCATACTTTACATTTGGCTGTTCATGTCATGTACAAAACAACACAAGAAGATTCTAGTGTCTGTGATTGTGACATATGTATTGGTGAGATGAGTAAAACAGGTTTAACCAACCTAACCCCATTGAAAACGTAAATATTTTAGGTGTTGATTTTGTCGCTATGGATAAAAGCGTCTCCTAAATCAGGGGTTTTGAAACTTTATGATGCACCCCCAAATATGATTAACCTTTTGCGAGGGACCCCCTTCTCTAAAATACATATCAATCTATATTTTTCCTGTGTAAAGAAACGTTTAAAATGTGTTCGATAAATAGTAAATGGGATATTATTAAGACAACATTGCTTCTAAACCTGTTTCTAAAGTCCCAAAAAAGAAACTATAGTGAGAAAAACTCACTAGAAACATTTGAATATAAAGAATTCTGAAACGATCAATAGCGAAAAAAGTAGATAAACACTGTGGACTTTTATCATTTTTCTGGGGGACCCCTTGCAACCTTCTGGAGGCCCCCTGGGGGTCCCCAGACCCCAGTTTGAAAACCCCTGTTCTAAATGACTAAATGTGTGAATTTGAACAATATGAAAAATACCAAATTATTTGAAAAATAACTGAGCCCCTCCCCTTGTCACATTAGTCTGTTTGGTTTTGTATTCTGTGTTCCTTTGCCTAAATTGATCATTAGTTAATTATTCCCGCACCTGTTTCTGTTCTTAATAATTATGTTTCCCTCTGTGTTGAAGCCCTGTTTGTTCCTGAGTTCTTTGTCGGTTATTGTTTATGGTTTCATGTGCTTGTTTTTCTGTGTTTTTGCATTGGATTTATTTAACAATACCCTTTGGAAGATACTCCTCGTCTTGCACATTATTTACACCAGCACTTAAAGTGAGGTTCAAGTATGCAAGGTTCTCCTGAACGTTGTTGAAAACGTTTGACACTTTTGTGAATGCATGGTTTGTTGCTCCACATCCCCAGATATGACACGGCACAAAACAAAAAGCGATCGTTTGCTTTACCTGTCAGTCATACGACTTCTTGGGCGATCCTTGGCCATTCAAAGCGCCAATGTTTATGCGAGACAATGTAAGTGGATTACACCGGAGAATTTGACAGTGTATCAAAAATATTTGATGAGTTTAAACTCTAAAAATATTTGGTGGATTTATTGCAGTCTGAGCATATTGGTCATGTAATGTGTTGTGATCTGTGAATGTAAACAGTAACTCCATCTTATAACCTATGAGCCAACACCACATTAAAGAACTACAGCAGTTCCACCCATTGCTTGGATGAAAAATATATATATTTCTGACATTATAAAACAGGCAAGAACTCAACGAAAAGAAATCCAACAATTTGCACATTAATTAGTTGAATTCTTTTTAAGCAAGACGAAAGCCAAGCGTAAAAAAAGTTATTTTATACAGCTCCAAACCTTCTATGCCAAAAGCCTCGTACAAATCCAGAATTTCTCCTAATGACGCTGTCTTTTGACTAGATGCGGCAGGATTTCGCTTCAACATCTGTCTGAATCAGGCATGCATCAGCCAAAACTAACATCTGAAACAACACAAATGCAATTTATCTAAAACGGTAAAAACTGCATTTTTTTCTTGAAAGAAAAATGGAAGTAAAACCAAGGGCCATTTCTCAATTCCAAGAACGCAAAGAACAGACTTCTCTTGGAGACCGGTCATGCCAGGGAACCTCGCAAGAACGAACTCGGATGGATCTGCATGACTTCTGGGACTTCAAGTGGGTTCGGTATGCGCACATAGAGCGAGAACACGAGGACGGAAGATCGCTGAAGAATGCATATTGAGTAACAGCCAAGGTCTATCGGGGAGGGGGGTTAACTAAGTGAACTTTGCCTAAATCCAATAAAAGCTCACGTGTTAACAGCCTGCATTGGCTGACTGTTTATCGTGTGTAATAAACGGTTCTTGTAGCCCACCTCGATGACAAAAGCACCTTGTCTTTAATGGGGCGAGTTGCACTGGCTAAAAATAGCAATTCTTCACTTTTCCCTCAGGATGTTGTTCAAGCTCCTGGTACATTCCTGAAACGCGGGGCCTGTCTGCATCGTCACCTCTCTTTTTATCCACTTTTTCCACTTTCCCTCCGGCCTCAACGTGGATGGGTCTTGAGAAGCACTCTGTGTCCCATGCCTGTGGTTTTGTGGTGTTCTGGTACATCGTCTAGTAACGAATAAAGTTTAGACAGCTGATTCTCTTTCGCATTAAAATGTTTCTATTTTTGCTGTTTTTCTCGAAACCTTCTGGCACATGCAGGCTGATGATCTTAAATGGGATCAGTGATGCAATAAATACACTGAAGATGAAGCATCTATCAGACATCCTAGAGGATTGCTGATTCCTGCAATATAAGTTGGCCTCGGCTCTATAATAAATCATGTATAAGAAATGTATTTGTCAATAATTGTGGTATAGTGAGCTAAAAATAATGACAAGGTTGTTCAAGAAATAGTTCACATGTTATCTTTCTATATATGATCCAGAATGTTCAAAAGAGAACATCCACAAATCACAAGTAACCGAATGGGTTAATAAATGTGTTATGAAGTAAATGATATGTTTGTGTGAATGATATGTTTTGGCGTATGTAGCCTTTGATGGCTGTCTATTAACACAAACCATTAGCTATAGTAGTTTCGGATATGGTGGCAAGGTGATAACTTGTGGTGAAACAAAGATATGAAGACTAGCAACAAAACGCCAATAAGATTATTTTCCAAAATTGACCATTTTTCTTTCTTTTCTGTGGTGCATATATTCAACTGGCGAATATTTTTATTTGAAGCAACTTATAGTACTATTCTAGTAGTACCAGAATTCAAGGTGTACATTTGATCGAAACCATGACCTTGGCACGAAATGCTCTACTTATTGCTCTTCGCAAATGTGATGATTTTATGAGCTACGAAACAACAAAAAGAAAAGAGAAAGTTTAAATGTTCCTCCCATTCCGGAACATCCCGTACTTCCAGCTTCCCAGGTTCAAGCTTTTCACTAATGTCAATATTGCCAATGAAAGATCTGAAGTCTGCAGCCCAGATGTGCTTCTCTGAAACATCAATCACATGCTTCCATCTACTTTTAAAGTCTTTAGTGGACTGATAAACATCGTAATCAGACTTTAACTCTTATGTGTATTGACAATGAAGGCATGCAAATCCACAGAGAGAACACATTCATACCCCACACCACACTGCGCATCATTCCACAGATGGTCTAAAACATTATTAACTGTTGCTGCCTGATCCAAGATCAGTGAAACATGTGCAAACCCTTGACTGTGGAGTCCCTGGACCTTAAAGCTGACCTGTGTGAGGTTAAAATGCAGAGGGACACACGATCAGACCTGTTTTACAATGGCTACCATACTCATCGTGAAATAAATAAATACATGTCAATGAGTCATGTATGAAGTGGTGTTGCAAATGTTATAACAGTTACTGTACTTAATTAAAGGATAAAAGCCATTGCACACTGGACGCAATAAAGCAAAGCAAATGTTGACGCAATGATGCGCCGGAATCAAAACAACGGATTATTTATTTCAGTCTGTATGCTTCCCCTTGTTTTCCTAAGCAGGAGCTCATCCATAGTCGACTTTAACAAAACAACAAATTCATTGTCTCTCAGGGCCACATATCTTACAGACGAGAAATAACAATGTGATTCAACTTTCGCGTGTTGCAATTCTGGCGTCGCATATCCAGTAGCGTTGTTAACCACAACGAAAACCCGCAAATGCGTAGGGCCCCGCAATCTTGGGGGCCCCCTATTGGCTACAAGCAGTAAAATCCTTTGTCGCTTGATTTAGACACTTAGATATACGCAATGAAGCGCACGTATCAAAGCGGGGCTCAAAAAAGAAAGAAAGCAAAAGAAAAGAAATCGAATACTAATTTTATGAATATAGCAGAACGATGTTATGAAAAGAAGAATCTTGCACGTTTTACTTTCTTATACTGTAGCTAAAAGCATTCTGAATTATTCTGAATAAAACAAAGGGCACTTTTTCATCCCAAAACCAAGAAGGTTTATTCTTATAACAAACTGTAGAGAATTTTGTGCTGTTATGTCATTCAACATAAAATAAAACCAGTTTATATTTGTATGTTTATATGTCTCATTAGTTCAATGTACTCAATACTGCTGTGCAATTCCAAAAAATGCGTGGAGGGCCTCAGGTCTTGACTTTGCTTAGGGCCCCCAAAATGGTGAACACGCCCCTGCGCATATCAATGGTAATATTAACATCAGCATGCTCAATTCTAATGATTATTCTTTGCTTAAGACTCCACTGAACCAATTTGGATTCTTAGGGTGGTTTACTCCTTCAAGGATGCAATATAATAATTATAGTGGCAAGTTGTGTTGAAACATGAAGTGAAAAGATGTTCAGTTGGCCTGTATTCAGATCTTTCACATTTGTAAGCTCATGCGGGAGGTAAGAGGAAGAAATGCAGCACCGCTGTCACAAAATGGTATGCTCCATGAAATATCGAGCGGAAGATTTGTGCTCTTTTTTATCCCAGAAAGAAGCCCCACCAAAGCTACAGGGTGGTCCAATGTCTCATCCCAAACTTGAATATTTTCAGAAGCAAAGAACTTTGTCCAACATCAGTATCACCCCAGCCGTGGTTTGAGTGTTCATTTCCCTGTCATTATCAAACTGGACTCTATTTAGGTCTTGTTTTCTGAGCAGACGACTGCCTTAACTGTATTGGGCCAGCAGATAGAAAAATACTTATTTTTTAATTGGAGGTGGAGGGGTAATGTATATATTTTTAGGGAGCTTCTAATGAAATAATAAGCTGATGCAACTCCATCACCACTGCTGACGTGGAGCTGTCAAAGAGACTTGAGAGAGATAGTGACTTGTTTGTTCAGCTCAGCATATGCACAACAGTTATGTGAATTATGGTTGTGGAATAAGTTCACCTTAAAAGCGGATTGCAGAACGTACAAAGAGGCGTAACTGTGAGAGCCCAAAGGGGAAGGTTTTATGACACTATGCATGTAGAACAGCATATTCAATTGCAGACAGGTAAATGCACTAGGGGTTTTAGAATTGACCGGTGTGGACTGCTACACCACAACACAAAACAGTAATGAAAACATAAATGATCTTTAAAATACAATTAACAGTGAGAGACTGATATTTGCAAGTCGTGGTGATCTTTGCATTGCTTGGTCGGTTTCCATGGATAAACCAAAGTACCTATTAATAATATCAATAATAATAACTGGTTTCCTGCTGTACCTTATAGGACCGGAGAAACATGAGAAAAACAACTCCAATTTAAAGGGATAGTTGACCCAAAAATTTAAATGAACCACCCTTACACCATCATAAGTCTATATGACTGTCTTTCTTCATAACACTCTCAGACATAGCTCCACTTAGCATGGAAAATGCCATTGAATGCTCGCATTTTTAAGCTCCAATATCCTCATCCATCAATCGTAATCATAATCCATAAAACAGTGAGTAAATGAATGTAATCTAAAATAAAACCAACATGATTTTTATTTGGATCTGATCCATGCATCACGTTGGAATGTAAACATAATATATGGGAAAGGTACAATCAATATGGCGACACTGGTTCTCACCAATGAGACTGGTCATCATACACAGTACATCATGATGAGGTTGGGTAAATCATGGGTACATTTCATTTTAGGGTGAACTACAAATATGACTTTAAAACACCTTATTTCCTGTCAAATAAACCTCATACAATCTCTACAAAACCGTGCAATGTTAACATGCCCATAGATCTTGATTTTCTCTTGAAAATGGCTACAAGAGTATCTCATGACTCTATTGTCAGCAGTCTACAGTCACCATCCTCTTCATCTGCCCTGTGTCTGCTCAACCAACCAAACACATTTGACAGGTTATGAGTGCAACATCAGTGAAAGCCCAGGCATCTGACTGCTTTTGGCTGACCTTGTGTAATGACCTGTTAATGGAGCTAGAATAATACACAAGCAGTTAAAACATTTACGGTTACTCGGGGCTTGCTTCCTGGAAATGGTTATATTTTATCTGTAGCCTTTTGTCTTTTGGGAATTGCTGTCAATTTATTATTTATACTTAAAGGTGTAGTTCACCCAAAAATGAAAATTTGCTGTTTATTTAACCTCAGGAAATCTGGTGTGTTGGTGACATTTTTACTTCAGTAAACCCAATAAAGAAGAAAGAAACCTCAGTGCTTTACATAATGGAAAGAAATGGGTACCGCCACTTTGAGAGTAAAAAAAGTATATATATTCAATACAATCCCCATGGCTCCTGGTGACATTTTGACATCTTGTAAAGAAGTTTTTCTGCTTTGCCAGAAACTGAACATTATTTTTAACATTATTGAGTGGTGCAGGGATTACGTACTTTTGTGGGAAAACTAGGAAGTTAGTTCCGCATTGGTTCCCTCGACCGAAAGCCTATGCATTTTTCACATAAACTTTTGGAAGATTTATTTTGAGGTTTTATAATGACGTCTAACATTTTAGCAATTTATAGACTTTGGGGCGAAGTGCTAAAAAGCTAAAACGCTGCCGGGTTTGCATGCAAAAATACGTTATCTTTGAGTTAATATTTGCGTTAATTCACAGCCTCTGCCAAACGCCCAAAGCGTGATCTTTTTGGGGTGTTTGGTGGTGGTTTGGTGCATTTAGCGCCACCTACGGAGCGGGAGGGTAAAGCGCACTTTCTATCACATAAGAAAAGCAGAAAGTGTGTTGTATTGCCCTTAAAGTCCCCATAAACCGAAAGTTGCGTTCGATTTTATTTCCGTATTCTGCCGCATTTCTGAGTGAACCAGAATTTAGAATAAGAAAAAAATAGTGGGCGGGGTTTGTTTTTAACTGACAGTTAAAGGGGAGGAGTTAACAGATGCTCCCAAGCCATCTAACTTACGTCATTTGAGATGGATAGTCACTAGAGGGCGGAAGTGTATTTTCAGATTTTAACTGAAGATTATGAGGGCAGATGAATTTTAAAACGAGAATGACCCACATTGTTAAGCTATTTACAATAAACGCTGCAATATTTCATGAAAAAAGGAATTGTCATTTTTTATTTCACTGGGACTTTCAGCTCTGCACAAGCGTCCTCTTTTTCCATTGTAAACACTGTAAATCAGAGCATCTGTTTACGTGTGATAGTTGGGTGAACTATCCCTTTAATTGTGTTGGACTACAAAGTTTTACACGAAAACTGGTTTCATAAGATGGGCTAAAAGGAATAGAAAATCCTCTCACAATTTAGTCACCAACATTCCTATATTTATATGACTTTTACGTTTTTTAAACCATTGAAATACATTTACATTTGGCACGAGGGTGAATTGTGAGAGAATGTTTACTTTTGGGAGATGTCTTTTTTCAATAAGAGTCTTGTAGACCTTCAGACTGACGGCAGAAGGTCTGAACCCCATAGCAGCTTACATTGGCCAAGGACCCCCCAAGCGGCAGTCTGACTGACATGTAAAGCAAACAATCGCAGTTCATTTTGTTTAGCGTAATGTTTAGGGGCATGAAAATGTGAAGTCTACGTTCCTACATTTCCTGGAAAGTCATGGAGACGATATCTGAGTTGCATTCATATAGATACCTGTGTTTTGTCTGTCCATCCATCAATGAAAAAAATAAATGACCAATGACTAACTGTCTATATTTAGCCATTAAAGGTTGAATGTTAACAAGTTCCAGAGAAATCCACAGCTGGAGAGCCATTTTAAGTGCACACCCACTTCAACTGAACGGTTCACAGAGATGTTTGTATTGTGAAAAAAAAGACTGACAAGGTGATTAGAGCAATACAGTGATTGAAGTGGAAAAAGCTGGCATGTGCAAATTATCATCACATTTGACTTTCCTTCCCAAGACTTGATTTCATACATTGATTGGAAACACTCTCTTATTTGGAATAACGTGCACCAAAAATGTACATTCAGAAAGGAAATCGGGTCTGTTTTGATTCCATGCTGATTTTGATTCAAGGTGTAGTTTCTGTGATTTCTTTACTCCACAACTGAGATGATCAAAAATGAACGTAGCTATATAAAACCGGGTTGTGCTTGCTTGTACAGTGAGATCATATGTAACTCATGCTGCTTTTTCAATAAACTTTTATGGTGTCTTGGCGTGCTAGCTAAGGGAAGATCTTTAGGGTGGGACACAAATCTATTATGATGTTCTGAAGTCCACCATAGGTCTTACTGTAATAAAGTAATGAACTCTCCTGTCTGCTTGAGCCAATGCATTATGTGGCAACCAGAAAAAACACAGTCCTGAGATGATATCATTGGCTGCCATTTTAAAAGACTCTCCGCAGGATATGAGACAGAAATAAGAACAGTTAGAGGTCTGTGGCAACTCGCAATTTGTGTTATCATCTGTATCAGTCTACCGTGAGAATAATAATAGTTGCTGAACCAGAGAAAAGCTCAAACATCCTGCACAGATACACAAATACTGTCTCAGAGTTTACATGGACTTTAAGCATTTTGACAAAGATAAACTGAGCTAATAAAAAAATACTTGGAGAAAAAACGCAACAAGACCTGAGGAATGTTCTTTAGTGCAGCCGCGCTTTGCGTTCGCAGCAGGAAGAGCCAGTCAAACCACAGGAATGCAAAGCGTTGCAGCAGACATGGTTTTCCACCAGCCTGACTGTGTGTGTGTGAGAAACAGTGAGAGAGGAAAAAAACAAGGAACTATTGTGGTAAATACACTGTATGTACAGAATCAGAGGTGACAGAAAGGTTGTGCTGGACAAATCAGCTTTCAAAAGTAAGAAAACAATATAATACAGTCAGTCCCCCAGATAATGGATGGCAAATTAACCACTATAGACTGGCTGACAACAATATTATTAATATCATTTAAATGTTTTTAAATACACAAAGGCTTCATTAGATGTCACATTGCCATGAGCGGTTTTAAAACGTTTTTGTTGTTAGGCCCCCTTTGCTTGGAGTCCATTGATTTGCCCCCCCAGACAAAGACTTAGAATCTTAACTTTAGAATTTTAAATAAACCCAAAACCTGTTCAGTTATACAATGCTGGAACCTCAATTCTTTTATTCATAAAATGACACAAAATCTGTAGTCTCCATGGATCCATCTTGGGAGCCCCAGGGCGCCGCGGCCCCCAGTATGACAACCACTGCCTTGGATGATTTATTATTACACAATAATGTATTACACAATAAAGGTTATGATATGCCAGTAGTAGACGCAGTCTTTGCTCTAGTGGTAAACACTGAATAGTTTAGTTAGGCACTGGTAATGCAGAACCGCAGGGCAGTTAGTTAGAATAGAGGGTTGTTTTGACTGCTCCATGCTGGCAGGGACTATTCCATCCCAGGAGGTTTGACTTGGAAAGACTCTCGCACGGAAATACCTCTGGCACGGTCCAGGCTGACTCTGGGGTGGGTCTCCATTGAGCTGAACGGATGAAATGTTGCACCAGGGCTGGAGACTGAAAGTGGGAGGGAGGTGGGGGTATAAATCGGGCGGGGTAGACGGAGAGCGCACAGAGAGCTGACAGCCCTCAAGGATGAAACGGGGGAATTTTTCCCATCCAAACTAAATCCCACAGGTGCTCAGCAGTGGTTGAGGTGGCATATCACATTGCCCTAGCTCTCTCCAGCGCCCAATAACCCGTCTCACTATTTCCCCCCAAAGTGCGTTCACACATTCCAGCCTGTCTGGAAAGAATTAAGGGCTGGGGGGAGGTGGACAAGGTGGTTGGACCAATGTTCCCAGAGTCAGGGAGACACACCCCATTGGAATAGGCTCTTCTATCATTATCACCTCTCTCAGTCCACACTCTCAAGATCAATCCAACGTTACTAAGGATCACAACTCTCTCAAAATGAGATGGAAGTACTTCCGTGAAGGACTTGATATAAAGTAAGTAGTAATTCAGAAGACGCTTTCATACCAAGTGACTTACTATATAGTTTTTGCAGGGATAGTACCCTGGAGTGCCTAATCAAGAGTACAGTGGGGACAACTCCTTGCAGGGGCTGAGGGAGCAAACGTCCACTAGCTTTAGCCACTGCATCGCACCATCCATGGCAGCGTCCTGAAGTCGGCTGCACCGTGTGACACAATTAGTCTAGTTAAGTCACTACAAGCCTATTTAGAGGCTTCCACACCAGAGGACGTAAGTGTCCATTGATTGGCCACAGAACAGTATTTTAGCATTTTTACCAGACATAAACGGCATTCACTTTTTACCTTTATTTGAGCGTTGTAAACTTTCCTTCTTTTCAGTGATTTGTAGCAGTCCACGTTGTAGGAAGTTAAGTTTCTTATCCCCCCTTTTTGCTTTTTTATTCACAACTACAATCCATCGTTGCTAGCCGGAAACCCACAGCAGACAAGAAAAATGCAGCTTCGATCATATCGTCCTCTAGTTGTTTAGGTATTTTTATGCCATGCTTGACCCCATTGTCGGCCTGTTTACTCAACTTAAGAGTTTCTTTTTCTGGTGCAAAAGCAATCAGGAACATCGCCCTATAGGGTAACATTTAGTTATTGGGAACTCTTCTGAGTTCTCTGAGTTCACTGTACTCTGTGTGAAAGTGCCTCTTTTGTACCCCTTGTTAGACCTACAATCAGACTTTATCCTCTTTGTAGCTCCATCAGCATTTAGTCCTTAATGCCGAACAATGGTACTAGCAACATGTAATTACCCATGCAGTGTTAACTGAAAGACTAAAGGAATATAAAGGGAATGGGGTATATATTCAAACATGGTGATTGAATAATGTTGCTGCCGAGTATAAAGAAACGTCTACAAAGTGACATTGCTCATAGTTCACTCTGTTCATCAGAAATCGCCTTTTAAGGGCTACAGCAAACAGCTGAAAGGAACTAATCTCTATTTTTATGGTGATCCATACGTAACAATGTCCTATAATTCGAATAACCTCAGCCCCAAGGAACAATCAAAAAAGGGGGCAAGGCCAAGTTGAGCTGCTTTAGAGAAGACGCAAAAGCTTCTGCAACAGGGTTTTGTTACCATGACGAACATTTGACTGAGTTGCGTGCCTACTTTTATCACAGTCTCTGTTTAACGCTGGTGATAAAGATTCAGCTGTACATTCTCCACTGAAGCTCTGAGCATTTTACCGATCACAACAGACTGTGAAGCCGACACTGGTAAGGGGCGGAACATTTCCGCCACACGCTCTAAGTGGGTGACTAATAACAACAGATTGGCTCAGCTTGACCAATCAGAGTGTATCGGAAGGAAAGGTGGTGATGAAGAATAAAGGTAAAATATGTCAAAAGTAATGTGTTTTTTCTAAAACTAAATGTGAACACCTGTTATGGTGCATCACAAAAACCCAATAAAGATCTCGAAATACCCTATAATACATAAATCAGTATAAATGGGTCATTCAGTATTGCCCAGCACTATGAGCTGCCCAAATTGTGCTTATAAAGTATCGCATGAACCTATACATTTATGGGAGTCATAATTCACCATCGCAGTCACCATTTGACTCTGGAATGATCAAGTCCAAACTGAAGGACCTTTTAACTTTCTTCATTCTGATGAGTTTCTCAGAAGAGAAACTCTGCAGCAAGGGCCGAAATATTGAACGCCTAAGGCAGCTGGCCCCTGATCAATCGATCTGTTTTAAACGACTGCCAGATTAGATCAAGCACATTTTATGCATTTTAGGAACATCACCACATTTGAAAGATTAATGAGTTTCTTCTCCATGTAAGAGACCCAACTTTCTGAGAGCTTTTCAAAGGGCCTGGACTGCTGTGGTATTTTCTGGGTGAGGTCTGCCGAGGAGTTGACATAAGCAGCGAGGAGCCGGGGCGGTGCTGTAGAACTGCCAGAGTATTGACACAGACCTTGTACAGAAAGTTAACACTGATTTTGTTTGAAAAACGTGAGAGGCTGGGTGTTGACGCCTGGAAACAAAAAAAAGAAAACAAAGGCACATCATGGATCGAATCTCAAACCTAGGCAGCTACCTAGCATTGTAAGCATGGCTTGACATTTAGAGCGCACTCACATTATGCAAACCATGTCCAGGTACATTGACACCTAAAGTCTGGTTTGATTGGCTGGCGTGAGCGCTCTGTACCGTACCTGGGTGCAGTAAGCTGGACCGAGGGGCCAGACTACGGCTTAGCCAGAGGGCCCAGAATAGCTAGCAGTGCCCCTGATGATTCAGTGGGTTGTTAGCTTAGCAACATGCAGGGTTGTTAAATGTGCTTGTCTGAGCACAATTCATATCGCATAGTGTGAGTAATCGCTGTTTGCACCATCTTTTATTGCAATAAGATGTAGTCTACAGGTGCCTACATTTCATCCTCTAAAGCTTCCCTGTGCCCATTTGACATTTTATTGATTTTTTTGGAGAGAAATGAATCTTCTTTGGGAGTTCTTGGCAGGTTTGAAAGGATTTTTAGCAAAGCAGAAGCAGCACAGGCTGCACTTTTTAACAAGAGCTATACTTCATGAAGGGAACCTAAAAGAATCAAAAGGAGTTGAAGGCGTGAAGAGGGAATGTTTAGTCACATGTGACATCAGATCAATATTGTGCAATACCATGAATAATATCTGATTCTGCCACAGTTAACTTCACAAGACTACAAAGAATACCTAAGGGCTTTTTTATTGGTGGTGTTCAATAGTGTTTCTTTACAAAAATAAATTGAATGTAGCTGGGCAATTCCATGCAAACGTCAACCTTACCATGAAAAAATTTAGTTTTTGCCAAACGTTTTCACTATACTGATATTTCAGTTACAAATATGTTGTGGTTTAAATGTAAGGTCTTTAAGTTTGTTAAAGCATGATTTTCCATAGTAGGTGAGTGCCGCTTCAGAATTGTCAAATCCATAACAGCACAAATTCCTCATAAATTGGCACATGAACAGTTTTATGTAATATGTTATGTTCTATGAAGAGCCATCCCTTCTCCATTTGATGTTGTTACTTCTGGTTTGTCCATTTTAAAGTCCCGGTGAAATATATATATATATTTTTTTACATGTAATATTGCAGTCATTATTATAAATAGCTTGTCAGTCGTTTTCTTTTTTAAATGTATTTGCCCTCATAATCTTCCATTAAATTCTGAATATGCACTTCTGCCCTCTAGAGGCTATCCATCTCCGATGACATCAGTCAGACGGCTTGGCCAGAGCCTCCAACTGTTCGTCTGCTGCCAGTTACATTTCAACATGAAACGCCTGCTTTTCTATATCCAATCAATTTGCTATGGAAAACACAGGCTAGGCCCAATATTTTTCTCATTCCATATTACGTTTCACTCGGAAATGCTTCCCAATACGGAAGTAAAAAACAATTGCAAGTTCTGGTCCACAGGGACTTTAATGGATAGATTTTATTAACATGGGTTAAGAAAAATATAAACAGATGGTTCAATATATTGGTGATACATTTTTTGAGACTTTTGCTTGTAAATGTCACATACAGTGCCCTATTATTGGCACCCTTGGTAAATATGAGCAAAGAAAGGCTGTAAAAGTAAATCTTCTCCTTTTGATCTTTTATTAAAAAAATCTACAATTATTATTACAAGTAAAACAATTTGAAGTGGGGGGAATATCACATTATGAAAAAAACGTTTTTCTCCAATACACTCTGGTGTCACATTTATTGGCACTTTCTGCAACCTCCATTTGCATGCAAAACAGCTCTGAGTCTTTTCTTTTTTGTCTGACAAGGTTTGAGAATATGTGGCAAGTCATCGGAGTCCATTCATTCATACAGAAGATCCTTCAACTGTTGGTGCTCTCTTATCTTCAGATCAGAACTGGGATGGCTATGGCAGGATCTTGTTTCACACAAGCAATATAATTTACTGAAGGACTAATAATATTCATTTGTACTAATTCATAATCATTTAATTGAATAAATAAAATGTTCAAATGTATTACTTTATTCTTTTTTATTAAATACTATGCAATAATTGTTATGCTATTTAATATTGGCAAAAATGTTAATAAGATACCATGTTTCATGCTGGGGGCCCTGAGAATAAATTTAAAGCACCATTATCCCATATCGCCATCTTCTTTAAGCAAAACAACAATAAACTCATATTCACTGCTCATACTACTAGTAGATAAGTTTAATATCTTGGTTTTAACTCATCGTTTCAAGTTCTATATAATGAAAGTCAGACGGATGAAATACTCTGGACTTTATCCAAGTGTTTCAGTAGGACCAAAACAACATTCCAGATCATGTGTGATGAGATCAGAGCACTTGTTAGGTCAGCTATGGCAGTTATGCTGTCGGTGAAGGCAAAGTTTCATGAAGGTGGATGGAAACATGGCTAATGTGCGCACAAGCTTCTTGTAGACAATACAAGAAAATCTGCAACAATAACCATCACCTCCTGATGAAAGCCAGTTACTACATGACAAAGATGACACAGCCGCCCATGTTCTCGTACATTTCCACCTGCCCTGCCATAAAGGGATTAGAAATATTCCATTGCAGCTCAAAGATCAGCCTCCAGGTGGATCAGAGAAAGATAAGCAAGAAATAGAAAAGAGATTCCATAATAATACAGACAGACAAATAAAAATACACACGCACCACGAACATCACGTACAAACTGTTGCACGTCATGAGATGGGCAAAAATAGATTTGCACGTGGATTTTGAATTGAATGCTTCTCTGTAAATATTGTGGTACAGACAGTCACGGGAAATCTCTGCCTCAAATGAAACTCACGAATCTGTCAAAACTGAAGCCAAGAAAATGCTACAGTGGCAGAGCTTGTTTTAGTGAATACACGGCAAAAAATGACTTTCTTACTTAGTGTTTTTGTCTTGTTTTCCAGTACAAATGTCAAAAGATTCTTGAGTTAAGATGCATTTTCTTGATGAGCAAATTAGTCTTGTTTTAAGACAAAAAATACGAATCAAGCATGAAAATCTGCCAATGGGATAAGAAAAATAATCTTGAATTTTGTGACTAAAAAAAATGTAAACCTTAATTCAAGATTCTTCTTCTTACCCCACTGCCAGATTTGTGCTTGCATGTCTTAAGCACAAATTCACTGAAATTTCATCTTTTTGTCAAAAAACAAGACTTATTTTCTTAGGTCATTTTGCGCATCAAGAAAATGCATCTCGATTCAAGAATTTTTTGACATTTGTACTGGAAAACAAGACAAAAATATACATTTTTTGCATCATTTCTGACTGTTGTTTAGAAGAAAGCTCTAGAGCACAATATATATATATATATTTGCATTTGATCTACAGTACATGTTGATTGACAGCTAGCACCATCCATTTAGAAAGAGTCCTAGACTTAAGGTTGGAAACAGTGATGAGGATTGCTAACCTCACTGACGGCCATGAGTTAGGGACGATCTATTAACAGATCAAACCCGAAGGCCTCATTGTGCCTGCACGCTGATTTATTTTTAATAGAGGGCTCAGCCACATATGGCTTTATTCCCATGGGCCATAATGCAGTTTCAGTAGGTCACAATTGTTGCCACGGAAAAAGACTTAATCGATGTGACTTATTTTCCACAACAGCTTATGTGGTGTGTTATGCCCTTCTGCCCACTAATGTCACGGTATTTTTTATACTTTGGAGAACCTGTGGAGAATATCGTAGTCATATACAGTACAGTAGCAGGTCCATCACTCATTTAAGGTAAATTACATTCCTATTTTGAGCTGATTTTGTCAAGATAGATTGCCTTTTTTTAACGTGTATAGATATGAGAACTACAACAAATATGGCAGCACACCAGCTCCACAAATCTCAACGCCAAATCTCATTGGTTCTAAGACTTGCTCAGCTTTTTGTATATAAAAGGTTTGAGTTGTCATACACACTAATGTTAGATTTTATTGGACATTTTTAATTGGGCGAAGGGATGCCACAGGAAGGGGAGCGGAGCACAGGTCAGAGGTCATCGGTTATATCCTGTGAAGTGCAAGCGCTCGGTGATGAGAAGTGACAAACTGTTTCGGCACCCAGAGGCCCATAGGATCCCTATACAGACAAGGTATAACCCACATCTGCAACCTATTGCACCCCCTATTATCCTCGGGGGTGAACCTCATGGAAAATACGACACAAGCAGCTGGAATGTAAACACGACCCAATGGGAACTCCCATTTCATTTCTCTCTTGCGTGAGCTGCGGACGCTATTTTGTTCTGTTTTTCTTCCCTCCCCGTTTGTTCTTGTTTGAACGTAGATAGACATCACAGGTCCCTTTCATCAGTGTGTATCCCATTGCAATTATCCACATTTAGAATCGCTTGACTATTAACGGGCCGCCACCTGATCCATTCTCGTTTTCCCAGGAAATAGCCGTTGCTTACTCCAACATTTGAAACAAGTTTTTAGGTTTTGTTAGTGTTGTGGTTATCCAGGGTACATGGACCCTAAAGCATTGAAACTCTTCACAACAGGGAACGCATGTTCACATACACATTAAAGGCACACCACAGGTCTGTCTTCGTGATAGTCTTGGTTTACAAAACCTACCAATCTAACAGATACTGGCATATTTATCGCAGGAATCCAAACAAACCCAGAATACTAGTTTGTGCAAATCCGCAAAATTCCAAATGATGAAGAAACCGTGGCGACTCGACAGGGTGTTAAGAAACCAGTTCAACTGATGGTAAATGCCTGTATGTTACTGATGTCAACGACAACGATTAGCGAAAATTCCAGATGTACAGAAACTACCTAAAGACAAATGTACACATCAGTTGTTGCACTTTTGTTGAGCCGGCGCCATTATATTAAACTAGCACTGTGACATATTTAAAGGAACAGTTCACCCTAGAATGACTGTTTTGCCATCATTTACTCACCCTAATGCCATAGGTTTACATGACTTCCTGTTTTCCGGTTAACAGTTTGGAGTAACAATATCCAAATCCTGGTTTTGTATGCAAGTAAACAGAGACCCAGTGATCAACTCCAAAAAGCGCATATATCCGTCATAAAATTAACCCACACAGCTCCAGGGTTACATGTGTCTCATGACACAAAATGATATATTCGTGAGTAAAAATGATTCATATTTTGAGCCAATTTAGCCATTGACATTCTTTATACCCACACATCTTCTTAGTACCTTAATAAGGTTCATTATAAAGTGACTCATACTCTGTGTTGGGTTTAACTATAGTTACTAAGTAATTAGTTACTGTAATTGAATTACTTTTCCCTTGAAATAGTAAAGTAAGGGATTACTTTTATTTTTCCTGTAATTGAATTACAGTTACTTTTGATGTAATTAAACTAAATACTTTGTGTATTATCTGCGTATGCAATAGTGGAATTGACATCAAAATTCAAAGTCTAATTAATCCATGCTTAACCGTCACTGTCCCGTATACGGGACACCTAAGTGTGCGTAAATATTGTGCATGTAATTTCTAATCGAATCATGACAAACTATATATCATTGGAAAGGTCTAAGACTCAAGAATACAGATTTATTTTGTGTATTTTCAAATAATTTATGTAGGAAGAGTAATTGTTTCTTTTTTATAAAGAGTGTTTTGAGATTTTTTTATGTCCTTTCACCTGTCACCATCCCGTATTCGGGATACCTAGTTTGCTTCAATATTTTTGAGAAAATTCTGATTTAATCATGACAAACTATATATCGTTGGAAAGGTCTGAGACTCTAAAATACATTTTTCAACAGAGTTTTTATAAAATAAAGTATGTAGGAAGTGTAATTGATTCATGAATGACAACATTTACGTCAATACTTTGCATGTAAATTCTTATCTTATCATGACAAACATCATATCATTGGAAAAGTCTAAGACTCTAGCATACACATTTGATTAGTGTTTCGAAGAATAATCTATTTAGGAAGAGAAATTGATACATAAATGATAATTGATTCATAAATTAATGTGCATCAAAAGTATAGTTTCATAAAAATGTATTGTTTTTATATTGTTTCTGTGCTTTTGTACATTTTCATTGTGTCGGTTATTTGGAAAAGTAAAAAAATTATAAACAAAAAGCAACTCAATGTCTGTTGTGGTCAAATTTCAGACCAAGTGTTAAAACCAATGGAAGCCTATGGGCCCCCTAGTGGATTTTGGTAGTAGGGAGGCTAAAAAACTCCGAGACCCCTCAAAATTTGGTGTATCATGACCAAACTTGATACAACACTTGGTGACCCTTGGGACTTTGATTTATGAAATTTTGGAGCTAATCCGTAATTTTCTATTTTTTTTAAGAAAAACATTAAAAACAATTCTTTCTTTTTTTACAATAAATATAACAAAATACCTTAAAAAAAAAAGATAGTGTGTGATCTTTTATTTAGCAGTAATCTGCTCATTTTCTTCTTTCAAACGAGACCAACCGTAAATCTCTATTCCAAAGATTTCATGAGTTACAGCCATTTTGGTTCCAAAAGTGCGTTTTAATGTGTAGGCTCAAAAAGGGCTCCGGCAGTTAAGGGGAATTCTCACATATGTTATACTTTGGTCAGTTAATAATGCTACTTTATGTAGTTTAATATTATTTATTTGAATGAATTAAATAAGCCGTTTCATATCTATCCTTAATTCACTTGACTTATCAAGGTTGATGTAGGATATAGAAAGTAATTAGTAATAAGTTATGTGATACTTTTTCAGAGTAACTTACCCAACACTGCTCATACTTGTCTATCAAAAATATAGCACAAGTTATTTTTCAAACCATGTTTAAATGAAGAAGAGAGCAATGGAGTTGGAGTTGAGCATTACAGCATTTTAAAGAGATAATTGGGCATTACAGCATTATGGATGTGACAATTTCAGTCAAAACCAGTCAAAGTATTCATTGCTTATGCACCGAGCCATCTGTTGATACAGTCAAGACATCAGAGAAATATCAGTCTATACACACTTCCTATTGTAAAAAAGGACATCGTTTTGGTTATGAATGTCAACAAGACATCAACCCACATCAATCCAATCAATGTGCAGCTGGGATCAACAACACAAATCTAATCTTTTTCAGGAAAACATAACTTGGGCATAGTCTTTAACAAATAAGCTAAACCTAAACCTGTCCACATCAAGGCTGCACTCAAAGGAATGTTTTACAACATCACATAAATCAAACTCAATTTCACTGATTTACTGTCAACTCTTCATGTCTTAGACATTATTATAACTGGCTTTAGCAGTATTAGGAATATGGTGATGTTTCAGAATGTCACAGTGCTTTTAGTGTTCAACCAGTAAAACGGATATACATCACATCACATCTGTTGTTGTCCATCTTAAGTATATATATTTCAAGACTCGTAAGTTGGTGTTCAGTACAGCCTCTGAATCTTCCTACCACAATACATTCCTACAAATGAACGTTTACTCCCATTCTCTTCAATCAGTGAGACACAAAGTTACTTCACATTCACTGTCACTCAATGCTGATACAAACTTCCAACAGCTACTACTGTGGCTGAGATCACAACCTTGTCACAAAAATGTTCTCCAACTCAATTTCTTTGGACAAATAATTCTTGAAATGTGGCAAATATGGCACTGCTTTACAGCTCCTGCAAGATTAATCACATTGGGTTTTTCCATAAGCCACTAAATAAAATTGCATGCCAAAAGAATGTGATATAACCTCAGTTCCAAAACATAACTGACATGCTATACATTGTGCATATTACATGTACTGTATGTCTGTGTAATCCTTTGTTTTAAACTAGTGATGTCACAAAGGATAAAATGTGTTGCCAGTCTGGGATTAATTTAGTCACTTTGCACACAAAACATTTATTACACAAAAGTTTCATGTGAATTATGTGCACTACCATCAATCTTTTTACAAATCTATTATAATTCAAAACTATAAAAGTATTTTTACTAGAAAACAAGACAAAAATGCATAGGAAGAATATATATATTTTTTGCAGTGTTGCTGTGCTAATGCCAGTCGCTTCTTGCTCCTTTTGAATCTCAAAAGTCAAGTGTTTTAATTTTGACTAAAGTAATTGAAAACGGTACTTATAGGAAAGCAGTATTAAGCAGTAATTAAATCTACAGTAAGTTACAGGAAAACCTGCTGCAAAACTACAGCAAGGTTTTACAGTGTAGGCTTAAGAAGCCCAGAACTACAACTCTAGGACAGCCTGATTGACATCCCTGCTCGTGACCAACTAGCAGGACAACAGAAGACAGAAAACAGCGAATTCCTTCAATACTCCAATAAGACTGTGATTTGATGTGTCAAAAAATACATGCTGTAAGCCAGTGTTTGTGTCAGCCAACAAAAGCAAAGGGGGAAATGAGACATAAGTGTTATATTGAAAGAGTCTGGACAACAAACCAAACTTCTGACATTCACTTGTGGCTTGGTTATGTAACGTTTCAACTGGAGGTGTGTGCAGTTGGAGTGTGCTATAGCCCCAATTAAAAAGAACGAGAATGCCAAGAAAAAATATAGCCGCAAGCGGCAATTATTGGGACACAAGCAGGTTTAGAAGATGGGGAACAGGTCCTCAACACCACAATAAAAAAAACAGATTCTGTGGATACAGTTGCTAACAAACGAATACAATTATTTGTGAGGTGTTATGGTAGAACTATTTGACAGTTTGCCTTAATGTACAAGTACAGCCAATACCCTTTGAACAAAATCATAAATCACTTTATGTGCACCCAGCAATATGAAACATTAAGTTTGTTATGCAAAACTCATCGTCAACACATGATCATTATTATATACTTTATATCAATAAAATTTTTCAAGTTGTCACTGGTCAGTGCATATGCCGGTAATTTGTGGAGATTGTGAAGAGTTCAGAAGAGCGTCATTATCTCAAAGGGACTCGACTGAAACATATTCTTTTATTTATATGATACAGAAATAATACAAGTTTCGAAAACCCACCATGCAGCAAAGCATCAGCTGGACGAATGCAGGAGGAAGGAACACTGCGTCATGTTAGTATGGATGCACAGTCTTTCTCGTATATGAACAATATGTAACCCATACAGGTCTCAAGGCTGACAGAGGACCGTTTCAATGCCGGAACGTAAGTATGCTTACGAATCACTCTGACGGTACTTTGTTGCCATAATCGGTCTGCACAGCACTTTAAGAAGTCAAACACAACTAATGCAAAGCCAGAAGAAATATCAGAAATGAGTGTCAGTATGTGAGTATCAGAAATAGGAACGTGCACTTTTTCATCGATATATTTGTAATGAAGTTTAATTTTAGAGGCCTTATGTTTCAAATGAATTACCCAAAACAGAAAAACAATATTTTTGGTGAAAAACGTTCCTGACTCCTGCTCTAACATACTGCATACAATAAATACAAATGATGTAACTTATTATAAAACTCAGAAATGAATTCATGGAACCCTGATAACTTACAATGTCTTCTATGCATCGAAACCCTTTTCATGAAAACGTTGTGCATATCAGATGAGATTATGAGATCAATAGAGAGAACAATCTGGGCCCATGTTGACAACTCAGCTGGAGGTTTGGAGCCAGATTTAGCAATAGATGCTCGGGAAATGCAGCAAACATCAATCTTAAAATGTATCCACACCCATTATCCAGCCCGATGGATCCCGCACCATTTACAGGAATCGTCTGAGGATCCTGCCCAACAGCGGGACATGAAATAAAGGACATGAGCAGCATTGATGGGAAACCTTATACATGGTGGAATGAGATCTCCTCATGGCAGACAGCTCAGTGTAACCAAGCCAGGAACGTTATACCATCTTTTAACACCCCTGGAATTTTGCTTGTTGTTTGGGATTGCTAACATTACACAGCAAAGCTGTGAACACTAAAGAGACTTCATAGAGCAATCGTAAATCTATAGACGTTCTTGAATGTAACAGTTCATCCAACATAAAAGCACTTGATATAGTTTGCCGAATAGTGACGTTTTTTTACAAATATCAAATAGTCGATTCTTATTTTTTACTTACTCTAGCTTTTCTCTCTATATCTTTATTCTTATGTTTATTGTCTAGTATTTCTTAATTTTTGATACCCATAGGCCCGTATTTAAATCCTCTGTGTAATGTATTCTGATGTGTTATGGTCTCTGTGTGCTGTCGTTGCTGATTCTGTGCACTGGATGCTCCTGTCACCAAAACAAAGTCCTTGTATGTGCAAACACACTTGGCAATAAAGCTCTTTTTGATTCTGATTCTGATTACCCAATGACAGTAGTCACAATACTAAAAGCAGGAATACACATGTTCTGTTGCATTAATTTATTAGATATTATCTATTAGAATGATCTTGCTTGTTCTATAAACACTATGCACTGTGCTGTGTTTTTCTGTTTTTCTTATTTGCTCCTGTTAAGCTGCTATGGAACAATGCACATTGTGAAAAGCGCTATATAAATAAGTTGAATTGAATTTATGTAAGACTGAGTTTTTTTTGTAACCAGCAGTCATTTGACTGTAAAGGGCAAGATGCTTCTGGCATGAAATACTGACTTGCTTCACCACAGAATGTGAACAACACATTCATCACGATTTCTGGGTTCAGTCATAGGCCCGCATCATTGGCTCAGACAGACTAATATCGAGTCAGATGTTAAGAAGAATTAAAGGTTAGACATTTTGTTAAATGACACTGGGTTTGTGCATCTGCTCTTAATTCTCAAAGTTAAATGCAAAAAGACATCATTTCTTTAGACCCAAATCGAGGCTTTGTGGGATAGAGATGGGGTTTTCTAGCCATCTCATTAGCAAGAGTTCACTGTCTGAAAGTACCACAAGAACCAATTTTAAATCAAAAGGCAAAGCGCAAAAAAACATTAAATCTATGGGTATTTATGAGACATGTTTGAAAAGCTGGCAAGAGGGTCAGATCTTTAGTTGAGACAACTTTCTTAAAACCTGCTTCACACTGACCTCTGCTGTTGGTCTTTAACATTTTTATGGGAACTAGATTTATCTTTAAAAGAAAACGTGAGCGATGCCTGTTGGACAAAACTTGTCGTTTTTATTTTTTGCCTATACGAGTTTGTTCCTGACATTATTTACTCGCTCTCATATAATTCCAAACCTGTATGATTTACGTTCTTCCAGAGAACACAAAAGATCACTGGTAACATGGGAACCCTTGAGCGTTATTGTCAAAATAGTTTTTTGTTCTTACCTTTGAAAACCAGGCTCATCATGTAGTTATATGAGCATCAGAGATCATGATCTCAACCATTCATTTCACTATGACTTTGCTATGGTCTTACGCAGTCAATATGCAAGATATAAGGTTATATTGGAACTGAACTATCTATTAGAATGCAATTTTTAAGTTTGCACTTAATAAAAGTGTTCAGACATCTATAACCAATCCAGACCAGTCCTATTCTCATTTCACGACTGTTTAATATGGATTAAAACATGTAAAGCAAGAATCCGACATACTTACAATCAGGAGTGCAGACGTAGTTGAGACATGGTTCTTTACTCAAGCATTCAAAAAGTCATTTTTTAAAGATAAAGACAATCATTTTCGCATGTTTTAAAAGTTTACGGGATTTTTTTTACATCATTTTAATGCATTGTTCAGAATTTTCATGTTGTAATATACAAATCTGTTTCAGCCATAATATTGATTACAAGTCCTTATACAACACATTTACAGCTATATAATCAACATATATTTGACTTATATAACAAAACGATGAGTTAACACCACAGAATAGGCAGACAGTATTGAAACTGAAGTTCAGAGATGTTGGAGAATTGAACATTAGGTGTCATTGCTGCAACACACTTGCAACTCTACTACTGGACTGGTTATACACGGCATCAACATCATGTTATCAGGTTGAAAATGTCATGCTTTTGCAGCTCATCTAAGCATTCTGTCCTTAACTCCCAGGAGTGTGGTTTTCAGTAGAGACATCTAAAACTCGCCCAAGCCAAAATGAAAAAAACCTTCAAGCTATCAAAGTGCCATTTTTACACCTTATCTTGCTACAACGAGCCTGTCGACATGAAACAACCTGCGTTGACTTAGACATGTAAGGTAGTGTTAGTGCTAGAAATATCACAAGAATCAAAAAAAAGCCTTAAAGTACGGAATTCCTTTTCCCACTACAGTTGCAAGCTCATCCTCCTTCAGTTTCAATTAAAGGTCCAGAGAGGATTGGGAATGTTACATTCGGTTCACTCGCTTTACATTGCAACTTACCCTGCAAACATCCACAGACAAATCTGCAGGGGTTGCTAGTGACCTCCCTCTCCATATGGATGGCACTGGGTTTGGGAGCGAGAAAACGAAAACAAAGATATAAATAATGAAGAAAAGAGAGGGAAGGTAGAGGAAGGAAATTCACGAGATGGAGACCCGCCAGATGATAATGCCAATGATGAGCAGCACTAGGGAAAGGACCACTGCCAGGATGCACATCTTCTTACGGGACTTTTGCTGCAGTGGAATGAAGAGCAGAAAATATTGGGTCTTTGTTACTATTTTAATTGTTCTAATAATAGCCAATGATACACTTTATATGAGGAGAAACATAGACACTTGATCAAAAGCAGGTGATTTTTTTAACTGGCAGTATTTGAGGGAATTATAGGAGCTTTCGGATTCTGAATGCACCTTAGAGTTGGCAGTAAATTTAGCTTTATAGATATCTTTAGCTTTAGAAACACAGCAAATGACTTCAGAATCAGAAAAAATAAAATCCAGTGTTTTGGTGCTGTGGGATGCTGGTATGCACGCTCTGGTGTGTGTGTGTGTGTGTGTGTGTTTGGTAAAGTTGTCACCTGGTAGAGAGCTGCTCTCTGAAGCTGCTCCGCTCCTCTTTCCACATGCACCTCTGCACTCTCCACGTTAGCCTCTATGCTGTCTGTAATTACAACCATTTACAAGCCTTCAGAAGAACATTAATCGGTGAAAAGTTTACTGAATATAGGCATAAGCGCTTCTAAACCCGGCAAACATCGAACTAAAGCCCTACATACACTTTTACTATCGCGGCTCTTTCTTGTCTTCTCAAAGGTTTTACTGTATAATGAACCAGTGGCGCGTCAAACTACTTCACCCAGGGACACGCGCTTCACGGATGTTAAACAGGAGTGATAGTTTTGCCTCAGCTCGCTTAAAATGAAGAAAACTAAAAGTATAAACAGCTTTGAATAGCGACCCGAGTTCAAAGAATGCAATAACATGATTAAACACATCCAGAATAAAAGTTTGTGTTTACATAATATGTGTCTGTGTATTGCGCATATTCATTTCGTATTTATAAATACAAAAAAATACACATAAATGTATATATATTCATCACATTTTTTGGGTGAATTATTGATATTTACCAATCATTTAAATTACATATAAACGTTTGTTAATTTTTATATTTTATATGTTTCTTAAATATATGCATGTATGCGTATGTGTTTATAAACACAAAGGTTATATGCACAGTACACAGACATATATTATGTTAACCCAAACTTTTATTCTGGATGCGATTAATCGTGATTAATCGTTTGACAGCCACAACTCTTAACAGGTGCACACTGACCTTACCGAGAGCCACAGTCAAGCGGATTTCAACAGACATCTAGCAAAATATTGTTACCACAAAGATTTTCATTTGGGTGTTGATTTTAATTTTCAACACCATTTCTCAGAAATCGTGTACTCCACCTTTTGGGGGATACTGGAAGGGCAGCAAAAAATGTGAATAAACAAACCGTAAACAAAGCTATGCTTGTCTACCATTTTCACGCCAAAGTCACTCACTGTTGGGCTATGTATAGTTTCAACATTTAAGTCATGAGACCTTCTTATTTTCATCAAATATAAACTGAAAATGTGAGCACCGACTTGTAAAAACGTTGTGGAACACACTGCAAAAACAAAACTATCCGATGCTTAAAGACGACTAAGTGCTAGGCGACGACCAACAGACACTTGGTTTGTCCAGACTCCAGGCCCTTGACTTCAATCCATGTTTTTTAATTTACAGACAGTAAACGTATGTTTACTTACCTATCATTTCTCCTTGATCATGAATCATTACAGCAAGATCCTTAAAAATCTGATTGACATCCAAAATATCAGACTGCAAAGGCACAACAGAGAAATTTAGACACGGAGCAAATACATCAAAGTCAATTTACTTAAATCATTTTTTCAAAATATTGTAAGAATATTTTGCAAAAAATGTACAATGACAAGTTGTCAGACGAGACAGATCACCTGATATGCATCTTAAAGATGGAAATGATTTTCTTGGAAATGATCCAGTACAAGACTAACTCTAAACATGCTTCCCGTGAACACTGGATGTAGAAGGAAAAGGCTGACGCTCACCTCAAGTTGTTGAATGGCAGTTTCTCTTTCTTTTATGAGCTCCAGGTCTTCCTCTGTTATGGCTGCTTCTTCAGTTTGTATGGTGGTCTTACCCCAATCATCATTACTGCACAAACACATAAACAGAGTGTTTTAGTGTGGTGGTCCATTAGAACTCAAAGCACTACATTAAAAGTCACATCTTACAAACAGGTAACATACTTATCAAAGGACACCAGCTGCTCATCATGACCCCCGTCTTCAGCCTGTAGTAAAATCACAAAACAATAACTGCGAGGGACATCAGGAAAGCTGTTCTTTTATCGCAGTTTGCTGAAACAACTTGAAGACATTTTTCATTGGAGTAACGAGCAATCAATAAAATCTTCCAGAATACCATAAAGAAGTAGATGGATGCCTATTTAATTCATGTTGACTTTAGCATTATTCCCCCCCGCCAGAAAGAGTCTTTACATTTTCATTAAAGGTTATAAAAACTGGTTAAACGTGCACAATAACACCAGAGGAATTTATTCATGGGTAGATAAAGCTAAGGTGACTTCCTCATCTTCCTTAGACAATAACCCCCCTCCTATGCTTAAACACCCGTTTTTAGTATACATTTGCTTTACAGATGTGTCCACTTCTCCTTCATTGTCTCTTGGGTAAACTAGCTTCTTGACAATGTGAAGCTATGAGCACCAAACTATTCAAAGAACAATCGTGCATGTTTTAGAAAAACAAGTATCGTTTTTTTCATACAGAAAGGAGAAGTGACACTTGCGTCTGAAAGCATCTTAACATCCTGGAGGGCTTATCATGTATGTAGGACCAATGCGGAAGTGCAACAACTTCTTTATTTACAAGTTAAGCACCCTGACTAATTCCTTACATTTCGAAAACATGAAATCCCATCTGCTCTACGAGGTTAGGATGCTACCTATGTAAACAGCAGGCCGTGGGAGTTTGAAACGGAGTGATTGGCAAGTTAATGAGAGAATACTATACATAGAAGTATAGATATACTGTACTATACATATACATCGTAAAGTTTCTTACAGAGAGGCGGGATCCTGCTCGAGCTCTGGCCACCGATTCTTTCTCCTTCTCTGCAGCTCGACGTTGCACTGCCTGGAAGTTGTTTAGCGCAGCTGAGAAGTCGTTCATCAGCCGGTCCTTCTGGATTTTCTGCTGCCTCTGTTTGAAGAACAAATTAAACCATTTATTCTTTTATACAACTTCGAAAACACTAATTTCAAGAACTCATCCACTAAACTTGTATTTGTTTCTGTTAAACTATTAATACTGTTACTCTAGCTCAATTGGTAAAGCATTGTGTTAGCAGTGCAAAGGTCATGGTTTGAATCGCTGATAAAATGTATACCTTGTATGTACAGTTTTGGATAAAAGCGTCTGTCCAAAGCATACATGTAAATTATAATTTCCTTATTCTTTGTTTAAACATTTCGCTAGAGGTTAGAAAGTGAGATCAGAGGTGTGGTTATTCTGAAAACAAGGACTTTGAGTTCAGCATCGAACATACACCACCCGTAAAAAGGTTTGGACAAATAGTTTGGACTGATATTATAGTTCTCGCATTCTTTTTTTAGATCCAAAGGCTTAACGAATATAAATTCGTGCTTCATTTTATTGCAATAAACGTAGTTGGGGTGGACAGTGAAGAAAAGAAGCCAAAAGGTGCCTAGTATACATCTCAGTGTGCCCCTTAAGAGGTTGGTTAAGGGAATGAGCAGTAAGGTGGCTACCAGGAAGAGACCACAAACAATAGTCTGGCCACTTCATAATTTCTGTTTTTTTATTGCTTTTTATGCAGTTTTTTTAGGCGAATCATATTGATAAAACAAGTAGTATTACTGGGAATGTGAAATAAGCAGAGTGACTCCGTAAATGAGGACAACTTAAAAACAGCCCGTGCAAAACTGTCTAATAACTTGTTGACACTCATGAATGTGCTGATAGCCGGCACATGTACACACGCACCTGTTCAGACAGGGAGACGGGGAGAGAGCCAAGGTCTTTCAGGTGTTTGTTAGTCTCTTTGGCCAGCTGGTTTGTGTAGTGTTGCACCTGCTGACTGTAAACAACCCAAGACATATTTAGAATACAAAATCACGGGGCAAGAAACGCACAACCAAAAATCAACCAAGAGCACTCACAGCCTCTCCCGCAGGTCACTTGTGTCTTGTTTGGTTCCCAGTTGGTTGACCATGCTCTTGATTTGAGCCGCTAATGCAGAAAACGCACAGTTAGAACAGTCGATACCAAACTCAGAACTCTGGTCTCTCGCTTGAGATGAACTTAAAGTGTGTGAATCTCACAAAGAAATACATATTCATGTGTTCAAGAACATCTGGATTAAATGTAACGGAGAGGAACAGAACACAAATGTTGAGACAATTTTAAGTTGAAGCGTACTTGGACTTCTATGACAACAGTCATTATGTGTCCCGTAGGCTCATTTTCAATTATATAATTACACAAAAATTCTCATTCAATATATTAACACTTATATATATTATATATTGAAAACCTCTTAAATTGATAGAAAAACATGGTTTAATCTCTGCTGTGTTTATGAAACCTCGTAACTCCATATTTTGTGATTTTTATTTGTTGCCATAAATCATTTTTATAAGTTTGTCACTTGGTATTGCAAATAACTAATCAATAAAAAGCATTAAAAAGTGCTTGTCAACTTTGACAACACAGTATTTATTTAATCATTTGAAAAGTACATGTTTTTTTTCATTTCCTGAAAAACAGCAAATGGGGTTTGACATCCAAGGTTTCAGAAGGAAAGCGACAATATATTATTCACTAGATGTGTAATATTCTAATTCTCCACAATTGACACACTTTAAAGCATAGTTTTACTTCATTGTATTATTTTATACATACATCACCTCAAAATCATCCAGTACAGCCTGTGCTGTCAAACTAATATACTGGCATTATACATAGAAGCATCTTGAAATTCACTCAATTGAACCTGCATGTAGATTGATATAAATATTTACAGCCCGATGAATCCCATTAGCTAATACTTTCTTTTCCAAGTAATAGTTATGAAGAGCACATGGCCAAACTTACTGTTCTGTGTGATCTTTTGAATGTTGGAGCTGCATGTTTGGATGAGGCTGCCGAAGTCTTTTGGGGCGACACGCTGCTCTGTTCTTCCATACGACATGACTGCTGGATATTCCAGATGTCTCAGGAGAAATAGCAGGGGAACTAGCGCAGGAAATATGTCAGTGCCTGAAAATGCTGATGACAGAGAAACATTGTTTCAGAACAAAAAAAATAAACCGAGTTGATGTTTAGGTATGCAGTGATCGATGGGACTGATCCATTACAACAATAATATTCACTACTTGCTCACTTATTTTAACGTTATATGAAACGTTGTTGGAGGGAAGGGTTAACGTTTGTGATTGAAGATGACAGGGGCACATGAATTTAGTCATTAATAGGAAACACTGCAATATGTAAGGGATAATCCACAGCTAGAGTCTGCGAGGATGGTTGCCTCCGCGAAATGCATTAAAATCCTTTAATGCATGGCTAGACGTGGATTATCCCGCTTATACCATGGTTATTTGCCAAGTTAAAGCTTTTATTGATGTTTACAGTGTAATATCAGAACAAACAGGTGAAAATTACGGTTATTCTGTCAGTTAATTTTAAATGTAATCAAACTGACTGGAGCTACCCGTGCGTTAAAGGCTGTTAATGCACGCCTTACAGCCAATCAGTATTCAAACAGACCATGGTATAATCTATACATAAAGTATTGTCGATTTTGTAATAGAGGCACAAAGTAAGATAAAACACAACATTCAGTTTGTGATTGAAGATGAGGAGGGCACATGAAATTAGTCATTGATAGTAAATATGTAAGGGTTGCCTCCGCGAAATGCATTAAAATCCTTTAATGCCGGGCTAGCCGTGGATTATCCCGCTTATACCATGGTTATTTGCCAAGTTAAAGCTTTTATTGATGTTTATAGTGTCATTTCAGATCAAACACAACATTCAACTTTCAGAGGTTATTTTGCTATCAAATATCTTTTTTATAAAACGGATAGTTCCAGTATGTTATATAATTCTTATGATATAATTCTGTCTTCACACAGTCAATTTGTCGTATCAGCCTTAAATGCTATAGCAGAAATGCTGATGGTTTTACATTTACCAAAAATCGGCATCATCAACCGATGACTAAACCTGTAGTAATATACAATAGCTCCTTGCTCTGCCTTGTGCATTTGACTTTCAAGTCTCAAGAGAAGTACATCAAGTTACCTGAAACCTGCACAGTGATGATTAGATAACAAGATAAAACACATGACCTTAAACTCAATCACAGTACTAATGCACGTATCATACAACCCAACAACACAATGTGGCAACAAACTGCTTACTCACGTCACAATGTAAACATAACGACTCTTACAGCTATTACACCGACACTGGCATTGACAGTAAATAACTAAACACACGTGTGGTTATTTTGGTCAGAAGAGTTATTCATGTCAGGGCAGAATAAGATCGCATGTTATATACATGGGCAAATAATATCATGCACGTAATATAATTGTTAGTGAATCAGGACATTGGTTTAGTTTTGTTTTCAAGTAAACACATTACATTGACAAATATAAACACTCATCGTTGTCATTTCAACAACAGCTGATTTCAGATCAGTCAATGCTGAGCTCACAAGCTAACCAAGCATCATTTAAAAGTAAAACGCCGCTATGAAATGAAATTATGTTACATGACAATCTCGCTATAACTTAATCAAACCCATGATTTAACCCTGAATACCCCCAAATAAATGACACCACGAAAATGCGTTAAACTGTAAAACGGAACCACTAGCATAAGATACTCCATCAAGACGTCATCTTCTGTGATCTCGCGCTCACAACAAACCTTCGCTTTGGTTTCTATTCTGCAAATAGAATAATTCAGTCGTCGTGAAGAATCTGTTCATTTGGATAAATAAGCATAATACCTCACTTCAGATCGGGGCCGCTCCTCACTCGGGACTTCCGTTATGATGCACTTTGTTCTTCCGGTAATGGGCAGCGCCCTCGTGGCCACGTGACAGAACGCTAGCGCTGGTGTTCGAGTCAGATCCGTGGGCGTGGCTTGACTTACGATACCCTCTGCGTGATGTCGCGTGACTCGAAACACTATGATTTGTGAGAGTCATGAGACTGACTCGAGTTGACCCATAGTAACCTGCTTGTGGCGCCGCATGAAGTCGAATAAGCCTATAGGCTGACAGGATCGGGCTTCTCCACGTGATGATGCGGCAGACGGACCGGAGTGTGACATCACAGTACCGCGAGAGACAGTCGAGAGCCGACAGCTCCTTGCTTTTAATCGCTCTCGCGGTACTGTGATGTCACACGTCGATCGGTCTGAGCGCAGATTGAGTCGATAAAGTGTAACTTTGGCAAACAAATAGTAAATTCTGTGCACGTGCAAAAAAATGCTATTGTTAATAAATAGAAAGTTGTTAATAAAAAAAAAATCACTTTTGGCAACTTTATTTAAAATAGAAATAAACAGCTCATATTATTTTTGTAGGCTACTTCGAACTCCAGAGGTGGATGAGATAACAACATTTACTAAAGGTTTATGCCTGTCTCCAATCGCCATTTGTTAAATAAATGTCATAATAATTCTGAACAATTTAAAACAAATTAAGTTTTATTTCTACCTAGTTCATTTGGAAAAATAGACAGAACCTGCTGTTTAAACCTAAACCTCAATTTATTTTTAATGTGCGCTTCATACAACACAAGAGAAAACATATTAAAAAAAAAACAGAATTGGTTTATCCACTTAAACAGCACCATAAGAAATAACTAATATAGCTGCTGCATTCTTTAACTTGTGTCTCTAATATTCGTGTATTAGTAGCCCTGCACATTCAATTACTTTAAGAATACGTTGCAATAGGCAATAAACAAATACTTCATGAAAACAAATGTCTTCACTAGTTAATCTCCTCGTAAAGGTAAATTGGCTCAGGTAGGTAACACATAACACTACACGGGACCCCGTCCCACGACTCAGGAGGCTGGAAAAAGCATCCGATCAAAGCACTGTAAAATTCTTCACTCTGCTCCATAAATCTCTGATTTTCCTCAGTCACATTGAGTTCAGAGTCTGGATCTGCAACACATGCAGTCGTCACAGTAAAGTAAGACAACTAAGTGGAATTAAAAATAATATAATAGAGAACTATAAGGAGAATGTATTCTATGGCATCTAATGTAAAAACGCTTGCTTACACTCTAGGTCATCATCTTCCATTTCTCCATAATCCTGTATTGGATCGTTTCAAATAAGAAAAAGATACAGTTTTGATTAGATATTGACACTTTATAATGAGGAATACACATGTATGCCAACTGATAAAACACGTGTTTATTTCACATTTACCTGTGGGATGTTCTGAGAGTTCATGTTGTAATCATAGCTCCAGTCATATGATGTGGAAGGGTCGGGATGCTGTGCATAACAACACTGGTTCAGATAGAAGTTATGGCTCATGTAGCTTTCTGCTTGATACTGCCAATTTTGACTTTCTGTTGATTCTTTCTTTTTCCTAGCATAGAAAAGGATACGATAAATTAGTTTTGTGATAAGCGTATTGCTCATTCTTCAATTCCACAATACTAAATCAGAATTACACAATTCTAACATGAATGTTTAAGACATACACAATGATACATGAATGAGCTGAAAAGAGAGTTTTGACCAAAACACTGGTCAAAGTGACAATGTGTGTTTTTTCTCAAATCAAGATATATTATGCAAGTAATGCTGTACTCGCTTTTCAGACAGTTCGTCAAAAGCCCTTTTAGTATCCAGAAAAAGAAACACAAACCACTCTGATGTAACGCCCTCAACACATAATTTCCTCACAGTTTGTTTGTTGCCAGACTCAGGCGTAATGTTTTTTTCCCAAGTCCAATAGCACCCTGGAGTTCTGCCAAGGCCCGCCTCTGATCTCTTTCACTCTCAAAGCTCACAAACCCACAGCACCTAGAAACAACACCTTTTTAAAAAGGGAAATGTAGGAAAATGAAGGGCCGTGCGCAAGAGCTCAGTAGTCAGATCTCACTTTGAGTAGCCATTGTTGTCCAGGACGATCTTCCCACTGCAGCAGGATGGAAAACGATAATGAAAGAACTCGTACAACATGCCGTCATCCACGTCCGTCCGGTGTGAGATCCGATACGAATATGCAGAAAGTAGAACTGCAGAAGAAGCAAGAGATAGCGATAGGAACATTTTGTGTATCACATGTATGACTTTCTTTTGTGGAACATAGTCCTTTTCAGTGTATAAAGGATGCTACAATGTACTGAATTCCTTGAGTTGCGTCAGATTTTACGTATAATTATTTTGTTCTAAGAAAGAAGTCAGGAGTCGATATAAACACATTTGGAAAATCCATGAGACAAAGCTGTGTACTCACAACACTAATTTCAACAGTTTGCTAAAGCGTGACCTATTTAAACAGTAGCTAGTCCAATCCAAGTGAAACAAAAGGGGGAAAATACAGCGAAATACAGAGATACACAGAAAAATACAAATGTTAAGAAAAAAACATTTTCTCACCGGTTTTCTCCATGTTTCCCATAAGTGGCGCGACTCAACTTGAATCTTTTGGGCTGTAAAGATCACAACAACATATTTATGAAGACATGAATTTAATCACATTCTTACTATGAATGTGGTGCATGAAGTGTGTTGTAAATAATTACAGGAGTGGCTCCAGGTAAAGGTTTTCCATTCACTTTGCGAAGGCATCTCTCTACTGAAGTCTCATCCACCAGCTCCACAAAACCATAACCTGCAGCTTCCCTAGAGAGATGATCATCATTCTGACACAGACAGACAGACACACACACGCGCAGCCAGACAGACAGACAGACAGACAGACACACACACTTACCCTGTTATTTTTGTCTCGAATCAGTCTGACTCGCATCACCGTTTCTCCCATGTGAGCAAAAGCTTTGGATATGAACTCTTCATTCATGTAGGACTCTAGCTGTTAACACACACACGTGCGCGCGCGCGTTAAAGGACGTACTGCCATGATATATGCGATGTAAAAACAGATCCAAAGGTCCAAGTACACGTACAAATAAAGTAAAACGTGTTGATTGTTTGTGTCTTTCACTTACGTTGCCCATCCAGAGGCTGTTCATTGTACTATCATGTGGATGAAATCGAAATGTGTTTATAGTAGGTTTCAATCTGGTCTTCATTCATCTTTTGAAGGAACAGACGGGTTGTAAGATTCAAACACGTGTCAGTGTTTATAGTTGAAAAATGCTGCCCGACAGCGCCCTCATCAGGCAATAATCAGCAATGTTTACTGCGAATGGCCTCTGTTGAATAACGTGGAAGAATTAAACTTTTAGGAACAATATAATTAAATTACGTTGTTATATGGGGCGATTTTAAAAAATACAAAATGTAATTATTTTTTAAAACGTGAATAATGTTCCAACATAATTCAATGCATTTAATCCATATTTAAAGGCCCATTTAGCTCAAAACAAATTAACCAGAAAATGCACATTTGGCAGTCGCCTAATATAAAAAGTAAACAGTTGGGGAAATGCTACATAGTAGGAAGATATCGAAATTTAAATTAAAGATATCAATATTTTAATCAACTGAAATTTACATCACTGTAGCCTATATGACAGAATTTTTATTTTTGGGTGGAGTCTCCCTTTAAATAATTGAACCTGTAAAAAAGCTGTTTGGAAAATAACAAAACCTTGACACAAAAAAGCAATTTGCGAAAGACTGAAATCTTGACCTAGCTGGATCTCATAATATTTGCAACTGCTGTAACATTTATTGTTAAATTAATATTTATTAAATAATTGAAAAGAATTTATGTTAAATATAATATAAAGAAACAAATTATTGCAATAAATTCTGTTACAACATTATGGTTACAGGTACTAAATTATGAAGTACTAAATCATTTTTCATAAACCCTACAAATTTTATATTGCAATGTTACTTTTAATATTTTATGGGAGACATATGTATTTAAGAGCCATTGTAATGGTGTGTTACAGTCAGAAGTGAAAGTGGGTATAAATAATGAACTACAGCTCCCTCATTACGTGTCTAAATCCTGTCTGTATGTGCAGGTCCAGGTCTTATATGTGCAAAGATAATGATGTCACAGTATCCGGCCCTGAATTTAAAACACCCATGTACTTATATCTCTTTTTAAGACATTTAATGAAAGACAAAATGAAACAGAGGATTTTTATGGTATAAATTACAAACAGTGAAAAACAATCAAGCATCTAATTTGAAATATTAAATTTGCCTACCAAACATCATCGGTTCTTCTGACAATTTCGTAATGAAAAGTGTGAGGCTAGACAATATGCTCAAATATATTCATAGAATGATGAAATACAACAGAATATTTTACATTTAACATTGATTTACAGTATAAACCTCATACTCCGATTAATCATGATAATGTCGCTGATACTGTTTACTCTTTTATGAATGAACATATGTTTTCTATTTCTATGTCGCTTTTAAGAAAAAGTGTGAGGTATATGAATACATGTCCTGTAACGATAATATGCAACATTTCAAAGAAGAAAAAAAGTTAAATTAATTTAGCATTTTTATTTGACCCATCATCTTCTTGGAAGACAACAGCACTTCATTTCCTAATTGTTGTTCTTTTATTTTTGGCCTGAAAGGGCATTGGTCCAAAAGCAAAGCAGTACAGCACAAAGAGACAACAAGAACCATTACAAATAATCATGAAAGAGTAAGATTCACAAACATTTTAACAAACAGCTGTCTGTGTCAGATCCCACAGTCTTGAACTTAACCAACAATGGCATTTACTGTAAATCTGACGCTGAAGTTAGATGACTTTAAGACTGGCAGCAGCAAACATTACAGATGCTTGATCAAATCAATAAACAAGATGCCTCCATTCAAAATTGAAGATTGTGCCAAGTACATAAATAAAGTACCAATATGATCAACACAATGTGTCAAAGGATAATTGCTTAAAATGTCAATGCTACCATCTCCAAATAACTCCCCAATAGATGCTTGGTGGAATTGTGTACAACTTTTCCTTGCGGAGTAATACAGCTACTGCAGAGATGATACGGCAGAAGAACTGAGCTCATCATAAAGGAAAGTTTACATTGTTATTCGTACAAACACCAACATTTGGTGCATAACAAGAAAAAGTACTGTGGTATAACTGCATACTGAAATTGAAGCCTAACTGGGACCATTTAGAGGCATGATTTTTGTGCCAATTAAGCAGCGCCCGGGTATATTTCACTTTACAAAAATATTTTTTTTCCCAATTTAGTATAATAATTAGCAAAAAAACTAAATATGGACACATTATGGTAATAAGAAATGGAGGAGGTGAGGGGCTGAATTGCCATGAAAATTATGTCACAATGAAGAAACAATGCGATACTGGTCATAAATTAGACCTCATTTTCTTTCTCCACGTTTCTTTTGATTCTAGGGTGAATATGACCTGGATTTGTAGAATCTAGTTTTGTTCTAATCAGAGAATAGAGGCATATGCCCATATGAAAAACACATTTGCACAGATATTTATTGGCACAGTTCAATGGAACAGAACACTTTTTGATTCTTTAAGTTGGGAATGTTAAATGGAAATCTGTTTCAAGCAGCACACCTGTGGCTTAAACACTGTCGAAAGAAAAAAATACAATGCAACTGATTCACGTTATATTGAAATGATGGGCTGGTGTTTTAAAGGTACCAACACACAACCAATCTCAGCTCACAGATTATTAACCATTTTCAAATGATTCATCAGCACTAAAGTAAAGAATGTGAAGGCCTTCAAAACATTTCTTTTGGTCCTGGACAGAAAATGGTCCTTGTATTTCTTGGACTGTGAATTAGTTCAATCCGGTTGCGGCCCAGATTTGTTGACCTAATTACATCCAAGTGCTCAGATCCAAACAAGATTAAGACAAATTAGTGGCATTTATGCATCTAAGGGAACACGAGAGAGCCATAAAACAGGATAATCAATACAAAAGCACAAAGGGAAGTGTGTGTGACCGTTGAGGGTAAACAGGGTGGGTATGTGCTTCTCGGTTGATTGTGTTTGGCATGTGGCATGGCATCGATACATAGGAAGGTGGTGGGTACCACCAGCGGAGCAGAGGGCGACAGGTAGGCCTCCCTTCGGTAATGTGTACATTGCGCAGGGAAAGGAAGGTGTTGAATGCTACCGGTTTGGCTCTCATTCAATCTTCAGAAACTTTTCCACTGTGTCTTCCTCCACTGCATCAGAAAACATTTCATAGTTCTACAAGAAGAGGAAGCAAACATACAAACACACGTTTCGTTTTAGTAATATTATCTATGCAGTTCAGAGAGCATGTTGGAAAATGTTGATTTCTTACTGAATAAGATTCTTGCACATGACGCATTCATGAAAGATTTTTTCGTGTAAATCGTTCGTCAAGTCGTTCTGACGTACATTTTTGGAGTCATGAAAACGTTTTCAAAATGTTAGTCGGTACAAGAGAAATGTACACTTGCTCCCTATCACGTGTAAACGGTGCGTACAACTTTGATGCACTATATATCTTTACCCTTTCTTGTTTCATTTATTGCTCTTTAACTTTGGGTAAAAGGTATCGTAGGAGAATAATATTTGAAATGGAAAGCGTATTTGCACCAACCAGTTTGGAAACTACAATACTAATTTCGCTCTAGAAATCCAAACAAAAGTTATTGAAAGTGAAAATTTTATTTAAATTTGATGCATTCCTGCCTTGGAATACAGCCTCCGAAGGCAGCATTTAAGACCTTTCGGCTACATCAATTGATCATTTTCTGCTTTTGGATCTGTATATGCTGTACAGTTTCATAAGGTGGGTAACCACCTACTGTATAATAGGAAAAACATGGATTTCTTGAAATTTCTGTCAATGGCAGAGAAATGACACACAATTCAGTCAATGATGGGGAAAGAGTTAAAGTATAGTTAAAGTAAACCCCCCCCAAAAAAAACCTCCTGCCAGTCCTCCTTACCCCACAGTACTGGTCTTCATTGAATATCTGCGGCGGGATTGCAGTGGGGTTACCCGATTTACTCCTCATCTCATCCCGAACCGCACCTCCCACTGCGATGTCAATCAATTCATACCGGATGCTCTTACTTTCCAGAATACGGATCACCTCAGCCTGCTGAGACTTGACCTGAGAAACAAAACTCTAAAGTCAACGATCTTGCAAAAGAAGTTGCACAAGAAATTTGACATTTTCCAGTCTGGTATTCACAAAAAATAAAACAAATTACTGCGCTCAACCTTTGGTTTTGGGTGTGTAGATTGATCAGTAACATCACTTTCAGATAATGGATCCGTACTCGCTATATCATCTTAATAAATTGTAGTTTATTATTTATTTGCAACAGGTTGCGGCAACAAGCCGAGGCTGATATGAGCGAGGTTACACAAAAAATACTGCACACCGTTTCCAATGATGCTTTACACATTGAACCTACTACTACTATCACTAGTTGTAAAATCATAAAAGATCAGTGTGTAGTTTTTTTGAGAATCTATTGACAGAAATGCAATATAATATACATAATTAAACTTTTTCTGAGCTATTTCTATCTACATACAGCGCATGGAATGTTGTCGCCATGTCGTTTTTACTGTAGCCCTAAACAGACGAACTGTTCCACTGAACTTGTTTCGTAAATACGTTATGACATCAAAATACCTCGAGAGTGATTCGAAAAACCATAAAAAGTTTGGTTTCGAATCGCTCTCGCGGTACTTTGTTGTGTCGGATCTTGCGGCGTCGCATCAAGCCTAAAATCTCGTTCGGGAAAGAAGCGAAAACGTGACGACATCTTAATCCTCTCTCAGCGCTCAGAAGGGGGGGGGTGGAGTAATGGTTCAACTTCACCTCTAGACGCCACCGCTAAAATAACACATTAGTCTTTAAATTCTCCGCTACAATTGTGATTAGAAAGCATTTCATAGGGCAGAAGTGACAATACAAAGTTACCCTTTTCACTTCCTAATAAGGCAATGTCGAAACATTGAGGAGGAAGTTAACTTGTCTTAACCAAATGTTCTAACATAGATAACACAACTGGTCCTTGTTTTTCTATTTTATCAACCAAATCAATTATTACATCCATGTGGACCAATTTGAAATGTGTACTTTGACTTTTAAAATCCAGTCTGACTATAACATGCCGAGTTGATGATTAACAATGACACACTGTCTGGAAAGTCTACTTCTCACTTCAGTGCTTTGGTCACCTATACCTTTACATTAAAGTAATATTAAAGGTTCATGCACAACCAAACACAGGCTACTCACAGTTACATTTTTCGATTAAAAAAAAACAATTTTATTAATCTTTATAACTGTTACGTACTAACCACAACATCTACAAAATCTCTAGAAAAATGAGTTGTACGTCAAGCCGAATGCTTTTTTTATTCAAATAAAACAGATGCGCAATACAGTACATACTGTTGTAATCGCTCGATAAGGTAGGAAGTTAAATACAGTCGAATCGCTCTCGCGAGACAGTGATGTCATGACATGCCGATCGCTCTGCCGTCTGCGCATCGCCGATATCGTACTGTTCCCATCTTCTCATTGGCCATTACGACGTGCACTCGGTTTAGATCAAAATAAAATAAAATAAACAAGTTTTGGGTTAATCCTTTGCTTTAGGTCACGCTTCCCTCAAACCAAGCGCGCCTAAACGTGCTGTATTAAGTCTAACAAACATCGTTAGCATGAAAGTAATTACAGAGGAAACATTTAACGGAGTAGATGCCACAAGACAACATGACTTCCGCTCTCAATGCGATGCGAGTTTGTTTCCTCTCTGCAGCTCATTTCTTACAATATCTCTGCAAACCATGACGACAGTCGCATCTGCAAGTTAACTAAAACATATAAGATGCTAAATCAACATGATACTAATGCATTCTTATTTCGCTGCGACGCTTAGATGAGATATTAGGAGAGCATGGGTGTGTCCTCAAGTCTAATCCTCCATTTCACTACTATATAAGCATGCATTGTTCAACTGCCAAGATTAAATTCTGAGTTGACATGGCAACGTGTTTCTACTCACCTCCCTTGATGCAGTAACGGTGGTGTAATACAGTTTGATGCCCATCGCGGATCTTATGTGTCTACGTGAATGTGAAGGCGATCGGTTCCCTGTTCTCTTGTTCCTGCAGTCGCTCGTTCCGCCACCGAGACCCGCTATTCTCTCATTTAAAGAGACAGTAACTTGTTTTTGCATACGGCTGCTTACTATATTTGGTTAAGTACTTGCTCACCGATGTGAAATAAATGATAAACATGTTAAAAGAAATCAATAGTGTATGTTAAAAAGAAAAGATACAAAAAATTGTTGTAAAGATTTGAGGTTTATTTTTAGGGTTGACCAGGCAGGATTAAAAAGAACACATCCAACATTTCAATCAGAATAGTAACAAGTCATCATATATATTTGATTCATAATATATTACAAACAATCATAGTAAGTCAATATATGGTCGTCATACAGTAAATTACTTTACAGAAAAACATTTTAAGAGCATAACAGAACGTTTGTGCCTCTTTGATCTGTTCATGAGTTGTGTATTCGCTATAGTATGTGGACGATGAGTCTGAAGACAGGAATTCATGCAAAGAAGATGAATTTTCCTTAATTGTGAATTCACAAGTGAATGGAGAGAACAGACGGATAACCAGTTTTCTTGCAGAAGAGTTTGGCCAATCCAAACTGGGCTGGCAATTCAGGGATTGGCCAAATAAAAGTGAGATAAATCTTTTAACTAAGGTAATAGATCCATGGCCGTAGCCTAATTGAAAGCATATTGATATGGTTATTTCATGACAAATCAGAGGAAATCTGCAACCCAAGAAGCCGTCAAATGTAAAATATTCTACCAGAAATTACCAGTACAGCAATAACACTTCATGTGAGCTACTCATTAACAACAAAGTATTTAACTTGTTTTATAATCAACAGCAAAAATGAACAATATTTAAAACTAGTGGTATGCACACTAGAGACAATCGTAAGATAACATAACTGAGAAACTTTTGCTCAGATCAAAAAGTTCAGATAAACAATGTGGATGTGGGTCAGTAAGCTCCAAGATTTTAAAATGATACTCGATCAGCAAATTAAATATGTGATGTAATGAAGTCACGTAGCACACCACTGTCATACAAATAACAATATAAAACATGTATGATTGAAGTGGTCTTTTTAAAACATGACACAAACTCCCAATGTGGTTTCACAATACAAATGCCTAAAGTAACACTTATAAATGGGGGAAGTTCGTTTACTTTTCCAGATAAGGTTTATCTGTGTGTTGGCAGTGGTGGGCCAATCCAAACGTACGTATAATGCTGAATCGGAAAGGAAACGGCCAAAAATGTGTTTCCTATTACTATGCTACATTCAAGATCTGCTTGTTTTCCATCACTTTTCTGGAACACGCTGTTTGTTTATATTACGCATAATGACATACAATTTTACCATCAGGCCAGACATAAGGAAACATGTAACCTGACATAAAGCTAACACATGAGGGCAGTAAAACATCTCTTAACTAGTCAGACAACTGTCAGAACTTTAACAACATTAATATATATATATATTATAAACAGCTATGTATTGAAATTACCTTCACGTGTTTAAATCATCTTTTTAAGGTGGCCTATCTGGAGTTTCTCATAAAAGTGTTTTTATGTTATCTGCTTGATAGTGTTTATAAAAATATGCATTTTATAAAATGAAAGATGTATATAAAAAAGTTTGTAATTGTACATATGTGATCTTACAACTTACATTTTGTTGTGTAATTAGTACAGCGATTTTGCAAAGTTTGCATGTTCCTGGATCTTCACATTTTGTTGTCTAACACACACAGACCTAACCAAATCTCTCACCCCACAGTCTCAAAATCGCAGTTAGAAATGGTTTTCTACTTCATAAACCTGTAACCAATCACATTAGACCGAGTGGATCACGTGGGTCTGTGTCAGGGACGTGCCATGAGGCGGGGAGAACAATCCTTTACCCCTGACTGGAAAAGCACAGTGTTAAAGGACTAGTTCACCTTCAAAGTGAAAATTCTGTCATCATGTACACGCCCTCTTGTCATTTCAAACACGTATGACATTCTTTCTTTTGCGGAAGACAAAAGAAGATATTTTGAAAAATGTTGGTAACCTATTGTAACCAATGCAAGTGAATGGTGGGCTGTTAAGAACCTTCTTCAAAATATCTCCTTCTGTGTTCTACGGTAGAAAGAAAGTCATAGAGGTTTGAAATGACTAGAGGGTGAGGAGATGATGAATCTAGAAAAAAAGTTAAACTGAAGCCCCGCCCCTAACCCTGGAGGCAAATCTTACTAAAATGTACGAATGAGATGATAAGAAATCTTAAAGATGATCCAAAATTAGCCACATCGTAAAATAGTTATGTTTTTGCAGGGATTGTGTTGGACATTTTGGCTTCACTTTTCCACAGTGGAAGTATACGGGGGATGCGTCATCCATCTTTTTATGGTCTATGGAAAAGCTTTTACATCCTGAGATATTTTTCTGCACAAGATTAAAATTTAATTGAAATAATGATCACTTTAATGTACCACAATCTTATGATAATTATATTACTACTGGATGCAAAGCCATCCACCTTCAATAAAGGTGCTAATCAGTTGTTTTACTTTGTTTTATCCCTGAACAATGTTTTAACATTTGCAATCATATACATGGCTATTAGAGCACAGGTGAGCAAGGTTAACACATACAGATAAACAAATAATGATGCCTCCCTGTCGGCGTGGAAATGAATGTAGATGTGTCGTCGGTTGAGGAAGTCCAAATATGAAGCGTGAATCTGGCAGAGGGTACACAGAACCAGCAGCACGTGGAATATTTGATGACCCTGACCCAGGAAGTCACAGCGACCTGGGAACCAGCACTGAGGTAAAGGGTGAGTAAAGAAAAAAACACTAGAGAGAAAAAACACCACTTGGCCAAAGTGGAAAGTCAAAGCAGATGTGCTTCTAGAATCACCCCATTTCCAAGATAGTAACCAAAGGCAAATACGATGAAACACAGGACTGCTATCCCAACTATAAGCTATGGCTGAAGGCACCACTTGGCTAACTTTCCGAACCCAGTGAGGTAGGGTGTAATTCCAGTACGTTCCATAGCAGCAGAAAAAGCAGGACAGACAACACAGTAGGCTAGCAACAGGCATGAAAAGGCCTTGGACATGCTCATGCCAACTTTCCTCGATAGCATAGTAGTAATGGGCCACTGCGCTCCCGTACTGATACAGTGCCACACCTACATAGTCCAGGAAGAAGAAGGCATAGTGACAAACTTCAGATTTTGCTGCCAACAAGTGGGCCAACGTGCTGAAGGTCATGTAGGCAACGGAGGACAAGAGAAGGATGAGAAGAGCCCAGGAATGAGGGTCGTTAATGAAATCTACCGTCTCTGTGAGCTGTGCTGTCCTTGTCAGGACCACTAGCGCTCCTAGTAGGTGAGTCCAAACATTTATCGTCTCGTTGTGACACTGTAAAAGAGACCAAAAGTAATACTGCCAATTTCGGTGGAGCGGCCGGTAGCCAGTGTGGACGTATCGCTCACGGAAAAAATGAGGAACCTCTGTGTCACTTAAAGTGTCAGGCATGCAGGGCATCACCTCTGCAAACATCTGAGGAAACCGCCTCACCTGCTGCAGTGAGGGTCTCGCGATCTTCTCCATAACAGTTGCCATAGTGATTTCTAGCGGACCAACCAGAAATATCAAATGAATGGAAAATAAGCAATCCATGCAGTATAAAGGAATTCACCGCAAAAGTCTCTCATTTATTTACCCGCATTCCATCCCAGTGTATTATGCGTCAAACATTTATGAATTGACTGGACTTTTATGATGAGAAAAATTCCTTATGTTTCCTTAAAAACTTATCAAGGGCATCTAATGAAACATCATGTTATATTCCAGTGTACTGACCAGTTTAAAGTATTCCAGTCTTCAGCGAGGGACACACTTGTGTTCTAGGGAGAAAATAAGGAAAGTGAGAAATTAAAATTAAACAATAAAAAAAAAAGAAAGTCAATCCTTCCTCGACCCTTTTCAGAACATTAAATACTTTTTACACTTCTCTGTTTTTCTTTAACTCTAAGCAACACCGGGAAGGATATTGTGGTGTTGGGCTTTCAAAATAAGTTAACACAATCAGGAAATCTCACATTTGCTTCACTTGAGCTGGTTCCTGTAATCGTTTAACGTTTAACTATTAATTCATGTATTTTCGTTATTTAAAATTTTTGATTTAAAATCTTTTTTTAAATCACGTTTTTCTAATACACCTGTGTCCCCACCCTCTCTTCACACCTAAGCATGACAGAACTTCAATACTTTGAAAAAACAAGTCTTAATAACAACAGGTAAAGCTAAAGTAAAAATATGGCTCATTCAGACGAGAAAACATACACAACAAAGAATTTACAAATGACCTTTTTCATTACGAGATGCAGCAACTGTAAAGTCGATGAATTATAGTTGTTACAACTACAAATCGAACATGTTGCACTTCTAAAAATGATTGACACCAGCATGACATTTTCCGTCATTGGACGAACAAAAAATCAGACACAATGGCCAAAAGACGAATTATACATTTGTACCGGCCTACCTCAACCAATGTCCTCCGCAAATCTTGCACCACAAATAATATTCGAGATGAAGCTGACATCCAATGTGAACGAAAGGAGAACTTGCTTGTGTATAATCTCTATTCGTCACGCCTTCTGCCTTGGACGCACTGCACAAAATAGACGCACTGTTATACAAAAACATTCCATAAAATTAGAAAAAGAAAAATACCGTTATTATATGGAGGATCTTTGGAGGAACAGGATTTTGTACATTTGCAGACATATCTTATTTTGTCTGAAATAGCAGTTAGTCACTGACAATTTTCTTAAAATATGCGTCTTTTTAATTGGCTGCTAATCATGTATAGGGCCTACTCTCCGAAATATGTCCTTTAATCTTATAATACTTTTTTTGATGACAATTCTTGCAGAATAATACACCATGTCACCCTAACTCTCAAATGAAACTATTGGAGAATTAGGCTACTTAGTGTTTTTCCACAATTTTGCACTCTTGCAAATCAGCTTTACAAAAAGTAGATTTAAGCAGTAGAGATATAAGACAAAAACAGTATAGAAATAAAGAAATTATATAAAAAAGGACGTTTTAAAATACATTTTTACTTTGTATTGTAATACACATTGTTACAAATTTGTACATTAACACCGTCTAGAATTGTATTCAACATGATACAAAATAGCAAATTTCAGACCATTTTAAAGAGACATAGAGCCTACCTCCAAACACATCTTTGGGGACAATCGCTTTTATGGTAGGCCTTCAGTACACTTGAAATATTATCAAATAAACCACTTTCACGGTTAAAATTGGTGTTGTGTCTTTCTGAGTGCATAAAAATGGTTCTGCCCTGATCTCGTGGTTCTAAGTTCTCAATCTCACTGCTTGACCATATCATCATAGAATATTCTTGTGGAACGTGGTCTTTAAGAAGCCAAGAATACTAAGCTCCTACCTCACAGATTTTATTTGTGCACAATCCATTTCTTACCTCAAAATCACTTCCCCTTGATGCACTTGCATCCAAAACCAAATGGACCGGAGCAGATACTGACCTCCAATAGACTATGCAGAAAATGTTAGCCTTTCAGTATGACCCCCTTCCCGTGTGTTTAGGATGTTTAGAGAAAGATTGGATTTATCTGTGGTTGACGATTGGATGCAAATCAGGTCTGAGACTCAGCTCATGCACTTTTTAAACATGAGCTGGCACCTCACATTTACATGGATTGCAGTGGATGGCCTTTTCGCACACTTTGATCTCTTTCTCCACCTTTCCTGTCCCATATGGGTCTGCCCCTTCAAAAGCATAAGTTAATCTTGAGACTTACAAACTCTTGCTGATTCTTATCAAATGTTTATTTTCATGCAGCCCTATAAGATCCTATCTCTCCACCTGTCTTACCCTCCTCCAACCACATGAAGGCACCAGTGTTCTGACTTCTGGGTGTCCATCCACACCTGTAGCTCAGTGGAACACATGAACTTCAGAATATATAAGGTGAGTCTCAAATAGCATGCTTGAAATGCACTATAATATGGCTGGTGAGACAATTACACTTCAGTCTGACTGTGACATGGCCTGGTTTAACAGACAAGGCAACAAAGCGTATGACAGGACTATGCACAAACTGATTTTTAATGTTTGAAGTTGACATCATAAAGCAGCTATGTGCTCAATTTTAAATGATACCGTTCTACAATTTATATACATTCATACATTGTGCATAGGTGAAGTGAATAGTGTATACTCTTAAAAAATATTGGGTCAAAAACACAACCGTTTGGGTTATAAATTAACCTTGGCTGTGTTGACCCATTGCTTGGTCAAATATCAACATTCTCTGGGTTAATATAACCATTTTTGTCCCAGAATTGAGTTAAAATATGTGCAGAATTCAGGTTAAATATGTTGCAGTGCACCATAAAACCTCGAAAGACCTCCCAATACCGTGTAATAGCTTCTCTTTAAACTAACATTGGTCAACATAAAAAACTAAATTATACTGTATATGCTTTATCTTGAAAAAGCAACAATTGTCAAAGCACATGCCCATGGTGACTGTCAGAACAAAGCCTCCGTAAAACATACAGTATGTAGTTATGCAGTTTGATCTTTTAGCTTAAACCTTTGTGTATATTCAAGTAGGGCAAAATAGTCTGTTCTAGGTTGAAAAACCTTCCCACAAGAAAATGTTTTTTAAAAATGACAAAGAATCATAAAGTTGTTTATTTTAACATTACATTTTCCAGCATTTTTATTATGTGGAGTAGAGTGGACAGGAAAATGTCACCTTTTGGGTTTATGTGACCTTTAACAACCTAGAAAAACAACACAGAAAGCCATCGATTTTAAAAATAGTTCTTGTCCTTTTAAAGACTGTTCTCATTTATTCCTATCTCACCTTTACACCAGAATCATAGAATGCCCGAATATATTACCCGAAATAATCTTCTACTCTGTTAATGTTGTCAAATTCAGTTTATTTTTACAAAATTTCAGGTATTAAAGCGGGCGTAACACATGGGGTTTCTGCCAATCTCATATTAATCTTGAGTACCTATAGAGTAGTACTGCATACTTCGTATCTTCGAAGAGTATTTAGTTTGATCACATTTATAAAAGATAGACACAGCTTTACGATTGTTTCCGAAATCATACGGCGCGTGCGGGGGGGAGCGGCAGGCTGAACTAAAGCACATGCGCACCCATTGTCAACAAAACACACACATCAGTTTCACTCACCGCATGCGGTTCATGTCCGGCATCTTTTAGCGCTGTGACGGCTCCATATATCAGTTATAAACGGTCTCCAAATCCAGCGTTATATTACATTCATCACCCAAATGCAGTGAACAAACAAACACCTGAACTTCGCGAACGTATGCTCTCTTTCTCTCCTGCTTACAAGTGAAAGTGACGTCTGCGCATGCTCTTTCTCCTGCTCTCCTTGCGGCCGTGTGCTTTTCCGGGAGAGCTGTCCAATAAGGGACTAAGAAAAAAATTGTTTCGAAACAGTTTTATATGTTCGAAAAAAACTTTCCGAAACCTGTACGATCGCTGGGGGAGTGTATCGAGAAATACTACGTAATCTGCCCAATTCGTTTTTTGACAAGTGGACCATGTTAAGCATGAGAAGACAGCACGTTTAACATGGTGAAGAAGTCAGAATGCATGAAACACCGTTGCAGGGCCGCTTCAAGATAGTTATTTTTTATTATTGAAGGTTTCTATATTATTCACACATCGGTGATGTTGTGTGCAGAATCCGCAGATGCAAATAATGATGGATCACACAGTTTTACAAATGATTTATAACCAATCCTAAATGCCGGATAAAGAGGTTCAGTGAATGTGGTCTGGAGTCTGTGAATGAGGCTCATTTGATCAGAGATGCTGTAGAACGACAGTGTTCCTGCACTGTGATCTACATATACACCTACTCTACTGGATCTGCACTTGACAGGGATTATAGTCTGTTTATTATTGTGCCAGAATGAGTAACTGGAGGAAGAGCAGTACAAACCCCAGGACTGATCATTACATCCAAATCCACACTCATCACCCCCTCCCTTCCTGCTGATGTTTTTATATGACACTGATATATAAACACACAACTCAAATCACTCCCGCCCCACTCAAGCTCCCAGTAACAGCGTCCACACACACTCTCTCTACACAACACCTGAAAAAAATTATCAAATCTGTCTGGATGATCGGGATACTGCTGGAGTGCGCCAGTGAAAGTGATCTTTCTGTTTCCCTCAGAGAGACTGAGATTTGTATTCACTGTGTTTGGATCCAGAGTGAGTTGACAGGAGTCTAATGGGGACAAAAAGATCAGTTAAATATCTTGTACCCAAATTTGAACATGTCCCGTGCAATGTATCAACAAGCGTGTTTTGTGTAAAAGCAATGCATTACGATACTGTTACTTTACAGAACCATACTAATAGGGTATTTGTCGAACATGCTAAATCGGAAAACAAGTCTTGTTACATTTGCTCGTCAAGTAATATTGAAATGTCAAAACTTTTTATATCAATACGAAGATATTATGGACATGGACTAAGTTTGTTTTTAATATCTTTTTTTAAAGGCATTTTGAGTAAAACAGCTTATTGAGCGCATACAACAGATTGTTGTGTTTGTGTACATAATAACTTACATTGTAGGAACTCTTTTCGGATCTTAGGAACAATGTTGTGGTCTGTGGAAATCAGCAGATATAAACCGTGTAAACAATATCTGCCCTCATTACTGACTTCTGATTTCTGACATAATCTCAGATTTTCTACTGATGTACTTAATTATTTGGGTTGATGGATGTGAAAACGTGCACAGTGTTTCACCTGAACTCTTTTTTATCTGCTCCTGCAGTTTCTGTCTCAGCTGACAGACAGATTCTCTCACACCATCGAAAGAACATTGAAAACTGTCAATGGTGTTTTCTGAAGGTTCAGGAGGTGGAGAAAGAGACTGAAAGCTCTGCAGAAACAGAAATAAGAAACTATTCACCATCTATAGGTTGTTTGCAATCACGTGGTTTTGATGACACGTGAAGTGCAGCTGGAAGGCAAGAAGTGACTCCATCGGAATTCACAATCTAACACCTAAAATACCTATACGCGTTGTTTGTGGTTGTTCAAATCGATCAAATCGTATCAAAAGTTGTTGTTAATGAATTTCAGTCAAACCTTACTTGTAATAAACATAATAAACTTCACTGTCAATGTTTTCGTAGATCTGTTACCTGCAGGAAATGGATGTCACTGTCTGTGTATGAAAGCTGCTCCAGTTCAGTTTCTCTCCTCTTCAGATCATCAATCTCCTGCTCCAGTCTTTTCAAGACTCCTTCGGCTCGATTCATTGCAGCCTTTTCCTGATCTCTGATCAGCTGTGTTAATGTGATCAGTTCAGTAAAGATCCTCTTACTGTCCTCCACTGCTGTGCGTGCAGAGAGCTGTTCGCACACACATCACAATCAGCTCTTATACTGCTACATCACACAGGCTTCAATAAAAGATCATTAAACTCACTTTATGAGACTTCATAGCCTCTCTTAGCTTCTGAAGATGTTTCTGTCTCTGCTGGATTCTGTCCTGGATGACTCTTTGTGTCTCCTTCATGTTTATCTGTTGGACAAAGAAAACAGCAATGTGACAAAACTGTGTTGTAAAAAAAATAGCAAAACATTTTTACAAAGTTTTGCAATATTTCCCACATTTGATGTTTTACATGAACCCTAAACTTAATGACAGCGTTGCTACATAATTGTCCCCGGGGAAAAACCACTAGGACAAGTTGAGTTATTGAGCCCGATGAAGGCAGGTTAAGAGCCACCTGCCTCATCAAACATATTGAAAATGAAAACAAAAACTACTGGCAAACAACCAATGCCATCACAGAAAGAGTAAAGCAAGTCAATTATTATTCAGTGATGTAAGTATATATGAAAAGTTTGGTTCCAAAATGAGATAATTCTGTTAACAGAAAATGTTTATTATGTGTTTTTTTGTGTGTTTTATTGCGTAAGTTGGCTTGGTTTTTTTAGTTATTATGGTTTCAATCCAAACAAAACAACTGGAGTTTGATTGATATTAATTGGAATGCACAATAAAAAAACATGATTTTTAAAGGGGCCATTATTTTGCTTTAACAGTGGATGTTCATGTTTCTAGTTTCAAAAAACGCTTTATATTTCACATACTGTATTTCAAGTCTATTGTTCACCGCTGTCCCTCTTCTCACAAAACGACTGGATTTTTTGGGGGTTATATAAAGTCCTTCCTTTCCGAAACACTCTGATTGGTAAAGCTGACCAGGTCTGTCGTGATTGGATCCCCGCTTAGAGCGTGTGTGTGAAGATGTCCAACCCACACCATATCAGCGAGCTTCAGCTTCCGTTGTGATTGGTCGGTTCTGCTCTCAGTGCACGTGTATTCATAAACTTTGGCTTTTAACAATAAACAGTAACAATGGCGTCAACTTCACTTCGTCAGTTAAAAACATGTGGATCGATTGAAGTGTAACAGAGGTCTGCTAGTACATGTGCAAACGTCAATCTTCGTTAGAGATCGTGATTTTTATTCTACTATGGCGAAGGAAATGACACTGGACCGATTGGGTCAGACCGGTTATATTAACACTAATAACAGAAGCGTTAGTTTTGCCTTTTAATACTGGATCTAAGATGGATAATAAAACAAGCAGATTGACTAGGAGACATTTGCAAGTAGGAGTTCAAAGGACGTTTCATAGAAGTGTTTTAGACACACACACAATATCAGTGTATTACACAGAACAGCTTTCATAGACGATGTTAAAGTCATGGAAGCTGTTATTTGACCGTTGGTTATCTTACAATGTGTGTAGCTGAATTCTTACTACCAGCTGTAGGACTGTGATGAAAGTGAAAGTAGTTTAGCGCGTAGCTCAGTCAAATTTTTACGATCTCTGATAACCAAACACAACTCCATCGGCTCTTCCTCTTCTCTAAAGAAGGCATCGCCCCATTTTCGGCGTATTCCCTTGGGGCGGAGGTTATTAAAAGCACTCGGAATAGTGACATCATGTACCCGGGAAGTAGAGGGCTGTAGTCCGATTCCAGCAGTTCTCTGTATTCCTTGAAAAGAGAATTCTGTTAAAGACAATATCTCTCTTGGCACTGAACTTTGAGCTTTATCGTTTTCCAGGTATTGTTTATGCTCTAACAGCAAGATTACACACTATCTAAAGTTCGAAAATTGGCATCACGGGGAATTGCCCCTTTAAAAAAAGTTCTCTCACTTTGGAACCAAACTCTTCAGATATATTGTGCACCCCTGTTTCCATCTTAAAGGGTACCTGACAATTAAGCCTTGTTTGGCTTATTTGATTAACATTGGCATTAGCTAGATTAGCTACACTTTTACTTTTTTTTTTAAACAAGAGTGACCTGCACTTTTTGTTTGCATAAAATCCCATTTTCTTAACCTTCTTTAAGCAAGATAAACATTCTCTTCTGTTTAGCCTTTCCTCATTTAAATCTGAACATTAACTGCACATTTTTAAATGAACTTTTCTTCTAATAGCTGAATTCAATGTGTAATTCTCAGTCTATACCTCTTTCTCTTTCCTCTGTGCCGCAGCTAAAACAGTATCATGGTTTTTGTGTTCATCCATAATGCACAGCATACATATGCACTGCTGATCAGTACGGCAGAAAACCTCCAGCAGTTTATCATGTTGTCGACAAATCATCTCCTGGAGTCCCTCAGTGGCATCAGTCATTTTGTGTCGCTTGCCTGGACGAAATTCCTCATGGAGTTTAAAATGAGTTTGACAATAAGATTCCAAACACACCAGACAGGATTTGACAGCTTTTTGCTTCCTTCCAGTACAGACGTCACACTCTACATCTCCAGGTCCCACGAAACATAATTGAACATCAGATCTTAGTGTCGTCTTCTTCAGTTTCTCTACCACATCAGCCAGCATAGTATTTTTACCTAAAGCGGGTCTTGGATTGAAGGTCTGTCTGCACTGAGGGCAGCTGTAGATTCCCTTCGGGTCCTCGTGATTCCAGCAGTCTGTAATACAGCTCATACAGTAACTGTGTCCACAGGGAATGGCCACTGGATGACTCAGAAGGTCCAGACACACTGGACAGCTGAACTGTTCCACTGAAAAACTAGCTTCTGCCATTTCACTACATTAATAGCATTACATATGCAACAGCTCAACAACAACAACTTAAGTTTCTATTTCCATGAATTGAGCTTCCTGGTTTTTGTGTTCGAGACATGCGCAAAAGAGGTGTGTCTTAAACTAGAAATTCACATGGTACAAGTCCACTAGGTGTCAGTTTAATACAAGAGTAAGATGACGTTGCTGTTTGCCAGGTCAAAAATCTTTACAAACTATAACAATAGGAAAACTAATAGTAAATGCTATGACACTTACAGTAATTCCACACTGCTGTCTAATAACTGCATATATTAGTGAAATACACTCAAAAAAAGGTGCTTCAAAAGGTTCTTCGATGCCACATAAGAACCTTTTGGTTCCATAAAGACCCTTTAACATCCGAAGAACCTTTCTGTTTCACAAAAGGTTTTTTGTGGCGAAAAAAGTTCTTCAGATTATAAAAAAGTAAGAAAGGGATTGTTCTTCAAAGAACCTTTCACTGAATGGTTCTTCTATTGCATCGCTGTGAAGAACCTTTTAAGCATCCTTATTTTTAAAGGGGTCATATGGCGCGAATACGTGTTTTTCTGTGTCTTTGGTGTGTTATAAGTTGCCCGTGCCTGTATTAGACACGTGAAATTGCAAAAATTAAAGTGTCCGAGCAAAAGATGCATTCTATCTAAAAGCGAATGCTCACCCAGACCTGCCTGAAACGCCTCGTGTAACCACACCCCACAAATCTACGTCAGTTTGTTGTATGATTTGACTTAAACCGCCCAAATGTGAAGGCAAGTAAGGTGGGCGTACCTGTCAGTACAATTGAAGAGGAACCTGATGTTCCAAATATGGTAAGAGGCGTTACATATCCGTCAAACGCTTGCAGTATTTGACCAATCACTACGCACTGGTTAACTGGCCAATCATAGCACACCTCGCTTTTCAGAGCCATGAGGTTTGTAAAGAATCTGCGTGTTTCAGAGACGTGGGGCAAAGAGGAGATACAAACATGCACGGTATGTGGAAAATGGAAAAGCCGTTTTTGAACCTTAAATCGTGTATACACATTACATTACATCTAAAACAAACAATAATATTTGTTTTAGCCGCGTCATATGACCCCTTCAGGAGTGTACGTTCTCAAGATTGCAACACCAAATGTAAGATGACCCCTCTCTCCTTTTACCTCGGGGCACTGCATAAGTAATTTCACCTTAACCATATGAAATGATGCAAATGGATCATACAATATGAACAAAAATATTTCAACCCATTTGTAATAAAATATAATTTATTAACAAAAGATATGCAAGAACAACTAACACCACCCTAAATATACTAAAACTAAATGATTGTAAGGATAGAGAATACAGTGCAAGAAACAGGAACTACAGATGAAGATGCCTAGAAGTGTAGGTTTACTGTCCTTAACCTTGTTTAACCTTGTTGCAGATGTTTTGCAATGCTAGACAAGAGAATGAACTGTTATGCCTCTCCGGGTGGGAGACTCAGAACTTATCTGTTGCAGTCTCTGTGGGAGACTTGAAACAAAGAGTGTCTGTTGAAATAGTACTTTGATCCCTCTAAGATAGGAAAGATTGGAGTTTGGTGTTTTTGTTGCTGTTGCTGTTCAAGTGCTGTGATTGGCTGTGGATGTCAGAGAAGCCTTGCAAAGGATCCCAGCATACATCAGGCTCTACAGGAACCCTGAGATGGCTAACTCACACTGACAAATACATTCAGGATCTCCCGGCAAAAGGCAGTCTCCAATTCAACTGACTTGAATGTTTTCAGACTGTGAGGACCCAGAGCCAGTCGGCATATGGATATGTTTTACCAGATATACCACAATGATAAGGGACTTCCTAATTTAGATCAATTAAATTTTAGACAGTATTGCCTCTTACATCTCATGTTTGAAAAAGGCTTATGTAAAAGCTGGTTGGAGGGTAAAGGAGTGATGTCATTATTTTCAATGATGTTCAACCTGTACGATTAAAAAAAAGTGTTTTAAAGATGTATGACTCTTTAAATACTTAATGTCATTCTTTGAGAGTGGAAGAGCACACTAGAGGGGGCTCTTCCCCTATAAAACCAGAGCTTTGGGTCTTTTTACCACAGTTATCAACTTTTCCAGTTAAATAGTTTTAATTTTCAAATTTGTTCAACAAGTTTACGTGTACTGTTTTAACTAGCAAAGCATAGCAACTATGTGTAAGTGTTATATATTTACACAAAGTAGTGTATTACCATTACTGTGGGCCAAGATGCTGGAATAAATTCCATTGCTCCTATGAACCCTACAGGGCGCAGAGAATGGATGAACATTCAGACATCTAAACTAAGATGTTCTATGAATTTAATCTTACAGATCCCGAAACACTAATCTCGTTTTTCCCCCTGCCTCTATTATGCCCCTTTAAAGTTCCCAAAAGACCTCATTCATGATAACAGTATTTCCCGAATATCCAACTCACACAACTACTGTATTAAGTTCATTGCAAACATTAATGTGACCTTTTAAATGGCATTGCTTCACTGCTTCACAGGAAGACTCAATTAACCTTTGTACATATGGCTGAGGTGAAGGTTATTATTTTATGCCATATAAATATAGATGCTCCCCCTGACATCCCTGTCGGTTGCCCACCAAGGATGATATATGTGAGATCAATTCAAAGGTCCACAAACTATACAATACAATCATTAAAAGGGCAGTTACTCTCGAAGGACTTTTTCTGGTTGGCGGGTCTTCAAATGATACTGTGTGATCATAAACAATGGTTTTTGTGACTTTAACCAGCCTCAATGTCAATTCGTTAGGAAAATAATTTTGAATAATTTCCAATAAGCACAGAAATGAAAAAGCCAAGAGGGATAAAACATCTCAGAAGTGGAATGATGATGTATATTTGAAAGTTACGGACACTGCCCGGCACGCTTTCCGCCCTAATTGGGTTGGATGCTGCAGGCAGAAATTGAAATGGCATTTTCGCAGAAGAACTCCTCCAGCTAGCAGCCTTCGTTTATCAATGTCTTCCTGCTTTTGCTGAGTAGTTTGTTTTCGCTGTGTGCACCATATATCACCTGTCAGGTGTAATGGGGGCTAGTGAGGGGCACACATGGCTGCAGAGCATTCCCATGAGCCTATCCTCTCATTCTCTTGCCTGAATACAGCTCCAGGGAAACCTAGGGTTAATTGGTGTATCATTTGAGATATATGCAAGTGCACTGTTAAACATTCAGAGATGATTTTTTACTCTTTTGCTGACCAATTATGACCGGGAAAAGAGGTAAAAAAAACATTTTAACTGTCACTGTCAAACAGTTTTTAAAGAAATGACAGCATGTGGTGTCATATGGTGACTACCACACTATACAGACAGATAACTATCGTGGAGAAATACATGTTACACAGTTACATATGTGTCCTTGGCTGGATGAAAATATTATTTTACCTTTTCGTAGCCTACTGACGTTACAAAATAATGTATTTTTGTTTCAATAAACAACCAAACACATCAAAATAAATTGGTTTTACCTAGAATGTTATTTGGTGGTGTGTTAAAGGAATAGAATAAAATGTAAAAAGAAAACTTTTCAATTAATTTAAGAATAAAAAAAAACTATTCATTCATCTTAATAGGTAGCATTAAAACATTAAGGTTGTTTGATTGCATGGACACACACATAGGGCCCACTGATACACTGTAAGGGATAAAAATGCAGTTTCTTTGGGAAAAAAGCATCGGATAATGCATAAATGCTATTTCTGTATGAGTTCTATGACCAGTCCCACTTATAACATTTATGAATTCATAACAAGGACGTCAAAACTAAAAAGATGTAATGTCTACATGTTCAGTGTAACAAAAAATAAACACTCAAATTATAAATGGGTTAATATTAATACATTTGTATCTACATTTATATATTTACGTATGGACACACACGTGCACATAACAGTATTTTCAGAAATATATGCATAGTACAATACAATATTAGTCGCTTTGAATAAAAGCGTCTGCCAAATGCATAAATGTGTTACATACGCAAATCTTCATGTATTTATTGCATCGTTTGAGAGTGAAAGTGATTTTTTGGGGATTTTTGGGCTGCGCAAGCCGTTCGCCTTATGATATCAAAGCACCGCGAGAGCGATCAAAGAGCCGTGCTGTAGACTAGCTCTCGCGGTACTTTGATGTCATACCCAGGTTGGTCTGCGCAATGACCAATGCACGCTCACATGCTGCAGTCTACGAAAGACCCCGGAAACGCGGCGCTCGCGTCGGCAGGGCGCCACAGCTTCCAGGAAGCGGAACGAATGAAGTTTATTCTTCACAGCTGCTTGATGGCGGATGTTGTCGAAACAGACGCCATGAAGAATTATAACATCGCGTTTGAGAGGATCGACCCGAGCGCGAGCCGCTACCCGTACTGTATCGTATGGACGCCGATCCCCGTGCTGTCGTGAGTGATTCTCCCATCCTCTGGTGGTCTCCCATCCTCTGGTGGTCTCGCTTCGTGTCGGTGTTTTGAAAGCGATACAGACACATACATGAAGTATGGACGCATTACAGTCGCGTCATCTGGCGCTTGCAGATTTGTTATTTTTGCGTTTGCGTTGCGTTGCGTTGCGTTGCGCTGACGGCAGTGAAAAACACGGAATGTGCGTTTTTTTCTGAACTTGTTTCCCCTCCAAGCCCGATCCGTGTTTTAAAGGGCTAGTTATCTCAGTAACCATGGTCAACAAATTGTGGTAGACTATTTGTAGTAACCTAACCCCAAAATGACCATGGTCCCTTTTCAGGAATGACAGTTTAACAATGAAATTTGTGGTAAAACAATTGTAATTGATTCGCCAAAATACATGGTTACTACACATGTACTGTAATCAAAACTCCCTATGGGTTAAATAGTGTTTCTTTAGCTCAACTGTTAAAGCATTGCTCTGGCAACACAAAGGTCACGGGTTCGATCTCCAGAGAACACATATTGGTAATGCAATGGAAGTCACTTTGGATAAAATCGTCTGCGTAAATTCATAGATTTACGGTTCACATAATAAGATATTTTTAAGAATGTCCTGCTCTTTTTCGTGCAACAAGTGTGAGTGAGGCCTGGGGCTGTTGAGCTCCAATAAGACAAAAAATCCACATAAAAGGTCATCTTATGTGCTATATTTTGTAGACAGGATCATTTCTAGATATTATCTTAGACTGAACGGGCTATGCATGCAATTATAGCACATAGATCCATATGAAGGCAAAAGGTTAAATGCTTCCCTACAACAGAAACCATTACAAAAGTTCTAATGGATTTATTGGTTTCATTTGGAAACTAATGATGTCTGTGGGTCTCTTCTGGCTTCTGTTGGTGTCATTTTATCTGGCCGTATGGTAGCTGTGATACTTGTATAAAGCAACAATGGCATTGCCACAGAACATGGTTTGGTAGCCTTGGGTTTGTGTCAAGTTGACTTACTATACTTTTGCTATTCACGTCCCAGAAATTCTGTGTGTATAATTTATAACAATAGGCCCTTTTCACATGACGTCACGCATCTACCGTTCTGCCGTGAAGCAGTGTATCGTTACTTCCGCTAGCGCCTCAGAATGGAGTTTACCAAGTCCCTTGCACAGCTGCCTCAAATACGGCTAGATGACGGACAACATCTTGCAGACAAATTTTCGCTAATGACAAGATCAAAGCTCGATAAAGGATACAAATACTTCGTTGAACACTACCTGTTTGAGTATGAAGGTAAGTGTTTTGTTTTTGTGTTAGCGGAGGTGCTATGATAAGTACTTGAATGAGTGTTCTGTCACTGTTGTTAAGTTCCAGCGCGACGGCAAAACAGAAGTACTTCTTCTTGTTTGTTGCAAGACGGATGTCATGATACACTGTTTTGCGAGAAGGCGGAAGTTAAGTGACGTCATTGTGAAAAGGGCCTATTTGTTGCCAACATGCCAGCTTTACTGAATTTCGTATATATTTGTCTGCGGATAGACCTTGAGCTGTGGTACTCGGTTGAATTGGATACAGCTGGTCTTAGCACAGTCCTCTGGTGTCCTCATCTGGAGATTTTTTCCAGTGTGGGCATCGTCACTTGCTTTGTTTTTTGTTCTCCTGAATTTGGGTCAGCAGCTCGCCCTCAAGTACACTCAGTGATAAATATGCATATAGACGAGACCATATCTGGGGTGTTGGCGCGTGCCCTACTCTACTTCAGAGCCTCAACTGTTGCTGTTTTATTCAAGATATTTATACGGTGTTATTTAAAGTACACATGTTACTTATACATTTTTAAATCACTTTGAGAATAATTCTGGCCGTGTGTCTAATCCACTTTCTGCTGTCCTTTGGATTGCTGGTGCTGCTGCCGCTTAACTTCCAAATGCAAAGAAAATAAGAATATTAACCAGCCGGGGAAGGTGGATTTTGACCAGATGTGTGATATGACGACAAGGACACTCGCTAGGTGGAACCCCTGTGCTCACTTATGTCCTCCTGCCAACAACACATGCAGCAACGTTCCTCTGTTGAAGTTAACGAGAACGTTTTTATTGATAGCTTGTTTTTTGACAGTGACTGGAGAAAATCAGATTTAATTTGAATGTGTAAGGTCAGTAATTGCCTCGGACAGTGACCGTTATTGAAAACGTGAACTTTAATAGAAGCAACCAGATTGGCCAACCTGTTCACACTCACTCAATAGATGGACGAACTGTCAGGATTACTTTCCGTAGCAGTTAAGTGGTCTGACATCCACACATACCAGATAAAGAAACCGAGCGTGTACAGTAAAGAGAAACTACATCTATACATCTCTAGATGCTTATACTGTATGTACTCGCATGCTGCATCCGAAATCTCATACTGTGACAGTACGTATTGAATTTGAATAAGTGCCTACCTATCGGCCGTTAAAACAGTACGTTCTATATAGTACGAGTGGGAGTAGTATGAATACATTTCGGAGATACTGCGTCTGCCATGTTTTATGGTCATGTCACCGTATGCTCTTTGACCTATGACGTATTAACAACAACCTATACGTGAACGTTGATAAAATCGTAAGTCACAAGGAATTCACAAATTTATTTTGTGGTTTTGATACCTTGACTCTTTAAAACCTCGGTATACCTTGGAACCGGTATTCACCCCATGCCTAGTCTATAAAGTCACAGAAATACTGTACAGAACCCCTCAATAAACAACTCCCAAAATACACAGCAGTTCGGTTTCTTTATAAAATCTAAACAATAGGCCAGTTGACAGCAGTTAACTATGACTGTGATACGTATGGACGAATGAGGAGAGCTCAGAAGACCCAGCTGTTGATCTGGGTTCAGTCGACCTCTCCTGAGGTTCAGTGTGTGCCGTTCAGGTTATCGTTCACAATGCTCAGCTTTTCTTTTCATCTCCCTCTGTTTTGTCAGGTCTATTAATGTAGATACTGTTGGTGGTAAAAATATGATATTGATTTCATTCATGGTTCAAGCTGTCAGACATGCCAGTTATTAAACGATAGTTTACATTAATAGAAAGTCGGCCTTTGATATGTCCTGCTACAACTTCCCATTCCAATGCAATTAACATAAATACATAAAACAACATTGTTTTAAAAGAAAATAAAAGTAAATGGGTTTTAATGTGACTTTAATCCTACTTGTTTCAGGTGGCTGTTTCCATTCATTGGGCATATGGGCATCTGCACCTCCGCTGGAGTGATCCGGGACTTCGCTGGGCCGTACTTTGTCTCAGTAAGTACAAGACCCACCAAAATAGTGTTTCTTTTTTTCTCTAATTCTGCCATAGCGTTTCAGGTTTTACAACTGATATTTATTTTTTCCAAAAATGATGCCAGTATCTAGAGATCAGTGTTTAATGTGTAAAGATAAATATTTGGCGCTGTACGGTTTGAGAGGCTGTGCTATTTTTGTGATTATAGTCAGGTTTAAATGGCATTGTTGCATGGGCATAGTCATAATTTTATATTGTCCTCTTGGGTGTAATTTATAATATTACTAAAGTTGTACTAAATTTACACTTTAATTTATCGCTATATTTATTAACAAATTAAGTAAAGGATAATCCAAGGCTAGCTGTGCATTAAATACTTTTTATGCACAGCTCTGAGGCAAAGAACCACCCGAATCGAAGTGCATTAAAATCCTTTAATGCACAACTAGCCGCGGATTATCCCAATTATACCATGGTCATTTGCCAAGTTTAATGCAAGTTAAAGTTTAATGGATTTAATTCAGATGTTTATGAATGAATGTAACGGGTCAGGGCAGACTGGCCAATTGCAGTACCGGGACTTTTTCCAGTGGGCCGCTTTTTAAATGTGGGCCTGAATGCGAACGGACGGAGTAGTATCCCCCGGAACGCAAGCGCCTCCAGACTCGCAAGGGCAACAAGTTTAGCTGCTGTTTCTGTGACCACTTAAAGGGATTACGAGCAACTTTTTGACCTTAAAGTGGTAGGACAACTTTTAACTGGACGAATTTTACTGCTGTTGCTTTAAAAGCAGCCTCCTATCGGCTGAAACTGCACTTGTAACTTTGGTGTTCGGGCCGGTACAAGCCCGCCTATCCCCTGCACAGTCATTTTTCATTGGAAACAATTGAAAAAACACGCCGTACGCCGGCAGAAACGCCTTGGTGGACACAGCCCCTAAGAATCTAGTTTGATCTATTAGTATAGCCCAGTAGTATAACCCGCGGGAGCCAAAAGAGTGCTTTAGTACATGCACAGTTATGAAGTGACGTGATGTTACAGCGGTTTCTGCCTAGTCAACAAATTCACGTGTATTGCGCTGCCCACATGGAAGCTTGTACAGCGGCAATATTTACGACATTTATAACAGACAATTGCGCTTATCAACCACATGGGGGAACAATACACCAAAACAGCTCGTTGTTGCTTTAAAGCGCAATGTCTGATTTGTGCAGGTGGGTCTGTGAGATATGATTACATTAATGGCAGTGCATTCATTTATAACAGTAATCAAACTGATTGGAACTACCTGTGCATTAAATGCACACCTTCCAGCCAATCAGAATGGAGTATTCAGACCATGGTATAATGGCAAATAACATGTCCACTGACACGTTACACAAAATTCACTTATAAGTCACTCAATATTATTCTATGACCAAATTATTGATCCAGGCCAATATATCGTCTGTCACTGCTCTGTCGCTGCATTTTATGAGATCCCAAACAGCCTCATGCTGACATGGAAGTTCAGTTCCCAGTGCTCTTCTAGAAAAGGTCCTCTGTCATTTTTTCCTATAAATTCCCATATCATTCAATTCCACTCCCACTGGTAATCACTAGAAAGTTCAATACTAGGTATCTTGGTAACCTTGCACAGACCTGTCCTATTATTTCCAAAAGGACAATCTTTACCTGTGCACGAAGGTGCTGAGCAGAGGAGGTATCATGCTGTAATATGACAAGTGATAAAAGCTCCATGTCTGTCCTGTGTAAGCGGTCTGGGTTACAAATTGCCGCCATCTCAGCCATTTCCACAGTTTTAGAGTCCTCTTGTTAAAAATAAATGGTTTTCTCCCAGAGTTCACCGTCAGGGAAAGTCTATCCCATAATGCACATGGTATTTAATAAAACCATGTGGCAGATTTGACTGCAGGTTCATAAATTGCAGAATCCTACACAAATTCAGACAAGCTATTCAAATAAAAGACAAGTTGATATAATATAATGGATTTAGGCTAGGACACTATCATTTTCCACAGAAATCTCTCAGACGCAAGACAGAAGCCAAAGGGAAACATCTTGGGTAGAGTAACACAAGAAGTGGTTATTTGACCTGCTGTGACACGGACCAGCACACTTTCAAGTGCACCGCAATCCAGTGCACTTAACTCTGCTCATGGCAGACAGGGACTAAAGCTTGTCATCGGGTTATCTGAAAGGATACTTCAGACTTTTTGTGAAATATAAACCATAATAGCTTTGAGGTTTTTGAAAAGAGTTGAATTTTGAAGGTGATTTTTCTATCGCTACTATTTGTGTGCAGTCCTGTTTCCACGTTGCTTCATGGGTAATGTTTGATAGCGCCATAGAGTCACATTTTACTGGGCCATAAACATATTTTCATTTAAAAAAATTCCACACTTTACCAAGTGCCAAATACATTTGGCAGATGGAGTTATGGAAAGGGATTATCATCTGGTTCTGATCAGATGCATAACATCCCGGGAAGCATCCTTATTAACGTGAAAACTCTCAAGATGCAAAGTTAGATTGATTTATTGAGAAACTTGTCTTTTTTTGCAGGAGGACAACATGGCTTTTGGAAGACCAACAAAGTGAGTTCGGGGAGCATCTTTTTGAAGTCCTGAACTGTAGAGGTAGACCTTATATGAGACATACAGTATAATAGACATGCTACATATTTTAACACTGCCGTTTTTTTCTCAGGTATTGGATGTTGGATGCAAGTAAAGTATACATCAGTGGATCTAACGCCTGGGACACGGCCGTTCACAATGCCTGCGAAGAGTATAAACAGAGAATGGTAATATGTGTGTTTCTACATTTCATTTCTAGAAACCACACACCTCCCGGGCAATTATTACATTTTTGCAGCGCCCGGGGATCGTTTTTATTAGTATACATAGTATGGTATACTCCTGACAATTATCTCTGTTCTTTGTCTAGCACAACCTATGTTGTGACAATTGTCACTCGCACGTTGCCATGGCTCTGAACTTGATGCGCTATGACAACAGCACATCGTGGAATATGGTGAACCTCTGTCTGCTCGCTCTCATTCACGGCAAACACGTCAGGTGAGGACATCTTAAGAGTTGGGTATGCAATGAACATGGAGAGATACTTTAAATATTTTAATTTCTTGGTTTAAAGGGATTAGTTCAACTGTCTTGTCTTCACAACATGTCTTCAGGGCCCATTTTCAGGCGTTTGGGTGCATGTCCAGTCTGCATACGGTGAAGAATCGTACAGCTACAGTATGTGAGAAACGTTTACATGAAATCAACTCTTAGGTGTGGATCCTATAGACCTAGATCTGCTGCCAACTTCACCCAATACCGTTGTCAAACCCTCTCCGCTGAATGATCAGACATAGTTCAGCGCTGAAGAATTGGGCCCAGTGCCCTGTTTTGGATGTCAGCTAAAAATGCCTGAGCACCTGAAACTGTCCACCCTGCAAGTTTAATAAGGGATTGTTCCAGACACGGCTTTCTTCAGAGAACCAGTTGCTGTCTGAGAACACAGTGCGTGTACGGCCATCAGGGACTAAGCAAGGGTAGTGTGATTTCAGTAGTGATTCTCAAAGGCATCTAGGCATAATTGAAGATGTTGTATTGAGTGCATGCTACTCCAAGCCCAAAGAGTTCGGTTAGCGTCTGTCTCTTTTTATTATGGGAATGGTTAATTCAGTCAGTCACTGAAAAGGGAACTGAGCTGATGATGCAGCTATTTTGTACTTCAACTTTCAGATTGTGGCGGTTGCATCAGAATGTAGAGTAATTGGTAGTTTCACAGAACCAGATTTTTAACTGTCATTATAAGGCCTGGTTCATTTTGCAGGCTTTTCTAACCAAGGACTGACAGGAAGAGACTGTCTGACAGATAAAATCATTTCAAATCATGTTTAATTCATCATGCTTTGCGACATCTGTTTAAATTGGTGTTGCATTAACTATTATCGTTCAGGTGACTGCTGGCTCTATATAGAAATATAGCTTATAACTGTAACTTGTAAATCATTATTTTTAGCCCAAGGGCAGCCAGGGGCGGTCTGACTGTAGGACATTCTGTCAATGTCCTACGGCCGTGACCAGGGGCGGACTAGCCATCTGGAGTACCAAAACTTTTCCCGGAGGCCCGCTTAACGTATGGGGCCGGAAAGAACGCTTGGGCCGAACAGACGTATATCGCGAATGCACGAAACGCGACGGCATTAGCGAGTCGGACACGTATGCATGTAACGCAATGACATGTTATATACAACACCCCAACTTCCCCTGTCGACAGCACTGATGGAGGGCTGATGCCATCAAACACCCCCCGGCGACAGAAATGGTGGAAGGCCGATGTGGGCCAAATAATCCAGGGCCGATTTTGCGTCCTATTCCGCCCCTGATAGCAGCCAATCAAAAAACACTTTAGGGACCCATAGAGCATCCTAAAAATGTCCTGCAATCATCCACGATACCTTAGCTACCACAAAGTAATGTGCGAAACGGTTACTCAGAGCACCTTAAACGGACAGCGTACCAAGCACCAGAGCATTGCACTGGTGAAATTTTCCATAAACACCTCTTGTGTATACGCATTTCTTTAACATGTCTTGATTTTAACTATCATCATCTTTCTTTCATCTGTACAGCTGTGTGGGATTTCTAAAGACGTGGCTGCCGTTCTTCATTTTGACAAGTGTCATTCTGGCTGTGGCCCTATCTCTAAACCTGCGATGACCTAGGAGGGTCAGGTAGAGGTGGAGCGGTTGAGGTTGGCTGGGTACAAAGCCCAGCGCTCTGCAAAAGACCCACTTTTTCAGCTTAAAGTGGGACTCCAATGAATGTCAGCTGGGCCAGAGGTGGTGCCTACAACCCGGTTCAACTCTTCAAAACATAGAGGAGCAAAACTTTGAAATCTAATGCTAGGCCTCTTTGTCATAGGGTAGGGACAGCGAATACGCCATGCCTTCAGTGTCTTGTGGTGATGTACGAAATCCTATTCTCTAAAACGTCTTCCAAAGGCATACTTTGGTGTCACTCTTGAAAGTTATGGTGCTCATTTATTGTTTGGTTTTGATCTCTAAACTATAATTGCTATTTAGAACAAATAACATTTTAAATTTGAAATGTCATATTTAAAACACTGGACTAATCATTTCTAATTATTATTATTATAGCAGTATAGCATAGAGAAAATGATTTGAAATACATTGGACATTGATCTTTTTAAAATACCCATGAATATGAACCCTCTCAATATGAACTTCAATTAAAACATATAATATTTAGCTATATTTGGGGATACTTCTTTATTTGTCTTAATGGCAATTCTTAACATTGTGGCTTTACAACAATTTGAATGGCTTTTACTTTAATTCTTTACAGTATTCGCTTGGCATGCTTTCAAGTGTAATTTGTTCTATTTTATAACAAATATAATTATGTTTGGAGGTTAGCACTCAATACTTCCTGTTAATTACTAAGCAAGGTCTTGTTTGCATTGTGTATTTAAGAAGCATCCTTTGCAACAAAATGCCTGGTTAGCTATTATTATATTACATAGATCACTTTTCATGTAATAGTGAAATTCACAACCTATTTTTTTACTTCTGTAATGTGATTCTGAACATGTAGCCCATTCGATTTGTATTCATCAGGGACTGAATGCATCATGACAGTTGTGCGATACCAGAGTAGAACTAGACCAGAATATGAGGGCTTAGATGAATATGTCAACAAGTCATTACATTTAAATGAATTGCTGGGTTTTACATGCAGTTTTGAATCAGGAATAATTAGACCAAAAGTATATTTTAAAGTAAAATTGATTCCTATTTGTTTAATGTTAGTGGTTCAAATGGGTTTCTAAAAGCTTGCCAAATACAGAAACTATTGTTTAAACTGTTAAAAATGGTTGGTGTTTACAGATTTTATTTCGACAGGAAATATCAAATGAAATGCTGCAACTGTTGGTTTTATTAATGATGATGTAAATGTGTGTTCCATAAGGTCAAGGGTTTGTGTAATATTTATGAAGAGACACGCAGACGCAGCTACATAAAAGGCAAATAACTGTCTAATTTGATACTAGTTACTGAAATCTACAACTCCTCTTCTCTGCCAAATGCTCGTAAAGAGTGTCTATTAACTTTTCATTTAGTTTCAAACACCCTTCAAATAAACCTTTACCATGATTCGGACACAAACTTTGTTACCATGGCTCCTGTGTCTGAATCAAATCCCTCCATTGTTTACACCCAAACAGAAAAATCACTGGGCCCAGTGATTCCACATTTTCCTTTTTCTCTTTCACACTCTCTCCCTCTTTGGAAGTATTGCCAAGACCAGCAGGTAGCCAAGTATCTTAAGCTCTTTGGAGACGCTCACTAAAGATCTTCAGATGGGCTGGTGTGTGTGATGACTGTGGCCCCTGCTGGTACCGGCTAGAGCTGATCAGACTAGAAAGACGCTGTGAAATACATTCTTACCTACTGGTTTCCGGTCTTCAAAGACATGAAGTGGTGGATCAGAAGCAACTGTTTTGGTGTTTTCATTGCATCCCAGACTTAAAGTCTTTAAACATGCAGAATGTAGTCCGTTTTTATTGTAAAAAAAATATTATTCCCTGGTGGAATTTTTCTGGTATGACATATACAAAGAAACGCTGTTTCGAAGCTATACCTGTTCCAGGAGCTAGCTAGACCAAATGTTGGTATGTTGATAAACTCATATTACTCTTAAAATGTCTTTTACATCCAGCCAGTTGTTAAATCCTAAAAGCGTGATTATTTTGGTTCCAATTAGGTGTTTGTTGCCATAAGAAATGAGACCAAGTGATGTATTAAAGTATAGTACCAGTCAATAATGATAATATTTTTTTTAATAAACATAGTTTATGCCAGACTGTAATAAATGGATTATCAGATTATAGCAAAGTTATGACACCATTATTAGAGTTTAACTGGTGGATTTAGTTGAGCAGGGAGGGTAAAACCTTAGAGGCGAGACACTGCAAAATCCATATTTTAAGGCATTATATTGTTTTGTAGTTTAGTGAGGGAAATTATTTTTGTATTAGAATGCGTATTAGGATCCACTTTTATTAGTAGACTTCTCATTTCTGCTCCAATTTTCAACTTTTCGCTGTGTTAACAGTCAACTTATAATGGTTATATCTTATAATCAAGTTTACCGTGTTGACTCAACAGAATTGCAAACAAACTCATAGTTTTTTTATTATTCCAGTTCCATTATTATAGACTCTTGTTTATAAACTAGTTCTTTCTTATTTTGGCTTGTTAGCATGTTTACCTCTGTAAACTTGAAGGCATGTGCGTTTATTAAGACAGTCTGATCCTGCTGGTTGGTATTTAACAGTTGGCATTGTTAGTTATTTTTTTAAGTTTTAGATAGATCTTGATAATAATCAAACATTTAAGTGCATATCTTCACAGAAAAGTTGTAAAACTATCTTTGTAATGGTGTATTTTGCCTTGTAAAGGACTGACACCGGCTTGAATAGATGCAGTGTTTGCTCTCTTTTACAAATGGCTGTTGGGTGTTGGATAAACAAGACTTTGATGGAGCAGAATGTCTTTCACGTTCAACCATTTCTTAAAGTATTGTTAGAGCACATTACAACAGAGGAAGAGAGTGGTGAAATCTGATTTTTTACTTGTTTACCCTGACTTAAAAAATCTGTTTAAATGATAAGTATTTACCCATCCACTTTATTTTAAGTTTCTTTTGACCTTAAGAAGACCGATTAATAAAAACTCTATGCACACAATAAGGCAAAATTCAGCCATCAATATCAATGGAAACACAAAATCACCTTAATATGCATTTGTGTATTAAACAATTACCAGACTAAATCTGCCAGTAACAACATCGTTCATGAATGTATTTAATGTTGATTATTGATATCAATAAAATATTTATTATAATATAGCCATGTTTTTTTTTCTTTATTGGGAGGATTGTATTTAATAAACGTCTTCATCTTATAATGGCGGCAATGGAATGTGATTAAACACATGGCATAGCTTTATATAAGCAAGGCTTGTCAAAAAATATCTTATGCCATTTAAAATGTCTTAATTTCTTTTCGCGCGCTTCTTCAACGGTTGCCATGGAAACCTTTAATCCCTCTGGGCCGGCAAAAGAGCGACGTGTTGAATTCATTGTTTATTGTCCCCGACACGTCTATAGACCCCCGCCGAGTTCAAAAGCCGTGGGATATATGATAAATGTTTCAAACTTTGACCCACAAATACATCGTGTTGAATAGAGCAGCAACGCACTACAAAGTCATAATGATCACTATTCTCATACAAAGGATTAAACAGACTGTGATGCTTTTCAAAGCAACATTCTCAAACATGAAAGTTATAAACCGCATGATCCCATTAAAACATTAAAGTCAACTACATTGTAACTTCTGAACCGATCCGATTCGTCTGGTCCTAATCCAGATGGGCTCTAATCACTTTTAATTGAGCCTATTAATCATCGCGATGAGCTGGAGATCTGCGTTATCCCGAGATCAGTCCATGAGCGTGAAGTCCGTAGGGATCCGGAGAGGAGGGGAGAGGTGTTGGTCCAAGCTCCTCCCAGCCGAGAGCCGGAGTGTTTCTTTTTCATTGTTTCTGGAGGGGATCAAACGCCCGACGCCCAGAACCTCCTTTTCTCATTGAAATCAAGTGTCTGCCTCTCACACATGGAGGTTCTGTGATGCAAAGTCAGGCGCACAGGGACAGTGCTGGAGAACGCGCCGGGTCGCTGGAAAGACACTTTGGAGGCACAGAAACCCCGAACTCTTACAGCAGCTGAATAAGGGAGATGAATTAAAAGTGGCTTTGTGCCGTGAGATTTACGCGATACACTTCGGTTTTTTCAACCATGTTTCGCTCGGGACTCTATATGGTTGGGCTGCTGTGCGCCGTGCGTGTCGCGGGGGCATCGCCGTGTCCGTCCGGGTGCGAGTGTTCAGAAGCCGCGCTGACGGTCAAATGTGTTTCCAAAGATCTGCGGGACATACCGACTGGCATCCCGGGATACACGAGAAACCTCTTTATAACCGGTAACCACATCAGTCACATCGGGCCGGAGTCCTTCCAGGGACTGGATAATGTGACAAATTTGTCGCTGTCTAATAACAGGTAATTGCTTTGACTTCATGTTGTAGTGTCCACATGTATATAAAATACACCAGATGAGTGTGCAAGCAACGAGCATACGTCCAATATGTTTAGAAGTATTGTCATGAAAACTTTTTGAAATCTTGTGTGAGGGGCTTCTCAGACTTTCTGGTTTTTGGAAGCGTATAGAGAGAAGGTTGTCTACCTCATTTGTAAGTCGCTTTAGATGAAAGCGTCTGCTTAATGACTAACTGCGATGTAAATCTAAGCTGCATGCATCCCGTGTTTTATTTTGAAATAATTCTACATCCCCTATGATTGTTTCATTTGTTTCAGGATCTCAGAGGTCAAATCTCACACATTTTCTAGCATGCGAAGCCTCAGATCGCTGGACCTAAGCAACAACCAGCTGGCCCTCATCCATCCTGAGGCATTCGCCGTCCAGGGCAGCATGCTGAGGGAGCTCAACCTCAGTCGGGCTCTCTACAACCACTCTTCAGTCATAGATTTAGCCACCTCCCTCTGCCGGAGCAGCTTGGGTGATCTGCAAGTGCTGGACCTGTCCAGTAATGGCCTTGTCTACTTGCCCCCTGGCATCTTTTCCCATCTTGTCAGCTTGCAACGTCTTCAGCTCGCAAACAACTCCATCGTGGTTATCCATAACGGGACCTTCGCAGGGTTGGATCATCTTCAGGAACTGGATCTCACGCATAATGCCCTCAGAACCTTGCGCAGCGAGGCTCTTAAAGAGCTGGAACACTTGCGCACGGTAAGGCTTCACTTGGAAGAGAACCCATTTACTTGCATTTGCGACATCGAGCCATTTGCTGCATGGCTGAACGCCTCACGTGCACATGTAGTGGATGTCGAGCGCCTTGCTTGTGTTTTCCCCATCGAACTGCAGAACACATCGCTGCTGATGGTGGGCGAGCTGGAGTTGGGTTGTCACAGGGCTGGAGAGACCGACAATCTGGCACTGCAAACTTCTTACGTGTTCCTGGGCATCGTGCTGGGATTTGTTGGTCTCATGTTCCTTTTTGTGCTCTACCTGAACCGCAAAGGTATTAAGAAACGGATCTACGACATGCGCGATGCCTGCCGAGAGGTTTGGGAAGGGTACCACTACCGATATGAGATTGACTCTGATCCCAGACTCTCACAGATCTCCACAACGGCGGATGTGTGAAGCTCTTCCCAAACCAAGCTCATGACACGAACTTGTTTTCTATTGCATTTATATGTGGAATATGTACATTTATGTTCCAGGCATGTAGACGTATTTTAAAGTCCCATATATACTTGCATTTTCGTGCAAAGCATGTACTGCCTGTTAAGTCTTGTTTAGGCCTTTATAGCAAGCACACCTCCCCCTCGAATTCAGAATTGTCCCCGGGAGGCGTTTGCTTCTCAATTATTATTGGATGCTTGAGGATTAGTCCAATAAATGGGAGAAGCCATAAAGTAGGCCTGCATACCACCAACAAAACCCCCACCACTCTCTATTGTCCTGGAATGTGGCCCACAACCTTTTTGGTTCAACTTAAGTGCCTTGTTTATAGGATTTAGGGGGCTGACCAGCTTCAAAGAGGGGCAACTTCGACGTACATTTATCCTATGGTGTTTGTGAAGTTCTGGGAACGGTTGTATTGCATGCTTGTGCAGCCCTGTCTTTATGGAAGCATATGAAGTTCTAGAGTTGGACAGACTTAGCAGCCTTCTATGGTCCTCTCTGTCCTTCTATCCACAGGGAGTCTGAGAAGAATGTGCCGGATTTTCTCTCCAAAAGCATTCCAGCATGAGGATAACCTCCTCTGAGCTCTAGAAGGAGGGTCTTTTGAAAAGAAAGAGCCTCAGTTTGCTCTGAAATATCTGGCGCTTTTTCATTCAGGAGAGACGGTTTGCTTTGTTTTTATTCCGTTCATTTTTATTGTCAGGATGATGAGAACCAGCCCTCACGAGGGCCGCAGAGCGAGACCCCTCCTTCTTAAAGACTGCAGAGAGGCTGCTCGCTCTTTGAAGACTCGGCCTGGCTCAGTTCCTCATATGTTTCCCAGCTTTTTCTGTTTAAGGGACTTTACAGTGATAAGATACAGATGAAACTGGGGCCGTAGAAGGCGACTCTGTTTGCTCTTTTTGAGTACTGCTTTCAAATGTAGGAGACTGAAAAGTCTTTGTGTTGTCGACTTTGCTTGTGTCTGGTGCTCAAGACCATGGTTTTATACTGCAGAGGTTTGGCAAAATGTACAATTAGCCATAGTAAAAAACATAACTTTGCTTGTAATAATAAAAACATACTTGCGCCTGATGAATTGCTTGATAGATATTTGTTACGAGAGGACATTTTTTGTGTTTTATGGCACTATAACACTAGCATAATTCATTTAACGTCAGATTTACCTTTACCACGAAGGAGGCATGGAAAGCTTGTAAATAAAATGCCATAATTGATCAGGTATCCAGTGGAAAACAACGTACTTCCTTGGATCTGTCATGCATCAATTTTCTTCAGAGCAGAATTCTCCTTGCATGCTAATAAATAAAGATTTGTTAATTTGACATTGAAATGATGTTTGTTGCTTGAGAGGAAAATCCGTGTGGTTTCTTTCAGCAATTTTTTATTTCGTGGAGTTTAGTCCCATGGTAATGCTTTTGGACATTTTATGTCTTTATTTATAACTCCTTATTTTGAGTTTTCAGGTTAAATAGAAGCTGAGCTCTGTCAAAAATGTGTGTGGCTTAATGGTGAAAAAACTGGAGTGAGTTCAACACAAAACATTGTGGGTGATAACTTGATTTTAGTTTGGCAAAATGATGTTCTAACTGTCAGCATTTTAACATTCGTTAAACGGCTCCATTCAATATCTCACTGTACATAAAAGAGAAAACGTGAACCAGCAGTTGCGGCATCCAAACTTCATCCCCGTGTCCAAATATGCCTACTTCTCTACAATATTATGTATAATGATAGCATGCCCGATTCCTCATATTCAAAAAGCAATAGGTGAGAAATACTTTGATGGTCTGCTTTTTTATTTTGTGCCTTTTTATTTTATAAAAAAAACAACAAAGAAAACTAAGCCAAGCGACTTTCAATGTGCTATATGTACTCAGAAGTTTATTCTGTATGGTTAAGTTGTGACTACATTGAGTACATTAAGTATTTTCGCAGTTGATATTAATATGTCATAGGTAAACAAATATATGGGTCACGGCACTGACATATTTTAAGCTATTTTAGGGCGAGATATTTTCAGTTAAAGGGGTCATATGGCGTGAATACAGGTTTTTCTGTGTCATTGGTGTGTTATAAGTTGCCCATGCATGGATTAGGAACGTAAAATTGCAAAAATGTAAGTGTCTGAACAAAAGATGCTTTCTATCTAAAAGCGAATGCTCACCCAGATCTGCCTGAAACGCCTCGTGTAACCACAACCCCAGCGAATCTACGTCAGTTCGTGGTAAGAGTTGACTAAGACCACCCAAATGTAAACGCAAGTAAGGTGGACGTTCCTGATGTTCCAAATATGGTAAGAGGCGTTACATTTCTGTCACACGCTTGCAATATTCGACCAATCACTATGTACTGGTTAACTGGCCAATCATAGCACACCTCGCTTTTCAGAGCGATGAGCTTTGTAAAAAATCCTTGCGTTTCAGAGAGGCGGAGCAAAGAGGAGATACAAACATGCACTGTGTGGAAAATACACAGATTTGAACTTTAATCGTGTATACACATTGCATTACATCTAAAACAAACGATAATATTTGTTTTAGTTGTGTCATATGACTCCTTTAAGACAAGTCAAACATTCATTTTATTCAGTGACTCGCCTTAAGACTTGTCTGTGAAACCGGGCAAAAGTCACATAAAAAAAAAAAAATGATATCCCCGTAAGTGGACGGAAATAAATCATGATTAATTTCTCAACACTCTACAGTACTTCAAAGTGAGATAAAGTGTAAAGTCATTACATCTATTGGTGGTCCCCCGTTATGCATTGCAACTGTCACGATTACTCGTGTTGTAAGAAAACACAAACTCATTCAACTTCAATGATTTTCGCTGGACTTGTTGCTGAAAATCACTGTACGTGTCAAAGCCCCACTACACCTGATTTGCTTGTTGCTTTTATCGTACGCCTATAGCACACATGTTAGTATGAATGATGATGGTGAACAGAGAAAATGAGAACAGAGAAACGGACGGGTAAGTACCTATTGTTTTCAACAACTCCCTGTGCAATGGAGCATGATGGGCTTGTTAAAACAAAAAACAAATGTACCCAATTATTTACGAATTTATGGTCGTCCTCAGGGCTCAAGACGTACAAAAATGATATGTACCAAGCATCATTGTGCCGGACACCACTGTGCCAGAGAACGATACTGAAAATTCATGTAATCTCTTCTCTGCCTCCCAGCAAGCCTACGGGAAAGACAAACTTTCAAGCACACTGTCCGTTTAACTAGAACAAAGACATTCAGGTTCAAATGACCGCTTGCTGTTCAAGAGACCCTCTTGTTTTTATACTTGTTTGTTCTCTTTCATAGTATTATTTTTCTTGATGGCCCTGCGGTGAGCTTTTCTATTAAACCCAAAGTGCTTAAGGAATGGTACTGACAAATGCTGCTCTTTTGTAATTAGTCATTTTATTTTGCTGAGTTCTAATGGTTGCTGGTGTAAAAACATTTGGGCAGCATTATGGAGCATTAAATAGCTTTCAGAATATATGCTTTCAAAAATGAACCTCACACATCGCTGGGGGACTGAATACATTTAAGACAAACCCACAACAGTCATCAACATGACAGCAGCAATTGGCAGCTAAGTTTCTGGAAAGACGTTTATCTTACTGGCTTTCACAAATTTCACTTCCCTTTTATTTTACTTAACCTCAATTGGGCTTTTTGTTGAATCGATAAGAGTTAAGGGTTTGTTTGAATCCTTTACTCAAAGTACTAAACCTCGTGCGGATGAATTGTTTTCTTACAGCAGGTATCTGACTGATGTTACTTATATATTTTTGCTGGTGAATGATAAAAGTGATGAAGAAAAAAGGCATTTTGGGGCCAGAATATCATAAAGGCATAAATGTGGGCTCTCCTGACAACCCAGAACACCCTCACAATTATATGAAAATGTGATAAAAAAAAATGTAATTTTTAGGGCTGTCAAAAGATTAATCGCGATTAATCGCATCCAGAATAAAAGTTTGTGTTTACATAATATATATCTGTGTGCTATACATAATACTTTTGTATTTATATACACATCCATGCATATATTTTTAAAACATTTATATATAATTTCAATTAATGATAAATATAAATAAATACATGTAAATATTTCCTAAATATGTATACATGTGAATGTGTTTGTATTTATAAAAACATCATTAATATGCACAGTACATAGGCATACAGTATGTTCTCTTTGTTTAGGTGTGGCATATTCAGATGTAAAAATAATACATTTATTGTCGTCAAAATAATTCACAATATTATTCCAATATAAATGTATTTAAAAAAAAGTGATGCTATCAGTCAAATATATAATCATTTTTCTCTTCTTGATCAACAAATCACGCTTAAGAAAACTTGTTCAGAACCATTAAGACTTCTCTTGGATTATGATATTATTACTATCTTGTATTGTGTTTAGACAATTTTGAAAGTGTTATAACTACAAAGATGTGCAAATACCTTTAAAAATGTGACCACAATAATGAGAATGGGACTGTTTTTGCATTACGACAATAATGTCAAAATTCCCCAAATCTTAATGATCATAAAAAGATCCTTTATTTCTTTAGATTTTTGTTTGAAATATGACTTGTTTTTGTTTTTTACATGTTTCATAATGTGCTATGCTAAAAATCAGTAAATCACAACAATTGCTTCCAACCATAAGTTTGAGAAACTTTCACAAACCCTGACTTTTTCATGGCCTCACACGCAAACAAATGGGCAAAATGAAAAAGTGGGACCCAAATGAAAAACAAATGCATGAAGAACTCACTGACCTCACCACCAACAGTATGACAATGCCACTGAAAACCCAAACAACAAAAGACCCGGCAAAGCTTTTTATCTATGAATGCATTCATAGTGTGTAACTTTAATGTACTACAGACAGAAAATATATCATTCATCTGGGTTTCCCCCTTTACCCAGCTGTGGGTGCTGTTATGTGGGTTTTGTTTCTTGTGTTGCCTCGCTGTCTCATGGTGTGTCCAACCATTAGGGTTTGGAACAACTTCAAGTTGTGTAGTTATGGTCATGTTCTCGGAGAGAACAATCCCATTGTTTGGGTTGTGACAAGCACATGGACACATGTTAGTAAAGCATTTTTATTTGTCTACAGTATAACAGCTTTGCATCTTTTGACCACTCAAATGTGAAATTTCTATATGTAAATCCTTGCTCAATCCACTTTCATTCAGAAAATTGTGATGTGTGAAAAGTGAGCAACCCTTGGGAGGGAATAAGGGGGTAGAAAAGCTCTGTACTGGAGCAAGATAACTCTGCTTGTCCATTATTAACCCTATGGCTTAACTATAAGCCTTTGATGTATAGTGAGAAATCTATTTTACATGATAAAGTATGTGTCACGGAACGGGATGAGACAGAACCCAAGCGCAGGCAGGAAACGGTTAACAAATTTATTGAAAAGGTACACAAAACAAAACCCACGATGGGGAACAACAAGAAATAATAGTACAAACAAAAACCATACACGTCTTCATAAAAGGTAGGAACACGGCAGGAACACGGCAGGAACACGGCAGGAACACGGCAGGAACACGGCAGGAACACGGCAGGAACACGGCAGGAACACAGGAACACGGCAGGAACACGGCAGGAACACGGCAGGAACACGGCAGGAACCAGACTTCGACTAGGATAATATCACTAGACATCTTGACATGAATTAATGACAACAAACCTCTGACAAGAGACAGAGAACAAAGTGGAATTAAGTAGGGAAAACTAACGAGGGATAATCACAAAAGGGAAGTGACGGGCAGGTGACGGAGATTAAACACTAAGGGCATGATTAAGGAAGACAGGAGGGTGGGGCTGAGCGACATGACAGGAGGACACGTGGCGCAAAGTGACAACAAAAGCCATGTGTCTCCACACATAACACATCAAAACCCGAAAGACGTGGTACCTTCACAACTCTGTGTGCTCAAAACTCGTGAAAGGAAGGACAGAGTCCTGACAGTATGAAGGGGCCTCCAGCATATCATTCACTAGTGAAAGATCTATTATAATATTTTTTCACGTGTTTATCTCAACGCTGAGCTTCAGATTACACTCCATGCAAGCACAACATTTTAATACATCTTTACATTTGAAAGAACAGTAAAGATATCCATTTTCCAAGTTTGACATTACTTTTGGCCTCGAATGTACATGTTGCACACGAACAGCTGCTTTTATATGACTGCTAATACAGAGAGAGATTCTTGGCAACATCTGTTTTAAAAAAAGCACGCATGACCTAAAGACAGAGGCCCAGTATAACTAATGTAGTTTAATAAGGCCTCTTTAGTCAAATAGATAACAATTGTGAGATGGTTTTATCGAAAGATCCTAAAGAGATATAAGCGTTTCTTTCTCTTGGTTACCAGACCTTTTCTTACCACCGAGCATGAAGCCTATGACACAAGGTATTGTTATGAAGTAGGCTACATTATTCAAGATGGCCAGATGCCTGAGCAGGAGGGGTGGCTCCACAGGATTGGCTGAGATGTGGAGAACGTCCTAGAAGTCAAAGGGCAGATAATTCCAGGGAAGAGACCATCTGGCCCACTTCGGACTCATAGAAGCTTCTGATGTAAGTGCACCATCCTGTCAATGAGATGAATGACAGATTAACTAAGATCAATGAATGGCTCACCAACAAAATCACGTAATGAAACATTAAAAATAATGTTTTTTGTGTAGTGTTCTGCTTAGCAAAGCACACTTCTGAGTGGTGTACAAACACGCAAGGAAGGTTTTGGCACTGGGCATATTTTGTGTAGTGCACATGGAAATGAAATGCAATGAAGTGAGCTTTCGTTGTTTAAAGTCACCATGAATTGGAAGTTGCGATTGTCTTCTTTACAGTATCATGACTTACATCCGAGTGAAACAGCTTCTGAAATTTGAAAAAAGTAGGGCGGGACTTCATGTCGCCCTCCCCTTATGGATTGGATCGTTGTAAGTTGGCCTGATACACCACCGGTACCCATTGGACAGTCAGTATAGTCCTTCCTCTTTTTCAGCCATTGCGTCTCAAAGAGAAGAGTTGTTGTTTAGAAGGGGAGTGGAGTGTATTTGATTAAAGATTACAACCGCAAATGAGTTTTACAAAAATAATGATGTACACGGATCCATTATTTATAGTAATCACTGCAATGCTGTGTAAGAAAATTAGTCTTATCATTTTTAATTGCACGGTGACTTTAAAGCAACACTTTAGAACTTTTGCTCACGGTTCCCCCATGTGGTTGATAAGAGCAACTGTCTGTTACCAGTGTTGTAAATAATGTCGGTGTAGAGCTTATCCATGGGCACCGCAATACACGTGAATTTGTTTAAGTAAGCTGATGGAAGTGAATAAGAGAATTAGCGCGAATTTGGAAACGAAATGGGAAAAACTATTCCTTTCAAAAGTGTTGTAGGGGTCCACGTTAAATTGGCCCATTCACATCGGGTTACCGTGTCATTGCGTACGACTTTGCCCGTGCCGCAAAGCGTTCCGGGAAAGTTCGGTACTCCAGTTGGCCAGTCCGCCCCTGATCATGGCCGTAGGCCGTCAGTGGCACAGCTGTTCTGGACTTTGACATTTCTGCTGCCTTAGAAAGAATGTTAGGTCGTTCGTTGTGCACCTTTGATCCTTTTCCCGGACCAACTCTATATCAGCATAATTGAAAGTCTTCAATATATATTTCAGTATATATATGTTGTTTAAAGGCCAATAAGAATATAGTGACTGTGGTGCACAGTGTAAGATGAATTGATGGGAAAACACAATGTTTAGCTTGTGTACTAAGAATCCATGTATGGAATGATGAATAGATTCACACCACACCTCACAAAGGGACACTCTCCTGTATGCTGCACCTTGCTGAGGATATTCTGCTGACGACGGAGTTTGCCTTGTGTGGCTTTGTATTATTGATGTGTATTCTTAAAAATTTCTCCAGAATGCTTACTGAAACAAAAGATGCATCAGTCCACAGAGATGATGGAGTCTACATTTCCTGATCAATGACACCCGTTGATTATAAGAATAATCATTTTTAGGTATTTTTATTGTTTCCATACTAGCTCATTCTTCACCTTTTTTGTGTGTCTGATGATTTTCTCTGATGCTAGTCCTACGGAAACAATACTTGACCATGAACTTTGGTTTACCCACCGGTCATAGGTTTGGGGCGGGACTATCCTGAGCAATGACAGCTGTGGCGAGTGCTCCGGAAACCTGTTTAAAAACAGGTAATTATTTTTGCCATTAAAACGGGTGATGGGGTCTGGGAATACACAGTGCTTTCAAATCAGGCATTCATTTGAAGGTATTCCTTTAAGAACTTCGTACATTCAAATAATAACCTGGCCCCTAATGACAGCACCTTGCAGTACTTATGTGAACATGTGGGTTGCTGTTCACAAGTAGTACATTACTCAGTTCCAACATTCTGGCCGCACTATGGTTGGGGGAATAATGAAGGACAATACATAGGATGAAATGACATGCCAAGGAAAAGTAGGCCAGCGTGACAGATCTTGCCATCGTTTGGAGAAGCTGGAGACAGACGGATGCTTCTCCTTCCTGCTGACAGCGGGAGAATGACACTAATGATCTCTATCTATCAAATGTGCACGGGTGGGAATGGAAAATTGTCAGAGCTGTGCATGCTCAAGTGCAGTTAGACTGCAGTAATGGCCTTCATACCTGTTTAAGGTACTGTGAACCACATGTTTGTGCTTGAGATTGATCCATGTTTTAGAAAGTCGTCAAAATATATTCACCATTTTGCGAAAAATTGTGCAAGTTCCCCTTAACTTACTTATAGACACACTTAGGCCCGGTTTCACAGACTGGGCTTACATTAAGCCAGGAGTAGGCCTTAATGCGTACTAGTCAAACTAGGCAGTTTAAATACCTTTCATGAACGTGGCTTAATATAGGTTTAGCTAGTCGGAGACTACAGAGTCCTGCAGTAAATGAAGAACACATGGGATAAGCCTGATTAGTTTGAGTATAAGCACATGCCGGTGGTCTGATGGTGCATATAAAAACCTGGAATGGAATAGAAAACATCATTTTTGGTGTGCATTTAGAGACACAAAACAATGTCAGAGGCTAAAAGAATTTGTTCAAAAAAACTTAAGCGGTTAGGAAGAAATACTACTAAAACACATTTTGACAAACTAGACAGTTATTGAAAGTAAAATCCACACTACTGCTTGTGGACAAAAGAAAAAGTGTGCTTGGAATGCAACTTGCAATGAATTCAATGCAATAATTAAAATGTATCCACAAGATCAACTTCAGGTGAGATTTCTTCAGTATTATCATTGCACATTTATCATATTCATATATTTGTGACAATTTATAGTGAATGATTCTTGCCTGTATAGACTCTGTGGACCACCAAATAAAGACGATACTGATGATTTGACTGACTTGCTGTCTGGAATAATAGAGCACCAGCAACCTCTGGATGGTATACCAGATGACGACCACTTGAACAGTTCAGACAAGGAACTAAGCATAAGTGGTACATGTATAAGTAATTGGTTGCTTCCTTTGGTACTTTATTCTTCTTTCATTCTAAGGACCATGTGAGTTTGTTTGTGCTTCTGTGTTTCCCTCAGAGGAAAGTAATCTGATCAGGTCAGAAGAGCCTGAGCGCAGTGAGTGTGTGCCGTCCACATCCGCTCTAGCATCCTTGAATTGAAGATGCGGCAACCACCTTTCAGCAGAGAACAACCAAGATGACCATCCATGAAAAGTTAGCCAGAGAATTTCATGAGCATAAACTGAAATATCTCAAGGAAGAACATGAAATGGAAATGAGAATTCTACAGGTTGAATTGGATATGAAGACGGAAGCAAGAGGTATGATCCAAAAAAGGTACAGTAAGGGGACAAATGTGATCACCAGCATTGGAGAAGAACATGATGTTTTACCTTTTTTCATCATGAGTGAGAGTATTTTAATCACCACAAACTACATTTTCAATCAGTATAGTAACTTTCATTTCGCTCCACACTATTTGAATTTTGTACAGAATGGACATAAAGCAAAACAAGACAAACCCATATTGAAATGCATCTCATCTGAAGTGCTGCAATGTGAACGGAGCTCTATGTGCAAGTCCTCATTGGCCATTGCCTGCCTCATCCATGGGCGCTTCTGCATCATCCTGAAATTCCATTGGAGGATCAGGACAGCAGCGTTGAGTTGAGAAAAATCCTTAAATCGTGAGTTGAACCTTTCCAACGCGCGACGATATTTGAAAACTCTAAATTGGGTGTGCATACACCCTGAACATTGATAGAAAACCAGTTTTTATGGTTCCTGTACTCCTCCGCATCAGGAGTTGATGGACACTTGATGGAAACATGACATCCATCTACAGAGCCAATCACTCCTGGGAAGTGCCCATATTCATATTGCACTTTATAGCTGGTTTGGCCAGCAGCATCTGGGAACTTTGTGTAAACACTTCTCAATTCACAAATGGCTCTACAAACTTTGTGAACTATTCTGCATACAGTTGCTTCACTGGCACCACACAAATCGCCAGTTTCTCGATGAAAGGTTCCAGAAGCCAAGAACCTCAATGTGAGCAGAACTTGAAGTGAACTGGGTGAAGGCCTTCCTCTTAGAGACGGACAGGAAAGTCTAAGCTCAAGCAAAGATATTATCTCCCATGCATTTTCTTTGTACATACGAAAGCGGTCTTGAAAAGCTGTGTCATCAAAGTGATGGAAGGGATCACTCCTATCCACAAGTACTCTGGCTGGTCTCTGTTGTGCATGTTGTTCTTCATTTAAATATTCCAAATAGTCCATGCTTCCTCACAAACAGGAATAAGAAGTTAAACCTGCCTCTTTGAAGGATTAATTTAAGACTGAATTTAGTCTAATTTACACTAGCTGTAATCCTCTCTCTTGCAATCAGATTTGTTTAATCCAGAACAGGCTAAATCTGTGACTATTTTAGATATGTCTGTGCAAGTCGCTTTGAGTTAAGACTGCTCAACTGGGCAGTTTAGCCTGGGATTAGGTTTAAGCCCTGTCTGTGAAACCGGGCCTAAGTGTTTAAAAAAAGAGTATTAGACTATGATAAGCTGCTTGGCTATTTACCAAATTTACCCCATGGAAAGGGCATGATGGTGTATTACTGACATTTAATATTGGTCTCCAGATCACAGAAACTCGCATGATCAAACGTAACTTTAGAAGAGAAACCAATATGGAGCTTTATTGATTTCTCAATACACGTGTGGCGGTCATGTTTCAGCTATAAAAGCATGCAACATCCAGTTGAAGCTGGTTCAGTGTCATTGGCTATTGCGTGGGTCCCGTTGGAGACAGCCTCATCAAGAGCCATACATATCAAACATGTGATGTATTTATTATGTTGGAGTATCTATTGTGATCAGGGGCAGTACAATGATTGTAATAATACTACACATGAGGATTTTTATAAGAAAGAAACGTCACTTGCCAGTCACATTCCCAGCAAGTAAACGCACGTGCTGAATTTATTTTTTAATTAAAGGGTTAAAAAATTAACAATGCATATTTCATGCAAATTTGTTTGCAAATGTCTTTACATTCAGTTTAATCAAATAATGAAGAAAGAAACGTGCCTGATTTTGGTTGATTTATCACACTGCAGAACATCTGATCCAACAAACACCAACATTCCAAATCTCATTGACATTGATCAAGCAAACACCAACGGGGTTTTACACATTTGTTAAATCAATGTGAGTGATCCTTTATGCATTCAGAAAATCTGCATACCTTCCACTGCAAATACTACTGAAAAATTGCTTTTCCGGCATGGCCAAAGTAATAATTGTTAACAGGTGCAAACAAGTTTTCTGTTCACTGATTGGTTAATGTTGAAGAGTGCCATCTATAAAAGAGCGCTGATGAGGGTTGCTGATTAGCTATCAGCTAATTTGTTTCTAGGCTGTTTTGGGTCACCCTTCCAAAATGTGCTCTGGATTTTTTCTGAGGTGTGGAAAAATTTGGCTGGACTTAATTGTTTTATCATATTTTTGGGAGAAGGTGTAAAATTGCTTTACCTTTTTATTTTTCAGATTTTTCTTTGCCTTGTTTCCTGCTTATGTAAGTTGCTTGGGGAATTATGATGGTAAGCCACCAATCTTTATACAAACACGTTATTGATACTTGTAGCATGCTTTTTTTGTGTTAAATAATAAATGCTTTTTGTTTTAAAATAGGGAACATGCCAACAACTTATATGCACAGTGTTCAAGCACGTACTTTCCCAGAGATGGGTTCTGAGGTGAAACAAGTTGGAAATTTAATTGACCTACCCAACACTCAAGACAACCACGGACATTATGATAGTTATCCAAAAGAGAGGCTGTTTGTGGGATCAAGTGTAAAATCCGATGTAAAAGATTGCCCAACTCACACTGAAAGTGACAATCAGGACAATATGATTAAGCCCTTTGCATCTGTTCCAAAAAATAATTTGTTAGGTTTTGGTCAACCCCCCTCTCAATATGAGTCTAATGCTCTTTCTGATGTCTTCAAAAACGTCCAGCCTGTTAGCCAGCTGGCTTATACTTCTCAGGGAAGATCCACCTTGATGGAAACCCCAAAAGTACTTGGTTTTAAGACCTTCAAACCCTCTAAAAGTGCATCTAGTTATGAGGCCAGTCAATCCTCAGCTGCTGGATCTAGCAAGATCTTTGCAGTGCAGGCTCCTAAACATGCATATGACCGTGTAATGTTTAAGCCTCAAGCTTCTGCGGATGCACTTGGAGACCCAAAGCGGGCTCAATCCAATTCCATTCTCAGTCTGTTTTCAAGAAGGTATGGCGATTCTCAAATAACCGAGAATTTTAGGAAATTCCAGGCAGCTGGTAGCACGTATGGTCCAATTTTGGGAGCACCTTTGCATTCAAAGACCAATCCAAGAAAATCCTCCCACGGTGGGCTTACATATCCAGAGGGGAAGCCTTCGATTGTAAGCTCGGGGCCAATTGTCATGTTACAGGGTAGTGAAAGTACTCAAGGACTTGGGAGTACACTTCCCAATTCTGTAAAACCACTTAAGTTTCCCAGTAATGTTGCCATCAATCAATATGAGACCCCTCAATCCAGTCAGACCTCTAGTGTTGCCTTGAATGTTGGCGGCCGACATGGTAAGTTATTGCATGCACCTCTTTACATTTCAATGAGACAAGGTCAAAATAGTGCTGGCCCTAAGCCCCCGAAACGCTCTGGAAGCGACTGTAGAGATGATGTTGGTAAACATTCAGTTGCTAGTTCTAGTGCGTTTCGTTTGAGAGCTCTTGAAAATGGAGGCAAATCAGTCCCTTACTATGAGTCTCGTGAAAATGTCCAGCACCCTAGAAAATTTCAGAAAACCTACAATACACAGCATAATGTGGAAAGATCCTCTATTGCCAGTTCTCGGGAGATTCGTATGATGTCAAACCCTGCTAGTGTCCAAAGTAAAACGCATCCCATTAAGCAGCAAGTAGCTTCAAAACCAAATGCAAGCTCTCCAGAGCATAGGGGAAGTTTTCCGTCAACTCGGACTGCTCTTCAATACAAGCCTTTTGATGCGTACCTAAATTCCAGAAATGTCCAGCCAACCACTGGTCATAAGGTCTTCTCTTCTATGGGAACTTCATACAAACCAGGGTTGGCACCCCCAAATGCGTTAAGCGAATCAAGATTTGGTGCCACTAAACCCTCAGTTGCCGACTCTGATGAAATCAATGCAATACGTGTAAGGCCTAATAAATGGCCCAAAAGCGTCTTTGGTAACCGTCAGAACCAATGGGGTTCAGATAACAGTGGTGCTCTACAGAGTGTTTTGCCTTCAAGTGACCTAGGTCACAGGCAGGTACAAAATGTACATGACATCATCAACATTCCAGATATGTTTGGCAAAGGTGTTATCAGAAGGCTTTCCACAATTTCCAGCAGCTATAGACCAGGTTTGATACAAAATTGAACAGTGCTAACTGTAATTACATGTGTGTGCCTTTCAGTAAAAACCGGTTGCTGTTCTTTTTCGCACAGCTTCGCAAAACCAAGCTCAGGGAGTGGATTCCTCTACCCCTGGATGTGATGTGACCAAAAATCACCTGTCGGGTGTTGGTCAACATGGCCCATTTCAAGGTGTAAAATACACTTCATCTAGCAGCAGTTCCCAGCGTGTGCTGTAAAGTAAGTACAACTGCTTTACTTGGGATGTGTGTTGTCGCCCAGATCGCTGTGAATTGAAATCACTTTGATAACTGTAAATGCTGCCAACCATATGTCTTGCCTACAATCAATGCATGGCATATGCATGGTTCAGGATATTTTTTGCTTCATTGAAATGTCATATTAGCTTGCCGTTTCCTTATTCTAACTTGTTCATGCAAAAAATGTAAGCTCAAGGTTGCATTGCAGAATAAAGTGTTCCATATAGTTGTACTGTAGGCTAGTTGGCAACTGCAATATAGGTGATCCGGATATTCCAGGCATACTAAAAATGAGCTTATACAGAATACAATGTGCAGAAATGTAGTTTTCTACTCTGAAAATGGCCGACCACAGCAAGCATGCATGATGCCAGTGAGCCACATTTAATATCTTATTTTTAAATTCTTGTAGCCATGATATGGTTCGTGTCTGGGGAAGCTGATAGTCATCAAGCTCCGGTCTCTGCGAGGACTCTGGGAGGCTGTGACTGATCCCGTGCGCTGCTGTTCCATGATCATTGAAATTGAGGACACAAAGAACTGTCCTGGCAATTTATGTCTGTGTTACACGCCACCCTTTTAAAAAAAAGTATATTTCATGTTAATAAAAACCATACTAATGCAGATTTATTATCTTTATCTCTTGTTAAGGACATTCGAATCCTGTTGTGTTTTTAAAAGCTACTTGAATGCGTGATGTCTGCTATGCCACAACATAGTAAATGCGTGATGTCTGCTATGCCACAACATGTTTAGTACTTGTGAACGTGAGCATGTTTTAAATGGAACAGAAGTTTATTAATTTATTTTCTCACACATGCCTGCTTTTCCCTACATGGTATTCCACTGCAGTATACAGCTAAACGTTTCAGACAGTAGTCTTGCTGTGCTGTCACATTATTACTGTATGTCTTGTTTAAAGCATTGCTGTGTTTCTGTTTAAAACTGTATAAATTAAAAGTTCAGATGCAAAACCCTCTAAATCTGTCTGATGACTTTTTTATTAGTGTTTTTTTTTTTACCAGGCCCTTACATTTACTTTCAGCAACAGCAGATTTCAGGCCAGGCAGAGTGTGGTAGCGGATTTTGAAGCAAAATTATTTGAGTAACGTATACGATGTGTCAAGTTGGATGGCTGCGTTGACTTCAGAAAACACAGTGGACCAAAGTCCTCTTTTCAGATGAAAGTAAATTTTGCATTTAATTTGGAAATCATGGTCCCAGAGTGTGAAGGAAGAGTGGAGGGGCACACAATCCATGTTGCTAGAAGTCCAGTATGACGTTTCCACAGTCCGTGATGATTTAGGCTGTCATGTCATTTGCAGGTGTTGGTCCAGTGTGCTGTCTGAAGTCCACAGTCAACACAGCCATCTACCAGGAAATTTTAGAGCACTTCATGTTTCCTACTGCTGACAAGCTTTATGGATATGCTAGTTTCATTTTCCAGCAGGACTTGTCACCTGCCTGCACTGCCAAAGGTACCAAAAGCTGTTTCAATGACCATGGTGGTACTGTGTTTGATTGGCCAGCAACCCGCCTGACCTGAACCCAACAGAGAATCTGTAGGGTATTGTCAAGAGGAAGATGAGACACCAGACCCAACAATGCAAATGACCTGAAGGCCGCTATCAAACCAACCTGAGCTTCCTTTACACCGGAGCAGTGCCACAGGCTGATTGCCTCCATGCCACGCTGCATGGATGCAGTAATTCATGCAAAGGGAGGCCCAACCATATATTGAGTGCATAGAAATATGAACATACTTTTCAGAAGCCTGACATTTCTGATAAAAATATCCTCTTTTTATTGATCTTATGTAATATTCTAATTTTCTGAGACACTGAATTTTGTAATTTCATTATCTGTAAGCCATAATCAAAATTTCAAGAAATAAAGACTTGAAATATTTCACTGTGTATTTTATCTATATAAAAAAGTGAGTGACAAAAAATTGACCTTTTCACGATGTTCTTTTTTTTTTTTTTTAGATGCCTGTACATACTGCAGAAAGAGTAGTGCGACAATTCGGCATTCGGAGAAACCAGAGCTGTTGAAAAACAGAGTTGCGACATACCCAAAGACTGAGTGGAATGTGATGTAACTTGTGTCGTGGAGGGCTCTAGTTCCAAACATTGCACTGAAAGTTGATATAATAAAAGACCAGTTTGATATAGATGTGTTTTCGGAAACAACATTTTTTCATAAATAAAACTGTCTTTTGTGTGTATGTGTGGTTGAATGATTTTCTCTGAAGACTGCTCATGAAATGAAAGTGTAATCCACCCTCTCCGTGTAAATTATATAATAAAATGTCTTAGCAGTTGGTTGTATTGTTATTGTTTTTTCAACTTTCTTTTTTTTGTGAAATTGCTTGCAATCATAATTTATTGATAAAATACTTATGTCTTGACATAGTTTAACATTGGGATATACTGATGATCATAGAAGCATGAGAAAATATAAACTTCCACTGTCTCTCCCGATTAAGCCCATTCAAACAGACTTAGTTTACCATGGAGGGCTCCGTGAACCACGTGACCACGCGGCGGTGAGCGCACACCCTGCTTTATATTCTGAAGTGATCATCCCTAATCCCAACAGTAAAGCTGTTGATGTGTAAACTCTATTGGGAAAAGCGCAATCGTATCTCTCAATGTGTCCGTTTAAAATCCACTTAAAGAAGCAATAAAAAGTGTCGCAACTGTTTTTCGACGGCTCTACGTGAAACCATCGTCAACGAGGAACAATGGCGCCATCTGTCGGTTAAATCTACTCAAAAACTACGGGCGTTGTTTATTAAAATTAAATTAAATGTTTATGAAAAAAATGTATAAGGAGAAAATGTTTATGCGCGTGTCTCGTGTCTTCGGATGTAATCAGAGAACAATGAGATTATTGCCAGACTTTGTGGATGACGTCATCGCTGGCCGTGTCCTCACCTGTTGACTCAGGTAGATTTCCAAGTTTCATTTTGGCAGCAGGGCGACAAGAATGAAGATCAATCGGCTGCCGGGTCACTCTTTGTAATAGCCTTTTGCATTCTGTAAACGAGACTGTGACGAATAAATCGCAATTTATTGGAATAACCGTGAAATCTTGGTTAAACAACTTTGATCTTTCCGGACTTCCGGAAGAAGAGTCAGACTGCGACATTTCCTCCATATGTTGTGAGTAAAGTCCAACAAAAAACGCACTTTTAATTTACATTAATCTCAAGTGTAGTTGAAGTTTCCTTAGCGGTAATGTAGCTCCGTTTATTGTCTAAAATCACGTAAATGTCGAGTGAAAACCGCGTGTTTAACGTTGTAGCCTTTCTGAATGTGTAAATACTCTGTGCTGCTTTAGAGATATTTTATCGCTGGAAACTGCAATACAAATTCTCTAACACGAATGTAAGGTTTTATTGAGCTGGATGTGTTTAAGAAGTGTTAAAAAGTTATACAAATAATACATTTAATCATGTAAAAAATAATGTAAGCAACTTGGCGTTCAAATATGACGGTGTAAGTGGCCTGTCCCTCGTTTTGTGGACTTAAAACATTAATAGGTGATGTGCTTTTACACACTGAATGAGCCTAAAACATTTCTCCTCAATGAAGCCCAGCCCCCTTCTGTTTATCCATGCAAAATACTTTCTTTCTCCTGCACTTCTTTGTGCTGACTGTGTTTGGGTAGTTTTACTTTCTCTATCTTATACTGAAAACAAACACAAAGCTGGTTGGTTTACACCCCTTGTGCAAATCCAGAATAACTAGTAATTTTGGGATTGCGGCAGATCCAGAGTACAACGAGAAACTTTCATTCACTTTGTGTCTTTCTTTTACAGACCCTGAGGCTTCAGGCCGCTGACAGTAATTGTAAACGCAGTCGCCATAGGTCAGTCTGGGCCGAGGGTTGACCATATGGAGAGCAACTCGTCCTATGTCAGTGCTCCCATTGAGGAAGGTCCATACCAAGAACGTTCTGTTGACCCAGTGGAATTTGTGATCCAGCCCCCTAGAGTGTGTCACAAGGTCAGTCACAAGGATGCCAATGGAAACACCACCGGGCCGGAGACTGTCCGCTTTCTACCTGCCAAAAAAGAGCCCGTGTCAAGGACGTGTGTGTGTGGGCCTTGCGCATCTGTGACCGGCTGCAGGAAACTCTTCTGTAGTGTATTGACTTGTGGACTGTATCGTGTATGCCAGCGTTTGCCCTGTCTGATTTCGGGCGACAGCTCAGCTGTCAACGCACAGGAGGACGACCCTTCAGACTCTGCGGAAGTAAACAGTCGCTTTTATCCTGACGTCCGTATTGGTGGGGTCCAGGTAGACACCTCAATCATTAATGAAGTAGAGGAGAAAGTCTTTCTCAGTTCCAAAATTGAGATGGACAGTTCAATCTACATCAGAAACTTACCGGAAGACTTCATCGATGGCTATGAAGCAGAGAATGTGGACAGACTCATCACTCAGAAGCTCATGGAGGTCTTCTCTGAGTTTGAGATCAACGAGCTTGCTAAATGCACCTCGGACTCTATGTTTCTGCGGCGTTCGCGAGAGTTCAGTCAGCTGATCTCGGAAATCGTGCAGGAGCACAAAATGGAGGAGCAGGAGGCTGAGTGCAGGCTGGTGCGTGAGATCATTCGCATCAGCACACGCAAGAGCAAGAAAAGGCCGCAGATCAGAAAAGAACCGCAGCGAGATAGCGGCAATGAAACCTGGAACAGTAAAAGAAACAGCAGCTTCAATTCCATCAGTGATGGGAGTGAGTTCCAATTCTTTGGCTTTCTGTCTTCAGTGAAACACAAATGGAGTTATTATTCAAAATGTCTAAGCTGTTTTTTTTGATGCAATGGAGGTGAATAAAGAAAGATGCAAATTCAATTTTTTTAAATGAAATTCACAAAAATATTGAACATTTATCGAGTCAGCAGCAACGAAAGCCTCATGGTTAGTGTGCCGACATATAGTGTAAGTGCGCTCACTGCGACCCAAAATCGAATCCCGTCTCAACCGGTCCCGCTCCCCTATTTCCACCCCATGCTTTCCTTTCACTTCTCCACTATACTATACCAATAAAGACCCCAAAAATATAAATTATTTACTTAGTCTCTAAGATGTATTTGACCTTCTTTATAAGTAAAACACAAAACTGTCACTTTATGCCCATATATTGGTCCCTTTTGAAGTTTGTCATAAAAGTAATACACATGATTCCATTGGGTTAGTTAATGTCTTTGGCTGCGGCCAAATACCCCCACTTGCGGTCTTTGCACTTGACCACTTGACTACTTTCACAACGCATTTCCTAGTGTGCGTTGAGGGCACTTTTTAAGACATGGGACAGGAAAAATCAGTGTAGACATTCGGCCTAAATCTGTTAAAAGTGTAGCGATCTTAGAAAAAATATTTAATGACTTTACACGAGGGCGAGTAAATGCGTTTTTTTCTTTCTTTTGAATTCTGTTCCAGATTTTTCTGGGTTTAATTGTTTTGGTTTCAAAGTGTCAAACAAAACATTTCTTAAGCTAGGTCACCTGACACAGAACACGATGTTGCTTGGTTAACGAAGATTTATCAAAACATATTTTCGTTCTCTTCATAGAGCTGCAAATTTCACTGGAGAGATCTGATGATATTGAGGCCAGGAAGTTACGCAACAACAGTAAGCAGGGTAAGTCTGCCTTGGCATTTGGTCCGAACCACTTACACAGATTTTTACAATGGCGGTGGCGTAGAGATATATCTCATGTCTAGATTTGTTAGGGCGGATGTCGGCATATGTTTACACCGCAATGCTAATTTAGTGGTACTTGACTAATTAATTCAAGGCGGCTTAAATGGACAAAAATGTCTCATCCTCGATTGGTCGATAGCGTTCGGCGCTCCCAGAATGTGCCGCATGCTCCCGTAGGTCTGTGTGGGAGGAGAAAAGTTCACATATGTGGTCTGAACAAGTGGCTTCAGGAAAGACATATTGCAGTCATTAAGTAACATTAATCAGTAACTCTGAGTGCTAAAATAAATTATAAATAGGTAGGATATAAGAAGGATTGCAACATGGACATTTTTTTGATTATTTTTGCTTTCTAATTATTCTCCATACTGATGTCGCCTGTACTTTTTGGACAGGTTTCGTGACATTCACCTATGGTTTGTTTTGCATAAAACTAAACCAGGACCTGAGCTTGAGCTCATGTTAAACTTGAGGAAGCAGCATTTAATGTAGCAAGGCTGTTGGCCGCTCCCTGCCTATATTACAGGCCGTTGAGAGCCCGTCTCCTCTCTGGAAGAATGAGGCAGTTTCTCTCTTGTTTGTTACTTGGAGGGGTTTGTGATGTAACCGGCCTGATTGTCACAAACAATGCTCTCTTGTCTGTAGGCCATCTGATCGGTTACACTCCTCTGAATTTGAATGTCGTTCTTTTCCTCATCAGCCGGGTTTGCCCCTCCCTTTCTATTTGCTTGATGTTGTTTTTATGCTCTACAATGTTGGCAAGCTACAGCTGTTTATCGCCAACGTCTGCCCCATAAAATCTGAAAGGAAATGATGCTCTAAATAACACACATTTGGTATCAGCAATTTTGAAATGGCTCAAGTCCACATATAATGTTAAAAAGCATTTATAATTTGGTATTTTAATGATTTTTTTTGGCTTCATCTTCTTTTTATTTCTCCACAGCTTACTCTGGCAGTTTCCAGGAAACAGGTGTGCCGGTCACACCTGACACACCTTTACTAACCAGCAGCATACATGCTTGAGAAACTCCTTTCCAAGTGAACATAAGCTCCATTCCAAACCGTCCATAAATCATCTTCTGTTTTATAGTTATATCTTAATTCATTTTTAAAGTATACTCTTAGAAGCTGTGATTCCTTTGTCATTGCATGGGGTTTGGTTTTTGCATGAAAAGGTGAGAGTTTTCCTCAGGGGGAAATCCCTAAGGGAAGGGATTTCTTCAAAAGCGTTGCAACAAAGGTCTTAATCGTCACCCGAGTGTTTAAACTTAGCATTTCTTTCAAAACACTGCAAGTTACGCTATAAAACATACATACCATTGACTTTAATAAACCACAAATTTAACAATACAGCTACTAAACCATTTGAGTTGTGGACACTATTAACAGTACAGAAGAAAAACCAAAGACGCTAAATAAAAAAACAGCCCTCTATATCCGCTATAACCATCAAACTGATATGTTTTCAGTAGTCGCGTCTCATTTTATCTTTGAAATAAGCGTCATAACTTATCCATTTCAGTGAATATGATATCATTCATTGCATTTGACACTTAAGGGAACCGTATTGGTCCCTTAATTTGATTAACTGAAGATTAAAAAGGGTCACACTTTAGAATAAGGACCAATGCTTACTATTAACTAACTATTAACTACGACTTTTGTCTCAGTAAACTTTTAATTACTGTTTATAAGGCAGTTTTTAGGTTTAGGTATTGGGTAGGATTAAGTGAAGGTAATACAGAATAAGGCATTAATATGTGCTTTATACGTAATATACAGCCAATATGCATGCTTATAAAATTTGTGCACCTACATATAAAGTTTCACCAAAAAAGTAAGACTTTGTTGCAACGCATAACAGAACTTTTAACATTTTAACAGTTAAGGGTAAATACTTATTGACAGCCTTAAGGTTTCTTTAAGTGAACACTTTTTCTTGCAACCCTGGGCACTGACCTCTTTATACGCATATCGAGCCATAATTTAGATAAAATTGTTATATTTTACCACACACTATGCCAACCAAAAAATTTGCCTGTTCATGAAGATTAAGCATTCTTACATTGTGACATTATTTTAATGAAGTTTAATTACATTTACATTTATGCATTTGGCAGACGCTTCTATCCATAGCGACTTACATTGCATTGTACTATACATTTGTATTAAGGTGCAGTAAGTCATTTCTGAGAAATTCTGTTGTTATTTAAAATCAATGCCCTTACAAACACAACCCTGTCTTCATTGCTCTGCCCTCGAAGTAATGAATAATTGCTGACTCTCTCTCCTCCATCATATGCTATATACATATTGCTGATTTGCTACGAGTGCTAATGGGGTTGTGTGTATTCACTTAGTTTTCTCTTCGGTTTAACAAAACTTTTCCACTTACATAATGGACGTGTAAATGTTAATAAAATAGTTTGTTTAGGTGTTCATTTTAAAGTCCAACAGCATTTCACAAAAATGGCTATAACTCCTTTAAAAAGTGAAGTGATAGTGACCTATTTGTCAGATATGATGACCAAACCCGAAATGTGACCTATACATTTTACCCATCCAGTGAGAAATGAACACATGCACTGCAAGTCGTGAACACACATACACCCTTTCGGTGTTTCCTTAAATACAGACATATATTTAATCGTATTTACATCCCGGTAAAGTTGGTTGTAAAATATCCATTGCGTCCATACAGATTGTTTTTCATTAGATATTAATAAGACGAAATGAATTCCATTACAGGAATGAGAATGTATTTTTATGTTTATTTTTCAGAATTTGTGGGTAAATGTGCTTACATCATGAAAACCAGGTATTACACCCTGTGCACACCAGACACAACATTTAAAAAAGAAAACCTTTCTAATATAGAGTCTATTGCTTATCTCTTGTCTATTTGTTAGGGTGGATGTCGGCATATGTCTACAGCTGATTTACAGCTACACCGCAATGCTAATTTTGTGGGACTTGATTTATCAATTTGAGGCGGCTTAAATGAACGAAAATGTCCTTGATTGGTCGATAGTGCTTGGCGCTCTCAATGTGTATGTTTTGGACAGGTTTAGGCACATTCAACTATGGTTTGTTTTGGATAAGACTAAACAAGTTCTTGAGCAGCGCTGCAACGTTTAAAAAAACATTTCTTATATTAAGTCTGTTGTAGCTTATCGCACATTTTTGTCATGACTGGTTAGGACAAAATGTTTAATTGCATAGAAAGTGACATGTCTGGTGTGAACACGGTGTCGGTGCATAAAATTGTAATGTTCATAAAATTACTCTCCATTCTATTTATGCAAAATGATTCTTCTTTTTATAAACTCTTCTGAGTTGAGTTCACCTGCCTCGTGATGCTAAAATGCTGAATGTATTAGTCAAATGGAAGAGCTGCAGTCAAAGCATGTCTGTATAAGGAAGTAAAGTAATTCTTTGAGTAAATGTTATTATGTGTGGGACAAACATGGATAGTTGTCTATGCTATTTAAATGTACATAAATCTACATAGAAGAACATGCTATGTCTAGAAGAGTTTGTAATTATTTCCTTTTCATTTTAATCTGTGAATGTTGTTGCTAAGTAAAAATACATGTAGAACAAATAGATTTGTGTTATAGAATGTTTATTTTGCTTAAAGACCTGCAGAACATAGACGGTCTATGTGACAGACTTTCATGATTCTGCCGCATCTTGTCATGTTTCTGTTGGTCTAGTGGCGGGATCATGGCAGAACCCCATGTTTCATGTGAAGAGAGAGTTTTTGTCCCTTATTGCTTGCCATATGCTCCCTCTCTCCGGTCTCGTCTCTGTTCCCACCATTTCGTCTCTTCATTAGTATTGTTAATTAGTTCATGCCCCACACCTGTCCCCTCTTGATTTCGTTCCATATTTAATGCCCTTGTGCTGGTTCATTGTCGTTTGATTCATGTGGTGTTCCTGTGTCCTGTTCAGTCTAGTCTAGTCTAGTCTAGTCTAGTCTAGTCTAGTCATTTGAAGTCATGTCTAGTGTTGTATTTAGTCTCGTCTAGTTTAGTGTAGTAAGTCCCTGTCCCTGTATACCCTTCATGTTCTTGTCCTTGTTGTTCTTTTGTTTTACCCCCTCGTGGGTTTTTGTTTTGTCTCTGTAAATAAATGTCTTGTTAAACCCCTTACCCTCTGTCTGCGCCTGGGTCCTCTGTCCATATTACACCCTGAACCTGACAACAGACAGTCATCATGAAACTATTGTGCTGGGTTGTTTTTTTACCCATGCTGGGTAAATATTGGACAGAACACACTGTTATTTTCCTTAATAACATAGTATTAAATTATAGTACTAAAATAAAAGAACAGAAAATAATTATTGTTGTTCTGCTTGTAAAAAAACAGACCGTTTCAAATGTTCATTTAATTCGTATTTTTAGATTATATTGTGGCCAGTCCAGTCCAGTGTCTGTTGAATTTCAACAAAATCAAACCTCAGGAGTGACAAAGACATCCAACAGCAATGTGAAAACTCAATTATTGTTGAATTGCTTTAAAGTAAATATAAACTAGTTTTCTTTGCAGTATTTGGGGTCTTAAAAAATATAGAGCATCTTTTGATCTGTTTCTCCCGTTTTCATGTTCTGCAAGTAAATGCAAATAGAAACAATCTTTTCATTTTACCTTAACACATATAGTGTATTAAGAAAAATTGTCTTTGAAATGGTCTTTATTTTTTCTGCAGCTGTGTATACCTTAAATATAATTTGTTTCCAAACAAATCAATACTCTAATACACACATCATGCTGGGAAATCCCAGGTCTGTAGATACTGCTTTGTGTAATTAACATCAATCTCTAAATCAAACATCAAAAGCCTTTAGCAAAGATTCTCAATAGTCTGGCTTGAAATAAATGCAGCAAAAACAAGCTCACATCGCGACTTGTGGCAGCGGCCGCAACATGTGTGAGCTGCCCCGACTCTGTGCCCACGATGCCAGCGTTTCTGCCAGCTGCCCCGACTGTTTGCGCTCACTCCCAGGGTTTGTATGTGCTGAAACGGACTGTGTGTTCGCGCTCACTTCCAGCGATGGGTGCATATACATTTTATAGCTACATATTTGTAGACATACATCTTTATTAAGACAAAGTTTGTGGGTCCTGCCAAGTCAATCAGATATGTGGTAATAGTTACTGTAGGCAATGTATACATTTTTTTCTACAATACAAAGTAATACATATATGCAACATTTAAACTGAAATACCTTTTTAAATACAAATATTCAATAAGAATAGTACTCTTACTTGTATTTGAAAAGCTATTAGCTTTTCTATATTGTGTTTAAATACTCCTACATTAATGCTGCATTACTTTTTCAGTGCATTATACCATTATCAGAGTGTCCGTTTACACTCAAATAGCCTTATGGTACCTAACCACGTATCTGATTGAAATAAAAAAGTGTAGTCGAGGCCTTCTAGTGGCTTCTGTGGTGTAGAGAGCTCTGGGTTCACACCAAACGCGAGTTAAGGGTTTTGCACGAGTAATTTACATACAAAGTCAATGCAAACATATGGTTTGTCTCATCCTCACAGCACAACATTTGCAGCAATGTTCCAGTTGCCTCTGTATTCTGCTCCATCATATTTCACCATGTTCTCCACTTTTTAAATACACACCACCATTTATGCTGGTATAATCTGACAGGTATTTACGCTGTAAACCTATTTTATGTGTTTTTTCTAAGCTGGTAGGACTATCTGACAGGGTGTTTTGCATTGTAAAATCATCCTACCTGCTTATTTTATCGATGTGGTTAAGACTATAAGTTTTGCCCTGCGGTAGGAAAATCTGACAGGGTAGAGCAACTCGACAGACACAGTTTCCGTGTATTTTCCAGTTTCTCTGTGTGAAATATTTTACAATTTTACAAAATGTTCAGCGCAGTGGGTGTCCAATGTTTATAATTGGTGTTAATTGAAAGTTTATATATCAAGATGTCCTTTAATCATGGTGCGGGATCTCTAGAAAGTTCTGCGCTCCTCCAGCCTCCAACTCATCTGCTCTGTGGGCGAGACCGACTCCGGACGCCGCCGGTACAGCGCCACAAAGCTCTCAGCGGATTGGTTCGCCAGGTTGAGTTACAAATACGCCTGATTTCATTGGCCGTAACGATCACGTGGTTGAGAATGTATCTAGGAAGTAGAGAAGGTAACGCACGCGAGCGAAGGGGTGACTTGTAGCATCATATCCAGTTTTGGTGGTTTTGTGTTATCTTAATAAGCAGCGAACATGGGTGATGGTGAGGAGAAGTTTGATGGGATGTTACTCGCTATGGCGCAGCAGCATGAAGGCGGCGTTCAGGAGGTGACGAGCCAATGTTCAGCACATGCACGAGCGCGATAGCACCTGTGCTAACTAATGTGTGTTAACTGTGTGCAATATTAATACTGTTACCACTTACATGAACTGCAGTAAACTTTACTGCTTTAAATGATGGGTGTGGTGGTAATGTAATAGTCATTTAAGATAACTGTGTAGTACCAGCATGTGGAGGTGATGTCTGTCTGGACACCTTATGACCATCGGCTGCGTTTATTTGAGTCTCTGATACTTAGAAAGCCCGTGTTTGTTTACACTTTAGTATGTTTTGAAGCATAGTACAACATTCCTGACATGCTTTCTTTTCATATGTTTATGAATAGTTGGTGAACACGTTCTTCAGTTTTCTAAGAAGGAAAACGGATTTCTTCACAGGAGGAGACTCTGGAGCAGCAGAAAAGGTGTGGTGAGGTTGTGTTATAACAGTACAGTTCCTATGAACTTCCCAGCTGATGTGTTAACACTTAAAGGGGTTGTTCACCCAAACGTTCAAGTTTGCTGTTTATTTACTAACGTAGGTGACATTTTGACTTGAGTAGAACAATAAATAAGGCTTTGGGGTGAATCCGCAGCTTCATATAATGGGAGTACCATACTGTACATCCTCAACACTCCCATTCTGCAGGTGGCGCTAAACGCACCAGACGCTGGTGTGCCATCCGTGTGCAGAGGATGTACAGTATGATTAAAAATGGCGTTCAGTTTTATGAAAACATCGAGTGATTCGCTTCACAAGACGTCGCCAGGAGCCGCTTTATGTGAATGATGTGCTTTAGACAGGTGGACCCCATATACTCCCTTTATATGAAGCACAGAGGGCAGCGGATTTACCAAAACATCTTATTTATTCTTCTACTCAAGTAAAAATTTCACCTACGTCTGGTGGTCTGGGGTGAGTAAATAAACAGCAAATTTAGATTTTGGGGCGAACTATCACTTTAACACATCATCGTTTTAAAATGAACTTTAGACATTTTATTGCTAGTTTAAAGGTGTTTGGGGATGTTGTTTAGTAATTCCCACAAAGTTAGCATCATTACACGTGAGAGTTTTTCACACCATCATCTTTTCTTTTGTCGAATGTTAAAGGTGAATATTGTAGGTACTTTTTCTATTGCAATTTAACATTTTATTAAAAGTCTTTGGTCAAAAATAGCTTTGTTTTTAAAACATGCTTATATTATTATATAAGTCGTTTGCTTTTTGTGTGTGTGGAACTAAAAATTATATTTTATTTGGGGATGAAGCATTTTGTCTGCCTAGCTAGCTGTAGCTGTAGTGAACTTGCTGTGTAAGCTTCAACTGGACTAGTGGTTGTTTGTTAACAAAGGACTATTGAACTTCCTGCACTGCTTTTAAGGTAACTGTTGTTTAAGTAGCTGTTGTTAGCACATAGCCATCTAGCTTGAGTTACTTAGTAACATAATAATTGTAAACACAACCTACGATGAGACGCAGGTTTACTTTGGTTACTACGCCGTCTAGATCATTCAATTTATTCTAAATCAATAATTTGTTGGGTTATTTCGGTGTTTAAATGCACAAAATGTTGTGTAATACCATATATCTAGGCCAAAGTCTCTGCATTTATCGTCATGTGAAAAGGCCCACTCCATATATCTTCATAACATCAGTACCATCCAACTATCTCCTGTTTGTTGTGTTTCTCAGTTGGTTAAAGAGGCATTTAGTCATCACAATCAGCTCTCCCTGAAAGTCCAAAAGGAGAAACAGTCCAGACAAGAGAAGGAGGAGAAGGAGAACGCTGAGAGAGCCTCCAAACTGGAGGAGGAGAAAAATAAGAAACAAACTCAAGAGGAGCCCAGAATCAAAGAACTCACAGACGAGGAAGCAGAGAGACTTCAGTGTGAATTAAACCAAGTGAGAGCAAATTTATCGTCATTTCAGCAATATTTATTATCAGCAATGAACGTTGTTATACACTGGAGATAAATAATTTAATTTATTTTGTTTTATTTATGTCTTATTCTCAATTCAGGCAAAACAAGAGGGAACGAAAGATTCAGAAGTAGTTGAGAAAATTGATGCATCAGAGAAAGATGACAAAAAGGGGGTGAGTGTGATTCGTATCTCTGAAGACGCATGAAGCTTCAATAAAATCCCCAAAACATTTGTCTCAGACTATCAGGGAACTGTTTGAACATTTTCAACTATATTTGATCTTTATTTAGAATTTTTTTTAAGTCAAGGCCATTTGCTTGGATTGAAAGTTTGCAAGTGCATCTAGTGGGTCTGAAATCATTTTGTACGTTGTATGTCTTTAACATTTGCTTGCTTGTATGTACATCTCAGTCGGAGTCTGAGGGAGAGGAGGATGAGAAAGACAAAGACAAAATCAAACCCAATGCTGGAAATGGAGCAGACCTTCAAAACTACAGATGGACTCAAACTCTATCTGAATTAGATGTGAGTGGTTTACTCATCTACTGATCGAACAGACAGCCTATCGGTCGCCGTGATTATATACACACAAACTGTTCCATTGTCTGTAAAAGTGTTTATGGGTAAATCAGTTTTGCATTATAAAAAGATGCCAGAGATTTGGTGTCTACAGTCATCAGTAGCTGGAGGAATGTGTAGCTCATAAACCCTGCCACTTTCATCCTTTATTTCGTGGCCTAGCTCTTATCTGTACAGATGATGATCATTTAAGCCCTACCAGCTGGTTTAGTCTGTGCATAGTAAAGATACCTGACATCACCGGCTCGATGTGGTTTGCTGTTGTCTCTTACAGGTCATAGTTCCATTCGATGTGAACTTTCGTATGAAAGGGAAGGATGTGGTTGTGGACATACAGCGGCGTTCTCTGAGAGTCGGTTTGAAGGGACAACCACCTGTGATTGACGGACAGCTGTACTGTGAAGTGAAGGTGGAGGAGAGCTCTTGGCTCATTGAAGATGGGAAAGTAGTCACAATCCATTTTGAGAAGGTGAGGGGTAGTAGAGTACGATGCTGATAAGAAAGAACATATACTTATAAAGGTGTTCTACAAGTTTATTAGACCATCATATATTCAAATATTACGTTTTTTTTTTGTGTTATAATTAAATATTAGTTAATTTGCGTAATAAATTATTTCTAAAATAATAGTTTTTTCTCTTAGTTATGACAAGTTGTGTAATACATTTGTGTAATAAAGCACTGTATATGCATATTGATAAACCAACTTGAAACATCATTCTGACTGTATAACTATAATTGTCCGGTTGGACATCAGGAGACATGATCTAAGTGTGTGATAATCACACGGAACTGTTGTTTATTCCAGATCAACAAAATGCAGTGGTGGAGTAAGTTAGTGTCCACAGACCCTGAAATCAACACCAAGAAGATCTGCCCTGAGAACTCCAAGGTAGGCAATTAAACACATGGACTGATGAAAGTAACCAAAAACCCATCCAGGGCTGTGAGATCTTTTGAGTGAAAGTGTAGTTTTGATGTGGTTTAATAACGTTTTTATAATATCAAATGTCTAATGGCACCCTCTCATTTCCTGTCGTGTTTCAAAATGGAATCTGTACAGTTGTCAGATTTGGACGGGGAGACGCGCGGTATGGTGGAGAAGATGATGTACGATCAAAGGCAGAAGTCAATGGGACTGCCCACCTCTGAAGAGCAGAAGAAACAGGATATCCTGAAGAAGTAAGAATATGTGACTAGGACGTATGGCCAAGCATCTGGTCAGATTTTGTTTAAAAGATTCTCTGTATTAATTTCCATAAAAATGCAGTCTTGGCATTTGAAAATCTGTACTTGGCATTAAACAGAATGCGTTTTATGTACTGTAACCATTGTATGATGTGATTGCAGGTTTATGTCTCAGCATCCCGAGATGGATTTCTCCAAAGCCAAGTTCAGCTGAGAGCCGTATGTGCTCCGGATGAAGCATCAGTGACTATACATATCGCTGTACTTGTTTTTCAGATCTGCTTTGATCCGACCAGTTTGTTTTAAGTGTAACGCTCTGCAATAAGTTTCTATTTATATAATATTTAACATGACCTAACAATAAACAATACTTCTATGGCATTTGTTAATCTTAGTTCAGTATTTACCAATCAAATGTTTCTGTATCTGTTATTTAAAAGTATCAAAGATCATTAAATGCTGTGGGAATATATGTCATATTGTTAATTCATGTTAGCTAAAGCATTTTCTGATGTTTATGAATAGAACCTTAATGTTATGTGTTATTGTTTTCGGTTATGTCTTCATGAATAACAATTTGACTGTTGTTAAGAAGTCTCATAATGCATCATCTTTTGCATTTGTTTTTGTCTTAGAGTTTTTTAATAAATCATTTCAAACACGGCTTTTTATTAAATCTTCTCATCACTTCTTATCCCATCAGCGGTTTGCACACAATATTTACAGTGGTGTGAAAAAGTGGTTTTCCCCTTCAGGACTTTTTGTTTTTTTGCATATTTGTCATGCTTAAATGATTCAGATCATCAAACACATTTTTATGTTCCTCAAGGAAAGTCTAAAAGAGCTTAAATAGCAAAACATCATGCCGCGATGTTAAGAAATTCAAGAACAGATGAGAAACAAAGTAATGAAATGTATCAGTCCAGAAAGGGTCACAAAGCCATTTCTAACTCCAGAGAACCAAAGTGAGAGCCATTATCCACAAATGCAGAAAGCATGGAACAGTGGTCAACCGTCCCAGGAGTGGCCGGCCTACCAAAATTACTCCAAGAGCACAACGACGACTCGTCCAGGAGGTCATAAAAGATCCCAGAACAAGATCTAAAGAACCGCAGGCCTCTCTTGCTTCAGTTTAGGTCAGTGTTCAGGATTCTACAGTAAGAAAGAGACGCTGCAAAAATGGCATCCATGGGTGAGCTCCAAGGCCAAAACCACTGCGGACCAAAAAGAACACAAAGGCTCGTCTCACATTTGCTAAAAAACATCTTGATGGTCCTCAAAACTTTTGGGAAAAAATATTCTGTGGACTGATGAGACAAAGGTTGAACTTTTTAGAAGGATGCGTCCCATAACATCTGATGTAAAACTAACACAGTAGTCATAAAAAGAACATCATACCAACAGTCAAACATGGTGGAAGTAGTGTGATGATCAGCTTCAGGACCTGGACGACTGGCTATAATCGATGGAACCGTGAATTCTGCGCTCTACCAGAAAACCCTAAAAGAGAATTTCCGGCCATCGGTTGTTGACCTCAAACTTAAACGCACTTGGGTTATGCAGCAGGACAATGATCCAAAACACACCAGCAATTCCACCTCTGAATGGCTAAAAAAAATCAAAATAAAGGTTTTGGAGTGGCCTAGTCAAAGTCCAGACTAAAATCCAATTGAAATGCTGTGGCTTGACCTTAAAAAGGCTGTTCATGCTCGAAGACCCTCCGATGTGGCTGAATTCCTCCACAGCGATGTGAAAGACTCATTGCGAGCTATCGCAAACGCTTAAAAAAGTGCTGTGTATTCTTACAACTGTATCACAGTGGACTTTTGCTTCTAAACCAGATAATTGTTCATATTCTTCCAAACATACAGTATTTCTCATGTTTTACAGGTTTGAAACAACTTGGTTGATGAGTAAATGATGACAGAAGTTTCATTTTTGGGTGAACTGCCTCTTTAACAGTGAAAAATGGGCTAATACTAAGAAATATATTGTTTTTTTAGTTGTTACAAAATATACTTCAATGCTTATTTTGTCTAATTTTAAATGGTTTGTAATCCTGAGGCTCCCTTGGAAGTCAGCTGGCTGGGCCCCTTGTGGGCCACGGACTCCATCTTGAGGACCACAGGGTTTTAGATCTCGTCATGTTTCACAGATCAGTGTCACTTTTAACTAGTAGCTTGAATACTTTTTGGATTTAATGGATGTGTAAAATCATGCACATGAATAGAAGTGGACATGCAAGATTTAGTTCAATCATGCTTTTATACTTTGACTTTTTTTCAAAGACACATTAAAATACTAATTTAGCAGTTCATTATAAGGAGCCAAAAACAGAGGAACTCCAACAGTGTAAAAAGGCACCAGTACAAAAACTGAGGCAGATTTGGATTCGTTGTATTCCCAATAAATGTGTTAAATCTTTCACCTCCATAAAAAGCTCCAGTTTTTCCTCCTCTCAGGAAATCTCCACAAACACCAGAGGGCAGTGTCGGCAAACATTTGTGTGTTTTCAAACTGATGTTTTCTACCTCAGGATAAAGATAATTTTTTTAATAAATGTTTAAAAAATGTTATATAATTTTTGATGACATGGTTAATATCAAGTCATTAAGGTGCATACCATAGCTGTATTCTATGTTCCCCTGAGCAAAATAAACCCTTAAGACTAATTTCTCATTTCAATTTTAACCCTCTACTTTACTGCAATGTACATATACACGTTTCAGAAATATTATTACATTATTGACTATCCATAGGTACGTGTTTAAACTGATTCATTTCTTTGTTTCATTCTGTTAACTTGTGATAACATTTATCTCAAAGTCCAAATGAAAATAATATTTAAGTGGTATTTATTTGCTAAAAGTAAGAAAAGGCCATTTTTGCAGATATTCAATACCAACATGTTTAAACAACACAATATTAATTGTTTTACGTGTATTTTAGGATCAATTCGAAATAAAAATATGATGAGGTAATCACAGTTTTGGAACTTTTCCTAAAAATATCTACAAATACTGTTGGATTGCTTAAAAGTTAATCTGAACTTGTTTTCTTTGCCGTTTTTGAGGTCTGAAAATAATACAAAAATATTATTTGGTTATTTTGCCCTGTTTGTCCAATTTTCATTTTCATTTTCAGCAAATTAATGCGAAAAAAATTCTATTTGAAATTGTGTAGACATATTGTTAGTAGTTCACAGAATGAGTAAAAAATGATAACCTTAACATATGTACATTTTAGAAATGGTCTTTTATTTCTTTCTGCGGCTGTATATACACATATAAAAGATCCATTCTAGATCAACACTATCCTGTATGGACAAAAGTATTGTTGCGACCCCTTTTAAAAATCTATTCGAAGAAATCTAATTAAAACAAATACCAATGCTATACCATTTACATTTAGTCATTTAGCAGACCCTTACATGCAAAGCGACTTACAAATGAGGCAAACAATAGAAACAAATTCATATTAAAGAATTTCGTTTCTCTGTTACAGCAGTTTTGGAATGGCCTTGTTCTGTTCTGAAACGTCTCTACCCCCGTATACAAATCATTGATGGGTTTGTGTGTTCGGCTCAAACGTGTTCAGCTGGGTTGAAGACTATGCTTTCTGCAGACCAGTCAAGTTCTTCAACACTAGACTGAATCAGTCACAAAATTGGAAGCACACAGTTCTCTAGAATATCGCTGTGTGCTGAAGCATTAAGATTTGTGCATACAGAAATGACTGAATTAGTCAAACCTGTTTATTAGAAGAGATCATCCCAATACTTTTATCCATATAAGATAACTGCAACCTGTGGACATTTATTAAGTTGTATTGATGGAAACTTAGAGAGCGTACACAAAAGTAATGTACCAAGTTGTAAAGATATTTGTAAAAGTGTTATCTTGTCTCCAGACGTCTTCATCCCGTCTGAAGTTAATCCTCACACAAGCTTGATTGTATGTTTTGTATCACTGCTAATGGTTTGGAGCAGTTTGTTAACAACTCTCTTGGACATCGTGAGACTGTCTATAGCTTTACTCTTCATCCCTCATCATGATGGTGAGAGTGTCAGTTACCATTTTACTTCAGACTGTCATTTACATTACCTCGTGCAAACTTGCGAAGTGTTTGTTGTATGTGAAATGGCACATATGTTTCCTAAAACTTAATGCTAACTTGTTCATCATAATAGTAGAAAATCATATGGAACAGCATTTAGAAAACTGCAGCATTTTGATATCTGGAATTTACAAACCAGTAAAACTATTCATTAAGCTCTTAATGAGCGATTGTTAGCAATCACATGTAAATGTAAGTGTTCTTCATCAGTCTATCAGTTTTTCAGAAGACAGAAATAGACACAATTAAACTGAAAAACGATTCATGTATTATAATTGTTAAAAGCATTTAGATATAGAAGATTTAGAAATACTGAGATTTCCTATTTAACTCTAAAGTACATTTACATTTAGTCATTTAGCAGAAGCGACTTACAGAGAGTTCAGGGAGCATGAAGCGATATTTCATACAGGAGCAGTAATACAATAGGTGCTAATACAAAGATACTTGTTTGGACAAAAGCCAGACCACTACCTATTGAGAGAAAGAATTATAGTTTTAGTTAAGCACATGGAATATTACTGAGGTCTTTGGGAAATATATTTAAAAAAAGGAAACTTTCTCAAAACCCCTTTATTTATAATAATAAATATCTATACAGAGATTTCCGAATGGGGACCATTTACTTTAAATCTACAGCATGATACAGCTGTAATGTTGTTTATTCTAGAATGATCCAGTTATTTCTGCATCACACCAGCAGCTCCTCGATGGCGTATGTGGGGTTGTTCTGGCTGCTCTGGCTGAGCTGGCCCAGGGTGAACGGTTAGGACAGAGAGCTCGAGGTTGCTCAGCTAAGAGCTATGTCTCACCCAGCTACGAGAATTTCTTCATTAGCGAAGGCACACAGACATCAGAGGGCAAGGAGGGTTTGTGTGGGGGTGAAGGGCAGGAGAGATGATGGGCAAACAGAGCACCAGGACGGGCCGCTCCAGACTTGACGACTTGTTTTTGGCAGCAAGGGCCCATAACTCTCCCACATACCCTTGCACTCAGACTCACCATTATAGCTGCTTTGTTTACCCACCCACTCCACACTGACTGCAGTGATACTGGGAAATGGAATTGTTGATGAAAAACAAAGCATCTCCTCCTTTCACTAAAAACCAACAAATAAAATTATATATATATATATAACCTGTATATGTGTGTGTATATATGTATATATCGTTGCTGGCCTGTGCGAACCTCGTATCTCCATATTTGGTGATTTTTGGTATTTTTTGACATAAATCATTATTATTTGTCACCCTTTAAGTTTGGCTTTGGAAAAAAGAGACAAATAACAAGAATTTAAAAAGGGCTTGTCAACTCTGACAACTATACTTAATCCTTTAAAAAGTACAGTGTTTTTCAATTTCCTGAAAAACAGCGAATTTTGACCTCAATCTGAGGTTTTGGAAGGACAGCGACGATATATGATATTACACTGTAAAAAAATCTTTAAAATATATCTCTTTCTGTAATTTTACAGTATTTTACCATATTTAAAAAAATATATAAAAAAATAACAGTTTTGCCCTGTAAAAGTATTTTTTTCTTGTAAATTAGCTGTATTTTCTGTCATTTTAAGGTTTTTGACCGTATGTTTTTATTTTTTTATTTTGCGTGGAAACTATAAATAACAGATTGGGAGGGGTTACATTGTATTTAAGGGCTATTTGTCGCTGTCTTTTGCCTCCACAGAATTTTGCTGTATTTGTTTGGCCACAATCAGATAAAGAGACTAGGACTAGTTCACAAAAGTTTTTATACATTTTTTAATTTGACACCAGTTGCTCTTGAGGCAAGGTTCTTGCAGGAAATCTTCTGTCATCTGTTTTGGAGGCTGCGTGGCTTTGGAGAGTGCTCAGAAGGGAAGGTGATGCTTAAAGGAATAGTTCACCTTCAATATGTAAATTCTGTCATTATTTTGTCATTTTAAACCTGTGTGATTGACTTTCTTTTGCAAAACACAAAAGAAGATATTTAAAAAAAAAATGGGTAACCAAAAACCGTTAATATAGGGACCAATGGTTTTCTGTTACCTAGATTTTCTAAATATCTTCTTTTGTGTTCTGCAGAAGAAATGAAGTCACTGGTTTGGTTTGGATCGGCTAGTCAGTCTAAGAATTGTTTGGAAAAAGTAAAACCACAGTGAAACTATATAAAGGAACACATTTCGTGCTTGTATCCAGCACTGCGTTTCACTTTATCAATACATTAGTACCTTACTAGAGCATTTAAATAAACTATGACATTATTTGACTTTCCTTATATGACATCAGATTTTAAGGGAATATACTCTACATTTTCTATTGCATACAAGGAATGACTCGTAAACATGCCAAGCTAAAAGAATGACCAGTATCTAATGTATGATAAACACATAATTTTCAATACCTCCTTCTCAGTAACATGTGAAATTAGCAGTGTTAACAAGCACACTCAAGACTGGTGAGGTCCATATGCAGTGGGCACCAATGACAAATAACAAATAGCACACTTTAGAACACAATAATCTCATTTGTCCTCACAGCCAGGGGTCTTATAAGCCTTCCTCTCCTCACCTGTGTGCCGAGCACACTTTGTTGAGCGTATTTAGAAGACACACTTGCCAGGAAGACAAGGGCAAAGTCCCAAAGAAGCTACTCAATAATGATCAACACAGGCAGGCTGCCATGTGTGTGTTTGTGTGTATAGGATGTGATGAGGTCTAACCCTCTCTCACCGTGTGTACGGACCCTACACATAGACAAAGAAAGCACTCAGGGCTAGCAGAGCTCTCGAGATCACTAACATTTCTGTTTGGAAATTTCAGGAATTGTTTGACATTTATATTTTCTGCCTCTATAGAACAGTGTTTGTTATAGAGATTTTAGGAACTTCTTCTCTAATAAAATTGAGATCATTAGAGAAACTATTTCAGCTGTGAGGCCGGCCAATGAAGCATTCACGAATACACTTAGTAACAAAATCCCATGTGAACAGCTTCAGTTATTCACTGCTATCGGTCAGGAAGAGCTCACTAAATTGTCATTGTGCATGTTAGACCCTATTCCCACTAACCTACTAAAAGAGGTTTTTCCTGCTGTAACTGAACCTTTGCTCAATATTATAAACTTGTCTCTTGCATTAGGATATGTCCCAGAAGCTTTCAAACTAGCAATCATTGGGCCCCTTTATAAAAAAAGCCACAACTCGATCCAGTAGAACTAGCTAACTTTAGACCAAACTTTCATGACCAAACTGTCAGGTGCAGAGGACCCAGGTGCAGACAGCCAGTAAGGGGTTAACAAGACACTTTAATAATAATAACAACAAACAAAACAAAACCCCCCGACGGGGTAACATTACAAACCAAGGGTAAAACATGCCGGATGAACAGGAACTCGGACTAACTACACTAAAACTAAAGATAACACTTGACATTAACTTAAACTAGACTCAACTGTACAGGACACAGGAGCAACACCACACGAATCAAAATGAACCAGCATAAGACAGAAGACACAGGGGCATTATAAAGAGAACCAAATCAAGAGGGGAACAGGTGCAGGGCATGAAATCATTAACAATCAATAATGAGGAAACGAGAGGGCAGGGACAAAGACGAGATCGGAGAGTTTGGAAGGCCATCAGTGGCAAATTGCATCTCTCCACATGAAACAAGAGGTTCAGTCATGATTATGCCACTAGATCAAGAAAAGCAAGACGAGATGGGGTAGAACCATGACACAAACCTACTGTTTTTGTCCAAAATACTCTAAAAAGTAGTCTCAAGCCAACTAAGCACATTCCTACAGGATAAAAGCTTATATGAAAAATTTCAGTCAGGATTCAGGCACAACCACAGCATGGAGACAGCACTACCTAAAGTGACAAATGATCTTCTCGTAGCATCTGATCGTGGCGCCATCTCTCTTTTAGTCCTACTGGACCTGAGTGCCGCTTTTGATACTATAGACCAGAATATAAAACCATTGTTGGGGGATCTCCTAAAATTAAGTTCTTAAATTGTCTTAAATGTTACGCTATTAAGCCTTAAAAGGTCAAATAGTCAACAATGTAATTAATAGGGTTAATTACAATAATAAATGTACAACATTTTATGCTTTACTTTCATCCATTCATCCTTAAATATGAAATAAAACGTAACGTAAATTTTTTTTACATTTCAACTAGGGCTGTCAAAAGATTAAACGTGATTAATCGCATCCAGAATAAAAGTTTGTGTTTACGTAATATATATCTGTGTGCTGTGCATAATATTTTTTTATTTATTAACACATCCATGCACGTATTTAAGAAAAACCTAAAAATTAATAAACATTTATATATAATTTCAATTGTTGGTAAATATAAATAAATACATGTAAATATTTCCTAAACATGTATACATGTGTATGTGTTTGTATTTATAAATACAAAATTTATATGCACGGTACATTACACATATATGATGTAAACACAAACTTTTGTTCTGGATGCGATTAATCGCGATTAATCTTTTGACAGCCCTAATTTCAACACATTACTACACTTTTATGTTTTAAAACAAATTATATGTTTTGTACTGTTTGTGTTGCTTGAAATGTTTTACAAGATCGAACATTTGATTTTTTTAGAACGTTTACCAATTTCAGAGGATTTTGATATTGCACATGTAGAAAACATTTAGGGTCTCTGTCTTTCTCATGTATGAGACTTAAACATTTTTGCTATAATGTAAAAACTCTGAAGCTTAATATCTCAAAACTTCTCGAAATTCAGATAGAACCTTATAATTCCAAGGTGACGGAGACGGATTTTTAAAGGTTTTCTTTGTACCTTTCAGTGCATCATGTACATTTTGCATTGTAAACCCAAAAAGTATAACTAAGTTATAATGGAAAGTGCCTGGTACTCAAAATGTGCCAAAAAGTGGAACTAACTATTATTTTTGAGTTCATTCAACCTCTAGATTTAAGTTAGAGATTTAAGTTAACAGTAAATAATTTTTTGAGTTAGTAGTAGTTTACAGTGTGTATAAAAGCCCTGCATGTAAATAAATGTATTTTACTAAAGGCTTTTGATGGCCGCTTCTCAACTCAAAGTTTAGACCCTTTCAAACAAAGATAAAGGGGCATTAAGACTTTTATGTGTTGCTCTTAACTGGGGGAATCCCAGCGTACACCGAAAAAAATGACTTGTATAATTTACTTACAAAATCCTCGTAACAATTTGCACAAACTTTTTTTAAGTATACAAAAATTTGCTGCTATAATTCAAGTACAACTTACAAACCAGAATAAAGTAACTTCTACCCATTAACTTACATTATTTTGTTCTTAAAATATCAAGTAAATGTTACTTAAAGTAGACAAAGGCATTACGCTGAACTAAATCATGTCTCTAACTCAAACTTCACGGATTACTTACTTTCATATTAAAATATACTATTTTTTTACAACATAGATGGTCAAGTGAGAAGAGACTGGTGGTATTTAAATAAGTGAAATAACACACATCATGATTAAGATCGTGCCTCCTTCAGCCTAGGCACAAGCACCGCTCTTATGAAGAACGATAACAACTTAAAAAACCCAAACTTAAAAATAATTCCAAAACTCTCCTAAATCTCAAAGATAAATCAACAAAAAACACGAACACAAAGTCTTTCCTTTTACTGACAAACCCTTAAAATTACAGTTAATCTTGAAAATTAATCTCCTAATGCAGTCAGATACAAAGCATGCTGGGAACTACAGATCAACTGCCAACGTAGTTATATCTACAAAAATGATTTATGTCTCAACACAACATAAATAAGTAAACTTAATTTGACCAATTTAAATGGGTTTAACATAATAAAATTGAGTTCGATTTACTTAATAATTTGTTCAAATAAAATTACTTAACAAAATAATGAAAATTATATCAGTCAAAATTAGTAGATTTTATTTCCAAGATTTTTACATTATGTCTCAAAAAAAAAAATCCTTTTTTGGTCAAAAAACAGGAACATAATTATATTATGTATATTTGAATCATTTATTTTCATAAAATCTACTAAAGCACAAAATCATTTTTTTCAGTTTTCCCCTTACACAGGTTGCTGGCCCGTCCAGCTGGCTGTCACATTGCTCCTTCATGAGTGTTTGCCTGTGGCCCTGTGACCCTACAGGCTTAATTTACGCCAAAGTGTTGAGTGCTCAATCACTGGACCCAGACAACCTACAGTACTGCAAAGAGTGGTGACATCAACAACACCAGTCAGACAGTCACAGAGTGTCCAGACCTGAAACAAGTTATTTAATTGAAACAGACTTCATTTCATTTCATTAAGTTTATATTGAACTGTATTAAATTATTAACAAGGCAAAACTATAAGATCTAAAAAAGAAAAGAGCGATATATAGTAAATATCAATCTGTTGATTAGCACATAAAGTGTATATGTTGTATTGAAAACATAAATATATAAAGACATTTATATCTATATATATTTTGATTGAATACGCTGTATATAGCTACATTTAGCCCAATGTTAAGTCACATGTGTGGAAGTAAATAGCTACTGCGCTGTTCTATTTATTAACATGATATTTCAAACGTCACCTAAAATAAAAATCTCACGAAAATTACAGAGAGACCATGGAACAAAGACTGTGAAAAGGGGGAAAATATCCCAAAAAAGGGAAAGAAAGGAAATTTGTATTAAGAAAGAAAAATTGCCTGACATAGTTTACAAAATTAGCATTAATTAAAAAGCGAGCCATAAAGAGGTTGATGTTTATGTGTGTCTTGCCATTTGAGAGAAAATACAGCATCATTTTAATTTTCCCAAACCGGTTAATTTAATAATATTTAATTGAATGCTATTTTTTCAGTGAATTGTTAAATGTGTTGACCATGTGTCACACAGATCTGCAGATTCTAACAAATTTCTGTGAGCGGGTGCTCTGCCTCGGCTCTTCTATCTCTGTGCTGCTTCACATCTCTATATTATAGCACCGAGCCCAGATTTCATTCATCACACACCTGCTGTCGGAAACCGTTCTCTAAAGTTAAGAATGTAAATCATTTTCATCTGAAATGGCTGAATGCTTGTTTTAACTTGAAACAACAATGAACCTTTTGAACGAATAGAGCTAAATCAAGATTAAATGAAGTTCGAGCAGGTGGTTAGATAAACAGGTTTTGTGGTCAGAGAACGTAAAAACAGCTACATTTAGTAAATTAAGTTGAGCTCGATTGTCTCTGGTGAAAATAAAGTATTTGGATATTTACCTTAAGAGAAGGAATGATGAAATACAGATATTTTTCAATTGTTAAATGTTTTAAGATATAACCGACAAGTTGATTTCATTTCAACATTTTTGAAGTATAATGTTTTAAATTATTAAATAATAACCACATATTACTATAATAACCACACTTTTTACACACGTTTTGCTAAAACACAAAATGGTCCATTGACATACAAACAACTACTTTACATCTGTGCATTTTTTGCTATTTTAAAATGTGTACGGGTTAAATCCACAAACAATCTATTCAAGAAATACACAGGGTAGAATAACAAAGGCTGCCAGTAAAACATTTTGACAGAAAAATGAAGTTTAATTTATTATTAAAATGACATAAATAAAACTCACAATGAGTCCAACAAATACAAATAGATAGATATGTACATATTCTCTACCACACAGATTGGAGACACAACTACAAAGTCACATTTTAAAATGATTTTACCATTTTAAACATAAAGTGTTTCAACTGTAGCTGTAGAGCCAGAACGGGTCCAACTGTCTCCTGAAAGTAAGGGCGAGACTCTGGAGCTCTTACAATATTCCAATATGACCATCAAAATGAATGTTAATTTCTATTTACACACATATACAATTTAGTCAGTGAACGGCACATTTTGACCTTATTAATTCTTTAGATAATTGTATAAAGAATAAACACCATCATTGGCCCGTGTTTGTTTTATGGCTGAGGGCTAAACCCAAAACTGTACTTCATAGAATAAGCGAATATACATGCTCAATGAGATTGTCTTTCACTAGGTTTTCGATGGTCTACAGTGTTACATGCCCCAAGATCGTATACAGATATTGGTCAGAGAAAATCTATATCGCATAGGCATTCTGATTGTCTTCACGGTTTTCTCTGGAATTGTGCTCTGGCCAGTCTCAGAAGCACCTTCGGCTCAGAATCAAGTCTTTCAAACACTTAAATCTTTGCGAGTAGTCTCATTTTAAAGACAGCAGAGGTCGAACAGATGGTTCCTCTGGATCTCAGTAGCTTTGTGCCACAGGTGCCCAGGAGGCTGTAAGCCTGGCGATGGAGCTCTCGAACTGGGCATCTCCAACTTCACTCAGGCCTGGATCGTACATAGAAGAGGGAGAGGACACAGGCAGAGAGGAAGTCAGCCCGGAGTAGGACACCGAAGAGCCGCGCAGAAACTGAGATGTCAGCCCGCCGGTAATGGACCCGGAGGCTGACCCAGAGGGGGCGAGGGTGGTCCCCGCAACGGACCACAAACTTGGGTACTGGCTGTGGAGAGGCACAGGACGTACAGTGTTAAATCTGTGAATCGATAACTCAGCCAGCAAAACCTTGCATTTAACTAAAAAACAAAGAGACCTTGAGAAAGTACCTGTTAGAGGTAGTGTTGGTGGTGTGGGCTAGGGTGCCCATCCCACTTGAGTTAGGTATCTGCAGAGCTGACCAGCTATCGTGAGAGGTGAGATTTCCTGAAGAATTGTCCATGTAGTTATCTAAAAATCAAAGCAACGATTAAACACCAGATTGATTCAAAAAGATTAGAAATAAATAAGGGTTTGAATGACTAATTCAATCAAGATCACGTTCTGGGGTCTATACGTCTAACAATGTGCGCTTACTGGTCGTAGTGCTGCGATGGGGGTAATGGCTGGGATATGGAGCAGCTCTGTGGTTCCTCAAGCTGGAGTATCGCTCGCAGTAGGACCCCGAAGAGTGAACAGGAGCCGCGCTAAATTGAGGAGGGCTGCTGCTGGGACCCATAGGGCCATTACTGGGCAAGAACCAGCCGCCAACTGTTGAAAAAGAAAAGCTCTAGAATTAAAGTGCATGTTGTACACTCATGATGTTACATGAAATGACGATGCTCTCATTTTACTCAGGTGTATTATATTTCTTGTGTTGATTTACTTACGTTGTGAGTATCCGGACTGCTGATTGTCTGTAGTGTGATCCGGGACGTCCTTGTGGTCACTTCTGTAGACACAACATATTCAATTGTAATTTTGTCTATATATACATAAGAATCAAATCGAAATGTATAGATAAATAAGAAAAGAATGCTTAGCCATTTATTTTACCTCTCTTTGGCATCTAGGAAAGCTTTAGCAAAAGGGTTGTGCTTGATCTTCAGAGCTGTGATCTGTGAGATTAAAATGGACAATTAGACAAAATATAAGATGCAGTGCGGCCACAACCTTGGCTTTATACAATACAACCAAGACCCACCTCTTCATTCTGATAAGCCGTGACAGCAATAAACTGTGTCTCGGGGAAAGACTGGCTGCTGATCATTTTCTGAATCCCTCCGACTTTCACTATGTGAATCCTGGGTTCGTATTTGTGCAATGAGTTCAACATAATCTAAAGAAAAGATACACAATAAATAGACGTGAATTTTAAAAAATCAAAACAAATCTCAGCAATTCTCCAAATTCCTATATTAACTCAATTTAACAATCAGAGCGATTTGAAAAGCTCAGATGGGTCTTTACCTGTCCTCCTCCGTTGAGTTTGTTAGAGAGTTTGACTTTGCTGAAAGAGACGGGCGCTTTCATCCAGTGAGCGCCGAAGTTGGGCGAGTCGGGGTGGATGTAGACGCAGCTGGGGCTCTGAGGTTCGGGCTTCCCGCCGGGCACCCATTCACCGTTCACATATTTCCACCGGTTATTATCCGCGGCCACGAAGTCCAGCAGAACCGAGTACATGGCGTTAGGGTCGAGGCCGGCCACATTGGCTCGGAGCACGGGAAACATCCGTCTAATGAAACAAAAGCCAAAAGATTTGTCACAAATATATATATATATATATTTAGAGATTTGATAGGGATAATTTAGATAAGCTAGGCTATAAATAACCCTCTTGCAACTCAACATTAAAGTCAACCGCAAACGAGCGCGTGTCCATAGTAACGCCAGGTAAACTTTTCCTTAGCGATTTGTCTGACAAGGCCTGCACTGGATGACTAGACCCAGGACTTGGCGTTTCGTGGCCTCTGAACTTAAATTAAATGTCAATATAATTTCAATGAAATTTAGGCTAGTTCACTATAAACGATGCTTTTTCTTTTACCAGAGTTGAAGTGTCCTAGTCGTTTCAGCCTAGAAATCTGTTGTGAAATCGAATCATACCTTCCAGTCTTGGTGACGATCATTTCATTGGTGAGCTCTTTAAATTTGGTCCATAACTCCGCATCCTCAAGGGAAAGTTTAATATCCCGCTCCGACGCGTCTCCTTTCTCGCTGCCCTTCTGAAATTCGCTTTCCACCGCGCTCAGGAGGTGATCCAGGCGCTGGTCGGGACTGGAGGAAGTCATATTTCCGATAGAATAAACCTTGAGTTAAATCCGATATCGCTATGATATCACTAAATTCCGTCGGGTTGCGATGCTTTGACTGAGCGTCACGATCTGCCCTCTTAACGCGCGTTGGGCATTTTTAAAGGCCTGATGCTGACCGCATGCTGTTACGGGGCGTGACCCGGGGCGCGAGACCAGGCCCATCGCGATCTAATAGCGACTGAGAATTTGACGCCACAAAACGGAAAGTATTCTTGACATATGCAGTGGGCCATTAAAGTGCTCTGGAAGTGTGTGAAAAATGTTTAAGATGTCTTTTTGTAAAAGAATAAAATAAACAACGACCAACAACAAACCGTCTTGAAATATATAATACTACAATTCATGGACATTTAATACGATTTTTTGTTATTGTAAATATTAACCTACACACTTTATTTTTCGCAACCATTTAATTTTCAACACGTTTTAAATACTTGTTTTAAATCGTGTAGGTATAAAACGATTTAGCGCACCATTGGTCATTTTAGTATCACCACGATATATATCCAAACTTTTTTCTATTCGCAAGCTCGTCTTTGAAACAAAAGAAGGACGAGAGACGGTGTCTGCTCCATCGGTGCCTTTGAACTCAGTTGTATATTTGCGAATAATGCTAATCTTTTGTTTTCCCAGATACACATGTGAGAAAGCTCGTGTTTACTGGAGACGGGCCATTAGAATACAGCCATTGACTCGTCCTGTGTGATGGCCCAGAAGTGAAGTGTGGATTTCTTTAATCCAGCATGACTCCAATGAGATCCTGAAACTGTTTTAAATCCAGTAATCTGTAGGACTGGTTTCCGCTGTTACTACAGTTAATATAAGTAGTCTGTATGCAACTTTTTAATTTAAAAAATAAATTAATGACTTAATATTAAATTACTAAATAACAATTATATAAAAATCGTGCATGGGCTGTGTATGTATGTTCGATTCAACTTGTTTTATCGTGTATGTTTGATTTTCTGAAATCCAGGTTTAATTAAAATAGTACTTTACATTTTAATACTACCATCAAAGGTGATAGATGAAGGTTTTACCACCTTAACTTTGCTTATTTATATTGTACAAGAACTGACAGCTTATTTTTATTGGCTATTCTCACTACAGGGTTAAGGAAAACTAAAATGTTCATTTATTCACATTTTATTACGACACGGATGGGAAGTGGCCACGATTTTCATGGGATGGAACCGGTCTGTTGCTAAGTGTTGTTCTGATGCACTTGGAGTTGAGTGGACCTCTGCTCTGAGCAGCTGTAAATGTAAAGGGCCATCACACCTTTTCACAGCCTAGATTCGGCTGATTTACAGAGCAACAAACAGTCATCAGTCACAACCCTCTCCTGTCCTGAGCTTCTGTTTCATCCTTTGAGAGACACACACACATCAAAGTGAGAATATGACCGACTCAACCATCACTCATATGAATCTTCTTAAGATGGAAGTAGCAACCCAAAGGCTGGTAATAAAGATGGACAAATATAAAAGGCAATTCATTATAAAAAGTCAAGCTGACTTGGTCCTGTAAACATGTCCATCAGTGTAACCTTATGTATCTGGTTAGTTTGATTTGAATAAAACAGCGAATTAGTTAGAAAAGAGATGCAAAACACTGCACATACAGAACAAGTGATAGGATCACACGAGAACGATCTGTGTATCTTTTTTCTTATCATGATTAGAGTGTTTCCCTTTCCAAGCGCGCTAATAATGTTCCTGGCAGCCACGAGACCAAACTGTTACTGAGTGTGGGAGCGAGGCTTCAACGAGAGCTTGTATGTGGTGACATAAGGGTTAAGAGATGCTGCCTCTCTCTGCCATAAGAACACTCTCACCTCAGTGAGAAATATTACAGAGGGCTGGTGCTTCACAAAAGGACAGTTATAAGAGAGGATGCATATTTTCCACATTTCTCTTCTCCAGCCTACATGAGTCAGCTCTTGGAAAAGAAAAGGCACAAGATACACGTGCCCCACTCAAAACACATCGTTTTTAATATATAGATAATGGTTATGTCACAAATCAGTCAAGCTGGTTTCATTTTGGATTTATTTTATGGTATCACTGTCAAAAACCTGTTTCTGGCGAGGATTATATTTGTATTTATTTTTTAAACATGCCAGTAACTATGTCCACCTTATTGAAAGCATGGAACGCAAACATGCAATGAAAAGAACATGCAAAACATAGCCAGTGGTTAGTTTGAAACAAGCTGAGGGCACTGTATTTTAATGACTGTTTATAACTGTAGCTTTAAAACAGCAGAAAGGTGTTGCTTTGGGGTAGACTGAAACAGCACAGTGTATGTGTGTATGTGGAGAGACCCCACCCCCTCAGTCAGATGTGGATTGAGTCTTGAGATCGTCTGTCACTGCTGCGTTTCCACTTCAAGTTCAGGAAATCTAAACTTTCCTCTGCTAATCACCCTGCCCTTTGAAAAGGAGAAAAAAGACTTGAGGTGCAGTAATTGTTCCCCCCTCTCCCTCTCTCTCTCCCTCTCTCTCTCTCTCTCTCTCTCTCTCTCTCTTTGACCCCTCCTCACAGTAGACATCAAACCTTTTGGATGTTAATGAGGGAGAGAGAAGTACTGATGAACTTCATCCTGTAGAGACACAGTAAGGTGAGAGCAGTAGAAATAGCCAGACAGCCAGTCAACAGCCAGAAGGTAGTGGTTGTTTAAGATAAAAAAAAAATTGTGATGACTTTTGACAGTATTTCAATTTATTAAAGACAAACAAAGTCTCTTACAATCATTACAAAAAGTCTTTTTGGGAGACATACACAACAGCGTTTGCCCTCTCAAATGCCCTTTTCAGGAGGATAGTCACATTCATTGACATTATAACAATTCAGACAAAAATGTAAATAAATTTGTCTAAACAAATGCATTTTGAAATGTTTTATTAAACAAGGTCTAAATTGTGCTAAGTTCGTATAAAACACTTACATTTATGTTTTCAGTTTTTATTTACCTGTAAATATACAGAATAAGTAACTGTAGCTGCCCGCTTTTGATACTAAAGTATTATTATCATTTAAAAGCCCGTTTCCCAGACAAGGCTTAAGGCTTGTCCCAGACTAAAATGAACGTGTGACCTGCTTTAACTGAATATACCATTGCCATTGTTTTGTCACAAGATGCAACATAAATATCTTAATTCAACCAAGGCATAGTCCTGGCTTAAGCTATAAGCTGTGTCTGTGAAACCGGGCGTATGTAGTGTAATACAGAAGTGTAAAAAAACTCATTGACATTTATTTCCATGTTCTAAGTCAATAAAATTACGAAATTTAGCTCAGGAATTGTATTTATTTTGTGAACGACATCATGGCAGCTTTACAGAGAGAAACACACATACCTGGTTTCACAGACAAGGCTTAAGATAGTTCCAGACTAAATGAAAGTTTGAGCTGTCTTAACTGAAAAGAAATCGTCCTGCCATTTCTTTTATATGTCATTGTTTTGTCTCAAGATCCACACCAGTAATGTTTTTATCTAAGGCATTTCATTAAAAGCGATAATTATTTAACGAAAGCATACTCCTGACTTAAGCTAAGTTTTGTCTGTGAAACCGGCCCACAATGTCTTAGAATGACAAGAATTAGCCTACAACTTGTTTTTAATAAATAGGATATATTGCTGTTACATAAGATGTTTGTCTGCATAATGAAGTTTTAATAATTATTGGAATGTTTTAGGGAAACAGTTATATCTAATATTAGGATAAAGTTTGTTGGCGTAGAAACAATCTGTTCATCTCACGTCAGTGTTAAATTTGGTTGGTGCACACAGGTCAGGCAGAGAGAGAGTGATTTACAGCGTATTCAAAGGTTGCCCAGCAACAAAGTCACAAGGATAAAAACGTATCACATCTTTCTGCACCTTTTAAAAGTTTTGCTTACTGATATTGATTGATCTTAGAACACAAGCAAAGATGTTTGAATACTCGGGTAATATAAAACTGCTGCCATTGGTGTCATTTATATAATCCATATCACAACGTACAGTATTGAACCGTGTATTTAAATAAACTTTAAGTATGTTCATAGAATAATTGTTTGACGTCAACACTCATTAGTAATAAAGAATGAGTGTGTAATTTTTTTAAAAGATTTGGATGACAAGCAGTTTCAGGCACTCTTTAATATTTTAGCTGTATTGCATTTACATTTATGCATTTGGCAGACGCTTTTATCCAAAGCGACTTACATTGCATTATCCTATACATTTATACCTGTGCAATCCCCTGCGATCGAACCCACAACTTTGCGTTGTTAACACAATGCTCTTACCACTGAGCTACAGGAAAGCATTACTTTGAAACAAAGCTATTTTAAAGCACTGTATGTGGAAACACTCACGAAACAATGATGTTACAATGAAACAGCTTAGAGCTACATGCTAAATACATGCACGTGTTCCTGTCAACACTGAAAGTATTATATTCTGTCAGCGTGTGTGACACAAAGGCTGTTGTAGACTATTTGAAGTTTATTTGCAAAAGAATGTGTGTTTGTTTATTGTGAATTCTAAATAATACCAAACTGAAGTTGGGTTGTTTTGATTAAGTAATAATACCAACTGACACAATAATACACAATAATAAGCATACAAAATACATAACACATACAAAAATGAGTCATCTGTTTTTGCAAATGAGTCAGTTGATATGTAAAACGTATACATATCATCAGCTATTGATATGTAATGTAAAATCCTTCGATCTGTCACAGTTTCAGTAACCTTAGCTTATAGATTTACATTCACATGTATGCAGTTGGCAGACATTTTTATCCAGAATGCCTCATGGTGCATTCAAGGTATACATTTTCATGGGAGTCGAACCCTTAACCTTTCACTAACACAATGCTCTACTCGTTGAGTACGGCTGGTTCCTTTTCAAATGAGATGAATGAGCTGTTCGTGACGTAATTGAAGAAAGCCAACTTTGCTTGACAGACAGATCTGGTACAGCAGAGCGTCCTGCTATCATTTATGGAAGCCTGCACCCTGCGTCTGTCTGTGTGGTTTGGGGCTCCACATAGGAGCTGGGGGCCAGCAGACCATAAACCAGGGCAAACAAAGGGGGCAGGGCTTTTTTTACAGCATTCCCACGCCAGCAACAGTGGCTCACTGAGAAGTGTTACCTGCACGATGCTGGATATCCCCCATTACCCCCATGCAGATCATCCACAGCCCCCACCCACCAGCAGTGTTAGCCACCCTCAGCCAGACCTACTGAAGGGCTGCAGTGACCCAGGTGTACAAACACTAAACTCTGTGCCCAGATCAAAGCCACTCATTAAAGGACAATAGATACAGCCCCCTAATCCCACATCTTTTACCAAAGCAGTGGGCCGGAGTGGTCCGCCTCTTCACAGATACCTGAACAGTCGCCCCCTAGAGGTCAGCTCTGCTGCCGAAGCTAATGATCAGACATTCATGCTGGAATTCTGACCCAAGTGGTTCAGAAAAACATACATTTTTCTGTACCTCCTGGTCTTATGCTTTCACATCACTGTAGAAGGGACACTTTTGGAGATTTTTGAAATAAAATAATCAAACTGTCGGTTGCTTTATAGTGACATAGCGTTTTTTAAGGGCGTTCCCTGACATGTGAAACTAAATAACACACATATATTTAAGGGATAAAACTGTCTTTGTTCAACACAGGAGAAAAGAAAACTGTAGTAGAATCTCACTTATTTACATTTCTGCTCAGTACAGTTAGTTACATTGATGTTTATTATTTAGTTTTGTGTATTGTTTGGTTTTTGTATATCCGGAGCATATATCACGCACTATGTGCATATATTATATTTTGTGATTCCTTCAGTCAAATCGTAAATGTAAATTCTCCACAAACAATGAAGTTGTTTGTTAATCTTTTTTTCCTTTTATCTTTTGTAAATCGTTCCTAGAAAGCATCTGGACAAAGCACACAGTCAGAAATTCGTTGTAAAGTTTCTCTCTGTGCAGTACAGAGACGTGATCAGAAATCATTCATTTTGTCATGATGCTCAGCTCACAACCCCAAAATTGAATCGACCATGTGTATTGACACTCAGTTGTCTAAAATATATCCCTGCTGTCCTTCTGAAACCTTTCCATATTTTGTGATTTTTTGCCATAAATCATTATTATTACTCGCCCATTATGTCTGTCACTGGGATTTGCAAATAGATAACCAAAATAAAGTATTAAAATGTTCTGGTCAACTTTGACACAGCGGTATTTAATACTTTTTTTTCGAAAAAAACACTATTTTTTTAGAAAGAAATCTCTCTATTTCCTGAAAAACTGTGAATTTGTGTATGCGATGTTTCAGAAGGACAAGATAGAGTTTTATCAGAGGATGTACTTGATAATTGATGGGCTGTCGTCGTAATTCCAGGTGAGCGCTGGAGCTTTGTTGCAAGTGTGACTTATCTGTATTAAGAGTGTAAAGTGTAAGAAGAAGTTTAGAAAGTAAATGTGTTTATGCCATTTCTGAAGCAACTAACAAACCGTTGGAGTTCCAGAGTTTACCATTTGGAAGCATAGAGCCGAGGACAGAAACACCAACGTATGCTGGTTCCAGGCTAAAACATTGTTCAACCTCACTTCTGACCGAAACAAAATTCTGCTCCTTTTTTATTTGACAAAAATCGGACTCTCTCATGATGGCGTCCCAAGACGTGCTGTGAACCTGGCTGAGGAGCTCTGGTGTGGCTGTGGTGTCTTTGATGAACACCGGCTCTTTGTAGTTGGCGTGGAGATGTCTTGTTAGTCAGTAAAAGTGAGGGCTAAATGGCTCCATGACAGGAAGCTGTTTACATGGGGACGCTCGACCCGCTTGCAGCCCCCATTGTCTGCTGGCCTCTCTCCTACTTCATTAGCATTTCCATAAGAAAGGGCCAGTAATTACCCCTTTTCTTCTGACATCCCTTCATCTCTGAAAGCTTCTCTCCATTTCTCTGTCCTTCTCCTTTTTTTTGGCTGTTCGTCCTGTTCTGCTTGGGCAGCATACATCCAATATGCTCCCGAGTGCAGTCAGGGGAACTAGAAATGTGAAGATATGGTTATTCTTGAGTTTCAAGTGTCCAAAAACTGAACTGTCAAATGCCACCCCAGCAAAAAAGCAACAGCTGTTTCCCGGTTAAGCAGATGCTTTAATACATTGCTCAGAAAACTTGATTGAGTCTACAATCCATTCTGAGACCCACAGTGTTGCTTTGTTAAATTGCTTTGGCAAAATAAAAAAGAAACAAGTAAAACAAATTGTGACAAAGAGTTTAATATCTTTATATATGGGAATCGTTGACTTTGAAACAATGTTTAGTTTTTTCTCAAGAGGAGACACCTGTGAGATCACAGAGGTCTGTTTCTAAAAATCTGAGAATCGTCTGACTTACCGTCTGATCTACTTGTACTGTACATCAACAATATAAGCAGTGTTGGGTGTAACTAGTTACTAAGTAATGAGTTACTGTAATTGAATTACTTTTCCCTTGAAAAAGTAAGTCTTATTTTTCTGTCTTTTAAATACAGTTACTTCTTATATAAGTGAACTGTGTAATTTATTCAATAGTGAAAATCACATCAAAATTATAAGTCTAACTTTAAAATGTTTGCTTTAATGTATCCTTCTCACATTTGTATCTTTGGTCAGTTACTGAGAATGATTTATGTAGTTATTAAGTATTTATTTGAATGAATTAAATAAGCCGTTTCATGTCCTTGAATCAATTCTAATGAAGGTGGATGTAGGATATAGAAAGTAATAAGTAATTAGATACTTCTGGAGCGAGTAATTTGTACAGTAATCTAATTACACTATTGAATATGTCGTTAGTAACTAGTAATTAATTACTTTTTCAGAGTAACTTACCCGACACTGAATATATATGTATTATAAGTATGTGTCAGAAGCAGTTTGCTGGTAGTAGCTCAAGAATATTTACTAGACTTCTCATTTTTAAACCATTTACCAGCTCAATGTCTTTAGTAGGTAAACCCAACCACAAAGACACAGCCCTCTGATGTACATTTAGTTACTCACCCAGAGTCAGAGAGAATTATGAGAGAAATGTGACACAATCTACACGGCAGAGATCCAGAAATGAGTGTAGCGCAGATTCTGCCTCATTTTGGCATCCAATGATATTGCAGAGAATCTGTATGCAATATAGGATCATTTAATGCGGGTGAATTAACCTGACAACCCTAAATAACATCAGTAAAAATGATGATGTGAGCAGAGCCGTTTTAAAGTAACAACTGCACAGTTTCGCTGTGTACCTTATTGTTTTATTATCCGTCATCTGAAAAAGATGATCTTAATGTTTAAAAGAACCCAGTGAAAGATCGCTATTAAAGTTTTGTTATAGAATTATTGAAAATGTAGAATTATAGCCTGATCGGTTCAATAGCGCTCATTGGCACCTCAGGATACACGCTGAATCTAAAATAGTAAAACTATGAATGACTATGTGGGTTACGCCAACAGAAGGGTCAGGAATTGGGTGGAAACATCTCTTTAGCAGTCCGCTGTTTGTGTCATCCTCACAAGATGTTCTTTAACTTGAGTTCAGTATAATCTCCTAAAATGAACCCAAACTGTGGAATGAACCTATAAAACCGAGAACAGATCTAGTGCCTCTGATGGGTGTTCATTAAGAGATAAGGCATGTTAAGATCAGTAGATAACACTGCTAGGAAGAGAGCAGGAAGCCAGCGATCACGTCCCCTCCCCTCCAACGCCTGCCTCTCTTTCCCTTTGAACTGTGAGTGTGAGAAGGGTTGAACGGAGAGGATGTTGGATTTACCGCTATTCGGAGAGAACGATCAGTCACCTCTTAATCTCGTCAGGTTCACCGCATGCACACATGCAAACACACCGGGTCAGAACGCATTGGGTCTCGTGCACCGTAGGGTACCTGCCACCTGACATGATCGGCAAACATGACCCTATCACACCCGTGATGAGGCTCTTTTTCTCTTTTCCTGAGGATTTCGTGCGTCAGTACCTCAAATTTCTGAAAAATGATTTTGTTTAGTTGCTTGTCAGATTTATTCAGTCATGTTCAAATATAGAAGAATGTCAATTAGATTTTAGCACATACGCTCTTTTTATTTTGTGTATCTATCTTTTTATAGGGACATGTACTTGAGAGGCTGTCCCATAAATACATCACTGTTATGATTGTAAATATTTACAGGACTAATCTCGTAATCTCGGATCGATTCTGTTTTGGTTTTATGGATTTAGATCCTGCAGAGCTGTTAGGATGTACACTAGCATTTTCATCAGTTCTCAGCTTCCTGTTGACCGCCACTGTCTCCCCAGCTTTGCTGATGTGTTCTGTGTGTGTGTGTGTGTGTGTGTGTGTGTATAAGTCCATAGGACCCCCCAGAGAGAGTTTAGCTGTCTTACCTATTACCCCTGGCCCCATGTGGACGGGTACAATAGCTTCGGGCTAGAGGCCTCGTCTCCTCTTTTGTTGCAGGGGGAGCCAGAGGGACTGAGGCTGGCTGAGCTCAATGCAGTGGACCCTCAGTGCTCTCCACCCACCATCATCATCATCTCTCTGTTTGCTCTGCTGATGGGATCATGTTATATGATGCTGGCTGTAGATGAGGATGTGGCCCCCATGAAGTGTTTGCAGTTATTCTGATTTACATCACTGACATTTTGGTTAGATATGTTTAAGATGCTACGGACCGCATTCTTTGCTGAGATTAGACTAATTGGATAAAGTAAAAATGACGATGTTGTCAGGTTTATTAATGAAACATGAGCAAATATTACACAAATTTAAGATTAAATTTAATGACAAAATTCAACAGTAAGTATTACAAAATATTTACACAAAAATAAAACCCAATTCTTTGAAAAGGTAAGAATTATTGTCAATATGTCATGAAAAAACACAGATATTTGAGGTTTATGGTACAAAATGGACAAAATACTAAACTGTTATGCCCGGTTTCACAGACAAGGCTCACATGAAAGTTTGAGCTGTTTGAACTGAAAACAACATGCCCTGAAATATCTAACAATATGCCATTGTTTTGTCTCTAGATGCGCACCAGTAATGTTTTTTACATAAACATTTTTTTAAAAGCTACATAAATATCATAATTTACCCAAGGGTAGGTCCTGGCATAAACTAAGCCCTGTCTGTGATAGCAGGCCTTAAGGTATTATGTTGGACAACATTTTATTTTATTATTTTATTTCATTGTAATATTATTAAAGGTTTTCACATAGAAAAACAAAAAACTTGCAGAAAATAAAGATTGAGTATAATTTTAGCTGTTATTAATCGTTGTTGATCATTTCTTGTGGTAATGTCTTAGACATTTCTTTTGGCACAAACTGTTTTGGAAAGCATGGAATAATATAGTCAATTAATTTCATATGTTAAAATTGTACTTGTTAAAGAGAACTAAAGTACTTTCTTTATCAAATTAAATAACACTAAACACTACTCTCGTGAAAAATAATCATAATACTTTCAGCAATACACTCCGTAAAAATAGGGCACAATATATTGTATTAATACCAAGGATTTTTCCGTGCATTTTTACAGTTGTTTTACCTGTATTTTACATTTGTCACTGCATTCATTTGCATTTGAGCATTAACGGAAATGTCAGTAAAATAAAGGAAAATGTACTGGTAATATTCTGCCAGTACTTTATCCATTTTTTTACGGGATTTTTTTTTACAGTGTAATTATATATTCTGTCAATTATTTGTTTTCAGGTGTAGGAAAATGGGTCATTGATTACTTGCTTACATACATGACATTTTCTACAAGTCATTAAATTAAAACTTAATATGCATAATAAACTAGATTTTAAGGGGTTAAAGGTTGTAGTAAGGCAAAACAGTGGGTAAGTTGATCCACCCCCTGTATCTTGGCCACTGAACACTTTTATTGCCATGTGTCCATCAATTTTGGCATGACCCATTATTATGTCAATAGGTGAAGCACATGGGACCATTGAATTGTATCAATTTACTTAAAATAAACGTTTGGCTTGTCAAATATTAGCAGATGTGATGGCTGCTACATCAAAGCCAATTTATCCAGGTATAAAAATATCCATGATGCATTTTGGTGATATCCCAGTGTATAAAACCATGCAAATAATTTAGCTAAATATTGTCCTAGTTAGTTTTAGTTTTAGTTTTATTCAGCAAACTCTTTATTTAGTCTGTTTTTGAAAGGTTACAACTTATTTTTATTAATAATCAAGTTATTTCAGAAATGCAAACAATTAAAGATATTGAACTTAAAACTATATTTGTTAAATAATATTATTATGTGTAGGGAACAGAGATTAATCTTATTTTTACTTGTTAGACTTTTTAATAAGAAGGCATACATTTAAATCCATTTATTATATATGTGTTTTAAGGATTTAGGTTGATAGGAAACACCCCACAATTAGGTTAGATACTTTTATTGTACATATGCCTCGTTTAAAAATGGCTTATCTTACCCCACATATCCCTATAGAGATATACTCATATACACATTGACTAAAAATGCCACTTGGATAAAAGTGTGTGATAATTAGATAAAAGTTAATAAAACGTGGATTTATTGAGTCAATGCATTATGTCACAGTTCACAGCTAAGGTCTCTGTACAGAATTGTATTGGACGTTTCGTTTGTTTACAGATAATGTACGGTAGATAATAAATGACACTATACCGTGTAATATCTCACAGAAGAACTGCATATACATTAAATACAGTAAAACTTATGAGCCGTCAGGTTTAAACAAGAAAGCGGTTCACACACACCAAAAGATGTATAGATGGAGATTGGTGTAATGGGATAATGCTACACCCCTCTGGCACCACATTTCAGATTCACAGCTGTGGATGTGTTCGTGGTTGGGTGACACCTTGACAGATCTCTCCTGCGAGCCTTGTTCAAACTCTCCCCCTGTGTTTATTACAGCAAGACCATGCCGTGCACATCTGTACAAATGGGGAAGAGATTAAAGGTTTTAACGGGTTTAGACTTCTATGAATCTGGACTAAATCTGAGGAGTAATGTGTGTACACACTCCTGGAGACAAATAAAATTGAAAGAACTTGTGCTGGGTCTTTGAAGCCTTTGTTTCATGACTAAAGCGATTAATAAACCTTCTCTTTGAAGGCTTTAGAGTGTTAGGACTGAGGACAGCCTAATAGCCAATGAGTAAACACTACCCAATAGACATACATCATTTATTCTTTTTTGTATGTTTATCTGTTTGATATACAAATAAACAGATCATACAATTATGTAAAGATCTATGTCTGTCTGTCCTTCCATCCATCTTGTCTTTGTTTCCATTAAGCAGTGCAGGTGCCATGAGATTTGAGAAGTGTAAAGCTTGACATTACAAATATCTGAAACAAATGATGCACCAGCTCCCTCTGCTGGACAAATGGTGCTAGTGCAGGTACAGGTCTGTTTTGTGTTCATTAGTCTGACTAGAAAATACTTGGTTTATTTATTTGTTTGTTTTCATAAATAGCTTTATAGTTTGTTTTTTGTTTAATCACCCCTGGTTGTATACATGTCTGCACACAGAGAAAGATATTTGGAAGAATGTCAGTAACCAAACAGATCTCATCGCCCACTTACTGCCATAGTAGGGAAAATCAATAATATGGGAGTCAATGGGGGATGAGATCTGTTTGGATTCTGACATTCACATCTTCCTTTGTGTTTAGCTGAACAAATACATTTGTACAGGTTTGGAACAATCTGTGGGTGAGTAAATTATGACAGAATCATTTTTGGGTGAACTGTCCCTTTAACCACAGAAGCTTTGTACAAAATTGTATCGGAAAAGGTTTATTACTCAAAGCTTTTGAGATCAGAGCTCGACTAGGACCTCTGCTGGTGAAAGTTAGGGAAAGTGCCAAGGGGGACGGACCCCTTGGTCAGTTAGCGGTGGGCCCTTAGAGTTTATTTTTTTTAAACAATTCAATTTCACATGATTATAGCAAATCTGTAGAAATACATCTTAACCACGAGGATGTGGCCCATATTTTAAACCTTTGACTCGGAATACGAAGCAGTCACGTCGGTGTGTAAAACAATGCTTTAGACATCATTGGTAACATGATTTTAATAGATAAATCAAGTTTTGATACAAAGCTTTACTGAAAATTGAATTTTTTGACTCATGCATTACAGCTTTGCTTTCACAGCTAAGTTGAGCTAAAGTCACTATGCTCAGCTGTGGTTCCCCACAGCTTAAGAGAGCAGGTATGGTACGTCCATCCGTGCGCTACCCGCATGACGTAATTTTCATCATCAGGAGGGTCCGCGGTCGTCCGCACATCCCGTCTGCGTGCAGACAATTTTTTGGGAGCGCGCGGATGTGATGCGTACAACAGTACATGTGCGAGAAAAGTGCTCTAGTCCACTAGGAGTCAATACACACAAAGAAAGTGTGCAGTGTGCCGTTGTCGAAGAAGAACAGTAAGCTAAGCGCTGCCCTCTGACGGTCTGGTAGAGCACACATATACATTTGTACTGCGCATGTGTCGACCTCGGACGTCGACCTCGTTTGTGAGAGAGACGCACACGGACGCAGAAAGTCAAGTATACCTGGGGCTTAAAACCCGGAGTATACTGCCCTTTTAGCGAGTATGCGAGGAACAGTGTAATGTGCGCATGACGCTAATTTCGTCATCAGAATAGTATGCGGGTACTATACGCGCAACACCGGAATTTTGTTAATTCACGTATAAAGTACGCGCAGGTTGGGCATGCACATTCCATTTCTTGCAGTAACCACCAGAGAGATATTGCAATATGTCCGCGTATGCGTCAAAACCCGTGTGTACACGTATGAGTCAAAAGCAATATACTTTGCAAGGCCGTACGCGTACGCGTCCACGTAAAAAAACGAAGTATGCCACAGGCTTAAGTCTTCACTCTTCTCACCACGTCCATAATCTTCACTGCACCTGCTGAGACAGTACGCCATCTTCATCATCCCAGTATCCAAATGAACTACAAAAACAAACTCAGTCCCTTTGTTACAGTGAAATTAATAACTACAATTATACAATAATTACAAATAAAAAGTAAACTAAAGCTCAAATAAAAATAAAAATATATAAAAATAATAAAGTAAACTAAAGCTCAAATAAAAATATCCATAAATAATAAAGTAACAAAACCAAAATGGTAAAAATGTAACTAAAATTATTTAAAACAAAATAAATAATTTTGATTGATTTGACAGGTGTGAGAGACAATGTGTTATCATAACAACATGATACTTCCTGTTTCCTTTTCTGCCTATGGGTTTTTCTCAAACGCAAGGACGCGTCCTAGGAAGGCTGCATATCTCGGCCGCCATGTCATCATGTGCTGTCAAAGGAAATGTCAAATACAAGGATGCTTGGAAGGCAGCTTTCGCTTTGTGTCCTTCATTCACTCTCAAATCACCCACAATCCTTTGCACACCAGTCCGCACTTTCTTCACATATATTCTCTATGAAGTAAAAGACAAAAATTGCGGAAAATAAGTAATTGAATATCTCTAATGAAATATAAAATGGAACATGACTTTATTAAGATGAAAAGTAGATTCTGATATTATTATTCTGTATTATTTAAAGGACCTGAGCTAACCCTGGACCCCCCTCTAGCTCACTCCATTGCCTAACACTCTTAGCATCATGCTTAAAACCACTTATGACACTTCAGCAACAAAAAGAAATAGGATTCACCACCCTTTTGGTTGTAAACGTGCCCAAAATGTCTGCATTTGTAGTCTAGATCTATTTGCATACAGTTATAAAGAGGATGTTTAATGCTCAATAACAGATCAATTCCACGTATTAAAACCCATTTTTCCACTCACTACACTTCTGGCATTGGTCTCTGGGGGTCTGTGCTATTTTTGTCTGTCTACTTTGTCTCATGTCATCTACTCTCAATCAAAAGTGCCTTCATTCTTCATGCCACATTCAAGCACTCAGATGCATGACAAATGCACACATTAGCTGGTAATTATAAGATTGGGGTGTAGGAAAGTCTTGTGAGGTGGTCAGGCGTGGCTTTCCAAATGAAAGCGTCTGTAATTTGCATAAGAGGTAATTGAATTGCCTGCAGTGAGATGTGAAGTGCATTGGGGGGGTCGCTCTCGAATTGGAAAGGGTTGTGCTTCTGACTTTCACTGGAGATGTTGAGCATATCGTCACAACTATAACAAACATGCAATTTATCTTAAGAACTACATGGGATGCCATTTTATGAACTTTCATTTCATACAGTGTGACCTCCGGCCATTGTTGGGATGTTCTGTTTTCTCTTTAGCTATGAAATGGGATACTCCACTTACTATTTTTGCAGTGGCCTACATGCATGTAGTACAATTCATTTTTATTTATTTAGTGGTTTTCACATTATGTATTAGAGTAAAAACACTTGATATAGAAGGAGATGTCATGTTTTAGAAATAAATACAAAATAATACAAAGAGGGTTTCATTCATATGCTCTAAAAGTTAATGTGGCAGTGCTCTTCTGTCTAAAAATTGTGAAAACATTGATAGTGATTTTCCATTACAAACTGTAAAGACAATTGGGTGTCTACAGCGTTCCAACGAAGGCTGTGTGCTTTAGTTGTTGACTGCACATTTGTAGGCACCTGCATTCCTCCATGCGTACAGAAACTGCACATACTATGTGTATATATTCTAAAATATATTATAAACCACAAAAGAAACATTTAGTATGCTATTGCACATGATTTTTAGTAAATAGTAAATAGAATGTCACAGACAAAACAACAAGCGTATACGGCTAGTTACTCTTACACATTATTACAACTGAATCATAAATTTGTGCATCTTTCCACTCAAAGCTACTACAGATATATTTATGCATTTAACTCCCCTAAAGATGTTCATTCCTTAGTAAAATGTGCAAAAATGTTACCAGCCATAAATACCCTTCTCTGTCCAGCACATGGGATTTCAAAGAAATGCCTATTACACGTATAGGATTGACAATTATATGGCGGCAAATTAAAAAGAATCTTCTGCATTAGCTCCATAATTGTTCACAGTCTCCTTTAATGAGCTTGTCAATGATTAAAACTGCCTTGGCCAATCACAAGGCTGCGGCACAGGAGGGCAAGGGGAGGGAGGGGTTACCACATATCGTGTGATAAAATGAACATGTCAATCATGTTAATTTCAATGAGTAAATTAGAGAGAGTAGCTCTTGTCAGCATGAATAAATCTGGATGTGTTAGCAGTGACCTGAAGCTGTAACTGGATGATAAAAGAGGGATGCAGATATTCAAATGAGCGAGGGAGAGAAACCCTAAACTTGTCCCTCCAATATTTTGAATTTTGATGGCGATACCTAGCTCATATACGCTAGATGTCAATGTAACAAACGGTTTCCTTAAATGCATCAAACTACACGACCCATTCAACAAATTGTTTATTTAAATAAAATGAACATACGACAAAATTCAACAAATCGATTATCTAATACAGTTATTACACAACAAAAAAATAATATAACTTAAAATTAAATTAAACGTAATAGTTATATAGTTATATTAGGCACAAGACAAACACAGACCGGAAGTTAACTGCAGATCCAACCCGTAACGTTACGCGTCCGAAGAAACGGTCTATAATAGCATTTCACATAGTACAGTGTGCAAACAAATACAGAATTGATGTGTAAAATATGTTAAATTGAAGACAAATTGCATTGTCCCTTCACATGCTACATTCAAATAGAGACCAAGCTGTAGTTTTATAAGGGCAATTTGATGCCTCTGTTACAGAAAGGGCTCCAGTGATATTAGTACCCTAAGCTGTTTCATTTGACATGAGCAGATGTTTATTTTCCTTTTTGAGATCACATGACCAGCTAAATGATTCTACTGACTAGGGATGCACGGCCGATACTTGTACTCGTACTCATATAGACACACCGATACCTCATGTGACATACCTGTACGTGTAGACATGTGTACCGTAGATACTGTACTGTACGAAATTTGTGCATTAAAATGTAAAGTGCTTTGAGGCTTAGTTATTAGTTTCAGTGTGTTGTGCTTTGAAAATTGCCACCTCCTGCAAAATAAATACAGGTACAGGCATCGGTATCGGTGAGTACCAGAATATTGGGGTAAAAATGATCAGTACTCGTACTCTGTCTTTAAAAATGGTATAGGTGGATATACTACTGGCTCTAGCTTTCAATTCCTCTGGTACTGAACACCTTTTCTATCAAAAAAAGTATGTTGTGGCTGACAGTCAATATTGCATTTTCACAATGACAACAGTAAACTAAAAATGTTTTGTGTAATGCACCAAGCACACCTCTACATGACAGTAAAATGCAATATTATGCAATAATACAACGTGTGGTGCCAAATTTGTGCTAATTTGTATGGCAAGGAAAAAGTAAAGAGCAGAACTTGTGGAGGTTTATGAGTCATGGGTTGGAAACCCGTCTTGCAATTCCTTTGGTTTCAAGTGTTTTAAGAAGATTTGATATTTCTTTTGAAACCTCATTGAGCACTTATATGTTTTAAATTGAAGTAGTCATGAAGAGGGTTCTTCACCGAGTATCACTGCCATTATATTAGTATCACCTGAGAATGTACTGTATATGGTGGCATGACACAATATGGGTATCAGCTGAAAAGTATATGCAGCTCAAAAGGAACAACATGTACAGACAACGTGTGATGAGAGAGTGATGGCGCACGGGTGACGGTTATTAGTATTCCAGTGAGTGTGAACGTGAGACTGAAGTTGGTACTGATAAAGGATGGGCGGATCCATGACGACTGCATTTTGATTAAAGATTCTAACTTGGTTTTTTCATCCTGTGGGAAAATCATTATTCAGTCAATTTTGCTTAACTGTTTACTTTAAAATCCTAAAAATGACATACAGAAACAATTTCAAACACTGACTAAATTAAAAGCTTTTTTTTCAATTAAAAACCGTAGAGTTCATCTATATATGAATTCTACTGTTTTCTAATGAAAGATGAAAGATAAATTACCTCAAAAGTCTCAGTGTTATTGCAAATTGCTGCTTGTTTTCCCAAGGGATTTAGCTTCAGCCATTTATCCTGTTGTGTCTTTATGAGTTTTCCAACAGAAAAAATTCCCAAAGCCCCAGCTCTGTGCTTTACTGCAATCTGTTGTTCCGAATGTGACGTGCTGTGGCTACTTTGAAGAAGCTAAAATGCACAATATTGGATTAACGTGCCATGAAGATGAACTCTATAATTACCTGCTATCCATTATGTAAGGAATAATTGGCGACAGCCATGGAATTCTTTGAGAATAATGAATACATTCTAGACTTACTACATTGGCCATGTTTTCGTTGTCATGAGGCTTTCAGTATGTGCAAATATTTTAACTGTGATGAATATTCTTCTTGGTATCTACTGTGTATCATTTATACCTAAAAAGATCTGCCTGCCGTACAGTTTTCCGATATTATTATTATCTTATTAACTCCACAGCATCCCTTGGCATCATGGGATAGAATAGTGTCCAACCAATGTCTATTGACAAATTTCTGCGGAAAGCATTAGATAATCTGATTTTCACTTACTCTATAGTGTGAAAGTAGGCGATTCGGATGCCGCCACTGTGTGTGTGTGTCCCCTGCAAAGAGCTGGCCATCTATTCAAGATGCCTGGATTAGCTCCAGCCCTTTCGTGACCCCGCATAAGAAAAAACTGGTTTGAAAATGTTTGGATACTTTTCTAGCTTTCTGTGACTACAGAGTTTCACCACCAGATGGCAATGTTATTTGCCATGATAATTAATGCTTTTACATGCTCATGCCTTTAATTACACCCCTGAAAATATTGCTGTTGTCCAAAATCTTTATGAACCTAATCCTCCCTGTTTTTTTTTTAGAAAGGTTCCCTTTTATGCTGTCAATGCATCTCTAAATTAAAGAACCACCATTTAATTAATAAAGGAGAGAGCAATAGCTCAAAATAGCTCACGCCTTCTTCTCTGATGAAAACACGGCTTTTGTCTTCTCTGTGTTTGTTTTGAAGGATTTCTTAAAAACATATGGAGAATGAAAAAAGGAGGAATGAGACATGAAGGATAAAACATTTTTGAAAATTAATTTAGACTTAAATGTTTGATGTTTGCAGATGTCAATATATTGCACAGGCTGAGATCACAAGTTGTGATCAGAAGATCTAGACTAGAGGACTAAAGTCTTTTTCTCAACTTATCGTTTCTCAACACAAAATATGATTTCACGAGATCTTTAAATTGATCTCATTTGTGTTTTTTCTTTCTTTAACTTGTTTATGAAATCTCAGTTTCTCTTTGATTTGTAATTTCCTGTTTCATTGTCATTTCATTGATGTTTTGGAGGAATGAGGCTGGCTGCATTAGTCTAGTGTGACCTCTTCTATTTAGTTTGTCTTTGTATGTTGGTGGTCGCAGACACGCCAATCTAATCATGCTTTCATCATGCCATTGAGTTTAACAACTGTTAAGCTACCAGTCAATAAAGAAAAGTGTTTCAGGTTGCAATGATGCAATTCAATCGACTTTTGACCTGGGAGTAGAGCGAGGCAATGGAGCTGGTGAGACACAGGGACATGAAATGATTACATGGGTGATGATGTCACTGCGACAGGCAAAAACAAAACACACATACACATGTTTATAGAGAGCGGAGTTCTCTTTTGTAGAACAGGTGTAGATGCCACAAATATCACAAAACATAAATTAAGGTGAAAACATATGTTAAGTCTTTTAACAAACATCCATGAGATGATTTCTTTAGTGTTAAAGGTCTTCTTGTGTATCTATTCTCTGCTTGTGTTTAACTGGGGAATTTACATTTTTTAAGGAAATGTGGTCCATGAGAATGGTTGCTTACAGGCCCGTGTGAAAAAGCCCCCTTCAAAGTAAATGATATTCTACTCTCTAGATGTTGTTTAGGTCCATCATGCAGACCTTCAACACTGCGATTTGCTTGCGTGTGTTGTCATCCACAAGGCAAAAATAAGGCGTAATTCTGATCAGAAAAGTAACACTTTGTATGTCTGTAGCACAAACATTGAGGGACGTGTTAGATGTGGACAATAGTGATGTAGTGCTTTCTTTAGAAAGGACCATAAAAACCACAAAGGAACCAATGCAATACCTCAAAGATTTGTCTTCTTGGTTTTTAGATTGCGAGGTAAACCCTCATAACATGAAATATACACAAAGGGATTAAACTTGAATGACCTTATTTACAGAGGCTTTGGCCCTTTCTCCCTTTGTTTGGCTAGTCATTTTGTACAGGGCAAAGGAAAAGATCTCCAGGTCAGCCTGTGCGTTAGGACAGACGGAATGTAAAATATACAATATCACTTTATGAGGAAAGTTAATAAGACCACGGATTTTAAAAGGGCTACAGGAACAACACCGTTTTACACCCAAAGACATCAATCTAGGTCTGGATTCCAGGATTATGTGAAATTAATTCAGTTTCAGCAGGCTCCGGGACAGATGGCTGTTTCATTCAGGATTCAGGTTGGTTTTGTTGCCTGGCAATCTCTTCCCAAACCAAATCAGAGGCCGTAAACTGTCACTTAGGGCCGCTGGAATCTCATTTCCTTCACAACTCTAGCCATGAAATCGTCACTGCTTATGCGGAGCGGCTGCTTATGCCCCTGTAAAGATTGCTAGGCAAAACAGTGAAGACCTTTTAACTAACTGACATGTCTGAATTATGCAGAAAAAATCCCTCTTAAGCTATGGAAGGAAGGAGGATGGATCTTTCACCTGCGTGGTCAACTGAACCTTTGCATACCCAATACGGTTTTAAATGTGAATCTTCAAGGCAAGTTTTTAAAAGAAAGAAAGAAGGGAAGACAATGATAAAACTCAAATGCATTTTATTGATCAATTTAATTTATAAAAGGGTTTAGATGCTTAAATACACAAGAATAATGAATGAAATAGTGCACATCAAGTCTTTTGAAGTTGTAAAATAGTTTTTGTTTAAGGGAACAAAACCAAAAAGGTTATTAGTAACTGATTATCTCTGCTATAGCTTTGAAATGAGTGTCTTAAGAACATACAATGAGATTTGAGCACAGGAAAATATTTTCAGCGAATAAAAACTTCTTAACGAAAGGAGTACAGTTCAATAAACCAAAAAAACTGCCATTATTGCCCTCATTTGCCATCAATTCATGGCATTCTTGCTCATGCTCATTGATTCTTGTGACATAACACTTTATTTGTATCAGAAGTCTTGGAATATGGATTTCTTATGTTACCTTCTAATTCCCATTTAATTTAATATGATTTGGGATAAAAATCCCATTTGATTTTTGTAAAATCATGGATTCTTTTTATTAAGGGTTATGGTGCCCCTCCAGATTTTTCTTGGGCCCCCCCCAAAAATATCCAGCTAACAATTAAAATAATAAAAAGTGAAATATTCATTATCAAATACGTACTAAATACTTATTTGCATGATCTATTAAATAATAATCTGTCAATCACAGATTTTTTCTATAAATGATGCATGCAAGAACTTTGATTATATATCTGCCAAACAGAATATGTTATTGCCACCCTGCAGGCCTGCTCCGGGGGGTCTCGAAATGGAAAGTCTTCTGAAAGTAGAAAGATGGGTTTTTGTGTAAAAATATTTATATTTAAAAAAACTGTATATGCATGTTCACGAGAGAGTCGAGGTTTGACTGAAGGCTAATTTTATTTTTTTATTCTAATTCACTTTATGAAATACATTGTACTCCCCAAGTAAAAAATATTATTGTGCTTTCATTGCATGTCCTTTTATTATAGGCTACTACATTTTACAATAATTCCTTTTACTTACATTTATTCATTTGGCATATTTAAATAGGTTTATGTTAAAACCTTGTTCCTCAGTTTATTATGTAAGACAATGTTCCCCATAAATATAATGAAGACTTTGCTCAGTATAATGGGAACAGAAGCGCACAGTCTATTCCACACACATTTCTCTGTGCTTTAGTTAAGGCGGGAGTTTACAGGAACAGCAGGCAGGCCCGGCCACATCACGCGCGGAGCGACACAGGAATGCATTGTATGTGCAAGAGACAGAGCAGATGAGTGAAATAGTGCCTAACTTAATTAAATATCTGTCGTTCATTGGCATGCGTATGAGTACACACCTATTTGTAAAAATCAAGCTAATAATATTTTATTAAAGTGTGACCTTAAGTTTACTGAACGGAGGTCGCTTGGTTTACTGCATAAAAAACCTTCCCTGTCACACATACAGACGCAAGTGAGCTGCGGATGAATCCCGAAGGTTCTCACTGCGTGCTAGGTCTCTGAAAGCACACACAGTAAATGGAAGCGAGGATCACCCTGAAAACGCGGAGCGGAGTCTGGTTTTATGAAGTGAGGAAGACGAATTAAAAAACGACGTTTTATACACTGTTTGAGTTATTTGAGTAGTGCAACGAAAGAAAAGAGACGCGATGCTGTTTGTATCTTTCTGACAGATTAAAACATGTATGTCGTAAACACCCCCGATCCAAACTGCACCTCTGGGGAGCCGGATTCTCTGTTCTCTGACCTCTAGATACATTGATAGTTCACACGCTGGTGCTTTGGCCGAGTTCTGGTTTCTAAACATTTCAAAAACAATGTCTAGATGTTTTTACTTACTTAAATAAACATTTAGGTGATCAGTATTTTCATTTTACCACTCAAAACATACATCTTAAATCTTTCGTTATTAGGGATCACATTCTCATGGTACGACCTCGGTGTGAATCCAGAAGCACTTCTGGTTTCAGTTTTTATTTATTTATTTTCTCACATAATTAAATCTAAAAGATAATTTGTTTAACCATTTAAATTGGTTATATTATTCTATTGGTTGTATTTTGTTTAAATGTTTGTGTAGTAAACAGGAAGTTCTTCAGGGCCAGCATTAAACGAGCCTTGATTACATCATCCAAAGGGGTCTATAAAGGTGATGTCAGTCAACAGATCCAAACCCAACTCAACACCATTTACAGATTTGTTTTACAAGGTTTTTGATAATCACATATTTACTGTACATAACATATTACAGATGATTCCACTGCAATATACAATCACATAGAATTGTCATATACCTGCATCAGTGAGTCCCTGTCTGGTTTTGGCATTCAAACACACTAGACGGGGTATCTTACACTCGTTTTTGTCATTTCATTCAAGTATTTGGGATTCCCAGCCAGATCTCTTTGCTTCCTGTTGATTAGCTCCTGCTATTCTGGCTCCAGGAGTGTCTGCCAATAACATGGCTTTCTGGCACCGGGGGTCTGTGAGATGGGCTCCTGAGAAACGCCTGGTCATGTGGAATGTAATGAGAAGACATTTGGGTGCCTCTACTGTGCCCCTATGAATCACCTTATAATACTGAATTAATAAAAACTAGTCATTTTGGTTTGATGATGCTCGTGGTGCTCACACACTTCCGTTTCACACATTTGCACCACTTCTGAAATGCATGCCAACTGTAAGGACCTAATGTCTTAATTCCATGGATTCCCTGAAAAAGTGGTCACCTTTTATTCTGATAATACTGGCACGGGGAAGGACCTGCTCTTCAAAGATACCAAAGATTGATGAAATGAATAGAACAATAAATAGCTATCACCATCCGATATGGACTGAATTTCTTATCAAAGTATGCAAATCTTGCAGCAAAACACTCAAGGTCTGGACACTGTTTTCTGCACCATCACCGGCCGAGATAAAGGTCAACATCCCGTCCTTCACATCGGTTCTGTTTTCATTTGCCTGTATTACCCTAAACGATCCTGCTGGATCTTTAACAGCCCCCAAGCATCCCCCCTTTCATTCTATGTCCTTGGCTACTTCCTGATTGTCACGTCTGGGTGACACAAAGTGCTGCCACAACGACTGGGTCACCCCTCCTTTTGCTCGCCCAGCTGTCGGCAGTTACATAATAGCAAGGCCTTGTTGTGCTTGGTGTCTGTCTTTGTGTGCCTGTCAGTGAGCATGATTGCGGGTGAGATTACGCAGTGGGTGAGAAGACGCGACCGAAAGGGTTTCTACCTGCCTCCATGCCGTGACAACACGACCAACACACACTGGTGCAGAATTGACAGTCTTTGAAACAATCGGACGCTCTTTAGCAGTTCACTATCATTCACTTTGCTTTTGATGTCTCAATTGCATCTTTACTGAAGCTGATGAGCAGTTAGTATTTGCTTCAATTGATCTTTATAAGTGTGGCAGATGGCACACGTTGCCATACGAAGAAGACAACTTAAAGGTCTTTTCCACCATTGTATCTCGTGAAAAACACAAGCAAATGTTATCATGCACCTGCATGGCAAAGACGCTTACACGGTCCTGCTGACTTCACAGCTGTCCCATATACGGAACCTGCAGGAGCTCCCTTATTCCCAAGCCTCTTTCCTTCTCTGTCAGATCCAGGCCAGCTTTTCCCTCTCTCTGCCGACCATAACAGGGAGCCAAGCCTTACATTAAATCTGTGTTTCTGCATAAAGGGGCCTCCAGTCTTTTTTTTTGGTTGCTGGGCCTCTCTTTCTCTCCCTTTTTGCTTCTCTTGCAGAGCAAGTGCTTTATTGCCTTATACAGACAAATCCAGTCACACTCTTTCTATCTCTCCATGTGTGTGCATTTGTAAATTTAGCTCATTTTTACGTCACATTGTTCTGTTCGAATTCCCATTGTGGTTCAATAATCGTGTTGGTTCTTGTTATTAGTGTTTGCTATGAGGCCATTATCACTATTTCTATTCGTCGTAATGAGGATAAACACACCTCTAGTCCTAAGTATTAAACTTTGGTGCATGATTCATTCTGCATTGTTTGTGCTACTGACATACATGATGTCTCATAATCAGAAGAGGTTCACAAGGGGTATGCAAATTTTCTAAATGATCAAATTAATCTTTAATTCATCCATTAGTGTCTCCTAAAGATTTGTTTTTAAGCCGCATAGAATTTGATCCATTGACTTTGTAGAAGTGTTTACATTTAAATAATCCTCTTTGTATGTTTTCTTGGCTTTCCATGTCCTGCCAGAAAAAGTAAACCGTGCACACTGCTATATTGTTGCCGTTTTTGTTGCGTTTGTGGCACCTGCTGCCATAACAAGATAATAGCAATCATGCCTCATTTAGGCACGTTTTTGTTTTCATAGACAAGCAAACATGACACACAGTGGCACTTGCCAAGAAACCCCATAGTGGGCATCATGCCCTATGCCAGGCACCGTGTTCAAGGGTTGGATGCCAGCACAGAGCTAATGCTTGATTATCTAAGAGGCAATGGGCTTACCAGTATCCTTTCCAAATGAGCACGGATGCTATCCAAAGCTTGGGGATTCTTGACATTTCCAATAACACATGTCAAAGGTTAAAACCATCTGGCCATGATAATCCATAAACAGCCTCTGAGAAAAATCTGCAGAATAATTTTGCATTGTTTTCTGCGCTGATTTGGTGAATAATCGGTTAAATGGATTCAAACATATAAAACAGTTGAAATGAACTAAGAGTACACGTTGGGGCTTTTCACACTGTGCTTAGCCCCGGGTTATCTTTATTCTAAACCCTGCTTTTTTGCAGGGTTAACCCTGCGTTGCGATGCCAAACGTGTGCAGTGTGAAACGAAGCGGGGGTAGAATGATACCACTCGACACTTAGCAACGGACACCCAGCGCTTAGGCCTATACCTCATTTCACAAGCTGTGTTCAGTCACAGAAACTCCATGCGCTGTGTAAACGATCCTTTGAGTTTTTCCTTTATTTGAGTAAGTAACGTGGAGGCTTAAAACAGCAGAAAAGGATTTGCGAGCCGTTATTTTTTCTCGGATGGTATTCGGTTATTTAAAGGGACCACGCACTATTATTGTTCAGTCAGTTTGAGGCTGCAGTATTTATCCAATCATGACTGTTGACACCGCAAATAAAAAATGTTAACCCACGGTTTTGTGTTGTACAGTGTGAATTGTAAGGTTATGAATTCCCAGGGTGAACATGGAACAGATAACCCAGGATTCTGTTTACCTGGGGTTTAGAATAACCCGGGTTAACGGTTTCAAGTGTGAAAAGCCCTTTTAATTGGTAGTTAAAACAGTACCTCACGAATATTAAAAGTTATTGTAATCAAAATCTGTTTTGGCTTCTGTGATAAGATGTATTTGGGTAAAGCTTCAGTATGGCGGCAATTCTCACTATTAACTAGTATACATTTTAACAAGTTGGCGGACATATCTTATATTAATAGATCTTATATTCATATTACTCCCCAGACAAAATGTTGCTATAAATGTAGTAGTGATCAGTGTACACAATGTGCTAATATATTTAACAAAATTGATGCAAATACAGTTGCTGTTGTCTGTCCCGCTTAACTTAGTTATGTGGCCGAAACTTAACTTCTGTTAGACGTCAATAAATTCAATATAATATAAATAGTTATATTATATAGACCGCTAAACAAAAGACTGGAAGTTAATTTCGGGACAGGCACGTTGGTACGATGGTTTTAGCAGCAACATTATAAACAAACGTTACGTGGCCCAAACTCAACTTCCGGTAGACTTCCGCAAAGAATCAATAACTGTTGAGCAGTTTTAACTTAATTTAATACGATTAATATACATTAAAATAACGTTTATTACCGTTTATATGTCAGAATAATTGAAAAGTTGAAATGTTTTTTGTTTAACAAGCAGAAGACCTGCGTCTTGGAAGTGTGCCTGCTAAAAGCACAATCACAGTGCAATGCTTCCATCAGCATTTCAATGAGACGTATTAGTAACTCCCCACAGCTCATACTGTATCTCCCACCTATAGCCTCAACCACAGGGGCCAAAACCCAAAGATTAAGCCCCTCAAGGAATCCGTTGGCCCCCTGAAGAGCTGAGGCACGTTTTGTTTTCACAGTTGACTGGTGGGTGGTGTAGGAGAGTTCAGCATGAGACTTTATAGTCATGCCTAAAGTGTGCCATTCCACACAGAAATATCCCAGCTGTCCCTGTGACAGGCCACACAGTGAATCTTCAAAGTCTGAGAGGAAACGAATGGAAACAATGAAGTGAAGGACAAAATAGAGGTTTTGAGGTATGTGAAACCACTAATGTATCCCAAACATTGCTGAATGTAAATAAAATGTCAAACACTACATTTTGTAAATGTGAACGCTGCTTGCAACAGGGTGTTAAAGGTGGTTCCGCTGAGTCTCTATAATACTACCCAGCAATGGCTTTGCTTCGGCTTGTAGGATTTCTTTATCCATTTGCACATTGCAGTCTGACCACTTAAAAAAAGAAATAGCACCTTTTCCCAAACTGAACAATTTAAGGTATCTTTCAAAACCATATTATAAACTCTATGGAATGGGGAGCAAGGCTTGAAGGATTTGTCCAAAGTGCAATAGCCAGATTTTTCCAACTAAACTATATGTTTTTCTCTGTACTTCTGTATCGCCTTATTACCTTTCTCATTCTCTATACTGTGTTGCCTCCCCTCCCCCTTTCCCTCACAAATCAAACTGTGCAGTTAATATATTCCCCGTATTTGAATTTTGGGCCCTGGGTGCACATCGCTGCTTACATGGCAAACAAGATAAAGTCTAAAGCAGAAACCTACATGAGCTCAGGAGCACAAAGGCACTTCTGCACACTGTAAGGCTCTTGAGAGACAAAGCTCTTAAGTAGCTAAGAAAATTCTTGGCGCTGGTTGCATGTATAGGCCAATACATACTAGGAACATACAAAATATATGTTAAAGATGCAAGTGACTCCAAACGGATAGAGTCACAAATATTATGCCGTAGTAACACACAAAAAGTTTGATTATAAGTATAATTTTATTACGTTTTAGCCAACATGCCATCGTAAATGCCGTTGAACACATCACATGCTAATATACAGTATATAGGCTATATAAGAATGCGAGGTGCTTGTTACACACATAAAGTTTATTGTATAGATAAACATACAGTTACCACACAAGCAAGCGAGTGTAATTGTTAACACATCATATCATTTTATTCTTACGACAGAAATTAAGATGCTCTGAAGAAGATGTTTGAGAACTTTAAAAAAAAACTTACGAACATTCTTACGAACTTCCTACAATTTATCTTAAGAACAATTTTATATTATGACTTAAGAACAGATCTCTTTCCGATCATGTGAGCAATCTTTATAGCTTAAAAATTTACTTTCTTCAAACAGGTGTCCATCCATTAGGATTGAATCCGAGTTGACGTAACAGTTTAAAAATTCATGTCTCATTTATATGCATTTATTTCTTTTATGAGACAGCTTAAAGTTTGTGTTGTCAAGTTTAAAAAGTACATAATTTCCCTCATAAAGAACAAGACTTGGTTATCAACGACCTATTTGCAGGTCTTTAAATGTGGCTTAGTGTTTTAGTAATGTTAGATCTTCCACGTGCAAAACAGCGAGAGAATAGCTGAAACAGCACAAAGTCAGTTATGTAAATTTCAGGTGTATATCAATCAAAGGATAAAACGGTTCTGTCCATTTAACTACACAATGATATCGCCTACAGTGTCCATTAAAAAATGTATTCCTCAAAGTGTAATTGACTTCTCTGCACACTCCACACAATGTGTTTTACAGAGCTCCATCATGCTTCAATTTGTAGAATTTTGGTGTCCATACACATCAGTGTTAAATCAAACTGTGAAAGCAAAATTTAGTTTTTTGTGTGTATGTGTTCGTTTTGTGACAAATCTATCTCCACTGTTGTTAGAAAATTCCATTCTAGATGATGAAATTGTCCTGGCAATCCAATGGCTAAATTCCTGGATTTTTAAGGATTTACAAACAGACCAGACAGACAGAAAGATAGAAAGAAGGAAAGAAAGAAAGAAAGAAAGAAAGACAGAAAGAAAGAAAGAAAGAAAGAAAGAAACAAAGAGAGAAAGAAAGAAAGAAACAAAGAAAGAAAGAAAGAAAGAAAGAAAGAAAGAAAGAAAGAAAGAAAGAAAGAAAGAAAGAAGAAGAATAAAGAAAGAAAGAAGAAAGAAAGAAAGATACAAAGAGAGAAAGAAAGAAAGAAAGAAAGAGTCTTAGCTTTATCTATTCTTACAGTTCTTACATTTCAGTGTGATACATCAACTTCAGACCAGAAAACCCAAGTGTGGTTAAAGATCCCTTCTGTAAACTTTATAAACGTATTTGTGGGGAAATGTAGCAAGCATGAAGATGTGTGGTTGACTCGCTCTTTGAAGACAAACCTTTAGCCAATACTTTGGTTAAGGAGAAATACCTGTGGCTTTTACCTCAGCCCTACAAACAATGTAGTTTATAAGGTTTTGGAAACAAGCAGGTTTCTGCATCAAATAAGAGAAAACTGTGATCCATTGCCTTTTGAAAAGCTTGACATCTCTCTTACTGAGATATCTGCATTGAATTGAGACAGACAGGCCTTATGAAACAGTAACATCACGTATAGTCACGATCTTTTATGGAGAGACAGAGATCGTTGACTCGATTTTAGTTTAGTTGATTTTCTTAAGATCTTCATCTACCTTGCTGTAGATGTCTATGTGTTAAAAGAAAAGCACACTTCAAGCAAAACATTTACCAAAAACCTGAAAATAACAACCTCAATATACCACAAATATGATGAAAGGTATCTGGACACATCTGTGGAGTAGCCTATGGTTGATGTGATAAACGGCACCCGTGGTTACTCTGCTAAGATCCGTATCAATAGAACTAACATCGTACAATTACCTTGATGCTAGTGATAGTGTGAAGATGTTGGATATATAAGTGCCATTTGTAGTTTTAGGTGTTGCTTAATTATCTAAATATTTTCAGGGCCACATTTTTTTCCTCTACATACCTTACAACAATCATTTTAAAACAATAAATGTTCAGCTAATAAAGACGTAGAAGACATCAATAGGTTGGTATAATAAAGAACTTCCATGAACTTTTCTGGTAAGTGTATCCGTCTTATTTATAAATAAGAGTGTAAATCTTGGAAATACAGTGTATTTTTGGCCAGGTTCCTTTTGGATTGGTTCCAGGCTCGTCACTGTGGCGACTGAGGAGAGCCCTCAGCAGCCGGCCGCAGGTGATGCATCACGCTCAGAATCATGGGTAGGTGGTGGAGGGGTACAGAGTAAACAGTCGTAGATCACCGTCCTGTCACAGATGGGCTGTGTCACATTGCCCGTGCAGGGATCTCACAGCCAGGGGCCTGGTGATATCTTTGAGAGAGCTTTTAATTCGAGTTCATTAGAACAGCTTGACAGTAGAATAAATGCTAAAAAATACTTACGTTAAAAGCTTCATTTGTCCTTGGACAACTACGACTAGAGTATGAATTTGAAAATGCATGGAGGTAAGGATGTCTTATTCATTCCCTTCAAATGGAGAGAGCTGGTGGCTAAGCATTTCTGCCGCTATACAACCTGGTTGGTCCCTCAGTATGAAAGCCCAGCAGTTGTGTCATAGCCAAATGTTTCAAAGGAGAGTGGCCCCTGAAAGTCAATGACATTCAACAACCTCTGTTTCTAAAGGCCTTTGTGCTGGATTCAGGTTTAATCGTTCTTTCATATCTGCTTAAATACTGATGAAACGTTAGTTCACGAACATCCTTTTAGGTTGAAAGGTAAATGTGATATTGCATACTGGCTACCGCATTTACCTTCACTCAAACACATGTCACACTGTAACGTAAACATACATTCAAATGCATATTACAGACTCTTCCATAGCGGAGTTAAAAGAGAATATTGCACCTGTTAAAGAACAACATTAATAGCAATTCTCTACAGTTATTGGAAAGCTATACCTCAGCAATAATTGCATTTATCAAATTAAATTGTAATGCAAAAACAGCAAGATAGAGCTCCCCAGCCAACCCCCCCACCCATTGCCTGACTGTCTAACAACACTCTCAGTTCTGCTGATACAGTCAGCGGCCCCCCTTCATCTCCACACATTCCTACCAAACGCACACGCGCATACAGATGCGCAGTCATAAATACATTTCAAGTCTATTTTTATTTGAGAAGACTTGAAATGGGGTGTTTCTTAAGCCCGGACTCAGGTCAGGTTGGTCGGCGCCCTTTGTAGGCGCATGTTCTGCATTGTAGAGAAAGAGAGGAGCTGCGTGTTGCAGCCCATCCCCCACAGCCAGATAGCAAAGTTCTGCTGCTTTTGCAAGCACAGAGGCAGCCGCTTCTGCGAGAAACCGAGGTAGAGAGAGAGAGAGAGAGAGAGAGAGAGAGACAGAGAGAGAGAGAGAGAGAGAGAGAGAGAGAGAGAGACAGAGCAAGGCAGACAGGCAGCGAGAATGAGAGAGGGGGTTGGGGATAGAGAGACAGAGAGAGCAGCAGTGTTTGGGTAGGGAAAAGAGTATGGCTGTTTCCATTTGGTTGTTTACTTTGTGCTTTCTCCAAGCTTGCCAGTATCTTTTTACCAAGCCATATATATATATGCTTCGCTGTTGAATTTGCGCTTGGATTTGGTGTGCCAGATTTGATTGCTGCGGCCTACGCAGTTTTTTCCTTTTTTTCTCTAGCTTGTGCTGCATTTCACTTTTTTCATTTGCACTTCCTGTTCTCGGTCCATCCCCCATCCTCTTTCCTCTCTCTCTCTCTCTCTCTCTCTCTCTCTCTCCCTCTCTCTGAAACACATGCGCACATACACATTAGCACACAGGCTGTAATTTCATGCCGTCCTCTGCACCGATCAAACATAATGCTGGTGCAATAAACACTCTCATTTGCTGTCTGGAATATGCAGAAATGCGCTCGTATATTGTGCATCATCTTTATTTATGCACAACATGCTTTGTTGTGTAATAATAACGTAATAGTTCTGCAATGCAATACTGCATTTTTCATGTGCAGTGTGTTTTTTATTGTATTTATTTATTCTATTATCAGCGGTTACTGTTCAAACTGCTCATAAATGTTTAACTTACTCATAAATGTATAACTTTTGGTGTATGATTCATCTGGCACTGTTTGTTCTATGTGACTTGAGGAGCCATGTGACCTAGAGAGCCAGAGCACCTTAATAACCAGCTACCAACTGCATAGCAATGTGCTAACAGCCACCCAAAACACCTTAGCAACCAACTAGCACCGCCCTAGCAACCTCTCAGACCACTTTAGCAACTGCCTAACAACCAAATCATGTGACAGCAAGTTTCGCGTGGTTCAGAAACATCCAGTTAATCCTCATTGCACCCTTGTTTATTTTAAGCATAAATACTCTGGATCCTTTTTATTTTTATTGAATGCTACACTGATTTGAAAATGGATTATTTCACAATGATATCATATAAACCAAAGAGATGAATAATCAAGGTTCGCGGGCATATTTTGAGCCCCAAGTACAAACTACGTGAAAGAACCTTGAAATGTCAGACTTCACTGTCAGTCCGGATCCACGCAGAGCCTCTACTCCATGACGCGTTTTCTGCGTGATCACACGCTTGGGTAAAATGGCTATGTCTCGCGGAGCCTCGTGCTGGTTTGATCGGTTTCTCGCTAGCGCTCTCGTTTGGTAGAGGGCCCCCTCCACACTTACATACACACATTTGTGTCGGTTAAATTCATTCCCGGGACCTTTATTTATATTGTCCAAGAAAGTTTTCATACTTGAGTCGCGTTCGGGAAAGCAGACCGAGTGCGGTCTGAAAGTCGAGGGAATGATACGGGACACGGGCACGTCTTTATAAGAACGTTGTATTTATATTCAAAGTGACTCGCGGTGAAAGAGAGGTAGAGAGAGGGAGATCATGGCCGCTCAGGTCGCCACTCTCAACACTAGCCCGTCCGTCGAACTCAAAAAGCCGGACCGGGAGCCGAAGGACGAGTCGGTGTTAGGAGACAAGCAGTCGGAAAATAAGGAGCTACGCGCGGACGGTGGATCCCCGGGCCAAAAGGAGCTGCACGACGGGGCCGATGTGGGAAATGCTGCCGGGGGAGGAGGAGCAGTAGGCGACCCTGACATGAAGAACGGCAACGGGAACCCGTCCAGGGTGAACAATAACCAGAGTGATTCTGGCGGACCCGAAGGGAACAGCCACCCCGGGATGGCTCACCACCACACGGGCGCTTTCCCTCCACCCCCATACGGTTATAACCAGCACTACAACCGGGGCCCTTTTCATCAACATGGCGGACAACAAAGCCCTAGCATGGCAGGGCCGGCGGTGATGGACCCATACCCGCCCAATTCACACGAGCACGGCTACCCAAACCACTTTAACAACTACAGCCCCTTCCCGAACCGGACTCCGTACCACCAGGGCCAAGGATATGGCATGAATTCCCCGCGAAATAGCCAGCCGCCGGCGTCCGGGGGGCAGCCGGGAAAGCAGCAGCCGCCGCCAGGAGGAACTAACGTTACGCCGATGGTTGCTTCCTATAATAATCCGAGGTATAACGTGGGGACCCCTCAGCCCACATCCACCCCTACTTTAAACCAGCTCCTTACCTCTCCTAGCTCCACAAGGAGCTACCAAAACTACCCACCCAGTGATTACAGCGGTCAGGAAGGGGCTGCCAAGGGACCGGGGGATATGGGCAGCGGTAGTCAGTATAGTGGGGGCCACTCGGGCTGGCAACAAAGAAGCCATCACCCTCCTCCCGTGAGCCCGGGAAACACCGGACAAGCCATCAACAGAACCCAGGTAAACTTTGGTTAGCTCGCTGTCAGTTAATCTGCTCGCTATGAAAAAGAGTGTCTTTGTTTCTAAGTCTGCTCTAAAATGGCTGCCTGTGTTTTCCCTGCTATCACCAGCTATATAAGCAGGTTTTATTGTGCAGAATCGGGTTTATTTCCGCCCCTCTTTGGGGTAGTTGTGCAAGACACGCACCCAGAGCTTGGGAAAGGGTGATGGGGGGCATGAGTTTGGATGTGGGAATAAAGAAGTAACGTCAATGCTGATTTTTGAGGCTTCGATCCTGCTGAAAAGACCAACACAAACGCTCCATTAAGGCTCAGTTGTGTCCTTTCCGTGTGATTTTGCCCGTAACGTTTCAAACTGTTGTTGGGATTATTTCGTCGAGATGCGTTTAAACATCACTCGTATATTTCCACCTTCGCCGGGGCGACCAAAACATTCTCAAGTCGATGCTACAAACACTAATTTCATCCGGATATGTAACGATTTCAGTGTAGAAATGAATGTCAAACATCGCATTTATAACAGTTCGACTGAATTTGATCGGAATAAATCGGGTTTGGAAGTGTTTTGTCCACGCGTGCGCGTGTAAACAGGCTGAGGGACGTGAGTAAGTGCAGCAGGCTGCTTTGCTTTGGGATTTGAATTATGGAGGTAAATCCTTCTGTCAAAGGCAAGAGACAGTTGGTCTTAGGTTGACACGCGAGCTCAAATCTGATTGGCTGCCTGATCTCCTGAGCTTGGCCGTTTATAATTGCATCTAATGCAGCAAAGAGCCCCGCAGACATGCTGCTCTTCCTAAACTCATTGCCTGACTGTGTGCATTATAAAGCTGTAATGCTACTGTTTCAACGCATTAATCACTTAACTTATGCGGAAAGAGAATAAAACTGTTAATTGTTGAGGCTCATGTTTTCCCTGTAAAAACAGATGCCTTCATTCGCAAAGGGATATTTCGGTTTTGTTAGTAATCAGTTTCGTATCTTACGAATCTTTTGTTTGATAAACAGCTTTGCAATGAAATTCATGGCTTTAGAGGACTTCCTATTTCATTTTATGTGCGTGGCTTGAAATGTTTACTAGGCCTTTTCAAACAGTTTAGCTTAAACATCCATTCCAGAAGTATTTATATATTTTGTGAAGTCCCAGGCAGCGTTTTCACTGACAAACCGCTTTATTTGTGCGAGAATCTGTTTTGCTGTAAGGTCTTGTTGTTAATGAGTGGTCCACCAACATGGGGTTTTAATGGCCGATGTCGATATTGAGAAGCAATGTGGCCGATATAAGGAATGTAATTATAGGAAATGAGAAGAATACAAAAATGAGTGAAACTAAATTTAACATTTATTTTGCATAATATTTATGCAATATTCTCTATTTGCACTTCTCAACATTTTATGAGGAAACGCTTCAATATTGACAATAAGTGCAGCTTTTTTAGTGCATAACTGTTTTACTGCTTCTTAAATGCAACAGAAGATTATAGATCAAGTGTATAATTTATGACAAAAACAGAATGTAATTCATTAATATACAGTTACTGTACTAAAAAAATCACATTAAGTTATTTTACTCGGTATGTTTCACTTTCTTAAATTAGGTCAAAGTTTTAATAAAGATTTATGTCTGGTTTTGTCTCTGTGAAAACAATACATTACCACGACAAAAAGTGCGGCCTATATATTTGCTTAGTTAGCGGCATGTAGCTTAGCATTAGGGGTGGGCGGAATGACCAAAAATCTATTTCACGGAATGAGTAATTTTATTTCACGGTGACGATATATTTCACGGTAACAATTTCCTATTACAAATCTATAACTTATACATAATTTTCTTAGATTTATTTAATTTATTTATTTATTACAGTTTGTTTACTGTGAATGCTCACCATAGTTAAAATGAAAGCAAGTGATGAAATTTACTAAAGATATCAAATTAAGTTCTGATGATCAGATTTATTATGATAGGCTAAAGCCAGAAGATAAATATAAACAAATATGTATACAGTAGGAAGATGGACGACATGTATGACAATGAAGTCTGAATATACGCACAAACAATGAGAATACATGTAGGCCTATATGACCGGTGTTATAAACTTGTGTTCATGGGGTCTGTACTGTAGGTCTTCATCGCTCTTCACTCTGTATTAAATGTGAACTATCACTGTGTTGCCATTTTGGTATTTAGGTTTGTTTATTCTCGCGCTTGTCTTTGCACAAAAGTCTCTGGTGACTCCACACGCGTCTACCAAAACGGGAGGTTGCAGCGCATCACGTTAAAAGCGCTTTACTTTATACTTTATTAAAACTATTAACAGCTTTACGAAGCAGCCTGACTTCTGAAATACGTGAGAATGAGCTTTTTTCATATGCACGCGCAGATCTCTGCACCCCTGCACGAGCAATTCGGGTGAGAAACGCGTCGGACTCCGCACATTAAGTTAAAGTGGACAGTTAACTGCGGTGGATATTAAATAAAAATATATAGGAATGAAACGTACTTTACTGACTTACATTCACCTCACGCACGACACGCCACACAGCTCTCGTGCTGGGATTAGAGTGACCGTTTACTGAGTGGGGTCGAGTGTAGCCATCTTCCTAAGGAACAAAGTGGTAATGCCCTAACGCGACCGAACCGGAGAATCCATTGGATTATCGGCATTGGCAATATATCGGTCGACTACTATTTTGAATGTATTCTTTTTATAGTTACATACATCCAGTTAATTGTACATGCAACATTGCATTGAAATCCATGCTACGATGAGCCACGTAAGATAACATTGATACATGTTTCTTTGCATGATTTGGGATGTACAGTCATTAGGATTCGTAGTAGTATTCTCTACAGGATAATAAAATAAAGGTGTTATGTGTATTTTCTTGGTTGTGAAGTCAAGATATTTGCATCAAAGTATCTATTAAAATGTCTCTCAGAACACTGATTCTGATACAGGTAGTATTCATCTTGGTGCTCTTAGTTTTTATTCCGTGTTTACAAACAGCGCAGGTGTCAGCCAAGTGTCATTGCTGTTTTACTAGCATTCTGTTCTCACTCTGAACCTGTGACTATGAACGCTAATAATAATGTCTTGCACTAAAGTACATGCTTTTAATAAACATTTGTTAATATAGGCAACTTACATTATTTTTCATTGTGTAAAGTCTGTGTTCAATATAAGAAAATGTTATTGTACTTTTTATAGTTTTGTGTGTTTCTGTTAAGAAGGATAACAAAAACCAATAATTAAATCAATTGCCGCTATTTTAAAACTGAAATTAAAATGCGTCATGCGGAGGGCCGCATCTTCGACCACCCCACCGCAAACCCCCCCAGCCCCGGTGTCACCGGTACAACTGCTGGTTTTACACGTCGATTAACCGCTGGGAAAATTCCATCACCGCAACATCCCTAATAACAATGGAAGCAATCAGTGCAACAAAAGGCAGCAATGCGCAAATGCCATTGAAATGGCCACAGTTTGCCTATCACAATGCATAAAGCTATGTAAATAAAAACATATAGACAGTACTTAGAAATGGAAGAAATAGAAATAGGAGAAAAGGATCATAGAATAATTCAGGGCAGCGTTTCTCAAAGTGTGGGACGGATCCCACTGGTGGGGAATAGAGTGGGGTGCAGCAAACGGGAGGAAATTTACATTTGAGCCCATCTCTATTAATTCCTTTAATAAATGACCATACACTCAAAACATTTAAATGTAAACCTTACTCAGAACAACATCACACCGTGTCTTAGTGGTGGGCGGGGTTTCACGGAGGTATATATTTCATGGTAACGACAAACTCCCATTACAATTCTATATCTTTTACCTATTTTTTTAGATTAATTAATTTATTACAGTTAATTTAAATAGGGTTGTGTACCGTTCACTTTTTAGCCAGTACCGGTACCAAAACAGTACCTGGAATGTGGCACAATAATAATTTTATCTTGATTATTTTGTTTTTGTAATCGTTGAAGGCCAAAATTGACGATTTAGATTATTTTCGATTAATTGCACAGCCCTATCACTATGGTGAATTGGCTGCGTCTGAGTCTTGTCTACATCTGTTACTAAGATGCGTTTTGGTAGATCGGATCACAAGGTCGCTTTAATGAAGTAGACGCTCATGTGGTCGAATGCGTTTGAACAACCACAAACGACAGCATACAAATATAATGTGTAAACACAGGGAACAACAAGCGCTCTAACCAGAGAGGATATAAACTTTGCGGGCTGAAGACCTAAAAGTTTGGTTTAAAAAAGAGATACGCACAGTGTTTTCTCATCATTCCAAACTTCCAACACACAGTCACAGTGTTCAGTCAGTGCTGTCTCGTGGCTGTCAGAGCAGAAATATAAGCCGCTGGTTTCTGTCATCTCCGGTTATGTTCATATGTCAATTGTGTGCGCTTATTTCGTCCATTCGACCAAAAGATTTAGATTTTCACTTTAAACGTGAACTTTCTAAATATCTACACACTGTACCTACATTAACAATGTTGTAATAATAATAATAGTAAGTGAAGCACCATGACAGAAAGACATTACTGTATTGTATTTTAACTGTGAGCAGCATGCAGCTGAAGTGGTTTAACCAGAGAAAATGATTCATAATTTATCGGATATCATTTATTTGCCTAAATTATACCAATAACACTAAAAATTACCATTTATCGGCCGATACCGATATGGCCGATAATTTATCGTGCATCCCTAGTTGCCACCCTATCACACCACTGTATAGCCTAGCATCTGACACTGGTGTCGCTTGGTTTCGAACGTGTTACGTGCCCACACTGTTGAACATTTCATCCTTGCTGCTATGTTTTATTTTCAGCACACAAACGCACGCCGTGACCGTACATGCACATGGATATCACACATATGTCGAGTAAACTTCGGCCACGTGATGAAAAAAAATAAAATAATGGAAAATGACAAGCAGCAGTATTTTGTAATTTTGTATTTGATGGGGTTGATGAAAAATAAGTATTTTGATACAAAATATGAAGCCAGTGTGTTTGTATTTTTGTAGTTTCAAAATACTGCAAAATACTTTGCAAGAAGTCTACGAGATGACGTCGTAAAAATGCGTTACCTCTGGTTGCTGCCTACTCAGTAGTTTGCCCGGACTTGTTGTTCAGAGCGGAACAGAAAATTGTAAGAAGGTGGTTTATGTAAGAAACGTGCAGGCTACAAGATTTCCATTTATGTATTGCATAAATTGCTTTAATTTTTAAGAGTTTATGTTAAGTTTTGGTCTTTGTGTTCGTAGCCTAGACTAAATACTATTATACCGAGCAGCAGCCCCATTTCGCTCGTTACTCTCAGCCCCTCCGTCTGTGAAATAAAAATGCACGTTGTCTAATTGCACTGCCCAGACGCTCACAAAGTGACTACATAAACACTTAAGTTGAACGGTTTCTGTTAGATTTTCAATCTGATTTGAATTCTGAAAGCTGAGGTCTTTTTATTGATCTTCTGCTTTGTCATTAATTATGCAATGAAAGAAAACTTGGGCAGAAAAATCAAACATTGCTTAATCAACAATGATGGTGAAAGAACAAAGACATATCGCAAAACTTTTAAAAAACAGTAGTTTAACATTTTTAATATAGAAAAAAGTACTAATTTAGAAAATACTTCCAGCCCTGAACCGTTGGGTGGAAATGATCTCATCATGCTGTCAATCACTCTCTCCTGAACTGTGTGAACTTTCTCTTCTCACATATACATACTGTATCTGTCTATGAACAGAAGAGAACAAAAATGCGGAAAAATGATCTAACCTATGTCATACGCTCAAAAAAATAAATTTAACGCAATCCTTGCATTTTGTACTGAATGTAAACAGGCAACAGTGTGGTGCTTAAAGCACCGTATACAAGAAAAAACAGTTTGTGCAATGCGCAGGTGTGCATAACATCTAACGAACAAAAGACTTTTAGCCATGTTTATGACTATCAACAAATACTAAACGAACAAATTAAATAAATGAAAGTGAAACTAAACATGAACTTGGATGCATCTACAGTGCCATCCTTCACAAGAGGTGGAGCTCCTCTTTTAGTGCAAACTCTTTCTCAGCTTCACGTCCGCCCTCCGCTATACCTGTATTACATCATGAACTAGGATTTATCGTTTATATCGCAGGAAGACTAATTCCTATCGTGGGGACAATTTCTACCGGTATATCGCACATGATATAATATCGCCCACCCCATGTGCAGCGCCCTTAAGTATGTCAAATGCCATGAGAAAAGACATTTTTCAAGCATACAGTGGGAACGGATTCATTGAAGTAATTCTGAAGTAGCTTTTTATTTTTGCCATTTGAAGTTAAATCAGAGGTGCTATTAAATAGGGTAAATCCAGGGACACTTGATTGATGTTTATATCCTAATGGTGTTGTTCTGTAAGGGGTCTTTCTGACTCAACCTTTGGCATTGATCGTAACTGTGAACTATCACACCGGTGATGAGAGAGAACCCTATCCCTACATCCACAGAGTGAAGGGCACGGTCTCGGTAGCCTGCGGGGTAATGAGTGAACTGCCACTGTCACAGCACACTGTCTGCACTGCTGAGTAATGAATCTCCACATGCTGCCTCACTCTGTGAGTGTGTGTGTCACACATACTTAGGGAAACCGAGCCGGGTGGGGGTGTTTTTGGTTTTTGTGAATGATCCCTTGCTGCCTGCCGGTGACAGCTGTGTGCTTGTGAATGTGGGTGGGTGTGACCATGCACGTGCTCTGTCTGCAGACACAGGGGAACATTCTGACTCGTGCAGCATCAGCAGCGATGTCAACCTTTCAGAAGTGAGACGGGTAGGTTGAATTGGGCTGCTGTACAAATTGAACAATTGCACACAGCCACTTGACTGATTCTCAAATTTTGGCTTATGAAACTTGACTACTATCACTTGCAGCAAAAAACAGCGGTGGATGGTGTTAAAGTTAAAGAACCGCGTTTACATGGACGTTTGAGACTTGCCGGGTTTCTCGCGTGCAGTGACGTCATCGACGATAGTCTGTTTCGTAATAAAAAATGCAGCGCGAAAACTTTTTATATCTCTTCTCATGTCCGCAGTACCTGCAAATGCAACAATAGTTGTACATTTTGATGTTTCTACATCAACTGCATGATTCCAGAGCGGACTTTTATGCGTTATTTTACTATTACTTCCGTTTGGGACTTTTACTTTTGCGCTGTCAGACATGCGAACATAAACAAAACTGAGAGAAACCTGGTAAAGGTGTTTACATGCAGCGCGAAATTGGAGTAATGGGCATAAAACTACCTCTGCCGGGTTTTGCTTACGCTGTTCATGAGCTTTCCCCAATAAAAGAAAACCGTTTATGCGTTACATGACCCACTTGTTATCAGCTTATAAAGCATAATCGGGGTAAGACTGTGCATGCAAACGCACTCATAGTTTTTCATTGCTCCATTGGGCAATTGTATTTTAAACTGTCTCTATGATTGGGGTGTAAATCGGACAGTTCATCACGATACGATGCCGTATCGATATTCTCTGCCGGAGATTCGATATTTGCCGATACCTTGGAAATGTTTGTGACCCGATTGGATTAATCGATATTTTGATATTACTTTCCTCGTTTACACATGCAGTTACATTTTTAATAACTCACAAATGAAACCAAAATATATAGGATGGACCTTTAATTAAACTCTTTGAAAACTGCACACAGTCTGTCCAAATGTGACATTCACAACAATAAACTATAGTGTTTGTGCTAGGATTTTATAGAACAGTGGGGCTGGATGGTGTCATAGGCTAATTAACATATTCATGATGTCATCGCTTAGTTTTGCGTGTTGCAACTTCAGACCCGTTTGTAAACATATTTTAATACAGCATATTGCCCAGTAAAGCCGTTCTCGTGTACACATTGTCTTTTTCATATTTATACATCAAACATTCTTCTCCAGAGATGCTCTTATTAAGGAGAGATGGAAACCTATATCGGACCCCTTTACTGCGTTCCGCTGAAGCCAGGACCGTTATGCTTTTTGTAGGCTGAACATCTAGTGGCTTTGGCTTCTCCCAGTTAGACGCTGAGAGGAGATCCCTGCTCCGGGAAAGCGAGACCTTGCGCTCGCGGGGCATTAGTACTGCCGACGATAGTTAATATAATTTAAAGAAGAATTTAAAGCGACACAAAACCTGTGTCGTGCTATTTATGCCTTCCGGGTTTAAAATCCTCATCTAGCCAACGTCAAAAGATGTGACGTGGCGATGTACTATAGTATATCCATGACGCGTCGGTGTCTCATTATTATTCATGGACTGTTTTCTTGACTAATGAGTAGACATTTCTCCTAATTATTCATGACAGCGCCTTGTGATTGGAGCACCCGTCTCCCAATGCTGGAACCTTGGCCGGTTTATAAATGGCTCTTCTTCTCACAGCGTTCACGAGAAGCGTGTGTTTTTTCTGCTCTGACAGCCGCGAGACATGCTGAACATTGCAAGTGTGAGTTAGAAATCTGAAATGGAGAGAAAACATTCTGCTTGCTTGTTACATGTCGTAATAAAAACAATCTTTTAAATCTTCAGCTAAAGTTCAAATCCGGACTTGTTGTTTCTTCTCGTTTGCGCATTATGTCCGTATGCGTTCTTTTGTGACTGTTTAAACACATTGGACCACAAGAGCGTCTACTTTCCTGTCAGGCTAGAAAAAGCAGTTATGAGCAGCAGGCTGTGTGTAATATGAGTGTTTTTTTATTTTTGTTTTAACTTAGATTATGACCATTTGACTAATAGTAGTGTCTGCCAACAAACATAAACAAAAAGCATGCTTCAGGACGGTTTGAGAAGGTGCTTAAAAGTTTTGAGCAATATATTCTTACTATTAGAATTATTACTATCTTGTACCCTGCAATAAACATCTACTCAATCTTTCTCAATCAAATGTACTGATTTGAAAAGACACGTCTTCAATAAATGTTTAATTCAAGCAATATTCTGCATCACTTCTTATTACCTAATCTGATTTAATGAGATGAAAATCGGGCAAACAGATCTGCCATCGGCTAGCCTGATTTCTACGAGGGTCTGTAATGCTTCCTATGAGAGAACACCTAACTGCTAACAAAACACATTGACATCCATTCAAAAAATGAGCACCTGGACTCCTTTCCTGCCTTCCGTTGAAGCCAGCGCATTAGCATTAGCTGCTACGCTTCTTGGCTAAAGGTTGTAGGCTTTCCATCTAGTGTCTTTGGCCTTTCCCTGTCGCTCACTCACAGACGCAGAGAGAGGCGTTCCTGCACCGGGAAAGCTAGACCTCGCACAAGTGGGCAGTATTGCACTTGGTTTTCCCTCTCATTGAAAGCAACGGTTTATCCAAAAAGATGCTAGGTTTGTCTTCTGAACAAAAGTCGCTAGAGGGGTCGGAAAAATCACAAACGCTAGTGGAAGAGTTGCAAATATAGCAACAATGGTACGACACATTGGGAATGATTGGGAAGTCGTGGTGGGGAGGATTGTTGGTGGAAACACTGCATTAAGACCGTTGCGTTTTTCAAGTGTTTTAGCTCAATGAATTTTTATGAAACAGATATTTGCACAGATGTGTGACCAATTGTGCATTTGGAGACTGAATGCAAGAAGGATTTCTGTATTGTTACTCAAAGCAAGTCGGAGCAGTAGAATGTGATCCAGGCATGTTTCAAATAGACAAATACATGTGATGTAATGTAGTGGCACAGAGTTTTTCCATCCTCATTGCATTGACCTGAGGATTTGCATGCCCGTAATACAACTGTATATGAGCAGTATGCAAAGACAGGTACTGCAAAACAAGCCTGCTATTGCATTTTCTGACCATCTACAGGGTTTCTCCTTCTTTTTATCCAACTAACTTTTCAGGCGATAATTAACCAGTCTTACACATCCTACGTTCTCTTGTGGTTCACTTAGCTTTGAATCATTCGCTGATCTCTTACATTCTGTTTAAATGAATCTGTTCAAAGGAGTCGCTTGTGTGCGAGTCGGTCTGATCCGCAATGTGCGGTCATACTGGCGAACTCGCTGTGTACAGTATAAAGCTGTGCATTTATTTCACCTCTCCCGTATTCTCTAAACATCAACTTGCATAAATCGCTATTTCTCTGAAATAAACAAGCACATTTTGCCAAGATGTTTTCAGACATGACAGACAAGATGTTACAGAATAATATTTTTTAACAATAAAAAGACTCATTGCTGCTTGTTGTTCTGCATTTATCAATACATTACAAAAAGTATATATTTTTCTTTAATACGTCTATCTTTGTAATTTAAATGTCATTTAGAATAATTGATTATTCGATAAATTAGTTGATAGATTAATCGATATAAAAATAGTCGTTAGTGGCAGCCATACATATGTCTGTCTGTTTAGTGCCCGCAGTGTTTTTTGTGAAGACACCCGACATAATTTTGCCAAGAGTCGGTGGTGTCAAATTTGGCTGAGGCGGCCGCCTCCAATTTCTCTATGCAGGAAAAACCCTGATGTAATGTCAATAAGCCTCTCGTTTGATGTATATCATTTCTAACATATACTGTCGTTAACTGTCAGGAAGACCACTTCATAATAGTTTCTTTTCAACGGGGTACTACTACTAACCCATCCTTACTGGGCACATTTGACCCCCAAAGCCTGTTTGTTGAACGGGCGCAATGTTTCTGTCATAGTTTCAAAACAAACTGAAAATCTTTTTACACTTTTCGTTACACAGCGATCTCTAACGTCGTTTTGTGGCTTGTGTCTGGATCTGATTCTGGAAAGCATGCATCTGTCGCTCACTCAGACGCTGCATCTTGTGCGCACATACAGACACAGGCGTGCACAAACCAGTGTTGCGGTGTTTAGACTTTTTCATTTAGAAAAGCACTTTTTTTTAATAAACTTTAGCTTTCAGTGAGTTAAAAAGCATCTCTCTTGGCATCTTCTCAGTTCATTGAGTGACAGAAACGGTACATTCTTGAGCAAACCGCAGCTTACTTGTGAATGAATGAAAGAATTTTGTATAATGCTAAATGCTGAATGACTAAATGTAAATGGGGGATGTTTACAGTGTTTTGTTTCATTTTCTTAATTATGCATAGTTTGGGATTTATTGGTGGTAGTGTGGATTTAAATATTGCGTTTAAATAAGTTGTACATGAGTATGTGTGGGGTATTTTGTGCTGTTTTTGTGTAATGGCCATTATGTGTTTATTGTGTTTTCCTATGCCTATTTATTGGTGCTGGCTCACCAGTATATAAGTGTCCTTGGATTAGTGAATGGTGGCGGTCATGTACTGTGCTGTATCTGGATTTTTATTAAGTTTTTTATTTTTATTCTTTCACCCTTTATTACTGTTTTGATTCTTTTTTATTGTTTGGCTCAGCTTATCATGCAAATTGTTTGACCCTGAGCTTACCATCATTAAATTGATGGCACTTTTGCAAATCTTGTTGCAAATCTTGTTGCAAATCTTTGTTTCATTCTCTGGCCATATCTATCACAGACCGTGTGAAAGATGTCGAAAGATAACGTTTCTCACCTGCCGGGGGAAGCAATACCCAGATGTTTCACCCGAGAATGGGGGGAAGCTGCTTTGATCTCAGTGTAATAAAACTTCGCAGAAAAAAATCTACTATTGACTACCATCTTAGCGGGGACCTGCGACAACTGGACCTGTGGAATCTGAGGAAACGCAAGCAGATAGCGATGCCTGATATGTCTACCAGGATGACGGCCGCTAGACGAGAGCAAAATGAGGTAAGCAAAACACTACAGTATGATTTACTTGACAGTACTAAAAGAGTTTATAAGAGTGCAATAGTACATCGGCAAAATAGAGTTCGATAAAGACATTCTGACCGACGTGTTTCTATGTCTGCTTAATTGTCGCCTATTGTTATTGGCCTGTCAAATACACACATAATTATGTCAAACGTCAGTCAAGCATAAACGCTGTGTGTAAACACAAACGGTTGTTTAACTGAACAGACACATACTTTATGGCATGTTAGTGATTATTAGATCTGCGCATCATCTATGTCTTAAAGTGACAGTAACTCTGTGTGCCCTTAAGGTTAACAAACTTAAAGATCGTTTGTATCTGTGTCTTTATATTTATTTGTTTTGCTTTCATTCGTTTATTTGGGCTTATTTTGATACAGTCTCTCTACGTGATTATTGAATAACTACTTGATAATATTTTTATATTAGGCAAGTACTTCTGTTTGCTGTGGTTTGCCACCTTTGGGTGGGTCTACAAGATAGGCTTCCTATGCTGAGCAAACTGGCCCTGCGCTACAAAGATGCCGTTTCCAACTCGGCAGATGCAGAACGTTGCAACAGCAAATATAAGCTGGTTCTCTCCACCCGAAGGCATTCTACTACAAACAATCACTTGAGGGCTCTGGTCTTTCTGTACTACAATCAGAAAAGGGACAGGGGTCCTTTGGAAATACATGATCTAGAGTTTGAAATGTAGTTGCCTCTGTTTGGAGGTTAGCATATATTTGAATGTATTGGAAAGTAGTGGACAATGTTTGCATTCTGTTTGTTCAAAGTATGCTTGTGATATTTTGTATCATTCTCTGCCTAAGTTGCAAAGCAATGAATTATATTTTTGTGAATGTATGTCATGAGTTTTAAATGCATATACTGAATCTACAAAAAGTATATGGTATACTTTGCATGCTATTAGTGCTATCAGTTCATAGGTTTACATGAGAGTAGTATTTATACTATTTTAAAAGTGAAAATGTAAAAAATTCAGATTGTGAGACGAGACCAAAATAAACAAGCATTATGCTAATTAGTTGGTTGTTTAAAAATATAAAACATTCAGAATGTGATAAGAGACCAAAATAAACAAGCATTATGCTAATTAGTTGGTGGTTTAAAAATGTAAAACATTCAGAATGTGATAAGAGACCAAAATAAACAAGCTTTTTGCTAACATGTTTGTTGTTTAAAAATGTGAAAAATTCAGAATGTGATAAGAGACCCAAATAAACAAGGTTTATGCATGTTTGTTTCTAGTGTCATGTATTTATGATTGTGGATCTAATATACTAAATAACATGCTGTCTACACTTGAAAACTCGAAAGTACTGCAAAGTTGAAAAACTTTTTTATTTCTTTGTGTGTTATACAAATGCTCCAGGGCTTTATTTTCCTCCATCTGGCTGAAATATGAAATAATTATTTTGTCATTTACTTTACCCTTGTATAATTCCAAAACTTTCTCACCGTGGGACACAAAAGATATTTTGAAGAACGTTGGTAACTAGACAACATAGGTCCAAGTTTTTTAACGCTATGAAAAATGAATCATTTATTCACGTTCAAAGTTTTGGCTTTTGCATCCTCCTGGTTGCTAAAATATGTTCTTAAAACTAGAAGCCTTTAACCCTGTCCAAGATTTGTAAACACATGCCATGGATGTTTTTGGACAGGTCATGTTGTATTATCGTTAACTGAACCATTGGTCTCAAGTCACTGCAAATGCTGGTTGGTTTTGAAACAAGATCATTGGTCGGTCATTAAAGGAACACTCCACTTTTTTTGGAAATAGGCTCATTCTCCAACTGCCCCAGAGTTAATAAGTTGAGTTTTACCATTTTGGAGTCTATTCAGCCGATCTCCGAGTCGGGCGATAGCACTTTTAGCATAGCTTAGCATAGATCATTGAATCCAATTGGACCAGTAGCATCGCGTTCAAAAATGACCAAAGAGTTTTTTTCCTATTTAAAACTTGACTCTTCTGTACTTATATCGTGTGCTAAGACAGGCGGAAAATGAAAAGTTGCGATTTTCTAGGCCGATATGATTAGGAACTTTACTCCCATTCCGGCATAATAATCAAGGAAGTTTTCCGCCAATCTTCATGCTTGCAGTATAGGAATCCGCTCGAATCATTCATTCATCTGTCCGTGTTTTCCGGATCGCAGAAATCATATATGCCCCTACTATTGTTTCTAACGTGCACCACTACACAGTGAAACTAACCTCTCCTGAGATTTCAAAAACAACCTGGACAGTTACACGGAGCCTGAAGTTCAGCACAGGATCGTGGTTTTGTGCACAATTGTGATCAAAGTTCTGCGTTCATGATGTGAGAGATCTCCTGACTCCTCACGCACACGTTTTACACTTTGCATAAATATGGGATTCATTCCTTAAATGTGTAAATATGTAATCCTAAAACCGTGATAAAATCCCTTACATTTGTAAGCATGTCTTGGTGCAGATTATAAGTGAATGTTTTGCTTTTGTGGAGAGGCCTCCGTTATTCCACATGCCTGAACATGTTCAGAACACATTTGTGCACCTACTGAACAATCCTACACTAAGTGACGTGTCTGTATTAGTGTGTGTTGGTGTTTGGCAGAACAGTAGTTCTTTGCTGTAGGCCTAGACCGTAGTATCCGTGTGGAGGATTAAATAAGCAGCAGTTGTTTATCGAGCATACCCAATCCATCTGTCTGATTCACTAGAACCGGCACTATCTATGCCCTCATACAACGGCCCAACCTCTCAAAATACACACTCGCACGCACACACACTGAGCGGTCCACACCCCCTTCCTGCTTCCCCAGCAGACAGTGAGACATTCCACCCGGTGTAACCTCCTCTGCCAAGAACGTTTGGCTTTCCTCTATGCAGATTAGCCATGTGCTAATTGCAGTTATTTATTTTTCCCTTTTCCGAGAGAGTGTAAGAGGGAAAAAATGACTGGTTTCCTCAAGCGATTGATTGGAGGATATGAAAGAGGAGGGAGCAGAAAGATGAGCCAGAGAGCGTGAGTGTATCCAAGCCTGAACATGACATTACATCTGAGCTTTTCTCTACAGTCTTATGCGAGACTCGGATTCCTTCCACTTTTCCCACGTCAAACAAATCATAAGGCTCTAGATAAATGGACTCAATACAGCCAGAAAACAAGTTTTAATCGCAAAAATGAATATAAATAGCAGTGCTTCATCAGGTAACCTCATATACCAACAAGCACAACGACAAACACTTCGCATAACAAGCAGCTGTGTTTAATGCACGTGCAAAACTGTATCGCGCGCATGCTACACTGGGAAGTTTATTCTTCGCACAGAAGAACAAAAGAATGCATTTTTTCGTAGTGCATGTCACACTGTACAGCAGTGTTGGGTGTTACTAGTTACAAAGTAATTAGTTACTGTAATTGAATTACTTTTCCTTAGAAAATGTAAAGTAAGGGATTACTCTTATTTTATCTGTAATTTAAATAGTTACTTCTGATGTATTGAACTATATCCATCCATCCATCCATACATCTTCTTCCGCTTATCCGGGGCCGGGTCGCGGGGGCAGCAGTCTAAGTCTCTAGACACTTCCTCCAGCTCTTCCGGGGGGACACCGAGGCGTTCCCAGGCCAGCCGGGAGACGTAGTCCCTCCAGCGTGTCCTAGGTCTTCCCCGGGGTCTCCTCCCGGTGGGACATGCCCGGAACACCTTCCCGGGAAGGCGTCCAGGGGGCATCCGGAAAAGATGCCCGAGCCACCTCAGCTGGCCCCTCTCGATGTGGAGAAGCAGCGGATCTACTCTGAGCTCCTCCCGAGTGACCGAGCTTCTCACCCTTTCTCTAAGGGATCGCCCAGCCACCCTGCGGAGAAAGCTCATTTCGGCCGCCTGTATCCGGGATCTTGTCCTTTCGGTCATGACCCACAGCTCATGACCATAGGTGAGAGTAGGAACGTAGATTGACCGGTAAATCGAGAGCTGAGCCGCAGACCGGTACAGCGACCGCATTACTGCAGAAGCTGCACCGATCCGTCTGTCAATCTCCCGTTCCATCCTTCCCTCACTCGTGAACAAGACCCCCAGATACTTGAACTCCTCCACTTGAGGAAGGAACTCTCCACCTACCTGAAGTGAGCAAGCCACCCTTTTCCGACTGAGAACCATACCATTGAACTATATACTGTAATTTATTCAATAGTGGAAATTACATCAAAATTATAAGTCTAACTTTAAAATGTATGGTTTAAATGAATCCTTCTCACACTTTGGTCAGTTAATACAAATAATTTGAAGTTATTTATTCATTATTTGATTGAATTAAAAGAGCCGTTTCATGTCTATCCAGTTAAAGCAGCATCAGCATTTTTGAGACTAAATGCAGAAATGTCTATTACACTATACTATTTATCGTAAAAAAATAAATTGCATGCGTCAACGTTGACAGCCCTAATATTTTCACAGGTATGGAGCAACTTGAGGGTGAGTGATCCATGACAGAATTTTCATTTTAGGGTGACCATCCCTTAAAGGCTGAGTAGGCAATCCGGTCCAGAAACGTTTTTTGTCATGCTGGTTGGAAGTCTCTTAACATCCTGATAGCAATCAATAATAAAGCGAAACATTGGTATTTTTATAATTATATATCTTCTGTAAAAGGCATAGGTTAAAAAAAAGTTGGACCAATTACTGCCCTCGGTCCGAGGGCAATAATACGTCGTGTGAACATTTTCAATCAGCGTATATTTGCATCCCACTGCGCACCGTGTTCACGCAGACATCATACGTCATCAGCACGCTCATGTGCAGGCAGCGGGACAATGGCGGACAGAGAGCAGGTACTTGGAGATTATTGTAGTAATGTAATTCACTTTGTACTGTAATGTTTTCTCACCGGTGAATGTGACATGACTTCACTGGAACCGATCCAACAGCTACTGGTCTGTGCACGCGCTCGTGTGTTTTGGAGGAGGCGTGGCTTTGGATGGTGATTCGCGAGTCACAGGAAGTGATCGTATGATTGCACTGCTTGCAGGCAAAAGTTATCATTTTCCAAATGATCTACTCTGCCTTTAAAGACCAAACATTCACTTTAGTTTGGACTGGGACTGACCTTACAGCTTGTCTGTAAAACCGGGCCTAGAGATTTTTGACAATTTCTGTTTTGACTGGTTCATTCATCCAACTTGATGTTGCCGTTACTTTCCTGTCATCAGTATTGTTGCTGATAAAGGTAAAGGGCAAGGCCTACTGGTGGCATGATGACACGCAATTTATTTGTCAGTAAAGACCACATCCCTGTACTAGGCGTTTGGGATCTTGTCTTGGGTTATGCTTCACAAGATAGGAGTTGAATGAAGGGTGTTAAATTCAACCTTCACCCTTCTTTCACTGCCATCATTCTTCTTGAGTTTTATGGATTCTGACTTCATTTTGGTATTAAAGCGGGCGTAACAAATGGGGTTTCTGCCAATCTCATATTAATCTTGAGTACCTATAGAGTAGTATTGCATACTTCGTATCTTCGAAGAGTATTTAGTTTGATCACTTTTATAAAAGATAGACACAGCTTTACGATTGTTTCAAAATCATACGGCGTGTGCAGGGGGGAGGGGTAGGCTGAACTAAAGCACATGCGCACCCATTGTCAACAAAACACAGACATCAGTTTCACTCACCGCATGCGGTTCATGTCCGGCATCTTTTAGCGCTGGGACGGCTCCATATATCAGTTTCAAACGATCTCCAAATCCAGCGTTATATCCGCAGTTTATAACATTCATCACCCAAATGCAGTGAACAAACAAACACCTGAACTTCGCGAACGTATGCTCTCTCTCTCTCCTGCACACAAGTGAAAGTGACATATGCGCATGCTCCTTCTCCTGCTCTCCTTGCGGCCGTGTGCTTTTCCGGGAGAATTGTCCAATGAGGGACTAAGAAAAATAGTTACGAAACAGTTTTATACGTTTGGAAAAAAACTTTCTGTATGATCCCTGGGGGAGTGTATCGAGCACAGAAATACTACGTAATACGCCCAACTCGTTTTTTGACAAGTTGACCATGTTAAGCATGAGAAGAGAGCACCTTTAACATTGTAAAGAAGTCAGAATGCATGTAACACGGTTGCAGGGCCTTTTCAACACAGCAGTAACTTTAGTTGTTAACATTCTGGTCTATCAGAATTTTTGTTCAGTATGAGCCTCTTCATGACATTCTCACCTGTTTAATTTGAAGGTACCCTCTTACTCCTCAGACCAAACCGAACTACCACTGGCATATCTCACTTTATCTCATCCACAGAGGTTGTTTACTGGAGCCCAGTGGGATTTAATCTTCAGATCACATGTCTGGAGGAATGTTTTAGGAAGTTGAAACGTACCTTAATTTTACCACATATATGGTATTAGGAAGCTGATTTTAAATGTTGCAGCTGAATTTCTGAACTCTTGTTTTTTTAGCCGCCAGTCCCCATGGACCAGGTCGGAAAGATTAGAGGGCAGCACTATGGTTCAGGAAGCCCCTACTCTCAGCAGCAAGGTCCTCCCCCTGGCTCCCAGCAAGGACCTCCCTACTCAGGACAGGGTTATGGACCTCCAGGGCCCCAAAGGTACCCTATGGGCATGCAGGTGCGAACTCCTGGAGGCATAAGTGGAGTGCAGTATGGACAGCAGGTTAGCCTAAATTGATCATTGCTGTGTTTTTGAAATAATTTACTGTGATATACTTTATAAAAGTGAAATTGCAAATTATAATTCAGTGTTTTCCTGCCAAATACAAGAGCCAGATGTGGGGCAGCAACAAATTTATACTAAACTATCCAGGGGTGCTTTTCCCGAACAATGAGAACTCACTGGTTAACCACTATAGTATGATTCATCGTAACTAGCTACTCACGACTGTTTCCAGAAAACATGGTCACTTTGTCGCTCATTTGTCGTTTGAGTCACGTTTGTTCAACAATGTAGTTAATGACGTCACAGGTGGTGGAGTAAAACCGTCTTCTAATTAATCTGTTCAGAATAATTTAATGTCCTATTATTGCTGTAAATAATGTACGCTGAAAACAAATTTTTGTTATCGTATTTTTGCTCTCTGTTGATAGTGATCGTTGATCACGATATTTAATTCATTAAAGTTTCCTCCTACGTCACTCTGCCAAGGGATTCCCCAGGGTCCTAGATCGCGTAGCTCAAGCGCATGTGCACTTTTATAAAACAGCGCTTTTTAATTCTTTACAAACTGAAAGATGTCAAATTTAATTTGTATATATTTAGAATGATAGATATAGAATGCACTGCATGTTGCTTGCTTACTTTGCAAAAAACATGATGCATATAAGTCTACATATCACGTATCACTATACTTCTAACAACAGCTATATACCTGTTGTTCCCACCACGCAACTTTGCGATGCTGCTTGCGATTGATCGTTGGAACGAGGGTTTCGGAAAACACTTAAAGCGTTGAGATATTATGGTACCATGGAACTTGCGACCTTAGTTGATTAACGATGCTTTTGGGAAACACCCCAGAATGGTACCTGATTTTCACCTAAATAAAAAATGATGTATACAATTTCTTTATACAATACGGGTTGTCTATATAAACAGGCATCTTCTTTATACAACGGGACTGCGCAGACAGGCGTCTTCTTTATACAACGGGGGCTGCGCAGACACGCGTATTCTTTATACAACCGGGGCTGCGCAGACATGTGTCGTCTTTATACAACGGGGGCAACGCAGACACGCGTCTTCTTTATACAACGGGGGCAACGCAGTCACGCGTCTTCTTTATACAACGGGGGCAGCGCAGGCACGCGTCTTCTTTATACAACCGGGGCTGCGCAGACACGCGTCTTCTTTATACAACGGGGGCAGAGCAGACAACGGGGGCAGCACAGACACGCGTCTTCATTATACAACGGGGGCTGCACAGACACGCGTCTACTTTATACAGTTATAAAGTTTTAGCTTATATGCCCCTTAGCCTTGTTCATATTTGTTTACAACGCGATTGGCTGCCTGCAGCACAGAGTAGCGAGAGTCACGTGACGAAAGTGAAACATTTGTTGGAATCACGGTGCCAGCTCAACTTCCCCGTATCTGTCAGCCATTGGAGATGGACGAAAACATCGTCTATCGGCCCAACTCGAGCACAATTCGTCAACTCGAGCACACTGCTTTTAGGCAATCATTTTTGTTACATTACTATTGTTTTTGGGTGGTCAGTACATATGCTGATTTGTTCTCTTTATATTAACGTTCATATTTATTCAGAGTGTTTGCAAACCTTTACTCTTTTGACTGGTGTCTTTGGGGATTTTGCTTATACTTGAAGGTTTCTGACATTCTAAAGAGGTGTTTGATTATAGCAGCATGAGCTCATGGCTCTTTTCATCTCTGCCTTCAAAGAAGGTTGTCATAAGTTCACAGTGAAGCTCAGGTTTGTCACATGGGGATTTCCAAGCCAAAGGTTTGTATGTTTGTGTGTGAGCATCTGCTTTTCTTGATCCCGGTCTCTGTTCAAATGTGGACCGCTGGGTGTCTCATTCTGCTCATTGTGATGAGTAAGCTCAGGCGCTGGAATGCCATCCATTTGTGAGACTGCCATAGAACACGCTCTCTGGGTTGATTTTTTTTTTTAACAACATCCCTGTGAGACATACTTCTCTTATCAATTCTTATTTCCTTTTTCCTGGAGAGGGAAAGTGCCCTGCCTGTCACCATCAGGCTTTTGTGTGTCACGCTGTTCTCTTCAGCAAGGTCTTTTTTTCAAGCATTTCCCTGAAAGCTTGTGTGCTCATTGGTTTGTTCAAGTAGGTAAGAGCTTTGAAGAAAATGTTAACTTTAGCCCAGATGAAACCTAAAATGTATTTTTGCCATTGTGATGTGTGGAAGTGTGGAATCCAAACTCTGTGTCTCACAATCCAACGTAAATCAATGTTGTGTTAACTCTCCTTATGTCGTAAGTCCATTGCACATTGAGTCTGAAATTTGCGTCCGAAAATTTCCGCACGTTAAAAATGAATCATTCACATTTACACACTTCCTCCAATATTTTCGTCTGTCATAATTAATTCGGACTGGGTTCGATTTTCTGCGTATTTCGCATCAGTAGCAAGCATTTTGAGAAGCGTTTTGACAATTCAGAGACACACAAACGAACGCCGATACGAAAAACGCATACGAAATTTTCGGACTGTATGTCCAAAGACCTTTAAAACTCTAAGTAAATGCATAATATACATCTTTACCTATTACATCCCAGCTGCAATTTGATGAAAGATGTTAAACTCACTAGTAAAGATTACTACACATATTAGCATCTCATCCGTTATTTCGCCTTTTAATGCTTTCCTGTAGCTCAGTGGTAAGCGTGTGGTGTTAGCAACGCCAAGGTCATGGGCGCGATCCCAGGGATTGCACATACTTAGAAACAAATGTATAGTATAATGCAATATAAGTCGCTTTGGATAAAAGCATCTGCCATATGCATAAATGTAAATGTAATCATGCTGTCTAATCAGCATCTTGATATGCCACACCTGTGAGGTGGATGGATTATCTCGGCAAAGGAGAAGTGCTCACTAACACAGATTTAGACAGATTTGTGAACAATATTTGAGAGAAATAGGCCTTTTGTGTACAAAGAACAGTCTTAGAACTTTGAGTTCAGTTCTTGAAAAATGGGGGCAAAAACAAAAGTGCTGAGTTTATAATTTTGGTCAGTGTATTTTGGCCATTAAAGTTGTGTAGTGAAAATCTTATATTGTGACAGCCTAAGTGTCATTTTTATTTCAATCATATCTATATTAGAATATAGGCTTAAATGTTTAATAAACGTGCCATGCAAAAGAGTAACATTTGCTTGTTTTTAAATAGCATACTTAGTTTTTTGTCATGTTTGTCTCTATAGATGGGCTATGGACAACATGGACCAAGTGGTTATAGTCACAATCAAGCTGGTTACTATGGGCAGCAGGGCCCTTCTTCCCACGGAGGCCAACAGCAGTCTCCATACCCCCAACAGCCCCCCACTGGACCAGGCTCCCAGCCTCCCTTTACCCAGCAACCCCCTGGTCCTCCTCCTGGTCAGGGTGGGCCCACCTACGGTCAGCCTCAGGGCCAACCTTCATATTCCCAGACTCCACAATCAGGCCAGTCACCCTATCCCCAATCCCAAGGTCCTCCTCAGTCACAGAGTGCTTCTCAAGGCCAGCAAGGGCCACAGTCACAGCCTGGATACTCTCAGCCACCTTCCGCTGCAGGGCAGCCACCTCAGCAGCAGGGTCCCTCTCAACAGCAGCAGGTACCGCCTCATTCACAGACGTCCAGCTCGGTATCCCCACAGTCATCCCAGCAACCTTCGGGGCAGGGTCAGCCCTCACCCTATTCTCAGACTCCTCCACTGCAGTCTCAGCAACAGCAGCAGCAACAACAGTCACCCTTCCAACATTTTCCACCACCACCACAGGTAAAAATTTATGCTTGATTAAACGATAGTGTTTCACACAGAATTTTGTGAGAATGTGGGGTCTAAGGGGGCTTTTTCCTCTAGGGGGGGTGAAAATGTTGCATATTTTAAAGGTGAATGCTGCAATCTGGTGCATTTTAAGAACAAAATAAGTGACTCAATCTATAAGAATACAAAAGCTATAGTAGTAATTTAATCATTGGCTCCGTAGATATAAATGGGATACAATAGGGCACAACACATGGTAAAATGGGAGTTCATAAACAGTCAAAACATGTAGAGCATGAGCCAAAAAATTAAGCAAAAAAGGGTGGAACTCATTTATTAATTATGAGCGAGGGTTTAACAAAGTGAATTTTTGTTGCTAAATAAGGATATTAGAGGATATAGCGCAGAAAGACCATCATTATAAATGTCATGGGTGCGCGTGATGCGTACAGCTCCGTTGTGTAGACGTGCTGCTCATTTTAAACGACAGAAATGGTGTTGTCACTACATGCAGACTGCTATTTTAGCTGGAAATAATATGGAAGCTGAACATAATGATGCTAACGCCATGAGGTAATGTTATCTGTTTGCTCCGTCGTACACTGATAAAATCATGTTTGAACTGGTGGATAACTGCAGTGAATACTGAAACATTAGTTTGATTTTACTTATCTCAATCGATGTTATATTCAGTATGGCTTGGCAACGTCTCAAATCCCGGCCAATTCGCGTGTCGGCGTTTCAACCGCAAAAGCTGAAACAGTAGCATTCGTGTGTACAGTATGTGTTTGTCTGTGTGCTGCCCACATAGCGCTGAAGCAACAGAGAGGGGGGCGCAATTCGTCTAGCTGTGAACAATGGCACAACAACGAAACAACAGTGCAGAATTCAACATTAGAAATATTTATGTTGTTATAAGAAAAATAATTTGGCTCGTTTTAAGGCTGTGCCAGAACAAAATAGACTATGGCGGGTCGCTGTAGTCTCGGCAATGAATGGGAAACACTGTGATAAACCCCCAACCAGAAAAACTGCAAAAGGCACCAAAGGTATATGCTTCGCACCACAGCACCCGAATTGGAGATCATTTCCAGACACAGGACAGTGCTGACTATGAAATTTAAATGACACTGCTCATGACGGCAGGTGGTTGATGGCATAATAGCTAAATGTGGTGTGTGACAACTGATCAGTTTTTGTATTTTTTTCTACACATTTATGACTAGTAAAGCCCTATTGCAATGTTTGACTTAGTCATGACAACACGAGTCAAGGTGGGAAAAGACTTATAAGTTAATTATTAGTATTAGAGGCAATGTTTCTCAATTTGTTTTTGTATTAATTTCCCAGGAGCTGTCTCAAGACTCCTATAGTTCCCAATCATCTACTCCTTCTTCCAACCAGCCAATGGTGTCCAGTAAGAGTGGTACAGAAGACAACATGCAGGGACGACCTTCCAGCCTTCCTGTGAGTCCCACACTGGCTTTTAAAAAAGCTTGAAGCATTTTAGATCAAATTAGCTTTCAATACAGGAATTGCTGTGGTAGTGGTACCACATTCTTGGAGAGTGTAGATGGGTGTTCTGGACCTAGTTAATGCTTTTTATCTGCAGATCTTCACCATTAGCACAAACATCGCTTACACTTGTTAGTTTGCACAGAATATTGCCTTAGTTTTCAATTATTGCAATCTTTGTGTGCGGCGTATGCGCAAAACACAAAGCAGACTCATTGAAAAGGCAATGGATACCCACTTATTACATTACTTGGCTACCGACGCACCTTTGTTTTGCATTTTTAAGGTTCATTTGGAAAATGGACGCAAGAGTTTGTGAGGCGCATGTGTAGCAGCACTAGCTGCAGCTGCTGCAGTCGTGAGGCACAATGATTGACAGGGTACGAAGTTGGAGGAGAACTTTTGTTATTACAAAATACAAATATAAAACTTTCATTTATTTATGTTACCAGACAGTTACATTGTTATAAGTTGTTTTTTTTATTAACGTTCCATTTAATATTAGCGAGTTTGTCAGCATACTATTTTCTGTTGTTTAATTAAATATAATGAATGAACGAATGTTAATAATGAATGAATAACTATTCGTATCAAAAGAAAATTTTGTTTTTCATTCGGATTCCATCCGCCTTTGTTAGTAAGAGAGTTTGTAGCGATACTAGGCTCTTTTATGATTCAGGAGCTAGAGGGTTGTCCGCCTTTTTATTATGCGCAGCTTGTCAGTGAAGTATAGTTAAATTCTGCTGCATCTGAAAGCCAGAGGGCGCTCTCGCACAGAAACTCCAAATATGCCCTGCAGAAGAAGTACCATAACACACCTAGTATATTTATAATGATGATGTTTGACAGGTGTTGCTTTTTCAAATGCGTTCAAACTCGCAAGGCTTTTAGATCGAGCAGCATTTCCTACCGTTCACAGAGCCGTTCTTCGCGGACAAACTGTGAATGATACATAATCGTGTTTTGCATAATCACAGCGATTTAATAATCACACTAGCCAGCTCGATTTAAGCATGCGGACTGGTAATTTATCGTGCACAGGATTTTTTTATCGACCGACTCAACCGAAATGAATTTATTTTACTGTCTTCCAAACTGCAACGAGGATGGGCTCTGAGGAATACCTAAATGCTGAGTTATAAAGTTTTCAGCATTCATAGCATTGGATTTAAGTTTTAAGATCTGAGTTTTTTGTAAGACTGTAAATAACTGGTAAACAAGATTTCCTCTTTCACTCAACTGTATGCTATTAGACTGTATTTGTTTAGATTCTTCTGCAATTATTTTACTTCAACAGTGCACAAATTCACGGTTTACTTTGTAACGCACATAAACAAAGACATATGGATTTTCTCCCTACTTAAAAAGAATATCAGGGTTTTTCCTGCATAGAGAAATTGGAGGCGGCCGCCTCCGTCAAATGTAGTGCCGCCTCAGAGGTCACGCTTGACATAGGCGGAAGTATCGAGTCAGTGTTTACAAGTTGAACGTGCAAGTTTTTTAACGTGATCATGTATTACGTGAAATCATGAACGCATTGCAGAACAGAGCACTCCACCCCTCCCCATCCTGTTCGAAACACTACGACGGCTGACACAACATGGCAAATTATATGCAAGGGGACCCGCAGTGTATGTAGATAGAAATAGCTCATTCTAAGGTAATAAAAACATAACGCTGTATGGTGTAAGCTCTTTATACACCTCTGAAGACATAGTTTTGTATATTATATTGCATTTCTGTCAATTGATCCTCCAAAAAATGTCACACTTTACCTTTAAAACAACTTGCCACCTGACCTGCATACAAGGTATCCAACTGTGTGACAAACTAGTTGGATCATAATGATCTCACTATGCTGAGAAACAATGTTTGGTAATATAAACAACCCAAACCAACACATTTGACTATGATGAGTTTGTCAAAATATAGTTTTCCGTATATCATGGAAGTTCAGTTAAAAAATCTTTACATTGACTGTTGATTTGTTGGTTGTTGAGTGGAGACTTCATGCACAAAAGCTGCTGTATAAAGAGACTTACAGCAAGTGAATGAGAACCAGTTTGACAGGTTCGTCTGGTTTTCTGATAATCGTTGGTTTGCGTCGCAGTGAATGAACATGTCTGGAAGTCTGTCAATGGCAGTTTACAAAGTTTTTGAATTAGGTAGTTTTCTGTACACACAGAGCAGTCACTTAAGGATTCACTCAATCTGGTTGTAACTCATTTTAACATTTTTATGCATTTGGCAGACGCTTTTATCCAAAGCGACTTGCATTGCATTCTACTATAAATTTGTTTCTAACTATGTGCAATCCCCTGGGATCCAACGCATGACCTTGCTAGCGCCTTGCTCTAACCACTGAGCCACAGGAAACTCAATTATGTTTCACTTTAATCTTTTTTCTCTTAAAATGACACCACATTGAATGTGTTTTTTCTCTCTTGTCTTAAGGCTGGAATACACTACGCGACTTTTAAAATCTAAACAGATAAAAAAGCACACACTTGCAGACTTATTAAAAGTCTTCAGAGAAAAACAGCGCATCACACACTATGCCATAAAATCTGCAGGCTAGCGTAGACTTTCTGCTACAAGTCCAGACTGAAAATCTGGGCAAAATCTGAGCAAAAGTCTTGAAGTGTATTACAGCCTTTATCAAAATGTCACTTGGCAAGCCAGCATTTGAGTTCAGCTTTCAGCCTGTTTTGTGCAGCTCTGCTTTTGCAGTATTCAGAGTCTGGGGCATGTTTCCTGTTGCTATTCTGGGTCTTCCTGTGTGCACGTGGCTTATTCAGATTCAGGGGCCGTTTGCTCATGTTGACCGTTCTGTGTTGCGCTTGCACTCGCTAGATTTTTCCCTCATTCTATGCATTAGTTTAATTATGGAATTGAGACGAGTTAGATTTAAGAAAGCTACAGTATTTGACAAAACTGTGTTTTATTTAAAGTAATTAGTCTTTATTCATTCAATACATTTTACTTAAATTTGTCCCTTTTCTGTTGCTCTGTTTCTCTGTTTTCCCTTTCTGTCTTCCGCTCTCTTGTTCACACACCCACTTTTAGTCTCACTCTCTCTCTCTCTCTCTCTCTCCTCTCTCTTTCGCTCTCTTTCTCGCTCTCTCTCGCTCTCTTTCGCTCACTTTCTCGCTCTCTCTTGCTCACTCTCTCGCTCTCTCTCTCTCTCTCTCTCTCTCTCTCTCTCTCTCTCTCTCTCTCTCTCTCTCTCTCCTCTCTCTTCTCTCGCTCTCTCTCTCTCTCTCTCTCTCTCTCGCTCTCTCTCTCTCGCTCGCTCTCTCTCTCTCTCTCTCTCGCTCTCGCTCTCTCTCGCTCTCTCTCTCTCTCTCTCTCTCTCTCTCTCTCTCTCTCTCGCTCTCTCGCTCTGCTGACGGCAACACAAAGGCCATGTCTCACTGCAGCACTCTCTCCCTCTCTCTAGGATTCCCTCTGCTGCCTCTCCCGTTATTCCTGTTTTTTTCAAATCTCTTTTTGAATTGTATTAGTCCAGTGTTTCTGTTTGGTTCGCAATGTATCACCACATTTCTGTATAGGCCGGAAGTCAGTTTAAACAGTGACATACAGTTGTTTTTCATTTATATAGAACCATGTTAAATATAATGCAGTTTGTCATGAAACTATTTCTACTAACATTTAAGCATTCACTTAAGTCTGGAATAGGGATGCAGCGAGTACCGATGTTCACTATTAACCGCACTCTAAAACTTCACGGTTAATTGATCGTAAAGGCTCCGTTACACCGCATGTTTCTGTTGCACATAACCGAAACGTTGCAACTTGAACAAATTGAAAACAAATTTATACCAGCGGTGCACCAGCTTAAAGAGCCTTCCTTATCAGAGGCTCGGAGGCCACGACACACACTAGATTAACTATGGCAGAGAGACCAAACAGCCAATCTTACATGTACATTCACAATCAAGCCTGTAGAGGTGACAGTTGGGCTTTCAGTGCAACGTAAACAAACATAGCGTCATGTAACTTAACGGATTAGCACTCCGAACAAGAAGCATCGCCTCTATATTAGTCTATCTATATTAGATTTTAAGAAACTGTTATTAATGTAAGCATATTCTTTATACTACTATAATGAGCATAATACTGCATGACTTTTTCCGGCTTCATTGAGTCCATTTTTCTAGAGCTCTGATCTGTGCGATGTGGAAAAACATGGAAGGAATCGTGGAATTCTACTATTTAAATATGTCATCTGCTTGTCCTGCGTGTTAACGAGTTTCACAGTTTAACATGTTACAAGCGTGACCGTCGTAGATTTGTCTGTATTTCACTTTACGAGGGCATGAACACATGAACTTTACCCACAGAGTTGTTTTAAGTTTATTTTACAAGCGTATTACTGTTTAAGTGAAGCTACCATCAAACACACACTAAACCTTGAGCATCTTCGCGACGACCTGCCAAAATAAAAATCTGCCTTATTTGAACCAGATGATTGTATATGGTTCTAAACACTATAGTATACTTCAATACTTACTATAGTAAGGTTAAACAATACTATAGTATATTATAATTAATATTTAAGTACTTTTATGGACAAATGTATTAACAACTGTATAGCAAAACATTTAAAAAAAAAATTTAAATGCAAAAATATCCGTCTGTATGTAACATTATTGTCCTTTGTCATTTCCCTGCCTATTTATGTGATGAACTGCACTTTTTATACTTGTGCTACAACTATTTGGCATGTGCTACAACACTTTGAACCTCTGTAGCACCGGTGCTATGTGTATTTCTATAATTATTTAATTCCCGTTGCTTTTCGTCGATATTGGTTCTGATGTCTCTGTAGCATTTTTCCCTGCGGAATCTGTGTCTGTGGCACCGCTCTCTCTGGGGCCTTTCCGCTGTAGAAGGAGTGATGCTCTGGAGACAGGCAGCTTTTTCCTTCTCCCCCCAATATCCACCTTGTCTGTTTTCCTCCAGACGGGGCGTCTGCCTTTCTCACAGACGCATCTGTGGCTCCTGCTACTATTGTGACCCGCACAAAAGACCTCCCAATGCACACGCACTTTCTCATGGCACCCCTTCCCACTGTGTCACATACAGGAGAGACAGTAGACGAGTCCAGATGCCTGTGAATACATGTTTTTATTTACCCCTCTAAGGCCACATCCACACGAAGCCTGAGCTTTCCCTATTCGATCTTTTTTCTTTTCACGGCGTCGTCTGAAGAAATATCTGCGTACGCACGAAACCACTGAAGTCGACTCAAAACGATGTAGGATACATGCCAAGTCAGTATGTGGCGCTGTAATTCTGCCACAGAGATGCACTAAAAATGGAGAAGACGACTTAACACATAAACCATTTCAGGATGTTTTGAGTCTGATTTGTTTCATAAGTGTGGACATTGTTGGCCTGCATTTTTTGAATGCAGTTAAATTACGATGAGTTAAGAGTTACACAGTTTCAGCCAGATCTTTGCACTATCCATTTGTAAACCAAAGTGAGCATAAGGATTGAAGAATCGATTGTAGTGCATCTGTGACGCTTCCTGATTTCCCCATTGAAAGACTAGCATGTTTAATTTTTACTTTGGTTCGACACCACACTGGTCAGTGGGTCTCGCTTGTTGGTTGGCTCGTGGGCGAGCTCTTTCGCCTTGCCATGCTTTTCTGGGAGAATGAACAATCTGTCTGTCTTCACTTTGATAAAAAAAATAAAAAAGCAAGATGTGCAGTGCCAAATCAACTCAAGTACATAAAAATGTACAACCGGTTTGATTCTTTATAAACTCTGTCTACACCACATGTGAAGAGGCGCAAAATAGAAACCATTAAGCACAAGTGGTTTGTCGCGTCTCATAACGCTGCATCCAGTGGGGACAGAATTTCGGTTTATAATTGGTTCTAGTTTTTTTATCGCGCCGCTCGCGGAGCAGAGCGACCGTTTTCAGTCTATTCCTATGAAAGCTGCTCTTCACGCTCGCGCGGACCATTTTCCTCTGCTCCGCGATCACCACGCAAGCAATAGGAATGTATTGAAAACGCTTGCCCTGCTCCGTGCCATGATTAAACACAAAATGTCAGTTAAGACCACTACAATCAGACAGAAGTGCGACACTTCACCTCACTCTGATGTTTCTCTTAAGTGTTTTCTGTATTTTCAAAAACATTGATGGTGAATTATTTTTTTTAATTCATTTTCGTTACCAGTGTTGTAATTTAAATCTTTTTTATTATCGCCATGATTCACACGCACCCCCCCATCCCCTTCCCGCACAAGCCCATCCATACCTTTGACATAAAACATTGAATTATACAATACTGAAACTTTTTCTAAATCTGTAGCTTCCCGGTGCCCATCAAGGGGTTCCCAGTTTGAGAACCATTGATAGGGTGTCATTCATGTCCAGAACATGGTGTGGGATAAGTGATATGCTTAAGGTTAGGGATTTCTGAAAGGATGTTCAGTGATAGAGATCTGAGCTGTAAGTAAGGTTGTAATGGGTGCTAATACGCAGGGGCCTCTCCCCATTACACTCACATTTGGTGGGGTGGTAGTGCCCCCTCATGGCTGATGTCTGCACAGCTTCTGCTAGCCATAGTTGGTGCTTTTTAATCTTGAAAGAGACATTTTTATCCTCAAATCTTGCTCTGTGATTTTTGGGGCAAGCATGTGGAGCCTTTTAATTAACCTGTGTACGTGCGTGCCTCTTTCCTTAGATACGTAACTAGGGACTTCACACACACGTCACTTATCCAGATGCGGCAATGCTGTGCGCTCACGGTTGACTGTAAGGCCAGCGTTATGTTGTAAGACTGCTCATTGATCTTAGCCCGCTCTGAGAAGATTAATGTGAAAAGAGAGGGGGGCAGATTCTTCTTTGCACTAACGTGTCAAGCACGTGGAGACGGTTGCTATGGCAGCCTCACAGATACAGCGTGCGTGGCATTTTTTTCTCCGTCCCATTTTTCTCTTTCGCTGCCTCAGTCCAGTGTTTTGGCAACAGATGAATGGGCATGTGTGCGAGTATCTGTGAGGAGAAGATAGTGTGTGTATGTGCGTGTGAAAACGTTAAAAGGTTGGACACGCAACCAGAACCACACATTCACACATATTCATATTCACTTTGTTCTTAATCATAGATCCCCTTTTTACATGCATATATAACCCATGATACACCCTTTTATTATGACTTGCTTTAATAAAACACCTCAAACAGTGTTCCCCCATATGATCATAATTTTATATAGTGTTTAAATAATTGTAACCGTTTTCCTCGCTGTGGTGTATGTGAAACAATGGCGTCCATAGTGACGTTTCTATTAATACTGACAGGCCCATTATGATGAAAAACGTTGATTGTTTGTAGTTCTTAGTTTTTAGTGTTTCTCATACCACTTGAGAAAAAAATTCTCTCTTTATTGGGACAGGATGACACATGTATAGCACTTATGTCTCTGTAAATAATAAAATAGTTGTGTCCTATGATCAATTACATCAGTTCATTTTACAATGCAATTAGCCTTTTATTCCGACTAAGAAACGTTTTATTCAGATGAGGAAGCTGACGTTTTGCGTGGCATTTGCGCATCCTGTCATGCATGCCACTGCAGAGTCATAAGTGTAAGAGTCGATCATTCATTTAAATGATAATCGATACTGGGAATTTGTGAATTGTCATCCCTAAATTGAAAAGATGCAGGACTGTCACATCATCGTGTTAAGCTAACAGTGTGATGGTATAACATTTCTTAAGTCAACAAGTCTAGTTTTGTCTTTTTTTTATTTAGACTTTTTAAGTAGAGTAAAAAGCTAGTTGTAGTTTAACAGGTGACCACATTTATGGGCATTGTAGGTGCTTTCTAACATTTTCAAATAATTTCTTGTTATTTTACCAGGATAGTCCGATTGAGATGTGTCTCTTCTTCCAGGGAGTCCTTCTAATTTCATATCGCACTGGCTTTTTGGAAGGATTTCTTGGGAGGGATTGATAAATGTATAGAAGGATTGTGGAAGTCAGGCTGTGTGTAAATGTTCTCATATTATATTAAAGATCGGGTAACATGCTATTTCATGCATTCTGACTTCTTTATACTGTTAAACGTTTTGGCTACTCATGCTTTACATGGTCAACTTGTTTAAAAACGAGTTGGACTTATGACATGGTATTTCATGGCATGTTTGTATCTCCTCTTTGCTCCGCCTCTCTGAAACGCGCTGATTTTTTATGAAGATCATCACTCTGAAAGCGAGGTGTGCTATGATTGGCCAGTTAACCAGTGCGTAGTGATTGGTCGAATCACCAGGTCTGGGATTCGCTTTTGGATAGAATGCATCTTATGTTCCGACACTTTCATTTGTGCAATTTCACGTGTCTAATACATGCACGGGCAAATCATAACACGCAAAGAAACAGAAAAACACATATTCGCGCCATATGACCCCTTTAAGATGAACTCTCAGCAGTTGGATGACCGGGTTTGGAGGAGGCTTGTCTTTATTTTTGGGTGCGTCCGTAAATTGTACATGTACACATTACGGACGTGCCTGACTTTCTGTTTGTCCACCTTATTGTGCATTGGCGTTTTTCCTGCAAAGCTTAATGTTATGCATTTCTTGTTTGATTGCATAAATGAACCTTTAAATGTAGATAATTTACCTGTAAATACAGTTTTCCTGTTGTTGCCACAAAACCCGGGGAGTGTGCCTTTTCTCATCCGACTCCATAATAAAAAGAATGACGTAATTGTCTGTTTCTAGTTTATGTGCATCTACATTTACAATCACATCCTTCTTTGCTCCGAGTCTAATAATTAAAAATCTCTTCTTTAGGATCAGTGATGCTTGAGATCAAATTCCTCCGAGAACCATTGCTTCCTGTTCTCTTGAGCCACACAAGTGTTGTGGTCATATTAACACACTTTGGCACATTAAGAGACTCCGGGATTACTGTATACTTCTGGGTAAAAAACACCTTCCTCACGAGTCGGGTTCACAGGAATCTCTTTTTAGATTCCTCTCAACATAAACACGCATGCACAGATACACAGGATTGTTTCCTGTAGGAGAGCAGACCTGCGTCATATAAAAACTCTTCATAGACACACTGGCAGTGTGTGTGTGTGGCAGGAGTCTGAATCAGCGTCCTCCTCATGTCTCTCCCTCTGGGGTTCCTCCAGCAGGTCATGGCCCAAAAATAGCAGCGGGCGCAGTTTCAAGTGCAAAACCACCGACTTTGGGGCCACAGCCAGTCTGTGAGTGTGAGATTTCTATGGGAAAACTTGGCCATGCTCCAGTCGGACTGTGTGTGTGTGTGTTCCACTCCCACTTTTTTCTTTTCCCTCTCTGATCTGGCTGGCAGATGAGCTTGCAAAATTTTGCCGAACACATGCACTCCATGTGACGACTGTTTAGTGTGTAAATATTCCCACACAGACTTGTGTGCACACAAGCGCTTCTCCACTGGGAGGCTTTATGACTGACTGCCAGATGGATTTCAGCATCACAACTCAAATGGGCTCGCTGCTCATTGCTCAATCTTGTTTCAGTGCCGCTAGTGTCAAAAAACACTTTGTAATGGGCAAAATGTGTATAACCAAAAACATGACAAGTATTTTTATTTATTTATACATAACTTATTCTTATTGTGGAGTATACGTCATGTTTTATTTAATTCACAGTATTATAAACCGTAATAATTCACAAGTAGTTGTTGTTTTGCTGATCTGTTTGTGCCGATTCAACTACATTTTTACATTTTATCGAGAGAACGTGAAAAGTGTTGCCTTGTGTGAGTCTCATCACCGCAATGTAAAACATGTTTTAGAGGGTTAGAAAAGGGGTTACTACTTGTCCTCTCAAAACATTCCACTTCTTAAGCAATAGGTGTATGGCAAGTTGTGTTGAAATTCAAGGGTTTGTTCAGATAACTGACCTAATAGCTCACCCTTAAAGATCCTTAATTTTTGTATTCCTCTGTCTTTGCAGGACCTGTCAGGCTCCATTGATGATCTCCCTACAGGCACTGAGGGTGCTTTAAGTCCGGGCGTGAGCACATCAGGTGTGTCCAGCAGTCAGGGTGAGCAAAGCAACCCAGCACAGTCACCCTTCTCTCCCCACACCTCCCCTCACATGCCGGGCATCCGCGGTCCCTCGCCATCACCCGTAGGCTCACCTGCAAGTGGCCCCACCTCACGCACAGGACCACTCTCACCCGGAGCCATGCCAGGTGCGAAGTTTATTGATATCATTTCATCTACTTACAAGTTGAAGTTTTAGCAATATTTTTTTCCACTTAATGCATGAGATTATGAAAAGTCGCCTATTTGTTAATTTAGCTATTTATACTTTTTTGCTATCCAACTACAGGAAACCAGATGCCCCCCAGACCCTCCAGTGTGCAGTCAGATGGTATACTGCATTCCTCAATGAGTCAGGATAGAGGTAAACCATGTTTTCTCTTCAAATTGATGTTTAGTTAGAAGTTGACTTTACTTCCTCCTCTGCCTTCACAATGGACATTTGACTTCAGTCTTCACAGAGCCAGAGGTCGTCATAGTTGGGTAAATGCAGCAATGGCTGCTGCTGGGGTGTAAGTGTTTTCCCTGCCGCTTCAGTATTTGCCAACCCATATGTTTGGAGCTTTTTATTGCCTCGTCCAAATGAATTCATCAACTGATGAAACATCTCAGGAAAGGCTACAAGTAGTTTTATAGAGTTATTTGCACAAATACGGTAAGCTAACTCATTTGGGTTTACATGGCATAGGTTCATGTTGTCTACAGGTTCTACGTATACTCACAAAAGCAATGTTAAGAAACGCCATTCCTTTAACATTTATGCATTTGGCAGACACACTTTTGTCCAAAGCGACTTACATTGCACTATACTATACATTTGTTTCTAAGTATGTGCAATCCCTGGGATCGTACACATGACCTTGGCGATGCTAACTCCATGCTCTTACCACCGAGCTACAGGAAAGCATAAATGAATTGTGAACTTCCAAAAAAATATCCTCCTCCTAAACTTTTATACAACCTCACCATCATGTGGCTCTTTTCCTTATTTACCTGAAAGCATAGAGTTTTTGCTCTCATAAACACTTTGTTACATGCTATGCAATGAAAACCCAAAGGCAAATTGTCCAGAGACTGTGAAAACAGACCCTTTTTCTTGTTTATAGAAACTTTTTAAATTAACTTGTCAATCTATTTTCAGTGACAGGGCTAATACGCTTTCACACGGGGCGTCAGCGTCAACGCTTCTCATTAACTTTGAATGGGTGATGCCATGCGTTGCCGAACTGAATTGTGGGTCCGTCAGCGTTGCTCCATTGGTGTTCCTCGCGGCAAGAAGTTGAACATTTCTCAACTTTTCAAGCGACAAGGCAGGGGTCAGCCAATCAGATCGCCTCATGCTAATAACCTAGTGTAGGTGCTGGGCAATTTGCCTTCATGCAAGACAGAAGAACAATTTGATTGGTTGTCAAGTGTTGGCGCTGAAGCCACATGTGAATTCAGTGTTAGGGTAACGCATATGCGATTATCATGGCCAAATTAATTCACTACATCAATATTATTTCAATAACTATTAAATAGGGCTGGGCGATATTGATTATTTTTGATACATTTTAACAGCCTTTATTAAGATCAAAAGAAAATGAGGTTTGAATTTCACCACTGTGTTATACACATGTCCCAATTTTAACTGTATTACTGTGAAGTGTTTTGGTAATAAATAGATTATTATACCAGAGACAACAACAGGTTTATTAGGTTACTGTCACTTTAAGAGCCAATGCTAATACACATCCACTGTTAACTTCACTTATAACATTAGACACTGTTGGGCTTTTCACACTGCACCTGGGTTATCTTCATTCTAAACCCCGCTTTTAACCCCGGGTAAGCGAACGTTTCACACTTGTCATTTTGAAGCGGGGTTATCCCCGCATTTTACCCGGGGTTATGAAACTCTGCTCCGCAGCAGGGATAACCACGTGTACGGTGTGAAATGAAGCGGGGGTAGAATGATACGACCAGACACTTAGCAACGGACACCCAAACAAAAAGTGTAAAAAATCCTTTGAGTTTTTTATTTATCTGAGTAAGTAACGTCTTAGGAGGATTTGCGAGGCATCATTAAGTATTCGATTATTTAAAGGGACCACACACTATTTTGACTCCGTCAGTTTGAGGCTGCAGTATTTATCCAATCAAAACGTGGATGGGAATGTGTGTCGCACCCGCGCAGTCATAGAATGAACACTGTATCATGATCAACGATCTCTCTGAAAAAGCTAAATCAAACTTGCAGGTTGCAAACGCGGAGTATTTGTAAAAGAAAATGCTTGCACTGTCTAAGCAAATAAAATGCCGTTAATGATCCAGTGACGGCGCATGGGTTGTTACGCAACAAAACTTCATGTCTATATACATGTTAAAGGAGCTGTATGTAACGTTGACACCTAGCGTTTGAGCTTGGTATCGCAGTCCAAATTCAAAATATTGGCGAGGGTTTTTTCCCAACCCTCCTCCTCAGACTCAACGTTTCCTAAATGTCTACGAACATATTAAGGTATTGTTTAGATTTAATACAATCAAATTACTACATACAGCGCCTTTAAGATTGGAGCATATCGTTATCGTTTAATCGCCCAGCCCTACTACTGAAATCAAATGTTCTTTTTTTGCGCAGTAAATCCCACTCAAAATATGACTCTAAATCAATAATCACGATCATATGTTATAGGTTGTGACACCGCTGTTTCACACCACCTAAATGAACCACACCATACGAACTATGATCAGCAGAAAGCTTCAGTGAAAATGAAGGGTAGTTTATTAAAGTGTGATGACATCCTCTCCCCCTTCAGTATATGTGCGAAACCCTCAGATGCCATACGGCTCTCCTCAATCAGGATCAACTTTATCCCCACGGCAATCTTCTGGAGGTCAAATGCATGGTGGGATTGTTTCCTATCCACAAAACAACTCCATGGGCAACTATGGACCACAGAGTGGCCAGTATGGACCACAAGGTGAGAGACGTTCATTTAACAAGCCATAAAGAGTCTGGTGACTGCTCACATTATCTTAAAATGAAAAGATATTCTTCTGAACGGTTGTTTATTTCTCCCTCCACTTGTTGACATCTTTCGGTGACGTCAACTTTTTTCACAAACAAACAAAAATGTGCTGCATGTTCTGATATGTGCTGGTTTAGCTTTTGAAATGTCTTTCAGATTGATAAACCTCTTTTGTCCTCACTCTTATTCTTGACCAACAAAGACAGACAGGGTTTTTCATTAGCCAGTACTACCCTAACCTTTTCTGTTTCCACACAGGTTACCCGAGGCCGCCAGCTTATGGAGGCATGCCCAATGCGAACTACCCTGGCGGTACTGGAATAGGCGGCACAATGAATCCTATGGCAGGGCAGGGTGGAGGTGGGCCATATGCAGGTATGCCTCCTGGAAGGATGGGCCCGGGGCAGATGGGGGCAAGGCCTTACGGCCCTGGCATGGGCCCCAACATGGGCGGCATGCCCCCTCAGGCGACAACTGGGATGTGTCCGCCACCTGGGATAAACAGGAAGCCCCAGGATCCTGCTGCAGCTGGCATGCACCACGGCCCATCTAATTCAATACACAGGTAGAGTGTACCATGGGGCTCTTTTTTTAAATTTGGCTGTGAAAAATAGTTCTCCTGGCTGTCGCTACTGGGATATCCCCTGACACAATTAAACTGTATTTGTGTAAGCGCATTATATGTAATACACTGTAAAAATGATTAGTGTTTATGAAAAGAGATTATTCAAATGTACTTAATAGAATTGTGTTCCTGTTTTTTAACCAAAATTTGAGTTACAATAACATTAAAAAACCAATACCAAACCAATTTTTCTTGTTTAAATTGTAAAATTACAATTTACTAATTTGCTATTTTTATTGTAAATTTCCTATTGATCTGTAGCGCCCAGCATGCTCTGCATCTGACTGCATTAGGAGATTAGTTTTCTTCTTAAGTTTTTCCTTTTTTTATTAACTGTGGTTGCAAGCAAAGTGTTTTTAATAAAAAGAAAAACGTAGTTATTTTTTGTTGATTTATCTTTGGTTTTGGTTTTATTTTTAAGTTTTATTTTTTTATTGGTAACTGTTGTTCAAAAGAGTAGTTCTTATTGAGCGAATGACTGTGCTAATGCTAGTAAAGAGGCCAGTCTCTTCTTACTTGCTCATCTGTGATGTATAAGTTGGTAACCGAGCAGCACTGGCCCCCGTGCATTTCTATTGCATGGACACAAAACCAATACATGTGAACGGTGCCAGTTAACATTCTTCATAATAATTTCTGTTGTGTTCTGCGGAAGAAAGTCATACAGGTTTGAAATGAAAAGAGGATGAGGAAATCATGACAGAATTGTTTTTGGGGTGAACTATCACTAAGGTAAAGGTCTTTAAATTGAAACATTCCAGTAGAATCACAGCACTGCCGTACGGTGAACTGTGCAGCATACAAGCAAGTAGCAAAAGTTATAATTAGGGCTGTTAATTAGATTAATGATGATAAAAAAATGACGTGTTAAATATAGTAACGCATTTAACACACTTACCTTTTCCCAGACCTATGTATAGGTCATCTGTCATTTTAAACAGTTGATTGAAGAAGAGTATGATACAGGACAACCACAGTGCGTGATGAAGCCTATAGAATCCAGTCAGGATGTCCCTAAAATGTATTTGATACAACGGCTAATTAATAAATTCATATTAATTAATCATTATTAAAGTTATTATAGACAATATATTGTCTCGTTTTTGCTCAGTTTTGCTAAAATGACAATAAAGAGAAAGCAAAACCTGGCTCCGAGCAACGCACACAGTGACGTGTCGTTTTTAAATCCGGTTTTAAATGAGCCGGACTTCTGAACGAATTTAACAAACCAACAAATTACTTAATCAGACGACATTTACCGCCACCTACTGGCAGTTTAAGTTTCATATTTAGAGTGTAATTTTATAAAATAACAATCATTTTCTTAGTAAGTATAGTTCCCCCCCAAAAAAATCACTCATCGTTTACTTGTCGTCAAGGTCCAAAAGTTGAATAAAAATATTTCTTTCTTAAGCTACTTTTTGCAATGTCTCTTTACATAATAATAATATTAATGACTTGATTTTTATTCTTTTGGGGTAGTTTCTTAGCCAAACTTGATGAGTAATAATTCGTGGTTAATAACATTAAATAATCGTGCCCCCTCAGATTTTTGAACAGTCAGTTTTTCATGCAACCTCAGAATGAGGAGGCATCTATTAACCAGTTCCACTATTCTATATATCAGTTATGTGCTGCACCCTCGTCATCCTTTAGAGGTTTTGCCGCTTTGATCACGTACAGGAGCATAACATTTATCAATCCAGCTACAGAAGCAACAGCGCTGGCTAATGATGTCATCTGAGTCTGCGCACGGTCGGGACCTCGGCTCATTTGTCGTCCACATTCATTTAGCCCCCACGACCAAACGCGGGTCCGAGAACTGGAACCATGTACTGGGTTTTTGACTTGAAGCAGCGCTGGCCGTACCGACCCGTGTATGTCACAAACTTCTGTGAGAGCATGCTCCTTCCAATGCTTTCAAATGACTCTCGCAAAACTTTGGTGTAGTCTGCGCAGTCGAACACACCTCAGTTGGCATAGCATTGTTTAAAGTGAGTAACTTTTATGTTACAGTATCGACACTTCAATTTCAGGGTGCAAAGATTGAGAATACTCTTAAAGAAAATATATTTTCCTCTTAATTACATTTATTATAGATCTGGAAATACATAGAATGGTATAATACAGTGCCCTCCACCCTTGGTAAATATGTACAAAGAAGGCTGTAAAAATAAATCTGCTATAATAGTGGAGGGCACTGTAGTTAAAATATACAATATATTGAATAATACATAAAGAATTGCCACTTTTCATATATTGAGAAATATATGCAATTAAATATTATGTAATATATCGCATTATATTTTTGTTTCATAGTAGGAGGATTTTTAAAATCGACCAAAAGTCTGTATTAAAGGCAGCTTAACAAAGGCTAACCACTTTGCTTCATTTTAATTTGCTTTTACTTTTGTGCTCTGTTTATTTGTATGACCCTAACTACTATTGCACTGATATATACAATTGTATACAAGATATTTGTTCTCAAAATACACCAGACTGATGCATTTAACTTGAATTTGTGTTTTTTTTTACTGGGGGAGAAGATTTATGTACAGTATTAATCGGATGGTGTTGTCATTTCAATTCTCGCAATGATTTGTGCGATGTTTTGAATACGCTTGAGAGTTATTCTCTTAATATTGCTTAAAAATGTGTATTTGTATGTACAGGATATCTTTGTGTGTGTTGTGCACACTGAGCCCCCTTTTATTTTTCAATGGGTGCATGACGCCCCTGCATCGCACTCTGAATGTGCAGGTGCCCCGCTTGAGTAGAGTATTCGTGAACGCTGTTTTTTTATTGGTGCTTGAGACTTGTAGAATTTACTTTATAATATTGTAACAAGTATTTTTTAAATGTAATGTTGGTCTTTAAGTTTGGATTTCTAAAATCAAATATTGCTTGAAGTATTTGTAACGTGAGCATTCGTTCCTCTGCTAGGCCACCTGGTTATCCCAGCATTGGCCAAGGCATGATGGGAGCTGGGTCTCCATATGCCCCACCCATGAACAGCATGCAAAACATGATGAACCAAGCGGGACCATACCCAGTGCCTGGCAACATCACCAATAACTCTGCGGGTGAGCCCTGAACTATAAGCTTGTTTACAACTTACTTGTTTGAAGTATATATCAATTGCAAGTGTTTTATGCTAGCCAATGGTTAAACATGATTAGTGTATTGAAAAAAGATGATTAAGTTTTCTATTTTTCTCCAAGGCATGGCTCCCAGTCCAGAGTTCGGCATGGAAAAACTCAACCAGTCTCAGAAGTTGAATAACAAAGTGGATGGGACTCCTAAGACAGAATCTAAAAAGGTTAAGAGCTATGAATATTTAAATGGGTCAGGGCTTTGGTGTTGTAGGATGGCTCTGATATGTGACCCTGGATCACAAAACCACGGGAACATTTTTAGTAAAAGCCAAAAATGCTTGAAAAACCTTTAGCATAGCTTAGCATAGATAGCAGGCGAAGTGATATCAAGCTCCTTGTGCAAGCAGTTGGTCACGTTGGATATGATGACGGAAGTTAGCCTATTTCCACATGCGCTGTGTGATATCACTTCGCCTGCTGCGGCCATGTTACGGCAGCAAACTTCCTTGATTATTACGCCGGAATGGGAATAAAGTTCCTAATCATATCACACTTTTAATTTTCCGCCAGTCTTAGCAAACGAATCAAGTACAGAAGAGTCAAGTTTTAAATAGGAAAAATATCTAAACTCTTTGGTCATTTTTTAACACGATGCTACTGGTCTAATTGGATTCAATGATCTATGCTAAGCTATGCTAAAAGTGCTATCGCCAGACTCGGAGATCGGCTGAATAGACTCCAAAACGGTAAAACACAACTTGTTAACTATGGGGAGTGATGAGCCTATTTCCCAAAAAAGTGGATTGTTCCTTTAAGTTAAGATCATGTTCCATGAAGATATACTATAAATTTCGTACCATTAATATATAAAAAACGTTATTTTTGTGAGTGGATGGCCTGCCACAGTACCTCTGATTAACAACTTCAAAGGCCATTTTCTCAATATTTAGATTTATTTGCAACCTCAGATTGTAGTGTTGTATCTCCGCCAGATATCGTCATATCCTAACAAACCAGTAATCAATAGAAAGCTTAATTATTCTGCTTTCAGATGATTTAAAAATCTCAATTATGAAACATTGACCCATAAGACTGGTTTTGTTGTCCAGGGTCACATATGATCATGATCGTGGGTATTGTCAACCCTAATTGCTGTAAACAGCTGTTGGCAGATTGTCTGTATAGTTGTGAAAGCTGAGGGATAAACAGGGTAAATCCTAATACATATTCAGGGGCTTTTGAAAGTATCTCGACGTAATACATAATGAATGAAAATCAGGGCTCAACTCTTTTTTTCCACTGGCCCAGTCGGGCAAGTGATTAAAATTTTTACTGGCCCTACCAAAAAAGTAATAAATTCAAATGTTTACTCTTGTAATCTTAATGAATAAGGTTATGATACCATACATATTTTAATATCTATTAATCTAAATCACATGAATTTAAAATATTGTTAAAGACAACTAATCAGTAAGTGCTAAAATAAGAACAAGTAATCCAAGTATGTGCCTCAGCACAAATAAATGTAAAAAAGCAAGAATACAAATGAAAATAATCACAGTTTTTCAGGTGTTTTATGTTGTTATAACAGTAGTTATCAGGTACAGATATTAAATAATGTAAAATATCACTGTGTAAATGATATATAGATAAACCCTTAGTAAAGTTAATCATCCAGGAGCAGTGGTTGTTTTTTCTCTTCGTCCTTGTTGCTGAACAAAGATCTTTTTTATGCTGCTGCCCCATTTAAGAAATGCACGGATCTTATATACTGTAACACATGAGTTTGTTTCCAAACTGTCCACGTTCATTTAAGACATAATGGATTACTTTGACACGGATATTTGCTACTTTGGGCATTTTGACATGATTTTGTGTGGATATGTCTGTTTAAGAATAAGAAGACGTGAAGGAGAACTCTATTTAACATTTTGTGCATCGTCTGAGATGCGTGCATATCACGTATACTGTATCTCAAACAACTCAACTTTTATTTATATAGCGTTTTTTTACCATTTTCATTGTTACAAAGCAGCTGTACATGAAAACGTGTTAACTATAAGAAGTAAAGCCGAAAAAGCAAAGCGAATAGATACACTCATTCACACAAAACACAAAATATACAGTGCACACACACTCGGATGACCCAGAAGACACGCACGCACACACACACACACCACCGGATAGCCCTTATTATTGAGCCCTGAAAATGCTTTTCCACTGAAATGCACATATAAACCGCTGTGATAATATCCCAGATTATTGACCTTTTGGTCAACGAGGATGTTTTTGCTTTTTAATGATAATTTTAAATGATGATTTTGTTTGTTTTTATCCCTTTAGACTTTAAACAGCTGAAATCTAGTCTACGCATGTCAGTAGCATAACCGTTTCATTTTTGTTGTGTCCTTGCAGAAGTCAAATTCTTCTACCACCACTAATGAAAAGATAACCCGCCTATACGAGCTGGGACCAGAACCGGAGAGAAAAATGTGGGTGGACCGTTACTTGGCATTTGCTGAGGAGAAAGCTATGGGCATGAGCAATTTACCTGCGGTGGGCCGCAAGCCCCTTGACCTCTTCCGCCTCTACGTGTCTGTTAAAGAGATTGGTGGCCTCACTCAGGTGTGGAGATGTGCTTATCTTTGTATGAGTGATATGTTAAGGGTTTTTATAAAGGTTATGAAACCGTATTTAGACAATGTAATTTGACATTAAAGATATGCATTACATATGTATATATGTATATGTAAATGTGTGTGTGTATATATATATATATATATGTAGATATTCGGGCTGTCAAAAGATTAATCGTGATTAATCGCATCCAGAATAAAAGTTTGTGTTTACATAATCTATGTCTATTTACTGTGCATATTAATTATGTTTTTATAAATACAAACACATACACATGTATACATATTTAGGAAATATTTACATGTGTTTATTTATATTTACCAACAATTGAAATTATATATAAATGTTTAATCATTTTTAGATTTTTCTTAAATATATGCATGGATGTGTATGTGTTAATAAATACAAAATTATTATGCACAGCACACAGATATATATTATGTAAACACAAACATTTATTCTGGATGTGATTAATCGCGATTAATCTTTTGATTAATATAATATATATATATGTATAATATGTGTGTGTGTGTGTATATATATATGTGTGTGTGTGTATTTATATATATTCATATACAGTATATATATTAAGGATGTCAAGCGATTACTCTTTTTAATCTAATTAATTGAACATCAATTTTGGCCCCCAAAATATTATTTATAGGCAATGTTACAAGCGACATTACAAAATGTATTTTATTTACACGTTCAAGCTTCCAAATCAATTTTTTCAGAATAATTGAAAAACATTCTGGAAGCTTTTCCACAAAAAATATCATTCAAAAGTAAGTAGCTGAATGCTATGTTGATACTAAGAATAAAAAAATAATTTGGCAGTAAATTATGATGATTTGATTCAAGAAATGACTCTCTTTGTAAATGAGTCACTTATTAATTGATTCATTCAAAAAACATATTTATTTAGAAATGAAATAATGCCGTGTGTTGCTCAGAGATGCGCAACAGTTCCCCAGAGATTTTAGAAGTTATATTTTTGTTGGAAAATTAAGAAAACCGACAATATCGTGTCTTAAATACAATCAATATTTTTTTCGCTGTTGAAGATTATTATATTTGTGGTCTAGGAATATTTTAAATAGGGTGGGCTTCATTCCATGTTAACTTGAACGTTGGTTTGTCTTTACATTTTTACAAAAACGTGAAAATGCCTTCATTGTTGTAATTTGCTTTTGTCTGTCTGCTGTTATCAGGTGAACAAGAACAAAAAGTGGAGGGAGTTATCCACTAATTTGAATGTAGGGACATCCAGCAGTGCCGCCAGCTCTTTGAAGAAGCAGTACATCCAGTGTCTCTATGCCTTTGAATGCAAGATTGAACGAGGAGAAGACCCACCGCCTGACTTTTTCAATAGCGACCCTAAAAAGAACCAGGCCAACAGAAAGTGCAGACCTGCACATGACAACTCCAAACTTGTTGTAGATCATGACGCTTAGAAAAAGAGCTCTGACCTAACCACATGTGTCAGTCAACAGAGTTTAATCTTAAACAAAGAACATATCTTCACGAGGTCTAGGAAAGACATAGCAAGATGGTAACTACCTCTTCAGCCTCACAATGCACACGACTTGTGCATTTTAGCAGCTCTTTTTACTAATTGTTTTATAATGGTTATCTTCGTTTGTCTTGTTTCGGTCAGTTATTAAACAAGGCCAGTCTGATCTGTACAGTGCGTGCAAGCTTAAATGCCCCGTAGCCTTGTTCATATTTATTTACAATGCGATTTGCAGCAAGAGTCACGTGACGAATCACGATGCCGGCTCAACATCGACATGTCTGTCAGCCATCGGCTAACGCCCAACCCTACTCCTCCCCTTTCGGTGACAATTCACCTTCTTGGGATGAAAATAGGTCTCTTACGAGATTTGTGTAGATCCAACGAGAAATGTTTTATTTCTTGTGTATTTTCTTCCACGCAGCTGAGCTAAACGCAAATATTGATGGTGCAAGGGCGAATAAAGGATCGATTGCTTTAGTCAGTTTTCTTGACTCTTTATTTTAGAAAGTTTACCAAGTCTTCATATTTGATGTATTTGGGTCTAAGATGTGGAAACGGCGAAGAAAGCGAAAGAGAACTTGGCAGTTTAGCTAAGCATTGGATGTCCCTAAAGATGTCATGTTCTTTACAGTGTGTGCATTATGATTAGCTACATTGGTTTTATGATCATATTTTTTGTGTGTGTAAGATATGGTAACATGGCATATCGTGTGAGAAATGAATACCTGTCACCTGGCAGTGACCCCAGTGTGTGTAGGAGTTTATGAATGGAGGCACGAGTCATCCGACAGGCGTGTTGGTAGTAATCACTCTTCAGCTGGCCACAGGATGGGATGCAACATGTGGTGTGCATTAATGCTATCGTACACACATTTTTTGTGGCTCCGTATCTATCCCTGAAAATGATGCAGATGTTCATTGCCTTATCCAACCTCAACGCATGCATGGTTAGGCATATGGTTTTAAGATAATCCCACTAACTAGGAACAGGTTCCTAAGGACTTGTAAATGACAATGAGGATCAGTCATGATGACTCATTATTAAAGTGACTTGATTTTGTTCCCATTTCAAATGAATTTATAATGTGCTATTTTACACTGCGGCTGGGAATAACTTTATTTCTCTGGAAACACATGGTTATGCACATTGCCGTATGCGTTGTTACTTTACTGCTTCAGTGGTTAGAATCGAGACGAGATGTTGTGATTTAAATATATATATATATATGGCAGACGCCTTTATCCAAACCGACTTGCAGGCATTTTATCAGTATGTGTTCCCTGGGAATTGAACTTACAACCTTTTGCACCACTATCGCAATGCTCTTAACCACTCAGTCACAGGAACATCTTGTGTCAAGCTTCTGAAGGGTATTCGCTGACCTCTTAGATGGCAGAGCACCTCATGCTACAACATCACTTGTGAAACTCCTCAAATGAGATTATACGACAACGATGGAGTAGAAAACTTAAAACATTTTCCTTTGCGTTTTAAAATTTAACGTGCGCACGACACAATTGTCGAAATGATTTGCGTTTACATGGACAGCAAAAATGAGTAAACGCTCTATTGCTCATGCCTAGCCAGTTCCCTTTGTGAAGATACACTAGCCCAAAGCGCTTTTAACACCCTTTGTCTGCCTTTATGCGTGTTTAAGTTTTCTGTATGTAAATAATATGTTAATTTCATATACCGCCGCTGGTCGTAGTGGTGCAGTAAATCTACTTTTGCTGGAGAAACGTTAATAAGTATATTGCGTAGCACAAAGATCTTCAGTTTGAGACCTGTTTTCACAAGTTTGCGTTTTCAGTCCCCCAAATGACGTTGTTGTATAAACAAATATCCAACACTCATTAAAAGTTCTCTCATGTCTCGTGTAAACGGTTTCTAAGTACAGTGGATTTCAGGCCGAACATGGTTGCATCACCAAGTCAGTGTGGACATATAGCATGCCAACATGCAGTTAAAATACAATGAAAGCAATAAATACAGTGAGGAAATAGAGTAGTTGACAGATAGACTGTACATTTTTGCATTCCACTCTTTGAAAACGCTCTCTACAGTGGCGTCTTGTGAAACACGGTTTTCACATTGTATTGTGGACTATGAACATGGAGGCTTTTGAAAGCGATGTCACATTTTTTTTGTCGTATGATGCACTTGTTTTGGTTGCTTTCCAGTTTGGTTGCGTTGATGTCAGTTCATGCATACTTCAGATCGCATTTTACATAGGAGACGGAATGTTCAACACAAGGACTTTTTTTAATTGCCGTTGCAACTTTATAGTCTTGTGTTACCTGCAGCAACATGCACGGTGGCAAAGATATTAATATTAACAAGATGCGACACCGCCATTGAATTGAATGTGGAGGAACGCAAGCTTTGCGCATGCTTAGTTTCTAAATAAAAATTAAAAATAATGTTTTTCAGCGCAATTTGATCTAAGGAAACGAACGTTTTGATACAGTTTACAGCATTTTTAAATGTTGTTTTTAAATATGTTGTTTAATTGGGGTTTTAGCCGGCGATTGTAGAACTATCAGTCTTCACATTCACGTCTTGTTTGGACTACTGCCCGGAGGCGCGTTGCAAAGATGGTCGCCGAGTGGCGCGACTTCCCTGAACGGACTTTGACGGTGGTCACAGAATCTGACAGAATGTCACCCTTTGCAAAGAATGGGTGAAAATCGCTCAAAACAGGAAATGAAATAATCTGTGCAAAACTAGGGTTTTTTAAGGTGCCGAAAGTGCACAAAGCCCTTTTTTGTTCCGATTCTGCAAAATGTTGATAAAGAATGAGTCTCTAAATGTTAAATTAATGTCATCTTTAACATGTCCAGCAAATTGACCAGGGCTGCCCAGACTTGCTAACTGACACACTGGTGGGATTCTCTTTTAGCTGGATCAGGATCTTTACAGGGTCCTCAGACACCTCAGTCAACCAGCAGCTCCTTGGCTGAGGGTGGAGACCTGAAGCCCCCTACACCTGCATCAACGCCTCACAGCCAGATCCCCCCCATGCCTGGTTCTAGGTAAGTGTCATACTCTTAAACATACTCCTGTCTTGCTTGAGCACTATATCTTTATTCTATTGTTTTTATGTAATTCGCTAGTTGCGCAAGATTGTGCCGGTGAGCTTTTGGGTCAGCAGAGTACTTCCGGTTGTATAACACTGTATGGGAAAAGGAGGATTTTTGGGTGTTTTAAGATAAAAAAGAAGAAAGTAATATATTAGCGATATCCTATTTACATTGCTAATCTAAAACAACCATAGTGTTATACGACTGGAATTTAGTTTGCCGAACCTGATGTCGCAGAAGCTCACCGGCACCATCTTGTGCAACTAGCCCATTTAATATTACATTAGAAGAGCTGACCTTTAATTTCTGTGTTGCACAGAAGCAGTGTCAATTTGCAGGATCCATTTGCTGACGGTGGGGACCCAGCCTTTTCCAGACGAAACTCTCTGACCCCTAATTCAGGTTATCAGCCTGGTATGGGGGGGCCAGATGTGATGGGCCGCATGGGATCTTATGAGCCCAATAAGGACCCTTTCAGTGGTATGAGAAAAGGTAACTGTGTTCTAGTTACGTATTTACATTGTGGGGTTTTAAGGATTTCTTGCTTTTAAATGGATTTGACGTTGGCTCTATTGCCTCACATCAAGAAGGCCCCTGGTTCGAGCCCCGGCTGGGATGGGGGCCTTTCTGTGTGGAGTTTGCATGTTTTCCCTGTGTCAGTGTGGGTTTATTCCGGGTACTCTAAGTATACTATGAACATAGCCTTACACCGAATGCGGCGTGACAAGAGAACGCATTAGAACCCATTATAATTTTAAATTTTGTCCACACCAGACGTGGCGTGGTCCCGCTCGCTTCCGTGTGGACGCGGTGTTAAATGCTGGAAAGGCCTTAAGAACGATACAATAAATAAATAAATTGATTTGACTCGGTCTACTGAGATAAGTACTTCTTGATGTTGTTATTGTTTACTTTTTTGTGAAGTTTTGATTCTTCACAAATATGTACAATTTGAATCATATCCGGATTTGCATGCCATTCACTTAGGAAACAGTTGTTATCAAAACTCTCCTTTAAGTATTCAAAGGAATACCTGTGTCAAAGTCATTTTCTGCTTCTTTTCAGCGGGTGAACAGTTCATGACCCCAGGCCAAGGCCCAAATAGTGGGATGGGTGAGCAGTATAACAGAGGCCCTCCAGGACCTATGGGCAATATGCAGATGGGTCAAAGACAACAATATCCATATGGTCCAGGATATGAGAGAAGGTGAGAACATTTGAGCCAAATTGACATGACTTTTTCTTAAAAACAGGCTGTTTATCATGTTTATTTATTTACAGATCAGATTCAGGTATGTGCCCCGATGGTAACATGGGTCCACAACCGAACATGATGCCTTCTGTTGCAGATGCAGGGATGTACTCCCCCAACCGGCCCCCACAACAGCAAAGGTTAGCATTTAAAGAGCCAGTTACTTGGATTTAATAAAATCATCTTTTTTTGCAGTGTGTAACGTAGCTTATGTTAACAAACTGCAAAGTTGTTAATCATAAAAATCCATGATAAACCATGATATTGCATCTCAAAACAAAGAGTCGACTCTGAATAGCCATAACGAGTTATTATTTTTTCAAAGCTCAGACCTGTAATTTTCAGACGTCACGATTTAACACATGCATAATCCCCACCTGCCCACAAACACTTCTAGTTTGTGTGTTTACATCCTGTAGTGGAGACGCTGTGTTCTGTGCTGCAAAATCAAGCATTTATTTGTTTTTACTTCCAAATCCAAAGGATGATGATGTAGAGAACCAGAGGATACAATTTTTTTTCCCACGATTTCACAGTATAATCCAAACCTTTTGTCATTTTACTGACAACTTTTTCTCCAACCTTGGCGAGTTCAGTGTGGGATGTGGGATTTGCTAAATGCACTTTATTTGGACCAATTAACATCTCTGAATCACAATCTGTTAGTGTGATTAATAAGACGTGGAATTTATATCTTCTTTTGAATATTGAAAATAATTTTGTGTGTTATGTGGTGTACACTTACAGCAGCTTATAAATGTCCTACTGAAATAGTAGCTTATTAATGTCCTCCTGAAATAGTTCTGATAATCATTGTCATTTAGCAGACGCTTTTATCCAAAGCGATTTACAAAGAGTTTAAGGAGCATTAAGCGATATGTCATACAGGAGCAATAAGTTACTGATTTAAATAAAAGCTAGACCAATACCTGTTGAGAGAAAGAGAGAGGGTAAGTGTTAGATTACATTTTTTTCATTTGTCTGTCAAGTATTCACAGAAGAGATGGGTTTTAAGTAGTTTTTTGAATGTTGTGTGAGATGTGGTTGACCGGACCGAGTTAGGAAGAATGTTCCACCAGGAAGGAGTTGTGAATGACAATGAGCGGGAAATCGATTTACTGCCCTTATGGGAAGGCAATACAAGACGCTGCTGGTTTGCTGAACGCAGGGATCTTGATGGGGTGTAGGATGGTGTGAAAATATGCCGGTGCAGATCCAGTGATAGTCCTGTAGGCAAGCATTAGTGACTTGAATCTGACACAGGCTTCAACCAGTAGCCAGTGGAGAGAGATGAAAAGGGGAGTCACATGAGCCCTTTTGGGCTGTTGGAATACGAGGCGTGCTGCTGCGTTCTGAACCAGCTGGAGGGGTTTGATGGCCTTTGCAGGAAGACCAGCAAGGAGAGCATTGAAGTAGTCCAACCTTGAGATGACCAGGGCCTGGACAAGGAGTTGTGCCACAATCAGAAAAAAAATTTTGTTTAATGTATTTTTTTCTATTTATTTGTATGTATTTATTATGCATGTATGCTTTTCCGTAGTTACTTGACCCCTGACAAGTCTTTTTGGTTTGTAGGCACGATTCATATGGTAATCAATACCCTGGCCAAGGAGCTCCACCTAGTGGATCATACCCAAACCAGCAGCCAGGAATATACCCACAGCAGCAACCGGTCAGTGCAAAAAAAAGAAATCAAATATATTTATTTAATACTTGACCACTCAGAATCACCCTTTTGACCTATTTACTTTCTTGGTTTTAATCAAATGGATGTAGAGATTTCAAAATAACTGTGTTGTGTGTTTGCCATTTACCATCAAGCATGTGGATGTTCATGTGTCCCATTAATGAAGTCAAAATGTTTCTTAAATACAGAATTACACACAGAAGAGGCCAGTTGATGGTGTTTATGGACCTCCTGCAAAGCGTCATGAAGGGGACATGTACCCCTTTAGTGGTCAACAGCAAGGACCCCAAGCCCCAGGTGGACCCCAGCCCCAACCAGATATGTACAACCAGTATAACACCTTTTCAGGCTCTGACAGACGCCAACCCGGCCCACAGAACCAGTTTCCCTTTGGTTTCGGGCGAGATCGAGGGCCTAACACAGGTGGCCCAAACTCTCAGTCCTCCATGGCTCCACAGATGATTGTTAGCTCCATGCCAGCAGTTCCCGATGGACCCCAAGGTCCCATGTGGCCAGGACGTAATGAGATTAACTACCCTAACTATCATAATCGTCAGGGCCCCCCGGGTGCCCACTCCCAGAACGCTAGCTACCATGGCATGAATCGCTCTGAGGACATGATGCCTACAGACCAACGCATGAATCATGATGGACCGTGGCCTAGCCATGTCAACCTACGGCAGTCCCCATATGGGCCAGGAGCTACTGGTCCACCAATGTCCAGACCTCTTCAGCCAAACTATCAAACCTCCCAAAACCACATTCCACAGGTGTCTAGTCCTGCACCCATGCCAAGACCAATGGAAAACAGAACGTCACCCAGTAAGTCCCCATACATGCACCCGAGCATGAAAATTCATAAGGCTGGACCCCCAGTTCCTGCTTCACACATTGCCCAGCCACCAGTGCAGCCCCCTCACATACGGAGAGATGTGGCATTCCCACCTGGTTCAGTAGAGTCCTCGCAGCCTATTCTGAAACCACGTCGCCGGCTTAACATGAAAGATATCGGTAAACAACCTATGATGTGTATTTTCTACTTGTTTGTCTTGATGAAAAGTTGAGATGATTGTAAAAAGTTGGTTTTGTTCTGTTTCAGGTACACCAGAGGCCTGGAGAGTCATGATGTCCCTCAAATCAGGCTTGTTAGCCGAGAGCACTTGGGCCTTGGACACAATTAATATTCTTCTATATGATGACAACAGCATTTCTACCTTCAGTCTGAACCAGGTAAGATCAGTTTTTGTTATCTTTTAGACCCAGTTGGGCCAATTACTTTTCACACAAGCCTCAAGTTCCGTGTTTATTGTTAATCATTTTTTTCAGAATCAATTCATTAATGTTTTTTGTTCTGTGTGCAGCTTCCTGGCTTCCTTGAGCTCATTGTTGAATACTTTCGAAGGTGCCTTATTGAGATCTTTGGCATCTTAAAAGAGTATGAGGTTGGAGACCCTGGTCAACGTACCCTGATTCACCCAAATGTCATCGACCTCGAGATGTCTGATGAGGAGGGGCTGGAGGCAGAACAGATGGAGGAGGAGGAGGAGGAGGATGATGATGATGTTGAAAACAGTATAAAGCAGTTGCCACAGGTTCAGGTCAAGCAGGAGAAAGAGGAGTGTGCACAGGTCCAAAAACCCAGCGACAGGCCTAGACAAGTAGAGAGGAACGGTGAGGATACATTATGTAAAGATCTTCTTAGCTCCCCTACCCCAATGCAGGAAATAAGCGACAGACCGAAACAAACTAGCAAATTTGACAAGCTTCCTATTAAGATTTTGAGGAAGAAAGACCCATTTGTGATCGGCCGCACTAGTCAACTGGGTCGGCGACAAGCTTTTGACAGTGGTCTGATCCATTGGAGTGTGGGTGGTGGCGATACCACGGAGCACATACAAACTCATTTCGAGAGCAAGATGAAACTGCTGAAGCACCGGAAACGGGTGCCTGTGAATATTGTGTCCCATAAGAAGGTACTTCAAGTAGTGGAACCAGATACAGATGCTGAGAAGGCTCCAACAAACGAGGCGCTGCAGCCACCCAGAGTGCAACCTCAGTTATCCACTTATCAATCATCAGAGAGCAAAAGCACTGCAACGGCTAGTACATCAACAAGCATATCGGCCACCATTGATGACGTGCTATCAGCTCGGCAAGGCTCCATGAACGAGGAAGCAGTTAGAGGCAATCAGGATACTGACAAGGAGAGAAATAAGTTTCTCTTTGGCATCGACCTTAAACAGCAAAAGTTGCAATATAAGGATTGTGGAGGACGAGCCTCATAGCAAGGATGAGACTCCACTCTGTATGCTCTCAGATTGGCAGGACGCCCTTGCCCGCCGCTGCATCTGCGTTTCTAACATCGTCCGCAGCCTTTCCTTTATTCCCGGCAATGATCTAGAAATGTCAAAGCATCCTGGACTTTTGCTAATACTGGGCAGACTGGTGCTCTTGCACCATCGGCATCCTGAACGCAAGCAGGCTCCGGTCACCTACGAAAAAGAGGAAGAAGAGGATGAAGGTGTCAGCTGTGAGCGAGACGAGTGGTGGTGGGACTGCCTTGAGGTTCTGCGGGAAAACTGCTTGGTCACGTTAGCAAACATCTCAGGCAAGCTGGACCTTTCCATCTACCCTGAAAGTATTTGCTTGCCCCTGTTGGATGGCCTGCTCCACTGGGCTGTTTGCCCTTCAGCGGAAGCCATTTGACCCTTTCCCTACGCTAGGGCTCAACGCATCGCTGTCTCCCCAGAAACTAGTCCTCGAAACCCTCAGTAAACTTAGCATCCAGGATAACAACGTTGACCTCATTCTTGCTACGCCGCCTTTCAGCCGTTTGGAGAAGCTCTATGGCTCTCTCGTGCGCATGGTCGGTGATCGCAAAGTGCCCGTTTGCCGGGAGATGGCAGTGGTGCTGGTAGCTAACCTTGCACAAGGTGACAGTGTCGCTGCCCGGGCTATCGCTGTGCAGAAGGGTAGTGTTGGAAACCTTCTTGGCTTCTTGGAGGACAGTCTTGCAGCCACTCAGTTTCAGCAGAGTCAGGTCTCGTTGCTGCACTTGCAAGGTACGCACTTTGAACCCACTAGCATGGACATGATGCGGCGAGCAGCGTGTGCGCTGCATGCCTTTGCCAAAGTGGAGGAGAACCACTCCGAGTTCACGCTGTATGAGTCACGGCTACTGGACATATCTGTATCCCCACTCATGAACTCTTTGGTGTCCCATGTAATCTGTGACGTACTGTTTTTGATCGGCCAGTCATGACAGCTGTGGGGTTGATCATGTTTTTCCCCACTCCTTTTTTAATGTGTGTGTGTCTGCGTGAGTGGAGAAGATTTTACGGCAAAACTTTACTTTTTTTAATTTATGCAAAATCACCTCAAATTCCACTATCTAACCTTGCTTCGCTCCCGAGGAAGGATACACCATCAAGTCGTAATGAATTTATTGTGTACTATGTGGTAAAACTAATATAGACATGCTGATTGAAAGACAGTGTGCTGCCCTCTAAACCTTTTATAACGAAAAAGATGAAAAAAGGAACAAAAACAAAACTTTAACCAAAGTTGCTGTCGCGTTTACAGTGAGTTTGGAGGAAAATCATGCCCGTGTTCAGGATGAGGATGGACATGGAGACCACCATAATCTGGTTCTTGGAGGCTAAACAGACTCGCCGACTTTAGTGTGTGTGGTATAAATTGCTGTAACTTGGATTATATATACTTAGCCCTAATGGAACCAGGTCGTTGGCTGTGAACAGACATGTAAATGGGGGGCCTGTGCAGTAGATTGTAGGACTTTTTCTGTACTGTACACCTTACAACTGTAAACATACTGTAACAATACTGTTTCACACTGAGAAAATGCTGGCTCGGCAGCAAGAACTGTAGTTTTTAAAAATTTTAGTTCATGTTGAGAGAGAAAGAAACGGCTTCCCCCCAAAGTAACGTTAACCTACAACACCCCGACCTCTTTTTCCCCTCGATTGTATGACTTGACCTTTAAAGAAGTCACCTCTCGGACTGGTCTCGAGCTCCAGATGCAGTCCAGGCTGCAGTGTATATAATGATGTTGTAAATGACACTTGCTTTTTTCTTTCTCTCTCATCTTATGGCGCTCTTCACCATTTTTAATCTTTGACATATTAAAGGTTTCACTCAACAGATCTCTCATTGCGCATTGCCATGTGTTTATTTACCACCCATATCTCCTTGCATCTAAAAGGATGTAGTCTTTTCCCTTCGCGGTTCTATACACAAAACATGTTCAGTTTATTTTGTTAAGAGCTTAGAGAACTATATGAAATGAGACAATTCCATGACGCCAATTGATTTCACCATTTACAGGATCCAATAAACAACTTTGGGTTTTCTTTCTTCCTAACAGTTTCCTTAGTCAATTCTAGTGCTCTGGATTCCTATTTGTATTTCAGATGATGTAGCTAAAAACTTGTTGTAAATTCCCTTTTTTTGGCTTAATAAATATCATTTATTCCGAATGAAATCTTTATACTATATGTTCCACAAGCTAAGAATAAATGGACATTAAATCTTGGTAAATCTTTTGTAATGGATTTCTTTAACAATGTTTTACGAATTTTCCAATGAATTGTAAGACGTCCAGTAATATGGACTACATTTTATAATTAAATAATTTCCACTCTTCTCAGTTAAAATTAAAACTCAATGAATCAAAAAAGCATGACATTTACATTTATGCATTTGGCAGATGCTTTCGTCCAAAGCGATTGCATTGTATTATACATTTGGTTGTATTATGCCATGACTTTGGCATTGCTAGTGCCATGGTCTAACCACTGAGCCACAGGAAAGCATATGAATCTATAAACCCATTCAGGGCTGTACCGTATATACATATGTCGCACATGCCACGAAAAAATTATTGTCTGTGCCAAGAATACATTTATGTGCGATACAGCTTTGAACGTGTTTTGGACAGAGCCGCTTGTTTGTGTGAGGTGTGTTTGTCACGGTGCTTGTTTGTGTGTTATGTAAATCATTGGTGCACCGCTATTTCATTTGTTTTTGCGTTTAAACTTGTTGTCCTGCTGCACTGAGTCCATATTTAGAGCCCTGTGATTTCCGCGATGTGGAAACAGGGAAAGAATAGCGGTGGCGCTATCCGGCTTTTAAATGTCACATGCTTGTTTTGCGTGAATGTGAATGAGCTGCACAGTTTAACGCATTAATACACTCGTGTGTGAGGCTCGTGCATTTGTCTGCGTCTTTGTACGAGGACATGAACTCCATCTACAGAGCTGATCTGAGAGTTTATTTAATAAGTATTTCACTGTTAGAGAAAAGATGTGGTCAAACACAGCACACACTCTTTGGGACGACCCTTCAAAATAACTTGAACATCCAGATTAAAAAGACTGTATTGTATTATAATATTTACTATAATAAATTGTAGTATTCTGGCAGTAAATTGATCAACTAGAAATACTAGAGTACTTATATTTACTGTTATTTAATAGGCTATATATAAAAAACAAGGAATTTTACTGCAGTTTACCATTGTAAATAAAATAATATTAAACAACAGTATGTAGCAAATATACAGTATCTCACAGAAGTGAGTTCACCCCTCACATTTCTGTAAATATTTGATTATATCTTTTCATGTGACAACACTGAAGAAATTAAACTTTGCTACAATGTAAAGTAGTGAGTGTACAGCTTGTATAACAGTGTAAATGGCTGTCCCCTCAAAATAACTCAACACACAACCATTAATGTCTAAACCGCAGGCAACAAAAGTGAGTTCACCCCAAGTGAAAATGTCAAATTGGGCCCAATTAGCCATTTCCCCTCCCCGGTGTCATGTGATTCTTTAGTGTTACAAGGTCTCAGGTGTGAATGGGGAGCAGGTGTGTTAGATTTGGTGTTGTCGCTCTCACTCTCTCATACTGGTCACTGGAAGTTCAACATGGCACCTCATGGCAAAGAGCTCTCTGAGGATCTGAAAAAAGGACAGATCCTTTCACAGGACAGGTTCCACTCAGAACAGGCCGGCGTATGAGTGCTGCCAGCATTGCTGCAGAGGTTGAAGGGATGGAGGGTCAGCCTGTCAGTGCTCAGACCATACGCCACACTCTGCATCAAATTGGTCTGCATGCTGTCGTCCCAGAAGGAAGCCTCTTCTAAAGATGATGCACAAGAAACACGTTTGCTGAAGACAAGCAGACTAGGGACATGGATTACTGGAACCATGTCCTGTGGTGTGATGAGACCGAGATTAACTTATTTGGTTCAGATGGTGTCAAGCGTGTGTAGCGGCAACCAGGTGAGGAGTAAAAAGACAAGTGTGTCTTGCCTACAGTCAAGCATGGTGGTGGGAGTGTCACGGTCTGGGGCTGCTTGAGTGCTGCCGGCACTGGGGAGCTACAGTTCATTGAGGGAACCATGAATGCCAACATGTACTGTGACGTACTGAAGCAGAGCATGATCCCCTCCCTTCGGAGTCAGGGCCGCAGGGCAGTATTCCAACATGATAACGACCCCAAAAGAGCTGAGGGTAAAGGTGATGGAGTGGCCAAGCATGTCTCCAGACCTAAACCCTATTGGGCATCCTCAAACGGAATGTGGAGGAGCGCAAGGTCTCTAACATCCACCAGCTCTGTGTCGTCGTGGAAGAGGACTTTGGTGGAAACCTGTGAAGCTCTGGTGAACTCCTTAAGGCAGTGCTGGAAAAAAATGTTTGTCCACACAAAAATATTGACACTTTGGGCCCAATGTGGACATTTTCACTTGAAGGTGTACTCACTTTTGTTGCCAGCGGTTAAGACATTAATGTGTGTTGAGTTATTTTGATAACTAATTATTTTTAACATTCATTTTCTTTGGTCCGTTACCTGCCTATATATGTGATAAACTACACATAAATATTTTTTGTTTATATTTTTTCTAATGTAACAGACGTTTTATACTTGTACTACAAGTTACAACTGTCTGGCCTGTGCTACAAAACTGCTACGTGTTACCGTGCTTCCCTGCCATTCTTTATCATGGATCTCAATTTTTTTTTTTATTGAAACATCTTTTTTTTACAAAAAATGACCTGTGCGTAATGCAGAATTTTGTGGCACAAAAAAGTGATTTGGACATCTTCACTGCTTAACTTTTGTCATTTTAAATAGTGGTTTAAACGTGTACAAAATCTGTTATATTGTTTCAACCTTGTAAAACAATCCTTTTTAAAGACTTCCCTGTCCACTTTTTCAATATAAGAGTTGAGGACTGGCTGTTAGATTCCAAAATGATGGTCATTTCTGATACTTCAATGGCGCTTTTACTAAGGATTTCCCCTCACTTGGTTCAGTCACTTGACTTCAAAAGTTCACGAATACCATACTAATGTGCAAAACACACTACATGCTGTATGCTGCCTTTCAATAATGACCATTCTATTGTCAAATTTGAGATGTGACCTCAGCACACCGTTTCTTTTATCGAGTTTAGTGATATCTTTTAAAGTGGTTCTCTATTTTATAAACAATTTTATATTAAGATGTGTTAATGCTTTGTCCAATCAAATCACGTCAGAAATGTTGGACCATCACTACCTTTTATCTCATCATAATGTGAAACTTGAGGTCAAGTTGAACAGTTCATCATGAAATGCAGTCTTCTGTGTAGTGTGCCTACTGTAGAGCTGTTCAAAACCAGACACACCTTAACCCAGATAGCACAATCCATCTGGCTTACGTCTATTTGATGTCTACATGTACATCTGCAAGACATAGTTTGCTCATCTGCAATACGTCTCGGAGACGTCTGTAATGTAGGGGGGAACAGAGCATTCAGGATCTGAAAGGTACAAAAGAACATCACCAGCATAAAGAGATATAGTATGATCTACCTGACCTAAGCTTAAGAGGGAATCTCTGGATGATGCCTAATGGCTGTTGCCAAGGGTTCTATGGCAATGGCAAACCACAGGGGTGAAAGCTGGCACCCCTCTTGTGTGCCCCATGCAACTCAAATGGAGGTGGTCTATCGAAATTAGTTATCATTGATGTACAGGGACGGTGATATAACATACTGACCCCAAGAAGTGAACCTATCACCTAAATTCAATACTTTAATAGTAGTTAGGATATAATTCTATATGACTTGATCAAACGCATTTGTGCGTCTAATTCAATAATTCCCAATTTACTGCGGTTCCTGTTTAGAATAATTTATGTTTAGAAAGCGTCAAGAGACAATAGAACGCATTAGAACCCATTATAATAAAAAATGTTGTCCAAACTGGACGTGGTGCCGTGCGGTGCTGCGCGACAATCCCATTAGAACAAGCACCGAGCGCAGCTCTGTTTTTGCTCCTGTACATGCATACAAAACAATTGCATAAAGACTGAGTACATATATCAAGCTTTAGGCATGTTTTAAAATATGTGCCACCTTTCTGACACACTGAATGTCGTCATCTGAGTAATAATATAACATTTCTATGACACAATTGAGAATTTTCTGACTAGTTTATAATGTCTCTAAGTATTATTTTAGATTTCACAGATGTAGGCTTTCCTTGACTGCTGGTCTTGCCATTCCTTTTAGTGCCTCTTATCCATACCCTTGGATTTGGAAATACCTGGATTATTATTGCATTGAAAGAATATAAACTATTTTAATTTACGGATGGTGATATAGAATTAAGTCGACAGACACTACTTTTATATGGTTTAGCCTACTAGTATAAATGTAGGGCACGAGTCCTATGACTAATACTTCCATAGCGGGGGTCAATTTATGCATTTTTGCATAGGCTACTTTGTATGTAATCCTTAGGAAAAATAATGCCTTTAAAACGAGGGTGAATAAAATACTGACAGAAAGGCATCATATGCATTAAATTGGTTGAGCCTGGTTGAATGCAACCCAGTGCTCTTTGATGCGTGTATAGAAATACACCAAAATCATCACTTTATGTGAAATGTGTCCCACTACATCTAATTCATCCGTGAAATCAGTAAAGTATGTAGTTACAAAATGTGTAATATTGAAGAAACAACAGGCAAACGTGCAGATCAAAAATGACTGCTGACTGCAATGTTTAATCCCACAGCCCCATCTAGTGGTTATGTAAAACACCTCAAAGGGACAGTTCAAACAAAAAATACAATTCTGTCATTTTGAGTTGTAACAAATTTGTATAAATCTGTTTGGTCTGATGAACACGGAGAAAGATTTTTGGAAGAATGCTTGTAACTAAACAGTTCTTGGACACCATTGACAACCATAGTAGGAAAAATGACTAAGGTATTGTAAAAAAGTGTCCCAGAACTGTTTGCTTTCCATTCTTCAAAATATCTTCTTTTGAGTTCAACAGAACAAAGAAATCTATGATGCAATTTTACCTACTATGGGAGTCAATGGTGACATCTTTCTCTGTTTTCATCAGAACAAAGACATTTATACAGATTTGGAACAACTTAAGGGGAGAGTCAATTTTGGGTGAACTGATCCTTTAAAATGAAAGCGTTATTATTTTTGTATGTGATACATTTTCAGTGTTCTGCATTTACTACAAAAGAGATTGCAACACTAAAATAGACATAATAATCATTCTCCAGAATGCTGCTGAAGTTGTCACATGGTTCCTTTTTCAACGATGTTCAGCATGGCTCAACCCCCTAGTTACTGCAGTTATTACCCTAGAAAAACTACTGTCAGATTTCCATTTTGTATGTTAAACTCTGGTTACAGCTGGAATTACATGTTCGATTTATGTTACGGTTTATACATGTTTTTTAACAGGTAAATGACTTGGTATTTGAATGAAGGATTGATCTTCAAGAAACGTGTCTTCTCTTCTTCTATGTTCAACAGAAAAATAGCAGTTTTAAATTAAATATCAATGTTCTTTTTAGGTTATTTTATCTTTACGTTTTTTTATATTGAAGTGTTTAATTTACTTTTTTCCCAAGTAACATTGTACTTTTTAAGTTTCTATTCTTGCCCGTATTTTCTCCGTTCTTTTTTTTCTTGTATTCCATATAAGCTTCTTTGTATACTTCTTAGTCCGATTTTTTATGTTTACCATATAAAACTCCCAAAGACTGGTAAATGGTATACGAATTGAAAGCCACGCCAGCAGTCTATAAAATATACATAAAAAGTTAAACATTTGCTTCTGTAGTTGACTCTTCCTGGTGCATTCTTGTTTATCCAACAGATAGGCCTAAAGTAGAAATATGATATTACAATAAAGGATATAAAAACATCTAACTGAGAAGAAGTGGTTTACATGGATGTCAATTTTTTAATTTTAAGTTTACAATAAAAATACAGACAACATTTTTGAAGACACTGTTGAGTAACTTGAACATATAAAGACATTTTCTATTTTGTACAATTTGACAAACCCATTAAAACAAAGTAAAAATAGAAACATAAACACATACAAATACAAATTTACATACACACACAGATTTGGCACCGCTTGTTTATTGAAACGTGTAGCGACTGTGACGTCACAACGCGTCACGTCACATACCAGTAAATCCGCCGTGTTTCGTCGACTCGTGCTCCTATTGGATCGCGTTCTCTTTGTTGAGATAGTCGGCGTGATTTCTCTGTGATGCCACAATAAACGACGTTTATCCGATGATCATTATCCAGCATCTGATATCTGATGGACTCTAAACGCGGAGTGGCTTGTTTCTACCGTTGCAAATGATGAAAAAACGCGAATATCAGCAAATAGATCCTCAGGCACTCGCGACTCCCAGGCCAACACCTCCATCGCGACCTCTTCCCGAGCAAAAGGCCAAACAAGCCCGGAGAAAATGGGAGGTGTTTCGCGGGAAGAACCGCTTCTACTGTGATGGACGCATCATCCTGGCGCGTCAGAGCGGCGTGCTGCCTCTCACACTGGGGCTCATACTGGTCACCAGCGGACTCTTTTTCATATTCGAGTAAGTCAGCTTTTGGTTGATGGTTTTGGTGGTAACTGTAGTATGAAGAGACAGTACTAGGGTTTGGTAGCACGCCAGATCAAAGTGAAACATGCCTTCATATTATTACTATAAAATATCTTGAATAAGTGTTTTTCTTTAGAAGTGGGTTCAAAACAATAATTTAATTGTAAAATGAAAAACTAACATACGATATACGAATATAATTTGTATTTTATACGTATTATACGTTTCGCAATGGACAAGCCCGTGGATACACTATCTGCTGGTTTAAACAATGATTTCGTATTTTTCTGTTACATGCTAAATGACTAACTGTAAATGTACATTTACTTTATTTCATAATAGACTCTATGCACTGACCGCAGCTTTCGTACTTCCGGTTAAATCTCTGGGTGCGAAAACTTTTCCGGTCTGTATTCTCCGATATCAAATGTGCTTTACCAGCGGTCATTTTAGAGTGATATAGATTAGTAAAGTACATCTTATAGCCAGGGATGGATTACTGACCGGGCCAGTGCCCAGGGGCCCTTGACTATCATGAGCCCGAGGGGGTCCTGGGCTTCAAGGTTGCACTATACAGTTTGGTACAGAAAGCACAACAACAATGAAAACAAATGTTTATCTTTTTTAAATGTATGCATCCCATAGCCTTTACTGTACAAGGCCTCTGTGGATAGCCTGTACAAAATGAAATCATGGCAACATTTGTTTTTAAGTTACTTTGACTTACAACACATTTAAATTGCATTTTGGAATCTTTTGCTTGATGATTTGATGTTTACAGACATGTGTCACAGGGGCATTTTATGTGGTGAGAAATCCATGTGATGCATTAAACACGTGTATGTTTGAAAGTTAATTAAAGACGTGTGTTTCATTCGCTTTAATTTGGTACATTGTTGATTTTTCGCCGTGTAGCTAATATTAGACTTCTATAAACCCTGTACAGATTATTTTAAGCATAGCGCAGGCACTTGACGCAGAGCGAGAACGGTTTTAATATTCATTATCATCTTAACTTTCACTTTCTATAACTGTGTATGCGCAGCTAAGGGAAAGAACAATACAATTGTGGGAGGGGGGCCCTTAAAGGAAACTGGGCCCGGGGCCTTTGAAGTCATAATCCGTCCCTGCTTATAGCTATAATATTATATATTAAACATGTCACAGTGCTATAATACAAAACTCTTGTTAAGTCATGACCTGTTTTAAATACATACGTGACTGTGGTTCCTCCAGGCATGGCTGTTCCGTTTTATGAAGCTTCACAGAGATTTAAACATGTTCTGAGCATGGATTTACTTTATAACACATTAGATTTTAACATCCACTGGTACGACAGTCTGCTATCATCACGTCAAGAGTGCAGATGTGATCATTGAGCAAAAACACCTCAGCTACTGAAGAACAAATGGTCTATTTTTTTAAGCGCTTAAGCGCTAGGATTAGCTAATGCTAAAGAAAATACTGTGGATACATTAATTTGCTTTTATTTGTACAGATTGTAATGTAAAAAAAAAACATAATTATATAAATATGTACTTACACTTTTCTGTACTGTACATATTTGTTTCTGTATGTAATATCTTTTCGCATTATATGTGCACTCGTCCATATCTGTGTTATTAATGTGTACCTGGGAAGAGAGAGCTAAAATTTCGTTGTATGCAGCTGTAAAATAATAAAGATTTATAAATAAAGAGACAATAAAGATATTCTATTATGCATCAAAATGTAATCCATTTTGTAAAATGTAATCCAAAAATGTGTTTGGTTATCGGTCTGGCTAGTAATATAACAGTTTATTTAATAATTTATTTATATTAACATTCATTTATATCAACATTTTATTGTATGTTAATTGTATTATTTAAGTCCCATTGCGTTCGATAATTTTATCACTTAAAACTCATCGTTAAGCATTAAAGTAGCATATGTATAATGTTTCCTGTGATTTTTGTCAAGCTTGTATATAATAACGGATACATTGAAATTGTCAGGTAAAATGCAAAAACTATTAAAATACGTCAAACAAATGTCTTTGAATTAAATAAGGTTTTGTATTGGTATATAGTAAAGCAAGATATTTTAAAATGATAAAAAATGTATGGACTATTTGAAATTCTCATAATACGCAGTACTAAAAATGCTTACTGCTATCAAAAGATGTCCCTGTCCTTCTCATGTTATACTTCTCTTTGTTATACCATTTCTCATATTTCTTGTGGTTAACAGTACGACTTTGTCTGTGATCCTTGGAAAACTATCAAAAATGTAAACAATAAATTGAAGCTTAAGGGCACACCGCTATCCTTTGTTGTGTTCAACTCCTAAACTTTGTGGCTTCATCATAGTTCTGAAACATGTCGTCCTCTCGCTGATCTCTTAGGTCATCTGATTCTGACTGGGAGCCTAGTATAAATGATTAGAAAATCACACTCGTAACATAACAATGGGAGTTAAGAACGTCAAAATATATTAAAAACATAAAAATGTAAGTTACTGTCATCAACATAAGGTGAATTGTTAATACATAAATTAAAAAGCGATTAGGATTCTAACAATATTTATACATTTAAAAAAACAAGCAATGTCTGTTTTTTTACAGCAAACCTGCATATCAGAGCCATATGACAGATGTAAACAAACGTGTCTTACTGGGAACTGTGTTATTGATATCTGGTCAGGTTCACAGAAAATGTGTTGTTTAAAGTTAAAGGTATTTAAGTGCTGAAAATCGTCGATAAAATCGGTGTAAAGATGATGTTATTCGGCGCTCTCCAGCCTAGATTGACTTAATAGACAATAACATCCAAGCTGTCCATGTATTTTTAAAAGTATAGTTTAAAGTGCTTCTTCATTTTACTATGAGCTAGCTGACAGTCCCGACGAACATCCGTAATTGTAAGCAGCATGGACAAATATTCGTCTTCTCTTGTCACGTTCACAGCTTTAGGTAGAGATGAATGGCTTCCGGTGGGGCAGCGGATGTGTTTAGCGCCCTGAGCGTAAACGCGAAAGTTACCGTGCATAGAGTCTATTGTTTTGCAGTTATAGTTTTTTACTTTTTTAAGCTAGCAGGTTCCCCAAACAAATGCACACCATGCGACCCCAAAAGGGTTATGTGTCTATAGGCAACATGGAAATGTTCCAGAAGCTGTAAATCAAAGTCCTTAGAACTGTTATGAAATGTTTACCAGGATAAATAATAACTGTAGTGTTTTATCATTTATTTGTGCTGAAGGTTCTCAGAGAATGTAAAACACACTAAATGAAAGATGTGAGGTTGTTTTCAAATCATGTTTCTCATGTTAACTCCATGTGCATAGCATGTTAACTAGAAATGCACTTTTGCATTATTGTATTTATATTGATTACTTTTCAGGGATATAAAGTTATTAACATGTAGGCCTATTTATTTGCAATGCATAGTGTGTTGCTTTTGGACAACTTTCTCAAGTCTTGCTCTGTGCCCGGTTGCACCAAAACTTTAAGCCTTTGGGCAGTCGTGGCCTAATGGTTAGAGAGTCGGACTTGAGACCAGAAGGTTGCCGGTTCGATTCTCAGGGCTGGCGGGTAATGACTTTCACTTTAAGTTAAGAAAACCCTTAGGTATAGGAACAAGGGAACCCTTAATGAGAAATGAATTGGAAGAAAAAAACTTTAGGGGCGATTCACATTCTGCGTCTAAAACGGCCCTGCTTACTCCTTTTTTCCAAAGGAGTTTGCGCTCTCCTGGTGTCTGTCGTTGCTAAGCAACCATGGCATGCTAGCCGCTGAGACGAGGAGGTATGGATGTTATGAAAGGGTATATGGATCATATGCACTAAAAATACCTTGCAATAACTCTGCTACTAGATTTATTCATGCAGTAATCTTCTGTGTCTGTTCTGTGAATGCGTGCGGCATTCTGAAAAGTTGAAATATATTCATTTCGATGCGGTGCCGCATCATATGCAGGTCGCATCGCTTCCTATTTGCATGCCGTGAACTACATTTAAAATGCAAAATATTTTTCCGGTTGCCATAGTTACGCTATAAAACATACATACCATTGACTTTAATACACCACAAATTTTTTATTACAGCCACTTAAACATTTGAGTTGCATATAATATTAACACTACAGGGAAAAATACGACACTAAAAATGCCTGAACTATTATTTTACACCTTGTAAATCCGCGATAACACATCAAACTCATATTTTTTTCAATAATCGCGTACCATTAATATAATTTTTGGGTGTTTTCCTGGACAGGGTTTAAGACTGGTCCCAGACTAACTTAAAATGTTATTGGTGTCTTGATAAAAAAAATGACACATCTTATCTTATATCAGTGCGATTGTTTTGTCTCAAGATGCACGCAAGTATTGTTTTTTTTAGTATGTTGTTAAAAATGAACAGGCCTAGTCCTGTTTTGAGATGATCCCTGTCTGGAAAGCCGCCCCTTTATCTAAAAAAAGGTCATTACTTTCTCCACTTCAATGAACATGATATCATTCATCGTGTTTGAGATTTGAGGGGTAATACATGGCTAGCCGAGTAGCACAGATGCGTAGGCCAAGGACCACCCGACTCGAAGCCTATTAAAATCCTTTAATGCACAGCGATCCGTGGATTATCCAGTTTATACCATGGTCATTTGCCAAGTTAAATCTATTATTGATGTTTACAGTGTTTGATGTTTGCCATTTTCACCTGTCTGGTCAAAAATGTTAGTCATTTTTGTCAGTTAATTTCAAACATGGATCAAACTGACTTGAACTACCTGTGCATTAAACGATTTTGATGCACACCTTCCAGCCAATCAGAATCGAGTATTCAAACAGACCATTGTATAAGGGAGCAGTATCGATCCCTTATAGTAGAAAGTATCTTACGGACTTTGTTGCAAAGCATAACAGAACGTAAGGGAACTCTTAAGCAGTAAGAGTAAGGATCTTAAGCAATGAAGGATCATGAATATGCAAATGAGTTCCCTCCTCCATTTCGCGTGAGCTTGGGCCCATGCCACATTCGACGTGTGAGCAGCGCATGCTCGTGTTGCAGAAGCAGAGCCGAAACAGCAGCGATCATTTCAGTGCATAGTCTTTGCGCCATCCTTACGTATCTATGGCTCAAATCTGTTGACGTACTGCAAACTGCATTTTTTTAAACTGTCTTTGGTAAACTGCAGTTTTATGGAGAAAATCGTTGAAATAAATCGTTTAAAAAGATGAATTTGCACATGGTTTATCTTAAAGCATATTAACACTACATGCTCACCACGAGCCGAGCAGACGATCAGTTGCTTTCATCTTTATTTACGTCTTTGTATGGGACATAAATCAAATCTGCTTGCACTATTTTTTATAACCACTTTTTGGTAAACTTTTTACTGGAGATATCAGTTGAAATAAAAATTTGAATTTGCACATGGTTAAAGTTTAAAAAATTAATTTTACGTACACTAGTCCAACACTAATCAGACTTTTCACCAGCTCAAACTTTAAATCAAAACTACTCGGCAGTTATTCATTCATTTAATCTACCGGAAGTTAAGTTTGGGTCACATAACATGTATTTATGTTCCTGCAGCTGAAACCGTCTATAAGACATTTGTTTCTTGTTGAACTTTGGAGTTGCAGTTCACTAGGACTGGAAGAAGGAAACATTTTATTGGGACACAGGACTTTAGACCTTTTTCCTGAATCAATGTTTTCTTGACTCCTCATTGTAGCTGCCCATTCCTGGTGAAACATCTGACTGGCTTCATCCCAGCAATCGGAGGGGTCCTATTTGTGTTTGTGATCATCTCTCTTCTCCAGACAAGCTTTACAGATCCAGGGATTCTGCCCAGAGCAACACCAGAAGAGGCTGCAGACATCGAGAAACAGATTGGTGAGGGAGCACACCTTTAAAATACTACCATCCTACTGAAAAACATTGGTCATCGTTTAGTCGCCCTTTTGAGGATCTATTAACAGAAATGCAATACAATATACATAACTATGTGTTATGTTTTTCTTACCTTAGAATGAGCCATTTCATAGTTGTTGTTGCCATGTCGTTTCGTAAATACGTTATCTCAGTCGAGAAAAGAAGCGAAAACATGACGACATCTTAGTCCTCACTAAGCCTAGCGCTTCAAAATGGAGGGTTGAGCCATTGGTTGCGATTCACAACCTCACCGCTAGACACACAATTGTCCTTTAAATCACCAATAATGTAATGAAAGCTTTATTCAGGATTAACTTGCCTATTAATTGCCATCTCTGGTTAAAAGTAAACATAACATTTCAGGTAACTTGTGGAGTTATTCACTGCAAGCGGATCGAATTGAAGTTACGTTATTTGTAAAATCTGACCTGACAACTCAAATTATAAGCTTACTGTAGGAATTTAGGGAAGAGAAAGTAGTTTTGAACACTGGTGTTTTATATACTTGCTCACTGAAGAAGTAGTTTAAAGTAGAAATAAAGATCTACAACTTAATGTTGTTCTTTAAGTTTTTAACTTTTTTGTAACTTGACCCTTAACCTTATTAAAACCCTAATGCGTTTATCTTTTCCCAGACAACCCAGATGGCTCTTCCTCTTCCTACCGCCCCCCTCCGCGCACTAAAGAGATCGTCATCAACCAGCAAGTGGTCAAACTCAAGTACTGCTTCACCTGCAAGATCTTCCGTCCTCCTCGCACCTCTCACTGCAGCCTGTGTGACAACTGTGTGGGTGAGGAACATTTTTACAAATCCACTCACACCGAGTGTACAGTGAGTGTCTGATGGCTCATCTTGTGGCTTAGGTATTTCACTTTGGCTATAGTAATAGTCAGGGTGCGATTTGCTGGGGGAATGGAGGCGATTTCCCCCTTTTGGTCTTTTTATCCGTCCCTCTGCTCTGATATTTATATCCCCGGTGTGGACAAAATGTTTGCCCCCTGCCACCATTGTGACTTGATATTTAACAAATACATATAAAATATGCCTACGATCAAGATTAAAAAATATAGAAATGGATTTCCACTGTCAGCACTTCAACTTGTGTGACATAATGTCTAGGTCACGTGACGATTCTAGTTCCAGTCTTGAATCTAGGCACGGCTTTGTCATCAAGTGCAGGAGACATTTTTTTTTTACTTACTGCCACTATCGACTATTTTTATATTTATATCGATTAATCTATCGACTAATTTATCGAATAATCGATTATTCTAAATGAATATTTTTTCATTTTGAAAGTTGACATTTAAATGCTATAATATTTCAGATTTGTTGTCTGTGTTTGATAGAGCGGTTTGATCATCACTGCCCATGGGTTGGGAATTGTGTGGGAAAACGAAACTATCGCTTCTTCTACACCTTCATCGTCTCGCTGTCTCTCCTCACGGCCTTCATCTTCGGTTGTGTAACCACACACCTGGCACTAAGTATGTACATCACTAGCCAAATGCTTTTATATGTGTGAGCTATAAGCATCTGTTCCTCGATAGAATCTGTTCTTTTTGGTTTAGTGCTTGTACATGCAACTACATTTGTACACATCCCATTGCATTTAGATTTATTCCTGTGCCTCTTATTGTGAAAAGGTTGTGTTGTCACATCTCTAATATATATTTGTGTACACGAGCTGTTTTCATGGCCTTTTGAAACTGGGATTATTATTGGTCAGACAGAAGCCAGCTAGGCCTGTTCAAAGTCTGGTTAAGATATGTTTTTAATGCTGTCTCTTATAGGGTCACAAGGAGGGAATGGAATGGTTTTTGCTCTCCAGGAGAGTCCTGCCAGATATCCTTTTGTTTCATTTCAAATTAGTTTAGCAAGATGAATGTATTATTCCTTTCAGGGAATGTTTTGGGTGTTTTGTGACCGTTTACTATGTAAAGCAAAGCATCACGCAGTCATAAACTGTGGTTATTATCATTATATTATTGTAATGTCACCGGGAATGTCTGATCTATATCTGATTATCTTAATTGTGCCCTTGACTCCAGCTCACTGCTCTTGAGTTAGTGGTCTGCTTCTTTTCTGTATGGTCTATTCTTGGCCTCTCAGGCTTCCATACATACCTTATAGCAGCCAATCTTACTACCAATGAGGATGTAAGTGTTGTTCATTTTCCATTTCAGGTTCATTTTTTTCCCAAAAGACTGCTTCATTTTCTCTAATCGCAGCATATTTTGTGCGTCTCAGATTAAAGGTTCCTTTTCAGCAAAAAGTGGAAATGAAGATGTTGGAAATCCTTACAGCTACAACAGTATAATCCAAAACTGTTGTTCTGTCCTGTGTGGGCCCATGCCGCCCAGGTGAGATGTCTGGAGATTAGGAATATCGGTAACACTTTACAATAAGGTGCTATTTGTTACCAGAATTAAATGCATTAGCTAACACTGAGCAATATAGGTTTTTAGCATTTATTAATCCTTGTAAATGTTGATTCATGTCATGTTAGTTCATGGTGCATTAACTATTCAATCAAACACGGTCACTGTTATCATTAGTGTGTTAGTAAACACTGAAAAGAACAGGAACTAAGATCATGAATTGGTGTAGAAGTATTGTTCATTGTAACAAATATAACGTATTGTAAAGTGTTACCGAAATGTCTAAAGTGACAAATTGGCTTGGTTGCGTTAATACATTTTCTTCTCTTGTCAGTTTGATTGACAGGCGAGGGTTTGTGCCTTCTGATGACTCTGTTCAGACCAGCCCGGTGGAAACTGAACTGCCAGCTGCTAAAAATGACATAAACATGGTAGGACGAATCATCACCTCAGGCAGACCTCCTCCACCCCCTGTCTTGACCCTACATCAGCCTGACATCTCCGTTCAAAACCACTCCACATCCTGACTCACTGAGTTTGATCCAATCATTCCACCTAGTAAAGCCAACCGCTGAGGTTTGCCATACTAGTTCAAGCACCTTAGATTGAATTCTTTATTTCTTGAATTCTGTGTTGTTGTTTTTTTGCTGTTTTGGTCACGTATCTCGATGTGGTTTATGTTGTGTACATGCAATAGAAATCCTCCGTCATTTTCTGAAGGTGTTTACAGAAGGCTTCCTTATAGATCAGTGGGTTAGAGTGGAGATGGTTATCAGAAACATGCCGTTAATGTGCTTCGTTTCAAAAATATTTGTTTTCTTTGTACAGGATGAGGAAATGAAACTGCTGACTTCCTGTAGCATAAGGTTGAATTCACAGTCACTTAACAGGAAAGACAGCGGTAGGGTCAGGTGGTGTATTGTCTGTGACAAATTACGGTGCTCTTAAAAATCCTCAGGGTATGAACAATCCATGTGCTTGGTTTAGTTGTTTATTTAGCTGTGATTTGTTTTGTCACTGTAAGATTATGTGCTGTTGTTGTTCTCATTTATTGTCCGGCAACAAAAAAGTTGTAAACAAACAAACAGTTTTCCTGTATTTTTGTCCAGGTGTGATTTAGCTTCAGAGGAAGCCCTCAATGAAATAAAACGAAGAGATCTATAAGAAGTCTACTTGGATTAAATAACAGCAAAAATGTGATGCTCTTTATTTGATCAAGGTGCAATGCACAGGCGCCGATGCTGATCTGAGCACTGATGCACGGTTGACTGGTATAGATGTATTAGCACTAGTGTAGGATACACAAGCCTTCTGATTATGTTTGTGTGTATGTATGGGTGTAGGGGTTTGCATGTGAAACAATGACTTCCATATGGGATTTTAGGTATGAATGAATGGGTTTAAATCCCTGAACTGTATGTTTTACAGCATGTACTTTTTAAAAACGTTTACATAAATGTTTACATTTTCAGCATATTTTGCATACTTGTGTATGTCCACAATGCATTTGATGGAAAAATAAATATTTTTCATACTATACCCCAGAATTCTTCTGCTGCATGTAAATTGGTCTTTTACTGCCTTAGTGAGTTTGTTCAAAGGGTCTCATTTATAAAACCGCGTGTAGGATGCTTACTAAAAGTGTACGTGCGCCCGAAAGCCAAAAATATTCAGACTTGCGCACACCTATTCGCTTTGTAAAACGTACGTGAGTCAGCCTCATATCCCGCCCTGTACACACACATTTTTACCCATAAATAGTCAATGCAAAGCACCTCATGAATGCTGATTCGTATATTAATAAGACTGGCATCCGCTTGTTAAGCCTGACGTCACGCACCATAATGGACATATAACGTTTCCGTGTCCAACCGCTATTAGATGCCATAGAAAAATAATAAAACATGATGTAAAACATCAATAATGTTATAATTATAATAATAATAATGATGATTATAAGTGCCGTACGTCGTTTTTTGCATACGCAACATTTAAAAATGAGACCCCAGACCTTTACTGTCCATTTTCTCAGCATGCAAGTACTGTCCCTTTAAGCATCTGTAAATTAGGACACGCACTCACTAGCCCAGCACATTAACCCTTGACCTCTGTGGTTGTGCATGTGTGTCTAGGAAAAAGATTGCCTGGAGTTTGCCTTGTCTTGTTCCAGCTGAAGGTTGAGTGGACAAAGGCAGGGATTTTAGGGAGGTTGGTAAGACCCTGGGCAGGTGTTTTGGGCATGTTTGCATGCTGCCTGGCTGTACCTTTGCTTCTGCATGCCAGAATTACAGTGACCATGCACAATGTTTGCTGATCTCTTTAAATAGTCGCGAGTGGCAGAATGGGTGTAGGCGCATATCGTATGCTGATTTTATTTTTTATGTATATAACAGCTACCTATTAAAACTGATATGTTTTGAGCTTTGTTTTCTTGATTTTGTCTGCCATAGAATTTAGATTCATGCAGTGGGTCAATAGTTAAACCTAAAATGTGCAAATAATTTAATTACACGCCCATGTTGTTTTAGATCTGTCTAATGCATACACTTTTTAGTGAACAGGAAGCTCTAACAAGGACAGAAAACACACAATACTGTCACCCATGCATTAACTGAAATGATAAAACGACTGTGTTGAACAATCACATTGTAAATCTTTGGTTTCAAATCCAAAGCGCATTCAAATGCTGCCAATAGTCATATGATGGTTCGTTTGGTTCTCCACTATATCTTGATTGATTGTGACTAAAATGTGTGAAAGAATGATTTGTAAAGCACTCTAATATGTACAACTGTACACCCAAAGTTCTTTACAGTTGTACCAGGGGTTCTCCTCACTCACCACCAGTTGGATGATGCAATGGCGCCAGTGTGCTTACCACACCAGCTATAGGTGGAGAAGAGAGAGATATGAAGCCAATTTAGTGGATGGGGAATATTGGGCGGCCATGATTGCGAAGGGCCAATGGAAGGAGTTTAAGCCGGACACAAGTAATGCCATGGGGTTTGAATTGTCTACAGAGACTCTGGGCGTTAGTTTAACGTCCTGGTTTTGTTTATCTGAAGGACGGTGCTTTTTTACAGAATAGCATTCCCTAGTAGTTTACTTTCTTGATTCATTGACAGTAGTGTAGAGGTGAGAATGGTAATATGGTAAGTCACGATTTCATCCTATAGAAATGAATATTTTAATAGAAGCTTTTGTGTTCAATTTAGTCATGTTTCTGAAATGACATGAGGGTGAGTAAATTTAATGACGACCATCACTTGTTTGTTTTATTTTAGATGAACTGTAACCCTTTGTTTGTGATACTGATTCTATACGTTTTATATAGCAGAAAATCACACCTGTAACTGAGTACTATGACATCTGCATGCCTCATCATACTGTAGGTGCTTTCTTAACGGCTGCTGCTTACTGCTCTTTTGTGACTTTTCACTGACTTTTACCTTAAGAGTTTCGCTTTTTGTTTCATCATCTGACTAGAATCTGCTTCTTTCCCTTTTTGTCTTTGTCATCACTACAGTGCGCAGAGGGTACTAAAGGTCTGCTGGAAACTGCCTCTCGCTCCGCTGCTCGCAAGCTCCTGTCCACAGGCCAAGCCCCAAGCAGTGCCATCTGTGCTAGACCCACTACCAGAGTTTTCTTTGTCTCCTGCCTCGCATCCCCCTAAGGTCACCGGAGGCCGCCCATCAAGCAACCCTCCTCACAAGCACCATTCTCACCACAGATCCAAGGGAAAACATGCTATTTCTCACTCCCACAACCCAGCCAACAAGTCTTCCTCTCCAAGACCCCTCCAAAGCTACAAAGGGCACAAAGACTCGAAGAGCAAAGACGTGAAATTCAAGTCTGTGGACTGATCACCCGAACTCCAGGAAAGTTACCGTCATTGTGGATGCTGTTCCTTTTTTTGGACGATCTCAGTTTGTTTTTACAAGATTGGTAGATAAATGGGGGGCTTTGGTTGATGACTAAACATAATTGTTTGGAAGATTCCGGACCTCGAGCTATAATACACTGACAAGTTCTATGCTGTTACTGTGTAGTGGCGAACTACCATTAATTCTTCAATCTGGAGGTGCTTTCCAGTGGATGAAGAAGCATAGACATTCTTTGAGTTTAAAGGCAAAACGTTTTTATTTGCAGGTTGTGTAAATGACATGTCAAGCACAAACAAGGCCTGTTGGTCTCAAGAAATGAATTGAGGGTCAGTTGTCATTGATATTACAGGATGTTTGAAAAGAGCATGTTTCGGAACAGCAATAACAGAACGATGAAAAGTGACATGAACTCTGGTCCATTTCCATTTCCATTTCTTCTACTTTTTAAACCACTTTATGGATACATTGGCCAGGCTTCAACAAACAAGAGCTAGTACAGTACAGACTACAGCATGCCTGGAAAATATATTTCATAATTTCCACAATTGCCCTCTGTTTCCAAAGGTCTCCAGCATGATATTGTAACAAATTGCGTTTAAAACGTGAAAATGTTTGATAAGTCCTGCAAATATTGATGACCTTGTATCCACCATGTGATCAACATGTTTAGGATATCGATTACTCTCATAACAGTGCTGTCTATGGTTAATCTCAGCTTGATATGCCTGCTGTTCTTATTCACATGGTGTTTCTGACCAGCTGTCTATTAGTTATTTCAACTCTCTAAATGCACTAACCCTTAATGCAGCAATACTGTACTGATGAACAGAGAATTATTTTTTATGACTAATGAGAACAGGAATATGTTTAGTGTATTTTAATCCAGGTTTTGTCTTGAAAAATATGCAATCTGAATGTTATTTATGAATGCTGAAATGTATCCTTTGTTACGCAAAACCTCTGCAATGTTTGCACAAATAAAAAAACGAACAACATAGCTTGGCGTATGTGGTAAAAACTGTATAAACATGTATTATTAAATAATGGATGTCTGGTTTAAGACAAGAACTGTTCAATTACCGGTTTACACAGAACCTATTTTTTAATACACAAGTTTCAGATTAAGAAGCATGTTTATCTTGTAAATTATACTGGTGCTCTGTTTGGAAAGGAATAATGCGCAGTTAAAATAGTATGTGAAACTGTGAGCAAAGCTAAACAGCATTATATTTTATTTTAGTTGTCATTTGACCTCATGTCTTTAATTTAGCAAGAGGTGTATTGTATCAGAAATACTTATTTTGTAAATATAGGGTACGAGAGGGCTAAAGGCACACCTTAAGAAACAATGTGCTTTTAATACCCATAATGTATGATTGCAGAAAAAATATATATGTCTTAAACATTTATGGAGCAACAGATTTTTTGTGAAAATAATACGTAAAAAAAAAATTCGTATAAATGTATGAGGTGGTGAGGGGGGGCTTTTACCAGCATGGGGTAAAAGGCAAACAGTATTGATACAAATTCTTTAGATCAAATAATAATATGGTTTTTATAATGTTTAAGTAAATACTTACAATCACTTTAGCAAAGTTTGTACTATTTTTTTGTTTATTTCGAATAATAAAATAATTTTTGTTCTATAATTTACTGTCAATAAAATATTAACAGAAACAAAATTAGTTTAAAAAAAAGTAAAGATTTTGAAACCATTGGATATCTCAAAATAATTTAATATATATTTACAGTATAACAATAAATTATATTTTCTGAATTATATGATTAATATAATATTGTAAATATAATGGTTTAATTATTAATATAGTGATTATCTCTAAGGTGGAAACCCAATTGAATCTAACCATGTCATGTTAACAAATGGAAACATCAGCCGCTGTTTATTATCATGATTTGTTTGAAAATGTGATGAATACTCTAAAAGATCAATGACTAGGGAATGTAAAATCATGGGGGATTTTTAATACAGATGTTAGTAATAAAACTGGAAAGGATTATGATGCTTTGAGGTTAATATGTAAACAATTTAATATTTCTCAGATTATTAATCAATCCACCATCGATTGGGATAAAAATAACATTGTTGGGGAAGGAGTGTTGAAATATGGTATCAGTTACCATAATATCATTTTTAAGGTACAGCCCAAAAAATTTATTGGGGGAATATTCAAAGGATTCGTGCATTAGAAGAGGCTTGTGAACAATTTAAAGTTTAATTTCTAAAGGTAGTCGACAGAGTAGCTCCTTTCATAGTGACGAGAATCAAACAAAGGACAAGTCCATGGATGAATCAGATCATAATTGACGCGATTAAAAGAGAAATCGGGCATTTTCCAAATATAGAAGCTGAATGATATAACCAGAGCAGTTTGTGTTCGTGCGTATGAATTTCTTTAATGTTTGCTAGGAACCCAAACTTTGCTTTATTGTTGGTATTTCTACTAAATGGAACTTTCCATATATTATCCTCATTCGTTCGCTTATTGTTATTATGTTGTTTATTGTCACTGTTGTCTACTTCCTCGTTTCAACCCGTCCAAAGCGTCACACTTGTCTAAACCAATAAGCTGTTCCTAATCATGAACCAATGAAAAGATGAAGTTTGGTGGGGCGACACGCGTCACATGTAGACTGTAGTAAAACCTAAACAAGAAACACTGATAGGCTTCATATATCTGTACAAAAGTCTTTCAAATAAAAAAACACTCAGTAAGGCAAAGAATGCTCAAAGTTTTAATTAAAAACAAACAATTTGTCAATTTCACTTGAAATACACATGATCTTATCTTTACATTTAAAAAAGACTATACAGTAGTGGAATAAAACATGTTTTCTTTCTGTACCGTATCATTGCATAATTTAACCTGTACTCATGCTGTTTTATAAAAACAGGATAGTGTAATACTATACTGTAGTTATTACAATTAAATCTTATTTCTGAGAACAGGTATAGATATAAAATATCATCAACATACAGTGTATATCTATACAGTGCAAATGAAGCCAACAGCAGAAATGGGCTCGTTTTTAAAAACCACTCGCAAATGCGCCAAATTTTGTACTATGATTCTCCATAATGTAACATTAAACATGTTGTTTTACACTGTACATCAGTGACACTTGAAGGATGAATCACAAAGCCTTTGAATAATATATCTTCAGCCCAAAATTAACAGTAGTAGATTTTTGCTATATAAAATGACACCAATGATGACATTTAAGCACATTTATCCCATTAAATTATTATTTTAATGCATCTAGATATTTGACTTGCATGTAAATTATTGTACTACATTACCTACAGTGTACTACGATTTGAATAGCAAATTGTTCTGGTATATTGTAATTTACAGTTTCCAGTAGTGATAATATTCAAAATAATATACTTCAATTAAATAATTTAGCTCAACTGAACAATTTACAGTTTCTAACAATCCAAGTTTCATCAATGTACACTGCATAGAGAAAAAAATATATACCCCATATACTATCTTTATTTATTTGTGTATTACTATGATTTTTTAAAAGAATAATATATGTAGAGCTGCTTTGCAACAATAAAAATTGTGAAAAGCACTATATAAATAAAACTGAATTGAGTAGTTTAAAGGACAAAATGTGCTTAACTGTCGTCAAGTTCTCAGATTCAGCATGACATCATATAAAGCGAAGTGCTCTTTTGCTAAAAATATAAAAACGAAAGACATTACAGACAAAGTTTTATGTTAAAGCATCATCATAAAACTCAGAATAAAATGCATGTGAGATAAAGTGATACCATGTACTGTTGTCCTGAGAATGTCAAAGATGCTTTCAAATACACACCAGTATGCGTTCAGGGTGAAATTTTTTTTTACAGTATATAAGTGTATTTTCTTTATTACTCTACAAGGTAACGTAGTACCAGTGTTAAGGCAAAAATGTACCACGTTTATCATTAAGGACCTATACACAATCACTGTCCATTAAAACAGTTTGTTTGTCACCAGTATCGTATTATTGCTATTATAGTCTGTTCTTGGTCAGAAAACATGTGCACCATAAAGACAGTTAAAACACACCCTAACCTTGAGTCCTGTGTCCCTCAAATGATGCCCATGAGAATACACTCAGTATGTGCTTCTCAAAAATGTCTGAAATGAAGCGTCCGTTGTCCTACCGCATCACTTTATCGATTGGCTGGCCGGGGGCACTCAATGATCTGCATCATGGGAATAGGACGCTAAAGTGAGCTGGATGCTTTTAGCTGCAGTTACAGGGGCAGTTTCTAGATGCTTAGGGTTCTGAGTCCAACCACAGGGTCCAACAATAGAGATGGAAATTATGGACGATGAAACCTGGATGGAAAAACATTTGTTACAATTCCTATATTCTTTATTATTATATATAGTTATACAAATACAACTTTCCTATACTGTACTGTAAACATTTTTGCTGCTACCAAATCTTGACATATAACTCATACATATTGCATGGTATGTTTCAAAGAATTCTAAATAAGGATGATTTAAAGTTCATATTAATGCAGCCATAGGCAACTTTCATTTCTTTAGAAATTCATTCTCCCACATTCTACATCTCTAACCAGACTCAACCCTGCTTAGCTCCAGTGGGAAACCAGTCTTGGGCTACAGGGTGATATGGCTGCTGGCCGTATTTCTTTTCATCATGCCTTAAAGGAGTAGTTCACTTTCAAAATACATTTTCATGATAATTTATTCACCCCCATGTCATCCAAGATGTTTATGTTTTGGTTTCTTTAGTCGAAAAGAAATGAAGGTTTTTGATGAAAACATTCCAGGATTTACTCCATATAGTGGACTTCAATGACGGTTTAAGGTCAAAATGACAGTTTCAGCGTAGCTTCAAAGGGCTTTAAACGACACCAGGCGATGAATAAAGGTCTTATCTAGCGAAGCGATCGGTCATAAAAAAAAAAGAAAATGTATATGCTTTATAAACACAAATGCTCGCCTTGCTCTGTTTTGCTAAGCACGTTCATGACTTCACGTAATAATGTTGAAAACTTGCACGTTCAACCTTTAAACACTGACTCGGTACTTCCGCCTACGTCAAGCGTGACCTCTTCAACGTAAATTACATATTTTGTGAAGTCATGAACGCCTTTGAAGCTGCACTGAAACTGTCATTTTGACCTTCAACCGTTTGGAGTCCATTGAAGTCCACTACATGGAGAATAATCCTGGAATGTTTTCATCAAAAACCTTCATTTCTTTTCGACTAAAGAAACCAAAACATAAACATCTTGGATGACATGGGGGTGAGTAAATGATCATGAACATTTCTTTTGAAAGTGAACTACTCCTTTAATGTAACATATAAAAAGTATGGACAAAATCGTTCTGTGTTTAATACAACTTAAACTCTATCAATTTATTTACAATCACTGTACTGATAAGAAAGCGAAAGTACCAGACCTTGTGTATATTTTGCTGTCCTCATGAACTTCCATTTCTGAGCTCTTGAACTCATTCAACTCTTTTCTTATGGCCGCCTGGAGGGGGAAGATAACACATTTTGAATAAACAAAGCAACATTCTGAGCAGAGTAAACATATGTATTTATGTATAACTGCAATGACATAAAATTATTGGTTAGTGTTTTTCAAACTGTGTTACTCTTTAAACACATTTTAATCTTAGCATTAGTAAATGTTGTGCAAATGTTTTCTTTTTTATGTGACTAAAATTGACTTCAGGCTCGAATCAATCTGTTATCACAAGGGGGCATATAAAACCAGTGGGACCTTGTCAGCAGGTGTGAGTTTGGTCCAGGGTTTGTCAGCACGCCGGTCATAGTCATGAGCATGAGTGGACTCCACATATTCATGAAAACGCAGAATCTTTCTGGCCTGGAGCTCAGCAACTGTAGGCCTCTGTGACAACTGTGCAAATAAAAAGACAAACATTTTATACATCTCTAATATTCATCTTTAATATCTGACAGCTTAAGGCTGTTTTTCCAGAACAAGATGGAGTTTGGTGCCAAAATGACAACAAATAATTTGAGTATGAAACTATTTATTTCTATTTGTATATGCGCTTTTAACCTTTCTGGTCAATCTGCGTTTGATCTCGCTCCTTTCAGCCCGTCGGTCTGCTTCATTCTTACCTAAAAAGAAGAACACGGAGACAAGCTTCAAAAATCTTTTCGAAATTGTCCTTACATCTATAAGAAATGTACAACCGAATTGTGAAGACATAGCATTCCACATCAACAACCATCTCTAGATTCTACAGATGACAGGAGACATGAATATATATTGAAAAAGGTTAAGAGAGCTGACCTTGTAGGATGTTTCTCTGCTCAAGTTCTTGTGCAGAAGGTCTCTGACTCAGCCTCCTATGAAAGAAACCATGTCAGATACAAAAATACTGTCTGAACACACATGCATACTTGCATGTGATGTGAACGGGGATTTTTATACGGTATATTCTAGTGATGGGAAGTCCAGCTCGAAGAGGAAGATTCGGCTCTTACGGCTCCTAAATGACTCTTCATTTAGTATCATTCGGAGCATTCTATTTGACCTAATCATCATAGAAAACCTTTTTAATGAAGAAACATCACCATTTAGTACGTTTTTTAAGCCATTTAGCTGACGAGGACACAGGAAGTGTTGCCGTAAACCATGTACACAAGCACACACACAAACACACACCTTGTGAGCGTGGAGCCGATCTTGTTGCGAAGTGCCTCCCATTGGTCCTTGTTATTCCATGTGATGCCATCCTGTTCTGGACCCTGCTCTTTCTCCTGTTGCCGCTCCAGCTTTAGTGCCAGTGTATCCTTGCGCTTCACGCGATTTGCAAGACTGCCTAACAACAAAGATCACAAGTCAATGCCGGGACATCTCATTCAGCACCTGCGCTTATAGAAGTCCACAGAAAGTTGAATGATTTCCATTATTAATAAAGAATGCTCCACACATATGATATCTACTGTACACACACAATGGACCAAATGGTTGATTTTCCGTTATTTCGTGTCATTTGATTTGCCAGACTTCTCCCAGATTTATTGCCATGTTGAAAATCTATGGATTTGAAATTGAGTGTGTATATGAACTATTTCCTTTAGTTCTAATGTATTTACAGTTCTGCATTGACAATGTCACGGTTGAGAAATGTGTTATCCGAACAACCAATCGTGAATGACATGGGACGTTAAGATCTCACCGTCAGTTTTAGGAAACTTCCCCTATGCACATCAGGGGAGAAATGGTGGACAGGGTGACCAGTGACCACCTTAAAATTTCTCTGCACACACATACCCCAGGACCTCACGGACTGTAAACACTACACCCCCAATAGAATCTGCCACTATTTATAGGTGGCTCAAAGACGAAAAAGGGTTTAAGCATAAAACACTAAGTGCTTTAAATTGTTGCTTTAAATAGCATTTATGTTTTTGTTTTTCTATCATACATTTATCCCTGATTTACAAAAGCCGCCCACTAAAATGTCATTCAGTGCAACAATCTTGTCAGGCATATTATCAACAAAAATCTATTTTATGACACATCAAAAAGACTAATTACTTTCACCCCAAATGCTAAATAGTTGTAACTTAATTTTTTTTTTTTTGGCAATATCCAAGGTTTTTCCCAGTACTCAATACTAATTTTTTACTCATTTAAAGCACAATAAAATGTAATATTCTCCCTTATTCATTATATATTTTAATGTATAAGTCAGAATAAGCATGTTGTTTGATTTTGTACATAAATATTGTGTTACACTGAATGACAATGTAACCTTTTTTCAACCAAATTTTTACATTTTATTCTCCAAAAACTGAAAGCATAAAGCAGATATTTGACTTACATTTAATGTGCTTTCTAAAGACATAACATCACTTTTGTAAATTTCTTTTGATGGGGACATCTTAACATCTTTGACCCAGGTACGAAGAGCATCTAACTACTATTTACACTTATCCAAAGAAAATACAGCCATTTTCATTTAGTGTAAATAGCATATCGCTATTAAAAGCTGCTACTTTCACTTAGTGTAAACAGAACTTACTGCTATTTAAACTTAGTGTAAATAGCATCTCTGCCTTGAACATAACCATTTCAGTATCTTTTGGCACCGAGTTACTTCATCGCAGGGCGACGGAAAAAAAAAAAAAAAAAAAAATCGACAAACTGGATGAAAAAAAACCCATAGCATCCTCGCAGCACAATCGATCGCACGCACTGTGAAAGGCTTCACGGGGATATACTGTTTTAATTCCAGCACGTCATCGCGTCTCACAATCGACTGCAGTGTGAAAACCCCTTTAGGCTTATTATTGTAAAGGCAAGGCATTTTAAGAACTTAAAAAATATGAAAGGTTTAAAGAAAGCTGATTGGTCCTCTCGTGCGCAAAATGCCCTTATAATTCCAAGGTATAATTCTAATTTCTATTCTCAGTTTTTATTATCTTTCTTATTTATGTTTGCCTTCCGTACATAATGTCTCCATTGTTTATCCGTGCACTTTTCTATTCGTTGGATATGGATCCTTAGATATGTACAAATGCTGATATAGATGAATCTATTCCATTTCAAATCCACAAATTTTCCAGGTTTTGTAATAGTATATTATACCAAAATCGCTCTTTTGAGCTTGTCTGAAAGAACTAAAGAATCGTACTTGTGGAAACATCCTCATCCTCATCATCATCTTCATAATTTATGGGCCCATCTGAGTCACTCTCGTCCTCGTCCTCACTACTTCCAGGTCCCCTGTCCTCGGGAATAACAGTGACTCGAGGATCTTCTACCATACCGCGCCGGCTCCCCGGCTCAAGCTCCATCCGCTGTGTAGGCCGTAGCTTCTGCAGTTCTTCTTCAATGTCAAAGTCATCATCCTCTTGCCTGAACGATAAAGAAAAAAACTAACTGTAGAAAAATATAAATGCAGCAAATCAATGTTTTGTTGGCTAACCCCATACCTAGCCCCAAAAACGATTCAAAGAACCAAGTATTTGCTAATGTGTACTGTGGTTGCAGTGTGTTACTAAAAAGGAGTTTTATTTTCATAGTTATCTATTTTAACATAGTTACATTTTTCAATAACATTTTTCACTGCATGATACAACGATGTTTAAAGGAGTAGCTCACCTTCAAAATGAAAATTCTGTCATCATTTACACGCCCTCTTGTCATTTCAAACCTGTATGAGTTTCTTTGTTCAGCAGAACACTAAAGAAGATATTTTGAAAAATGTGGGTAACAAAACCGTACAGCCCCCCCACCCCATTCACTTCTATTGTAACCAATGCAAGTAAATGTTTTTTTTAACAACATTCTTTGCAATATCTTCTATTGTGTTCTGCGGAAGAAAGAAAGTCATAAAGGTTTAAATCGACAAGAGGGCGAGTAAATGATGACAGAATTTTCCTTTTGAAGGTGAACTACTCCTTTACGTGGTTGGTGGAAAACCGCTGTGTGGTTGCAATCATGTCCATGTGCTATGGTTGCTTATTGCTCACCACCAATTCTTTATGATATTCTGGTCCCTGGACAATAGTTAGTGCGCTGCAAATCCTTAAAGTACAGGCAACGAAAACAATGATCCTTAGCAGGGACTATCAATAATTATGTGTTACCACGTTACCAGGAATGACCAAAATATGTTGTGTTCTTTGTTGAATTTTGCACCATGTGAACACTTACAATCTGAGAGGTTCGATAGTAACAGGAAGGGAGTATCTTCCCCCTCCTGGGGTCTCTGCAAGGCAGTCTGGCGGTGACTCAAACAGTAGTGAGTGAGCTCGCTGGGATCTGTCCAAGTTGGGCTGGACCAGGCCTGGACTGATTAAGGCTTTCTGGATGCGTATGTGAAGAGGTAATGGAGGCTGAGAGGGTGGCTCTGTGGTCGGGCTGGGTGGGTCAACATTGAGAAGTACTGGGGGCAGTTGGGCACGTTGAGGGGATGGGGGGATATGGGTTGGGGGAGGAGAGAGTGCTCCAGAGTTTACGTCTCTGCTGTCATCTGAATGGACAGAAGGGGGTGGAACAAGGGCAGGGCCTGCAGACGCAGACTGAGGTTGATGGATGGACGAGGAGTCGTCTGAAGGTCGTTTGGTTACTGCCGTCATTCTTTTGGGGGGGACAGGAGGAGATCTCTTGACTGGGACTGCAATGTGGGAGGGATCAGCTGTAGAAAATAAAAAAAGATTTACTGGTACCATGAGGTTAAAACTAATCTAAGAATGCACCAAATGAGTGTGTATAAAAGCACCAATGTTATCAGCGTTTTATTATGCAATAATTCCTGAAACATATAATACACTAGGGGATAGTTGGAACGGTCTTCTCTTTCAGGTCAACTACAGTCATGGCTTAACAACACTCTGAAGTGAATCTTGATAAGCAAAATTAAAAATAAGTTTCTGAATATTAACAGACTTCTGAAGATGACAATCATCCCCTTGGGTTATCATGTTTGCTACCACGTAGCACGTGACCATTTAATGGTTTGCAGTTGCATTGAAATGACACAATTATCACAATTATGTTGCCAAAAAATATATGAACACGCCAAAAAATATTCCTACAGTATAAACACACTTTACTGCAGTTTATTCGTTTGACATTAATTTGTCAACAAGGACTTACACCAACCATTACTGATCAGTTACTGTTATAAGTAACCATTGTATAATGTTTCATATGTTTAGAAAATTATTAAAAACAAGAAAACAATAACAGATTTATCAACGTGATATAGAGGCTATCCATTGTTCAATAAAAAAAATAAAAATAAACTTCTATCAGGAGTGGACTTTGAACTCTGGTGTGTGATACCTGTGAGTTGCCCAGCTTGCCCTGACGTCCAGCTGACCTGACGCATTCCTTACAACGAAGAGGCCAATCGGTCAGGTGACGGAAACAGATGACTGATCAAACAAAGATTGTTGTTTGCACACTTTCACACACTAGAAGGCCTCCATTACACTTCTGAGTTCTGATCGATTCGCGCGTTGAACTGATGAAGTGAAACTGATGGCATTACTGTTTATTGCTAAGAGCTTAAGGTCATGAATATGTTAATCCTTGGTGCTTCAATGAAAATAGGCTTGTTCGATGCGGCGGTGCTCAGAACCACCTGGCATATGACATCAAAGTAGGCTACTGCAAGAGCAATTCAAAAGCAAACAGAGCAGTCGACTCTCTCTCGCGGTGCTGACGGCTCTAAATGACGCCGCACGACAGGTATGTTTGAGTCAGAAATAAGCAGAAGCTGCGCAATAGGCAATATTAAATAGGATGTTGTGTACATGAACCTTCCCAGCAAAGTGAATAAACATAACTTATGAACACAAGCAACTAGTCAGTTTGGCAATTAATTTGACTGCAATAGCTGACATGGTTGATTTTTATCTGCGTCTGGTGGGTGTTAATTTCAGACCCTGAATGCAAGATAATAACTCAATATTTCACAAAATGGTTCTACGGACCCCCTGCAAATACGCCACAGATCACTAGGGGTCTGCGTACCCCCGGTTGAGAATCACTGATTTAGAGTATCCTGGAGAGGTGAGGTTTCTGAGTCTCAACATTTCAATACAGGGGTGCCTCAGGGTTCAGTGCTTGGACCGCTGCTCTTTTCCATAAACTACATGACATCCCTAGGTTCTGTCATTCGGAAACATGGCATTTCCTATCACTGCTATGCGGATGATACACAACTCCATTTTTCATTTCAGCCTGACAATCCGATTTTTCCTGCAGCTGAACCTTGCAAAAATAGAACTGCTTGTAACCCAGAGATTCATCACAATATCTACATTGAACTAGGCTCATCAACCATCACACCTTCCAGAATGGCCAGAAACCTGGGAGTGGTAATCGATGATCCGCTAAACTTCACGGATCATGTTGCCAGAACCACCCGGTCCTGTAGATTGATCCTCTACAACATTAGGAAAATTAGACCTTTCCTGTCCGAGCATGCTATGCAAGTCCTAGTCCAGGCTCTTGTCCTGTCCAGACTGGACTATTGCAATGCGCTACTGGCTGGACTCCCAGCTTGCACAACCACACCTCTACAGATGATCCAGAATGCAGCGGCAAGAGTGGTCTTCAATGGACCGAAGAGAGCAAACATCACTCCTCTCTTCATTAAGTTACATTGGCTCCCTATAGTCGCTGGCATCAAATAAAAGCTCTGCTCTTAGCCTACAAGACCACCACTGGTTCGGCACAGTGGAAATATATTGTGGAAATATACTGGTGGAAATTCACTGGATGTGTATTATATAAATGTTATGACTAACTATCGCTTGTCCTTGCATGATAACTATTGCTTGTCCTTGCATGAGAGTTTTTGCCCCCCGTAGCTGTTTTGGTGGCGGAAACAGTTCTTCCTGTTCATCCCTAAATGGAATTGTTATGTTACACTTGTTTTGTCTGCAATATATGCCACGTACACCATTTCTAACCTATTGTATAAATAGAGGGATTGCCCCTCTATTATTTGAGCATTCAGCAATAAACCATCTGTTAATTCACTTGGCTTCTTGTTTTGACTGCTCCGGAGCTCCGCGGAACTTCCTCTCATCTATCCAGACGATCGCACAACACAGACAGAGTAGCACATTTCTTACAGTTCTTGGTGACCCGACGTGATTTCTCCGATCAGGTAAGACATGAGTTTGTTTGACTACCTGATTGGTGAAATCTGTTGTGTGTTTTTGATGTCCGCGACGTGATTTCTCCGATCGGGTAAGACATGAGTTTGTTTGACTACCTGATTGGTGAAATCTGTTGTGTGTTTTGAGTTTTTGATGACCGCGACGTGGTTTTCTCCGATCGGGTAAGACATGAGTTGGTTTGACTACCTGATTGGTGAAATCTGTCGTGTGTTTTGAGCAGGGGGTTCGAGTCCTCCTGCAACCGTTGAGCGAGGGGTTTTGAGTCCCCCCGCAAGAGACATCCTCCCACGGTAGAGTGAGGAGGAGAGCGCGCTTTACACATCTATACACATTAGTTGAGAAACAATTCATTTTAAATCGCTGGATTCTTGAGAAGGTTCCGCACAAATGGGGGGATCATATCCAAAACCCCAAATGGGGGAGTCGCCATTAGATTGGATGGTTCGCTGTAATCAGGCTTTCTACGCCAATCCATGGGTAGATAATTTAGCTGGTTGGACTGAGGGAATAGAGCGATGTCCTACGTTTCCACGAACGGGGAGTTTTGACCCCTACCATTTGGCCAGCGCTTTTCGAATGATTTATAAAGGGGGCTGGGGATCCCGGTTGGGATTATCAGTACATGAAAGATGGTATAGAGCATGGGTAGAAATGAAGAAAGTTTGGGATAACGGACAGGGTATTAGCACACCGGGAAAACTCCTTAAAATGATACCTAAACCACCTAAAGGCAAAGAGGCAGTTAAAATAGAGGCAGAGGCAACGGCAAAATTACAAAAAAAACAATTGCGCGACAGTTATCCAAATTACCACCTCCTTCACCTCCAGAGGTGCATGCTCAGCCACCCCCTCCACCGTTGTACCCCGCGCTGCTTCTTATATGCCGCCCGCGCCCCCGTACTCCATGCTAGGAGCTCGAAAAAAAACTGCGCCCGAACCCCCTATAACACCGGTCCCGGAACCCCCTGGGGTTATGCCTTATGGACCGGAGGGTCCATCAAATGAAGCGTTTATGTGGATAACCAAGAGGCAGAGGCATGTTGAAATACAGCCTCCGTCAGTGGCAGCTTTAAAAGACGTTATCTCCATGCTGCCGGCCTTGGACCAGCCATTGACATTTGTTGATATGTTAATAAAATCAACACGACACCAGCCAAAGAGGACTTGCCCCCTCCGTGGCTGAATGTAGCTATGGTATCACATGGCCCGCTAGCCTCGGGTCTTATGCCTGATCTCGACCTGACTGTTGTCCAGTCTTTCGCCACCCCCAGTGATTTGTCTTTTTGGTCCTCATTCGCTGCTGTACAAGATAACTCGGGTCTCTGGTCTGATCGCGACCAACGCATTTGCATTCCTGAATCGGCCTTACCGTTCCTCGTCCGCGAGTTTCACGGTGTTACACATCGCGGTCGAGAGGGGTACTCGATATCATGCGCCCAATATTCTGCGCGAATAACTTGCCTAAAATCGTGGACGACATTCTCGGGAGATGTCTGGTCTGTGCGAAAAATAATCAGTCAAAAGCGCCAGCGCAGCATCAGCACCTCCCGAGACCTGAGTTGCCTTTCCAAGAATGGCAAATTGACTTTACGCACATGCCTGGCCAAGGGCCCTATAAGTACTTGCTGGTAATGGTGGACAAATTCTCTAAATGGGTAGAGGCGTTCCCGTGTGCTAAAGAAAATGCAAAAACCGTCATAAAACATTTAACACAGGACATAATACCCCGCTATGGTATTCCTTTAAGCATAGATTCGGATAAAGGAACGCCGTTCATGGCTAAGGTCACGCAAGATCTGGCAAAGGAATTAAATCTGACGTGGCGTATGCACATCCCCTATCATCCTCAGTCCTCAGCCTTTGTGGAAACGTGCCAATCGTACAATCAAAGGGAAGTTACGAAAAGCAATGCAGGCTTCAGGAGCTAGAAATTGGCTTGGTGTTCTTCCCATCGTACTGGCCGATTTAAGAATGATGCCACAACCAAATTTGGACGGCCTGTCCCCATATGAGGTTGTTATGGGGCGTCCGTTTCCAATACCATGGCGACATGGAATGATTATGGTGGGGGGTAATGAAATGGTAGAGCACATGTCGGAGTATTCTGCAGGCCCAATACGCACTTTAAACACATACTGGGAGAAGGTGAACAAAACACACCCAGAGATACCTTCAGATAATACACCCATTGAAGTTGGGCAAAAGGTCTTGGTAAAAAAGCTAAAAGCCCCTGGTAATATGCTGGTAGAGGCACTGTACGATGGACCTGCAGAAGTGCTGGCTATAACTCGTACCTCTGTATTAACTGATCTTTTTCCACAGTGGATACACGCTACGCGACTCAAGAATCTGAAATAATCTGTATGAATATGATCTAATACTTTTTGTTTTGCAGAAAATGCTCCAACTAATCCTCCTCTCCTGCCTCGTAGCTGCATGCGCTACGGGGGTGAGAGGTGCCGAAGTGCATGCTAACACATTCTGGCAGTATGCAAACTGGACCGCCCGACAGTCAACCAATGATTCTTGTGGTCTGCCAGGAGATGTTCACTTCAGCGGTCACAGTTTCGTTAGGTGCCCTCCCATATGCCCCTTGTAATCACTGTGTATTGTAATTGTATGAGAATAATGAATTTGTGTGGGGACCTGTGTGTGCTGACCCTGTTCAGGGACCATCATATTGTCCAAATAATAATCAGCGAGCAAATAGCTCGGCCAGACATAAGGTTACTGATGTAAAAATTATGATGTGATCCCTAAAGGGTATGTATTTCCTTATTGTTTTAATGGAACAAGGGGAGCGAAGGTACCAGGCATAACTGCTAATCATTGTAATATAATCTCCACAGGACAGCCCTTGGCCCATTGCCCCCGATTTATCTCCGGGTCTTGTCAACGCAATACCACAGCCTGTAGTCCGGGGGTAATTTCACTTTTCATCACAACGTTTCCCTATGTTTTACCCCAAATAACCCCTCCTGTACTAGCACGAATACGTCATGTGATCTACCCTGGCCCGCGGATGGGGCCCGGCTGATGGACGACTGGTACTGGTATTGTGGAGGAGAGTGTCAATAAACTTTCGGAAAGAACTGGACTGGACTCTGTGCACCCGTACAACTCAAACATCGTGTCACTCTTATGCATTTGAACATCGGTCGGCTCGGCTCCGACGTAATGCGTCAGTGCAGTGCCGGAGGAGCACCAGCTACGATCGCACTGGTCCAGGTTTTGGGAATCTATGGTTCCAGCGTACGGCACTGCCGATCTGATGAGCCAACAGAACATTTTACATCACAGACTTGCCTCCTTCACAAACAGTACCACAGCCGCGATGCACGGGGTAAAGAAAGAACTGAATGCACTACGACAGGTGGCCATGCAAAACCGACTGGCCCTGGATATGTTGTTGGCCGAAAAAGGTGGTGTGTGTGCAGTAGTAGGGGATCAATGTTGCACATATGTGCCGGCAGAGGACGAGGGTGATGGGTCAATAGCTGTGGCTGTGAAAACCATGAATGACGTTTCAGTCAGTTTAAGGGAAGATGAGTTACGTAATAAAACAAAGAATTGGAATTGGGGACTCTTGTCCAGCCTGTTTGGGTTATTCGCTCCCTATGTTTCCATGTTAGTACCGGTACTTATTATTTTTTCTTTTTATGTTTGTTTGGTCCTTGCCTGATGAGATGTGTAATGACTCGTGTTTATTCTATGGTGCATGTCCTTACTCATCCCCCTACCTATCAACCTTTGTCTAATAAAGATAATGATAAGGTGTACGTGAATATGAAGATGTGAAAACTAGTTATGATGATGTGGATTAAAATTGATTATGCTTTCATGTAAAGCATAAAAGAGGGGATTGTGGAAATATATTGTGGAAATATACTGGTGGAAATTCACTGGATGTGTATTATATAAATGTTATGACTAACTATCGCTTGTCCTTGCATGATAACTATTGCTTGTCCTTGCATGAGAGTTTTTGCCCCCCGTAGCTGTTTTGGTGGCGGAAACAGTTCTTCCTGTTCATCCCTAAATGGAATTGTTATGTTACACTTGTTTTGTCTGCAATATATGCCACGTACACCATTTCTAACCTATTGTATAAATAGAGGGATTGCCCCTCTATTATTTGAGCATTCAGCAATAAACCATCTGTTAATTCACTTGGCTTCTTGTTTTTGACTGCTCCGGAGCTCCGCGGAACTTCTCATCTATCCAGACGATCGCACAACACAGACAGAGTAGCACATTTCTTACACCCATATCTTCACTCGCTAATACAGACTGATGTAACCGCCAGATCCCTACACTCTGCAAACGAACGACGTCTGGCAGAATAAACAAAACATTGTGGCACTGCCCTTTCAAGGGCAGAGGGAAGCATAAAGCCAAAGAGAGTGCACAGTTACAGCTAGGGTTGGGAATCGAAAATCAATTCCAATTTGGTATCGAAAGGTTAGGAATTGGCTTGAAATCGAAAAGAAAAGGAAAATTTCAATTCCTCTTACCAAGATTTTGGGAATTGTGCATGTGAAAACTTATCTCACAATAAAGCCCTAAGGAAAATTAACCATATTTTACTTTAGTAAACATAGTTTAACTATAGTATTTGCAGTAAAACACAGTAACCACATATTTACCATAGTTTAACTATAGTAACTACAGTTTAACCATGATGTATTCAAACTATGGTAACACAAATTGTAAAACAAATCTGAAAAAACATGGTTACTATGTGTATATGTAAACACAACAGTGTGTTTTTGCAAACCAGTCAAAAAGCACGCTAAATGACCATCCAGGTTGATATCTAACTGTGGAATCGAAACTGGGAATCGGAATCATTAAGGGGATTCGCTAAAATTCAAATGATACCCAACAATTTGAAACTAGCTAAAGCAAGCATGATGAAACAGAACTCACCTTGCAGTGCAGTGTTGCTGTTGTGAAGGGCGGGTTTGGGAGGGGGCACTGGAGGCTGTTTAGGGGCAGCAGGGGCCGGAGAGGTGAAGTGGGCAGGCACGCTGGGTGGGGTGTCATGGCCCCCCGGTGGTGCTGATGTAACAGCAATGCTGCGGGAATCGTCTAAGTTTAAAGACACAGTCCGGGGGGGTGGCTTAGCAATGGGGGGAGCAGAGGAGGAGGATGATGACGAAGATGACGATGATTTAGAGGACGATGATGAGGATGGGGTTTGAGCAGGCTCAGAGGAGGAGTAAGCAGCCATGAGCCACTTGGGTGGGAGGATGGCCTGTTTAGTCGGTGGCTGTGGCTCTCGGGTGGAGGTAAATCCAGGCTTGGGCTCAGGAGCAAACCGCATACCCACCGATCCTAACAGTGAGCACAAGACACATGCACAAACACACAAAATGACAAAACGCATGAGGTAAAGGTAGATCAAGCATAAGGTAAGCATTTGATAATATTAAAAGCATTTGATCTTTTGATTAATACATCCTGCAAGTGTCATATCTTAAAAAGTCATTGTCATCAATAATGACAGCATGTATGTTATTGTGCACCGGAAAAAAACAAATGCAAAATGACTGGATATGTGACGTCACAAGGGATTTTCATTTTTATATGACCTCCCTACCTTGCAACAGCAAGATAACAACACTTACTATTTTACATAATCGCAACATTGGCTCCTCAGCTGGGGAGCAATTGAATCTGAAGTAGGTCTTGTTTACATTCCCCATAAGTTTTAATACCAGTAAGATTGCGATGCGAGACAAACATTGTGCTCTTCCTGGCTCTTTGAGGACAATCAAGAGACTCGTACACAACTATTACAATAGATAGAAACATTCAGTTCTGCCATCAAAGTCAACACCATTCATTTAAAGTCATGTGGGTGTAAACCTCTGAAAATGGTTTTGGTGTAAAAAAATATATATGTAATTCCCTGAAAAACATTTATGTATTTTTAAATCTTCTGAAGGACATTAGTAAATGAAAAAATACGATGAATAAATGAAACTAACAATTTACACCAAAACCCTTTTACACCCACCTGACTTTAAATGAATGGTGTTGACCTTTTGGAAAGCACTGAATGTTTCTATCTATTGATATGTAGATCATGTTTGGTGTCTATGAGCTGCATTTGTGATTTCCTTAATGCTAATGTTTGTTGTGTTTTGGTCACTCTTTTCATATTAGTTTTATTAAACTCTTAGAAGTTTTCTTAGTGAACATCCAATCAGCTTCCACATGCAAAACACCATGTTGGAAGACAAAGATTAACTTTCCTCATCGAATCCCCTACACTGACATGATTCAGCTAATCTTCCATGAATGGTGAACATATATTGGAGTTTTACCTGTTCGTGCTCTTGATTCATCCTCATTGGGTGTGTATCGTGGCAGCGTGCTGCTCTGGATGGCTTCAGAAACTGGTCGGACATTCAGTCTGATGTCAGATGAGCTCTTCTGAAGACTGGGAAGCATGTTCAACTCTGACTGAGGCCGGACTAACTTTCCATCAGACACTTGTTTCACAGGCTCCGGTCTCCTGGCATCTTTTCTCTCCCTTTCATTACGTTTTTCCTGTTCCTCTCTTCTATCCCGGTCTTCTCTCAAAACTCGTTCTTCTCTCTCTCGGTCATTCCATCTTTCACGGTCTTCCTTCCTTTCTATTAGCCGCTTCATATCCCTGTTTTCTCTAAAGTCCTTCTCTTCCCGCTTCTCGGGGTCATTCCTTCCCTCTCTTTCCTGTTCATCTCGCTCGCCGCCTCTTCCATGACTGTCATCTTTATCTGGCCTCAAATCCTTCCTCGGTCTCTCCCGTCTGTCTCGGTCTTCCCTGTGTCCTTCCCTGTCAACTTTTTTATCTCGTTTATCTTTCCCCTTACTTCCTTTGTCCTCCTTTTCCTCCTTTCGATACCTTCTCTCATCATGTCCATGTCTCTCTGTCTGTAATGGTAATGCTTGTTTCTCCATGTCTGACGACAGATGGCTGCGGCGGTCCACATCAGGCAGTAACCGGGTTCGAGCATCCACATCCAAAGGCTGTCGGTTCCGGCTAACATCGGAGGGCACTCGGCTGCGCCGCTCGGGTTCAAGTCCGAGGCTGTTTCTCTGTTCTTCTGCTGGCGGCCGAGACGGTCCCTTAACATCTGATGCCGTATCCATCCTGTGGTCTCCAGTCACTACAGCAGTGTGGCCATTCTTCACCAAAGGACCTTTAGAGTGACTCACGTCGTCACCCTCTAAAATAAAAACATTCAGAATATAATAGATGAGTTTCTTTAAGCTTCAGTCAAAAGCATAATCCAAAAGTGAAGTTTACAATCCTCCATTCGTACTGTTCATCTTTTACTACACACAATTTCAGCATTTATCTGATATCACTTATCTTATAATTTATAAACTCTGTTTCATTAAGTTTAGCATATACATAGAAGTTTAGCATCACTATTACTATCCTGCGGGATTATTAGTGGTGCTTGCGAAGCAATAGTGGTGGTCACTATTATATCTTGCATACTACTAGTTCTTCTGGACTAAACTTTGGTGCATAACTCTCGCACCGTTTGTCTTCGACCCATGAATGAGGACTTACATCGCGCGGCGTATTGAGAAGTGTGCTATGACTTTTATAAGCGATCGGGCGTACGGTGTTCGTAGGGCAGGCGAAATATCCCATAGACTTTCGCTCCAATCGAGGATTTCACAGAAACGTGTGGTTTCCCATGTTTGAAGAGGCTGGCAGGCTCTGTAAAAACATACCTCTGAATGAGGTGCAAGTTGAACCCCTGGGACAAAAGCGACACCTGAAATTGCCCCATAGATTTATCAGTGTTTCCCACAGGATTTTAAGAGACTTCACATTTGTGACGGCTGGACGACATCACATACTATTCAGCCTAATTGTGACATCACATCGTGTTTGCGTTTGTACTAGTGTTAGCACTTGATATCCGTTTTGGTTCTACTCTCGGATCTGTCATATTATACTGTATTTTACAACTGAATACCACCAGCAGCCACTTTAATTGCTGCTAAAATCCGATTTATAAACGTGGATAATAAGAACACTAACGGAAGCAATAGGTGTCTACTACGGATGTGCGATACTAATTGACTAGTCGTTTAAACGGTAAGCTTCTACTCGTCGACATTGAAAACAACAGTCGATTACACAAAATGTTATAATTTAAACGACTTCCATTTTAATGTTTTGTTTAAAAAATGTTTCAATCACTTACTAAAACAAAATGTTTGATAAAATAATTATTAATGGTCTTAAAAAGTGTATCAAGAAAGAAATGTTTAAATATAAGGTCCGATCTAGCATGCGTTTCCATTGTGCCAATTGCAGCACGCTCAGAAATGACCACTTGAAAGAGGAGTTGTGGGGCTGCGCAAACTATTTCATATCAAAGTGGCATAATAATAATTTCACTGGAGCCATGCGTAACCATATTGTATCGTGTTATTTTGGCGCGATGCGGAAAATGCGGACGGAAGCGCGGAATGCAGGCATCAGTTATGTTAACAATTACTTATTAAATATGAACATATTGATAATTATTACTATGCATGAAAGACGGATTTATGTTATTTGATGTCAGAATGAGCTGTAAATGCGGTGAATGCATCTTGAGTACACTCAATAAAACTGAGATGAGAATGTCTCAGCTTATAGATTCACAGAACTTTGAAATTTCTTTGATTATAATGTTTATCACAAAAAAGCAATTGAATAAACATGATCGCTTCGCACTGTTATCTGTGTGTCCATGCTGAGTTTGCGCAGATTCCTCAGACGGAGTAATTGTTCACAAACATTGAGCCGACTTTCATCCGAGCATAACGCTTGCATTTCCTCAACAAGAACATGTAAAACAATATTAACATCATAATCACATGCAGACTCAAGTGTTTAGCCTATGTATGTTCCTTAAATTAGCTCATTTGGGCAGTATGCGTTAGGGCTGCAGCTATCGATTATTTTAGTAATCAAGTATTCTACCGATTTTTCCATCGATTAATCGGGTATTCGGATAATAAATACTTTTTCTTTATTTAAGAGCAATACTAAATATACAAGAGAAAATAAGACAGGTCTCTTTAAATGAACAACTAATTCATTTCCTTTTTAGAAAAAAAAAAATGTAATGCTGAAATTGCATACATTAATATCTGTGAAAAAGTTCATCAATTTAAGACATTACATTACATTTTAAATATAATATGGCAATGTAATACAAATGTATAAATAAGAAACATTAATAAAAATAGTAAGAATCATTTCAAAGGTAAACAACTAACTTCAGCTTATATGCATGATGCATTTAGTTTATCTAAATTAGTTTTAGTTTCCTTTTTTTTTACTATTAAATAGTAATATATTTGTCCACATAAACTTAACCAGACTTGGTTTTTTCAGACTTTTTAATTTGGCAGGGTGTCGGAAGACGCTTATTTTTTAGTATGTCTGTCTCTTCACTCAAACAATAAAATGTCCGTGAAATAAACTCTCAAAGCGACTCTGGAGATGAAGTTCATGTGTTCATGTCCTCATAAAGCGCAGACGCATTCTTGAGCATCACGCGTGTAGCACGTTAAACTGTGCAGTTCATTCACTCAGACAAGCAGAACAACCAGATGGGAAACAAGTTTCACTCGCAAAATCGACTAAAACCAAGTAAAATAGCAGTTCACCATTTCAATAAGCTATCACGTATCTTTCAGCATGAGAAATACGTGTGAGCAGACTAAAATGCGCGTGTCTCACGGTGAATGCTTGAGATCCCTGTAACATGTATAAACTGTTTCAAAGCATCATAATGTTAATGTAATAACTTCATATATAATCGATCATAATTGTGAGTTTTTGTGAATTACATACTTTTATTTAACTAAAGTTTTGACAGATTAATTAAAAATGTCACACCATTACAGGCACGCAATGAATCTCGGGATAGCCAAAGCTGTGAAGGTTACATTCGTTCTATCCTTAAAAACCTGTGGAAATAAGGTCGCATTTTGGGGTACATTTCTGTAGTAAGTTTTGTCTGTTTGTGAAGGCAATGCAGGCAGCCGTGTAGTGCAACTCAGTTTTCTTAAAGGGATAGCAGAGAGCAATGATTTAAATTAGGTTTGTTAAACAAGAGAGAGATGCGAAATATGAAGAGCGGAGGATCGCGAGGACCAGAATTGGCCACTTGGTTACATTTTCCAAGGAATGAAAACAAAATAATATAAGTGTTCGGATTAGCACGTTGTGTAGAATACATATAAGGTCAGAAATATAAAAAATAAACTCGTACCATTGTCAGGATTGTCTTTTAGTAACCCTCGCACTATCAGCTCCTCCTTGGGCTTTCTCACTGACAGCTTCCTCTCCAGCACTAATGATTCAGAAAGGAGGAAGACACACGTTAGCCTAATTCAGAGTATTTGTGTGAGTTCCTTTAACACTTGGTGGTCATCTCAAACACTCTGACCGACAGATCATCAAATAATGTTCTTGACAGTCTTAACCAGTCTTACAGCATAGCTAGACAAAGTGATGCGATCTGGGAATACCCATCACATGTTGAAATTTGACATATAATAGGGTTTACTAGCTGCTTTAAAGCCCTTTCCAAATGCGTTTATATTTTATCTTGTATTAGGTCTGCTCGATTATGACAAAAATCTTAATCACGATTATTTTGACCAATATTGAGATTCCGATTATTTATCACGATTACTCATTAACTTTTAAAAACCATAGAAAATAAAAAAAACATGGCTTTTAAACTGTGAATTAAACTGATAAAGAAATGTAAAGAAATAGCACAGCTGAACCACTGTAAAGGGAGGGGGTGCGCTCTGGATTTATCTTTTATCGTTTTACCTCGATTAGTTTGTTTTTGTTGAAGGCCAAAATTGACGGTTTCGATTATTTTCGATTAATTCCACAGCCCTATCTGGTATTAAACAAAAGTTATAGTTATCTGAAGTCGGATGATCTTCAGGAACAGAATTGTGATTATATTGTGACAATAGTCAATTATCACAAGTCCATTTACTGTGATAAATAATCCTTGTAATCACTGTACATGTTGCAAAAGATACAAAATGGTCAATCTGACCCCAAGGAACACACAACACTTAGAAACATTCCAATATTAAATGTGTTTGTTATGACATTCAATGCATTTTGCTTATTTTACTCATTTTCTGTTTGTATAAGAGCCTATTATAAGTTACATACTCTATTAACAATTTAAAGGGCCACAAATGTAGCCCTTTTACAAAATGTAATAAAATGTAATAATAAGGGCTGTCAAAAGATTAGTCACGATTAATCGCATCCAGAATAAAAGTTTGTGTTTACATAATATATGTCTATGTACTGTGCATATTAATTATGTTTTTATAAATACAAACACATACACATGTATACATATTTAGCAAATATTTACATGTATTTATTTATATTTACCAACAATTTAAATTATATATAAATGTTTAATCATTTTTTTATTTTTCTTAAATATATGCATGGATGTGTATGTGTTAATAAATACAAAATGATTACACAGCACACAGATATATCTTATGTAAACACAAACTTTTATTCTGGATGCGAAGAAATAATCTGGTTAGTTCTTAACAGTGTTGTTTTTTTTTGTTATGAATCAAACACATACCGTCTGATGTTTCCTTGAACTTATCACTGATTGAAGATCTGCCCTTGGAGAACTTGGCCCAAGAATTTCCTTGGATCCCATCACTGTCTGGCATACTATTATCGATTTCATATCAAAAGATAAAGAATGAGGTCAACAACATACAAAAACCGACAATGTCACATTAAACAATTTTTTTTTCCGAATGACGTCAAATAAAAATTCACTTATACAAACAAAGAAGTGAATAAGCCAATGATAGAGCAATTTTGTTTACATTTTGACACACAAACCAAAGATAAAACATTTTCTGATGTGCAATATAGTATTGTTGAGCTTGACAAAATACAAAATGGCTTTAACAATAAAAAACCTAATTTCCAACAGCAGGGCATAGATCAAGAAGTTTAAATGGTCTGGATATGTTGAAAATCTGCTTGAAACAGGACGTGTGTCTATATTGTCTCAATGTACATCGAAGTGGCAAGAATCTGAGTGGACAAAAACTCTTCAAAGAGCACAGATGGAGATTGCAGTAATCAGTTGAATTTTGGGGTCAAAAAACGTTTAATAAAAATAAAGGAAAACTGCACCGCCATCACCACAAGTTGTTTGGGACACTGTTCAAGAAACAAATCTTCCGCTCTCGTGCAAAAACAAACTCCACCATATTAATCTGCCATACTGGAACTTCCACCAGGACTGGGTTCTATGGCCATATGAAATGAAAAAGAGTATTTTTGGCAGCAATAACACAAGATAGGTTTGGTGCACACAGGGATAAAACCACTAAAGAATTTTAAATCTTATTTGATGCTGTTTCACGTAATCAGTAATGAAGTAGTGAAAAGAATACTTAAATAAATTGTTTCTGCAATAACTGGTTGGGAATATTAATCATATACTAGTGGTACGCATACCACAGTTTGACACCCGTTTCATATCATCATGTTCAAAATTCTGTCATCATTTATTGACCCTCAAGTTGTTCCAAACCTGTATACATTTCTTTGTTCTGTTGAACACAAAAGAATGATATTCGGAAAAATGTTAGCACAAAGAAAGATATTTGGACAAATGTTAGCAACTAACATTCCTGGGACATCACAGACCACCATAGTCGGAAAACATATTAACTATATTCTCTTTTTTTTGTTCTGTTGAACACAAAATGAAATATTTTGAGGAATTTAGGAATGCAAGTAGTTCCAGGGCACCTCTGACTAGCATTATGGTGGTCAATGATGTCCCAGAAATGTCAGATGCTAACATTTTTCTAAATATCTTTCTTTGTTTTCAGCAGAACAAAGAAATTGATACAGGTTTGGAACAACATTAGTGGAAATGGAGACATTCATGAACATTTTTTTATTTTTTGGTTGAGTATACCGTTAGGTCTGGTAAGCGATTTCGGAGAGTCTACCATTAGCAAGCCATCTTTTAACAGACATTCTCAACCTGTTTTGCACCTTCAGAGCGCTCTCAAAAGCCATGCAGCATCCAATACACAGGAACTTGCTGATGATGGAAAGTCTCCTGGTTCAATCTTATCCCGTTTTTGAGGAACGAGAGTTAAAATTGCTGTAACTACAAAATCCAAGCTAAAACCAAGGCAAACCGAAAATAAGACGACTCTTAATCTTGAAGCTTACTTTCGAGCAATTTTAACATTCCCAACGAGCAAACATCAATAAAATGTTTAAAGTTATTTCAAACAATTAACATGTAGTAAGAAACACAAGAGGAAAGCTGGATGAACACATTTAGTTTGTAGATACTGGACTTTGCTTTTACAATAGTGTTTTAGTTGTGAAGGGTCTTCCAAAGGCAGAGGGCAGTATCTGCATTTTGCTGGTCAAAGGTCACATCAGTGGTCATGGTTTTTATCTATAAAAATGTCTTCCTAATATAAGGCATTACATAAATGCATTACCACTAACCTACCCACAACACGTTTGACTGGCTGGTGTAAAAACTTTAAAGGCATTTTTCTCAGTTTCAGTGTTTGCGTAGTTACTGCACTTTGCCTTTGTAGGGCAGTATAAAGATATCATAAAATGCATTTTATGATCCCATTAAAGAATGTAACACATAGAGAGACCGTGAAAACGATTAGATTGTCAACTGATTGAGAATGTACAAATCCACAATCACCACATTCCATCAGCATACATTCCCCCCACCTGCCCATGCCTGTCTACTTCCTGTTAATTAGTCTGTAACACTTACACACTGCTGATCATTTACGATACGTACAGTTGGTATCGTACACACACAAAGTCCATTGTCATCCAGCGCACAGCAACTACAAGCAAAAAAGGTTTGATATGCCTTGTATATGTACAGTTTTACTGTTTAAAAGAAGAGAAACAACTGTACTACTATATAGTTAATATGGTGACGTCACTGCAACTTTTTAACAATGTAAAAAAAAACTAAACAGAGTACCACCTTCATACCTCCCAACCTCTGCTCAGGTTGCGACGTACCTGTTATGTAGGCAGGGTTTGGGTATAAGGTGTGAGTGAGCGCACCCTGCCCCATACTTCTGCTCTGCCCTCCTGGGTCCCGTCCTCTGCCTGTTCCAGGGCCAGTGGCAGGGAGGGCCAAACACAGTTACACTATTCTCAGCAAGCCAGTACTCCCGCTTTGTAACTCTAAACTGTTCAACTCAAATTCAAGTCCCTCCTTCTTTACGTTACATTTCTCCTCTACTCTGTTTGGTCTCTCTTGCTTACTCAAAAGGTCAGAAAAGTCCCTCCCTATCACAAGCCATGAATATATAAATAAGGTAGGCTGCTCATCTGAAATATGACAGCTGACCAGGTCCAAAGTCATGAAACACTTTTTCACAATCAAAGGAGGGAACCACAGAGTATGCGTGAATGTGTGTTTGTAAATGCTGTATAACATATCTTGAAGAGAGTCTTGGGGTTCCAAGACCAATTTTCTGATAAGCCTTAGATGGTGTGGTGTAATCTGAGAGCCGTGTGCAATATGAGCTGGGGCGAGATGGAACTCTTGACTGGCAGGATGTGACTTCATATGGCCTAAAATTACACAGAGGGTGGCAGATACCAAGGTTGTGGATAGGTTTATTTAAAAACAAATGGCCCCAATATGTGCGTGGGAGTAAAATAAAGACCTATCATTTTAAACATGACTTCATCCACCCATGGGAAATATGAGCAAAGAAGGATGTAAAAATGAATCTGGACTGTAAATCGTGTTGATCTTTTTATACAGTAAAATGTGTCATTAACTCAGAATGCACACTCTGGTAGCAGTTGCATGTGTCCATATTCATATCATTGCGTGTGTCCACGTGAAAACATAGGTTGATTTTTTTATTATAAGTGTTAGTTTCTTCCTAAATATGTACGATGCTGTGCATATTAAGGGGAATTTTAAAAAGTGCTTTTACTCACGTACTAACTTACTCCATAATATGTTACATCCTACTTTAGCGGGCCTGTTGAAACTTGCGTATCTCACATGAATTACCTCATTATTTGTACATACAGAGATCACCCTAACTGGATATTCCACCACACCTTGGTAGCGATGCTTTCAGGAATATTTTTACAGATAAAATCGAAAACATATTGACAAAATAGTACAAATTCAACCTCCAAGTCTGCTCTATGAAATAGTATCAACCATCGGTTTTACACCCATAGGACAGGAGGAATTACTTATAGCGTTGCTGCCTGCTGTAATAGAGGCCATTTAAAATATGAACTCGTCAATAAGCCTAGGCCATGTCCCAGGACCCTTTATACTAGCCGTTATTGAGCCCCTTATCAAGAAACTGAACTTTGATCCCAGCGAGCTAGGAAACTATCGACCGATTTAAATCTTCCATATCTGTCGAAAATACTACAAAAAGTTGTGTCCACACAGTCGTGCTCTTTTTTACAAATAATGACAAGCACAATAAATTTCAGTCGGGCTTTAGGCCACATCACAGCATAGAAACTGTGCTCATTAAAATGACAAATGACCTGCTTTTAGCATCAGACCACAGCTGTATCTCACTATGGGTACTGCTCGACCTCAGTGCCGCATTCAATACTGTTGACCATACCATACTCTTAGATCGCTTACAGAATTATGCCGCGGTCAGACTACACATGCGAAATTCATTCGGACAGTGCTGCAAAAAAGGCAGGAGCAGGATATCCTCCATCTTTCAGATTAATGTACCGAGAGGTCAGGTTTTGTGATGTTTTTATGTTCTATTGGTCTCACACACACACACGACGTGAATTTGCATGCATGGTTGACAAAATGTTTATATGCTTTCCTACTCGTAAGTCGCTTTGGATAAAAGCGTCTGCCAAATGAATAAATGTAATGTAATTAGGGATGCACCGATATGTACATTTTGTATATAAGATAATTCTTTAACATTGGAAGCCGATAACCGATATATTGGCCAATATACATTCTCTAAATATTAATATAAAATTCCCTAAGACTGGAACAAAAGGCAAAAAGTGGACCGCGGCTTTTATGTGAAAACATTCCCAGCGGAAAACAAGGTAACCATTAGTTTTTTACCCTGAATCATGTACCAAGCCAACTTTATACTAGTTAACGATTCTTTAACCTTCAAACATTTCTGGTATATTTAATAAACAAATGATAGATGTTCTTCCAGAAAAAAAGTTTTCAATAGCCACATGTCTAACAGGTCTCAAGACAGAAAGCACTCAGACAGCAGTCCGATTCAAACAAAATGCTTTTGTTCCTATAATAAACACATTCATAAATACTGTATCTACACACTGTATCTATCTACATCAGCAAAGTTTTGATTATAGCAGTGAGTGAATGATCAGGACAGAAAGACAGCACTGTACTATATTTTAACTGCGAGTAGCGTGCAGATGAAGAAGTTTAACCAGAGGAAATGATTTAGGATTTATGGACTTTAATATATCGGCATAAAATTTATTATCGGCTGATACCGATAACATAAAAAATGAAAAATTTTCGGCCGATACCGATATGGCCGATAATTTATCGTGCATCCCAATTTTTTTTTCTAAATGTGCATTACAATTAAGGCAGAAATGCTGATAAATGCTTTCTCATGCTGATAAATAAGTGATAGCTTATTGAAATTGTAAACTGCCATTTTACTTAGTTTTAGTCTATTTTGCGAGTGAAATTTGTTTTCCGGCTGCATTGAGTCCATAAAACTAGATCCGAATCCTGTTATTTACACATGCCATCTGGCTGTTCTGCGTGTCTGAGTGAATGAACTGCACAGTTTAACATGCTACACGCGTGATGCTCATGAATTTGTCTGCGTCAGCGCTATATGAGGACATGAACTTCATCTCCAGAGTCGCTCTGAGAGTCTATTTCACGAACATTTTATTGTTTAAGTGAAGAAACAGACATACTAAAAAATAAGCGTCTTTCGACAACCTGCCAAAATAAAAGTCCGGTTAACTCTGTATTTTATGTGGACAAATATATTACTATTTAAAAGTTAAAAAAAAAGAAACAAACTCATTTAGATAAACTAAATGCATCATGCATTAGCTGAAGTTAGTTGTTTAACTTTGAAATTATTCTTTCTACTTTTATTCATGTTTCTAATTTATTTTCTAATTTTATAAATTTATTTTATTTTGAATGTAATATGGCAATGTAATCTATTAAATGGGTTAACTTCACACAGATATTAATGTATGCAATTTAAGCAATAAAATGCTTTTTTTCTAAAAAGGAAACAAATTAGTTCATTTAAAGAGACCTGTCTTATTTTCTCTTGTATATTTAGTATTGCTCTTTAATAAAGAAAATGTATTTATTATCTGAATACCCGATTAATCGATGGAAAAATAAGTAGAATACTCGATTACTAAAATAATTGATAGCTGCAGCCCTAATTACAATGGTTCAGATCTTACTTATCGACTGTTATCATTTTGTTCATCTAATTTAAAGGGGAGAATTTTTTCTACTTTTACACAAGTGTAATATAAATCTTAGGGGTCCACAGAATGCGTCTATGAAGTTTAGCTCAAAACTCACCACAGACCTTTTATTACACTATGCCCTAAATGCCAAGTTTTGCATGTGAGGACAAGGTGCCCGGACATGCCTGTTCCCAGGGGCACCGCCTACACACGATTTTTTCTGCGTCCTCCGCAGTTTCCCGGGATGCAGGAATCCAAAATATGTGTTTGGCGCTTTATGTGAATCTACGTGTGCCGTGCATCATGTCAAAATACGTGCCTCATGCAGACATGCCGATTGGGTTTATGATAAAAGAGACTCTTGGGTTTGCTAGATGCTCGCTTAGTCTAGTGTGTAATCAGAGTTAAGTGAGTGTCTTGTGAGCAGAGGCGGACGAAGTACACAACTTCCTTACTTGAGTGAAAATAAAGATACTACTGGTCAAACATTACTCCACTACAAGTCAAATTTGTAAAGACAGATTCTTGAGTACTTTTAAAAGCACGTACATCTGTCCTTTTACTCAAGTATCAAAAGTAAATTTCCTTTATGTCAGTGGTGCATTGATTTACTGTCGTACACCATACGCCTCTGAAGCGACCTACTGAATACACTTATAATACACTTACTGAGTAGCTCACAGTATCAGTGGTATTAAGAGCTTCATATGTTTAGTTAGATATAATCCTTTATGATCATTTAGCCTAATTATCCTCATTAGCCCCCTGCGCTTTTGTTTTTTTGTATATTCCCTTTACCGGGTTTAGCAGCAATTTACCAGTAAGTAGTAAGGTTCTTGCTTATCGTAATGTGTAGAAGCCATGTGTTTGTTGGATTTATTACCATTTGTATTACCACAGTTTAAATACAAACATAAACTATAGCTACTTCAATGAAACTATGGTAAATGTTTATGTACTGTGGTTTTACTAAAAATAGTTAGTTGGAGTATGGTTACTATATAGAGAAAATGGTAAATGGTAACACTTTAGTATAGGGACCAATTCTGACTAGTTTCCTATTTTTAGCATATTGGTTGTTTATTAGTACTTCTAAAGCACATATTCAACATGACCATATTCTACTTCCTATCTCATAATCCTACCCAATACCTAATACTAACAACTACCTTACTAACTATTAATAAGCAACAAAAGTCATAGTTAATGGTTTATTAATACCGAGAATTGGACCTTAAAATAAAGTGTGACAAAGATTATATTAAATTCCTCTTTGTAGTTGTTATGGGTTTTATTCCAATAGGATTTACAATCCCACCAATATAATCCATCACACACAAGTAGAAAACAATTATCTATACAACACAATTCCCATTATAACAATTAAATCCAATAAAATTTCTGTTGTATTTTGGGCAGGGTTCTATGTTTATATTTCAGCAGGAATACTTAAACTATAGTTACTTCAGTAAAAACATCATTCATTTTCCAAACGGCTTTAAATGATAAGCAGCAGATCATAAATGAACACACGATCGTCATAGTGACAGCACATAGATCGCCTGCACTAGGTTATTTGCATGAGTCGATCTGATTGGCTGACGTCTGCGTTGGCGCTTGAAAAGTTGAGAAATGTTCAACTTCTTGCCACAAGCAACGCCAATGAAGCGACGCTGACGGACCCACAATTCAGTTCGGCAACGCATGACGTCTCCCAATTCAAAGTAAATGAGAGGCGTTGACGCTGATGCTCCGTGTGAATCCAGCGTAAGAGTTTACCTCAGGCGCATTTAACTTTGGCAACAAGCCGTCAAAATAAAAGTCCAGTTAACCACATGACAAAACTGCTACTCAAAATGTTCAAAACTATTCATTAAATGTAAGTAGACTTAAAACATTTAAAGAAAAAAACATAAGATGCAAGACACACATTAACATAAAAGGTGAATAAACTCAGCAAAAGTACCAAAGGGATTCAGTAACTGCTGCACTGACACTACAGTAACAACTTTTCCGCCTCTTTCCCGTCAGCAACAACAACACTACAGCGGGAATAGACACGCCTTCTTTCTTTGAGTATACATTTTGGGCAGTGTTCTTCAACGCTTCTCACGAACTGACGTAGAAAAGTGGGGGCGTGTTTTAACGCCGCGTTTTAGGCGGGTTTGGGTGAGCCTCCGCTTTCAAATAAAAAAAAATTCGGTTTGAGACTTTAATTTTTGCAATTTTACGCCTCTAACATATGCATGAACAACTTGTTACACACCAAAGATACAGGAAATCGCTTTATATGACTCTTTTAAACTAAAAAAATGAATAACATTTCAGTTCACGTCTCTGCTCCACAAAAGCTGACTGTTCTCTCAGAAGGTGAGCTCGTGGCAGGGATGCACAGACACAGCTTGACAAGTTGTCATCAGTTTGTCATCAGAATACGTGCAATCCCTGGGATCGAACCCATGACCTTGGCATTACTAGCGCCATGCTCTAACCACTGAGCAACAGGAAAGCTGACATTCTAAAATGCTTCCACACACTGCCGACATGTTTGCTGCATTTATAAAGCGTGCGCATCACTATCTGCTCTCTCCGCTGGTTGCTGCTTGTTCGCCTCATCAAAAACACATGGTTTGGTCAAATGTATTAGGCCATTTCACTTATACATTAACTTATTAAATTCGGTTGCCCTTGTGTGTTCATTTATGGTAGGCACGCTGTTCACGACACACCAGAAACATTACTGTTAATGGGGAGAATCTTTCCCCACAACACACAAGCACATCTGACAACATTGTTTTCGTCCGGCTTAAGTCAAGTGTGAAATGTTTTCAGGGAAAACAAAGAGACTTGAATGGGCGGTTTGCTCTTTCGATTTGTCTGAATCTACTCGTGTGGGCGAAGACTAGGAACCAGGTGAAGCCAACAAGCAAACCAAAACTGAACGAATGAACGTCTCAACACGAAAAGTTGTCTTTCAGCCAATCAGTGTACAAAATAAATAGTGCTAAATGATGCCATTTCTAAACCTAGAACCAACACCCAAGGCTATGTGTGAGGCTAGGACTACAGTATTAACTCAACTTGCTTATAGTTATCAGAGAACGGCACTTGAAAAGGTAGAACAGTAAACACTTTCTAGCCTATTTCACTTTGAAATTTAGACATTATGAAGTGTGTTATGATAAAAACATGTCTTACCAGAGGTACCCTCCTCTTCTACATAGTTGCTCTCGCTTTCCATAAAAGTCAAATTCCACAAAGAAAAGCGAAGCTAAACTTTGGCAAATAAAAGGCGCAGTGTTTTACCTGTGGGTGTGTCAACTGGTCAAAGCACAATCAGATATCTTGCTCGAAAGTCAACACACCTATGCACCACGTGACCAGGCTTTTTATAAGGTTTACATTGCATATAAAATGTTAGTGATGTTATAAACCAAAATGCATACATAATCCATAACATAACTCAGGAGCTGTTTTTCATCCAGGAGAAACAGATGACAGGCTAATGAATCTGTGGTCAACCAAAAGTTAAACAAAATAGCAAAAAAACTACACTTTCTTAGTAAGACTGATAACAATGTGAACCGTCTCAAAGAATTAGCATTTCTAAACTCATCTTTTTCAACGCGTTCATCCCCTTTAAAGTATTCATCACCTTTAGTGCATAGAACATGAAAACAGTACTGTTATTACACAAACCACATCCTTCTTAGTTTAAATTGCTGCCGGATTTCAAATCTCATTCAGTCATAAATTCCCCAATATAATGTAAAATGTGTAAATCGGTTTGTTTTGATGCATGTATGTTGCTCACCCTGTAAGTGCTGAATTTGTAAAATGGCATGTGATGTTATAAAAAAAGTGTTGCTTTGCACATCCCAATGACCACTGTGGCTAATCACAGATATTTCAGTTTGCTTTTTATAATAATCTGAACACAATCTTACCTTGGTTTTCCATTCCCAGACCAAGAAGACAGCAGCAACAGAGGATCCTGAAAAATAAGAGAAGGATTGCTATTCAAATAAATCATAAACATAAAAACAAACATTTGTACAAAGCCAGTGAGTCAGACCCCCGCAGTTGGGCTGCCAACTTTTGAGTTCAACTTGGACGGAGGTTTTTGCGACAGGGGGGTGGATGGGGGGTGTGAAAGATGTAAAAAAAAAACTCCGCAAAAAAATGAATATTCTGTCATTAATTAGTCAGCCCTTCATCTTCGGAACAAGTTTTATTGAGGTCCGGAGGCTTTCTGACTCCCCCATAGACTGCAACGCAACTGACTTTTAAAGCGCAGAAAGTGAGTGAAGACAAAACATATCTTTGTTGCTTTATATAGTTAAAGGGATAGTTCAGCCTTATTTGCAAGCCTGCCTAAATGCATTCCATCCATGTAGGCCTACAGAATATCTAAAATAATCCGAAGCATACAGCATTACATTTTTAGTTGACAGTCATAACACATTTCTCGAATACAACTTCTATATTTTTGCCTGTAACTAGCTAACAGAAATAAAAGCTAACAAAGTATGATTGTAGAATGTAGTGTTTAAATTGAGAAATTGTGTATACCACACACATAAATCAGGTGGAGCCAAAACGACATTTAAAGATATGTTTGTATTTTTATAGATTGATTTACAATGTTTGTTCTTATTTTGGATGGCAGGGAGAACAAACTGGTGCAAGAGTTAGACAGACTGAAGGAAACGGAGTTAGAGAAAGGTAAAACTGAAACACATTGCCCAGTCATTAGTACGGCAGAAAATATTTTCTTACTTTCTATAGTCTTACAAAAATGATGTTCAAATATGTTTCATAGTCAGTGCATTATTGAGCATGATCATTTATCCCAAAATAAAAATCCTGACATTATTTATTCACCTTCATGTTCTTCAATAACATTTTGTTTTATGTTGCATACTTAAATTTGATTGGAAAGTAAAATTGCATTTTGTTTGGGATAAAAAATAAATTATTCCTACTGGAAACCTTGAATTCAACACAAATGAACAACGATTTTATAATTTATTAATTATAACTAAATTCCATTTTATATGTATATTATCATATAAACTAAGTATACAGTAGGATTAAAGTTATAGAGGTCAGACCCAAAATTGGAATGGTTAGAATAGCTGGTGTATCCCATACAGCTAATATCTACAAGCCATATCTTCAGTCAGGTGTGTGAAGTTAGGAGAGTAAACCCACTCTTAATCCTGCACTAGACAACTACAGACCGGTATCTCTCCTCCCCTTCATTGCTAAGACTCTTGAACGTGTTGTATGTAACCAGCTCTCATTCTTTCTCACCCATCTCCTGGACAGCAACCTGTCTGGTTTCAAGAGCGTTCATTCCACTGAGACTGCGCTGCTTTCTGTCATTCAAGCCCTGAGACTGCCAAGAGCCGCCCACTCATCTGTACTTATCCTACTGGATCTATCTGTCGCATTTGACACCGTTAAACACCACATCCTCCTGTCGACCCTCAATGCTATGGGTGTCTCTCGAATGGTGCTACAATGGTTCAGTTCTTACCTCGCAGGTAGGTCATTTAGAGTATCCTGGTGAGGTGAGGTCTATTTATCCCAACATCTCGATACAGGGGTGCCTCAGGGCTCAGTGCTTGGACCGTTGCTCTATTCTGTATACATGACATCCCTAGGCTCTGTCATTCGGAAAACATGTCTTTTCCTATCACTGCTATGCAGATGATACACAACTCCACCTGTCATTTCAGCCTGACGATCCGACTATTTCTGCACCCATTTCAGCATGCCTAGCCGACATCTCGCTCTGGATGAAGGACCATCACCAGCAGCTGAACCATGCAAAAACACAACTGCTTGTAATCCCGGCCGACACAAAGATTCATCACAACTTCTCCATTCAACTGGGCTCATCAATCATCACATCTTCCATGATTGGGAGTGGTGATTGATGATCAGCTAAACTTCACGGATCTTGTTGCCAGCACCACCCGGTCCTGTAGATTTATCCTCTACAATATAAGGAAAATTACACCTTTTCTATCTGAGCATGCTACGCAAGACTGGATTATTGCAATGCGCTACTCCCTATAGTCGCTCCCGAGTCCCTATAGTCGCTTGCATCAAATTCAAGACTCCGCTCCTGGCATACAAGACCTACGCTGATTTCGCACCCCCATATCTTCACTTGCAAATACAGACCTATGTATCCCTACGCTCCGCAAACGAACAAAGTCTTGTGGTGCCATCCCAAAAAGGTAACGTACCTTCTCTGGATCGGTTCCACATTTGTAGAATGATCTGCCCGCTGCTACAAGATCAGCAGATTCTGTAGCCATCTTTATGAATCGTCTGATAACACATCTCTTCCGTCAACACCTGACCGATCAGTTCTGACTTCTATCTCTTATCTAAAAAAAAACTTAGCTTTGTATACTGTGGTAGGCCACAGACCAGTTTTATTGCACTTATGACTTTTGCACTTTTTGTTGTTCTAATTGCTCCCATTCTTTACCTCGTTTGTTAAGTCGCTTTGGATAAAAGCGTCTGCTAAATGAAGTATGTTAAAATGTAAGTCAATTTATATCACAGTGCCCTAAGTGAAAAAAGTCTGAACTTTATCTCATATAAAACATTGTGAAGCCTTTCTGACATAAATTAAATAATTTAATATAGATTTGGAAAGAGTGGTATAGCAGTTAAAATAATATATACAATATATTAAATAATACATAAAGAATTGACACTTTTCATATATTAAGAAAGAGATGCACTTGAGTTATTATATTATGTATTATATTGCATTATATATATTTTTGTTTCATAATGGAAGGAATTTTGTATTAAATCTGTATTAAAGGCAGTTTAACAAAGGGTGCACTTTGCTTCATTTTTATAGTTTTTACTTTTGTGCTCTATGTTCATTTGCAACCAAACAATGACTCTTTTACTACAACAGCACAAAATTGTATACAAGATATTTGTTCTCAAAATACACCAGACTTGTACATTTACCTTAAAAATGTAAAAAAAAAAAATACTGGAAAGAAGATTCATATATCAATCAGATGGTGTTGTAATTTAATTCTCGCAATGATTTGTGTGATGTTTTGAAGAGATTTTCTCTGTAATATTGCTTTAAATTTATGTATTTGTACGTACATTGACATGTTAATGTGTGTTGTGCACACTGTGCCCCCTTAAAAAAAAGGGTGCATGACGCCCCTGCTCGCATGCAAAGACTTGAGACTTGAGCCCCCTCCGAAAGTAACACAGAGTGCGTTTACATGCACAAAATAAACAGATATCTATGAAAAATCTGCTTAAAAAGGAACCTGTTTTCACGTGTTTACATGCATAGTAATAAACCGGCTACGCAGAAAACTGTGTTTACATGGAAGCTTGAGACTTGCCAGGTTTCTCGCGTGCAGTGACGTCATCGTCGATAGTCTGTTTAGTAATTAAAAATGGAGCGGGAAAACGGTGTATTCGTTATTCGTATACTATTTCTTCCGTTTGGGACTTTTACTACTGCGCTTTCAGACATGCACATAAACAAAACTGAGAGAAAACCGTTAAAGGCGTTTACATGCAGCGCGAAATCGGAGTAATGGGCAAAAAACTACCTCTGCCGAGCGGGTTTTGCTTAAGCCGTATATGACCTTTACCCCGATAAAAGAAAACTGTTTTACGTGTTTACATGACCTTACATATATCAGCTTATTAATCATATTCGGCGTAAGACTGTGCATGTAGACGCGCTCAATGTTGCCAGCTGCACTGAACTCACACTCTGATAGAATGCTGATTTGGGACAGCTTTGTTACGAGTTTACAATTCGTAGTTGTTTATTAGCCAGAAGACAACTGCGCACACACCTCATCCCACCACCACCCTGTTAGAGACGTGGTATGTAAACATCATATTCTTCCTCCATTTCCAGCATTATTCTAACATGTAAATATTTCAGCCAAACTGCTTTGAAAAAACACATTGTAAACTCTTATACAAATAAACTTCAACTAAAGAATACCAAGCATAACAAAACAGTAAAAATGAAAGACATAAATAAGGAGGTAATTCATTTTAAGGCTCTGACTTAGTTCGTCAAACTGGTTTGGACACTTCAACTGTGCAGAATTTTGACTAAACAGTGCATGCACAAAGCAGGCATGTTTAGACACATCACTTCTGAAGTGGGTGGAGAAAAACTTGCAGTACACATGTGTGCTTTGACAATTCTCTGGCAGTCCAGCTCATACTTAAATACTAGCTTTTGTATTTGGCAGAAGAAAGAAAATCCAGGTTTAAAATGACAACAGGGTGGGTTAATGAAGACAACATTTTCATTTATAAGCTGAACTTTAACAATAATAAATCAATTACCACATTAAACTCATTCAATCTCTCAACTCTATCCTCAAAGCAGAGTGCACCAAAAGCCTGAAACAATGAGACTGAGCTGGACTGACTGGTTTGAAGTGGCCCAATACCACTGCAGTATTTACATAGCTTTGGAAGATTAAAGTACAGCCTAGATTTGACTTCAGGCACATCACTGCCATGTAAAATCCCACATTCTACTGTGATAATTAAATAATAATACAAAAAATGTAATGGTTTCAAAACTAACCATAAATAGTTTACACTTCTCATAAAACAAAATCTCTACTGCGTGTTGTTTTACAGCATTGTTTATGCAAAGCATTTTCCAATTACAGTCAACACATGTGGGGCACGCAAGAACCAGTGTTGTTAACTTATTAAAATTGAAATGCTTGCTAAATGAAATTATGTTTTTATAACTACTATTAAATATAATGACTTGTGCCTGTGGATTTAAATTCTTTTGAATTTGATATTTACACCTTAATCTCTCAACTCTAGCCCGTCGGCAGAGTGAGGCGTAGTTAAGACAAAGAGCTTGACGCATCAACTGGCGCGGAGTTGAGATCTGCAAATAGACAGACACTAAGCGGTAAACATTAGCAAACACACATTAAAGAAGTACCACCAAGGAGACAGCGATGGCGGAAGGATTATTCTGGTCGAGTACCATCTGTATATATTTAAATATAAAAAATTGCATTGTTGTACTGTGGTACCCATGCAGCTCGGAACGCGTTGTATACGCTGCCTGGGTACCACACTGCTTACGCGTGCTGTGTGAAAAACAGGAGTTAGACATAAACCTGAACAATGCCATCAGTTTCACCTTAGACAGTTCAACACACAAATAGATCAGAAGCCTTTTTTAAATGTAATGGAGGCCTGAAGTGTGCATGTGTAAACGTCAATCCTTGTCATCTTGTTTTTATCATATATGGCGTGGTGCGCCATGTCTCTTCTACTATAGCGAGGGACGTGGGCTGGGCGATCTTCCCAAAAAACATATCACGATCTTTATAACAAAGAATCTCGACCTAGATCTGAATTGAAATACAGGGTTGTACACACATTTTTTGCACATAGCACTGGTGCTACAGAGATTTAAAGTTTTGTGGCACAGGCCAAACACAAGTGCAGGTCATCACATAAATATACTGGTTAACTGAAAAGACATTAATGTTATATAGAATGGATCAATTAGGGCCATACAATTTTTAGTTTACCCTTTTTTTATTGTTCAGTGTTGACCATTTTTAACTATTCAATAGTTATAGGATATATTTGTCCACATGAAAATACTGTAGTATACTATAGTATTTACTAAACTGCAATAAAATTCCTATATAATATATTGTTTTTTAACCTTACTATAGTAAATATTAAAGGCACACTACAGTTCAATTTACAACGTGAATACCACAATTTGCTATATCAAATACTATAGAACACTACAGTATTTTTTCATTCGAGCGTTTCTGTGTTTTATATACAGGCTATGAACTCAATCCAGCTGGGAAACAAGTTTCAATCGCAAAATAGACTAAAACTAATAAAGTAAGCAGTGCGCCATCGATTAACGTCATACACACAAACAAGGACAAACACTCTTCACACAAACAAACGCGCTGTCTAATGCACTTGTAAAACTGTACCGCATGCGTGAGACCTCGCAGCACGGCGAGTGATTCGAAAGCATACAGATCTCTCTGTTCTCGCGGTGCTTCAATATCATACGCCAATGGGTCTGTGCAGCACTGAATGATGTCAAACACACCTCTTGTTTTAGACGACAGACAACATTATGGTTCCGTTGAAAAGTGGATTAAGGATGCCTTCAAGATCGATCGCGATTTAAGATCGTCAAATCGCAGACGTAACGTTAGACCAGTTACACAAACTAGGGATGTACATCTCTAAACTTAGGCCAACGCGATGAGCATCTCGATGCATAATAATACGATACATCAAAGATACATATGAAGCAGCTACCGATGCGATTCAGCCCTATTACAATGCACTGCGATCCGATTTCGATTCAATGCAATCCGACTTTCGCGATTGTCCATGCAATAATAAAATACGAACAGCCGACAATACTATTTATTCTTTAATGTTATTTTAACTTACAGATATAACAAAATACATAATTATTCACAAGACAATTTAATCAGGTGGTTTTAACGGATACACTTTAGCGCAATTCAACTTTCTAATCACCTTTCATAACACAAATTAGCCCTAAACCAATTAACTACTCAAATTAAATTTCTTGTTTATCCAAACGAAAAATGAAGAGACGTGTAAAAATGGTGTAGTTTTATGGACAAGGAAAGATGAGGAGAAAGTTAAAAGAAAGCGAGGTCGGATAACATTTGGACATGTTAAAACATACTTAGCACATAAAACACCACAGAACAGATTTACACAGGTTGTTTTTAATACTACAATAGAATGCATATTAGAGCAACGTATCCAAGTGAGAGACATCGACCAAAAGGCAGAATACAGACAAAAGAATAATTTGCAGCAGTTTACAGTCAAGCATGTTTCTGTTACAAACAGAACATTCATTGGCATAATCATTCTTCACAATGAGTGATGGGCCTGTTATTGCCGAAATTAAACTGATAAAACGCAACGCAAAATCACAAAGCTGCTGTATTTCTTTTAATTATTTACTTTTATCAAAAGCATATAGCCCTACAAGGTAAAAATGAAAATACATGAAAATAAAAAGCTCTGAATGTGCTGTACTTGACAAACTTGAAAGCTTTGTTTCATGTGTTGTTTACTTGTACAAAACCCATGTTACGGTGTTAATGCACCTGTCTCTCACATCTTAAGTTGTTGCACTTGTCATTACATCACATGGCTAATCTCTGGCCCACACTCCAGTACAGTAGGTGGCGGATATGCACCTCAAACGTAAGTTGCCACCAACATTGAAAAGAAACAAAAGAAGAATTACTTCACATGATCGCGTCAATATGGCGTACGATGGCCGGATCGCATTCATACTAATCCCATTCAGGCAAAACAGTACATACCCATTTAGCCCTCGTAAAGTAAGTACTTACTGAAATTGAGTACCTACTAGAGGTGTGGAAAAATGTTTATTCTTAGATGCCTCTCGATGCAGACGATTCTGAATCGATTCACAAAAGTCCAAAAAATTATTCTTAAATGTATTAATAACGTGATGATGAGAAGGAGCTTCTTTATATGCTCCTGCAGATCCCCGCTGCTTATTAAATATAATCTATCAAATTTGAAAAGCGGGTCTTTAAATTAAATTATAAATTATGTTACTGACGAGATGCAGGAAATTTGCTAGGTTTGACACAAGTAATGCAGAACCAGAAGAAGAGGAAATGACCGGTGATGGAGAAAATCAGTGTCCGAGTGCTAAGACACCTTTACGCAACAGGATAAAGGAAAGACAATTGGATGTGTGTTTCGAAGTGGCCATCGATGGACCAGATCAAAAGGCTTTGGACTACAAGGAGTACTTGAGGAGATTTTAAATCTTACAGCACCTGTCACGTTTATAATATATCTAGAAATCCGTCATCTATTTCAATTCAACACATTTCTTTTTTACTTAAATCTATTTACACTAACTGCACGTTTATGCATATATTCATATTTAACTCATTGCCTCCATGCAGTTAATTAATAAACCATCGGTATCGGTTTTCCATGCTTTTTCCAATATGGCGATGGTGTTAAATTGATCCAATATCGGTTGATACATCAGTGCATCCCCGGTCCAAATCCATAAAAACACTGTGATACAGATCATCGCAAGGTTAGTTTCACAAACACATCTCCTACTGTGCCAATTCAGTGAATGGTCCAATGCATCGTATTTGAGCAATTAAAGAGTACATAACATGAGATCTTGAAATTGAAATTTCATGCAGAGTGTAATGTTGCCATGTTTGAAAGTAAGCAGTCTGCCAAGTTGTAAATCCGAAGGCGAATGAATACCAAAGATACTGGCTTGGAAAAAAGGGAGTCGACTGTACGTCACTACATATAGTCCCCGTAGCAAGCAACAAAAGAGTACAATTTCAGAGTTGTTTGCGGATGTTACACCATATGAAAAGACCTCAGGAAGGCATCAGTAGATGACTAACGCCATAACCCACTACCTCGCTAAAGACGTGCCTTTTAATGTTGCGACCAAAGAGGGGTTTAAAAACCTCATCCAAACGCTGGATAGGAGATTTACAGTTCCCTCTCGCACATATTTTAGCCAAGTTGCAATCCCACAGCTGTATATTGAATGTAGGAATAAAGTAGAGGCGGAATTGTCAAGTGTGGAATTTTATGCCACAACAACAGACCTGTGGTCAAGCAGGACGACCGAACTGTATCTTAGTCTCACTGTGCACTTTATCAATAATGACTTCGAGCTGAAGACTCGCTGTCTGCAAACGGCATATTTTCCCGCAGACCACACGGGACAGAATATAGCCCATGGATTAAGGGATCCAGTTTATCCAGTTGGCGCGGTCTGAACGAAGAGGGACAGACGTGCATAACCACTGATAATGCAGCAAAAGTTGTAAAAGCTATGGAATTAAACGAATGGACCAGGCTTCAGTGTTTTAGCCACAGGCTGCATCTTGCCATTGGTAAGCTTGCCTCTTCCTATTTATGTGTAGTTAGATGCAATATGCTTGTTAATTATAAAAAAATAATACGATTAAATAAGATAATCTTAAATGTACCTTTTATTATTATTATTTATTATTATTATTGTTGTTGTTGTTAATACTATTATTTGTTCCCATTTCTTCAATTTAGCTATGGTCAGCACTGCTGTAGAATAATGTCTCACATTAAACATTTTAATGTACATCACAGAGTCAGACTGTCACTGATAATCTGTACATATTACAAATAAACTTGAACTACATTAAGTCTGGCAAATGCAAATCAGAATCAAGCATGCACAATATTTAGGTTCTAGACTGCAAGGTAGTGGAGGTAATGGTCTCTACTGGTATGTGATGGATTCTATTGGTGGCCAGGTGTGGTGTAATCTGGCGGATGGAAATTTATAGAACACCATTAAATCATGTTGGATATTTAATGAAATACCTAATATGTTATTCATGATTGGGTAATATTCTATTGAATAAAAACTTATTTTTACCGTTATTATGTGATGTTAAATATATTTAAATCAAGAACGTTTTGAAATTCACAACTTTTTCTAACAAATTTAAAGGCTGCCATTGGACTGTTGAAGGTAAACGTCATAGTATGCGAGTACGCATTACTTTACCGAGAGTTTATGAACTACTAGCTACAATCTTCCTTAAGACCAAATGGAGCAACCAAGGCTGCGTCCAAATACCCCCACTTGCGGTCCTTGCACTTGACCACTTGACTACTTTCATGACGTATGTCCTGTTTTAGGCCCTAGTGGGCGTGAAGACCCCAAGTGAGCATGTAGTATTTCTAACCCGATTGGACACACTTAGCAAGTGCAAACATGTGATTAGATTTATTTTTATAGCACTTTATTTGTATTGTATCAAAGCAACTGTAACCAAAAAAACTAATAATAGAAAAACACATATAAGCCAAACATAGAATAAATAAACATCTAACCTTAAAAAGTAGTAGTGTAACACACTGGAAAGCTTTCCGCAACATCTCGCGAGAACCGGGCAAAAAGATTCATGATTCATATCCAGAATGTGATGCATGATGGGATACACTTATCCCTGAATGCCGCTCAGAGGCGGAATTAAATAAAGTTTGGGTTTAGGGCACTGCACTTTGGCGTTTTTAAGACATTGGGCAGACGTGTGATCTCCCTTCCTGTCGCGTGCACGCGCTCTCAAGTGGCCAAGACCCCAAGTGGGGGTATTTGGACGCAGCCCAAATAAGTAAAGAGTTATTTACAAACTAGCTAGTAGTTACTAAGCCTGTAGTGTGTACTTTACATTCACATTTAAGAAAGAACGTAAACGAATCGGCTCGTGCAACCCTACCCAGGTTCGTCGTCGCAACTAACTGTGTTAGCGGGGAAACTACAATCACAGCACCAACGGCACACAGTCAGCTTATCATTAATAATTAACCTTGACCTGATCATGCATTCAAATGGACACCATAAATCAAGGTCCATTAAGTGGAATATGTCCATTTCACGCACATGACAAACAACATCAAAGTTACACGTTATGATAATCACATAAGAAAGGCCACACTATGTCAGCTCATGGGAAAGTAAAGATTCGTCTTTTCCAAACGTACACCTCATGTTAATTCCAACTTCAAACTGAGGCTCGTTGTCTGAATGGCAGAAAAGAGACCCTCCGGTAATTTGTTTTCTAGGTGTCTACCCGTAAGTAAATGTGCATGCTGAAACGTGAACAGGATAACTGAAAGCATGTTGGAAATGCATGGGCTTGTCACCTCACCTCAAACACTTTGTTTTACATTCTGTAAGACGACTGAAGGTGCATTAAAACGGCAGATGACCACATCTTTAAGAGCAAAATCCATAGTGTCGAAAACTTAGAAACATTACGTCACATATAGCTTCAAACACTTAGCGAGTAGCCCAACTAGTCAGCAAATGTGATGCTAAAAACGCAACATGATGAGGAAGCGTCATAGATATCAAGCCACAGACTACAGTATTTGGGGAGATTATTCATAAATCACTGAACTCCTCAATCAAGACATCGACTTTGTCTCTAGTTCAACTCACATAACTTTTCCCTGGCTCGAAGTATAAACTGTTTTAAAGATTGATTCTATAAAATCAGGAGTTTATATCGCATTTTAAAGGTATTTATATGCATTTAAAGTCATGATTTCCTGGTCTGTTGATGTTTAGGAACATCAACAGGTTGTTTCGCTGCTAGCATGGCGGCTAATCATTAATACCAACTTTGAGCCTCAAACAAGTACTGTATTATTCACTCATTCATTATTAAAAGTAATTTATAGTGAGATTATTTCTTACCTGTTTTAATGTGTCAGCAATGCCACTCCATAAAACATTTGTGATGATGTGAAGAGTTTTAAACGCTTAATCCTTGGGTTAACCTCGCGCCTGTCCTGTCAGTCTGTCTTGTCAAACTCTCAACAAAAGTCAAGGTGAAACAAACTAAAACATACACTATTTTGGATTGTTATGTACCGACCCAAAACCATCTCATGTCGCTGATTTTGGCTGAGTTAGTATGGTAAACCTGGTATCAACCCTGAAATTCAGCAGTTTACGGGTCAGGTTTCTACCTTTCCTGCTCCGGCGAGAGATCACGGGTTGCCAAATGTCTCGCATGAAATTCCTCCTTTAACATGATAGTTCCAGGTTTTTCTTGACTGGCTACCGACTTTAATGTATAGTCATGTGACCAGAAAAAGATCTTAAGGTAAGGTGATTGCCAGGTGTTTTATCAAAATCCCTCCTGGTATTATTGCAAGGTGTTTGTGTCTGCTTAGACAAGTCTTGTATTAGCTTGAAAATACATTCTTAACCCAATAGTGCATTGACACATTTCTCTTTCACTTGCTGCATATTTGTCTTTCGTTTCTTAACAGGCTGAAAAAAACTTACAAGTAGTAATTAAGATGCAACCGTTTTTACTCACACAGTTTTCTAAAACTACAACTTTGAAAACGTTTCTGTTCATTGGAATCAAATACATTGTTTGCCTGAAATTATTGAAAAAACTTCAACTAAACAGATCATTTAAATGTTGCCTCAGAAATAAACTGATATAGGCTAAATTTACAACACTAAAATTGTAATCATAAACAAGAACTAACATATGTAAATTATTCTTAAACAGCAAAAAAAATGCTAAAGATTTAAGAAATATTATGATTAAACAAACTTAAAATAAAAGCTAACTTAAAATGAATAATAATAATAAATAAAACATAATAATAACACTAAATTAAAATATAGCTGCAAGCAGCAATAACAGGGAAATATTTTCAGTAGCTCCTCACTGCAGACCGTGACATCCAGGGGGCAAGGTTGGATCCAGATCCAGTCTCCTCCCATTGCATTGTGATTGGTCGACAGTGGTGGGCGCTGTTCGTTATGCGTTACTGTAGTTTGATGAATTTTTTGGTAACGGAGTAATTTAATGCGTTTTAATTTCCAAATTAGTAATTAGATTATAGTTCCAAGCCCAGGCAACTATACGTTACAACTGCGTTACACCGCTACCGGCGAAAGCAGTGTTTTATCATTTATATTGTAAAAAGAGAAATAGCTTTTTCAAAGTCTAGATGCCTGTCTGTCGTTCTAAATCTCTAACCTGAACACGAAAACCAAGATTGTGCACGTAAATCAACACTTGCGACACTTGCGAGGGGAAATAACAAACCCCTGAATCAAAAGCAGATCGTACAGTATTGACCACACAAGTGCTACTCTACACGCGCGCAAACTGGGATTCTTCATGCGCACGAGTCATTTTGACTTTTGGCACAAAGGGGGCGGGACACTGCGAATTTGTGACAGCAAATGCCATTGGTCCTGCTCACTCCCGTTGTGATTGGCTGTTGCTTCCGCCCTCAAATTGATGACAGAACAAAATTGGGAATTTAATTGGGAAAAATAGGATCTAGGTATTCACATTAAGTAATAGCCTATTTTACATGTTGGCCCAAATGGATGAAAACTAATGAGTGCAGTAAGGAGATTTATTAGAAACACTGGGTTACAGTTATATAAAAAATATTTAAAACATTTATATGAAAGCACTTACACTCAGCATCAGCCATAGCAAATGTAGACCAGTGGTCACCTTTTTGTAGATAATAAACAAAGATCCAAACTACACAGCATATCACCTGTGAATCCTGAATAAAAACACTGAGACGCACAGATATAACATTCGGTCTAAAGCATTATTTATTAATACGACAATGTCATGCGTAATCCAGAGCTTTATTGCCATTCATTAAAATTAATAAGTCTGTAAACAGTTTGAATATTATTTTTTTCCCCTCTTAGAAATAAAATGACAGAAATCCCACTCTGAGACACGGGTGAATGTACACAGCTTGGCTCAGCAGAGTAAAACTGATCCGTATCTTCATGTACTGATCCATGATATTCATGCAACATCTCACATGTCATCGTGTCAGTAAACAACAACAGTCCACAGCCATGACAGTCACACAGAGTTTAAACACACAACAACACACAAACTGAAAGTCCTCATCTCTCATTCAAACACACTCAGAGATGCTTTGTAAATGTCACTGTCCTGTGAATTATTCCACACATCATCCACATCACTCAGATCATCTTTGCTGCAAAAAAACATAAAACAACATCAATAAAAGAAAACAAATCTCAACAGGCCGACAGCTTTGAAATGAGACTGGACGCTATTGCTGGTTCTCCCGGTTGAAGACCCATGGGTTAGATGGTTAGAAGACTGGGTTTGGTAGATGGATTGCTTTTGTGGATGAATGAATTAATGAATGGCTGCATGGATGTATAAGTGTTGGAGTGAATTGATTGATTAATGAATGTGTTGAATTTATGTGGCAAATGACAGTGAATTGAAAAGAGGCGGAGGGGATTACAACAGTGCCCTCTGCTGGACCTCTACGGTGAGAGGAGGACTAGTCTAGTCAATTTATTTACAATTGAGACAACCATCACAACCATCGTTGATCCAAAGTCCTTTACAATAAAAGGTTAGATAAAAAGCAAAAGAGATCAAAACTAATCAAGAAAATCAAATCAAATATAAAGTCAAAATCAAATCAAAATATGTATGTATACAAAAAACATACATCAAAAGAACCGCACAAAGCATCGCTCAAATGCATTGGTATTAAAATGAGTCTTTAAATTTTATTTAAAAACCCTGAGAGATGGAGACGCCCTGATAGTAAGATAGTAAGTTTACTAAGTAGACTGTTCCAGAGTTTAAGGGCAGCAACAGCGAAAGCTCGTACATATCAGTGGATATTGTTATCACTACTGCTAATCAGAAACTATAAAATATGTATATTTAATGATGATTATTACATATATTTTCCTTTGAGCTAAATTAATTCCCTGACCTAAAATTATTTTTTTGCGTTTCATGTAGGTGACCTTGATCGATCTGGTGGAGAATCATATTTGGTGAGCTTAGCTCATCATTATTTTAACAACAGCTAAAAACCGATACAGATGATACAACCTTTTAAAGTACTTTACAAATAAAAGGTGACAGAGAAGGCTAAGCTAAACATAAGTCATACAGTGAATGTAACAATAATAGTAGAGGAGGCCATGACTAACCTGGTTTGAAGAATAATTCCAATTTACCAAGGTTGCTTGATTATATCGTAGTATATAGCGCGTATAAAAGAGAGAGGCTAAATAACAGGCAAGTGTAATGTTACAAGCTATCTTTATGCTAACGGAGTTGAGTTAACCATCTATTTGGTTAAGAATGCCAAATAAATGATATCAGACAGATTTATTAAGGTATCATATGAATAAGTATCGACAGTACTAAATGTCAAATAACAAAAAATGAATATCAACGGGAAGTGCTTTCCAAGGATACAAACAAACCGCAAGCAGCAGGGCAGCCAGGGTCCGGAAACAATAATTTTTGAATGAGCATAAGGGGGTAGAACCAAGGCATGTGGGCGAAACAGATCCTGCCCCAAAATAACCCCCTTGCAATATTACACACTCATGTATTACATGTAGTTTCAGTGCCCATGAAGTTTCAGACTGTCTATGTAAATAATAAGAAAATGTACATGCGACATACAGCGTTGCTTGTGTGCATGCATCAAACTAATTGTTTTTGTACATTTGTGCATCCATTCATAAGTTTAAGAGGGTAGAATCAAGGCAGGTGGGCAAAAACATATAACATCTGGTCACACAAGGTTCCACAGTGTTTAAATGGAGATAAAAATGTATAAAATGTACACTATTGAATTTTAACATCAAAACAAGAGTATTCTGAGATTTTCAGACTTTCATCTCTACATTTGTGCAAATTAGTCATAAAACAAAATCAATGAGTTGTTCTGCAACTACAGCCCTCATGAGGTTTTGTTGGGTTTAGACCTTCAGACCTTAAGTCTCTCTGTTTCAAAGTGGGAAAGTTATCTGACACCAAAGAACTTGCTGTCATATGCCAAATGCATAAATGAAGAACCTCCAAGTCATAAGCAGTTTCATTTCAGCATTTCAGTGTTGAAGTGTAGACGGCGAAACCGGTGATTTGCCGCTATCTCCTTTGTCTGACGTCATATTCCAGGCTTCTGATTGGCCAACACGCTTTATGGTACGGGTGATATCACCACCTGGGATGCATTTGACAGCACTTTATAGCCTGTTTTTGCGTTTTCGTGTGGATTTTTTCGTGTGGCTTTTCTTAAACGAGGGAAGAAAAACTCAGTTAATTAAAATACTCGTGTACGTGTGGATTGGGCCTCAGTTTCGACTGCCACGATTGCCCCAATTAATAAGTGCTAAACTGAACTCCCCAAATTAACAAGTGCCTTAAAACTAACTTTAAAGTAAAAAAAAACTGCTGTGTACTTTCGTTATATTACATTATTTATATAATATACAAGTGAAAAACAAACACATTAATTAGTCGTATAACGTATAGTTCATTTTTGAATTGTTTTTCCTACGCTACTTTATTTTGAAATCGCAGCTCAGGACGAGAACATGACGTCATTTCCTGGAACGAATGGTTTGGGATTTGCTAGCCGATGAGCTAGCCATGTCCCTATAGTTGTTCATTATATAAAATATTTATCATTTGGAGCTCAAACTCGCCGATCTACCACAGCGGTATCGATAAGTAAGGCATATAACTTGCTGTTTTCGGACCAAAATACACACTGCTTCTATCTATATTCAGCGTTTGTTTGCCTTGGAATTAGAAACCGTTCGTGAATAATATTGTTAGCCAGTTTACAGTCGCAGATTGTGTAGTGATGTATTGGTAATAAACATTTAACTGATTTCATTTTTTTCTGATTTAAAAACGTTATATTATGGTTATTTTTCACCTCATTCATACTGCTGGCGTGCGACGTTACTATGTCGACAATTAGCACGCTCTTATAATGAACGACACTGTGAAAGCGTTACTATGGTAACAGACGAACGCGCGCCTGCTAGAAGTTAAAGTGGGAGTGTTGTGTGGTTGTCTAATGTCAGTAGATGTGGTTTTGCGTTGCTGTTGGTTTGTAAGATTAGTTTCTGTAATAATTTGTGTATAATACACTCTGTGTGTTTAAAGAGAGACTGAGCCACAAAGGGACCATGGACGAGCCTGGAGCCATAGAGGTGACTGTGAAAACACTGGACTCTCAGAGCAGGACCTTTACTGTCAGGGGGGAGGTGTGTAGATGTCTTAACTCTGATATAATTAACTTCGAGTCGCATATTTATTCACGAATCACAATCTTCATATTACAAATGTTTTCTTTCTCAGTGGACTGTGAAGGAGTTTAAAGAGCACATTGCTTCGTCCGTTGAAATCCCAGTGGATAAGCAGAGGTTGATCTACCAGGGTAAAGTGTTGCAAGATGAGAGGACTCTCACAGAAACCAGTAAGACTTTTCTTTTTACTGGCGCTGGCACATTGAATTACAGAGCATTGATTATTTTAGCAAACATTTTTGCATGTGTAAAATGTAAGTAAATGATAAAAACAGTCCGAATGGATTGTTATGTATATGTTGTAATAAAAATGGTCAAATCTTTTTATATCCCTCTTTTGCAAGACGTCGATGGAAAAGTAATTCATCTTGTGGAACGAGCGCCTCCCCAGAGCAGTCAGCCTGGGGGTGGAGGAAGTGGTGTTTCAGATTCCTCTGGCGGAGCGGATGGGGGATCCACCTCATCTCAGTCCTCCACTTTTCCACATGACCGCAATGCCAACAACTATGTCATGCTGGGCACATTTAACCTGCCTGTGAACATCATGGATCCACAGCAAATACAGGTATCAGGGAATTCTATGCTTGTAAATGGGAGAACTGTACCGGCTAAATATGTACGTAAAGAAAGTTGAATAAAGTGTCTGCATTTTTCCAGATGCAAGTGCAGCAGATGCTGTCTGGTGTTGGAGAAACAGGGCGGAATGTCAGGGGGAACACCAGCACAGGAGTGAGTGACCAACAATTCAGAAACGTCAATTTAAAGTCACAATTCATCAAAACATTATTATTATAATATTATTATTTATTTCATAAATGACTCGCCTTTATTTAGTTCTAGATGTATTTGACTTCCGTGTTCAGTTGAACACACACAACAACAATATTATGTCATCATGTTATCTTCTCATAGGATAATCAATATGGTGAAGCTTTAAAAACGCATACATTCATCATAAAGTAATCCAAATGACTCCAGCGGATTAATAAATGTCTGACATATTTGTGAGAGAAAACAATATTTTGAGATTATGTAACGAAGTTACATGTACTGTAAGCAATGTGTTTGAACGCTCTAGATATGGTGGTTCAGAATTGCTATGTCAAGTCACAGCCTGTTTGAAACTAAAGGTTATCTTTGGCCTAATCTGGAACATTTGTTTCCTCTCTTACAGAGCAGCGGCTCTGTGGATCTCCATATCAACATGGACCAATCAGCGCAGAGTGAACCCAGGATGAGGCTCCAATTGGCTGACAGTTTACTGCGAGATACCCAGGCCTTAGTCCACAGACTTGAGGTGCGTATCTCTCGCCTTGACATGAACGCTGCAAATGTCGCTGCAAATAATCTGTTGTAGTTATCAGTTAAGTGTACCGCTCGATGCGAGGTACACCAGCAGAAAACACGATGATAGTGGGCTTATTCATTAATGATGAATCATTTTGTTACAGGGTCTGTCAAGTGAAGCGTCACCTCAACAGGACACACAGCCTCCTCAGTCATCTTCAGCATTCCCAGCACAACAAATGGACACCTCACCACCACCCTCCTCATCCTCCACAACACAGACAGAGGGACCAAGTCACTCCGGAACCAAGTAAGATTCTTCATACTACATCACACCTTCTGGAACGCCCTGACCCATCTCTTAAAGAAATCTTAAGCTATTTTTATTTCATTTAAGCCCTGTCTCTGATTGTATAGTCTCATATCTGTCATTATCATCAGTCAGCCGAGCCCACTGGAGTTGGTGGAGGTTCTGTCAGAGGTGCGAAGGGTGGAAGAGCGACTCCGTCCCTTCATGGAGAGAACTCATTCCATCCTTGGAGCAGCCAGTTCTGCGGACTACAATAACAATGTAGGTCCTAAGTGACATCTTATTACTGACATGTGCCCCATCACTGGTTTCATTAGATGAAGTTATCTTTTTTTTCCCTTGGCAGACACAAGAACGTGAGGAAGATCAGCGCACTCTCAATTTGATTGGAGAATCGCTTCATCTCCTCGGCAACACTTTGTTGGCTCTTAGTGACCTTCGCTGCAATTTATCCGCTCAGCCACCCCGCTACTTACACGTGGTACGCCCGGTGTCCCACTACACCGCTCCTCTTGTGAGTTGCCTGCCCCCACAAATGTTCGATTTTTCATATTCATAATAATAGCAATAATCAACCTGACAAGAAAACTCCTCCTGCCAGATGAACCTGGGAACCACTGTCACCATGACGTCCAATGGCAGACAGACGAGTGAAAGTCCCAGTTCTCAGCCCACTGGCCAATCAGAGCAGCAGGGCCAGGCTCTTCCCCCTCCATCCGCTGGAGCCAATCAACAGACAGGCCATGGTCAAGGGACTCCTAGATTGATCCGAATTACTCACCAGACTATAGAGCCTGTGGTCATGATGCAGATGAATCTGGATGGTACGTCTTACTGCCTCTGTGTTTGCATCAGTCATTCCTGGTCTTGATCCCTTAAAATACCATCAATTAATGGATCGGCCAGATAGTAGCCTCTTTAAAGGGGCATTATTAAACTGTCAGCTGCTGATCTGTGCGTTTCTGTGCAGCAGATTCAGACAGTGGAGCGCAACAGAACCCCAGCGGTGCTGGAGAGACTGGTTAGTTTCTCTGCCTCTCGCTATAGCCGATATCTAGCCAACGATAGATAGTTCAGCCAAAAGTAATAAGTCCGTCATCAGTTATTCAACCTCTTGTTGTTCAAAACCTGTATATGAGTCTTTCTTTTGAAGAGCACAAAAGAAGATATTTTGAGAAACGTCTCAGAGGTTTTGTGTCCATACAAAGGAAGTCAATGAAGTTCCTAGTGTTGTTCGGCTAGCAGCGTTCTTCAAAATATCTTCAAAATAAAGTCATACAGGTTTAGAGTGACAGGAGGGGGAGTATTGATGAAATCATTTTTATTTTGGGATGAACTATTACTTTAACATCTTAAAGGAATAATCAAACAAACATGAAATAAATTTATGATAATAGAGTTTTGGGTGAACTTTTCCTCTAACAAAGTAGCAGTCTCCCGTTATAAAAATATTTTTTTGTCCTCTTAAGGCACCACTGCGCCCCTCCACGTGTCAGGTTTACCACCAGAGTTCATGCAGGCCATCATGCATCAGATCTCTCAGCAGGCGGTTGCCATGACAACCGCAGCCTCTGCCGGGCAGCACCAGGGCACTGCGGGTGCAGGTGCTCAGAGCATGGTCCCTCCACCTCCTCAAGCCAGGGTGATAATAACACGACCCTCCTTATCCCCACGCGTTCCCCAGTCTGCAGGCACCAGGGGGACTACCATCAACATGCGGGCAACAGTGCCCCCTTCAGCAGGACAACAGACTGGCCAAGTATGATCATATCTTTATTACATGGTCTTCACTGTTAGTATTTTTTACTGAAACGTATTTGTTTAAGCAACTTAACTTTATTCATTTTCTGTACTGTGTTTATCCACACGATTAAGGCTAGTCCTGTAGCATCCTCTGCTCTCACACAGATGGTCAGTGGTTTGGTTGGGCAGCTTTTGATGCCATTGCACACAGGTGAGTCTCCTGATCCTATTCAAATCCTGTTTCAGATGTTTAATCGCACAGCTGTGATGTCATTAATGTGTTGTGTTTTTAGGTGAGCAGACATCTACTACCTCCTCGTCCCATTCCTTCACCTTCTCTGCCACCCCATCCTCTGCCAACACATCTGCCCAGACTTCCACCCACACCACCAGTACAGCGTCTGTGGGTCAAGCCCAGGAGGGCAACACTGGGGATAGCCTCGCGCAGCTGCTGAGCTCTTTCCTGGGTGGAGCTGCGGGAGCCAGTGGAGGAGCTGCTTCTGGTGGAGGTGCTTCCTCTGTTACAGTGACTGTTCCAGGGGTCTCTGCCTTCATTCAGGGCCTGTCTGAGTTTGTTCAGGTTAGTACCTGTAGCTCAGTTTTCATTTGCAGTGCAGAGGTCAAAGGTTCAAACCCCAGTGTTTCCCCTTACATTGATTTGACCTGGCTCTTTTCTTCACAGTCTGGCCAGCCCGTGTTTCCTCCTCCAAACCAGCAGCCTCCACCTGCACAAGCCACACCCACTGCCCCCTCAGCGGCTGCCTCCACCACCCCTCAGCCGCCTAGTGGCGGTGGGGAGACCATTAGCCCTGAGCTTTTCACAGGCATCGTGCAGGGAGTCCTTTCCACCATGATGGGCTCTCTTGGAGCCGGTCAGGGCAACACAGAGAGCATCGCCCAGTTTGTCCAGAGACTCTCCCAAACCAGCAATCTCTTCACACCTGGAACTGGAGATGCAGTGGGTGAGTGAGCCGGTATCACTGTCGAGACATTTGGGAAGTTCAAAATAAATATCTTGCTCTGGCTATTGTTGTTACTGACGATACTGCACAGCACCGTAGCATAATCTAAAGCACATTTTTAGGCCTAATAGAGCGCAACAGTGATTGACCACTTTTTGTGCTGAGACATACCAAGCAGTTTGGTACCGTAGATGAATCGCAACATTAAAATCCTCTTAAGAGCATTAATGTGTTCAGTGGTTTGATGCGACTCACTTTTTCTCTTTGTGTGGTAGGTTTCTTTGGAGATCTGCTTTCTCTGGTGTGTCAGAGCTTCTCGATGGTGGACATGGTTCTGCTTCTGCACGGTAATCCTCAGCCTCTGAGCCGCATTCAACCTCAGCTCACAGCGTTCTTCACCGAGCACTATCTGCAGGGCCGGGAACCCACAGACGCCAACATAGCTGTGAGTCTGAGTTGTCACTGATATAACAGCCATGAATCGGAGCTGTCAATGATTTTACAGTCGTGAGTCTGAGATGAAGCTCTTTTTACAGCCATGAGTCTGAGATGACTGACAGTGAGTCTGAGATAAGCTCTTTTTACTACTGATCTTTTACAGTGTGAGTCTGAGATAAAGCTCTTTTTTACTGTGAGTCTGAGCTGAGTGTGAGTCTGAGATAAAGCTGATCATTTTTACAGTTGTGAGTCTGAGATAAAGCTCTTTTTACTACTGTGAGTCTGAGCTGATCTTTTTTTTCAGTCGTGAGTCTGAGATAAAGCTCTTTTCATGAGTCTGAGATGACTGATTTTACAGTCGTGAGTCTGAGATAAAGCTCTTTTACTACTGTGAGTCTGAGCTGATCTTTTTTAGTGTGAGTCTGAGATAAAGCTCTTTTTACTACTGTGAGTCTGAGCTGATCATTTTTTACAGTCATGAGTCTGAGATGAAGCTCTTTTTACAGCCATGAGTCTGAGATGACTGATTTTACAGTCGTGAGTCTGAGATAAAGCTCTTTTTACTACTGTGAGTCTGAGCTGATCATTTTTTACAGTTGTGAGTCTGAGATAAAGCTCTTTTTACTACTGTGAGTCTGAGCTGATCTTTTTTTAGTCGTGAGTCTGAGATAAAGCTCTTTTTACTACTGTGAGTCTGAGCTGATCATTTTAGTCGTGACTGAGATAAAGCTCTGTGAGTCTGAGCTGATCATTTTTTACAGTTGTGAGTCTGAGATAAAGCTCTTTTTACTACTGTGAGTCTGAGCTGATCATTTTTTACAGTTGTGAGTCTTGAGATAAAGCTCTTTTTACTACTGTGAGTCTGAGCTGATCATTTTTTACAGTTGTGAGTCTGAGATAAAGCTCTTTTTACTACTGTGAGTCTGAGCTGATCTTTTTTTACAGTCATGAGTCTGAGATAAAGCTCTTTTTACAGCCATGAGTCTGAGATGACTGATTTTACAGTCGTGAGTCTGAGATAAAGCTCTTTTTACTACTGTGAGTCTGAGCTGATCTTTTTTTAGTCGTGAGTCTGAGATAAAGCTCTTTTTACAGCCATGAGTCTGAGATGACTGATTTTACAGTCGTGAGTCTGAGATAAAGCTCTTTTTACTACTGTGAGTCTGAGCTGATCTTTTTTTTAGTCGTGAGTCGTTTTGAGTCTGAGATGAGATTTCGTGAGTCTGAGATAAAGCTCTTTTTACTACTGTGAGTCTGAGCTGATCTTTTTTTAGTCGTGAGTCTGAGATAAAGCTCTTTTTACAGTCATCAGTCTGAGATGTTGCTCTTTTTAAAGCTGTTTTTCTGAGCTGTTGTTCTTTTTTCTAGCTGTGAGTCTGAGCTAATGGGTCATTCCGTGTCAACTCAACCAGAGGGTCCCCGGCTCGAACATCAGTAGTGATGAAAGCCAAAATATTAAATGCCACCGATGAATAGTAATCAATTAATTTGTAGAGGAAGGTAAAAATGTCAATTTTCACCTTAAATTTGGAACCATATGAGAGAACTGCACTAAACATAACCATCTCAGCGTCCTTTTGGCACTGATTTACTGTTCAAAATGATCGGGTTGAGGCGCATTAACTTCCTCTGAAAAGTTTATTCATAATATTCTATATTTCTTTGAGTTATAGGGAAATTTGGGTAAAGCGATGTTGTTAATTATGGGCCGAGTTTGTTAGAATCTTTAAAATGAACCACGTTTTTGAGAGCCTAGACATAATTAAATACTTTCAGTAAAGAGAAATGTGTACAGTTATCTGATTACACCGTTGAATATATATTTAGTAACTATGAATAACTTTTTCAGAGTAACTTACTCAACACTGATTGTCTGAGCTGTTTTTCGGCCGCGAGTCTAAAGTGTCACTCTTTCATAGATGCGATTCTGAGATGTCAATCTAAGCTGTTGCTCTTTTTACAGCTTTGAGTCTGAGCTGTCGTTCTTTTTTCAAAATCTCTCAACAGGATCCTTAACTGCAAATATCACAGTTTTGTCAATTTGTATTTTGGAAAATCTAATGGTTTTAATGAACTTTTGTAGAACGCTGCTGAGAGTCTGATCAATGAACTAGAGGAGTATATCGCGGAGAGTTTTGTAAGTCTCTTTTGCACGATTTGTCCTTTCTATTTACCCTGTAATGTTTTGCACATTGAATGCTCTAACATTGCTGTATGTGATCCAGTCCATAGTGACTGTTCGAGAAGGAGTGGACATCATCCAAACCAACACATCTTTCCTGAGACAGCAGTTCACACGCATGGCCACTCATATTCTGCGTTGCACAGGTGACTACCGCACGGTCCACATACACACAGTCCTAAAAACGGCTAGGATTCAATACAGCGTCTAAAATGGTGGATCAAGCATAAGAAACATTCAAAACAATATTAGTGAGCTCTACACGCAGTTTCGAGTGCTTTCTTTCTACCGTCTTCTCAGGATCATACGTTTGGACAGCGTCTGCTGTACCTGTGCACTCAAGGTCTCTTTGAGTGTCTGGCTCTCAATCTCTACTGCTTAAGAGGAGACCAAAGGGCTCTCACTGCTGTCATCAACCATCGCATCGTAAGATTCCTTAACTCTTTCTCGTGAGGTAAGATTGGTCTCTTTGAAAGTAATTTGTAAAAATGTGTCTTGTTCCACAGAGGAGGATGTCGGCAGAAGTGAACCCCAGTCTGGTAAACTGGCTGACCAGTATGATGATGTCCATGAGGCTGCATGTCATTCTAGAGCACAATCCAGTTACAGAAGACCAGATCCAGCATTACATTATCTTCAGACAGGTCCTCTAGTCTGATTCACCTTCTCAGGATCCACAGCATGATGTTTTGTCATGTAATATGGGTTTCCATCTTTTTCACGTACAGAGCGAGTCCTCTCAGAGAACGGAGTCAGATGCACAAGAGCAGAACTCGGATCTGGAGGTGAGGCTGAACTGGCCAACTATCTTTTTAAAAGTCGTGTGTGCATCTATTGTTGTAAACGTAATATTTGATGACATGCTCCAGATGGAGGAAGGTCTGTGTCCTGCTCCAGCTACCACTGCAGAAGACGTCCTGGTCTCCTCAAGAGATGCCACCGATGGTGAAGAACCACCACACAGGCCAGAGGAGACGCGAGGTGCAGTAGCCATGACCTTGACAGAAAGGGAGCAGTCAGGAGAGGTGGAGCCATGGGCTGCAACGGTTCCACCCGTGAGAATCCGTTTTTTTCCTTTGAAGAGAATCATTTAGTTATTTCTTTATTAATAATGAAGCCATTCTGCGTGTGTTCATCAGGAATGGGTGCCCATCATAAGACACGATATGTTGACACAGAGGAAGATGAAAGCACAGCCGCCTCTTTCTGACGCTTATTTGCACGGAATGCCAGCCAAGAGGAGAAAGGTCTCTTTATATTTAAACCTTCACGCAAAACTAAGACAGAGTTTCCTGTAGCGTTTCTCAAAGCATTATCTTACACTTAGGAGTGAACGCGGTGCAATATGACATTTGCGAACACAACACTCTCAATTTTAATAAACGACCACCAGTCACAAGCAAGTTTCTTTGGATCAGACACATTTCATACGTCTATATGTCTTGTCTTCTAGACGGCGCAGGGTGACGGGCCTCCCCTCTCTCTCGCTGAGGCCGTGAGCCGAGCTGCCCGGGCAGCAGGGGTGCGACCTGTAACTACCCCTGGTAACCTGCAGGGGGAGCTCGAGGCGCCAGAGATGCAAGAAGCATACACGCAACAGGTCAGAGATTTAAAGCCTTAAAAAGAACTTAAGATCTGTGCTTGAAACGCCGTGAGACCATTTTCTTCATCGTCTTGCAGGTCAGGAGCGATATAAAGAAAAGACTGAGTGACGATCCAGACTACAACCAACAGCGGTTTCCTAACACACACAGAGCTTTCTCGGAGGACTTCTGACCGGCAGCTCAGTTCACACATGTGGCTTGGCTTTGTGTTCGCATGGAACATCTAACATCTCATGCTATGGGGGAACCAGCTTTCGAAATCTGCATCGGACACATTCCAACTCATATGTCAAGCCATATGCGTGGATAGGGACTAAATATAGACCGCTTGTGAACTAGACCAGCTACAGAGTTCAACGTGGCGTGTGATAAACACAGTAATAGCTTCAATATTCTTAATGTCTCTGCGTATTGTAAATGAGCTGTATATTGTTGTAATAAGTTGTTTTAATTTTGACAATAGTAGCAATTGTATTGAACTTCTTTACTGAGGACTTGAAGTATTTGAGCCATAGGGATGCATAGCTGGTATTATTTCCTGCATGCCAAACACATCTGGTTGGCTGCTATGTCCACGTTTCCCATTAATGTGGATGTTGAAATAAAATAGTGTAGAATTACTTTTTAAACAAACACCTGTGTCTAGCCTTGTTTCGTGCATTCCCATTTTAAAGAGACTGACATCAGTTTCGTAGTTTAGTTATAACAAAATGCATACAACACTTTCCATAAATGGGGTACACACTGGTGTTCAGTTTGGTAACAGCATCACAATAAAATTGTGTCATCAACCATTGGACACAGTGTGGTGTTGACTATGTTTATCAAGTTTGAAGGAAAAGTTCATCCAAAAATGAAAATTCATTCATCTTTTATTCACCATCATGTCATTCTAAACCTGTATTTCTTCTGCAGAACACAAAAGATATTTTGAATAATCATTGACTTCCATTGTATGGACACAAAACCACTGAGATGTTCTCACAGTATCAGAGTCAAACAGGTTTTGTACGACCTGCAGGTGAATCAATAATTGTATCATAGTTTTTCTTTCTGGCGATCTCTTTAAACCATTCAAGCCCTTATACCAAAGTTATTGTATAAATAATGCTTAATTGAAGTGGTTTCACGCAACCGCTAATCCTAAATTCCAAGAAATACATTATGCTATTATGATTATGCTGTTAACGTCAAATCGGGTACAATAATAGCATTAGATGTTACACATGTTAAAGTGATAGTTCACCCAAAAATGAAAATTCTGTCATCATTTACTCACCCGCTTGACAACGTGTTATGCAGAACACAAAAGAAGATATTTTGACAAACGTTGGTAACCCAACAGCGCTGGCCCTAATTCACCTCTATTGTATGGATACAAAACCAATGCAAGTGATTAGGGGCCAGTTAACATTCTTCAAAATATCTTCTTTTGTGTTGTGTGGAAGAAAGTCAGACTGGTTTGAAATAAGAGGGTGAGTAAATGATGATCATTTTTGGTTGAACTATCCCTTTAGTATAATTTGGCAGAACAGAACACAAGCTGAAGATGCGGATGTCAGTGTGCATTTTATTTTTCACACAACATATTCACAACGGGTTTTTGGGTCATTAGCACAGAAATGAACACCAGGAACAATGTCTGTTATTGTTTTTATATGGTTGTTTCATGCCCTTTTGAAATATTTCAGTGGTGCAGGTTTAACTCTTTAACGTTTTGTTCATTTGAGATGCCTTGTCTTGTGACAGGATGTCCACTAAAATGCTTTGTCTGTCCTAAAGGAAAGCCTTTGGATGCTCGTGATAAAACAAATCGTACCTACGTATGAGAAAACATGCTGTTTTACCCAAAGCACTGACACAGTCAACCAGTGAGCTGATGAAGAAATAATGCCTAGTGCAGATTTCATTTGTGGTCTTACAACAGTGTCTAAAGTTACTTGGACAGCATGGCATTTATAAGACTAGTGCAGAATTAGATTTGGCAATCCAAGCCACTATATTGACTGAGTCGCACACTGTAAACCGGCAAATAAGGAAAGTAAGAGCAAACAAGTCCTGGTAACTATGCCTATGACTAGTACTTGCATAGGCAGTCTCTGGCATCACTGTCATTTAAAGGAACAGTTCACCACCCAAAAACGAAATGTCTTTGTTCTGATAAGCACAAAGTTATTTGGAAGAATGTCAGTGACTCAGTAACCGAACGGTTCTTGGCCACCATTCACCACCATAGTAGAAAAAATGACTTTTGACCCCAGAAACGTTTGCTTTCCTACGTTCTTCAAAATATCGTGTTTTGTGTCCAACAGAACAAAATAAAATATATACAATAATTTTTCCTACTAAAGTAGTCAATGGTGGCACAGAACTGTTTGGCTAAAAGCATTTGGCATAATTTATTTGTCTGTGTTCATCAGAAACTTATAAGAGATTTATACAGATTTGGAAAAACTTGAGTGAGACAGAATGTTCATTTTTGGGTGAACTGTCCCTTTAAGTTAATAAAAACCCTAGCAGCCCTAAATATTATGAAATTGCTTGTGATATCAGGTACTGGAACATTCAGTAAATGCATTTATACATATATATATATACCAACAAGACCATGCTACGGTCAATTCCTATTGTAATTGTACATGAGAGCTGGACCTTTCATTGTGTATTAAAGCTGTAATGACGGACTTAACAGCCGTGACTAACACAGAAACTATCAGTCAAACTCAGCCATAAGTCCAGAGCCCATTTATTTTACCTGTAAAGATTTGTGTGTGCGTAAAACAAACATATTGTGTCAAGATGTGTCCATTAGGCAAGAAAGAATCTCCTGTTGGGTGAAGGAGGTGATGCTCAAATGATGGGGGCTAATAGATATTCTGTGTAATCGTGATGTATATTAAAGTGATTTGATCATTTACTCACCCTCATGTCATTCCAAACCTGCACGACTTTTGTGCAGAACACAAAAGAAATCATTTTGAAGAACGTTGGTAAACAAACAACATTGACTTCCACTGTATGGGCAGAAAACCACCGAGACGTTTCTCAGAATATCTTCTTTTGTTTTCCACACAAGAAAGAGTAACATACAGGTTTTGAACGACATGAGGGTGAGTAAATGATCAAATCATTTTTAGTTTTGGGTGAACTATCCTTTTAACTACGCCTTGTAATTAAAACCAGCTGTGTTTACATATGGAACTTGTTTTGTGAGTTGATCGGATCAGTGTGTGTTGAAAATCAAAATGGGGAATAAACCGTTTTGACTTCAAATTTTTCCAAACAATGCTGCCAACATCTCATTCACTCGACACACACAAGAACGTTATTTTCCTGTACACATCTTTCTCTTTCTCAGTCTTTTTAATGGTCTGTCCACACACGCATTCTCCTGAGCATCTACACACGTTTGCAACTCAGGCTCGGGGTTGTCGGAGAGAGGACAGGAGGAGTGGGAGCAGGTTGAGGGCGGGTCTGTTTTCCTGAATGCCTAGAGCCACCAAAGCCCCCGCCAGCACTGAGGTCACTTTGGGCAGCAAGGGAGGCCGAGCCTGCATAACCTGACAACCAAAGAAAAGATGAACAGATGAGCAAGCTTTGGTCACATGCAGGAAATCATTTGCTTTGCTAAAGTTTAATGTTATAAATCAAAAAAGGCAACCCATTTGATTTTCATGATTTCATCATTTAATATGTTTCATCCTTAACAGCAATGTTGTCAGTCGCTCATGATGAGTAGCCCCACCTGCAGTGGAATCTCATTGTGCCACATAAATATACATCAAAAAATACAGAATATGATTAATGCAAACCGAGTTCTGAATGGCTGTGATTGTGTGGCGTTAAGTTTCCGATTAAATTGTCTTCATTTACTCGCCTTCGAGTTGTTCCAAATCTGTATAAATGTCTTTGTTCTGATGAACACAGAGAAAGATATTTGGAAGAAAGCTTGTACCAAACAATTCTTGGCCACCATTGACTCCCATTTTAGTAAAAAAATGCTTTATAAATGTATTTGTTCTCTTGAACACAAAAGAAGATATTTTGAAAAAGGAAAGCAAACAGTTCTGGGGCACTTTTGGCTACCATTGTCATTTCTTCCTACTATGGTAGTCAATGGGGTCCAAGAACTTACAGAGAAAGATATTTGAAACAATGCTTGTGTTCATCAGAACAAGGAAATGTATATACATTTGCAACAACTCAAGGGTGAGTAAATGAAGACAGGATTTTTTTTCAGGTGTACTGTCTCTTTAATGCCTGGTTAGGATTCTTGTGTAACATTAGTGATGGAAAGGCAAGCCCCACCTTTTCAACTTTATGACAGCGAATCCGTCCATCAGGTCCGAGATAGAAGGTGGAGAATGCATCATATGTTCTGAAGGGGAAAAAAAGGAAATATATTTATTCACCAAAAACAGGCAAAGCTTCGGAGAAACAGAACGTCTCTTACTTGTACAGTTGGCTCTTGTCTTTTTTGTAGAAGAACACCAGAAGGGAGTGGAAGGGCAGGCCTTTTACTCTCCAGCGAGCCTGGATGGAGCCGTCTTCTGGATGCTTGGTGAGCTTCAGCACCTCCAGCTGAGCCTCCGCATAGTAACACAGACACAACAGTCGCCAGAGCGTCACTGTCAGCTGGTACACCACACGACCCCTTCAGACATACCAGAGAGACATTTATCAATAAGCAATGTCGAATCTAAGCAGTCTTCCAATGCAATATCCAAGTGAGGTCAGCCGAGATGAAAATGTGATGGAAAAACCTATAACAGAAATGACTATACAGTAACAGCAGAAATGAGCACTTGTGTTTGTTAAAGGGACAGTTCACCCAGAATGTAAAAAGATATTTTGACTGTGGTTTTGTGTCCATGCAATAGAAATGAATGGGGGCCAGTGCTGTTAACAGCATTCTTCAAAATATCTTCTTTTGTGTTCCGCGGAAGAAAGAAAGTCATACAGGCTTGAAATGTCAAGAGGGTGAACAAAGAATGACAGAATTGTCCTTTTTGTGTGAACCATCACTTTAACAAGAGTATCAACATCAGTCAAATGACATTGTTTTGACCTCTGCTGGATAACTGAATGAGACCTTATATGGTCTAGAGGAACAATTGATCTACAATATGCGTACCTGGTCTTGGTGTTCAGAAGACCGTTGATGAACTCCACATCTTCAGAGTATATGCTGTAGTCATGATTCTTCACAAAGAAACCGGGCAGCTGGAACACAATGTTGCTCAGACGATAAATATGCAGTTTCTCAGGAGGACACTTGATGGGATACTTCACCTAAACATGATCATTTATTCACCCTCATGTCATTTCAAATCTGAAGTATGTTGGTAGTATGTTGAAACAGCATTGGCCCCCATTGTATGGAAACAAAAGACATTTCTTGAAATATCTTCTTATGTGTTTCACAGAAGAAAAGAGTCATATACTGTGGCCGGATTCACAAAACTGTTCTTAAGACAAAATCTAAGATGGTTCTTAAGATAAATTATAGGAAGTTCGTAAGAATGTTCGTGAGAGCGGTTCTCAAATATTTTCTTAAGGACATCTTCATTTTTGTCGTAAGAATAAAATAATATGATTACACTTGCTTGCTCATGTAGTAACTTTAGATGTTTATCTAATAAACTTTATGCATCTAACAAGCACATCGCATTCTTATATACAGTGTTGGGTGTAACTAGTTACTAAGTAGTAAGTTACTGTAACTTTATTACTTCCCCCTTGAAAAAGTAAAGTAGGGGATTAATCTTATTTTTCTGTAATTTAATTACAGTTACTTTTGAGGTAACTAAACTAAATACTTTGTGTAATATATGTGTGAGCAATAGTGGAATTGACATTAAAATTCAAAGTCTAGCTTCAAAATCCATGCTTTCGTTTATAATTCTCACCTTTGTTATACTTTGGTCGGTTAATAAGAGTACTTTATGTAGTTAAATATTCAAAACAGTCAAATATTATTTATTTGAATGAATTAAAAGAGCCGTTTCATCACTATTCTTGAATCACTTAACTAATCAAGGTGGATGTAGGATATAGAAAGTAATTAATAATAAGTAATTTGATACTTTTTGGAGAGAGTCATTTGTACAGTAATCTAACTACACTGTTGAATATGTAATTAGTAACTAGTAATTAATTACTTTTTTAGAGTAACTTACCCAACACTGCTTATATAGCATATATATATATATACTGTATTAGCATTAAACGGCATTTACAACCACGTTAGCTAATATGTTAACAATCGTTAAAAAAATATACATTTAAAAAAAATGTGTTACTACGGCATAATACTTTCGAGTCACTTTGTCCCAGAAAGGGATCTAGACCTAATCATTATTATATCAAAATAAATATTCCTTAATGGCAAGTAAACGTCAAAATTATGATTCTGGCTCAAAACAATACACGTCACATGTGAAACAACCAAATATATGTATTAAACATTTTACCTTTTGAGATTTAAGACAACCGTTGCTGTAGTTATTTTTAAGATGATTTTTTCCTAAAATCAATCTAGAGAAAATTTAAGAACTGTCTTAAAAAGTTTTTTTTCGGGAATACGTAACACTCCTAACTTTTTTCTTACATTGAAATATAGGAAAAACATGTCAGTTAAGAAGAATTTTCTTCTTAGGAATGTTTTGTGAATCTGGCCCCTGGTTTTGAACGACATGAGTGAATAAATGATGACAGATTTTTTTTTTGGGTGAACTATCCCTTTAAGAACAGAAAGCAACATAAAAGCAACTCCACATATACGTAAGGAACTACAGTAGAGCTTCTCACCTCCACCCTCAGCTTCTCAAACATCTGGGCCAGTTTTTCCTCCTTCTCCATATCTCCCTGACTGGAGCTCCTGTCCACACTCTGCATCTTAGCAGGGCTACAATGCGCGCTATGGAGGCCCGAATAGTCCTGCGTTTCCTGTATGATTTCTGGTTTCTTTACCTTCTCCAAGTGAGACTCCATCCCAGGACAGTGGAAGCAATAGAAACGGGATCCCAACATAAACGGTGCGGGACATCCCTCCGTTTCAAACAGACTCCTGAAGGAGCCTCTCTCCCTCAGATCCTCCTCAACCTTCCCGGTGATGCTAATATCATCCTCTCTGCTCCCATCGACAGTGGTTAAAGGAAAAAGCAAGTCAAAGGTTCGGTTGGGTCCTAAAGCCAGCAGCTCACTCAGTTTGGCCTGCCCGAGGAGGGGCGCCTCCACCTCGCTGTGCTGCTCGTCTGTCTCCGCGGGTTTGAGGAGATAACACAGGCGGATGGATTCCTCCCACTCCTCCTCCTCAAGGCCGGGAGCTCGGTTTGGCTGGCAGGCATGGTGGAAGGGATGGGAAAGCGATGGACGATTAACAGACTGGTAGCGAAGACCGTTTGGGGGAACCAAAGCCCATGATGCGCTGCTCAGGTTCCTACCGCTGTCATGCAGGTGAAACTCGGTGGTCTGAAATCAGAGAAAGAATACAGATAGATATACTGGTTGTAGGCCCTAGAACTAAAAAGTGCAAATAAACAAATAAAAATGAATGAACTTAACAGATAAAATGAAATGTTGCTTTTTCTGTTTTGTAACTTAGACGATGTCTGCGGGTCTATAGCAATGACAATTTATGTACAAAATATTTGACATGTTTGTTTTATCCAATGCTATTTTAAATATTTATTAATTAATCTGTTGAAAAAAATATATAATATTTTATTTATATGTATATATATTATTTTTTAAGCCAAAAAATAAGACACAAAGTCCTATACCATATAAGGTGATGACCTGTGATAAATCTTTATGTACCCATTAACAATGACCTTGAGACCTTGTGTGTTGCAAGTTATCAAACATTTACATGTACCACTACTTTATTATTTTGCTACTTAAATGCAAAGAAATTCCTTAAATAAAGTACTTAAAGTGACAGTTCACCCAAAGATGAAAATTCTGTCATCATTTACTCACCCTCTCATCATTTCAAACCTTTAAGACTTTTCTCCCGCAGAAAACAAAAGGAGATATTTTGAAGAAGGTTGGTGACCGAACAGCACTGGCCCACCATTCACTTCTATTGTATGTACACAAAACCAAGCCAAGTAAATTGAGGCCAGTTACCAACATTTTTCAAAATATCTTCTTTCGTGTCGTCTGCAGAAGAAAGAAAGTCATACAGGTTTAAAATGACAAGAGGGTGAGTAAATGATGACAGAATTGTTATTTTTCGAATAAAATCCAAACTGAGGCCACTGTACATACATTTACACATGAATATAGAGCATTGCCACAAACTCCACAACATCCCCAAGGCAACATATACTATTAGTGTAAAACGTGTGTGTTTACCTGACATAAATTCCAGCACTGTTTCGTCACCGGTTGCCAGCCGCTATGGTTCCTGACACACCCCACCCAAAGAGAGACCCCCCCTCTGCAAACCGCCATTCAAGTTAGGATGCTGGAGCAACCTCACTGCAGACTGTGTCTGTGTCAGTGTGATGGCATTATTAGACACCTCGCCTTCACAGGTGCAGCTCCCTCCTTCACCTCTGGAAACAATGGAGAAAATATTTCCTTGTTGTACCAGCCAACCCAGATGTCTGTCTATGTTAGTCATTCACATTCATATTTATTCATTCAGGCTGAGGTGACTTTTACATTTTGATCATGGATTTATATTTTGCGTAAAATACGTTTAGACCTTAACTGTCATGCCCCTTTTTTGAGTGTCTAGCTTAAAAGTGATTTCAACATTTAAATGAGTGTAACTCTGGAATGCTTTGGTCTAGAGACCTAATCTTGGTCTTGTTTTAAAGAAGATATACTTTATTGTACAAGTGTGTGGAGTTGAGAAATTAAATAAAAAAAATGTGTTATAGCAGTTTAGTTGTACACTAATAATAATAAATAAATAAATAAACATTATTGTATGTCACCAAAATACTTCTAAACAAGTTTTGTTTTAAATTTCAAGCTGATATCACAAAAAATGTGGTTTCTGTGATACTTTTAATCGCAACACCAACAACGGCCACTAGGTGTCATATAGGCTCCAATGGTTTACTTCATACAAACTAAAAATGAATCAATTTCATCATTATATATAAGAAGGACATCCTTGGAGCTTTTCAATTAAATCGACGTTTTTAAGATTTATTTTTAGATTTTCAATAAAATATGATTATGAATATGTAAGATTTATAATGGTACCAAAGGGCCCAGTGACTAATGAGAAAATAAGTGTGATTTAAGTTTATTTCGTGATTTCTATTGCAAAACAGTTTCAAAATATAAAAACTACATTCTTAGAGCTTCCCAACGATATATAGTTTGTCATTATTCTAATGGACTGATATTGCATAACTACGGTGACAATTAGACGCATTTAATTAGTTTTATGCTCACTCTTGTCATAAATGAATAAATGACTACCCCTATATAATATTCTTTTTAAAACACTGGTCATATATGTATTCTAGAGTCTTAGACCTTTCCAATGATATATAGTTTGTTATGATTGGATTAGACTTACTTGTGAAATACTAAAGTAAACCTTGGTGTTCCAATATCGGAACAGTGACAGCTAAAGGGTTAAAAAAGCTTAACAGAGAAGTTAACCGCTTCATATGCAGTCTGGTATATATTACGCGTCATATATGATGCACATATTGTAAGCTACATTAATAATTTAACGTTACATTTACTGCTGGACAAGGTTTGCAGAGTTCCAGCCTGACACATGCACGTCACGCGTCAGTCACACTTCACAAATCAACACAATCAAACTACCGACAAACTCACACCTTTAAGACAAATGATAACAAGCTGAATATCCCAAATGATCAGAGGAACAAATAAAAAGATTATCGGCTCGTCTGGTGAACTTGGTCAGATCATAGTTAGTATTCATAGACGATGTTAGATCCCAGCCAGTGCTGTTTGTAAACACGAATGCATACCTGCTCTCAGTCAATCCGATCTAAAGCAGCGATGAGTCGGATCTATCTGCAGAGATTTAAGTATATGAATCCAATTAACGTTAATATCTGAATGATCTTAAAGAATACGAAACAGTTGTCAACGTTAGGCAAATGTCACTTCTCTCCTAATGCCCTTGCCCCAGCGCTGGTGTGCGCCACTGCGCATGCGCTCATCGGATTCTAGAAGCGCATTTCCATAGTTACAGCGACAGCTGGCGGCAAACACGAGCTCCTGCAGCACATCTACACCGGTTGTGAGAGGAGTCGGGTTTTCTTTTTAAAATAAAAGTCTGAAAGTCAAGACAGTTCTGTTGAAAATATTACAAAAATACAACCATACTTTTATTATTGACATCATTGTTTATTTTAATTCATAAGTTTACTCATAGTTTTAAACCCACTAGAAGAATATTGTTTAGCAAACGGTGATGGTGATGGTCCATCGACTCGTTTTTCCAATCTGCTCGGATGTGCCAAAGCCTGCATGTGAAATATATTGTTTCAACATTCATACTCAATGAAAATAATAGCATTGTGGATTATTGCTCTATGTACTTTAATTACATGTGTACAATTTTTCGTCTGTTTGAACTTTTTCTTTGAAAAATATTTTTTGGCGAGGCAAGTGAAATACCTCTTCCGGCCTGCGCTGAGGTGTGGCGCTGTTCCAATTCCACTTCCCGGCGTTTGAGTGTCTGTGGCGGTGATGGTGCGGATAGGCCGCATGTGATGTGAACTACAGTGTGCTCGTGTGCATTGTCAGCTGTGATCAGTTACATCTTTGAGTCAGAATTATTATTATTTTTTCTTTCTTTGTCAAAACAATTATCTAAAAATGCCCAAGAAATCAAAAGAAGTGGCTGAATGGGAAGGCGATGACAAACCACAAACAGGTAATATTATAATAATTCTTTAAACACTTGTGGTGATAACGAGATGGAGCTAATGATGAGGAACGGCATTCGTTTATGTGAACACAGCTTTGTCATTATGTTGAATGTAAATCGAAGGGCTGGGACTTATTTTATTGTGTACTTTGCTAAGCACATTAGCTCAAGACAAGTGTTGGTTTTATGCTGGTGCGGACTGCGGAGTTTTCAGGAGACATTGCATCATTTTGTCAGCAAGTTATAATTCTAGACAACCGTACGTTAAGTTACTGTGAAAGATGGCACGTGGCTATGCTAAAAACCCAGAGATCGTTCTTATAATGCTTGGGTAGGCAGTTTAAACTAGGTTTTGAGACTCTTTCGTTGTTTTTAACATGTACACATGTCATTCTCTGTTATGTCATTGTCACCATTGACACCGTGCTTATGTGCAGTCTGCTTTGTGTCTGTCTGTTGTGTGAACAGAAATATCTAAATAATATTTATGTGCTACTTTTCTTTATAGACAAACATGTCAAAAAAGGAAAGAAAGACAAGAAAGGGAAGAAGAGTGTAAGTAACATTTATGTTCTTATATTTATATATATATATATGTATGTGTGTATGTATATATGTATGTGTGTATGTATATATGTATGTGTGTATGTATGTATGTATGTGTGTATGTATATATGTATGTGTGTATGTATATATATGTGTGTGTGTGTGTGTATATATATATATGTATATGTATGTATGTATGTACATGTAATATTTAATTTTTGTACTTGGTTATAGAACTTAATCATGTCATTCATTGATATGTGTTATTAACCTTATCTAATTCCTGACAGGTCAAAAGTTCAAATATGAATATGTTATCTTATGATAAAAAAATTCTAATAATTTTGTCATCATGCAAAAATGTGTCGTTATAAATGGTTTCATCCTTATAGTTTTTTGAAGAACTGGCATCAGATAATATACCAGATAAAGAGGAGGCTCCAGTAAAAGAGACACAGGGGAAACAGGTCTGAATTAATTCACTGCCATCCATTTTCTTCATACATTCCAGTATGTAAACGTTCTCTAATAAATAACTATCAAATATGTATAATTTGTGCATTGGTTTGTCATTTGCTGTCAGCCTCAGAAGAAAAAGAAAGACAGGCGGAAAGGCAAGAAAGGAGATGATGAGGATGAAGACGAAGAGGTCATGCAGTGTCTGAAGAAACTCTCAGTGCAGCCTAGTGATGAAGATGAAGAGGAAGAAGAGGGTAACATCAGAATGCTTCTACATTTATTCATTTACGTTTTACATTTATTATTTATTCATTTTGCTTTTATTCAAAGTGACTAACAAATGAGAGAGCATGTGACATGCAGTAAAATATATAGGACTCGCAATGGTGACATGCAGGTGTCACTTTTAAAACGAATGTAATGGTGCATAAACATATCTGTATACACAATAAAAATGCTGCATTCTACTGGAGCCTGAATGCAGTCTAATGCCCCGTTCACATTACAAGCGACATGATCCTATTCATTTCAATGGAAAGCTGGCGACTTCCGGCGACACGAGCAGTAGCAACTGTTGGCGACCGGATGAGACATGACAAAGTTGAGAAAGGTTTAACTTTATTCAAATGAGGAGCGACTTTTGGGAGCGACGGCCAATACTATACAAATGTATAGTATCATACAATGTAAGTCGCTTTGCATAAAAGCGTCTGACAAATGTAAATGTAATGAGAGAAGATGGGAGCTGATTCTTCTCCTCTCAGCTCCTGCAGTAAATGTCACCAGTAGTTGGAACGCCCACTAGTGACCTAACCGCCAACCCCTGGTGACATGCAGTGTCAAGTCGCTTGTTATGTGAACGAGGGGTTAAAAGTTTTAGTGTGTCACAAACATCGCACCAGCTATTTAACTTGACATGTTTTATTTTAATATTGCAGTTGTTGCTCCAGTCAAAGGAGGAAAGAGAAACAAAGTAAGTTTTTTTCCTATATGTACGTATAAACTGCATATATAGCATCAAAATGTTTGTTTACTGCATACCATATAGGGGTAGTTGACAAATAAAGCGTTCATGTGTCCTATGGTGTAATATAGCAAAAATCTTTGAAGATGAATCTCATGCATTTTATATTATAAATAAATATTTTGATAACAAGATTGTTTTCAAAAATGTTCCCGTCAACCCATAGGATACATTTATGGTTAACTACCCAAATAGCATCAATATGTGTTATTTATGGATAATTTACTATGCATATAAAATGTTTTGCTTATTGTTTTTACTACTAGGGTGGCAACATTTTTGCTGCTTTAGGTCAGAGTGATGATGGTGAGGAAGATGCAGGTGGGGATGTTGATGATGATGATGACGATGATGAGGATAAACCTAAGAACAAGAAGGGCTCTAAGGTGAGTGTTTTTTAACCTTTAGTCATGGAAATTAACAGTTTTAAGTAACTGTAAAAATAACAGTATTAAGTATTTAGTGTGAATTTACAATAATCTGCATGTGTCTCCTGTAATACAACACGGGTCGAGCACTGCATAATAATGAATAAAAATGAATATAAATAAATATGAATATTAAATAAATTGTTTTATTACTTGCCGCTAGCTAGGCCGATACCCAAACACAGACCGGAAGTTAACTTCAGGCACGTGCTTCCAATGAAACCATCTGTAGAATCCATTAGAGCTCGCTGCATATCACCAGCGCTGCTGGTTAGGACCAAGACTATAAATAATATGGAAAAGATGCTTTTTTAGTGAATTGCAATGAATGTTGCGTCACATTTGTCAAGGTAATCAATTATAGGTTGATGCATTGTTTCTGCCTTGATAATATTTACATGTTTTCTAAATATTCATCGGTACAGATTTTACCATTGCAGTATTGTCAAATGTTTGACTATATTTTTACCTAAACTAACACACACAGATACATCACACACCACAAAGCTCATCATTTCCAACAGTGTTATTCATGCTCACTTCAAGTCCAGCTATCCCTCATTTTCTCTCCCATCATTCCATTTCGTATGTTAAGTTCCTTTCCAGATCTGTTCCGGTTCTTCCAGTGTGCTCTCATGTACATGCATTTAAAGCTATGGGGTTTCTTTTGCCTTGTGTGACATTGGTGCCTATTTCATCCGTCTTGTTTGAGTTTTTTTACCTTTAGAGTGAAGCTCAATCACATCATTTCATTCTTACACAAAGCAATGAGATTTATCCAGTTTGCATGATGTCAAAGATCACATGGAGTCAGATCTCTGTTTGTGTTGCATACAAAAGAAAATAACGCTGGATAAAATGCTGATTAAAACTGGTACATGATTTTTACATTTACAAGGACATGTCCCTGTTTCTGTACATGTATGTATGTGATTTAGGAAGTTGAGAAGGTAACCAAGGGCAAGAAAAAAGATAAGGCAAAACCTAAGGTGTCGAAGGTGGGTACTTGGGAATGTTTCTTAATCATCAAAATTCCTGTCCACAGTTTTTCTTGCCTGCTTTTTTCTCTCCGACCTGCTTCTTTCTTCTTTCTTTCTTTGCAATCTTTGTACTTGGAGGCAGATCTTCAAACCTAATGAAAACTAACCCATTCTGTACATTCCAATCTGCCTTATGAAACAAATGGTTAACAGTGCTGTCCGCACACATTCACTGTCTCGGGATCTTTAACTCACTGTGTTTCATAAAACACAGGAGGCCTCTGAGGATGAACAGGAGGAAGAAATGGAGAAAAAAGATGAGAATGAAAAGAAGGGAGTGAAAAAGGGCAAGAAAACTGCTTCTGAACCAAATATAGTGAAGGTGGGTCTAGTTTGTATGTTTATATTAAACAGCCAATGAATATAGACGGTTTCAGCGCCAACAACAGTGTATGTGGTCCAAACTTAATTTCCGGTTGACCTCAGCAAAGAATCTATAACTGTTGAGTAGTTTTAATGTCATTTCATGTAGTTAATATACAACAAAATATGAACATAAATTAAATATAAAATAAATTGGTATAAAATTACCAAAGAAAGACTGTAAATTAACTTAATTAAATGAAACCGTCTATATCCAGTGAGTGTGTTGTAACCTGACAGACGTCTTAATGTTGGCAGGAGGAAGAGGAACCTGAGAAGAAAGAACAAGAGAAATCTCAGAAGAAGGGCAAGAAGGAACAGCCAAAGGTTGGTTTAAGCTTGACACAAACAAAAAACCATAGATTGATGTTTATTAGATTCCTATATATTTAGCATGTTGCTAAGCTAATTACAACATGATATCTAAAGTATCTGTAAAATAATTGCGTTAGGGACTTTGTTTTATTCGTCGTCTTGGATATGTTTTTCCAGTTGCAATGCATTATGGGATTGCTTTTTTCTTGAATTATAATTACCCAAGTGTGTTTGGTTGTGTGCTTTCAGAAAGGCAAGCCTGCTCGCCCTCCTAGTGAAGATGAGGAAGAGGAGGAGAAGAGTGATGATAATGATACAATGATGGTACAATAATATTTACGTTTTATTCTTGTGTTCCAAATATTCCCTCTTTTAAAGGTCCACTGTGTTATTTTTTGCAGGCTTATTGACAGAATTGCAATATAATATACATAACTATGTTATGTATATGTTTATGCGTTATGTTTGTATTACCTTAGAATGGGCTCTTTCTATCTACATACACCGCGGGTCCCTTGCATGGAATGCATCATGTTATTTCTACAGTAGCCCTAAACGGACAAACTGCTCTACAGAGCGCATTTCGTAAATACGTTATCTCCTTCGGCAAAGAAGCGAAAATGTGACGACATCTTAGTTCTGTGTTAGCCACCGTAGTGCTTCGAAAGGGAAGGGTGGAGTGAGCCGTTGGTTGCAGTTCACAACCTCACCACTAGATGCCACTAAATCTCATACGCCGGACCTTTATAGCGGCATTCAGCGATAGTTTTGGGGTAAAAATAATCAGAAATCAATTATTGAGTAAATAAATAGACAGATCAGTGTTCAAACGATTGTTTTATCTTACCTTGATTCACAACGGTAAGCTTATAATCACGATTTATAATTTTAGCTGTTGGGTCGCCCCATGCAGGAAATTTGAATTTGGGGAGTACCTCTTTGCGTCATTACATCACGTCCATAAACACAAAGGAGAGGAACCGGCTAGTTTATCACGTGTGTGTGGATCTTTTTTAGAAATATCTCCAGGATTTGTATTAATCTATAATCATTGACTCGAATCGAATCGAATCGAGAGCTTGTGAATCGGAATTGAATCGGAACATCAGAATCGAGACCCAGCCCTCGTCACTGTCGTGAAGTCTTTGTGTCATGTAGTCAGAGCAAAAGCGGCAGATTTTGTTTGTGTTCAGATGACATTCTTCAGATATATTACTTGTAGGACGTAAGGTAGGCGGTACTTTCCATGTTATTTAGAGTTTTTGTCTACATAATGCGCGACGAGATATCAAACGGTAAAATTGATTCTATGTTAGTGGTGTTTTTTTTACATTTCGCGTTGTATCTAGTATAAACACGGTCACATGTTGCTGTCACGTTGATGTTCAGATGCGGTTTGAGCAGTCATTTAGCACAGAACTCAGAGAGCATGAGTGCCATAGCACAACCCATGTAAAGAATATAACTCCGCAAATAACTGACATGCTATGTTTCAAACTAAGATAGCGACACACGCCAAAGTGAAGTACTGCAGAGTGTTCATTACATTTACCCACTGTTCACCTCTTTGTCTTTTTTCTGACATGTTAGTGTGCAGAGGATGCGATCGCATCTGAGCAGACCAATGAAAAACAAGAGGAGGACCCTTTTGCTAACTTAAGTAAAAAAGAGAAGAAGAAGAAAAAGAAAATGGTAGTTGCTTCATTATCCCCTCAAACGATTAAAACACAATAATAACATTTTGACTGCAGAGTACTGATGTTTGGGGTCTTTGGCTGGTCTTATGATCTATAGATGGAGTATGAGCGTCAGGTGGCCAGCGTACGCGCTCAGAACGCTATCGAGGGAGATTTCTCCATCTCACAGGCCGAGCTGTCCTCACGACAGGCCATGCTGGAAAACGCTTCTGATATCAAGGTCAGATCTTTGACAAGATTGTCTCAAAGCCATTTAAAAAGGTTTATTCATGTTTAATTGTTTAACTTTTTTTTTTTAGTTGGAAAGATTTAGCATTTCAGCCCATGGTAAAGAGCTGTTTGTCAATGCGGACCTTCTGATTGTTGCTGGGAGACGGTATGGTCTGGTTGGACCAAACGGGTGGGTTGATGCTTTTTTACATTTTAAATAGTTGGCAAAATGATGTTTAAAAATATACATAATTAATTCACTTCAGACACAATTGTAAATGCTTGCTCAGTTGTTTTCCTCTCACGGATTTTTGAATCGCAGGAAAGGAAAGACCACTCTACTTAAACACATCGCCAACAGAGCTCTCAGTATTCCTCCCAACATTGACGTTCTGCTCTGTGAGCAAGGTACAGCCCAGCATAATGTCTTGTTTTGTCATCACCAACACTTTCGGTCATTTGTCCCCCCCTCACTTCGGTCTCTGATGTTCCACAGAGGTGGTGGCGGGCGACACTCCAGCGGTCCAGGCGGTGCTGAAGGCCGACACACGGAGACTGAAGCTCCTGGAGGAGGAGAGACAGCTGCAGAATCTCCTGGAGAAAGGAGACGACAGCGTATCTGAGAGACTCGATAAGGTGAATTATAGTCCGTCAAAAACATGGACCTGAACGTCCTTCAGAGGACGATAACCGTGTTTGCATCCCGCTCTCTTTTTCAGGTCTACGAGGAGTTGAGGATAATCGGAGCCGCAGCAGCTGAAGCCAAAGCTCGTAGGATCTTGGCCGGTTTGTCTTTCACTCCAGAGATGCAAAACAGACCCACCAAGAAGTTCTCTGGAGGATGGAGGATGAGAGTATCCCTGGCCAGGTCAGCAGAGATTTTGGACTGTGTGGTGTTGTGGAAAAAACAGATGTGAGGTATGATGCTTGAGAGTGTTTGTTTATTTCCTTTCCAGAGCACTGTTCATGGAGCCCACGCTACTGATGCTGGATGAGCCCACAAACCACCTGGACCTGAACGCTGTCATCTGGCTTAACAAGTAATCGATCGATGATTGTGGTCCATCTGGCCCACAAGTATACGTTTTTTATTGGTTCATAAACCACAATCATGTCTCTTGTATTCTATTAAAGTTACCTACAGAGTTGGAAGAAGACGCTGCTAATCGTGTCCCACGACCAGAGTTTCTTAGATGAGGTCTGTACAGATATCACTCACCTGGACAATCAGAAGCTCTATTACTACAGGGGCAACTACCGTGAGTTTCAATTCTAAACATCAATGCGAATAAAGTCTATTAAATGAATAAGAAAAAATATTGGAACACTTTTTTTATTACACTATGGCAAGTTTCACAGACAAGGCTTAAGGAGCGTGTATACATGAGTTTCCGCGTCAGTCTCGAGCACAATCGCGTGCGCACAGCTTCTTGAGCATACTCTTCACGGATTAACCGTGGACATCCTGTGTCCTGACCTGACCGTCAGAGGGCAGCGCAGAGTCGCTTCATTCACAGACCCACTGCAAATTAATGAGAGGAAGTCATTCGCTATTGCAAACAATCCGAGCAAACAGCAAGACAACAAGAATAACAACCAAACCGTATGGAGAAGGACACGCTTCTTAGCTGGATGATGATTGAGTGAACTATCCCTTTAAGCTTGTCTGTGAAACCGGGCATATAACTGTCTTACTGTCATTGGAAACAACCTACAACACCCAAACAACCACTCGGAACACCGTAGTAGCGTGTCAAATGTGGGATATATGTATACATATCTATATGTTCAATGCTAATGCACACGTGTTCTTGATGTCTCTAGTGACGTTTAAGAAGATGTACGTACAGAAACAGAAAGAACTCCTCAAGCTCTATGAGAAACAAGAGAAGAAACTCAAAGACCTGAAAGCTGGAGGAAAGTCCACCAAACAAGCTGTAAGTTCTTGACTTTAACTTCCTAATTTGAGTCTTTTGAAGCACAGCCTCTCATCCTCCGTCCTTCGTTCTCAGGAGAAGCAGACGAAAGACGCTCTGACGAGGAAACAGCAGAAGGGCAAGAAGAAGGGTCAAGAGGAGGAGAGCAATGAGGCCACGGAGCTCATCAAGAGGCCGAGAGAATACACCGTCAAATTTACCTTCCCCAACCCTCCACCACTCTCGCCGCCAATTCTCGGACTGTACAGTGAGTTATTAGACCTAGATTTTGATCTTTCCTCTCTCATCTCTTTGGTTTGTAGGGTTTTGTCTAAAGAGAATCAAGTTGGAGTGTTTGATATGGATGATTTGTTGATTGTATCCGTCTTGCACATGTAGGCGTTGACTTCGGTTATGAAAGCCAGAAGCCTCTGTTCAAGAATGTGGACTTCGGTATTGACATGGAGTCTAGAAGTAAGTCCTCTAGTGTCTACAGAAGGTAGAAAACGGAAACATAAGTAGACTTTCTGCAGTTTGAACCCACCTAACATGAGTTAATGTTGTCTGGCTCAGTATGTATAGTTGGACCAAATGGTGTTGGAAAGAGTACACTCCTTTTGCTGCTGACCGGGAAATTAAATCCTGTGAGTAACACTTGCTTTCTTTAAGCCCGTATTTTTAGTTTGTTAGCATTATGGCTAAGTATTTTTTCCTCTTTATTTCAGACAAAAGGCGAGATGAGAAAGAACCACAGATTGGTAAATTGTTTGGCGTACTATGATGTTTGATACATTCGTTTCCGTATATTCATTTGGGTTATTCAATTCGTGTGTCTGTCTGTAGAAAGTAGGTTTCTTCAACCAGCAGTATGCTGATCAGTTGAACATGGAGGAGGCTCCCACAGAATACCTCCAGAGGAACTTCAACCTTCAGTACCAGGATTCCAGGAAATGCCTGGGTCGCTTTGGTTTAGAGAGCCATGCACACACCATCCAGATTTCTAAACTGTCTGGTAAGCACCACCGAAATGCATTCAGGTGTGATTTCCAAACTCAGCTGTCTTTTTAAAGACATGTTTTGATTGTTTACTAGGTGGTCAAAAAGCAAGAGTGGTCTTCGCTGAACTGTCTTGTAGGCAACCTGATGTCCTCATCCTGGTAAGGAGTTGTTGTGTTTGTGTTCTATCGATATAATCACAAAAACCTAAGGATTTAGGAGATTCAAATAGTGTTTTTTATGCAAATTAACAGGATGAGCCCACCAATAACTTGGACATTGAGTCAATTGACGCGTTATCAGAAGCCATCAATGAATACAAAGGGGGTGTGTATATGTATATTATTCATTCCTTTATCACTTTGATCATGCATGCTGTATCGTAGTAAATATTTATACTGCTTATGAAAAATGTGTAAAATCTTACAGATTATAAACGATTCAAACCAAATGTCAAAACATAGGATCTAATGGGAATCTGTCTTCTCTAGCTGTGATAATTGTGAGCCACGATGCCAGGCTGATCACTGAGACCCAGTGCCAGTTGTGGGTGGTGGAGAACCAGTCGATCAACCATATCGATGGAGACTTTGAAGACTACAAGAGAGAAGTGCTGGAGGCCCTTGGTGAAACGCTTGTCCACAAGGCTAAAGACTGAACGACGGCTGGTATTAATAACAAGAATGTCAAACTGCATCACTGAAGGGCTCGATGAACCTCTCTTCCTTTCTAAACCAACAGACACAAAATACAGTTGTTTCTTAAAGTTGAAAGACCATGCCAAGAACTCACGTTTGAACTGGCGGGGTGGTTTGTGGAAACCGTTGAGAGCAGTGTTAATGTAGGATGGGTTTGTCATGCCTTGACCAATCCATATCAATAGTTTTATTAGATGCAGCACTCGTTCTTTAGTCGTAATGTCTGACATTCTTGTATTATTATTATATTCAGGCCATTTTATTTTCAACCATTTAATTTGTGATGCAATGCTCCAAAACTTAACTTGTCACAATGGGACTTATCAAATGTAACCGGAAAAAGTAAGAAGTATGCAGTGTGTTTAGCGCTAAAGCTGGATTATATTGTGTGACTGCTGATACAGACATGTAGTAATGGCAGTGTGTCTCAAAATATTAAATCATAGAACTCACGTGTAATGGATTACGCTACTATTTTGAATCAGTTAACCAATAAAATGTAAGATGGAAAAGTTGTGTTTAAATGCACATTCTCACTGACCAGCTCTGGATGAACTTCGTATGCATCCAGTTGTTGTCATGTAAAACCAAATAAATGATTTTTGCAACAATGTCCACGTTATTCTGAAGGTTTTATTTCAGACGGATTCTTATGGCAAAATATACCGGAGGAAACATACATGTCCTTAGTTATTCAATATTATTTTAGGTAGGCTTTGTAGATCCTCTTCACTCTCGCCAGTTCTCGTTCATCTGGTTCAACACGGCCGTACCATGGATACCACGGCTCTCCGGAGGTGAGGGAAGATGGGGGAGGTGTCTGTCCTACAGCACCGTGCGTGTTCGAGTAGTCCTCTTTTGAGTAGTCCACATGAGGCAACTGAAGCGGAAGTAAACCTTAAAGAAAGAAAAAAGTCACTGCAAACTGTATAGACCAAATAAAGAGAACGTCTAGAGTGTGATCTGATAGCTTCGTGTACACGTTTGCGTCAATAACAAGTATTTACCATGATCTCTAGCAGTATCAACGGCCTGGTTAAGTAGTTTCTGTTGTTTCATGCACACCCCTGGAGGAACAATGATTTGAAGGTTAAGGGAGAGGTGTAAAGATCATATCGAATGACAAAAGAAGACCATTGTGATGTGTTAAGAGAGAAAACACGGGGGGCCGGTACCTGTTCGAGTGGGATCGTACACAATTCCTGTGTAAGGACAAACAAACTGCTGCAGCAGGTTCACATTCTGCCGATAAAAATACACCTTATAGTAACACTCAAAGGTTAATGTATATTCTCAAACTTAACAGTGGGATGGATACAAACCTTGTAATGGATAATGACATTTGGATCCCGGCATATGGGACAAGGATTCCCACAGACCTCATCTCCTCTCTATGGCAACAGAAAATGAATCCTATTAAAGTGTATATAGGTATATAACTTTCTTGAAAATATCTTCTTTTGTGTACTGCAGCAGAAAGTACACACAGGTTTGAAATGACGAGGGTGAATAAATGATGACAGCATTTTAATTTTGTGGTGAACCATCACTTTAAGGTCAATTGATCAACTTGAGCATTACTATTGCATAACCACTTAGATTTACACTCAAATAAAGCAGAATAACTATGTACATACAATACATGTCTTCCTTGTCTTCTGTGGAGGAATTCCTCCCTTGTGGTTCCTTCTGTAGTCAGACCAGACAGGTTTTGATCCATATCGCTCAATGTACTCTGAAGAGAGGGAGGGAGAATTAAACAGAACAATCACGACTACTTATACTTTCCATAATCGTGATATGCCCATGTGTACCTTCACTTTTTAAGTACTCCCATGGGCTGTCTGCATATCTAGACACCGTCTCGGGGGATTCAGTGCCATCTGCAGATGATGATGATGAAGCACGAAGAGTCACCCGCTGCACTGAAGCAATGGGAGTTAATTTCCAATCACAAATTCTCTGTAATATAAAATGCATAAGATGCGCTTTACATCAACCTTGTCATGTTGTCTGCATGATCACTAAGTTATACCGTAAGGATTATACGATCACCGCAAGCAAATCGCTTTCTGTATTAATAACATTAATCAAAACGGTTTAATCCAACCAACCTGTGTTTGAAGATTTCTTTGCAAAATACCAGGAAATATGCGACAGGTTACTATCCCAATGCGTTGTAAGGAGGCTGCCATTTTGTCTTTCTATAAAACAAGGAAGTCGTTGAGAGGTTAAAGTTTACTGTAGCGGAAGTGGTTCCACTTCATAGCCAAGGTCGTGCGCTGCGCAGTGCGATTTGATGGTGACATCGAAGCACCGCGAGATTCGAAGCACTAATTCGAAAGCACAGCATTGGAATTACTCTCGCGATACTTCAGATCGAACTCCGCAAGTAAAAAAAGAACACTACTATACGGCTCCTTGTATTACATTTTAACATGTCATTTATGACTGTAATTCTGTGACACATTTGTTTATATATATATAGTGAAAACAAGACCTGAAGCATCCTTACAAACAACTTGTTTTTGCATGTACATGTATAAATTAAAATTAATTAATTTAATTCAAGTTACCGCAGCAACCTCATTGCAAACAAACAAACATCCAATTGCACAAGGCATGTTCATACATGTTAAAAAAGACAACAGGCACTGGGGGATGGGTGTGATCTTGAACAGACAAAGGTTGTTACGAGAGTGTGCGCGTGAGCTGACCGCGTGATCACCGACTCCATTTTACGTTGAGGGAACGCCCGAAAGCGCGATCACGACACGCGTCGTGACGTAAAATACGTCATAACTATATAAACAGAGTCCCACCCTTCTAGAGCATTCCTGGATTCGTCTGAGGTAAGTGGCATATCGGAGAAAGGACTCTTCGATTTTTTCTGATTTATAAGTCGTTTTTGTTATTTTTCTGGTCCCAAAGTTCGACTACCAAGTCAGTTTTGACGACACAAACTACTTCTGATGGATTCTGCTGAGCTTCGCAGCGTTTTCTCTAACATTTCTTTGTGCTGTTCTTCGTTTCAGGTCTGAGTCGGTCTCAGTGAAAATCTGACGTCGAGGATTTTTCAACTGTGTTCGAAGATCAAAGCCCAAATAACTCAATTTTTCTACTCGAGTAACGGACATTTGCTTACTACGTTTTTTGCTCAAGATTGTTCAAGAAGGAAAAGCTAAATTTGAGCCACCACAATCCCGCCCATTATGCCATTTTTCAGCCAATAATGCTAAAGTCATGACAGTTTACGTTCTCTTAAACTGTTAAAAGCTGAAAATTGTTGCTGTTAAGCACAATATATTAATAGCAACCCGTGACGCAGAGGAGAGGTTTAATAGTAAGTGTTTACTTTCAAAACAATTTGAATCGAATTAACCAATTGTCTTGTTAAGAATGATAAATTCCTAAAATCTATAAATTAAGCTTAAGCGTGGCGACCTAAATGCGCCACAGGCAGCTAGAGGCAGATAGCATGCTGAGATAAAGCGAGGCAGAGCTAGCTAGCGTATGAGCTCACACCGCAAAGTCCGAGCAGCGGCTTCAACGCCCTGTTTCTCTTTGTGTGTGAGACGGGAGCATTCCTACTCATTTAATAACGATAAATAGCATAATAAGCTAGCCATCGCTGATCATAAGCAATCTGTACATAAAGATTGCCATAGGCTGAGGCAGGAAGTGACTGAATTTAATTTGGGGCTTTTTATAAACTCTTTCCAAAGGAGAGCTCACTGGAACAACCAACGCAATCTGCACATAAAGATTGCCGAGTGCGACTGTGGATTTAGCCGAATGGAAAAATACCCCAGACTGAATTGCAACATTTTCTTTTTTAATGTCGTTAGGTGTATTCGTTGTCGGAAATTGATACCGTTGGGCTCGTCTGATGTAATAAACCTAGGCAAACGATTTTGTATCACTTTATAGCAGTCTGCCTATAAAGATTGCATTTTTGTGCTGTGTTTAAGATGCTTTAACGTTACGAAACGGACAGCGATGGTGTTATTTGTCTTGTAGATTTTGCTTTAAAATGGCGGACGGGTTGTCGTTTACTCGGAGCACTCGAGGCAATGGTGGCTTTGTTTTTCCAGACTGGATGTAACGTTACGGGAAATATTGCAGTCCGGAACGGCTTTCGCGTCGCTACCCTCCTCTTAGGAAAGCTCGAGGTATCGTCTTAACATCCGTGAGTCGCTTGCGGGTAAATATAGGACGTTGTAAATGAAGAAGACAAGTGGCAGGCGAAGGGAGAGAGACGTTGTTTTTAAAGAACTTGTTCTTTTTCAAAGATGGCGACCGCGCACCAGTTTTGGTAGAGATATCGCACCGAGTGCGCGAGACAAGTGGTTAAAGATCGAAGGCGTGGCTTAACCCTGGCGTCAGCGAATCAGAGTAGCCACTCTGTTCTCCTGTCAGTTTATGGCAAGCTGCTTTATTAGAGAAAGCAACTTGGACAGATGGCAAATCCCCATGTGTGCTTTACTGGAGTGGATTCATAAGTTTATGTAACTGGCCTTTAATAACGTTTAATTGGCAGATCAACAATGGATGATTTATGCTGCATTTGTTCAAATGGGTTTTATTTATTTGTTTAAAATGAAAATAGTCTCCATCGCGTTGAACTTGAAGGGTTTTATTAGTTTATCCATAAGTGATGTTGGTCATTAAATTGCTAGTAGGAATACGATGATATGGGATAGGATGGGGGGGTTCTAATCTAATCCAATTTTAATCTTAAGTGAACCAGTACATTTCCTTGTAATTGTTATCTACTGGCAACGTGTCCTCACATGTGTACTCCCATGAAATCTTGACAATGTTAACAATTTCTTTACATGAATTGTACATTCTTGTTTACTTTTCACACTCTTGTTTATGACAACTGTGACGTTTCCAGGAATTGTGTAATGTTCCGTGTTTAAGGGATTCTGAGAACAACAGTGTTACGGGTAAGACCAAACCTGATTTCTCACACGATTTTTATCAGATCAAAAGTGAGTAGTTTTGTACTTTTCGATTCAGCCATTAGTAGACCTTTTCATATAAATCACAGCGTTACAACTTGCATGCTAAATATTCATAATCCATATACATTTGGTGTTTGCATTTGTAATATGGCGCAATACCCTCGGCCGTTGTTTACTTTCTGAAGTCGTTCGTTAGTTTGCAGTGTGGTAACGTTAGATCGTCTCGTCGCTGTGTCCAGTCGATTGTGTTGTAGCGAGAGGAACTGAAGGCAGAAATATTCCCTGATGCTCCGCGTGGGCAGGGCACATCACGTGATATATTTCTCTCTTAACCTCTCTCTCTTTCTCTCTCTACCAGAAACGCTGCCCTCGCCCCCACTCTTCCCACTACCGTCAAATCGTATTTGTGTTATTGGTATATGTCCATTTAAGTTTTATTAAAATGTACAATTATTTTTGCTTACTTTGTCTCAGTTATAATATTTATAAATGAAGCAGTTCTGTTTATATTACTGCGTTGCAAATACATTGTAACTATATACGTGGACTTAAATAACCACAAGATGGCGCCATACAGCATAACTTAAAGGTCAAGATAATGTACTGAGATTGCAACACCTGCAAAATATTTTCGTAAATGTTTTCACTATATATGAAACACAGAAGTAGCTAAATGAAATTATATATGATACTCTACATATACATGTTTAAAATCTTACATATACAAATAACATTTTCATTATGTTTAGTGTGTGTTGATAAATGCACATTTTAAATCTAATGAAAGTATAGAGAGTATAATGAAACTATGATGTTTTTCTCTCTAGAATTGAATTGACATGCTTTCTATTGAATATGTTTCAAATAAACATGATCAGTTTAGACGAGGAAGTATATGTCAGGCTTTCTATGTGTTTCCCAGCCGTCAGTGTGACAGTGCTCTTCTGTTTCCAAGACGGCTGAATAAGTGTTTGTCCAACTTTACCGGTTCAGGAATGTAGACCGAATGAAAAGATCATTCACGTGCACGCTCCCAGTGTTTAAAGAAATATTTGTGAAATTTTCAAAGGTATTAGAAATATTCTTTATATTTTAGAGCTTTTGGTACGGTTATCATTAAATCATTTGAAATAAAAGAAATTGTGAAGACTATGTTCAACTCTTAAGTGCATTCTCCTCAAGTAATTGTCGGTTTGTTTTGTTTTTGTCAATTTTTTCTTTCCTCTTGTTGTACATTTATATCATTTAAACGAAATATTGGGTTGAATGCACAGTACTGGTCACAGCCATCACAGTATTATTTTAACAATGTTTGTTTTACCTGTAAACCTTTCCGTTGTGGTAATGTACAGTATATATGAAAAGCAGGTGGGTTGATGACAGTGGCATAACACACGAATATAATACTAACTTTTATTCCAGCAAAACATTCTATTTATCAATAATCTGGCATCCAATTTTATAGATTATCAATGATAATATGTTTACGTAGCACCAAAATGGTCTTGTAAAATTAACAAGTTTTTCTATCGGCTGTTAAACTATAACACTTAGATCCATTGGCCCTTTTTTCTTGTAGAAAGTAAATATGAACAGGCATCATATATTCAAAATGAGTTTCTTCAGTAGGTAGTGGGCTTTGTAGATCACATTCAATTCGATAATCCAAGTCCCTCATTTTATTATGCTCACACATAATGAATTCTAGTAGCAAAAGTTGTTGTATGAAGTATGTTTAATGAATGCTGTTGTAAAGACATGACTTTGGACCTGACTCAGAGAAATTCTGGACACTGCTTGCCTTGTGTGAGGGATAGTCATTTCCCCATGGATTATCAAACCTGAACGTGGCATATGTAGCTCAGTAAAACAAACTCCACTCAAGTTGTTTTTCACGTTCAGATCTCATGCATACAGACAGTGTTGGCACTTGGCAGCACCCATGTGTTTGATCATTGGTGATGTATCATGGTGGCCATGTGAGCCTTTTTGTCGTTGTCCTCGGTTTTATACTTTTTATGTTGCTTCAGTCTTGTGGTCACCTCGGCAAAACTTACATTGACAGGAATTCACAGTTGTTGTGCTGTTCCAGTGGGCTCTCCTTTTAGCAACTATAATCATCATTTTCAGTATTGATTACAGATTTAATGCCATACCACGGAAGCTCTTTGTGGTACAAGCGCATAAATAACACTAGGTTTCTCTTTCAGTAAGCAGTTATGGCGGTGGGCCCAGTGGACCCCAGAGAGGTGCTGAAAGGAGTCGAAGCTCTGCTGGGGAAGGATGGAGAGCTACGGAGCCTTGAGGGAGTCGCCAAAGTCTTCAGGTGAGGAGCTATTCGCACGAACCACACCTTTCAGAAATTCCATAAAATATCTTTTTTAAAACATTGTGGTCTTGTGACTCTTTTCCCGTGCAGTCTCATGAAGGCATCGCATAAAATGGTCAGCAGATGCATGTATCTAAACATTTTGCTACAGACGAAATCACACGACATACTTAATCGGTAAGTGTAAAATCAACATTAAAATTGCATTTAAAAATGCATGCGCTTTGGTTTGGAAGTCGTCATGAACTTTTTCCTCTCCGACACAGATTTATCCGAGTGGGGGGATACAAGCTGTTGAACTCTTGGCTCACCTACTCAAAAACCACCACCAACACCCCCCTGCTTCAGCTCATCCTGCTCACCCTGCAGAAACTTCCCCTGACCGTGGATCATCTCAAGCAGGTACTTCATCACACCAACCCATTCAGATCAAGCACACGTGACGCTCCCACACAGTCTTTTAACATCTTTCTGCTTTCCTTCCAGAACAACACCGCCAAGCTGGTGAAGCACCTAAGCAAGAGTGCCGAGACAGAAGGTAAGCGTGAATCTATCACGAATCATCCGTCTGCTTGCGACACAAGAGTTTAGATTTGAACCTGGTGTGTTTTCTTTCCCTCAGAGCTGAGGAAGCTGTCATTAGTGCTGGTGGAGGGCTGGATGGCTATTATACGCTCTCAGAGCGTCTCCAGTGGAGCCTCGCCCAATGGTAGGCCTTCTCAGTTACATCAAAACCTACGATGGGATTTATCACGAATGCATGTGTATTTGGAAGTGTTTTGGTAACCCAATTCCTTTTTTGCACCAGACAAGAAAAAGAAAAAAGATGAGGGAAAACTGCGTCCGGAGGTGAAGCCCCGCGAAAAGGTAGCGGAAGAGGAGAAGAAGAAAGAGAAACCGAAAGCATACGCACCGAGTCACGCAAAGATCCGCTTCACAGGTCCGCCTTTAGAGATTTGACAGATATGATTAAAATGTCCTGAGGGGTTTTCGTTTGAAAACTAAAGTTCCTACTCTGTGTGTTTAAACAGGTTTGGAGGTGGAGAGCCCAGCTCCTGTTCCTGTGAAGAAGCCCCCCATCGCACCCCTGCTCGGCGACAAATACAACATCAAGCCTGCTTTGCTTAAGAGACCAAGGTAAATACCCTGTCTAATTCTCTCTTTTTTTAGTTGATTATTTGAATGAATTTGCATGCGGTTGTGCTTCAGTGGATTTAAAGCAGATGATAAAACTTTGGCTTTCCGTCCATTCAGCACTACGCCGTCTGACACACCGCCGGTGGAGAAGAAGTACAAGCCCCTCAACACAACCCCCAACTCTGCCAAAGAGATCAAAGTCAAACTGATACCTCCACAGCGTGAGTTTTCCCATTCGGCATCTTTAGCCCAAGCAATATGATTGTGATAATAAACAGAAAAGCATATAGAGAGCATATGATGAGCTGAGAGAGTAGTTCTCTTTGCTGAAATATCTGTGTTTTCTTTCTTTAGCGATGGAGGCCACTGGATTTTTGGATGCTCTTAACTCTGCCCCAGTTCCTGGCATCAAAATCAAAAAGAAGAAATCTAAGGCAGTCTCTCCAACCTCTAATAAGGTTTGTTACTACAGACAGCTTTTGTGTAATTGATGCTTTTAATTTCACCCTTAAACACACATTCACTAACAGTGTTTATTCTCTCGTGCTCCACCACAGCCCTGTCCGTTCGACAACAGGCCACAAACCTACTCGGGCACACAGGCCAAACCCTCTTCCCCCGAGGCTTCCTCATCTCACACCCCTCCTCATGAGAACCAAGACCTGGAGCAGCCCGGCACACCGGTGCCCACCGAAGATCCCGAAGCAATGGACACCGGTGAGTCACAGTTCACAGAAACCAGCGAAGAGCTTTCATGTAGGTGCAGATTTTTTTATGAATATTCCTTTTTATTTCAGGTGATAAACCAAATGCTCTGTCTGAACCTCGAGGCGAGGAGGAAACGCTGACTAAGAAAGGAAAGAAAAAAGAAAAGCGTTCGGTGGGCGGAAGAAGATAATCTTAAAGAATACTTCTACTTTGACCTGGATGAGACAGAGAGAGGTAAGACTGCCTTTCTGACTTTTTCCTCCTAAGAAAACTGTGGATTGCAACATTCATGTGCCTGATTTGATCATATTTGACCGTTCTTTTTCATTATAGTGAATGTCAATAAGATTAAAGACTTTGGAGAGGCGGCTAAACGGGAGCTGATGATGGACAGGCATACGTTTGAGATGGCCCGTCGTCATTCTCACGACACCATGGAGGAAAGGGTGCCCTGGACTCCACCGCGACCGCTGACCATGGTGGGTAGCCTGTCCATTCCAGGCTCCGGCAGCAGAGAGAAGGCGATCCAGAGAGATCGAGAGATGGGAATTCTGCAGGAGATCTTCCTTACTAAAGAAAGGTAAGACTAATCTAGTGATCTGGTATTATGTGGTTTTTAATTTCCATTTATTCTTCACTAAAAGACATCATGAAACCACATTAGCAAAGCGTTTAGCATTCTTTATGTGATATCCAATAGTAAATAATGAGGGTTGTCATTGGTTTTATACATCATTGTTTGTTTGGATCATGAAAGTGCTCCTAGGTCATGACAGCAAAAAGTTATTAGAAGCTTTGTTTTGTTAGCAAAAATATACATATATGATGTGTTTTTGTGACATACAGAGCTTTAAATAAACATTTGTTTTTCTCTCTGCAGTGTTCCAGACAGTCCTCATGAGCCAGACCCTGAGCCATATGAGCCCATGCCTCCCCGTCTCATCCCATTGGACGAGGTGAGACAACTTTTTTACATAAATCCACCATGGTTTTTCTCATCACTTCTGCACGGTATGACAGACTTTGACCTCATTCTGTGGTGCTTATAGGACTCCACTATGATGGAAGAGAATTACATGGAGCAGACTGACCCCACAGCTTCTGTTGGTCCCGCTTCTGGATCCAGCGAAGGCTCCAAGCTGCCTCCTGTTCTGGCTAACCTCATGGGCAGCATGGGCAACAGCGGCCGCAGCCCTCAGGCACAGGGCGGCACCACACCAGTCAATAATAACCCAGCCGTTAATGTGCAGGAACTGCTGACTTCCATTATGGTAAGAAAAAAGACTTTTGTGGATCATTTTATTTGTGTTCGACTCTGATTCCTAAAATTGTCTGCATGTTTTCAGGGTGCTCAGGGAACCAACCAGTCACCAGAGGATCTGATCAAACAGCCTGATTTCTCTGATAAAATCAAGCAGCTTCTGGGCTCTCTCCAACAGAATCAAAACCAGAATCTGACCCCACCTCCAAATGCTCCTCCAAGTATGTATTATTCATCCAAACGTTGTTTTTCAAAACGCATAAGCAGCACGTTTCATTTAGTTGTTTTCTGCATTCGTAGTTAACCCTGGTTTGCTCGGACATGGACCTGGAATGAACATGAACAACATGAACATGCCGATGCCCATGAACGGTGGCTTCCCACCAAACAAGCCCCCCGGAGGGCCCCATTTCAACCACCCGCCGCCTCCCCACGGTCATGGGCCCCCCTTTAACGCCAGTGGGCCACGCATGATGGGCCCCCCGCCCGGGCCGCAGGGCAGAGGAGCGGACAACGGCAACTACTGGGGTGACGAATCCATGAGGGGAGGTCCACACCGAGGAGGACACTTTCACCGGGGGAGAGGGAGAGGAGATCAGAGCTTCAGAGGGGGAGACCAGGGCTTCAGAGGACGAGGGGGACGTGGAGGGCCTCGTGGAGGACATAACAACATGGGTGGTAAGCTTGAATGCCTGCTTTTAGAAATATGAAATATTTGTACGCATGTAACCGTGAACCTTTAGTCTGATAACGTTTTCTTTTCCTTTCAGACATGTCGAAGAGGCCCATGTGTCGCCATTTCATGATGAAGGGAAACTGTCGCTATGAAAATAATTGTGCATTTTACCATCCTGGTGTAAACGGACCACCACTGCCTCCGCAGCATGGACACTAACAAAAAAAAGCTGCTGTTCCTTTAACCCGCCACTAGTGGGCAACAGGACTCAAAATGAGCCTTATGTACAGTGACTGAATCTGACTCAAGGGAACAGGACGTGTGGGCTGGGACGTTTCCATCTGCATCCTTGAACAGTTGTTTCTTCATAAGCTTCCTCTCGATTCAACACTATTCCCATTTTGATGGGGTACACAAACAATATGCAGGACTCCTAAGGAAAGTTATGAAAGGAGCCGAGTTGTTGAAACCCATTATTTACCCTCCGTGTAAATACTGCTTCCTGAAGATGGTGATTCAAATGTATATTTTTTATTGTGACGCTGTGTACCACTGAATCGACTGCTTAAGATTGTACCCTTTTGCTTTGTAACCACTAGGACAAGGTATAGATAGTCTTCTGCCAGGGCTTGAGTTTGGTAGCTTCCCAAAACCCCAGGGTGCAGAGAGCAAATTTACAAATTATATTCGGACATCAATTCATTTCAATCATTCATCATGAAATGTTAAGTTAATGGTCGTATTGAAAAAGCGATTTCTAGAATTTTATTTTACGATAGTTTTGGTTGAATTTTGTCCCTCGTAAGGTCGCCAGAAATATTGTTTAATGTTTTATTTCCAGCTGTTTTCTATTGAAAAAGGGTTAAGTCCTCCTACCACATGTGTAGATCGCAAACAGGCATTTGACATGAAGAAGTGCCTGACGGTCATCTTCACACATTTCAAAGATTTTATGTCAAATCTATATTTTCTTGCACTGAATTGTATTGCCATTGTGGTTCCTCTATTCCTGCATCAGAATACTGTACATGTGAATCTTAGCTTGAAGGGTTAATACTACATGCAAACAACACCTTGTTCCTGCGCACAAGATACAAACCTCTGAAGTCCCGTTGCACACTTGAATTCAGTCCAATGATCATACCTTTCTATGAAAAGAGATCCCAGCCTGTAAAGAAATATCAACTGTTGTTCCTTATAGTGCGACAATCAGAAGAATTGGTTGTGATTTTTTTTCCGTGTTGATATTGATGCTATTGTTTGATCTGCTGTGTGCGTTCTCAAGCTGTAAGACTCTCAGACTCCCGAGTCGCGTCTGTCCTGCTCCTTCGGTGTTCGGATGAGCCTAACCCGGGCCACGAACCACTATCAAGGCCGAATTAATTCAGGTGTTTTCTGTGAAAACATTGGCCGTTGTGTCTCTTGTGGGACTTGTTTTTTTTTCTTTTTTTGTTGAACTTTTCCCCCATGATTTTATTTTGATACGAGCCTTATGGTATTTTTTTCTATCTGAGGTTTCATTATCGTTTGAGAGATGTCTATGTGTCAGAGCGCTGAGTAAACACGAAAGGCATATTCGGATATGTAAAGTTTTTTTCTACGTGTAAATTAATAAATGTTAAGAAATGAATCAGATTGTGTAGTGATTCTGACTTCCCCTTTACATGTTTTTTTCTGATAATAACTAACATTACACAATGTACGCATGTACAAGCATCATTCACACTCGGTGCCTGTTTGCTTTCTAACTTCCAAATCCCTCAGTGTTTGTACACTTCAAACAAGGTAATTAGATTTTTTTGACAGGTTCACTAGAACCTCAAAGTCTCCTCCTCCAGTTACAACAATCCAGTTGGATCCTAACAGTCCTGTGGCCGTGCGTTTGCATTCCTGGCCGTCAGATCCGTGTTCTCAGGGCGGAGTCGGGTGCAGATGGCCGATGGAGTGTGTATGACAAGGAGTGGCCTGTGCACCCAACCCTCAAGGACAAATATTGACATGGAGAGTTTTTGCCTATACGAGGTGAAGGAAGAATAAACGAGTGCTAAGGACACCTCAGCAATTCTCTCGACCCGTGTCGTAGTCACAGACATTCAATGGGGTGTCTGAAGAAAATACAAAACTTAAAGGAACAGTTCAACCACCATTGAAAATTCTTTCATCATTTACCTCAAGCTGTTCCAAATCTGTATACACTTCTTTATTCTGATGAACACATAGAAAGATATTTGGAAGAATGCTTGTAACTTAACAATTATTGGCCAACATTTGTTTTATAAGTTTCTGTTCTGTTGAACACAAAAGAAGATACTTTGAAGAATGAAGAAAGAAAACTGTTCTGGGGCACTTTTGACTACCGTTGTCATTTTTCCGACAGTCAATGATGACCATGAACTGGTTACAAGCATTGTTCATTAAAACAAAGACATTTATACAGATTTGGAACAACTCCAGGGTGAGCAAATGAAGACAGGATTGTTATTTTTGGGTGAACTGTCCCCTTTAAAAAGGAACGATAGCAACTTTTGATTTTTGAATTGATGCATGAAAGAATTGTATTCATGTGAAGACTTGAGACTTCTGTGATAGACCTGTAGTTTGGTCTGATTATCGGTGTCCACCCGAGTGAAGTCATCCGGTCGTGGTGTCGTTGCAGAGGCCCTGCTCCACACAAAGACGCCATTGATCCACCGCTGGTCAGATTATCTTAGACCTGCTGGTGGAAAAGCACTTTTTCAGGCCTGAGTTACAACATCGTTTTTAGAGAAGCAAAACTGTAAAGTCATTTTTATCTCTTGCTTGTATATGCACAGTTGTTGTGATATATAAATGTTATCATTGTGTGCACGTTTGTTCAGCTTGACAAAAGGATGTTGCACAATAGCGTCTTCCGATCATAGTTGCTTATAGATGAGATTCGAACGGTCGGACTAACAGGCCTACTGGGAATGCTTATCTTTTTTTGGTATTAATAAGAGGTTATATTGAGTAGTAATACTAAATGATTTTGAGTAAATAAATATAAAAAAATATAATGCAATAGTACAAACATAGACATACTGTAAATTTTTATATATATGAAAGTGTAAAAATAAACAAGCAAATAAATAATTTATTTATTCCATAGCTTAATCTTGCTATAAATATAGCATCTTATTATAGGATGATTTACAGTTACTTGCGCTAATGTATATTATTAAGAAAATTTGCCATAATAACATGCATCTTATTATATATGTACAGTATATTGTATATTTGCTAGTTCTGTTTTGAATGTCTCTACTGCTAAAATGTATTTTCTTTGTAACAATGCAACATTTTGAAAATGGCCTTAAAATATGTATTTAACTGAATTGATGTTGAAGTTCTTAAGGGACACGTCAGTTTTTTGAGATGACTGCATTCAGCAAACTTCCTATTGAATGCCTCATTGAGCAAATGTTGGAGGGATGGGTTTGCACTAGTTAACTCTACACTGTTAAAACTGATTTGTTGTTTCAACTTTACAAGTTAAATTTCAGTTAATTTAACGTAAAAAATATTAGTTATTACATGAATTGGATGCAAAATTGTTATGTTAACTAATGTTGAATTAACTCAAATAAGTAAATTTAAAACAACAAATCCTTTGACGGAGATTACTTTAGATCTAATGCAACATGCGGATGTCCAATTGCTAAAGATTTCTCTGCATTCAATGAGTGTATTTCCTTGAAATGTAAAAAGAAAATATTCAATATCACAGAATGAGAATTTAATTTAGATATCAAAATCTGTAAAACTCACACATTCTAAGCTTGTCTCACATATGGCATGTCGAACATACATTTCACACTTATAAAACTTTATTAATGAATTTGCATATCAATGCATAGAAGCCTTAAATCATCCGTGGTTTGGTTTCTTATTCTAATACCACGTCATGCCAAAAGTAATGATATCCCATCCATGTGCCCGTCTGACATCACGGGTCAAATCTTAGCCAATCGTGAAGAGCCTAATCATACTACTCAATCACTTACTGTGACTCTGTGCTGATCTGGCCTTGGCACAGTGACAAATACACGAATAAATAGGAAGTTTGCTCGCAAAGTGCAACTGAACGGCATGAAAGAGCAGGATCACATTCCAGGACGGGAGAGCGGGTGGGCGGAGCCTCAGGTGAGCAGGTGTATAAATGTGGCTGAGGTGAGCGAGGAAGGGCAACAGCACAGACAGGAGACTGTGACAAAAAAGTGAAGAAAAATCAAAAACTTCTCATTGCTTTAAGGGGACACAGTGTCTGTATATTTCTGATTCTGAACAATTACAGTTGGCAGTGGGACTCATGTTAAATGTTATGTCATTCCTAACAGCTCTGTATTGATGTGTTTTTTCTTGCTGTAGCTTGTAAGATGCTTAAAGGATTGTTATCAGTGCTCTTGGTCCTGGGGAGCCTGACCTCCACTATGGGAAAGCCGGAGAAGACCACCGTGTCAGGATTGGCCATAAAGCAGAATTCACATGTGCTAAAGAACGGGTAGTGAGATTTTGTGTATGATTAAAAATAGGGTTGTCATTCAAACTTCATGTTGACAACAAAATGATGGTGTTATTAAATGACATTTTTTAAATGGGTCATGCTGAGCAAAATGTTGTAGCTAAAGACTTCTGCTTGTCCTCTTAGGTTGGGGTGATCAGTTGATCTGGGTCTATAAAGCAAGCACCAAAGTGTTTTGAAGTCATTGACACCATTGGTTTTTGATGGCACAAGTTTTATTTTGTCATTTGTCGGTTCTTTATTGTACTGATTGTTTATAATGAACACAGCCACTCTTTACAGTTGTTGCAGTGGGATATTTCACCTGGAGGACTGCCGCACAGTCCTGGTCATGTATTCTTATTTCAATATTTTTGTCTGACAGATAATAAAAAAAATGGGGGGATTAGGTGCCCCCAGCTTAGATTAAACCTCTGTTCAGTGCGTAGCTCTTTCTGCACTTAGAGGATTAACAGTAGATCTCAGTAGGAATTTTATCGTCTTGAACCTGATCAGTGAAAGAGGAGAGAACCGTTGTAACTCCGATTTCTGCCTTTTGACAGTATGAGATAGCAAAAGCCACGTCAACCGAACGATGAAAGAGTTGAAGATACATTGGAGATTTTCTGAAAATGTATCACATGGGTTTCTTTGTATGAAGATCGAATGACGTCTGCACAACTGGGCCGCTTCTTACAGTGTACGCCTATGAGCAAATGGACATTAAACTCTGTGTTAAATGTCGTTTAGCAAATTGTTTTCTGCACAGTCATTATGACTAAACAACATTTTATCAGTTTCTGTCTCACATTTGCACTTGTACTCCGATTGGGAACCAAGTTCACTGTCCAAGAAATATTTGAGTATCTCCACACTGCACATTGATTTCAATCTGATCTTTTGGGGCACACATGACGCTTGAGAAAGTTATTTTCGACAGCATGAACTTTAAAGCATTACAGCCTGATCCACAACCCCCATCGAAATCATGTAAAGTGTTTGTGTTAGCTTTAGCCCGGCAACATTCACACTGTGCCCATGTCAAGTGGGCCAGTCTGCTCTTTTTATTTAGTTGTGGTGAGCAACTATGCAACACGCCATGCTGGATCCACTGAAAGTGCATTAGACTTGGGTATTAGATATTACGCAAACATGATTAAACCTTGGTTTTTGAAAAACGACTTTTTAATTACAGACTTCTGAGACAGTACTGATTCAGTTGCTGATGCAACTTGAAAGGACGACTACAAACACAAACCGCTGAAACATGCGCTTACAGTTAAAAGGCTTATCCAAGTTTTTTCAAACCATTTCAGCATGGAAAATTTCATTAAATATCCGGCACACCATTTCATGAAGTCTCAACTCAAGGCTGCCTGTTGTAAACCCGCTGTTTTGGACAAAAATTTTGTTCAATTCGTTTTTCTGCATTATTTATTTTCGACATCAAAAGCAAAAAAACCCGATGCTGGCTCAACACTGCCATATGAACGCATAAGAATATTTTATACCACTTCAGGTGACCAAATTTACAAAGTATACCAGAAAAAGTAGGTTGTGTGTGTTGAGATGACACTCAAGGGAAAAAAGATCAACCAACTTTAATATTTCATGCCAATTCTGTTTTTATCACTGCGGTCGATCATCTCATTGGTTAATAGTTATAGAATTGTTAAAGGGATACACCCACAAATGAAAATTCAACATGTCATTTCAAACCTGTTTGACTTCATTTCTTCTGCGGAACACAAAATACGATAGAAGAATAAATAAAAAATAAGAAGAATGCTGGTGGTCAAACAACATGGCACCCCGTGGACATTGATATGGACATACACGAGTCAATCAGATTTCATGACCATGGGTGTGAATAAACGACAATTCATTTTAATTTTTGGGTGAACTGTGCCTTTAACATATTTTTAAATGTTTTTTTTTACAGAAAAACATTTAATGGTTTATGCTTATTGCACTTTTTTTGCCTAAGAGTGATTCAGTGTGATTTTATTGTTTATCAGTCATGCTAATGGATAGTTTGTCCATTTTTAAGAAACATGTCTTAGAACTGAAACGATTATAATCTGATATAGTCAGAACATAGAAATCAATCAAACATAAACATTGACATGCCTACAAACTTTCTGTTTACGAACAGAACTAAATCTAAATATCAGTGTTGTTTAGCCCCTTAGTGTAATACGTTTACGTACTGGTATTTGGTGTATGTTTCTTTCGTTCAGCAGAATTCTTTAAACACAAGAACAGTCTCAAAAAGTACAGTGCGGTCCGCACACTGTATTCTTGAAAAATCAAGCACATAGTATATATAGCAGCAAAAAAACACACAGGCTGGTCTCCTCTTTAGGGAAAACGAATACACACTCCCTTCGAACAAAACTCCAATTCCAGTGTTAAGACGAGTGCTCGGGACGGATCGAGAGAATTCGGAGTCAGATTTGAACCTGGACGGGTTACAGGAAGGCGCTGGGGTTCGCCCGCGGGTCCTTTTGGTTTCTGTATCTGTATGTCAGCCAGACACCCAGGATCTGAATCAAACAGAATAATGAGAAAAGAAAATGTATTTAATTTATGAATTGTATTTATTCATTTCATTTATAAGAGCATTTATTTTACAGTGTGTGTTTATTGTAATTTTACAATGGCTTTAAATGTCTTTCATTCCATCAGAATATAGAGTCTGAACTAATTTCCTTCAAAAAAAAAAAAAAAAATGCTTCCAAACTTATAGTAAGTGGGAATAAGGTGACCTAAAAATTGAGTTTGTGAATGAGATTAAAGAGCATAGCCAGTGAAATATGGTGGTTAACTAACACAACTAAACAAATGTTGGGTTGTTTTCAACCCTGCGTTGGGTCAAAAATATGGACAAACCAAACAGTTGGGTTAAATGAACCCAGGAAATGTTTATATTTGACCAAACCAGCATTTTGGGTTGAATCAACCCAGGATCATTTATAACCCAACTGTTGAGTTTGTCCACTTTTGACCCAACGCCGGGTCAAAATAACCCAACATATTTTAGAGTGTTTAGTTCAGGAGGCTGACCTCAGTGAAGCTGAAGAAGAGTCCGATCCCTCCCACGAATCTCAGCACCTCCCCAGCATGCTCCTGGATCTTTGCTGCACAGGTGGTGCAAGTGCTGTAATGAAAGCAGGGCTGCATGGGGTCGAAGCAAGACATACACAAGAGTTATCCCACGACAAATAGTTCACATATGTGGTATACTAGCAAATAATAATCAGCATTGAAATAATATGCAAAAATATATCATTAAAAACAGTAAAACAACAAAGGAGTGATATGTGTGTATAAGAATCAATTACAGCAGCGCAGCTTCCATTGACGACCATGTGTGAGAAACCGCAGCAGTTCAGACTCTTCTCCACGTCTCTCTGAGTGGTCAGAGAATTATTCCAGCCCACCTCTAAAAGATTATTCTACAACACACAGACACATACAATGTGTCTCTATGTTTCAATTGGTCATTTGTTAACGATACAGCTCATAAGTGTTGTGACTAATAAATATTTTCCGATGTATTAATATCACAAAGATCATGTAAATGTAACGCAGTGTGATATCTCCCACCTGCTGCTCCTCATTGATAGTCAGACACGCACTCGACACAGAGAACTGAACCACAAACACCAGGAACAGTATGATCATGTACTGTTGTGAATGAATTAAGGGTTGAAACAAACAAACAGTGAAGAAATATTCATAGTAAAATAAAGGTTTCAATGTATTATATTGAACATAGGTTACGATATAGGGGTTTCCCAGACAGGGATTAGCTGAAGTCGTCTCTGGTCATTGAAATCAAATAAAATATTGACCTAAAAATTATGGGAAAAACTTAACTAAAGGAAAATTTGAAATGTTGCCTCAAAAATAAATTAAATAAGTTTAAAGCACGTTAATTATGATAATAATAAAAAACTAAAATAAAACTAAAATAGAAATTAATAAATCTTATACAGCAATATAAAAAATAAACAAATAAATTATAAAAAGACAAAAGCATTTACCAAAATTGCTGAAACGTTTACAAAAATTAACATAAAACTAAAGATCTAAAAATAAAAGGCAATTTAAAATATGAATAAAACTAAAATCAAAACTATAATAACTCTGGTCGGGATTAAATTAGGAAATTTACATCATTTTAAAAAAACATACTTTACACAAAAACATTACCTTATGCATCTTCAGACAAAATAATCGCACTGATATATTTTAAGATTTGTCAGTGCAACTTCGATCAAGACACCTCCACATTCAAGCCCTGTCCGAGAAACCGGGGTTTAAAATATCGAGACTTTCTTTGACTGCTGATATTAAGCCTTCAAACTTCTAAAATAAATATTTCATCCTTAGAAATCATAGAAATGAAAGTAAAAGAAATACATTGATAAAATTAAGAAATAAATTGGCAATTGTGCTCTCGAGAATGCAAAATTGCATTTTACTGCGTATGTTAAAAATATAAATGTATATACTGAAATCCTCCCTGTCCCTTAATGTTTAACTGAATTTTATTTTATTTACACTTTATATTAACAAATATGTTAGAATTAGGGTATTTCATTTTAACATAAAAAAAACACTTTACAGTACAACTTTACTGATCTGCATTTTCATTTAACATGTTAACTGCACCACTCTATGGTCACAGAGTGAAATGCATGCATGTGTAGATAATAATCCATGTAGAGCTATTTTTATTTTTACATTAGGATTGAAAAAATATATGATTGTTTAATATAATATTAATATAATTGTTCAGATATTTGTATCTTTTATATAGGAAAACGAAAAAGAATACTTTAATTCCAAGGACAATTTTAGAACAATTATTTTAAATGTGAGTACCTAGGCTTTTAGTTTTTAGTTGAGATCGTTTTTGTTTTGACTGATCACACAGTCTGTGGTCAGTAGCGTTCGGCTGATAATAGACTACACTGAAACTGGACTCTTCCCACATAGATCCTATTGCATACACTTAAAACATGAATGGAAAATGCTGACCCAAACGCTCCACAATCTTCACATTCACTCCTCAACAATATTGCACATGATATACTACCGATAAAATGCTTTATTGATTCTCTCTCATGTAAAGCCTGACCGCTGTCTAAACACTATGCACATAGTTGAAGTACACTGTCTGGATGAGCACAGTAAAGGATACAAAGAACAGCAGAACCTGGTGGTGCTTCATGGCACCAATGAGTCCAGCTAGGGCAACAAAAAAGAGGAAGACTCCCACCCCGATGATGCCCCCCACCACCTGGAAGCTCGACACCAGCCCGAAGCATTTTCCCCAGGCGGCGATGCCAATCATCAGTAAACTCACCATCTGAGGTCAGAGAGGAAAGAGAAATCATAAGTGAGGGGAACAGGAAGAAAGATAACAGATTTTGAAAACATTGTTTTGGAAAATGATGTGCACATGCACCCCAAATATGTACATATCATGAAATGTGCCTTTTTCACATTTGAATCACACAGTATAATCCTGAATAGTTACATTATTTCAACCCATTATTTTGAACAGAAAACTATGAATCACACACTTCATAAATATTTTGGGAAACAAAAATGTTGCATAAACCCTGTCACATATAAACAAAAGTCAACTTAAAATTTGATAACATTTAATCTATTATTAGTCTAAGCATGGGGTTTCTATATTAAAAGAGCGAAAATTTTACACTTTAGGGACATGTCAAAAAAGAACGAACGTTTTTGAGAAACAGCATTCTTTGTTGGATTTCTGCGAATTAAAATGTACAAACCAGAAGCAATAATACCTGACAAATGGAGGAGAGATGGCTTTTTATTGAACATAAAACAGTTATTTTATTTTCATTTTCATGTGCTTATATATGAGAAATATGGACCTCTATGGACAATTCTGTTATGGATGTGCCAATTCACTTAACTCAATATAGAGAACTATGCTTTAAAAAGCACAAAAAACATTTGTATAAATATAGACCAGTATGGTGAAAACCTTTGGTAAAAAGTTCAACTTAACATTAAAGGAGTCATATGGCGTGAATACGTGTTTTTCTGTGTCTTTGGCTTGTTATACGTTGCCCATGCATGTAATAGACACGTCAAATTGCAAAAAATAAAGTGTCTGAACAAAAGATGCGTTCTATCTAAAAGCGAGTGCTCACCCAGACCTGCCTGAAACGCCTCGTGTAACCACACCCCCACAAATCTACGTCAGTTGGTGGTATGATTTGAGTAAGACAACCCAAATGTAACGAAAGTAAGGTGGGCGTACACGTCTGTACAATTGAAGAGGAACCTGATGTTCCAAATATGGTAAGAGGCGTTACATTTCCGTCACACGCTTGCAGTATTTGACCACTACGCACTGGTTAACTGGCCAATCATAGCACACCTTGCTTTTCAGAGAGGCGGAGCAAAGAGGAGATACAAACGTGCACGGAAAAAACCGCGTTTTTGAACCTTAAATCGTGTATACACATTACATTACGATTAAACAAACAATAATATTCGTTTTAGCCGCGTCAAAGGACCCCTTTAAGTTTGGCATTTAAATTGAATTTTCTGTTTTTTTACTATATATTTAGAAAACATTTTGAAAATACATTTTTACAAAAATGCAGTGGTGGTGATGAATGGAGAGCCACTTTGGCTGATGTTTAAATGAAAAATAACCTTTTAAAATAAACATATTAATTAAGTATTGAAGTTATATTCATCAAGTGGGATTTAAGTCACTATCCTGTTCTATCAGTAGTGATGTATGAGAAAACAAATGGCTTGGTTTCCTGAGAGTGACCAAACAACAGCTGTGACACATAACATAACACAGGCCTTTAAGTCACATTAAAATACAAAATAAGTCCAAGTGTAGTAGACGTGTCACAGTAAAGGTGTACAGATCCAGTATATGGCCCTATGAGTTTCTCCTTCCACCTGAGAAGTAACAAGTGCAAAGGTCACCGCGTTTATGTGCAATATACATGAAAAAAGTGCAGACAACGCTCACATATATGAGTCAAGTGTAATAAGTCTGGGTATGTCTACTAAACCCAGAACAAAGACAGGATATGACTGCAAAAACAGAGGAGTCGCGAGGAAACGGTCGCGTCGCGATCTGTTATTCTACAGCCACCGCTGTTGAGTGAAACCAGAACCGCTCGTCGGCCTCATTCCACACAAAGAATCTCCCTAAATAATTCATCTGAGCACCGCTACAGCAAAACGGCATTAAACCCTACAAAAACAACTCATCTGGAAATGGCAACGTTACAATAAAGGCTGCTAAAGATGTCCATATGGTTACTCACAACATAGAGGATGTTGAGCGCGCACAGGGAATTCTTGGAGCAGGTGAAGCCGGCGCAACCCATCTTGATCGCTCTTCTGACAGACGCTCTCAGCTGTGCGGATCTCTGGGAATACGGTTATATGACAAGAATAACGCACGATCGAGGAGGAAAATGTAGCCAAGCAACGATAAAAGAAGAGTCGTGTGTGGTTCAGACCAATTCACAGAGTGAACGCTGATGCAGAGGAGGGTGCCAGATCTAACTTCAAAGATCCCTCCCTTCTGGGAGAAAGGTGGGAAGCTCAGTGCTGCTCTGGCTTGGACTTGAGCTGAAGAGAATTCCCAGTCGATTGCTTGAATTTAGTGCACATTTATATGATTGATAATTGTGTGTATATAAAACGTTTATATGATACTTTAAATACAAACCACAAAAACATGCAACACATATAAAATATAATTTATAACGTGTTCACAACAAATCATGTACAATTCACAATCTGTTGTGTTTTTTTTTTATAATTTTATGGATGCAATATTTTAATGAAAGTACTGACTTGGGTTTTAACACACAATGATTTCAGAAGACTTTATTACAACATGGCCACCATTTCGGGAGGCGGGACTGACGGTACAGTTGATTGGTCAATTCTTCCTGATTGACAATAGCGGAATCCTCCCGCCTCTCCTTAGTAACTGTTGCGAGGAGACGCGTCTATTTCCACTGCGATATCATATGAGAAGACAAATATGAAAATCTTCTGTGATTATGTTTGTTTGTCTGTCTATAAAGTAAATAAAGTAATAAGAAAGATATAAAACCCGCTTCGCCATTATTAACGTTTGAGGCTCGCACGTCATTTAACATTTATAGCCTATCTAGAGACTATTAAAAAACAATCGGATATCACTAGCTGATAAGGTCTCACCGGACTCTAAAAGTGACTGAAAGAAATAAAACAATTTGAAGAGATATACGATTAAAATATTCAATAAAAAATAAATACACTCTCAAAAAGAATGTGTTTAATAATAACACCGCATTTTAGTGTAATGGAATCTTAACACATTTAACATAGTATGATTAATTTTGTGTTGAATAAATAAAAGAGACAACACAATAAAAAATAACACAAAATATTTTGTCCTTAAAGGACCCTCAAAAGAATGCTTGTAATAAAACAGTTCATGGACCCCATTGACTACCATAGTAGACATTTATAAAGCAAATTTTCCTACTATGGTATAAAAAAATATCAAAGGCCACGATAGTGCTTTCAAAATCCTGTCTATGAGTTTGTGAATAAAAAACAGATAAAGTGCTTTTTAGTTGAGGTGTTGAACTTGCCTACTTGATCCAACAGGTTTTTTTGAAGGAATCCGCACGCTCCAATTGAATATAGAAATATAATAATGCATCTTAGCAAAAATAATAGAAAACAAACAAATTTCACAACAGCTAATGGAAAAGTAACATCTGCATTTGTGTAAAATCCTATTTTTAGTGTATTTTATCAATTGACCACAGGGTGGCAGCAAAGCCCTTTATTTAAACATGTTTGGGTAATGAAACACTATGGAATATATTCAAAGCAAAACATTGCTATCCTAACACATTACAATTTATTTTATTCATTGCATTCCAGCCTCTAAAACACAAAATGATGTTGTGGTGATTTCGCTTCAAAGCTCTGGTTTGACCTTTTTTTAATCATGTCCTATTTAAACGGCACACATGTAAATGTTACAAAAAACATAATGACAAAGTGTTTGTAAAATTCACAGCATTTGATAAATAATCTGACTGGCACTTTATTATGCATCAAATGTAAATGTCACAATATGCCAACTGACTGAATGTGACTCATTATCACATTTTTTCCTTCAAATCTGTATCTGCTGATGTATATATCACCCCGGATCACGTGGAGACGAGACTAAAAGTACGTGAGAAAACACGTGTTAGTGATTCTAAAGAACCCAAGTGACTGGTTTGCCCTTCAGAGGGTGATATATCCAGATTTGGCACCCGTACTTATTCAGCGCGTCCTATTTTAGCCACCAGAAAGGGTGCGACAAAAAAGAAATCACACTAACCGTCCTGAATCTGTCAAACTCTTGTTCACACTGCGAGGCTCTAACAGAAAATCACAACATAATCCTTGGAAATGGCCAGTATTTTATCGCCTTCAGGCCAACACAGCGAGAAAGCTTGCTCAGCAACCGGCCGAGATTAAAGCCAGAGTTATTTTGCTTGTCTGGAACACGAAAAATGTATGTCTTTCATGAGAAGGACATTAAAATGATTTGCAAGGCCTTTGGTGAAAAACATGACAATGTCTTTATACTTAGGCCTATTGAAATGTATTGTATGGTTTAGATGTTGCTTCAGTTATTGCAGAGGCCTTTTGAAATTGATGGAAATTAGATAAATAAGTCTAATAAATGGAATAAGAAATATACAGATTGTGATTGTGAAGATTGAAAAGTACATAAGGAATTAGCATAGTAACAGATTTGAAATCCCCGACCTGACGTTAAAAGAAAAGGATTATCTTGATGCCTTTCTAAGCAATTTATTTTTTGGATGATACGCATCGGAATAAAACTCAGTGGAGTGGAAAACCTACAGCATGAGGTCCTCTTCCGGTACTGTTGGCTGTTGATGCTACATTATCGCTCTCAGAAGTCCCCTGACAGCACATTCTTTCACTTATGTCAAGGCCACGCAGATCTTTACAAGACTGTTAGATCAAGAGAGGATTTCAAAAGCTTTCAGAAGGCAAGACACCATCCATTTACAATGATCTGCCATCTTAAAAGCTCGCCCTCGACCTCCCGTTCCATCTTTTAAGCCAACGGGGCTTTTGATTCGGGCCCGCAAGTGCAGGAAGAGATGTAATTGCACATCAATATTACAGTCAGTTAAAGATGAAAAAGATTTCAGTAAATATTAAATAAAAACAACATTAGTGCTGCTTCCCAAGCCAAAAGCGTGCAGCTGTACATGTGTCGTTACTTTGAAGAAAAACACTCTTCATTCTTGGCCAGCCTATGTGTAAAATATTGAGTTAACTCTTGAAATTGAAAGTGTCCTTTTTGTAATTCATTCATACTGAAATAACAACATCGATTCCCAGCAGATTCTTATGGTTTTAACTACAAATACCATTGAAACTTTATAAAATGTCTTTTTTTTTGTGTATTTTTCCGATAGGATGTAATGCTTTAGTCAATATTTGGTGGTTTAAATACCCACTTGAAGTCTCTCTTAAAAGTTTTAAAGCAGTTTTCTCATAGTCAGGTGAGTGAATTGTCACATCCATAACGCTCCATATTCTTAATAAAGGGGCACATGAAAATGAAAATATAGTAACTATTTTATGTTTCATAATGTGCCATCACTTCTCAATTTGGTTGGTGTTATTGCACATTTTAATTCTCAGAAATCCTAAAAAGTATGTTATCTCTCAGAAACGTCCATCCGTTTTTGTCACACCCATAACACATTATTTTTACCCTCTTTTAAAATAGAAAACGCATGCTTAGACTGATATTTTTCTGGTGTCTGGACTCTATCATCAGGGGTTTGTTCAAATATAAACAGATGATTTAATATAATAAATTAGGGCTGTCAAAAGATTAATCGCGATTAATCGCACCCAGAATAAAAGTTTGTGTTTACATAATATATGTCTATGTACTGTGCAATATTAGTTATGTTTTTATGAATACAAACACATACACATTTATACATATTTAGGAAATATTTACATGTATTTATTTATAAATGAATAAACACAGGGATGTGTACGTGTTATTAAATAAAAAAGTATTATGCACAGCACACAGATATATCTTATGTAAACACAAACTTTTATTCTGGATGCGATTAATCGCGATTAATCTTTTGACAGCCCTATAATAAATACATTCTCTGAGAATTTCAAGTTTTGAGTGAAAATGGCACGTCCATAACACAACCGCCCATAAGCTTTTTCACATAGAATACCACAGGTTACTAAGTCAAATCAGCTATGAAGTCTTTTCATGTTGACTTCAGCTGAATGTGCGGTAAACAACAAAAAGACCCAAAGCGACTACACGAAATGATGTTTTCCGCCAGCGTCTGAGCACGTTTTGTTATTCCGCTTTGCTCTTTGCTGTCTTTCAGGCCTCGGCTCTGAAAGGTCATTTACACCCTCCATCGTCAGAGTGTTTGTCTCGTTGACAGCATGCGAACGTGTGGGTGTGTACACGCGCGTGAACACGGTCAGGCTGACATTGAGCCGGGAGCTCGAGGGTGATAACCGCACTCAAGGTCTCGCTGTCGGCCCTTGTTGATCTGTCGACAGGCGATTAGGATCGACACCGTCTGACCTGGTGCGCGTGTCGTCGTTTACTCAGCGTTCTCCTTTTTTCTTTCCGTTCTGGTTAATCTGCGCCACACCCTGTTGATGATTTCCGTTACGCCCGTACTCATCCCGTCATGTCTTTCGGCCCAGGCACTTGAATTATGCATAGACACACACCATGATCGGCTGGCTGCTCACGACTCATCTGTGCTTTTAGAAAAACGTGCTGCATGTAAGCGGGTAATTAATACCTTTAGCCGTTGTACACCCCCCGGGGAATATAAGGGACTAGATGTCATTGACCTTGCAGATACTTAAATGTCTTCTCTGTTTAAATACACAGATCGCCTTGAGCCAAGAGGTAGAATGGAAAACTATTCGGATGGGCAACCGGGGAGCTAATCCTGATGCGCGAGTAATTATAAAGTCTCTTAATGCACTGGCACGCTGCCCGATCAAGGCCTACGGTGAGCGTCGGGAATGATAAACACCTTTGATGGAGGTCACCTAACGGACATGAGAAATCCTTCGCTTCCTTTGGTTTGGCACGCTAGTTCATTTGAGGCAGTGTGGTGTCATTGCGTTGGGAGAGTGAATGCGGGCTGCAGGTATAAAGTAAGCGCACGTGCACACCAGAAAGCAAAGCCGGCAGGATGCTGTTTCCTTTTAGTTCGGACCGTGCCGGCCGCACACTCGAACTGCTTGTCAACGGTATGTGTGTTTTGACTGAATCCGCTGGACCAGCAGAGTGAAAGAGAGAGAAAGTTGTTCATCCACAAGCGGGTACCCAAACCAGAGGCCAAGCTTGACTGATCCAGTTAGACAATGGAAGAAGCTCGACTAGACTGAAGAAAACCTCGGTGAATGTAGTAACCCAATCAAAAGAGTCAAAGTCAGAAGGTTTCATGGTCACAGATCAAAGCAAAAGGTAGATTGGTGATGCGCTCAGGAGACTCGAAAAACATTTCTCTTTATTAAATAAGGTTTTATTCGCCTTATTCTGATGCGATACATTTCCGTCACACGCTTGCAGTATTCGACCAATCACTACGCACTGGTTAACTGGCCAATCATAGCACACCTCGCTTTTCGGAGCCATGAGCTTCGTACAAAATCTGCCCGTTTCAGAGGCGGGGCAAAGAGGAGATACAAACATGTACGGTATGTGGAAAATACAGCGATTTTGAACCTTAAATCATGTACACACTTTACATTACGTCTTAAACAAACAATAATATTAGTTTTAGCCGACCCCTTTAATAAATGATAGATTATAGATCGTGAGAAACCTGGAAAAAAAATGTTTTTGTCATAAATCATTACTATTAGTGAGCCTTTCTGTTTGTCACTGGGTTCTGCAAATATCTAACCAATAAAAAGTATTAAAAAGTGCCCGTCAACGCTATTTAATAGAAATGTACCGATATGTCGGGTAATAATTGGTATCAGTCGATAAAAGCAAATTTTCACACTATCAGCCGATAGTTTAAAAAAAGCCAATGATCAGGGCCGATATATCCTGTCAATCAAAATACAGCAGGAAAATGCAATGAATTTGTCATCTGTACATAGAAAATGTTAGAAAATACCAGTTTGATGAGAAGAGCTTGTCCACTTTGACTACAAAGTATTTCATTGTTTAAAATGTCAATCTCCTAAAAGCTAGTTTTGCACAAGGTGTCCACCCAACAGCAACAATGTTTAGATAGAAAAATATTGATGTACATTCTTAAAAATAAAGGTTCATCCCAGCGATGCCATAAAATAACAATTTTTGGTTCGGTCAAAGATTCTTTAAATAACCATCTCTTTCTTACCTTTTTATAATCTGAAGAATGTTTTTTCGCCACAAAGAACCTTCTGTAAAACAGGAAGGTTCTTCGGATGTAAAAGGTTCTTTATGGAACCAAAATGTTCTTCTATGGCCCCCTTTTTTCTAAGAGTGTATACTGGTAATCCCATTCATTTGCACTTCACCTGCAATAACATTGCTTTCCTTTTTCTTTCACTATATTCTAGCAGACATCCCATAATAAATCTATTTTTATTTGTTTCTTTCTACTTTGTGCTTCCTTTAAATCCTTAAAATAATCTCCCTTAAAGAACAAGGAGAGCAACTGAAACCTGTATTGACTTGAAATCAATCAATACTGCTTTTTGCTCACTACAATTTCAAAATCACAAAAACCATCGTTTATACAGTATATCATTTCCAGCAGCTCCTCTTTTAAATCCTTTATTTACCTGAACCTCAAATGACACGCACAGCGAGTTCAGCTCAATACCTCCACTTCTGCACTTTAACCTCATACAACAGCTACCAAACTGAGAAATCACAAACCATTAGTGAGATATTCCTGCAGTCGGGATCATTATGCAGAAACCGGCGATTCAGAAACAGAACCGACAGCGTGCAGCTGCATTTTCAAACTTTCGCTATCATTACAGGTCTGTTGCTGAAACCAGAGCTCAAAGGTGCAGGAGAGAAACACTCCACACACACACACACACACACACACACTGGCACGCCGTCTACATGCAAACGGATCAAAAGGAAAACAGGAAAATCCCATTACACATGGCTTTTCCATCTGCATGCAGAAAAGCTTTGAAAACACAATCGAAGTGATAACTTCAACATCATTAGTGCATGTGAATGAACGTGTTGTGCTTTTCTTTGTTTCTCAGGAAACAGATCTATCCTCTGGCACTTAAGCAGGTTTAAGGGAATCAAAACCTGTGCTGGTTCATTGGATCTTGTGAACACACGTCATGCGGAAAGGATGTTATTCTTATTTCTGAGGCCATCTGAGTCTTCTGCACAGCAGGCGGTGTATGGTTTTAGCATCAAATCAACAAGAATGCTCCTTTATTTGTTGCGTTTTCTATTTTAGTGGCTTTCGTTCAGGTCAAATCGATGGTTTAATGTTTTATTGTTTTGGTGTTTCTTTTTTCTGGATTTTTTCCCGATATGTTAAGAGAGTGTCACATCGTTGGGAATAATGAATAGAAAGTTCTGCCCTCCAGTTTGGTGTGAAAACTCACAATTCTTTGGCCGCACAATAAAATCAGAATATGAAGCCTTGCTGTTAAATCTGTGCCATAGCAGTTAATGAAATATTTGATCTCGTCATGATTGTCAATATATGATATACTCTCTCTCTCTCTCTCTCTCTCTCTCTCTCTCTCTCTCTCTGTCTCTGTGAGTTTATGTTGTTGACAAAACGCATGGTTCCACTAAACAGGATGTTCTGCATTTTTGTAACTGATCTGTGTTTTTCACTAAAGCCTCCTTTTTTTTGTGTGTGATAGATTTTTTAGTCATTGGTCAGAGACAGAAGGATCAGTTGAATCTGGTGCTATGGTTTATGGAGGGAATCTGAAGTTGTTGCCTCAGGCTGAATATGTTTGTCACACATTTTCAGTTTGCTGGTGATGAAATATGATTACAACATAACTCACATGATTATACAACTTTACAAACAACCTTATTTCAAATTTCATACATTTGTAAAATAGCATTGTTTTAGAGAAGACGCGTTTGCATTAGAACAAATGAAATTTCAGGTTTTACTGATACATGCCAATTTGTAGATTTGATTGTGCAATATTGGACCCACTTGTGGATCTGTGGGTGGCAGAATTTAAGAAATTGTAGTAAAAATGTAAAAACTGTTAAAGGGTAAGAAGAATAGCAAGAATGGCATTCAAATGGCAGAAAAAACACACACAAATTTACAAAACCTATTCAAAGCTCTCTTGAATATCTGAAAACAGAAAGCGTTGACTATCCACAGACAAGGTTTGACTTTTAAACTATTTATGACTTATGAAGAAAATGATCAATTGCCCTGGATGATAAAGTTGGTCATCAAGTAATGCCTGGGATACTCTTAAAAAAGCTTGCAATGCAGGTTTTCAGCGTTTCTAAACGCATTAATGATGGGCCGAGACAGAGCTGGGTAGAGGAAGAGAGCAAAAGCCTACATGTGTAGCTGCACATCCAAGCCTACACCTGAAAGTGAGTTTGAATAGTCTGACATGCACAAACAGAGCGTGTTGACCTTGAACGAGGGAGAGACGGGAAGGGGCAGAGGGAACTGTTAGTGGTGCTAAAGGCCTAAGCAGGTGTGACAGTTCTGAAAGCTTTCACGGGACCAAAAGGTTTGACTAGGCTCCTGGCTACGCTAAACCACAGCTGACCTCACCGCTTGCCAGAGCTGGCAGAGAGAAGCTGTGTTCACACAGCAAAAGAGAGATAGTCTACCGTGTGTCCGTGTTTTGCACAAGTGACGGAAAACAACGGCGTTTGTGTTTTTGTTAGAAATGATGACAGTATTACGATAGCATTGCTTGTGTGCAGAATTTGATATGAAAGGATTTTCATGCAACCGTATGAATAAATTAAGCATCTACTTTTAATATTTGTAATTACATTTTATTTACATTTAATAGACCAGAAAAGTAAAATCTTGTGAAAATGTTATTTTCATTTGGCCATATAAATGATGCTATAATTTTCAGCAATAACCCCCCGAGCGCCAATTATGTGTTCCCTTTTTGTCCAGAGGGGGGCAGCAAACATTAGAGTTTGTACAGTGGTACGCTATTCCTTCATGGTTCAGCCATGTGAGACACCACAACAACGTCTGCAAACCTCCAAAGTTTTAATTACATATCAAGTCAAGTCAAGTCAAGTCAAGTGTGCTTTATTGTCAATTCTTCCACATGTACAGTACATACATACAGAGAATCGAAATTGCGTTACTCTCAGACCCTTGGTGCATACAAATAACATTAAACACTGACAGTAGACGTTGAAATATAGATAAATACGATTTAACCATATGTACATACAAACTATATGGATATACAAATGAGGACATTGTAGAACAATAAAAAAAATGATATCAACCCATATGTCTTGATTTAATGTACATAATAAAAAAACACTTTAATTTTAGCATGACCAACCAGCGTGTAAAAAGTAGTTCAGGGTATATATATTATGACAGCTCCTACTCTTCAAAATTAAAACATTCACATATAAAACCAAAGTCCGCCCCAAAGCAATTACACGCCATTATAACGCAAATAACTTTGCATTACAAGGGGCGGTACCGCTCGAGCCAACGCTCGTGACATCACTTCCGCTGGCTTAAGTCATTCTCGCTCGTCTGTGGCTTTTGTTCATCAGTTACCGACCGCACACAGGAGAGACGAAGCCGCAGCGGCCGGACAAAAACGCGTTCGTTCGCCGAAGCAACTCGCATGTTCGTGACTCGCATCGCCTCTTTCAGGACGTGGATACTAATATAGTCTCTCCTGCGGACTTTTGGGCTTCATTCTTTTAACTTATTCCAAACCCGACATGGAGACCGAGAGTAAATATCTCCCTCAGCTGCTGGCGGAGCGCGACAGCCTGGACTCATCGTTCACACACGCCACGAAACTTATCTCGGCAGGTAAAACTCGCGTTTGAAACGCGCAGAATCGCGTGATCCCGCAACTTTTTGGACGCGTGTAACATTAGGTCGCGTCGTCGAAAAGAAAAGCCGAGAATCTGCCGTTATCGTTGCTGGGACGACGACGGGCGACCGTTACAAAGTCTCATCATAGTATGCGCGGGGGTGCGCGTATTTAGCGCAAGCCCGGCACGTGCTGCCGAAGCCATTTTCGGATGTTCCAGCGGTGTAGTTCGGGGTTTTGTGTTGTGACAAACTAGTTATTTTGGTAATGTCGCCTCGGTGGGCTGTTGTTCTTTGTACATGTCGTAGTGTAGAGTTTTATCCTCCTCATCCCCTGGGCAGAAGTCCCATTTCCGCTTTTGGTACATTGAGGCGCGCGCTGAATTAGATTTAACGGTCAACCAGTTTTGCATGGAAACTTTTTAACCGAATGACACGATTGGCCGCAATGTGATCGTTTTGCACACGTAAATAAAACCTTGTTTTGTTTGCAATTCACGTATCAATCCAATTCTAACTAAATGCGTCAACGGTATAACGCCGTTACGCGATATTTCTCGACCATTGTTTCTAGTAAGGCGATCGTATGTAAGGGATCAACGTGGCGTTTCTTTGAATGCGTCCCAGCCTGTATGCACTTATCGGGTTTGTACCTTGAGAAAATCTTTGGAAGGAGTCAGTCAAGACTGATGAAATGGAGACGAAGACGGATGAATCTATGAAGTTTGAGATTTGTCGTACTAATAAAAAACATGTCCCGGGCCATCTGTGTCCTGGTTTGGGAAGTGTTGCATCTGGAGATGAAAGATCTGCTGAAGGAAATGTCTTTTTCCTGGCCTCGTTTCACATACGTGTTATATCATCAGCCTAGTTGGAGTTTTACTGTGTCTGCGAACGGTCTAGATACTAGAAGTAGACGCACTACTTTACATTTGAGTGTTACATTTGAGTGTTAATGTTGCAGTGTGGCGGACGACATAAAGCAATTGAAGTTTGGTTAAGTTGCTGAGAACCCCCTTTAGCAGGGTCTATTGAGTCCATTGATTGATGGTGTCTCTGGGGTGAGCACCTTTATGTGCAACGTGAGGTGAACCTAAATGTGCAATTGATGTGAAATGATCATTTCGGTACAAATAGCTGTGAAATCAGAGCCGAATAAGTCCGGTTTTATTGGTGTTGTCTGGTCATTGAAGTGAACACAGTGCTGCTGATTGTAGCTACAATGAGTGAAATCTGGTATTGTTAGGATTGCGCTGATTTTCATGCATTGTGTGCTGCATGCCATCCCTTTAAATGCAATCAGACCTGGACGGGTTCATTTTGGGATTTTGATATCGTTGAAATGACTGTTTTTGAGTTTTTCACGTGCCATTGAGTGCTATGCATCCATTAGGAGTTGACCCTTTGAGAGGGTCAAACTTGGTTTTTGTTCGCCATGTGTTTTCCAATTCGAAGTCATACGTTTTTCAGTTTGAAGAATATTCAATAATCCAACGGTGGTCTTTTAGTTAGTTCTTTAGTTCTGAAGTCTTTTAGTTAGAATTGGAAAGTTGGTGACCCGATACGTCAATATTGCGTGTTCATTGATGTGCTTTTGTGTTTTCGGAGAAAAGTCATCTTGTCGTTGTGCTTTGCAGAAATCGAGAGGGTCCAGAAAGGCGACACAGAGAAAGATGCAGAAAGCTACCTGGACCTCTTCACAACCAAAAACATCAAACTGAAGGAAAGGGTCCTCATACCCGTCAAACAGTACCCTAAGGTGAGCGTCTCCGTGCCGCCGCGTGGAGGTCGTGGGCTTTGTTTGACCTCTCGTATGCTTGATAAAAGGCTTTTCTGTGGGGTGTGGATAAATCGCACCAAACATTTGGAAGCGTGTTGACTTGAGCAGGTTTATTTCAGGTTAGGAATTTCATTTGAGCTGGAAAGGAGCCATTAGAGCGAAACATTTTCGGAAGCTAATGGGTTTATGTACGCGCAGCTGCGTTTGCTTATCGCAGGTGCATTGAGAATGTTTCCAACCTTTGATTACCAAAACCTGTAAAAAGCCTGTAATCTGTCATTAATGTTTTTACATTTGTAAGCTTTATGCGTTTTTTACAGTTTTGGAGAGCTTAGCTGGGCTTTTGTCCTGGTGCATTTACGCCCTTGTAGTTTTGCTTGTATGTTAGCTAGCTTAATTTAAAGCTACATCCATTTCCCCAAATCTATTCTTGAATATTAGATTGAATTTCAGTACTAGAAAAGGCTTTTTATTTGGAATGACGTGTTAAACTAGACATGCACTGAGAGTGATGGAATATAGCGAGCCCTCAAAGTCTCCAAATTAGTCTGTGTTAACGCCAGATGCCTTAGAGGCAGAAAAGTGCGCTGGAACTCGCACCTGTCAGCTTCATACAAACAGACATGTGCATTCAATAGTGAAATCTCACATTTTAACTATTGTTTGTGACTACCGCAGTAAACATTGAACATCGCTTCCTTTTGAGTGGCATGCCTCATTGAAACCAGATGTTTTCGGTTGTCTCCTGAGTGTATTTCCCCCTTCTCTTCTAGCCGAGCATCCTCGTGCTTTGATGTCAAACCTTTAAATGTTACTTACATGTTGAGTGGAGCAAAAATCCACTAAGGCGCCAGACTTTGATCTGCTTCACATTCCATTTAATCTCATCCTGTTCTGGGAGATGAAAACTATTGAGCTTTCACTCCTTAAAACAAGTTCAGTCAAGCTAAGTGAAACTATAGATTTCTTCAAACGCATTGAGTTTAATATTTTATTTCACCTGTTGCTTTGCGCAGTTTAACTTTGTGGGGAAGATCCTTGGACCGCAGGGGAACACCATCAAGAGGCTGCAGGAGGAGACGGGTGCTAAGATCTCGGTTCTTGGGAAGGGATCCATGAGGGACAAAACTAAGGTACAGTGCTATTGATTTTTTTTTTAAGCATAAGTTTCACGTTTGGTGCTAGAACATCTTTAGAAGGTAGATCTAAACTCGAGGACTGAAGGAACGGTGTATTGTTAGATGGCATAATCTCACAGTCATTTGGAAACTGTTCTCTAGGAGGACGGTTTGAGGAAAAGCGGAGAGCCGAAGTACGCACATCTGTCCATGGAGCTTCATGTGTTCCTCGAGGTCTTTGCTCCTGTTCCTGAGGCATATCTGCGCATGGCGCATGCTATGGAAGAGATCAAGAAGTTTCTGTTTCCTGTAAGTGTTTTGAAAACTCTTTTTGGTCCAAGAAAAGCATCCCAGACATGTTCATTTGGTGTGCAGTGTTGTGCTGATGTTTTATTTTGATGTATTCCAAATGGGGCATTGTTTAACTCGGAACCGCCTGCGTTGTCGGATTATAACTCTATTCCTTTTGCCTGTGGCAGGGGATTAATATTTAATCTGATAAAGGGGTTGTTTTCGAGCCACTCTCATAGCCGAATGGTGCTGCAGAGACTGATTTTTCTCTCGTCCACTTTGTAAACCACCTCATATGAGAGTTGTTAAAGTCAGGGTTTCTCTGTTACCATGAGATGAGTCATGTTGTCCCCACTTTCGTTTAGGCTTCTCATTTGGTGAATAGCTGAGTCAGATTATTTGCTGTCTTGACTGTGAGGCCGGGTCATTTTGTTTTGTCATTTACTTAAATGCTTCTCGTTCGTTACACAGGACATGATGGATGATATTTGCCAAGAGCAGTTTATGGAGATGAAATATTTAAATGGGGGTCAGGAGCATGGAGCCAGAGGCCGCGGAGGACCCCCAGTAAGAGGCCGTGGAGCCCCTCCTCCTTCAGGACCACCCAGGTACCTACTAAAGATATGACCGGTTTAGTTTACAAAGTTTTTTTTGGGAGAATTTTCAATCTGATGGATGTGTATATTTATTGCTGCAGGGGTCGTGGTATGCCCCCACGCGGAGCGTCTCGTGGAGGACCCCCTCGAGGAGGCGCTGTAAGGGGGGCCCCAGCAGGAAGAGGCGGGCCTCCGACCCAGTCACCAAGAGGAGCAGGTGCCTCACGTGCCCGTCCACCTGCCCCTACAGGGCAGAGGATGCCCCCTCCGCCACCCCCACATCCTCCAGCCCAGGAGACATATGAAGAATATGTACGTTTCTTTATTGATGTGAATGTATCAAACGTTCTGAAGTTGCTGATGTCATGGATTAATTGCGTTTGTTCTGCGTTTTCAGTCCTATGATGATAACTACACAGAGCCAGCGTATGAATCATATGAGAGCTACTACACTCAACCACAGGCGTAAGTTAAATCTACATAAAATATTAAGACATGGCCAAGTTTCCCTTAAAAGATCGACTTTGCTTATGATTATTATGGGTTGAGGCTTTTTGGGAACCATTCCAGTTTCTCTTAAAAAACAACCCTGAAATGTTCTTGGCTTAGATTTGTATTTTTGGAAGTTCATGTGATTTGCTTGATTGAGAATTGTGGGTGTGTGCAGTTCTTTCTTGGCACCAAGTGGTGAGTTTAGCATTGCTTGTTGTTTTTTCAGAGAACCGGAATACTACGACTATGGGCATGGAGAGCCACAGGAGGGGTACGAAAGCTACGGTAAGATTTTACTTATGTATTTGGTGGTATTAAAAAATAATTTGTGGTATTATTAGGTTTAAAGTCCATAACTTTGTTTTCCTGATTTTATGCACTGGTCTTATCTTATACATTTATTTTTACAAATTGTGTCAAGCCTTTTATTTTGTAGTCATAGCAAGATTTTACAATTTCCATTTTGCTTGGCAAAAATCTGTTCATTAGCTCCATCGTTGACATTTGAGCTGTTTGTTTGATGTTATCTAACCCTTTGTTCGTATGTTTGCACCTTTAGCTCAGGATGACTGGAACGGAACACAGCGCACTTCTACCACCACTGGCGGGAAAGCTCCCGCTCAGAGACAGACTAAGCCCGGATACAGAGAGCACCCCTATGGACGATACTAAGTCTGACTAGCGGAACGTCACCCAACACGTCGCCATGACAACTGTCTCCCATGGCAGCTCTCGCTTTAAGCTACCCAACAAAAGTAATTGTCAGTTTGTTTTTGGATTTTTTAAAAGACAACTCGACAAATCGGCATTTGATTGACTCAAGATCGACAGAACGTTTAAAATCGGTAGATTTCAAAGATGGCTGTTTTTTTTTCTTTTTGCCAAAATCTCTTCCTCTGCTCCTACCTACCCTTGCTTTTTTGCATTTGTCGTTGGTAAAAGTTTGTGTTCCAATGGATGGAAAAAAGTTTTTAGTCGAAAGGTAAAGCCTAACAACTGTACAGCCACTTTTTATGTGTCCCAGGACACCCCTTAAGTTCTTTAATATGTGTTACGTTAAAAACTCTGCTGAGGTGCAGTTGCAGATTCCCACATAGGCTACATTTCAAAATTCTGTTTAATAGTAGCGTATCAAAAGGACCCTAAACGTAAAGTGTCTGTTTTGTAATAAGGAATATAAATTATTGAAAGGAAAATGTCTTTAATGATGCTTCCAACACTCATTGATTATTCCTCATTTGATTTAAATAGTCTTAAAAGCTGTAAACGTAGATTTAGGTCTCAATATTTTTCCTTGTATTTTTAGAGTTTTGAAATATAGCCCAGTTAGACGCTGTTGAGATGGACTGTCCTGAAATCCTTAATTTGATAAAATAAACATTTACTCTTCAAAAGTGTTCTGTAGAATAACCCATGTTTTGCTAAAAGGCAAAAGTATTTATCAAATAAGTCCGGTCATCATGAATGACACCATGCTATATAAACTGCATGCAAAAAATTTTAAAAAGGATTTGGACAACAATCTCCACAAGGGTCATCTCTTTCTTATGTAAAGGGATACTGCAGCTAAAACCGACTCACATTGTACATAGTTAAAAAAAGGGAAAAAGGAAAAAACAACACATCCAAATTGTACTTTACTGCCATTTAGTATTTGTATCCTCTCCATAAAATGCAGAATGACATGTGTAAGCTTGCCTAAATAGGTAACTAAATCTGTCCAAAATATGTTTTGCAGCAGTTGTCAATAAAGCCTAGTTTGTTTTTTATGAAACTTTAACCTGGTTTATTTTTCTTTGTCATCATAAAATCTGAAATGGCCTTTTAAATAACTCCTCATAACCTTCGGTAACGACTTTTCTTCCTCTTCAAAAACAGATTTTAAATTTAAACCAATGCATGTAGTCTGAGGACGTAAACTACACTAAAGGACTCTGTTTTAAAGTGTTTGATTTGACCATTAAAAGCACACCTTTAATGTTTCTCTCTCTTTTTATACTTATAAAAGGACCCTAGAGGTAAGACCTGTGCTCTTTAAAATAACCTGGATAGCTTCCTAATGTCTATAGAGAGAGCTAAAGCATTCGATGCTTGGGTATGTATTAAACTTTTCTTGAATGACATTTTATTTTTGGTCTTACTCAGAGAATGGGAAATGTATTGACTAGCCTGAAATAATTTGAATTTAAAAGTTAAGCTTCCAGGGGCCATATTTGTCAAGTCTGATGCAAAGACGCGTCGGCTGCTTATAGTAAAGAAGGCAGGAGAGGACTGTTAAACTGTTAAGTGCAGCATTGTAAAGGTAAACCTAACCCTAAATTTGTAAGTGGGTAGTGTCTTTTATCATTTACTTAAAACTTTTGTGGTAACGGCGTGAAATGATTTAAAATATTCAGTCGTTTAAAATATAAAAGTAAAAACATCTACAAACTGACGCAGTAATAGATTTTTCTTTAAAACATTTGTGTACTAACATGTTAGATCAGACTTGTAATGCAACTCATGCTAAAAATGCTCAGTATCAAAATGTAGATAAATCTGTATTTGTAATGCTGCTCCTGTTTTTTTTCTTTTGCAAAATCAGCGCGATTGTTTAACGTATTGAAAAAAACCCACAAATGTCCTAACAGAAGAAAGTTACCTGGGAAAGCTTGAGTTGCATGACTCAAACTTTGCAGTTTGCATGCTCCTCCTCAATACTATATAGTTCATCACCGCAATGTTTGACTGTTTGGTCATAATGTTCTGTCTTCCCTCAGGTACTGATGCCCGGCACTTCCTGGAAATGGAATCGGTTTAACAAGAATGTGGGACCTCTGTCCAGGTTAGTTCATCATTACACTGAAATGACAGTCAAAAGTTTGGAATCACTCTTTTTTCCTTTTAGAATAAACCTTGGAGTTGTACAATTGTTACGGTGGGAGTTACGATTAATAACTAGAGAAGAAACCTTGAGAGAAATCTGTCTCAGCCGGGAGTGCCAATTCTCCTCTGATGCATTACAGCTGCAGTCAGTAGCCGGGTTTCCATCACCCTGGTTTTATGTGCATTTGAAGTTTCGCATCAGAAACGAGTAATGGAAATGCCAAATTTAGAAATAAAAACCTGTTATTTCGCAAAAGTTTAACGGCTAATATTACCCACAACTCTCTGCGAGTAGGTGGAGTTTAGTGACGCTCCACTGCTTTAATAAAATTAAATAACTGATGCGTCACTAAATGAATATATAGAACGACGAAAGAGTTAACATTACGTATGAAACAACTTAGTTGTCTAGGCAACAGCGGCCATTTTTGTTTTCAGTTATACCGTGTCTACACCGCACGCGGTGTGCCCTGACATGGCAAAAGAATGCATTAGAACCCATTTTAAATGTGTGTGTGTGTGCATGCGTTCCTCCCATCTGGCTGCGCCACTCACCTCAGTGCAATTCTTCCACAGGAAACGAAGTGTTTATGGTGTAAGAGCAATCTTAACCTTTGAGCACCAGAAGTCTTTATGGAACCATGGACATGGCAAACCGGAGGGTCTGATGGATACCTTGCGAGGAGAACAAGTTCAGAGAAAATTAAAGATTGAACCACCACATGTCTACCAGGTTAAACCGGACAAGTCTTGGGCTCTTGGTGTCTGGTGTTCTGTGCGCTATAAATGGTGCTCTATGCTGGGATATTTCAGGCGTTCCTTAATGCTCATGACATCAAGGTCTTTCTATGCAGTTAACTTGAAGTTTTCATCAGTGAATGGACCTCTTCTGCTGATGTTCACCAAGAAATCCTTTTAACAGGCCATGAAAAAAAAAATCTCAGACCAGCACCTCAGTGCTTTAATTCTGCAAGACAAGCATGTCTTCTCAGACACACTCGCGTCCACACTCGGAGGAACGTACATGCTAATTTAGAGCTGAACGGCCCCTATCTTAAGCGCAGACGTTGTGTTTTAATTGGCAGGATAATTTTCCTCTTGCTCTGGAGTAGATATGTTTGTATGGCTTTATTCCTTCTGCAGCTGTCTTGCAGTTTGCACGATTCTCGACTGAATCTAGCATCTGATGAAGCAAACACAAAGCTCCAGGGTTTTGCAGTGTAGAGTGGTTGTTGATCTAAATTAAGGTAACATTTTTCTCCATAGAGGCATGAAATGGATTTTGCACAAGCTATATGTTCTGATCCTAGTTTTGGAGAGGTTGGTTTGGGCACCGAATGCATGTGTGTGTGCGCGTCGCTGTCAGTATATATCCGCTAAGGTTCCCCGCCACTCGATCTTTTGCTCATTTTTCCCTAGCTCACACAGGATTCAGGCTCGTCATTCGGACCAATTACTGCCGATGACAGTGTGTCTGTCCCCCCACAGAGCCTGCGCTGGTTGCTGACGGCTAACAGGACTCTGGCTTATTGCCTTAGACACAAATCAGTCCTCGGCACACATTTTAATAAGCATCAGCTAGCGCTCAAGTGACATTGAACAATTGGAAATGGCTGGCCGTGGTAGGAGGTTGACCAGTGCGTACGCAGGCATAACGTAATGAGAAATCTCAAAAGCAGATCGTGGAATATTTCATTTTTTTGCTGACAGACGCTGGGGGCAAAACAAATTCTAGCAATCTCCCCGGAACGGAATATTCAAGCCAACTAGATGGAGTTAATGGGTCTGTGTTTACATATTCATGGGCATGCATGTGACCTACAGCTGCAGGGAAATGCATCAGTGACGGTTCGTGGCGTACGGTTTGGCAGCTCCTTTCTCCTAACACGCATTATGCATGCTAAAAACAGCAAGCATGTTTTCATGAATGCAGATTCATGCTCGCACCACATACGCTGTCTGCCTCGCTTGCTCGCATGGCTGTTTTGTTAGTTTCACACCTAACAGTGCACGTGCTCCGGGGGGTTGGGGGTTTGCGACTGTTTCTGGCTCAAGTCCCGGAGAAACCGTGGACGCCGGCCACCTCGATCAGTATGAAGGTGTTGGGAATAACTAAGCCTCCTAAAGGTTTCTTCCTCGGTGTGCCGTGGTGGAATCCAATTGAATCTGTCCATGTGGAATCTGGCTTGAGTAATCTGTAGCCCTCCAGGACTGAAGTTGGACACAACCACCACGGCTGTTGCTGTGGTAACATTCCATTGCATGTTTTCCAACAGTCACATAAGCAAATGCACGCAATGTCTTGGGGATTGCTTGGGATTAGTGATGAAATGGCTCTGCCTGACGTCTGCATTGTCTTTTGTTGTTTTAAAGTGATTTATGTGCCTGTAGTCGCCTGGTGTGGGTAAACCTGATTTCGAGCACATGAACACAGCGTCTGTCAACAGCAGTTGGCCTTAACCCCAATCGAGCCTTTAGGGACAGGGAAACTGATCACTGGGGAGCGGACACAATTCTGTTCATATCTGCACAATGACACTAGCTTCTTTATTATTCATTTTGGAGATCGGTGCATCCAAGCATTTCAACTCAAGTTCATACACAGCCAGATTACATGACTAAAGAAGGAAATGCCAAATCGCTTGATTGGTTTTGGTGCTACACAATGTTTGGCCTTAAAGTTGTCTGAAATAAAGATTTGAATGCAAGCAGTGGCTTTTGTGTCTTTTTTTGAAAGCTGTTCTTATGTTTGCTCTGTCTATTTTTTAGTCTTTTGGATTAAATGTAGCGCTTTGTTTAAAGCAGGGGTTCTCAAGGGGACTTCAAGGCCTCCCATTGTATTCAACAATATTCGTTCCATATTGACTCCAACCCAACCTGATCTCATGACAATTTCTTACTATTTTACAACATGCTGTTTTTGTATGAATTCGTAGAGTGTGAATCATACTCGACATACAATTGTTGAAAAAAGCGATGAAGTTCTGTCCCTAACCAGAATGAAAACATTCACGCATCCAAAGTTGGCTGCCGACGCTGTTGGTTACCAACGTTATTCAGAATGTTACTGTTTGTTCTGCGGAAGAAAACTCATACAGGTTTGAAATGACACAATTTCCATATTCGCAAACATTTTGGACATTCTTGACACTAAAAGCTCTCCTAAATACCTGTAAAAGCTGCAGGTATTTAAGATTTTCCACTTAAAACCTGTTCACAACACTGCTGAGAGCAACTTTTACTAAGGAACTGAAAGAAATCTTGAGGCTAAGAGAAAGGGCGGCGTTGACCCGTTAAATTGACATTTATGCATTTGGCAGATACTTTTATCCAAAGCGACTTGCATTATCCTATACATTTTGTTTCGAAGTATGTGCAATCCACAATGACACGCTCATTATTTTGAAGAGTTTCTCCTAAATCAGCAAGTAAGAAGCTTATTTAGCCTTAAGATGTTTTTGTGAATACGGGCCCAGAGCAATAAATTCTAGTTGCCCTGCGGTGAAACTGGTTGCTGTGCGAAGACATTCTGAAACCAATGAGGGTAAATAAGACACTGGCGCGGTGCAGCCCTCATGAATAATTAAACAATCCTATTTAGACTTGAAAGCACTTTGATGGATTGTGCACTCAGAAAACTATGTTTAGATCATACCTTGATGTAAGTAGACCTCCCGAGCAATTGTGGGGTTTTTAATGGAATGTGTGTTTAATATGAACGCGCTCCAATATCTAGCGTGATTGCAAATGAGAATCAATAAGACATGCAGGGCGATGCGCAGTTTGAAGTGAAGTGGGTGCCAGTCTGCACTTCCGCTGTATTAAACTCTACAGGTCTTCATGGTGGCAAAGCGTTGCGATTGAACTCTCATGCATCCACTCCTATGTGTATTTATAGCCGAGTAATTACTTCCATCCTCGTCTTCAACAAATACTTTGGCAAAGTTTGCTTAAAGGACTTAAAAGGAAACTGTTCTCGCGTTGACCTCCAACCCACGCCGACAGCGCGAATGTGCCAATGCCTGCTCTCATCCTTTCTCTTCGCTGGTCTGCTGCCAGCCTGCTCGCGCGGAGCGAGACTGAAATGGCAACAAAGCCTCGGAGTGGTTTTCATGTGGAAATTAGTTGGAGAGATGCAGAACTTAATGTAGTTTTTGGTTTTCTCTCGCTTGTGTTTTCATCCCAAGCCGCCTCCTCAAGATAACCTCGCGGTCACCTTTCAAAAATCGTTTGTGATATAAACCCTGTAGTTCGTCACAGGTCACCGCTGCGGTATACGCGTACGCCTCACGTACGGACGTGCTTTTGTCTTCGTCCCTGTTGACATGGTAACCCTGGGTCTCATTAGCTCACTCGCTTGACTCCGGGGCACTGTCTGAGCCTCCGCAGGAGTGAATCCCTCAGAAGCAATTTAAAGCTCGATAAAAATCCATTTTTATGTTAAATAGTTGCCTTGAAATAAGGTGTGGGGGTGGGAAATGTGTGCTTTACCGAACCGTAGGCTCCCACGCATCCCTTGTGCTTTAGTCACAACATGGACCACCTCAGGCTGTCTCTGCATTCTTCTTTCTTCTGCTTGTTCTCTTCAGGTCTCCGGAATTCACCTTGCTTGCTCACCGCTCATCCCGCCAACCTGTGGCGTTCTTGCTCTGCTTTCTCATATTTGACCCGCTCTGGTTGCTGTGCCTTTGTAAGCCTTGCCTTCGGCTCGACTCTAATTTTAGTGGGATTGAAGAAAGTCTAGCGGAGAAAGAGGTGAAAAGGGTTCGTCTGCGAGAGTTGGACTTCCAACCTAATTACCTGACAAGTAGCTCAGTATCAGCCTCCCCGCAGCAAACTCGACCTGAGGACACGGCGCTGACTCGGTATCTTAATACGTCAGAACGTTTTGTTAACGAAGTTTAGTTAGAAATGACGAAGACAATCTTCGGTGGATTGACTCAAAATGAGTTGAACATGAGTTGTTGACCACAAAACTACACTCTTATTTTAATGGTGCCACAGTGTCATAGAAGAACCCTTTTTGGTTGTGTGGATCCATAAAGAATCTTTAACATTTGAAGAATCTGAAGAATTTAGTAAAGGTTCTACATAGTCAATTTGTTTTTACAAGAACCTTTGTGTGAATGGTTCATTAGGGGCTTTGGCACCATAGGAACGATTTAATAGTTCCGGGACGATTTGCGGGAAGTTCCCAATTTTTGTTGCGTTTGCACAGCAGGAACCGGCCGAAATTTTTGTTCGGGAGAAGTAACACTTTAGCTCCTTCACATAGGCAGGGTCTACAAACGTGCTTAAATGACATTAAGTGCATTTACATGCACAAAATAAACGGATATCTATAAAATCTGCTTATAAAAGAAACCCGTTTTCACGTGTTTACATGCATATTAATAAACCGGGTACGCAGAAAAACGCGTTTACATGGAAATTTGAGACTTGCCAGGTTTCTCGCGTATGCTGACGTCACCATCGATAGTCCGTCTAGTAGTTAAAAATGCCACGGGAAATCGGTTAGAATCTGTATTTTTATATCTCTTCTCGTGTCTGCAGTACCTGCAAATGCAACAATAGTTTTTTATTTAGCCATTTCTACATCAACTGCATGATTCGAGAGCGGACTTTTATGCGTTATTTTACTATTACTTCCGTTTAGGACTTTTATTATTGCGCTGTCAGACATGCGCACTGAGCAAAACTGAGAGAAAACCGGTAAAGGCGTTTTTACATGCAGCGCGAAATCGGAGTAATGGGCGATAACTACCTCTGCCGAGCGGGTTTTGCTTACGCCGTTTATGACCTTTCCCTGATAAAGTAAAACCGTTTTACGCGTTAACATGACCTACTTGTTATCAGCTTATTAAGCATAATCGGAGTAAGACGCAATGTAAACGCACTCATGCTGTAGACAGGCTTACGTCACTAAATAGTTTGTTTTGCTGGTTCGAATCGCCTGAGAGAAACTTTACTCATTCGGAAACTTTGTTGCTGAACTTGTTCGGTGGAAAGCGCCTTATGACATTACTGTTACACAAAAGTGTTTATTTATCAAAATCTTTGTGCCTCTGTAGAATAGTTGAAGTTTATTTATAGAGCACATTTAAGCATGGACCAGGCCAACCAAAGTGCTGTACAATTGAAAATAACATATCAAAACAGATATAAAAGTCAAAACAATAATTAAGACTATAATGATAAAAAAAAGTGTAAACAATGTTTCTATGTATTAAAAGCCAAGAAGAAGAGATGGTAACCACATATTTCCAAGACCGCTTTAAGTATATAGAAAAAATAGCTTTCATATTGTTTTATATTTCATTGTTACTTTTAACTCCAAATATCGGCCAAGTAATGAGTCACTTATAAGTATAAACTAGTTATCTCCCACACCAAAAGTGTCTCGCCTGAGGAGTGCCAGAATAGTGTTTTGCTGTGTTGATATAATCTCCAGAACAAAAGGTTTATCACCTACATGCTGGATAAAGTTAGTGGTAAATGTTTATAGCTGAAGGCTTTGAGTTCTAAACTGATAAGGGAAGTCATTTGCATTTACATGTGGTTCCAAGAAGTTTTGGCATCGTCGGTAATGTGCATATCAGGGTTCATTTACGCGACAACATAAATGTTTTTCATTGTCAAAATAATACGCATTCGCACAAATCGGTGGAAACCAAGACCAGTAGTTGGCGATATCACTTTGTAAAGAAACACCACATGCCTCCGGACACATACATACCCAGGTATGTCCCGAAATATTTTTTAATATCCTTTGGCGATTTTTATATGTGTGTTTAAAATTAGGTGTATTTTAATAATGTGTTTGCACTGATTTTAATCGTGTAGTAAATCTACACTGGATAAACGTTAGTAATTAATGCCGATTTCGCCAGACGCACACGCCTGATCCAAAGTTAGCTTCAGGTTTGTGTTTGGGTATATTACAATTTATTTGATTCTTAATTGTTGTTAATATTAATATTTTATTGTCTGTTAATTGTATTAAATTAAATTACAATTATTCAACAGTTATTGATTCTTTGCGGAGGTCTACCGGAAGTTAAGTTAAGCCACATAAGGCTTGTTTATTGCTGAAATTCTCTATAGACTAAACACGTGTGCATGACGTCATTGTTTTCAGTTTACATAAAAATATATTTGTGGGTAACATTAGCGATTTTTCCATTACAGATTTGCGCAAACCTAAAGCGATATTTTCAAAATGTTGAATGTCTGCGGATCCAATTAACAATGTTATGCGACTGAAGTATTTTTATTAACTCGCCGTTCCTAATAAATCTCCATACCACACTCATTCATTTTCCTGCATTTGGGCCATCATATAAGATACTACTAATGTGAATTCCATACATCCTATCTTTCTAAATGTTCTGCCCAAGCATACCACGAACGGTCATGTGTCTTTTTCGTACGCTACGTGACTTGTATACGCAACTGTTTCTATGGCAGTTTTGCGAAATATGCCTTTATCATATTGCCTGAAAAAAACACGTCATCCGAGCGTGAAAACTTGAAATGGAAATTAGGCGTTTCTATTGGCCGTTGCACTTTTTATCTCTGAAATCCTAACCCTATAATTATTCAAATTCAGCACATATGTTTGTAAGTGAGGCCTCATATCAAGTAGCTTGTTGACTGGTCACGGTCGGTTTGCTCTTCTAAGCACTTGACTTTGTCTTTACATAGACTGCAAAGCAACCACCCAGAATCCCCTAGCAACCCCATAATCCCCTACTAACCAAACACAATGGCATTGTAGCAGCGACCTTTGCGCAGACAAACACCATTCAGATGTTCTTTAAGAAACACAAGGGTATACTATGACACTTGTACAGTCTTTCTCAGTGACTCCTTTTATCAGGCTTGGTCAATATGGGTTGAAACTGCTCAGCATAGGTTCATTTAGACCCAACGGTTTACTTTGTCTATGTTTTACCCAATGGGTTGAAGTCAATCTGGCATTCTTTAAAGTGTGCATACTGTAATTTTGCAGTACTTTTGTGCTTTCAATAACACAGCTAGTGGTTTGAACTCTACACATTTTCCAAGACACGGTGAATAGAAACGCATCCCTGATTCCACATGGCTTGGTTGACTAGAAGCTTTCTAATCAATGCTTGAAGCGTACCAAGAGAAACCTCAATGTGTCCTTCACCCCCACACAACCGAGACCTGCTCAAGGAATGCATTGCTCAAAATGCTCCTACTTTTAGGTAATAGAAAGTGCAGCCTGTTTTTTCCCACCCTCTCGAGCTGTCAAACCAAATTGAGTCACATCTGCTCTCTTCATTCCTTTGAAGATGCAGAGATGGGTTTGGCAAATCAACCAGCTGTTGTTAGGGAAAGCCAGCACCTGTCACAAGGGATGTCATTAACCACCGACTACACAATCCTGTCTGCATCTCTTTCCCCATCCCTTATCCGTCTAGCTCACCACGGCTACCTGACCCGTCTCTCTCTCTTTGGTTTAAGCTCTTGTTCTCTCTTTCATGGAATCTGCTGTCTCTATCTGTTTTGTTTTCGTTTAGCTCCCTCTATCTCTCTTTGTGCAGCACTGTGTCTGACAGGCTGCCTATTTCGGAGTCGCACGATTGCCAGACTCACGCTCCTGTGGGTCGTCTCATTTTATTGATCTCGCTGAAGCCTTTTCTATCCTTGTTAGTGAGGGAGAGCCAGCGGGGGCTTGATGCTGTGCTACCGCCAGGTTGGGTGCTTGAGAAGCCGGTCCAAGTTGTGATTGATGATCGCAGCACTTCTGCTTGCGTTCGTCGGGTACCTTTGCCCGAGGGTTTCATTCAAGGTTTGCGGTTCTAAGTTGTACTAAATATTGGCTCTTTTGGTTGTGTAACAATTTGATATCCGTTTTTCGGATTAAGCTGGCTGTTTTGGATGCCTCTTTCATAATAAAATGATAAAATGACTGGCAGGCTTGTGAGCAGAAGGCCAGGCTATATTGGGCGTGCCACACGTTCCACGGTTCATTCGTCTGAGTCGTGCTCGGACCGGAGGGATGTCCGTCACAATTGCGCATTGACCTGATTGAATGGAGGGTGCGATTGGAAGGTAGGTTGAGCACCAGTAGTTTGACCAGTTTTGGACATTGACTTCTCTCTAATAACTTTTGTAAATATAAGTATTTTCTTATAAAATCAAGGACATTTTCTTCAAAAATCCTTGGTACTGTATTGCAAAAAAACAGTTGCTCTCATTCATGTAGCACTGACTCAGCCCTAATAATAGGGAAGTTACTGTAAGGGAGAGTTTTCGCTTGGATAACAATAATTAAAATGAGGTTTTGTCTGCATTACAGTCATAAGATCATGACTGAAAGTTGCCCAACTGGAAACGTGGTGAATTCCATGTCAGTGGACCCGCGGTGTGTGTAGATAGAAATGACTCATTCTAAGCTAATAAAAACACAACGCTTTGTTATGCAAGTTCTTTTTACACCTCTAAAGACATAGTAACTGTATGTGTATTAAATTGCCTTTTTTGTTATGAACAATCTGTACACTAAACCATCTAAACGATAAACAACATTTAGATACAATTCGAAAAATCTTACAATACATTGTTGATTTGGTTTTACAATATGGTCTAGTTCACCCCCAAAAAACAACTTATGTCATCATTTATTCACCCTTGTGCTGTTCAGAACCTGTATGCGATTCGTCTGTGTAGCAGAAAATGTTATTTTGAGAAATGTCTCCAGTGGAAGTCAATGGGGACCAATGTTTGGTTTGGTCATCAACACTCTTCAGAATATCTTCTTTTGTGCAAAAAAAAAAGTTAAACATGAGAATGAGTAAATGATGAAAGAGTTTTTATTTTAGGTTAGCTGTCCTTTTAACATGAATGCATTTGGTGACGTGAACTACCAACGAGCAACGTTTTTAAATTTTTGTTATTTTTAAATATTCCCGATAGACTACGTGCACCAGCGTAGCGACGAACTTCCGCTGTCGCCAGAAGTCGGGATGTCAGTTTCCGGTTTGCTCTCGCACCACACAAAATGTCAGTGTTTACAAGATGTCTTAAAGATCTGCAGTGATGCCTGGTCTCCTGCTCCAACAAGCAAGTGGGACAAAGTATTTAAGCTCTATATATCGATTTATATCCACAGCTACAAGGATAAGTAGTTTAACTAATGTGGTGTGCCGACAGCTAACGTTAGTGGTTAATTACGTACTAATTTAAGAGTTATATTAAACATGATTTACCTTAGCTTAATCCCCAGGAACATTAGAAACGCCGGGTTATTAACGTAACAAGATTATAACAGTTTATAAGGTTCGAAAGGCATAGCTTCACCTTACTCTCAAACTGTGAGGTTTCTCAGCCTTCCTCATGGTTCTGTAGCACAATGACTTCACCTGAGCCCTGATCTTTATTAGAAACTAAGAGGGGGAGAAAGTTAAAACCATTGATAATTCGTACTTAAGTTACAATGAAAATAAACGCGTCGCTAACTAGTTTAGCCACTAACGTTTTCTGTCGGCACACCGCATTAGTTAAACTACTTATCCTCGTAGTTGTGGATATAACTCGATATATAGAGCTTAAATACTTTGTGTATATAAATACCATGTCTCCGCTGGTCGTAGTGGCGCAGTAAATCTACTTAATAAGTTGTTAATAAGTATGTCATGCAGCACAAACATACAGCGTGGAGTTCGCCATTATTGGTTTAGGAATACTCGCGCACGCCTACAGACTGAACACGTAATACGCATGCGTATGCTTTACACAGAGACAAAAAACGCTGTCGTTTTCAAACACGTGCACTTAAAAACCCCTTTTCAAAAGTTTGCTTTTTCCGTCCCCAAAACACACTTTTGTCGTGTAAATGAAAAAGTTTTCAAATTTTAGTGGAAAACGGTCCCGTGTTAACGGCCTCTTAATTCGAAAGCAATTGTTTGAAAGAACAGATTCATTGAATTGAATCAGACCTCCCTTTACTAATGTCAAGTCAATTATAAGTCCCAATGGTGTGCATCAATAAGATCTTGTATTGCTTTTAAAAGGCTTTCTGTACATTAACCCACTTGTCTGGGCATTAATCAACCAAAATAAATTAATGGACATGAAATGTAGTTTAAAAGTGATATGATTTTAATAAATAAGCGAGAGTACATGAGTGAATAACAATACTGTTATATACCCCAGTGAACTCATCATCAAATTCTAACAAGATAATATCATCATATATTGTCAGGGAAATATTTGCACCTCGTGACAATTATCGCTTGTCATTGGTAATATTACTTGTTGCCAGTACGGGTAATATGACGCAATCATCCTTAGTTCATTGTATTCAGTGAGAAAGTAACGCTGCTTTGTGTCATCATCCATGTCCGTCAGATCATATTGCCATGTAGTGTCATTAAAAGTATTTTTCACATTCACACGTTGTCATTTTATCACTGCACCTGCTTGCATTATAATAAATCAATGCGATCACGCTGTTTTCATTATTTCAAGCGCTCAATGAACTCGCATTTCAGCGGTATACCAATACACAGAGCCTTTAAAATGAAGTCCTTTGAAGAGTATGGACTGTAAAAAGATAAATAAATCTATACGTGCCTTTATATTTTTCTCTTATTTGCTCTCCCTTTGCCATTTAGCAGCTGCTTGCACAATCGATCCTTTCGAAATTGCCCCTCAATTATGCACCGCGAATGTCTTGAAAAAGCAAACATCCAATTTGTGAGCGGTCTTGTTGGTGTGACCTTTCTGACCTTTGAACTTTTCCAACGAAGGACTTTGATTAGACGCCCCGGGTTATTTCAGAACCACCGGAGCTTGTGGGTAGCTTAAATGCGGCAGATGATGTAACACGATTACAATCACATCTGCTGTTCTGCATGTGCGCTTTCACGGCTGTGATATAATAACAGATATTAAAATATTAAATTATATTAATTTTGCTGTTTGCAGCCAGTTAGCGGAAGCTAACGTGACTGTGGATTTTGTCACTTTGACTTTGCCCCACTGCATAACACAGCTAGTGAAAGGAAATTTTACCTTAACAATATGTGTATGACAAATGGCACGGATGTGATGCGGTTCTGGCCATCTATCCAGGGTGTACCCTGCTTGTTGCACAACATTCTGGATGGGCTCCAGCCCGCCCGCGACCCTGCGAGGGATAAGCAGGTTTGGGGACGGACAGCAGGGTCCAAATTTCTGACAGCAAAACCTTTAAAAATAAACACTTTTAGGATTAGCAATAGTGCTATTGTGGGTCACTTATCATACTGTACGTTTGTTTCTTAAAATTTTTCAAAAGGTCCTCGAATAGTTCCCCTAAAAATGAAATCTTTTTTTGCCATTCACCCTCATATCATACAAAACCTGTATATGGCTCTTTCTTTATGTGGAACGCAAAATATAGTTTGCGAAGTGTCTCAGTGGTTTTGTGTCCATACAATGGGGGCCTGTGTTGTTCAATCAAAATATCTTCTTTTGTGTTCTGCAGGAGAAAGAAAGAATTTGAGTTATTTCTTAAGGCGCAGACTGAATTTCTGAGTATTTCTTCCTAAAACATATGACAGATTTTCTGTTTATAATGGGTTCTATAGTCTTTTGTCTCATTGCTCCGTTCATGTGCGGTGTACAGGGTGTCACCCAAAATGTTATTCTGAATAGATCATTTGTAGTGGAAAAAATGTTATAAAAAACTATGCAAAATAAAGAATTGTCTGAGACGTTTCAATGCTACAGTAAAAAAAAGGTAACTTTCTAGTGACTATTTTAACTGGCACAGCTAACGTTCTATAGATAAACCGACTGTTGCCACAAGTGATAATTTGCAGTTGTGCCAATTGAAAAAATGTAAATATAACCAGTCACTAGATTTAAAATAAAAGGAATGGCAAAGAGTGGTCTCATCCACACAGACACCCACAGAATGAAAAGAAGCACCTTAAAACGTAACAATATTAAATGCACAATTGACAGCATAATATCACACAAGTGTAACGCTTTCAGCCCCGTTGCACATAAGTGTGCGAAAGGGAAAGCCAGGTTCTCACAATCTGCTTGTGAATTGCTAGGAGACCCCAACTTGGTGTTTTTAAAAATGCTTTCTTAACTTGCTATTTTCACCGAGCCATTTAGAAGTAAATATCAGGGTTTATCTGAGGGATGAGGGCCAGGCGTCAGAGCTGCACTGGTCGAGCTGGAGACACGGCCCTGTTGAAAATGAATCTCTGGATGCTTCTTTTGTAATGAAGTATTGATGCACTGGTGCTGAGAAAAAGCAGGTGGTAATTGGATTCTGTTCTGGGCCCCGCTGGACACCCCAGCAACACGTGTTTTAATGAGTCTCTCTCTCTCTCTCAGCGAGAGCGCGCGAGCGAGAGAGCGAGCGCGCGCTAGAGAGCGCGAGAGAGAAGCGCGCGAGAGCGCGGCGAGCGCGCAGCGAGCTAGCGAGCGGCGCGCGAGAGCGCGCGAGGCGCGAGCGAGGCGCGAGCGAGCGCGCGCGCGCGAGCGCGCGCGCGAGAGCGCTCGCGCGCGCGCGCTATCGCGCTCGCGAGCGTCGCGCGAGCACGATCGAGCGAGAGCGTCGTCAGAGCGACTCGTCGACTCTGCTCGCGCTCGTACTCGCGCGGCTCGCTCTCTCTCTCTCTCTACTCTCTCTCTCTCTCTCTCTCTCTCTCTCTCTCTCTCTCTCACTCTCACTCTCACTCTCACTCTCACTCTCTCTCTCTCTCTCTCTCTCTGGATGTGCCGTCGTCTTGCGGGTGTTTAGGTGGTGAGAGGAGCTGGAATAAAACGAAAGTTGCTTGTTCTCACTTGTCTGGAACGTCTTGGGAAAAAACTGCTCATCAACATCCTTGTGCATCCTTTTCGATTCGGTAACATGAATTGAAGAGCAGTTAATTTTTTTCATTGGCCAGACTGGGTTTAAAGACTGTTGACATTTATAGAAAAAGCATTAAAGCTAAATTCAATCCAGTTTTATTCGTTTTTACATTGTTTCAAAGTAGAGCCATGAGTGGGACTGATTTTTTAATCCCGCTCCCGGCTAATTTCTGACCAATCCCGCCCCGGTCCCGCAACGTGTGTGTTTCACAGCCTTCAGATGTGTCTATAACAGCACACACACAGTGTTCAAACATAGCAATTTGCGTTGTATATTAACACTTTTGCACATTTGTTGCAACTAACTTTTGTCAGTAATAATCAAAGCAGCTTCTTTACGGGAAGAAATAAGAATGTAATTCAGAATAAGAATGTCCACCGAGTTCCACATATCGCAGTCATCGCTTTCGTCTCTCTATCGCCATCTCTGGCTCACATGTGTCATCACTGAAAATAGAACCATTGTAATCATGATAGTATTCCCCTTTTTTACAAAATGTAACTGTAATCTGATTACGTTTTCTTTGTGCAACTTTAATGAATCAGTTTTTTGTATCCTGATACTCCCCAACCTTGGTCGCGCCTAATGCTATGTACACACCAAAGCAAATTTCATATTTGCATCAGTAGATTACATACAAAGTCAATGTAAAGACACGAACACAAGGAAAAGATAAACAAGAAGTCTAGAACGAAAAACGCAATGCTTTTCTTTTAGTATGAACCCATCATAAGAACGCCCCCTTATAAAATCCCCAAACCATGACTTCTTGGGGCTTATTGCTTTATTAAATCCCTTTGAATTCCACATTTTGTTCTAAAATCAAGTCATCAGCTTCTATCTTGGTTTATACCCGTAATCCCGTGGGACACTCTGTGAACACGTATGTACATTATCTTTACAGACGTGAAGTGCTTACCAGTTAACGCTGTAGTGAAGCGTCTTTTCATCTCTTGCAGAGCGGAGAGGAGGATTTTTTTCTCAAGTCTCATATTGTCTTAATCCCCGGGTCTAATCCGACTTGTTTCAAGACGCTACGGTCGCTGTGAGTGCAGGCTTGGCTGAACTGTGGGATTTAACTCATAAGTATTGGAGTCTCGGATCACTCTCTCAATACGGCAGGAGGGAGCCAGCAGTAGGCCGAGCTCTGGGAAGATGTAGGACAGTACAAATGAGCGGCAAGGAGCATGAAATGGTGGTGTTTTTTCATTCGAAAGCTCGGGAATATGGGTTTTGGGAACGTCTAGAACAAGGATGTGAAAAACACTATTTAATCGTGAGAGGAGTCTTCCAGTTTTGTGAACCAAAGGTTTCTATCACATCCATATATAATGTGTAGGCTCTGATAAACTAGTAAATACAACACGGAACAGTTCTGACATCTGCCATGTGATTTACATTCGAATTCCCTGCCATTGAGTTATCTTTAATGCACTGAAACCAAATATGGCACTTTTATTATATGGGATTGGAAAGTAATAAACCGTAAGTTACAGTCCATTGCCCCATAAACTCTAATGGACTTAATAAATGAATTCGATTCACTTTGCATTTGTAGAGCGCAGATTTCAGTCACTGTAACGCTGCCAGTTCCAGATTTGACTTTCTTTGTATTTAAAGCAAAAGTTCACCCCAAAATGTCTTGGTGTAAAACACAAACGAATAGCCATAATGCACCAATTCCCAATACGAGAGCAATTTTTAGCGACCGTGACTGTTCATAAAGTAAATTTTTTACCATGAACCCTTTTAACCCTAGAAAAATCTTCCCCAGAACTCCACAGAAAGTGATATCTAACCAGGTATGTATAAATTATGGTTTATTAAGGCCCAGTGTATGAAATAAAGCTGCATCTAGTGGTACGGTTGCGAATTACAACAAATGGTTCACTCCACACCTTTCAAAGCACTACGGTGGCTGACACAGGACAAATATGTTCTTATATGTTCAATAAAACATTGTAATTGTGATAATTTTTATATTTTTATTTATTTATTTATTGCATGAATGGGAAAAACCAGCTCAGTTTCTGTAAAGGCCACGTGCATGTTGGCATTTACTCTGCGGTTTGTTTAGGCAAACGTGAGACTGTGAAACAGACGAAACAAGAATTGAACATGCACATAGTTTTCTTTTCCTTTCAATATATGTTGAGTCATCTGTTACATACACAAACACATAACGCTGTGAATAGTTTCATTGACCACCTTAACTAAAAAGATGAAGCACTGCTCGCTCCCGTAGACTATTCACATAAATGTAGCGTATGCTGAAACCAACGGCCTGCTTTTCTCAAGTATGCTATTGCCAGTGATTCATGCATGACAGGAGGTGCTCCCTTTGGCCGTAAGTGGACTGCGAAGTGGACTTCACAGGGTATTCTGCCATCTTAAGTGAGATTCCAAAGCGAAGGGATCGAACATGTTCAGTTCGAAGGGCGTAGGGGAACATCGACACATCACTCCGCCGGAAGTGGAGAGGGAAAATCACCCAACTGCAATCTGCAATAAAAATAGAGCTTACATATGCGTGTGAGTATTGCTGTTATTAAACAAACTAATGTAAATGCGGTGGGAAGCAGCCGTTCCTTTTGTCATTATTTTGGATTATTTAAATGACCTCACGACTGTTTTCCGCTGCACATGGGATAAAAGCTCACGAGAACAGAATAGTCAAATAAATAATGTACAAACTTAAACAAAGTTCCATGCTCAGGGAGTAGGGAGCAGTGAACACTGCGTAGGAACCAGGGGCGGCTTGGCCATCTGGAGTTCCGGGAGTTTTCCCGGTGGGCCGCCAACGTATGGGCCGGAACGGACGCTTGGGCCGCTCAGACTGACGTATTATAAATGCGAATGCACGCAATGCGAATGCAGAAGACACGTATGCATGCCACCCCCCCGGTCGACAGACTTAACCATGCACCCCCCCTAAAAAAAATTTTTTTTCCTCCTAATCCAGTCCTGGTAGGAACCCTATGAATTGGAACGCAGCCAGGGTTGAGTTTAGCCAGAGGAATAATATACTCAATCTGCTTTACTGATATTGTGTAAACAGATCCCAAGCTATTTGAAAAAGTTTCATATCACAGTACATGCACAGACACTATGCGGTCACGATAAAGTGGAGAGATACCAAATAAAAAAAACTAGAGGGATTGTCTTTGTGGATTTTCAGAAAAGAAAAACAATAAGCCTTATGTACTGTAAACACAAAGATGAGGTTGTTTCTCTAGCACTATAGTGTGAGTTCTGGCCCCAGGCGTTTGGCTGATGTCTAGATTATGTGGAAGAGAGCGAGTGAGAAAATGCTTTATATTTCATACAATTTTCAAGCTTGTCGAAACGCAAAACAAGAATCAGTCACATGCCGCATAATGTGACATGTCTTGAACAAACATTTAAATAAATAACAAGACATAACACAAAAAAACCTTCAATGTGTACTGTTCTGTTTGTGAAGGTTTTGTTTACTTGCAACTTAAATACAATTTTGAACAACATACATTTCAAATATTTGATACTTTTAAACATATTTCAAAAATGTGATACTGAAGCTAAAACTTAGCAAATGTCTCTTTCTCAGAAGTGCTCATTGTATCAGCATAGTGCCTTGTTAAAAATCTTAAGGACTTAAAGGGATAGTTCACTCGAAAATGAAAATTAATTCATCTTTTATTCACCCTCATGTCATTCCAAACCTGCATGACTTTCTTTCTTCTGCAGGACACAATCGAAGATGTTTTGAAGAATGTTGGTAACCAAACAACATTAGCCCCCATTGCCTTCCGTTGTATTGACACAAAACCACTGACACATTTCTCAAAATATCTGCTCTATCTTCGGCATGAGAAGCAGCACCTGCACCTAAATTGTAGTCAGCAACTAAATTTGAGTGTATTTGTGTCATTTCCTAATTCGCTTGACACCTTTAGGTGTTAAAACAACATGCATGCGAATAAACAACACTATCAGCCCAAGCAACTCAGCTTTAATTTCCGTCTCCGTGCCTAAGCAGTTATTAGACTCGGAGACTGCAGTTGTACAGAAGCGAGCAGTCCGGTTCCATCACGAGGAGTTCTCCTTGTGAAGTGCTGACTCGGAGCACCTGAGCCTATAAGTACTTGATTGAATCCAGGCATTATTACACAGTTTCAAAGAAAGACCTCCATCCTGCTGAGGACACACCAGCACACGTTATATTTCAATGGCGCTGTCATGTTTTATTCTAGTGGGATTGAATCAGGGGTTAAAAGGATGCTTTATAGTGTAAATGAAAAGGCTGTTTATTTTTCTTAAGAATGGCCTTAAAGAGCCCTTGAAACAGGGAGGGGGGTCGATGAGCACAGTTTTCTTTCCAGTGTTGACTTATTTGAAATATAGTTGAAAGATGAAGCTGCAGCTCCTTTTATTAAATACCAGTTGCAGGCGGTATTTAGAGACCATCTGATCTGTGTAAAGCAAGAGAAAGACCGTACATTTTACACACTACAGGTTTGTTTTGTGAAGTTTCAGACGTGCATTAGCAATTTTAATTTCATGAGGACTCCAAATTCAGTCACTATTTATCTCACATTATTCCAAACTTTTGCGACTTTATTCTGCGGCAACAAAAAAAGTATAAAAAATACTTGACCTCAAGACTTGCGCACTATATCCAATGCACAGTCAGGGTTTTTCCTGATCATCCTGATCTTATACACACACACACGAACGCACACACACACACCTACCGTAGCCTACCTTTAAGTGGCTTATCCAAAGTGATTTTGACACTTTGAAATTCTAATAAAATTAGATGAATATGAAAATTATTAAGTTATATAAAACATTCAACCAAACATCTTGCATTCTCTAAAGTTAAAGTGGTTCCCTTTAAATGATTCAATGATCTCTTATATTCGCTAGTGACTGAAACGTTTAAATGAATCGGTTCAAAGGAGTCACTTGTGTGCGAGTCGTTCTGAACGCAATGTGCTTTCATACTGGCGAACTCGCTGTGTACAGTATTCGGTGATTCAGCGATCCAACTGCACAGCTGAAGACATTACAATGATGTACGTCATGTTCATTTAATACATTTCAAAAATGAAATGTACTTGGATGCAAAACAAACAGCCGTCAAACACAGCTAGCTCTTGTTCTGCAACATTTTTAGCGCATTAGTGTGCTGAGTATCAAAACAGTAATGCCGCAACTGCAGTTACAAATGACAGTCTGCTAAATGCACGCAGCATTTCTTGTGAAGACAGCCGTCATAATTTTGCGAGAGTCTGAGGCGGCACGACATGTGACCGAGGCGGCCGCCTCCAATTTCTCTATACAGGAAAAAATTCAATGTAAACATGGCACCTCAAAACCAAGCCTCATGGCAGTTTGTGGCATAGCTCAGAGTCTTACACGCGGGCGGGAACCGCTAATATTTGATGTAACGGGTGGAATAATTATTCACGTGTCATTTGCGGTTCGGCTGCGGAGCACGATTTGAGTAGCCATGACTATTTTGACTATTTTTTTGTGCTTATTTGTGTTCATGCTCTGTCTGAAGTGCTGGTAACTTTACAGCGTAGAGCATCGTAGCCAATCGCATGCAACTGATGTACAGCTATATTGAGTGAGGGATAATGTACGGCCAGCCGGTTGTTATCGCAGAAATAATCAAATTATTTTGCGGTAACAGCAAGCTGCTTGTACATTGTCCTGCTTATTACACGGCTACTTGCCACATGAGAAGAAACTGGACAAAAAATGTGAATTGGAAATATTTTATTAGCTCATTTTTACCGAATGCAGACTTTCCGTGAGGAAAAGCCGTTTAGTTTCGGTTTTAAAGTAAGGAAACGACGTTCAAACGTCACGAACAGGCAAATTGGTTTAATCATTTGTAAATACAATGTCATATATGTTATTAAAAGACATATTTATAATTGTTTTTTGTGTGATATTAAACTGCCCCTCTCAAAACGATTTGCAGCATCCGGGTTACAGGGTGTTATTAGTTTTGAGCGGTTGTTATATGAAAATAACAACCCTTGGAATGTCCAATCAGAAGCATTCAAATGAGCCGTGTAAAAAGGACCGGATACTCTTATCACACAATTTATTACACGGCTCGTTGGAATGCTTGATTCTGATTGGCCAGTGGCAACATTTGCAGGTTCGTTATTCTCAGATAACAACCTCTCAAAACGTAACACGCGGTTACCCGGATACGGCAAATCATTTTTTCATTCTTTTTAGACAAATTGAATATAAATATGTTTTTATTAACATATATGACATTATATTTACAAACGATTCAACCGAATTGCCTGTTCGTGACATTTGAAGGTAGTTTGTCATGTACAGGAATTTACATCTGCCTTTAATAGCTCGATTCAGGACTCAAACTGTCGTAAAGAAACGAAAATTAAAATATGGAATTATTCACGGATGCCAAATGATAGGGATGTTATATCCAGATAAGAGAGCATTTCTGCCCAGACTGCATGTTTAGCACCTTGTACCAGAGAAAAACACAGAGCGAGAGGATGTGTGATAATGGACTTCTCATGTTCCCTTAGCCCGCTGTCTTCACTCTGTTGAGGCGGGTCCATGACAGGCGTGCTAAAGTATTTAAACTGCTTTCCACTGGTCTTTACTTCATCACCGCTGGCAACGGACCCCCGTTGCCACGGTGACAGATGTACAGTAACGGAGCCAGTTTTTGGAATTCTTATTTCTCCCATCAGGCCTGCTTTAAAAAGCTAGTGCTACCTTCATAAGCAACTTTCGTTTGACGGAACTATCTTTTAAGGCAGATGCCCTTTCTTTAGCATCTCTTATGTGGGGTCCCTATTTTGCTATGGTGTGATACACTGGGACTGTGAATGTATTGTCCATTTGTGACAAGAAACGCACTGTAGATTATATTATCCCCCATTTGGACAAACAGAGTTTCGAGACACTTAAGAACAAGCATATAGACGAGCTAATCTGCATTTGAAGACATTGTATTTTATTGTCCTCATGGGACAGTTGTCCTCGTCTCTGCTTTACAGAACTGGCCTTCACTGTTGGACATTGTCTGGCGGGTTGAGACTGCATTCTCATTGTAACAGATGGCATAATCCAGCTTTATTATTCAAATGACCTTGGACTCTCGCTTTGATGCCTCGCATTCTCGGCTCGCATAAATCCTCCTAATCACTACTTGACTCATTTTAGCTTTCATTGTTTTACATTCACAACAGTCTTACAAAAGCTATATCATCCCAAGTAACCATTGTGCGAGATCTGTGCAAGAAATATGTCAGGATATGGATTTATAACGCATTATAGGGTCAGCTCCAATTGCAAATGCTTCTCTCTTTCACCCTCTCTGTTGTTTTGTTGGTCTTTTTCGGGGTCTGTCGCCTCTGTGCGCCCATCTGTGTTGGACGGAAAGTAGGCAGAGAGGCGCCGTGGGCTTTCTCGTATGAAAAGCCCCAAGAAAAAGTTCCAACGTTTGGTGCAGGCAGGCGGAAAACTAACAAACCTAGCTCCTAATGCACTCTTCATTGTCTACGCTTGCTTGACTGCTCGCTCTGTCATGAGCATGATGGGTCAACCAAAAGAAAACATCAAGTGCAGAAAGAAACTTGGCTTTAAAGTGACTTCAGTGAACAATTCAGTTTGTGGTTTTAGCTTTACTGCACAAGTACACAAGAATGTTGTGACCATTATGTCAGTAGGGGTGCAAATTGAAGATGACGTTGGTAATTTCTCATTTAGTCAATCTAGTGACACCTAAACAATTGGCTGAAACAACTTTCTCATACAGGTTTCCTGAAAACCCCACCCTGGTCGAGGGCGACCACCACAAAACAAAACAAATGTGGGACAGGTATTTAGTTTGTGTGGGGCATGGGACACCATTGAAAGATTTTGTTATATTACGTTTTATATAACGTTTTTCATTTAGTCCATTCCAACAACAAAAAATGAAATGAATCGAATCATTAAATTAAATTAAATTAAATCAAATCAAATCATTAAATCAAATTAAATTATTAAATTAATAAAATGCCAGTGTATCGAATCATAACCATACCATATTGTCAGAAAGCATGCAAATGAAAATAATAAGCAACTCATTCTTTACTCTATTAAAGTCAAGGTGGTTGCCCACAAAATCCTGCTGCACACTGATTTTTTTATCTTAGTTGCTTTTAAGTTTTGTTTGATCTTTTAAAATAACTTTCATGTTACCGGCAAGTTGGTTTATGACAAACCATAGTTTGATTGACAGTGTCACAGCCTCTTGTTGACAAGTTCACAGCCATTGGATGAAAGCCAAGCTTTAAAAAGTGAGCCGGGTTTCTGCTTTTGACTTAGCGCTGTTAAATAGTTAAATACACTACGGTGGAAAAGAATAAACAGCTTATGAGCTGTGGTCGGGTAAAAGAACGTGTGCATTTTTTCTAAATTTGACAACTTAAACCAACAGACTGATGAACAGAACTGACGGACAATCTCTTCTATGCAACGTGCGGGACAAGGGCTGAAAATGCCGTGCGGTACAACGCAGTGCAGGGCGAGCCAAAATGGTAATAATATTTTGGGGGAGATCATTGTAGAAATGGTTGTTTCTGCATATTAAGTGGCGACACACTTCACCTCTAAAAACCAAACCAACTAGTCATGTAACTGACGCTTTGGCTTTTGTCGGTACATTTATCAAGAACAGTCCCCTGAAGCAAACTGAATCGCTTGACAGCACCGTGGTGATGACTCATGTGTGAACTTAACATCTTTCGGTTGCCACCCCAATCGTTTTACCTGCAGGCCATTCAACCTGTTTTGTTACTGTACCTACAGTACGTGTTCATATTTTACTCACACATATAACATGTCATATACTTTATGCAACACATATTTTAAAAGCAAATGTAAGAACATTTTATTTTCAAATCTGTCCTTTGTGTTGTTCGGCTCCGTTTACCACTTTTTTATCTTGTTTAAACAATCAGAACAATTTTCCTCATGAGTAACACAGATGCAACGCAGAGCAAAACGTTTAATCATAATTGAATTTGCATCATGTTAATGACAACTATAAACTCACAATTTAAACTTCAGTTTTTACGTATGCAACTGTGTGTTCTAGTATGAGGCATGGCATCAAATTTGTCAACAATTATAGCTATTGGTTAATGGAGATGACACCTTAATGTCAGTGTAAACTTAAGCCACATTACAAGACGTGCAGGAATGTAAACTTTCAGCAAAATTATATCTTTTTTTTTACTTACTAAAAATGACAAATGCTTCCTGACATATCTGAGAATTTTTCATTTGATATTTACACATTTGGCAGATGGGTTAATTCAAAACGACTTAAGTAAACATGAAGAGTTTGGCTCCAAAATGAGATAACTCCATTTTTAAGACTTTTCAAAAACCATGTTTTTTATTATGTTGTCATGTTTTTACTGTGTTTTATTGTGTTAGTTAGCTGTTGTTTTTGAGTTATTATGGCTTAAATCAAACCCAACCAACTGCAGTTTGATTGATATTGATTATAATGCAAAGTAAAAAAAACAGGACTTGGAAACGGAGTTATCTCATTTTGGAACCAAACTCTTCACATTTTGTTATTAGTATGTGTTGTCCCCGGGAATTGACCTTGACTTTTGCAATCCTAGAGCAATGCTCTACCAGTTGAATTTAGGAATAATTTTTTGTCTATGCGTTAGATTTGAGGGCCTCTACAGTATATTCTTGCGTATCTAAACACTGACAAAATTCCCTTTTACAAGACTTTTGCTTTTAAAGTGTATCATCTTTTCCTGGAAAATGGACCAGAACTATTAATGACTTCAACTGCACAAAACTAGAATCCACTCTGTAGAATAACACTGTGTCTACAGCAGACGCAATAGCGCGACATGACAGAAGACATTAGAAATGCATTAGAACTCATTATAATGTTACATTTTGTCCACACTGGATGCGGCGCGGCGTGGACACGGTGTAAGAACGTAGCAGGTAGCAAATCAAGCCTCTGAAGTAACAGCCTATTATTTCTTTTAAAAAAATGATAAGCTCTTGGATATGATACCCAAATGTCCGGTTTCAATGTCAGACACATAAAACAGGAACAAAAACGGCATTATCAAGTCATTTTGAGGGGTTCTATAAAGAGATCTCAAAAGTTGGAATGTGTCCATTTTGATATCAGCCGTCTGAAATCTGGAGTGAGGGTTTGGGCGTCAATTGAAGATATAAGATGGAAAGCGAGAGATTAGGATGCAATTATATATAATTTCTTCAGCATTGTTATGTAGGACGCATGAGCTGTGAAATGACCGAATGCTTTCTCTGTCTATCCGAACCCGGGGTGGTCACACATTCTGATTTGAAGCCGTGGGGAGCTGGAAAACAACGGGCTGGTAAACACATCCAGTAAACACAATCTCTCTCTGTGCACTTCTCAATCACCACCACCATGCTTGCCCTTTCTCTCTTCCATCAGTTTCACCCTTGAAGAAAGCTTTCTCTCGTTTTCCAAAAGAATGTTTTCTATTTCTTGATGCACACTGACCCGTTTTCCCTGTCTTAAAGGTCCAGTGTATGAAATTTAGCGGCATCAAGGGGTGAGGTGGCGAATTGTAACCGACGGCTCACTCCACTCCTCCCTTTCAAATCACTACGGTGGCTGACACAGAACTAAGATGTGTCTAACTCTTCATTCATTCACTCCATAACCCCGTCATACACAGAGTTTCACCGACCTGTGAATAGAAAGGTGATTTAATCAAGAATTACAGGTTGAGACGGTTGCTTTGAATGCTGCAAGAAAATTGAGTTCAGGTGAAAAAATAAAAGTGAAAAAGAAGTAACTGAATCTTTCGCCTTTTTTCAGAGGCCGGAAATTTCGGCCTATTTCCGACGGAGTTTACTTTGCAAAAAGAGAACGCAATGTGTAGTTGATGGAGTGGGGAAAAAGAAAAGCAATCACTCTTTCATATTCCTCCATTTGTGTTTCGGCTTTGCTTTCCAATCCATCCTAATGCAATAACACAGCAGCCAGAGAGGATGCAGTGTCCGTCTGCAGTCTGAGTGGAACAAACTCATGATACTATTCATCTTTGTTTATGATTCAGGTTGTTTACTCGCTCCCATCCTCCGCCCTTTCCTGGTTATTGATACTCGTGGCCCGGTGCATGATGGGAAGTCTGTCACAGAGAGTAGGCAGATCAACAGTCTGTGACAACTGCATGGACCCTCTCAGGGCGTCCCGCTGGCCTTCTGACAATGCTGCGAAACTCATTCCTGAAGAAAAGGGAAGGTAGTAAGCCACAGAAAGAGAGAAACGGGTGAGATTGCGGAGAGAGGGGTCATGTTCTCTGTTCTCTCTTTGTCTAGCTTTAAATCTAGCTCGACTCGGTGAGGCTGGAGTGTGGTGTTGATTGGCATCACGCTGTCAGATCAAAGTAAAAAACAGAGGACATGTAACAGCTCTGTATTGTGTTCTGGTTTTTTATGCCTATATCCATCATAGCAGACAAACAAGAACCCTATGTTGATAGGAGATGAAAAGTGAGATGAATGGGTGCAGTAGCAAATGTATTTGCTATTCTAAACACAAATCTTTTTGAGTTAAAGGAATCCCTTACAAAACAAAAATATATGAGAATATACTGGAAAATATAATGCAATAATTGGTTCTATATATTGGAACCAAGTTATATTGTACATAAATATAATAAAGTGGTAATTGCTTACGAAGGCCTATTATTCAATAGATTGTTATATTGAATATATTAACAAATCATTTTTCTATATATTTTCAAATAAATATTATATAATTTAATATATTGAATAAAATAAGTTAATTAATGGAAGAAAAATATATGTATATTAAAAAAATTAAACTACATTCTTAAAATAAATTTTTTGGTTTATATGGTTTCATGAAAAAACTTTTGACATCAGAAAAAACCTCCTTGGTAAAATATTGCCTATTTTGATTTGTAAATAATGTATATGTGATATATAATTTATATATGATTCCTCGTAAACGTCTGTAGTTTTCATGGATGTATTGATTAAAAAACAAATAATTCTCCAAATATCGTAGCAAAAACATAAAGACCATATTACAAAGGTTAAGCTTATTTATATTTCAAATGCTGTCGTTGATAACTTCACATCTCAGTCGTGTGCCGTGTGTCTCCTGACTTGTTGTCATGTGAGAGTTGAATCAATGTTATCATCATATTTGATTTTGCATCTAAATGTATTTTGGTTTCAAATTTATTTTCACTAACTTAAATTATAGTGAAGTCATATACGGGATTGCATTAGATTATAATTATGACTATCGATCGATAGAAATAAAACAAGAAGATTTCAGCTCCGATTTACCACTTTTGTCACTGCACATTAAATTGAAATACAGATTTCTATCAAATGATTGGAGGGACAGCAGTAAAACGCTACGGGGCTGTGTTTTAGTTGGCAGCAGTCTCACAGTCTCCGGGGACCGGCTGTGTTTTCAGCGCTGTGTCGCTGTAGTCACCCCTATTTGACTTTTGTCAAGGCTAGTACTGGATGAACAGTCCAGATAGTGTGTAAAGAAGCGGGGAAGAGAGGCTGGATGCAGTCAACTTAGCATCTGATTGACACATCCATGCAATCCAGGACGTTCAAAGGGAATGCATTAGCCTGTCTCTGCTCAGTAAGGGGGCATCACAACATCGAAACAGATAACAGGCCTACAAATCACTTTCCAAACGTAAAAGAGCATTCCGGAAATGCAATGTTGTGTTTACAGATGTGACTAGATGTGTTTTTTCGTAAATGACATAGTATTAAAGAGAAACCATACTGCGTTTAATTCCTGCCGCTTCTATCTACAAACTCCACCACATCAGACTGACCTCAATATGTCCCAAGCCCTTTGATAAAAATATTCCTTTTCCATGCCAGATATTCCTCGGAGATAGGCTATTTATAGCAACTGTTTTAAAACTTCACACTGACTTATCTTAGCATCGCATCACGTTATCGAGAAACATCTTGCAGGCCTATGCGCAATGTTTGTGTGAATGTGTGAATGTGTGCAACGTGCGTATACTGTAAAGAGATTTTTGATTGTCAAGCGCAGGTGGTTGGTTTTGAAGTACAAAGAGCACGTCCGTCTTCTCAAACGTTAAATCAAGAACGTTCAACGCCGAAACATGATCTGACTTAAGTTTTTTCCCAGCCATCTGAATCTCTTTCATTGCCGTGTGAATGTCTGCAGAGACGCATTCTTTAGTCATCGGATCCTTCTTCCCAACAAAAGCAAACGTAATACTATGAGAAACAGACTTACTGAACAGTCCTGGTTTGAGTGTTTACATAGATCAGTCATAGATCATTATCAGACGATATTTGTTAGAAACCTAATCGCATATCAGACCTGACACACATAAGCGACATTTCATTTTTGTCCGCTAAAAACCCTAAATCATGATCACCCGTCCCGCAGCGCACATCACATAGCCATGTTAGGAACGGTTATGTTGGATTCACATCATGCAAAGTTAGCCTCCTTGTAAAATATCAAACAGTAGGGCTGGGAATCGATTCCAAAGGTTGGAATCAAATCCAATAAAGAAATCGAAGCACAAGCCCCGCCCCTCAGCTGATGTCATTGGTCAACTAAATCACATTAGTTTCTTGTCTAAAACTGATGGATGAAGTCTAGAGCTGTGGAATGACATCCAATATTCTGCATCCATAAAAGCAAAAGCATTGTTTGCACACACAACGCTGATATAATTACATGTATGCACACATTTAACAAATCATATAAGTAAGTTTGGTACACCATATTTAATTAAAGCACAGAACACACTACTTGCATTTAACAGATGCACAGTATACATACAAATTGCATTTAAAGTAAGATTAAATAAAAATCCGTAGTAAAACAGGAATTTGAGCAGGAATCGAAAACAGCAGCTAGGAATCGATTCTTCGATTTTCGATTCCCAAACCAGGAATTGGAATCGGAATCGACTCCAATAAATTCTGAATCGAACAGCCTTAACAATTACAAATTTCCAAAGGTTTTGGTTGGAAGTGTTCGAGTTCGACTGATTCAAGTTTGTTTAATAAACACAATTAAGTGTAAATGAGTTGTATTGTAGGGTCTTTCCGCTGAATCCCTGGATCTGTTTTGTAGCTTCATGGTATTGACATCTTTGATGCTGAGGTCTCCTTGTGCTTACCTGTGGTCTTTCTACAATGATCTTGGACCGCGGTAACAGTTGGCCTTAATACTTCTACATTTATAGCAACCATCTAATGGATTTGTATCACTTTAAAACATGAATATCATATCAGCCTCAAATTTCCACCCGTGTACCACAAAATGAAAAACGGGGTGAATTTCACTAAGCAGTTTTTCAGTGTGAAGCCTTGCATCTTAATCACAACCCACACGCAATCTAGTTAGTATCGCACCGGGCCGTGTGTGTTTAAATGAAGCCATTGTTTTAGACTATTATCGGTTGGCATGGGGTGCTAAAATGACGCAGATGGCGTGCGCAAATAAACTACACTATTAGTGGGTGCAATTCATTCTTAGCGAATTACCCTCTTATGTCAGATTTTGTCGATTTAGCCAGATCTCATTCTTTTGAAAGATTCATTCTAGCAGAGATGTGATGGCAAGGTCGCATTGATCAAACACGTTGTCTTCCAGCTGCACCTTTGTACCTGTTTTGCATTTTAATGAAAGACATCAGGCTCTTCTGTCTCTCAACGGTACTTCTTATAAAAGAGAATCATTGCCCGATATCTGTGCACGCAATTTGTCCATTCTCCATTTCTTGAATTGGATCCATTGGACTAGAAATGTTCTGCCACATGATGTTTAACATCTTTTCAGCAGTTGTACAGTTCATGGCATGCAATATTTGCTAATGCTGTTTCCCTGCTGCAAAGAAACACAATAGAAACCATCAAAGGGATTTTATGGTAATCATAAGAATTGCATTGGGTTTTAATTGAAATGGTCTCTGTTGGTCTCTTGTGATAATATGTCGGGTTTAGTTGGTGGGATGTTATCAGGCAGATTGTCTTTCAGCAGGAGTGTAGTTGTGTAGTTTGGATTAAATCCTTAAGAAATTGCATTGAGAGCATATCTGTGATGTCTAAAAACTGTCTTCTAGAAAGAGAGCCCTTCAGGTTATGGAGCAAAGCATCTGTGATGCTTAGCTTCTGTATTTCCATTTTTTCTTTTGCCGCTCGATTCATTACTTGTAAATTGTCAAGTAGGTGAAGTCATGACCCTGTGCGGGAAGCAAAAGAAACAACACTGTCAGATGACAGAGATGTATTGCTTACATATTGCAGACTCTCTGGAATCGACACAGAGCTGCGAAACAGGATTGTCAGCCCACGTGCATTTTTACGGCATGACAATTTTCGTTATAATAACACATTTCATCAAGTTTAGAGTAAATTTAGGCTGGTCTAGTATGAGAGCCTTTGAACCTGGTCCCCACACCTCCCGGCACAGAACGCCTCATTTGCTTATTAGCTGCGACTGTATGCTGAAAGGGACACGGCTCGATCTGACAGGCTTTCCGGCTCGCTTCAGGGTCTGATTGTAATAATTTCACAGTCTTGACAGGTACAGTATTCATTTTGTCTCATACATCCACCTCACGGCCCCTCTCGTCTCTTCTAATTGTAGGGAAGACGTTTGCTATATTTGTCTTGTACTTATGTAGAAATGATGGTGAGGTGGTAATGTAGATTCTAGCAGATGGTTGTCTGCGCTCACAGACATATGTGGTGTGCTGTCACAGGAGGAGTTCAACATCAGAGATAGCAAAAAAATAGGAAAGACATAAAAGCAGATTAAAGTTTCTTTAGGTTTTCTTTGACGCTTTGCTTCTCCTGTATCTCTTACCTGAAATCTTGAGGAAACAATGACCCCTGACCTCACCTGCCTGAGGTGAAAATGAGGATATGAGTTCTAGTTTAGCACTATTGGTTTGGTTACAAAAAAGTGAGGAATTTAAATACAATATTTCTGTAAATATGGACTGTAGGTTGTTGACGAATCAACCAAACATGCGTCCTATGGCGTAATATAGCAACATTTAGAAAACAAACTTTTAATATTACATTGTTTTATATTTATTTTTATCATATAAAATAGCGTAAGAGAGATTTATCTTCATTGTTAGCTTTTCTCCTTAATTTTCCTCACACCGTTGGACAAATTTGCATATTCGTCTGTCAACTACCCAGATATAGATATATGGGAATAGAATAGTAATGTTGGAAGACAAGAGCGCTATTGTAATGAATTTCAGCATGGCTGTGATTTAGAAGTTTATTACATAACATTTTAGTTGTTATTATTTTAGTTATTAAAAATCTTGTAATAAAAATAGTAGCCGAAATATTACTTGAAAAACTTAAACTAAACAAATCTATAAATGTTGACGCAGCAATAAAATGAAAAGAAATATGTTAAGGCACTAAAATCAATTATTGAAAAAAAATCAAATGTATATAGCAATATAAAAATAAACAATAAAATCATAAAAAGTTCATAACAAGTGCTAAAAATGCAACTAAAATTTAAATGAATTAAAACTAAAAAATATTACTAAATTGCGATAAATCTGCACTGCAAAAAAATGCAGTACAGTTTTCTTGTAAATTTACTGTCTTTTTCTGTAATTTTACACTTTTTGACCATATTTTAAAAAAATCATACAAATCAAATCTGTACAAAACAAAAATCGTTTTTTTACATTATATGTGAAAAAACTGTAAAAAAAACTTTTACAGTGTGGGAAAAAGACTATATTTATTTTTATGTTTATTTGTCATATGAGATGTCAGTGACTATTCGTACATTGAAAGCAGTACTTTTTTAAACAGCAATCATCAATTCAAACAGCAAAATAAAACATGTGTTTTAAACATATTTAATACAAATATATAAGTGTGGGATGGGAAAGTATGTTTTAAAAGATGATATCAAGATGTTAACATACTGCATTGTTCATACTTTAGGCACCACAAGGACAGTTATTTTTCATTTTCTGTTTGGCAAGTAATATTAATTGATATAAGGATGTCTAATTTTTAATAAGAAATGCACACCAGAGTTTGTATATTTATACATTTGTGCATATACTAAATTGTAATATAAATAAAACCTTCATTAATAAGTCATGATGCAGTTGAAAAGTGTCTGTTCAACTGTTATCATCCCTGGTATTTTTTTGTCGACTGTTAACAATCAACACCATAATAATGTGTGTGAGAGTCAAGGATTCACCTACTGTGATATAAAACTGCAGTGTGATCTAAAATCCCTAGGCCTTCATGGCTGAATGCATGCAAATGTGACCGTGTTCGTGAATAACTAATGAATACAGAGTAGTGAAGCGAAGGTACATGTTTACTTGAAGAAAGAAATGGGTGTTCAACACACGCAAAATTGGTCACGCTGTCATGCATAAATGTTTATTGCATCCATCTCCCAAATGAGGTTTTTGCCGCCTCCTGATTTTGCATTGCAATAGACATGGAAAACGTGTTGCATGTAACATATTGTAGTGTCAGATACAGGGCTAAGGCTGTGAGTTTGGAAGCGTTTGGAAGTTAACATTTTGCAGTTATTAGCGGGAGTCTGGAGCAGTGAATTCAAGGAGGTGTTCAGTAGAAAGAAGCATCTGTTAAGACTTAATCATATTTGATAGTCCTGGAGATGTCTCATTTGTGACAGATATGCAGATTTATTACGACAGATCAACAACCATCAACTACATTTGCGTTTTAGATTGATTACCATTCCAGCTAAAATGCACTTTTTTTGTTGTTTAACATATGCGTATTCAAAGCGGTGAATGTGACGCGATTACTCACTGTCAGAGAAAGAAGTAACTCATTTGAAATCTGAACAAGAATCTGAAAAATAAAGTAGAATCTGAGACTTTATTAGATAAACATACTAAGATGATCAATAATTTAGACGTGTTAAAGCTGCAATCTGTAATTTGTTTGCTAAAAAATAAACAAAAACTAGTTTTGGCTAGTAGTATTCATTATATATAAATAAGTAGTATTCAATTATATATACACGAAAAAATCAGTGTTGAAAACTAATTCACACTGTTAAGCTTAAAATAATTTTAATCGTAATTTTTGAGCTGTCACATTAGATTTCTTGGTAAATGTTTGATGTCATTTAGCTACAAAAGATAAGTACACTTAAAGATAAGATGAGTTTTAAATGTATTTATTTTATTTTTTAACAGATTTTTCACATGTAATGTAAAATAAACTGTAATTTTATGGGTGTTTTGAGGGGATTTTCCACATATATTTTTTAAATATGGTCAAATTACCACCAATTTTGATATGAAATATTTCTATTTTACTGTATATTTCTTGCACTAAACAATGTTTTTTTTTCTGTTTCTTTATACACTCTATTTTTGAAATACGTCAAACCCCCCCGTCACATTACAAAATAAACTGCAAATTTAAAAGAAAAACATGAAAACATGAATGAAAAGAACTGTTATTTTACGGTATGTTTCTGCTGCCCCAGCTGCCAGAATGATTTTTTGTTTTTTTATGGGATTTTTTTTACAGTGTACATAAAGTACCTTGCAATTTTATGTTCAAACAGAAATGGCGATATAGAGGCAAAAGTTACAGGTTGAACTTTGAACAAATTGTGGCAAAAAAGAACAGTTCACCCTAAATTGAAATTCTGTCATAATTTACCCCCCCGTTCCAAACCTCTATATGACTTTCTTTCTTCTGCAGAACACAAAAGAAGATATTCTGGAGAAGCCGGTAACCAAACAACCAACTGATATCCATTGACGACACAAAACCACAGAGACATTTCTCAAAATATCTTGTTCTGTCTCAAATACTGTATACTCTTCCCTCACTATCACAGAAGATTGTTGGCAAGTAAAGGACTTCAAGGACTGTGTTTTTTTTTTAGTTAACAGTTTGTGTGCTCAAAATATCAGTTAACTAGCTGTAAGCTTTATGACTGCGTCTTAAAAGTGTTAATTATGTAAGTGTTCATTATATGCGTTTGCCTACATAAAGAACTCACATGTGGGAGGATTTCATTCCAACCTTTGTCTCCGCTCAATCAGAGAAGCGTACCGGCGTTCAGACTCACTGAAACCTTTAGTGATATATTTTGTGTAATGCATGATGGGAAATCAGTGTGCTTGGAGGAAGGGACAAGGTATTTTTTATGCGAGCATTGACCTTTTCAAGTTGCTGTTGTTGTTTTGTGTACCGCTGATTTTTCTCAGACAGCGGCAAGGCATGCGGTAGGAGACTTCTTTCCTCGGAAAACAAGACTGTAGCATTCGAAAGCTAGACAGTATGACTAATTATTTCTTCGGGGGGACACGTAAAAAAGACCGTTACCTCCAGAACCACTGCTGTTTTGCAGTAATTCACCAGCTTTCTGTCAGCCGGTTTATAGATATTTTCATAATGTCGGAAACATTGTAAATAGATGTCTGACACTGCTGTTTAGCAGAGGCTGACTCCTAACTTTTTAACCTTTTCTTTTTGTGCTTACCAGACAAGCTGATGTTTTTAAACCCTGTGAAATCAAAATCGCAGTTTTGTGAGTTTTACTTGTGTACTTTTTAACATACAAATACATTTATTTGTACTGTATTTACCCCATTACTTGCATTTTCTTATGTGTTTAAAATGTACTTGACCTACAGTATTGACATACTGTGGGTATTATTAATACATCCTGTGTTTCACAGCTCAAAACATTCTCCTCTATTCTATTGACATCTATCCACAGAAATGCAATATAATATACATTACTATGTCTTCAGATGAGTATAAAGACCTTAATAATGAAGCGTTATGTTTTATTACCTCAGAATGAGGTATCTACATACACCACGGGTCCCCTTGCATGGAATTCACCATGTTGTTTCTACAGACGACATCTTAGTTCTGTTTCAGCCACCGTAGTAGGGAGGGGTGGAGTGAGCCGTTGGTTGTAATTTGTCGCTAAAGAGTAACACACAGCATCTAACATAATGTCATAGTCACCTCAATGTTTACATGTTTATGAGGTTTATGTGGTTTATAATTATGGTAAGATCTTAACATATTTTTATGAGTTGAAGTAAAAACATTATAAAAGTAAAATAATAAGTTGAAAATTACATGTAAAGCCAGATTTATTTCAGCTACTTAAAAATGTAAGGCAGCAACCACATTTTTACAATGTAGTGATTCATTTAGTGACAAAAACTTTGTTGTTTGCGTGTCTGTGAAAGGAACAAACAATAATGTTTGTTTGCCGTATGTGCTCATCCATCTTTCTATCAGCAGCAACATTTTCGGGCTGCCACCCCATTGACAAGTTACCACATTTACCACATTTTTGTCTGACAGTACTCCAAAGGTTGACAAATGTTTACTGAATTTATGATGTAGAGCTCTTCCAAAAATACTTTTTTGCATGTACATGTTTAACTTGTACGTTACTGTCCCCCCCTATATCAATAAAAACCATCTGCCTCCAAATTACAACAGCAAGTAGCAAATCATGGCTTTGTTGGGCAGTGACGTAAGCTAAAACCAGTTATTGGTAAAGCCCTAACTTTCTGTTTCAACCACTCCGCATCACTCTTCCTCTCTTTATCCCAAATCTCTGTCCACATCACAGCATCCAGAGCGAACGGGAACGAGACCACCGCTGAGTGACAATGGTGTCGAACTGTGCGTGATGAAGACAGATTGGGAGCATCAATCACTTTGTCATAGCAGTTTGGTTTCACGCCCTCCCTGCAGGGTGACCATGTCAGAGAGACCAGTGCCTCAGTCACACCATTGATTGATTTAAAGTTTCCAAAAATGTGAAAGTTCGGGTACTTCACTAAACTTGCAGAAAAGTCCAGAGAAGGTCGATCCATGCTGGTTTGGTGCTGGTGAATGCTTTGCACTGACAAACCTAACTGGTTAAACTGGTGACCGGAATGATTTCTTGGAAACCTAGAGACATTTGGAAGGATGTTTGACTCTTTTCATGAGAATCTTGAGATTTTCTATCATTTACGAGACAACGTTTCCCTGCAGTTGACAGAAAATACTTTTTGGACAGCCCCTTCTGCGTACTCCATGAATGATGTTTTTACATATGGAAAAGACCAGCTTGGAAAAAGAAAGGATAATGCCATAGTGCCAGTCATCTCCACTTGAACTTTTCATGTGTTTGGTTTCTCAGAGCAGAAGTCCCAGATATCAAGAAACTGCAGAAAGTAAAGAGGAGCTAAAGTACAACTGCACAGAGGGTTTGGCCAAGATCCCACTCAATTATGCAGTCGAGTGAGTCCATCTTCACTCACACATAAGCACAATACACGTTTGAGCTGTTTCATCATACCCACGGGACGTATCAACACACACACACACATCCAGACATCCCCGCTGTTTCAGCGCAAACGAAGACATCGAGTCAAATTGAATACACCCTCCATCACTTGTACCACATGACTCACTCCTCACCCTTATAACATCACCCCCTGAGCTCCCAGTCCCCTACTGGAGCGGGAGACTGTTCGAGACACCAACAGCCTGTGGCCTGTTTTCCATTCAGCAGGCCAGTGAGGGAAAACTAAATGAGAAGGGCTGGATTTATTGTTGGCCACCAGTCATGTCACCCCTCCAGGACTCGCCGGTCAATGACAATTTAGCGCAGCCTTTGTGATGAAGTCATGCAGTCAACTGTGGCCACTGTGACTAATCATGATCAATCTGGTAATTGGTTGGGGTGGGCGAAGGGTCCATGTGTGGTGGTTGACAAACTGCCAACTGCGGCCAATCACAGGCCAAATCTTTTAGAATGGTGTTTTACACAAGCATAAAATTGAATAAAATTGTATTTTAGTTGGCAGTTGTCACTTTCGATACATTTACATACAAATATACTGTATATGTGCCTTGATGCCCGATGACTCCTGAGATAGGCGCAGGCTCCCCGTGACCCGAGGTAGTTCGGACAAGCGGTAGAAAATGGATGGATGGATGGATACTGTATATGTAACGTGACTGTGCCTGATATGATCATTTTGTCCCATAGTTTGTCATATAGTTAGACATGTGTGAAATTCCATCAGACCTCCCCTTTAAAACCAAAACAATTCCCTTTATAACCATTAAATCCATTACATTTCCTATCGTGTTTTAGGCAGGGATCTTTTGTTTTTCTCAGCAGGGTCGTACTGTAAAGTCTGACGTTGTTTCTTCTCTGTGACATGACAAAAGTCAAAATATGACACACTGACTATCATGACAGAGAAAAATATCACCTAGTCGGGCATTTCTCTATTTATCTATCCATTAACATCAAATGCTTCTTGCAGATGTTATAGTTGTGTCACGCTGATATTGCAATCTTTTTTTAATAAAAGTGTCAGCAGGTGAACCTGTAATGCAAAGATTTTGTCTTGTAAGCCTTTTGTCTATGCATCAGTTGGGTGTCTTTGGCTCCTGCATCAAGCTTTTTCAGCATACATGTATACAGCGTACCGTGTCATGTTTTAAAGATGCTGTGTCAAATCAAGGCTTGCAGTTCCAGTTTCGCCCCATATGGCTATTAGTATATAGCTACACCCTTAGTGTCCGCCCGGTTATGCTGTGACATTGTTCCAGCAGAGCAACTGCCATTGAAATGAATGTGAGTGCTTATGGACAGGTTCTCCAGGTTTTAAAGGCCTCCTCGGTTTCACGCATTTTAACACAGACCGGATTTAATTCCTGCGAAGCGGCACAGATTGTTTATTTTTAGCGGAGGTTTGGACTTGAAGGGTCCCGACGGGTGGATCTTTCTTTGCGGAGAAGATGATGAAGGATATTACATTCACCCCCAGGGGCTGTAGTTTCTCAACCCAGCCTTAAAAAATCAATGCGGCTCTGAGCTGTGAAACTTCCCAAATCGCATCTCCAGGAGACCCTCTGACCACAGGTAAAAAGTAGAGTAAGTGTTTCTCAGAAGGCCCGGTGTGTTTTGTCTGGGTTTGGCCCTAGGCCAGACCACCTTTTGCAACTGTGTGCAAACTAAACCTTAACTGCAGGAATATGCTTACTCAGTTTCATTCTTTACCCACTTTACTTTCTTTTTATCTCCTTTTTTCTCTCTTTGTTGTGTCCTGGGTAAGATATGGACAAGTAACTCCATTGATTTCTGTCAGCACGTCCCACCTGTGGGGACAGAGCCAGCAATTCCCTTGCAGGCAGTATCCGTTTGGCACACATTAATATGGGACGGATATATACAGGCAGGCCATGAATTTTTTATGTGTGTCTTTCTTCCTAGCTTGCCCTTTGCTGGTGCTCAGTGTTGACTGAACCACCGAGGGTCACTGACTAAAGACAGAAAGAGAAGCCAGCAGTATATTGTGGAGAAGGTGAAAGAAACTTACTTGTTGTTGTTAAAAGTAATGACATCCAAATCAATTTAAAGGTGAAATGCGCTATTTCAGCAGCACTAGTGACAGGAAATGGAATTGCAAAAATAATGACTGGTATTTGATACATGTGCTTAAAGCCAACAGCATTTAAATTCAACACAAAGCCATTAAACATCACAGCCCATTTTGCTTCCGTAACACCATGTTTGACTCTATTGGACTTCTTGCTGGTAGGCATGACACACACTCTCTTGAACTACAATACGATGCTCACACGTACTTCAAAGACTCCTACACTCTTCAAAAAATGTGCTTCAAAAGGTTCTCCGATGCCATAGAAGAACCTTTTGGTTCCACGAAGAACCTCTAACATCTGAAGAACCTTTCCGTTTCACAAAAGGTTCTTTGTGGTTCAGGTTATAAAAAAGTAAGAATGATATGGTTCTTTAAAGTGGCTGTAACGCGGACAGTTTCTGCATATCTCATATAATCTTGAGTACTTACAGAATAGTATCGCACCCTTCAAATATCCGCAGAGTCTTTAGTTTGATCACATTTAAAAAAGACAGATACAGCTGTACGATTATTTCCGAAAACATGTTTGAGGGTGGAACTAAAGCACGTGCGCACCCATCGCCAACAAAACACAGACACATGACTCAGTTTCACTTACCACGTGCGGTTCATGTCTATCGGTGGTGCTCTATGGTGCTCTATCAAGCACCATCTATCGGTTTCAAACGATTTCCAAATCCAGCGTTATATCCACCGTTTATATAACATTCCTCACCGAAATGCAGTGAACAAACAAACACAGCTGAACTTCACGAACGCAGTGCTATCTCTCTTTTGCTAAAGCTGGTTGATGCGCATACTCCTTCTCCCGCTCTCCATGTTTGACGTGTGGGCGGGCTCTTTCTTCTCACTCTGGCGGGATGACGCGTGGGCGTGCTTTTCTGGGAGAATTGTCCGATAAGGGACTGAAAAAGTTACGAAACGGATTTTCGTGCTCGGAAAAAACTTTCCGCAACCTATACGAATGCTGGGGGAATAAATCGAGCACAGAAATACTACATCATATGTCCATCTCGTTTTTGGACAAGTTGACCATGTCAAGGACGAGAAGACAGCACGTTTAACATTATAAAGGAATAGGAATGCATGAAACACCGTTGCACATCCCCTTTGACTGGATGGTTCTTCGTGGAACCAAAAATGGTTGTTCTATGGCATCGCTGTGAAGAACCTTGTGTAGAGTGATATATTTCTATCAGTATAGAAATATATTTGAATTGAATTTGCCCGATTCACAATGGTAACTGTAAAATGAATTATAATTTGAGCTCTCAGATTTCACTGGAAACATCACATACTGTACATGTAGATAAGAACATTAGTAACCTGCAATTTGATGTTTTAAACAGAGATGGCAGCAGAGAGTCAAACATTTTGCAGATTTGTTTTATATGTTGTTTGAATATGATATTGTTTTAAAAATTAATAAGCCAAGTACATTAAATACATAGAAAAGTAACACTCATTGCTTATTTGAGACAATAATTCAGATTAAATTAGATTAGATTGGTTTTCTTTATTGTCATTGCATGACACCAACACAGTCTCACAGGAATTTGTGAAACGAATCTATTGATTCGTGTTCATCAACACTTTCATATTTATAAATATAAGATGGGAATTCATACCTATTTTACAAGGTGGCTTAATCGTGTGAATTCCTATTTCCTACGATCTCATTCGTATGTTTTGTTAACACGAAATTATAGATTACAGTTTGCGACAATTTCACGAATTCCCGTGAGACTGGGTTGATGACACATACAATGGCATTTGTGTACATTTACCGAAAACGATACTCAATAAATTTAAAGAGCCTACGTATAACATTTACACACACACACAATATACATACAAATATACTATAAGCAGGAGAGAGAAGTCTGTACATTCAACATTCACATACATTGACATTCACGCTTGCTTACTCGCTGTAAAGGTTCTAAATTTCACAATAGAGATATGATATTGCACAGATATGTTATTGCACATGTATGATATTGCACATAACAGATAATACATATAGAAAATGAGGTAACAAAAATGTAGACATTAAATTATGCATTAATTATATGACGTGGTATGATAATGTGCCGAGTGTTTCTGTGTGTATATAAAGGGTTAACTGTGCACAGTAAACAGCCCCAAAGCTTCACATTTGATTTGTGCTTTCATTAAATTTCAAGGAGAACAGTTTGTATTTCGTTTCTCTCCAGTTGGAGGACTCAAAGAAGTCCAATCTGACATCTCAAAATGGACTTTCTCTTCTTGCATAAAAGTCTTTCCAGCAGGCGTATAAATCTGCATCATAGGTCGTCTGATATAAACTCCCCAAAAGACTTCTCATAGTTTTGTAAAGAAAGCAGTAAATAGTATATCTTGAGTTTTTCCTCATTTACTTTCATTAGTCTGAGGAGGCCTGATGCCTCTTTGCTACATTATTTTTTAATGCTCGCCCTCTTCTTTTAATGAGCGCTGATATTTACACTAGAAGGGGTGAACGTGTGCAATGCGTGTTTTCGCATTTCGTGTCTCCAGCATAGAGCGGGGAATATTTTCCCACTCCGTTATAATTCCTAAGTCGTGGGAGAAGAACTTGTGCTCGGAGATCCAACCCACCAGAGAGAGCCAGTCTCTGAGCTTTTTGATAGTCTTAATGACGTTCGTGTTGTTTATCTCTTTTTTGTCAGATCTTCTGCCATGACTTGGATGTCAGAAGTGTGGGGAAAAGTGAGAGGGAGAATTGGGAGATAAAGTGTGATCGGAAATGAGTGCTGAAAGAGGCCTGGAGGAAAGTGACGGTAGGATTTGAGACAAATTTGATGTGTTTTGACACGTAAATGTATTTTCCCCATTTGGTTGCAAGTGCTTTTTGACACTGTTTTCAGAATTGAGATTTGTGCCATTTTTTGAGGATCTCTTGAGCGATGGAAATGAACTGGAACAAAAATTAGGCCAAGTTTTGTAGATGCAAGCAAATGCAAGGTGTGTTTTTGTATATCAGTTTTGTCCTCAAAATAAATGATAGTCCCCTGTGACTATGTCCAGTAGATTAGAAAAATATACTTTTATTGCAACTGCTCTGTTTTGGTAAAAATGACAATTGTAAACATGAATTTTTAAGATGCAAGACAATTAAAATAGCCCACAGCACAACAAATAAAAAGGATACCTATGGATGAAAAACCTATATTTGACTCTTTCATCTGTGGTACACAAAAGAAGATATTTTGAGAAATGTCCATACAATGGAAGTCAATGGGGTCCAGTGTTGTTTGGTTACCAACGTTGTGTTCTGCAGAAAAAAAGAAAGTCATACAGGATTAAAATGACATGAAAGAATTTTCAGTAACTTTACTTACAAAATGCATTCTGCAAAAACACAGCTGTCGTAGCGGGGGAAGTTTGCGCATTTAGTTTAGGTATGACTTGAAAGCAATCGACATAACTTTGTTAGATAAACATTTACGTCATAAAACTATAGATTTTCATAAAATATTGTAAAAAACAAGCGTTAGCATTCAGCTTAGCAAAGTCCCTGCGCTCAGAAATGACTCCATCCCCCATACAAAGAAAACAAACCAGGGCCTAGACTTCAATTCCATCGTCTGAACTCAAACTTATTTCCAACTCTCAATACAAGTTATATTCTGTACAGGGCGAGTTTTAACAGCAACCCTCAAGTCTTTTATATGAAGTTCAAAGATGCATGAACACTACATATGATCGACTGCTACCTTGTGCGTATTGTTTCAAGTCAATGACTAACAACACTTCATGTAATCGCATGACACGGGTGTAGTCGTCACACTTACTATAGCTTAAGTATGTTTTAAATAATATAGCAAAACATTTGCAGCGACTACGTTGCGGAAATACACATAACGTTACGTGTTTTGGGTGAACTATCCCATTCAGCCTGATCTCACAGTAATTTCTAACTGTTTAACAAGGTGGGTATATCGTATGAATAGGTATAAAGTGAATCATATAAAAACGTATGATTATTAGCACAAAGCAACAATGATGCCCCGCCCCTAACTCTACTCATAAACCTAACCGTCACTGATGAGAAAGCAATTCATGCCAAAACACGAATGAGGTTAAATTAGACATCAGATGGTGTCGCACAAACCATGCAAAAACCACTCTGGAAACATCTACCTATATGGACGGATGTCATTACGACCATGTGGGCTGATTCAAGACAACAACAATCGGAGCCGTGGTTGTTTTTAGGTCCATAATAATGAGACATTTTTGAAGTTTCTCTTTGCCCGGTGCCCGGACCGTTATTATCCATCATACTGTACATTTGTCCAGGAGCACACGCCCCATTTACCATGTTCTCAGTTCTTGGGGCCCTTCTTGTTAAATTATGCAGATAATGGCCGTCCATAGGTGGCCAGACCTGCTGTGTGGGCATATGGTCTCCTCTGAGAGCCACAGACAGGAACAACGACACCCTTCACCATACGCGCAGCGTCTCAGCCTTTCAACTTCACCCGCACAAGAAGTCTCCTTTGTCACTTCCTTTTGGACCTCGCTCCCGTGTCTCCCGTCAGAGTCAGTCACTGTCAACTCCGGTGCACCTTTTTGAGCCGGTCTGTATAGGCTGAACTCTGGGTAGCTGACCTTCTACCTGCAAGCTGTTCTCTCTCTCTCTGGCACGCTGCGGTTGCCAGTGCCTTTCTTTCAACCCTCTTTTTCAAATGCGTATGGATGAAAAGTATTCCCGGCCGCTCGGACAGCTTGGACGGGTGCCCAATATCGCAGGGACATCTGGGCACTTTTGGCTGCCAAGACTATGTCAAGTCTCCGTGGTCTTCGCTATCGAGGTCACATTTCTAAAGACTGATGGGCAACCTAGGGTGTGCAGCAGCTATTTAGAGATGTTGAGCAGACGTGGAGAACTCTCGTCGACTGCAGAAAGAATCTTTCAGGGCTGGGTTGTGCTCCGTGGCACAGTTGAAAAATAGGATGAAAGATCTCGAGGTTTATTTTGCACGAGCTTAAAGCTAAATGGAGTGTGTGCGAAGATGATATTCACGGAGTAACCCGGCTCACCTCGGCTGCTTTCCATCCTGGCCGTTTTAAGCATACGGTGAAAATAGATGATGTAATAGTGTGCAACTGTTCAAAGCATGATCATATGAATTGTGCATCATAACTCTCATCATCTAAGTTCTCTTTAGGAATTCGTCCGATTAGTATTAACGACAGAGCAAGAAATGCATTTGGGTCTTATCGAAGGCAGCGTTTTGAAAGAAAAGAGTTTACTGAAGGCTACAATGAAAAACGTTTAGAACTGAAAAGTTTCTCCTCAATCCAAAAAGTGACTTTTAGCGTGACTTGCAATATTACAGTTCTGTAGCTCACAGTTGGCCCGTTTCTACCTTTATAAACTATAAACAAGTTCTCAAAGACCTCCACTATTGGTTGGAGAAGAAATTGTGCACTTGGATTTCTGTCATATACATTTAAATCATGAACATGAACAACGGCAGTGGCACATAAATCTCAACAGTGATCTTCATCTTCCTCGTCTGGCTTCGTGTACCTCCGATCTGAAGTCTCCAATGTTTGTTAAAGCAAATGATTCTAGGATTTGTACTGTTTTGTGAACAAGTGCATACTAGTGTTCACATGAGGAGACGTGTGTGTTAACCGTGATGCTACACTTGTTTATAGCTTTAAAACTGCCAAACAGATGAAACAACGTTTGAAACAAAGAACATTTTTATTGTTTGGAGGAATGAATTCGTGTTTTGGGAAAACTGTGGTATGGATAATGGGATCAATGTTATTGCATAAGTGAGCAATTTGGAAAGCCTGTAAAGTCACAGGAAAAGGGTTGTCTGTCCTGACTGATTCACAATTTTCCACAATTCTCCCTCCACCAAAGCAACTCGGCAGTCTCAGGGAGCCCATTTGTTGCAGTCCTGTTTAAACGTAGTTTCTTATGAAACATTTCTGCTTCCAAATTCCACTTGCACCTCAAATGCCAATCTGTTGCTTTTTCCCATAGGAAACTTGTTGGAAATTCTGATTTGCTGAGTTGAACGGAACACAGTGTTGCTAAAGCTTCTGTTATGCCCACCTCTGGCCACCATCAGTCTCACACCTGTGTGCCATCTGCTGTCGTGTCTCATCCAACACCACCGCCTGCATCAATGCTATTTGCACATTGCATGACTACTCTATAGATGAAAAGCAGAATATTAAAATCTTTTTTCAATTACACCACTTCATGTAGAAAAAGCCATGTGTTTTCATTGTGATAATCCTTATTTTGTGTGTGTCAGAGCCACCCAAGTTACCCACTAGGAAATCACCTCTTAAAAAGGAATGGATTGTCCCAATCTCACATATTTTTTCCATAGAAGGATGCGAATGAAAGACTTGTAGGTATGCTATTTATTTTCCCAAATATTGGTTAAAATAGCGAACCTAAGAGTGAAATAAATACTGTAGCTGTCAACAATATTACTCAAGAAATTTTGAGTACAACCTGTTATGTGTATGAAAATGTATTTCTAAGCTTGGCTTCTAAGCAGTTTTTGGCTTTAAAGGTAAAAGATTCAAAACTGCTATGTAGTAGATAAGTGTAGCCTAAATATTTAATGGTTATGGGTGAACTATCCCTTTTAGCCAAACAAACCGGCCTGATCTCACAGTAATTTCTAACTGTTTAACAAGGTGGGTATATCGTATGAATAGATATAAAGTGAATCATATAAAAACGTATGATTATTAGCACAAAGCAACAATGATGCCCCACCCCTAACTCTACTCATAAAACCTAACCGTCACTGATGAGAAAGCAATAGACTCATTTTTTTTTTGACTAAATATTTTTTTGCCAGATGTGCCCACAACTACGGAATGTCAATCGTCTTACTTTTTACTTCATTACTTGTATCATAAATACACTTTTCTTTTTTACTTTAATACTCAAAGCTACAGTTTAAAAAACGCCACTAGAGGGCACAAGATCAAAACAACAAGAACAAAGGTGTAGCTTGATGACGCTGTGAAAGAGCGTGGAATGATGGGATCTGTTGTCTTCAACTCCACCGCTGATGGCCATCAATCAGACGGGAACAAGAAATCATGTTAGCAGATGAGGTCAAGTAATAAAGTTTTATAAACGTTGCGTATAATTGTGGTCCATAAACAAGCTAGTGGCTTGCTAGACGTTACACACTACTTCCGCATTTGTCCACGACACTGTTGTAATGCGGTTTCTACGTCAGTAAGGGCGGTAACAAAGAGTAACGCGGATATGACGCCATTGACAGGTGACTGCACAGCCCTGTGTCACTGTTAAGAAAGGACGATATTCTCACGATTTACAAGTAGTTGGAACCATTTGAGGTATTGTAAGTACTCAGCTAAACAAAATATATAACACTGCCCTAGTGGTTTTAGGAAATTTTACTGCAAAATTGTTACATACTACACCTTTAAGTACATTCAAAATCTAATATTTTTTACTTTTATTCAAGTAAAATATTTTAATGTACTTAAGTATTAAAGGTTTAACATATTACATGTATTGATGAAATGTAGTGGAGCATATCACTGCTATCCTTCTAAACCTTGTATCTCCAGATTTCGTGATTTTTAGTTGTTGCCATAAATCATTATTATTAGTCACCCTTTATGTTTGTCACTGGGTTTTGCAAATATCTAACTAATAAAAAGTGTCAGGGGTCATATGACACAGCTAAAACAAATATTATCGTTTGTTTTACATGTAATGCAATGTGTATACAGGATTTAATATTCAATAACGCAGTATTTACCACACAAGTCTCCTCTTTGTCCCACCTCTCTGAAACGCGCTGATTTTTTTACGAAGCTCATCACTCTGGAAAGCGAGGTGTGCTATGATTGGCCAGTTAACCAGTGCGTAGTGATTGGTCGAATACTGCAAGCGTGTGGCGGAAATGTAACGCCTCTTACCATATTTGGAACATCAGGTTCCTCTTCAATTGTACTGACAGGTACGCCCACCTTACTTGCGTATACATTTGGATGGTCTTAGTCAAATCATATCACCAACTGACGTAGATTTGTGGGGGTGTGGTTACACGAGGCGTTTCAGGCAGGTCTAGGTGAGCATTCGCTTTTAGATAGAATGCATCTTTTGTTCCCACACTTACATTTTTACAATGTGTCTTATACATGCCACGGCAACTTATAACACACCAAAGACACAGAAAAACACGCGCCATATGACCCCTTTAAAAAGTGCTTATCAACTTTGACAACACAGTATGTAATCCTTTAAAAAGTACAGTGTTTTTTCAGTTTCCTGAAAAACAACAAATTTGGAGATATGTGGTTTCAGATTGACAGTGATGATATAATATATGCTTTATAATGTAGTAAAGCTATTTGTGTCCAAAATATAAACACTTTGATAAAGTACAGCTATATACAATTAACTCGTCAGTAATTCAAATATACAACATGACCCCATGAACAGACGTGCAAAGTTAGAGAGTTCATCTTTAGGTCAACACGATTATAGACTCACCATTATGGCCACAGAACTAGGCCTGTGTTCCAAAGCCGCTCGTTGGCACTTGTTACTCGGCACAACATGTCCGTTTTCACAGAGATGGTGTTAAAGACAGATAGAAATAACGAGTGAATGCGAGCGATATGCGCCGAATGAATGAGAACATCAAAGGCACTCCATAGATGCAGATTTAATGCCGAGGCCCTAAATTGAGCGGCTCGCCGCGGTAATGCATACGATTTGGTATTCTTATCATGAGAGTGTTTTTCTGTGGACTGGTATTATAATGACAGATCAGAGCAAAGGGCTGAAAAGGTCAGAGTCAGTACAAGCTCAATCTGGAGTGCCGTCTTCATTCTACTCCTAATTAAATGTCAGCATTACGGGCAGTGGGAGACAAAGCGGGGAAGAAATCCTGGATCTAAATGTCACTTCTCACACAAGCCTGTTTTCTCCACTGACAGTCTGAGGAAGTGTGGCGACAGAGTAATTCTGAACAACCAGGTGACAGCATCTGTCTGTCTGAGAGATACTCGCCGAGCAAAAACTCTTACTGCAGCCTCATATATATTCCATCAGTTCAAAATGTAACAAACATTTTGTTTCAGATTGTAGATGTGAGACCAAAGCTAGCTGACCATCTTGGACCGTGTTTCTATAAATCTGCACACAAATAAAGCAAATGGGTCAGTACTGTTATGCAGTACCATAAACAGAGGTATTTCAGATTTTTTTTGTTGAAATTTTTTCTATAAATAATAGAGTATAACAGAGCTGCAGCACAAGGAAATGAAGAAAGAAAATGGCAAGAATCTAACAGGATTCGTTTAACAAGATGGAATGTTTTGTAGTGAGACAACCCCATTAAAACCACATAACACAGAAGTCATGAAAGCCAGTGCTAATGGTTCATTCACGTTGCAATGATCATATTTATGAGGTTAATCGCACATAAATGCCACTATAAAATTATAATGATCAGTGACTCTTTAATCCAGACTTTTTTTTAGGTGAGGCTAGGAAGAGCATCATTTGTTTTCCATTGTGTTGTAGTGCTGAAACGCTTCCTTTTTTTTGTCAGTACCGGAGTAAAAAATGGGAAATTGCTCAACGCTTGACCAAAATCACTTGAATGAACATTACAATAATTAATACTTCCATGCTTTAAATACAAACTTCCCTGGGGAACGTGATGGTGCAAAAAGAACAAGATCTGGACCAACCAAAATATTTCAAATACTCCCAGTGTAACTTGGTGAATAAATTAGGCGAACTAACGTGATTTAGGCCTGTAGTTTACTAACATTTTTAAAATGTTTGTTAATTGAAAATCAAATCATTTATTGGCTTAAATTAAACATAAACGTACTTCAGATTAATGCTGAGGGAACCTTTTATATGTTTTGTTTAGTTTAAGGACTAAATTAGTAATTGAAAATAAATGTCTAAACTAAAACTAAAAATCTAAACTAAAACACAAAAAATACATTATGTAGCAATATAAAAATGTTTAGGATTTCTGTGAATTAAAATGTTTAAACCAGACGCAATAAAACCCAACAAATGGAGAAGGGATGGCTCTTTATAGAACATAAAATAGTTCCTTTAATTACATTTTCATGTGTCAATTTATGAGGAATATGGACCGTTATGGATGAGACAATTCATATACCTGACTATGGAAAACTATAACACAAAAAATCTTTATAAACTTCACATGGGTATTTAAACACCAAATAGTGACATCTCACCTATGCTGAATATACAATTTTTTAATCCACCCCCAATCTTTTGCAAAACAGATGTAATACATCTATATAAACTCAAACACACAAAATAAAGTTATCTTTCTGCTGGTTAGTCTCCTTTCTGTCGAACTATGGATGCGTGCAACTTTTCGATAGTCGAGCAGCAGGTTGAACTAATGATTTGTGTGATTTATAACTCAGGTATCCGTCTCATCCACAGTGTTGTATGAGACCTTTTCTATTTTTCTCGGAGACATACTCAAAGTGTCTGCTTTTAAATGGAGGAACCTAGTGAATAATTCATGTTGACCCACTTTTCCCCCCATTAGCTTGATATAGTGCTAGAGCTCAATAACAGACAGGGCTTGACAGTTCCTCCAGGTGTGGGAGTTTGCGTTTGAAATAGACCTCAACTCTTTATTTCTTCTTTTTATTATAAGGGATTTTCTCGTGTTTTAAAATACCATGGTATGGGGTTATGTGGGAGTGTCTGTCTCTCTGACGTTGCTTCATGTGTGTGTACCCGTGCTGTGTTTTAAGAATTATCCTTACGCTTTGTCTCAGGGGTCATGTGGATGGATGTGTTTGCTATCCACAGCCAGGCCATTACTGCAAGACTAACAGTCAGGAGAGAGAAGGTGGACCTGCAGAGAGAAGTAGGTTACATTTACATGAATTACAGACATGTACCCACCTCTCACACTGCCATAATACCACCCCCCCTCCCCCTGGGACCTGCCGAGAGACTTTGGAAACACCACAAAAATTAGGAAGGATATTTTTGCGGTTTTATTTCGGTTGGGGGTGATGCACTTAAAAGTAGCCACGCAGTTTTGTAGCGTTTTGTACGATTTTATATTTTCCCCTGGAGTCCACTTATACGCTAGTCAAGGTTTTTTTTTTTAGCAAAAATAATTTAGTTTAAAGTTTTGCACAACCGTTTTCCATCCTCTTTCTCACCCTTTTAATTAAACAGGCTGTTTTTGTTTTTGTGCCTATAAAGGGCTCATATCATGAAGAATCTGTTTTTCTTTGATCTTATGAGATAAAAGAGTTAATTGTGCTGGGAAAACATACTGCTAGTTTGAGAACTCTCAAAACTTGTTTCTCAGTCCAAAAAGAGCATGCAGTTCCCACGGCAAAAACAGCTCATTCTGAAATCGGATTTTTGAGGTCGAGAACTTGAAACATTACACACTAGCAATTATGTCTATTCGCCCATCGGAAGTTTCGGTCGTTTCAATCTGATCACTACTAAAGGTAAGTTTATACTCGAGCGTCGGACCTATGCCGTAGCCTCTACGCCGTAGCCAGTGTCGGGTAAGTTACTCTGAAAAAGTAATTAATTACTAGTTACTAATTACATTTTCAACAGTGTAATAAGATTACTGTACAAATTACACCTGTCCAAAAAGTATTTAGTTACTTATTACTAATTACTTTCTATATCCCACATCAACCTCGATTAGTTAAGTGATTCACCGATAGACATGAATTGGCTTATTTAATTAATTCAAATAAATTATATTAAACTACATAAAGTAGTATTATTAACTGACCAAAGTATTACAAATGTGAGAATTATACATGAAAGCACAGATTTTAAAGTTGGACGTAGAATTTTTATGTCAATTCCACTATTGCACACACATATATTACACAAAGTATTTCGTTGAATTACATCAAAAGTAACTGTAATTAAATTACAGAAAAAATATAAGTGATCTCTTACTTTACTTTTTCAAGGGAAAAGTAATTCAATTACAGTAACTAATTACTTAGTAACTAGTTACACCCAACACTGGCCGTAGCCTAAGTGTCGGTTTTCATTTATACTTCTACGTCGTTGTCCGCGTCGACAGGCAATGACCACTAGGCGTCAGTGTCCATGCGCGTGTTGCTTGTGTAACCAAGACAGGAGCCGAAGAAGAAGCAGCTCGTTTGAGAAGCATTAGCAGCGATAGCGGCAAGTAAACAGTCACTTTTGTTGCAGATTTTAGATGTTTATTACAGAAGCACAAATCATTTACTTGTATAATTCATTCGGAAATGCGTTTGAGTAAACATGACTCTATCGCAGAGTTTTTTGACCTGAGGGAGGGGTTCAAACAGACCAATCCCAGCGCTTGCGGTCCGCGTTGAGTTGACGCGTTGTTACATTTTTGGAGAGGTGCACATTGCACTTTGGGCATAATTCAACAGCACATTGTGACCCTGAAGTCATTTTTTGGGCTTTACGGTTTTCTACATAAAATCATTCTACATCATGTTAAGATTGTTCTGTGAACATATAACCTTGATATTTTTAATATTGATTGAGTAGGCCATGTCAAAGATTGAAAGCACAGTGAAATTAATGGTCCAGTGTATGAAATTTAGTGTCATCTGGTGGTGAGGTTGCGAATTGCAACCAACTGCTCACTCCACATTGCAAAAAATGACTTTCTTACTTAGTCTTTTTTTCTTGTTTTCCAGTAAAAATGTCTTAACATTCTTGAATCAAGAAGCATTTTCTTGAGGAGCAAACTGACCTAAGAAAATAAGTCTTGTTTTAAGTAAAAAAATATGAAATTTCAGTGAATTTGTGCTTAAAACATGCAAAAAATGGGGTTAGAAAAATAATCTTGAATTGAGTAAACCTTAATTCAAGATTATTTCTTTTACCCAATTGGCAGATTTTTTTGCTTGTTTTAAGCACAAATTCACTGAAATTTCATATTTTTTTACCTTAAACAAGACTTAGGTCATTTTGCTCATCAAGAAAATCCATCTTGATTCAAGAATTTGTAGACAATTTTACTGGAAAACAAGAAAAAATGACTAAATAAGAAAGTCATTTTTTGCAGTGCACTGCTCACCCCTCCATTTCGAAGCACCACAGTGGCTGACACAGGACTAAGATGTTGTTATGTTTTCGCTTCTTTGCTGAAGGAGAACACGAGATTCACAAAAACGCTCTGTAGAGCAGTTCATCCTACACACTGAACCTTTAATACTTGAAATCAAACTTTGATCCCCATTATCTCAGAATTAGATTTTGGGACTTCAGTTTAGATTTCACAGACTAGGTGTGTTGTGCTGGTTTTGTGAATCTAAACAATGTAAAACAGTCTTTGCAAATAGACGTCTTGAAAGTATAGGGGTGCACAAACTATCTTAGAACCAACAGCAACCCCATAGCTTGTGTGTGAGTGCTCTTTCTCTATATTCACATGTGAAGAGAAGTCTTAAAGACACAGCAGCCTGCAACGGCCCATTTACTTTTATAGGTCAGAGAGGATAGAAACGGTCATGAAAAACTAAATTAAGATTATGTGTTTGGCACAAATAAAACTTTATAAGTGGACCTTGAGGAGAAATGAAATAAAAACGGAGCTTTTTAAGATCTTTTTATGTTAAATGACCTCAGTTATGATGCAAACTTCTGTGCTAAACCATCAGCACCGTGACCGTTTCTTTATTACCTGCTTTTTCAGCCTAGTACCCCAGTTCACTCCCCCGAGCGGACTGGTGAGGGAGCTGAGCGTTGTGCATATCAAAGTTTTATTTTAGAAAGGCAAGAAAAATCAGCTTTCAATGTACCCCTTATGAAAAACTTTGCCCAGCTATCCAGAAAATAAAGATATTGTAAGAAAACACAAGGATGGTTGGATTAGTTTTAGTTTTGGATTTGGGAAGAGCCCTGTAAAATGAAGTGCATCTTCACATATCATCACTAAGCTATCTGCTGATCACTGGCATGCGACTTCTATTTGCATAATGGGTTGAATGCTTTATTATTATAGCTTTTGGCTTGAGTGCGATTTCAGACGCATTATAGAATGAACTTATTCTTTCCTTCTTCAGTTCTGACAAAATTATGAACAGTGAAGGCATAGAATATGGCATGATGTGCAGGCTCATTCATATCGTCTGTGTTTTTAAATTATTCAAACTCATGCTAAATATTCACATTCATTTTTGGTGATGTAATCTCAGATATTCCTGCCCTATCTAAGATTTCTCCATGAATATTTCAGTCGTGGAGAACAGCGGAAATTAATCTAGGAACTATTATTAGAGTTACCAGATTGCTTTGGTATGGAATGAAATTAATCTCGTTCATAAGATTTTAAAATCCTTAAATACCACACTCTTTCAGACACCTTTCTAACCATATCCCAAGGTGAAGTCATGTCTCAATATCTCAAGGATGTGCTGCACATTTACATTAGCCAGATTTCATTATGCACGTGATATTAACAGTGTTATTTATAAGATCTTGTCTTTATGTTATAAGAAGAACTGTAGTAGGGTTGTTTTACCACTTTGGAAAACATGACAAGCAACCCTGATCCAATGTTGGTCCAGAAGAACTTTCTGATCAAAATACAACCAACAGAACATTTATTACCAAATCCAAATGTTAAACCAATATCTTATATATTTAATTATATATGTAAGATATAACAATAAAAAAGGAAGTGCTTCTGGACCAGTGTTTACATCTTGCAAAGTGGTCTACAGCAGCGATTCACAAACTTTTTCATTCCAGGTCCCACCTAGACAGGTATAATCTATCTTGAGACTCACCAAAATATTTTTAAATGGAAATATGGGGGAGAAAATTCACATTCATCCTCTATAATCAGAAGAGTTTTTATTTTCCATAAATAGAATAAATGAAATTTAAGCTGCAATACCAACTATTTTACGGTAAAATATCAAAGCTATTTGTATTGCCAGTCATTAACTGGACTAAACTGTTTTTTTTGTGTTTCATTCAAAAGCCAAGTGACTTTCCACGACCCACCTCATGCCACTGTGCGACCCACAAGTGGGTCCCGACCCACAGTTTGAAAACCCCTGGTCTACAGTATGTAAGTCTTAAAGGCACAGACACCCATTTAAAGGTGCTGTGTGTAATATTTAGGTGTGTCCATTGACAGAAATGCCATATAATAAACATAACTATGTCTATAGAGATGTATAAAGACTTAAAACAATGAAGCGTTATGTTTTTATTATCTTAAAATGAGCTTTTTCTATCTACACACACCACGGGTCCCCTTGCACGGAATGCGTGTTTCGTAAATACGTTATCTCCTTTGGCAAAGAAGCAAAAATGTGACGACATCTTTGTCCTGTGTCAGCCACCGTAGTGCTTCGAAAGGGAAGGGGTGGAGTGAGCCATTGGTTTCAATTCACAACCTCGCCGCTAGATGTCGCTAAAATCTCAGAGACAAATGGTCTCAAATGGTCATAAAAAAAAGGAAAATTTTATTGCTAACTAACGTGAACCAAACCGCACAAAAAACATTTTCCAATTTTTTCCCATTTAGTAACATGCTTAAAAATGCATGCTTTTACTCACTTACGAATAAAAGAGAATGTTCCATTTTGCCTCATGATATGACTCCTATAACATTTCTGTATGTTTAATGATTTCTGTGCATATGAAATGTAAAACAACACCTCTGCCAACTTGTTAATGCCCTCATGTTTTGTGCTTCCTGTTGTAATAAGAGCCGGGGTAGACATCACGAATGAACCTGGACACCACTGTCACGCGGCTCTTAGCTCAACGGTCCCGGTGTGAGGCATAAGCTCTCTGCGGTACATGAATGTGGATCCGTGTTCATTACTTAAACCAAAGAATTAATAATTAAAAACAGATAATTGTGCCTTCCCCCTTTCTCCACGTTTTACAGTCTCCGTTCAGACCGGTGACATTTGCTCCCAGCTACCCCCGCTATCCGCTGCCTCTCTAATGACAGGCCGAGCAAATGTGTGTTTTTATGGGAATGGTAAGAAATGCACTGTCAAAAAGAACTGTCCACCCACCAGCCAGTTGTTACAGGGAATGTGATAAAGAAATGCTTTACACGTTGTGCTTCTTATTCGTGCTCTCTCACCATCGCTCTGCCAGATCCACACACATACACAAGCCAGCGCCATCCACACCTACTCTGGAACAACTGTCTCTGCCTAGGCATTGCTGTTTTCCTGTTATGTTTGTCTGTGATTTCCAGAAAGGAAGTTGGTCTTTCTGTCTAACAACACACACGTATGGGACACACTTTCTGATTAATGAGAAGTTGGCCGGTGTAGGTGTGACAGCGCCTGACACTGAGTGGCACTTTGTGAGCTCTTCGATGGACAGAGAAGGACCTTATTAAGGCGATTGAATACCAAGAGCTTTCTCTAGGTTGGGTAGAGTTTCCGTGGATGCCACATCATCACCGACTGACCCAAATAACTGTCTGCACCTTTGACACTGGAGGCCAGTCATGTTTTTGATCATTGATATCAAATATCAGTATTTCTATTTAATGTTTTAGTTAACTTCTTTATTAAAATGGTATTGTATGGTACACCATTAATATTTGTGTTGATTGGAATTACTGGAATAGAGAAACATGTTTATTAAAAGGGGGCGTCCCGATACTTTTGTGCATATAGTCACTATATTATAGTGTACCTGGTCTGGGGCGTAAATGCAAATTTGAGGATCAAATCATGTTTGTGCCACAGTACAATATGGAAAACATGGAAGAAGGACAGTTTTGAGATCCTGATTTTCACAAATCCAATCATTTGCATGTATTTATACTAATCAAAGAATTGGATTGCCAACAGAGGCCAACATACAGCCAGATTCATCTCCTTATTTATGTAAATACGGATAATACACTAACGGCACGCCAACATTGTGAGGAAGGTTTCCAGCCTTCATCCTCATTAGGAGAAAACGTGGTGAAACAGAAAGATGAGAAACGCTTTTCGCTCTCTAACGAGGCCTCGGGAAAAGAGACCCCAGCTCCGTTCCATGAAACCCGGCGCTCCGCCCTACGCCGCATCATTGTTCGCTAATAAGCACGACACTTTGTCTCCGCAGACTGTTTTCGCTTGTGCTTCCTAACATCATTATTACGGCCGTTTGAAGTTTTGCTCTCCTTTCGTGCACATCTGCTCGACTGGCAAGCTCAGGGAGCGCAGACACCAGGAAGGAGGCAGGAATAAGCGGGGAGAAATACAGAGAGAAAGAGCGAGAGAGAGGAACGCCGAGGCGAAATTTGCATATCACATAAGGAGCGAGGTTGGAGAAAGAGTCCTGGAGCAGATGTCGATTTGCATATTCAACAGTGGGCCGGCTGAGACGGGGTTAGGAGATGGTGGCTGGACACTGGCCCATTGTGTTGCTAACCTCTCTGAATGTGTGGAGAGGATGCGGACTCAGGGGGGGGTGCAGGTAATGAGGACAACCGGCAACCTGTTTCATCCTCGTTTGCTGGTGCTGGGTCTCCTAACAGACTGATGCTGAGAGCACTGGCCTACTTAGAACAGCTGTAATAGGACTGAGCCCCCCTACAAAACGGGAGAACAGTTTTTTCTGCGTGATACAAATATTGATAGTTCAGCTGCCCTGCAACACTACAGAGACCAAACGCTGGTGCTGTGTCCAAAACGGCTCAGTTGTTTACTATTCCCAATGTAGAAAATGACATTTTAGTTCACTACATAGGGACCTGAGATGCAAACTCGCTTAGGCTAGACTCAATTTGTGCAATACATGTTTTCCATCCTTTGACTGTCCCTATTCAAATAAATTGTGTCTTAAAATTAATAGGGTAGGAAAATGAAAATGAGTGAGCACTTTTAGATACTGATATAAATACCATGTGTCACACATTTTTGTCATAAACGCAAGGGTTACCTTATGCTAACATCTGTGCTTCTCTATAAATTGCATCATAAAATATCAGGGTTCATCCCACTGTTTGTCATGTTTGTGCAAAACGAAAAACTGTGTGTCATTTTATCAACAATTTTTTTTAAAAATACAAAATGTTACAGTTTTAAAAATTGCTGTCTTACACGTTTTGACAGGAACGAGTCTGTGATTTACATTTATTTCATTCATCAATAGATAAAAGAACCGACAAGGGTTAGTCTCATGGGAACTTTGGCCAAGGGGCCATATGACTGAGGTGATTACATTTACATTCTAGTTAAGACTTACATTGCATTATACTACATTTGTTTCTGAGTATGTGCAATCCCTGGGATGGAACCCATAACCTTGGCGTTGCTAGCATCATGCTCTTTCCACTGAGCTACTGGAAAACTGATAAGGAAAAGCAACCAATCATGTTTCGTTTTGTGCCGCCTGAGGCGTGGAAATGTCCCCCCACGGTGTACATTCACGATCCTGCCAAAAGTTAACACCAACAAAAATGTTTGAGTTTATGCTGTGATCTTCGCACACTTTAAGTATTAAGCGTTTAGTCGATCGTGATGAATTCTTATTGGAACCGATGTAAACAGACTGCTGTTTTTTCCAGTCAGACCGTTAAAGAACGCCACACACGTCTTCTGGGAATCCTGTAAAATTCAACCAATCAAATGATGACTTCGAATGTGCAAAAGTGTTTCCAGTTAAGTGATGGTTATGCATCAGGGCCCGTATTCACAAAACATTTGATCTTAACAATAAGAGCTCTCGTAAACAGTATTTAGTTAAGAGTTTCCACTTATAACCTATTCACATCTATTTTGTGTGAGAACAGTGATATGTTTACATCCAAACATGACTAAATAAGCTCAAAATAGCCATTATTTTTCCTCACATGTGGATAACAAGTAATTTATGGCATGAATAAATTCATGCTTACTTGTTGAACTTGCTAAGTTGCTGAGCTAACTCTACAGTACTCTGACAATGGGTGGATATTACATTCATCTTTTTTGTATTATTACTTCTCATATTGGAATTATGTTTTTCTATCTTTTGTTGCCAGTTTTGAGTTTGCCAAAATGGATTCTGATATGTGCAATGTTTCTTTAGGAATTGGCTAAAAGAAGGTATCTTAGGAGACAGAATAATTAAGTTGCCTATCTTTTGGAACAGACTTCACATCAGGAACACGCTTTTGATGCCTTAAAAATAATGCCTGAATAGGAGGTTTTGGAATAGAGCAACTGAAAGAGAGAGTTTGGACTTGGTAAAATGGTAGACTTGGAAGTTAGAAATGTTTTTTTTGGGACGTTTTCAGCTCTCCCTCCAAACCATAGCTTTATGGAACCTCTCAACTTGGAGGGATTTGTTTTCATCTTCTCCTGAGTGACGGGAACCTTCCCGGGTATTTGAAGTTTGTCGAGCTCGGAGCCAAGCTCTCATTAGAGTCGAAGCGGATGATTGACAGGTGTTGTTTGCTGATATATTTTTGGCACTTTATTATCATCAAACCGAATGCACTTGTCTGACCCGACAGATGTAGTTAATTAGACTGCAAATGAACGCTACAGATCTTGTTATCTAAAACAGTGCACTACACAAAGAAAGACCCCCTTCATCATGTTGCTTTTCCCTCGTTCCATTGCTGCATACATATCTCTGTGGACGCATAAGTAATGCGTCTCTGGTTTAAAAGTTGGACTCCCACACAAAGACGCTCTGTTAAGAAAATTCTGTACAAATGAATCAGAACCCTTCGAGCCTGAACAGAATGAGAGATGAAGACTGAGTTACTGGGTGGAAGGCGGCGAGGAAGATGGGCCTGACCCGTAACCCACTGAACTGTGAATCACAGAGCCTCGCTGATACATGAGCTCGCCAAGAAGAAAGACACCGAGCCAAGGCAACACGCACACACATCGTGTACGTCTCTATTAGAACACAGATTCTCATAGCAAATTCCACACGACAGAGAAAAAGCAAAGCCATCCAGATTGCCAAGACCGAGGCCAGATGTGAATGCACACAGCCCATAAACAGATGTTTAGGATTGTCGCTCGGCACGGCGGCCCTCCGTGAAAACACAGCCAGACGGCGTGATGGGAGCAGAACGGATTCATGCAGGGGGGGCCGTCTAACTTCTGGGGAGCCCTAATGAACTTCCTATAGTGTCTTTTTATGTTCATTTGCATATTTATGCAGATTCTTGCTGTTTTATAATGGCTCCTCCTATTGTGTCGCTAGCATTTATGTACATTATGCTTAGCTCCGGTTACACTAAAGTCACCACACAAAATTAAATAAACTTAATGAACTTCAGCAAACGTTTTCCACATGAATCATTTAAACCTTTTCGAGTAAAAAAAAATAAAGTTTGTTTCAATGACACAACTAAGAGTTTTCCTAACATCAGCACAATTGCAAGAGTGATTGATGTTGTACAAGCTATTATGAAATGGCATTGTCACATTGATGACTGGTTTTGCACCAGTTAAACTAGTTATAAACAAAGCAGAATCTTTGTGTTTCACTAAATGTGTTTCTTCTGATTTATTAAGAATCCAAGTTTTGAACATAGCAGTCAACGATTCACTGACTGGTCAACCGACTGGTCATTTAAAAGAAAGCCTGACATTTCATCTTTTCAAACATTGCTGTTGTAGTATACGTTCGTAGTGCAGTATACTTCATATTTACTATAGTGTAATGTATTAAAATTCCCTGACATAGTGTTTTAAGCCTTAACACAAATATTAAAGCTCTACTTAGTATTATACAGTTTATCCTATTACTATAGTTAATAAAAGTAAAAGAAAAAAGTTTATGAGTTTGAAATCGTGGACAGTTTCCACCCCCACACATGCACCACAATGCAACAGACAGATTTTGGCTCTTCCCCAACAATGTTTTTTGATTTTGATTCAACAACCTAATGAAACAAAGAACATTTTAGTTTTTCATAAATCATAATTTTGTTTGTATCTGGTGGAATAAGGCGTCTTTGGATCAGATCGGCTTATTAAATATTTTGATGCATTCCTAATGCAAATGAATCAAGTAAACTACATGTTTAAAAATGTACATTGATAGCATGCAATTAAATTGGGTTGTGACGAAATACTACCGACATTTTTTAAGTGTCAGAAAAATCTTTTTTTGTGAATGTACTGTGAAAAAAAGAAAAACAGTCCTGTTTCCTCTGTCTCATTATGTATTGTTTTGTTTATGTATTTATGTTTGCTCTCATCCACTCTCCCATTTATTGTTCGGCCCTCCATCCGCCTCGGTTTAAACTTGTAGCTTCTGCGAAACCAAAATGATATCGATTGCCGTCCTTTGCAGCCTGATAACCTTCTGGTAATAGCGTTTCAGGGGTTGCCATGGATTTTTCCAAATAAAAATCTGTCATTTTTCATGATTTATTGTTTAGATAGCACCAATTAAAGCTGCGCCGCACCAGCTGCATCATGGGTAACTGTGGCGACCCGATTCACTTGTATCCCGATAGCCTGTGTCTATTTCTAATCGTGTCCATTAATCAAAACGGACAGTCAAAGAGGAAAAGAAAATCACGGGATGTTTTATCCACCAGGCATCAAAGAGAGGCCATTTTCTTCTTCTGGGGATGATTTTCACCTTTTATTTTCCCCTCATCACCCAGAACTCATAGCCGAATAACAGAATGGCTCTCCGTTGCATGAATGCTTCCGTGTCCCCAGCAGAAAGGCGACCGGCTCCAACAGATGGGGAGAGCGAGATGGAGAAAAAAGGAGACAGAGAACTTGAAAGCTGCACACAGTGACACCCTCGTAAAACTTTTACCGCTCTGTCCAATTGCTGGCGTCTTTCTTTCTATTTTTTTCTTTAATAAAACAGAAATGCGGACAGAGGTGTGGTGCCTTCTGTGTGCTAATGTAAAAAAGCATTAGCATGTGACAGCGTGAGTTATTCTTCCTGAGGTGAGCGTCCAGCATCCGTATCCTCCTGAAATACAATATTATCATCTATTATGCATCTTTACAGTGAGCATCCATTAGCCCTCCATTTATATAGATGTATATATGTGGAAAACTGTCTGGCCGGTGTCCATGTGTGAGGAACTTTTGCTGAATCCACTGATTCATTCGGATGAGTCAATTCATCAATCCCAGCGGCCGCATGCATTTATTATGCGCCGGCTTATAGCAATTCCCTGCATCTCCGTTGTGACTTATCGTCTAAACAGGAACTTTTTTAAAAACAGCAAGTTCCCTCAAAAGTTTGTTCGGGGAAATATTTTCAAAGGGCATGTATTGATCTAACAAAGTGCCTTAAAAGGGATATTTGTCAAAAGCTCCTGGATAAATTATGGATTCAACAGACTCATCTCCCATAGCTTCTGTATATGTAATGAGTGTTTGAGGTTGGGTGTGCGAGCAGGAATAGTCTGAAATGCAGAGTCTGAATGAGATTTGGAGGACAGTGGAGCGAGCGTTTCTTTTATTTATTCAGTCCTCTGGCCTCGCACACATTGAGGTAAATCTCTGGAAACACAGCCACTAGGGACCACCAGACTGCATCCCAATGAGGAGCATGTCGCTTTGTTGAGGGGATGGAACGGTGAGAAGGTGAGATGTGTGTGTGTCTGGTGTTAAGGCCATTGCACATCGAGTCCGAAATTTGCCTTCGATATTTTTGCCCGTCATAAAACAATTTGGACTGGGTTCTATTTTCTGCCTTGTTGCGCATCCGTACCAAGCATTTTAAGAGGCGTTTTTGACAATTCAGAGTTACGTAAAAAGGAGCGCCAAATACGAAAAAACGCATACGAAAATTTCGGACTGTATATGCAAAGACCTTTAGACTGGAGAGATGCTACAGGGTAACTAGTCCTGAGCTTTCCTTCATATTAACTTCGTTTTCTTTTGTGAACTGTGAGTGATTTAAAAATGTTGAATTAATGTATAGTATAAACACATTGATCCCTATATTGTGATTTTTATTACACTTCCATGCTGTCGTTTTGAGTTTAATCGGACGGTTAGAGCCGCCGAGACTAGCGTGAGCCGGGACGAGACACCTCGCGGCTCCTGCTCCAACTGTAAAGGCTGCAACCTGTTAATTTGGGCATGGAAATGAACGCACCCTGTTCATGCTGTATGTGTGAAATAGGCGTTATGGTGTCCGCTCCTTGCTGCTTTAGAGCTGAAGCAAAAGCTGACTAGCCGATTTCAACATTAAACAGTGACATTGCAGTCTCAGTAACTTCAATGCTCATTCAGTTAGTTAGACAGACACCCACCTTATACAAAGAAACCCAGCTAATAAAACACTATACAGTGTACTGAGTAATGTCTGGGAAATATGAAAATGTTATGAATGACTACAGCATTTATGCTACTTTTTTTGTAACCTTCAAATTCAAGTTGAAGTGTAGCAGGGGTCTGAATGGCACGCAACACAAAAGACACGAGGTGGAGGCAGGAAGAATGTGATGCAGTAGGTCAGACTCAAACCTGCATCTTCCACATTAGCAGCATGGCTCAACAGATCCATTTCATTGTCAGACACACTGATAGAATTTATATTTTGACTGTAAATTGCTTCGGTTTTGGAGTAGGACTATCACAATACCAGATTTTCACTATTAGATTATCCCAGCCCCCAATTGTTTTTTAAATATCTATAAAATTCGAACAATCTTAAATGTATTTGTTAAATTGATCTATTATTTAGTGTTTCTTCTTTTTTGTTGCCAATTAATTATGCGTAAAATATGAGTTTAGGAAGGTGGAGGGAGAAAGAGAGTAGCCATTCTTAAGGCAATGTTAAACAGGTGCAATATCACCAACTACTAAGTGTCAACCAGATCGTGGTGCTGGATTATTTATGATATTATCAAATCTATTCTTTGTAAAAAATTATGTTCTCCGTAAATAAAGGATAATCCATGGCTAGCCATGTATTAAAGGATTGCAAGAAGGCTGGTTGCCTCTGCGAAGTGCATTAAAATCGTTTAATGCATGAATAGCCATGGATTATCCCGCTTATACCATGGTCATTTGCCAAGTTATAAACAAGCTAAAGACTGTAATACTTGAGTCAGTTACGGCTTGTTAGTTCTAGCGCTCTGTTCACTTTACATCTGACATAGAGATAAAGTAGAGCGATAGGATTGTATTAATTTGAATGGATTATAGCACGTATTTGTCAAGAGAGAGAGAGAGAGAGATGCATGAATGACCTGCACGGTGCACGTCTCTACCTAATGAAGCCGCGAGAGTCCAGAAAATCAAAAATAGAATAGAATAATCTAGCAAATCTTTAATGGATTTAAAGGTGCAGTTTGTAACAATTTTGCAGTAAAATATCCAAAAACCACTAGGGCAGTGTTATATATTTTGTTTAGCTGAGTACTTACAATACCTCAAATGGTTCCAACTACTTGTAAATCGTGAGAAAATCGTCATTTCTAAACAGTGACATGGGGCTGTGCAGTCACCTGTCAATTGTGTCATATCCGCGTTACTCTTTGTTACCGCCCTTACTGACGTATAAACCGCATGACAACAGTGTCGTGGACAAATGTGGAAATAGTGTCTAGCGTCTAGCAAGCCACTAGCTTGTACTTATTTATGGACCACAATTATACGCAACGTTTATAAAACTTTATGACTTGACCTCATCCGCTAACATGATTTCTCGTTCCCGTCTTATTGATGGCCATCAGCGGTGGAGTTGAAGACAACAGATCCCATCATTCCACGCTCCATCACAGCGTCATCATGCTACGCCTTTGTTGTTGTTTTGATCGTGCGCCCTCTAGCGGCATTTTTCTACAAACTGTAGCTTTAATGAAATTATGAGCGGATGGAGCAGGACTCGCCCGTCAAACAAATTTATGTTCTTTTATTTAATATAAATGTAAGATTGATGGGTCTGGTAAGAAAGCTTTCAAAATATACCATATATGTCTATTTTTGCGCTCCACAACTTATAGATTTGATGATGCAAGGAGTGGCAGTTTAAGAGGTTAATATCACGGTTATTGTCAATACTTGGGTAAAATACTTTGGGTCAAAGCAAATGCATAATTGTAAATTCTGCAGCCAGCGTTATTTTATTTCTGGTTTAGATGTCGACAGAGCCAAGACACGCACCTCAAATAAACCCCGGCTAGCTTAATTTAATCACTTAGTGCTAGATTAAATCTACCGAAACAAGGACCCACATCTGGACGATCCATCACTCAAAATAACTTTCTTAAGCCCAGCGGACAGTTTCATTTTTCCACTGTTTACACTAATTACTTTTCCAACACATTTCCAGGAGGCTGTGATTAGCTAATCCCGCCTGTGATTGATGGACTAGTTAAGGAAAGGAAAGTTATTTGCCATTGGAGTGTTAAATGGATGGTTTTGTATTACCAGCCTAATCTTCTATCTGAGTCACTAATTACTCCTCTGTCAGCAGCCGTGGCTATGCTGACCCGCGTGGTGCCGTCTCTGGGGTCTTGTTAGCGTGTCGCTAGCAGCAAATTGTGGCCTAATCGAGAGCGATTGGATGGCCCTAAGTCTTTCTGCCCTCATGCTGTCACATCAGTCACACGTTTTCCCAGGAGAGCATCAGTCGGGCCCAGAGCATGAAAAAGTCCTGTTGGAAATGCTATCAGTGGCGGAGGGCCGCCGAGCGTGTTTGGGAGTCAAGGTTGATGTCTGGGAGGGGATTTCGGAGATTTGAGTGTGATTCTGGCCGTGAAGCCTGTGGTGATGACTGAGGACACCTGCAAGGAGACCACATCAAACATTCACCCAAGGACAGCATGTAGTTTTAGTTCTGGCGCTTTTGCAGACTTTTTGTGTTGGTGCACTGTCACACATATGTCTTAAACTTTTTTTTCAATAGTTAAAAAACGGTCATTTTTGTTTTGTTTTGTTTTTTATTTTCTATAGAAACTCTTTACTCTTCTCACACAAATGCCTTACAGACTTGTTTTCTTGATTTCTTAAAAGAATGCTTTGACTTAACTTTAATAACTATAATATTAAATAAATACAATGGAACGTTAAACATTATGGAACACTATTTTGTATTAAATATTGTTAGATAAGATTAATATTAATATAACTTTAAATATATATGTTTTTACTTTAGTAGCTTTAACTAGCAGAATCAGTTGCAGTTTATACATGGGAATTTTTGTAAGCCGCAATATTTTAGGTTTGTAGTTTCAAGATCGCTTATGGCCTGCAAATTGCAGTTATTGCCTTTACTTTAACTGTATAATGATAACTTTATGCCCATAAAACTCCATCAAAAACACAGAAAACAAAATCATGAAGGTGTTCACATTTCGATGCCCTTATACAGTAAATAAAAAGAAGCATTGATTGCTTAAATTTGGGTATGAAATATGTCACAGCTTTTGAGCTGAATTCAGTATGTTCTTGCCTTTGAAATATACTCTGCCGTTTTCTCTGTTAAGGAGAGGTTTATTGGATGCGCTGAACTTCGTTGCAATATTTTTCAGGGCTCCTTGGGATTTGAATATTTCATTATAAAGAATAATGAAAGTAGAAACTCCAATCTGTATTTGCCTCAAACAGAAAAGAGCAAGTAGGAGTGTAATTTTCACGCTGGCACTATTTCTCATAAACTATAAACGTCATTGAAAACAAGGCAAATATGTCAAGTGGGGTCTAATGGATTTTCAGAATAAAGTGATATCAAATGTTTTCTGGGGTGAAACTAGATGTTTTATTATGTTTTTGCAAATTAGGTTCGTTAAAACATTGAAAGACACTTGTTATCACTATTATATAATGTAATGAAACATGGATCTTTGGAAAAGAAGCTTTGGGGTAAAGTACATACAATAGGAAAAACTGTCTAAAGTTACTTCTGTTCAGTTCTGTTTTATTTCCCTCTATTGTGTCAGTGTTTTTAGCAAGATGATATTTATGTCCTATGTTGCAGAGGCTTTCAGGGGCCAGTGACATTGTCAAACTAAACACTGACAACGTTCATTTGATCAGATACTCATTTAAAATGGGCTAAAAATATGGACGACACATTCCAATATTTGTCCAATCAAAAGCTCTCTGAAATTTCCGAAATTGTTATAAAAAAACACAAAAAACCTGAAAGTTGTCTATTTGTTGTATATATGTATATGTATATTAATGTTGTAAATAATGTAGACATAAAAGTTGAGATTGAACACTGTTCTGTGACACCAGTTCTACGAATTGCTTCACTGGTAGTTTCTTTTTTCTGGGTTACATCCTTTTTTTGGAGAAGGACCCAAATCTGTCCTGCTTCCTGCGGTGCGAACACAACAAAAAGCGGAACTTCCGGCAAATAGTTCTAAACTGTTCCTGCGGTGCGAAAGCCCTCTTTGTTTCACTGCCAGAAAAAGCCCAATTAATTCTGTGGCTGTTGTTTTATCGGATAAAATATAAAAAAGTGAAATGTTTGCTTGTGAGCGACCTTTACAAAGAGAGATTTGATCTTGTGCAATGCAATGGAATGTCATTTTGGGCCACTGTATGTGCATACAACTCTTTGCATGTGGAGTTTGAGGTATTAACGTTTAGTACATTTTTCTAACTTTATTTGATGTCCAAACCGCTGAAAAAACCCGAATAGAAACCATTAAAGATGTTCTAATTGTTTAATGATTTTAAAGGGATTTGTGTGGCTTTTAATGAAACTGTATTGGTGTCTACTGGTACATGATGGATTCTATTGGTGGGATGTTAAATCCTACTGGAATAATGCCCAAAAAGGAATTATGTAATGGTTTTAATGAAAAAGCTAATGGTTCATAATGGTAACATCAGAATTTCTCTAATGGTTTCTATTGTTTTTTTTCTGCAGAAATGCCACGTGGGGTTCTTCAATGGCAGATTCTATCTGGAGTGCAGGATCTGAGGCAGATCAATTACCCTGATGATGTTCTCCGCCTCAAATGTGATTTAGATTCTAATGGAGTGTTTTTTAAAGAATGTTTCTCTTCACTCCTCTGCTCTTCTCATGAAAAACGAAATTGTGTTGTTGTGTCATCTGCTCCGTTCTCTCCGCGACATCTGTCCCCAGCATCCTCTCCTGGTTGGATGAGATCTAAACCTCGCCTAAGCTCGCAGGTGCTGACCTGAATATTCATTAGGCTACGATACGCTGTTGTGGGAGGAAGACGGTACACGGTTATGAGAGAAATCAGAAAATCGATGCGCTCCCTCCCTGCCTCGTTCACCTCTGGTTAGCCATGGTGGATTAATCCACTGCAATGCAATCTACTGCGCCTGTATCAGATTACACAAGCCGAAATCTCAGACAAGGCCTCGCTAATAGATAATACATGCAGTCCTGAGAGATGTGAGGAAACCACTGCAGCGATAAATATCGTCGTGCTACAAAGGGATGAGCAAGGAGAGGGAGAGAGGAAGCGAGAGAGGCTTTAGACATGGGCGTCGATCGATATTCGCCTTGAGACGTGTGGAGAGTCAGTGAATGCAGGCAGTTTAAGCTGTCCTTTATTTGTTTGTGAATTGTATTGCAGTTTTTCTTCGGCCTTCTTCCACGTATTAGCCGAGGCAAATATATTATCAATCCTCTAGAGGCGAATCGATAAGCTTCAACACAAACGTAAGGTGATCTACAGTCCAGCTTTGGAAAAAAACGAGCATTTTGCTGCATCACGCAGGATCGTACGTGACAGCTAAAGTGAATAAAGCCATGGCATTTATCTAGAATTATCTTTGCAATTTGCTGTAGATCAACTTGGAGCGGATTGCATTATCAACGTTGAGGTCATGGGTTTAAACCCCTGGGAATAATTTGATGAAAATGTTCCTACATGAAATGATTGATTTAAACAAAGCAAATAAAGCCACAGTCTAGAACCCTTCAAAGAAATCTCATGACTGTTGTGATTCACAAATACCTGAAAGATTTATATATACAGATACATTTTTGTTAGCAAATTTTTCCGCTAACTTCTGTCCAAAAACTGCCACACAACCGTCTTATTTTTCTAAAGCCTTTTTGTTTTCGCACTGAAGCTATTTGGCTCCAAATGATGAATTCCATTCATTACTTCTACAGACCTGAGGGTCAACACAAGCCACGGCTAAACAGATTTCATTAACCAGGAGCGAGGCTGGCTGGCAAAAAGAAGCAGTGCTAGTCGACCTTGGCTGTAAGGTTACAAGTTTATTGATTGTTATCCCCTCCCCTTCATCCGTGGCTTTCTTCTGCGGGCTAGCGGGTCAGCTCGATAGTGTTTCACCTTTTGTGTACAGTGTGTGGACCGTATCTTGTTATGTCTATGGGTAGAACGGTGTGGAGATAAGAAATGCTTCGGCTTTTGTGGAACTGTGGATTTTAAACTATAGAGGTTTGGATTATGCAACATGGTACGGGCTACTTACCAATGAATTTGGGAACTGAAATTTGTATACTTAAAAAAAAACCTGGGTTGGTTTAACCCATTGTTGGGTGAAATATGGACAAAACCAACTCTTGGGTTATAAATTCATCTGTGGTTGAAACAACCCACCAAATGGTCATTTAGGTTGGTTTTGTCAATTTTTTCTATAGTTTCATTCTTCCATTCACACATTTGGTTACTAATATGAATCAACTTGAACATTTAAGCCCAACATTACTTCCTTAAAATGATTTGCATACTAAATACAGAACCCAATGACTTGATGTAAATGCAATGACTTTATATTGATTATTTTATTTTACTTTACTTTACTTTTAAATTATTACTTTTTATTATTTAATTTTGTTTTATTCTATTTTTTATTCTAATATTTTTTAATATTAAATTTGAATATTAAATTTGAATATTAATATTACATTTTAATTTCATTTCATTATTTCATTTCGTTTCGTTTCGTTTAGTTTAGTTAAGCTTATTTTATTTCATTTTATTGGAATTCATCACATTCTGGAAGTGCATAGATGCATAAATCCCTGCTTTGCCGTTTATGATTTGTATTTGTAGGATGAAGGTGTCACAATTTACATTTTTGCCGTAACTGTTGAAATTTTGTGCAGTTAAAATGCTAATCTCCTTGCTGGTAGGTCTCACAGGTTTTGCCTAGCAATGTTCTGTGTTTTTAAAGATATATATGAAGTGCTACACTCTCAGAGAGCTGGACCTCACCAAGGGTCTCAGCCTTCACAGACAACTACAAAGAGCTGATTTTTAATCTAGGTCTGGCACCGTGGAACATTCAGTGATGTGGACTGGTGTGGGATGGGAACCATTCTTCAAAACTCCAAGTGCGGAGAGCAATTTAATTTGTATGTATGTAATGTGCAATTCTCAGCAATCTGCATGCAAGTTCGATGTGATGCATTATTTATGAAATCGCATGAGAATGATGGAAGAATATGCATGTGAATAAGCATTTATGAATCCCAGGCATAGCCTCAAGACAAATGCGCTCTTCGAATGAAATACACACGCATCATGCATGAAATCTGTTTTCTGCAGGGTGTGACCTCAGTAATTCACTTTTATAATGGAATGAATTGCAGTAATTGTTATGATGAGACCGTGGTAGCCCGACCGAGTTCACACTTGGGTTAAAAGTGAAGGCATCCTGAAAGAAAAGCCTCTGAAGTCTTTACTATCAGCATAGTTTGTTCTAGAAAACAAGATTATACGGAACGCAGATGGAAACAGGCTTCCACGTTATTCGATTTTCGTGCTGAGATTTTGTTTAATGAAATCTCACATGTCTTGTTTAGGGTTTAAAGAGAACTCACCAAAATATCTTAGAAAAAGAATTAGCTTAGAATCATATTGTGCAATCAAGTTCCAGGAATCTCAGTATGAACACAAACAATTACCAGCTATATCAAAATCACTTTAAGGAAAGTTAGTCTACTTGGCGGTCATTTTAGCAACCCCTCCTGGCAGCCATTTTAGTTATACAACAAGTCCTATATACGTTAACTGGGGAAGAGTGATATCTGATAAATTGCTAAAATAACAGAATATTTACAACCATTTATTAAACGTGACATCAACTAAATTAAAGGGAAATTTCGGGCATCTGTGGTTATTAAAGATGTTTCTAACTAAACAGCGTCGGTCACTTTTATACACGGACACAAAAACAATACAAGTCAATGGGTACCACCGTTGTTCGGTTACCAACATTCTTAAAAGTAACTTGATTTGTGTTTTGCTGAAGAAAGAAAGGTTTGAAATGACAAGAGGGCGAGTAAATGTCTCTTACGCTCAAAATGCACAAAAAAAATCAGGTTTCTCCGGCGATTGTGACAGTAGGTTAAGTCAGATAGTCTGCTTTTTTTACTGTCGCTATAGCAGCAATATGGAGCGTTACACTTTTCTCATTCCTTGTACTGCAACATATTGTTAACATCTGTAATCTTTGGCTAAAGTTTCCACAAACTGTGTAGCTTTGTACTTTTACTAATCTCATTTGTGCTTATATTTAAGAAATGTCTTTAAAAAACACACGAAGTCTCCAGAGCGACAGCAAAAACATGATATTTTACTTCTAGGATATTGATATTTTCTACATAGTCATGACAATGTTGTTTCTTGCCATTATCGTTTCTCCTGTACCCCGTCACAGCTCACCCACAAACACGTCCAATGGCATCTGACCTACAACCACAGCTGACCTACAGACACGGGTTGCCTTTTATTAGCATCAAATGCCAATCACTGATCTGACAGACTGTGACAATTAGGATCAACTTAAGTATAAACGTGAGTGACAGCGCAGTTTCCTTTTGCTCTGAGGCTCAAATGTAATCTTCAGCATTTTCACGGCTGCTGTTGGGTGAACCTGACAGTGCTGCCGGGCGTGAAGTATTAGGAGGATTTGTTCTGCTGGAGTCATCTTCTTGCTTTAGAATACTGGCCTTTGATGCAGGATTATGCCTCTGTGATTGTGACTCATGCCCTCGATTAGTGTCTGTTTTTGGACTGGATAAAAAAAACACGGGATGAAATTTTCACAGCACAGTGGCAGGGACACATTGGTCCAATCATCACTCAAGAAATTAGAGCCATTGTGATATATAAGCAAATACTGATGGGTCAGAGAGGAGCAGCAGGTGTAAATAGCGATGGTACCGAGAGCTGCTTAAAAAATACCTCTCTGCCTTTCAGGACATTTAAAGACAAAGTTCTGGCATATTCTGAGATTGTGCTTTAGATAAGTGTCTTTCTGAAGGAAATAAACTTCCAGCCTGAAGCAGTCATTTCTTTGCGATCAATTACCTTTATTGTTTTCTCAAACAAGAGCAATATGTGAAAATCTAAATGTAGTCTCTGAGTACATATACGCATATGGTTATTTATTTAGAAAGAAAAAACCTCTTACAGGTTTTCCTCATAGACTTGCCTGAATTTAGCACCATAATGATGTATTGATGCAACAAGCTTTCAGTCAAAAGTCATTCAAAGCGTAATTCGGCTTCCAGTGTCTGACTGTATGGAGTTATCTGAATATTTGCTGTAATGCTTCACATTGTAATATATGTTTAAGGATTTTTTATACGATTTTAAACGTACAATTTGGAAGAGGAAAATAATATTAGTGTACACACATAATATTAGTTTTCTTTCATAGTCTTTTAAAGGCATTTGATACGGTATGAGAGGTGCTTTTTATGTACGGTGCATGTGGATTTGTTGTAAATGAAAATTGTATTTTTATTCTACCTTTTGGTATTTGTATTGCTTTAATTATGTCTGTACAGTACTTCGGTGAACAAGAGTGTTCTATAAAAGTGCTTTATAAATAAATAACCTTTAACTATAAAACGAGATGAATTTCAAATCATTTTACAATTTTGGCATGCTATTTTTTGCAATGCACTTTTAACATAAAAAGTTTATTAAAAACGTTGAAAAAAGTGATTTAAAAAGTAGATATGCTTGTGACCTTTAACATGCTGCAATATTACACATTTGTATAGATTTATTTAGATTTTAGACGCAAAATTACCAAAGAACAGTAAGGCTGTTACGACTCTACAATAATTCGTTTTTAAATGACTCTCTCATAGCGCTTATTTGTCGCCACCAACAGTCAAAAATATGCATAATCGAATCGGTGAACGAATCTGAGTGAATCTGTTCGGTCAGCTGATTCAAATGAATCGAGTCCAAGCTCACCGGATCTCGACAGGAATGTTTGTTTCTACATTACTTTATTTAGCCGACGCGTTTATTCAAAGCGATTTACAAATTAGAGAGTATTTAATATTTTGTCAACGGAGTCAACGATAATAAGCGCAGACTTGTTTAAAATGATTTGTGTTTAAACGCAGCGATTGCTTATAAGCAGTAAATTATTGTGTTCCTCATTTTCATTCGTTCGTGAGTCGTTGTGACACACCTTCGCGATGGGTCGGCTAAAAACTATATTGGAACCCATAGCAATCAAATAAGTAAACGTATATGTTTTATCTGCTAATGCGCATACACTGCTAGGTTATTTAGCTTTTATTACCCTTCCACGTTTGTAACTCATGGCCATTGAAAAGTAAGTTTGTGTAAAACTGATTCCAAACCAGTCTCTGGCTCAAATACCTCTTTGGAAGATGTAAACATTGGTCCCCAGAGTTGATATTTAGGCCTATTTCCTATTCAGAGATGTTAGTCAGTCATGACAGTGGATGCTCATTGATTCTCATAATTTTATTTAACCTTCAACTTTCACTAAGAGTTGTACATATATTTGCTCATAATACAAAGCTAATCAAGTTATAATTTGTATGTATTTGTATGAGACATTGACCATCATTTTGGCCTTTTTTATGGCTTCATTTGACAGAACACTATAAGCGGCTGACAGGAAACAGTGACCACGTTTACATGGACATCAGTAATAAAATGACTTGCCTTATTCTGAGTAAACTAATATTACGATTAAATTGTTTACATGAGTTGCTATAAGAATATACCTTTCATGTTCCCGTTTTACATGTTACACTACATAGTTCGATTAATGGCATACGTCATTACGTCCCGATGCGACGCCGTTCGACGTTCCCTCCGTAATTTCATGCATCAACCAACACTTTCGTCTTCTCCGTGGTACCACATACAGTTTTTACGTTCGGACCAAAACTGTGCTTTCTTTCTTGAAGCCAAGTTGTTTCGAAAGTTTTGAAGTTCGTCTTTTACAAACTGTACCCACTTTCATTTTTACAGTAGCGCCCTCTGGAAACTTGTGGGTAGTGTAATCTTTCTTTACTTTTCCCCTGCTGGAAGTATACAGTAACTGCACAGAAAGTAGTAAACTAGATTTCCACTTGGAACATAGTCGCAGTCTCAATGACCGTGACCATGTGCTAAACTGTGGGCGTGTTTGTTTGTGTATCGGACAGGTGAGAGGACTTCATTCTTCACATCTTCATTTGGCCATGTTACTGATGATACAGATCATTAGCGATTAGCTCCTGGTCCTCACTTTCTCAAGAAAACATTATCAATGCAAGACAGCTCAGAAACAAAGCGGAGGCAGGTGGAAAACACTGTAATGATTTACTTCGCCAAATCCATCTTTCCGGAATGTCATCGGGGCCATTTAAAAATGCCTTTGGAAATCTTATTCTGCCCACATCACCTGCATTGAGAAATAAGTCATTTTTCTTCTCCGTGTACCATGTGGGTGTGTTTGACATGTTGGGAATGCGCAGCTATTACGAGGCGTTATGGAAAGCATAGAGACGTTCCCCAACCTGGCCTGCGTGTTGTGTTTAGATTGATGGCGTCACGCCTAGATTTATGTAGTGGCACATATGTGTGTTTGCATTCTTTATAAGGGGCAGACAGTGAGTGGAGTGGGATGTTAAGGATGAAAGAGTTCCAGCCTACGCCCCTTAGCTTTCTGTAATGAGTATAATTAGTGTGCTGTTAATTTGCCATTTATGCTCCCGGCCATGATCTAGTGCCTTCATTTGCATCCTCAAGGATATTTTTCTCCGCCAGCTGAGTGGAATACCAAGGGGAGAAGAAGAGGGATGAGAGGACAGTTGAGAAGAGGTGGGATTAAACCGAATGTGGGCAATCTAGAACCGAAGGAAAAAAGCTCGTTCATAGCTGAGGCTTGATGCATTTCGGTTTCATTTAAAGATGACCTTTGTCTGTTCCTTCTAAAATTACAAGAACAAATTTTTTACCTTTGTCTGTTCCTTCTCTAAAACTAAATAGGACAATCCCGTTGGAATTTGCAGAGGTGAAACGTGAGGTATGTTTTCTCAAGTGGTTTCAGAGAGAAGTAAATATTTCCAAATTCATTCATACAGTCATTATTTACAGACATCTACTACACTATTACAGATCTTCAGGTTGTGTAACATTTGTGCAACCTTATCAAACAATTGAGAGCAACTCTCATATCAAATATGCTTACATTTAAGACCTTTATTTACTTGACATGGTCACTGTTAAAAGTGGTCAATCTGAGGATTCTTCCAAAATAGGTTAGGGTAAACTAAAATGGGGAAAATAGGGTCAACTTTCCCTGTAAATAGACATCTCAGCTTGGATTTCATGTGGTCTAATTGCAAATTATTATAGTTTACTAAAACTATTAAAGATCCAGTGTCAATTTTTTTTGGGAGGATCTATTGACAGAAATGCAATATAATATAACTATGTCTTCAGAGGTGTATTAAGACCTATAATGAAGTTTTATGTTTTATTACCTTAGAATTTAGGGTTAGAATATATAATTTCTATCTATGCTCCGCTATATACACCGAGGGTCCCCTTACATGGCTTTCGTCATGTTGTTTCAGTAACGGACAAACTTCTCTACAGATCGTGTTTCGTAAATACGTTATCTCATTCGGCAAAGTAGTGAAAACTTGACGACATCTTAGTCCTGTGAGAGCCGGCATAGTGATTTGTTGTAGTCTGTTTTCTGACTTGTAGACCGTTTTTTTAATCTGAAACGGGGATTAAATTGTTAAAATGTTTATTTGGTTTGGTTTGCTATCACATGGCAACATTTCAAAACGAAACAGCCGATCGAACTTCTGGGATCCTGCCATCAGCGGTTCACCTAAAAACACTACGATTGACGTGTTCATATATGCTCAAACAAACTGAACTAAGGGAGGAAACGCATCAGATTCTGGAGCAAATGCCCCAAACAGGAGGTGTGAAAACAAGTTGCGGCATTACTAAATAAAAACTAAACTAAAGCTAAAACTGAAATACAAATCATTTTAAATGGGTTCTGCCACAGTGTTTCATATGTTAAACGTGGTCAACTTGTCAAAAAACGAGTTGGACTTATGACGTAGTATTTCTGTGCTCGACACACTCCCCCAGCGTTCGTATACGTTTTGGAAAGTTATTTCCGAGAATGAAATTCCATTTCGTAACAACTTTTCTTAGTCCCTTATTGGACAATTCTCCCGGAAAACCACGCCCACGGGTCAAGATTGGGAGAAAGAGCATGCCCATCAATGTGATCCTTCGTTCGCGAAGTTCAGCTGTGTTTGTTTGTTCACTGCATTTCGGTGAGGAATGTTATATAAATAGTGGATATAATGCTAGATTTGTAGATAGTTTGAAACTGACAGATGGAGTGGTTCCAGCGCTAAAAGATGCCGGTCATGAGCCACATACAGTAAGTGAATAGTGCGTACGTGCATAAGGTACACCACATGAACTTATTGTGAATCAAAAGTTATGCAGGGGGAATGTATTGTGTGCTCGTGCTTTACTTCCCCCCCATACAGCTGTATCTGTCTTTCATAAATGTGATCAAACTAAAGACTCTTCGAAGATACAAACCAATACTCAAGATCAATATGAGATTGGCATAAAATGGGTGTGTTACATCTGCTTTGAAAATAAATGAATAAAAAATAAATACATTTTAGTATATACAATAAAGAACAAATTTTACCAAAAATTACATGACTCATGTCTCATTGTAATTTAACAAAAGTTAATTGAAATGTATTATTGTGATTTCTTTTCTTGCTGGTCTTCCTGTCTATCTTTATGTGAGTTAATCTTGTATAATGTGATGTACTACACTGCGGTTTATTTTGTATGCAGTACTTTTCTGGCACATGTGCATTTGTTGTGTTAACAGTAATAAGTCCACCTTGAGCAAATCTGGGTTTGTGCCTTGTTTGGCAGAGGTTTTGTAAAATGTCATGGATGTTTGTCGTGAATTGGATCCGCTGTCACTAAGAACTATCTAAATATAAAGCTGGATTATTCCGCTCTCTTTGGGGATGTTTCTCTGCCTTTGCCTGGAGTCTCAGAAGACTGAGGGGTCTTTGTGACCCTCCATTTACTTTCCTCACCGCAGGGATTGACGGACGCATTTGCGACTCCAGCCCTCCCAAAAAACTCAAGCATGCACAGAAAGAAAACATTTGCCTGTGTGCACATTGTGTGTACACACTTGAGTATATAAGTCAATTTCCACAGTATAAAGGAAAGTGTGTGCGTTAAAACGGCAGAGTGACCTATATTGCTCGCAAAAGGCTCAGGCGGGGGTCAATGTGGATCTCTCTCTCTCTCTGCGCTTCCGAGGTTGGTGTGTAAATTCAGTGCAGTGGTCATCTCTCAGCGGGACACCGTGTCCTCCAGCGCCGGGCTCCAAAGGCGTCCGCCTTTCAGGTCCAATCTCTTTATCTGACGCTTTGTGGGGAGTCGAGCTTTGCTCACAGAAATACATTTCTGCCAAACAATAGCAGATAGGGCGCAGGGACGGGTGGGTGGCGGTATGGCTCTGTCCTGCTGAGCGTGTCCGTGTGAGGCCAGCATTGTGTACACGTGTGCTTTATCTGTCAGAGAATGAACACAAAACCACGACTATCGTAATCGTTTGGAGAGTAGAACAGACCGAGAGAACGCGGCAGTTTCACACACAATGTGAATTGAGTTCATATATGCCCTTTTGCGCTGTGAAATGTTTTACTGTTTAAGCTTCACAGGACAATTTCACACTTTAGGGGACAGACAATTAACACACATTGTAACCATTACCTTCACAGCAGAAAGCGACACTTGTGAAGATGGAAAAATATTTTAGGATTATCGAGTGCATGCACATTGGAAGGAATAGTTCACATACCAATAAAAATTCATTCATTCATTCATTTTTTTATACATGGGTTAATCTAACTTACATTTTCTTTTTTCCACATACAAAGTGACCGAATCACTTCAGGAGCCTTAAAATATAGTCTTATTTGTCTTATTATGAGTTACATTTGTGCAACTTTTTTTTTGGTAGGGTTTTCATATTGACTATTTCTATTGTATGGCAAAAAGCTGCTCCGATTTTTTCTTCGTATCCTACTTTGTGATCCACAGACGAAGTATTAAAGTTATATACGTTTGGAACAGCATGGGTGATGTGGGCAATTCCAGCGTTATGGACGTGACATTTTGCGTTATGGATGTGACATAAAAATGCTCAGAGAATTAATTTGTTACGAATAAATTGAACCATCTGTTTATATTTTACTAAACCCTTGTTGATAGAGTCTAAACATAAAAAAAGTCAGTCCATGAACAAATTTTCTATTTTAAGAAAGGGAAATAAACATGCGTTACGGATGTGACGACAAACTTTGTAGGATTTCTGTGAAATAAAATGCACAATCCTGAAGCAATAATACCCAATGAATGGAGAAGGGATGCCTCTTTATAGAACACAAAATAGTTACTTTATTTTATTTTCCATGTGTCTATTTATGAGGAATATGTAGCGTTATGGATGTGACAATCCTGAAAATGGCACTTACCTGACTATGAAAAATCATGCACTAAAAATAACACAAATGCTTTACAAATTTGAAGAGATATCTCACAAGGGTATTTGAACCACCAAATGTTAATATCTGTGCTGTTACCATAGTAAAAACCGTTGGTAAAAAATTTGATATTGTCAATGCAAGGTTGACATTTTCATGGAATTGCCCATTAAATGATGAGAGAATTTGTTCTTTCACTGCTTAAGCTTGATATTGTTACGAATTGTTTAAATTATTCTTTTGCCGAAATCCTCTGCTGTATACTGTTCTTCCGAAACCATTTTGCTGTTCCTGAACCATGCTCTGATGTTTCTCTCTTCCGCAGATCACAAAGCAGAGTCTGTCTACAGTTGCTCTTGAGTCTTGTTGTAGACACCACACCCTTGATTTATTATTGCAATCACTGTTGATCACTGCCCAACAAAGCGAAGCCATCCATGCCAATCAACTCAGCAGGAAGGCCTGCTTTGAGTTGTGCTCTGAGTTGCTAGTTATTCACATGATTACAATGTTAAATTACAATTTAATTAAATTAGAATGGATAAGTGTCTTTGAGAAAATTGAGAGGTAAAAATACCATCTTTATATAATAACGTTTTTTTATGTTATTTGCAAAAACGTATAAAGAACAACATAATATGAGGAGAGGATTCAAGATCAAAATGAGCAGGGTGTTAACAGCATCGAACTCACAGTAGAATACGTTTGTTTAATATTGGAAACAGGACCCCCAGAAGCTTCATTCACTGCCAAGTCCACCCAAGTCAAAGCACAGATATTAAAAACATGTATTTCAATTGATTGAGGAATGATTTGTTATTGCCGTACAGTCATTTGAAGAAGAACCCAGAAGGCCTTGATATGCAATTAAATGTAATTCTATAACAGAAGAAATCTTATTTGAGTGATTCAGCCGTTTGGAATTACAAATGGAGCCCACTTAGCCAACAAATTGTCTCCACGTGGATCAAGTACCCAAACTCTACACCCCATCTCTCATATATCCAGAGGATAATGGAAAAATTGTAAGGGGGGGCAGAAACGGGCAGAGATCATGCCCAGCTCTTATAACATTTAGAATCCAACCCCACATACTACAACCTAATGGAAAGAACAGGGAGAGAACAACCAAACCATGAAAAGAGACTGTGCCAGATGGTTATGGCACACTTTAACCCTACATTAAATGCACAGCGGTCTCTTAACAGCCCTGCCCACAAAACACATAAAAACTTAGCCGACCGTCACAAATACTGAAAGTGCTAAAAGTAGGATTTGTTTTTTTTAAAGTCAAAAGTCAGATAAAATGAAACCGCATGAATATATAAAGAGATAAAGAATAGGTGAAGTATTTAGTTATTAATTACAGGCTTTGTCAAAATTTCTAGGACAAAACAAACCCTGACCGCAAACAAACTAAACAACCACAACTAATTGGCTATTAAAAGACAGGCATAAAAACAAACAACAACACTAATGCTGGGTTCCCGTGAATGAAAGGTTCACTGGACATGTGATGCTAAAAACTTGCCCGTCTGTGAAACCTTAAAGGGCTCACTTAACTTAAATAAATATTTACTGTTGATTTACTCACATTCTGAATGTTTTTAGCTGAAACTATAGGTCGTGTTATTCCTACAGGTAAAAGGACATGACAAGGGGCTGTCACAATATTAGTTTTTCATTACATGATTATCATGGCCAATAAAATTCACAATAATGATATTTTAATAATATCTACATTCTAAAAAATCTGGGATGTTTTCGCCCATGGCTGGACGACAATAACCCAGCATAGGTTTATTTATAACCCAGTGGTTGGTTTTGTCCATATTTTACCCAACCATGGGCTACAAAAAGAGTGTAGGAAATTTTGGAACATCAAAACAGAGTATTTGTTGCTTTTTAATCTGTAGATGCTGTACTCTTTTAGAAGATGCATAACAGCGCCCCCACTGTATAACAGTGAAAACATGGAAAGACGAAAAACTTTTGTGATAAATGATGTCAGTGATGTCGTGATATCATGCTTGTCAATACGGTTTATTGCGACAACACTACCATAATTGCAAGAAAAGCTTGTGCTCTCATAAACGAATCAATGTAAATAATGTTTTGTTTCTTCTATAGATTGATCAAATACACAGTGACAGCGAATTGTCATATCTGAGTGAACTATTGGGTTAAAAGCAGTTTAGGTAGGCAGCTCACTATGCTATGGAATACAGCCATTGTTTCGGATGCCACTGAGGTGCAACATGAGTATATTAGCTATCCTATACTATATTAGTGCCTCGACTATATATGAGCACTACATAACACGCTTTGCCAGTATTGTAAATCTTTACAGCGGTGCCAATAAAGCTTTGTTGACTGTGGGTCTGATAGAGAGAGAGAGAAATGCTTTGTGATGGCTTTGCTATTTGGTCTCTGGTCTGTTTGTTTCTCTTGGCAGCAGGGCTCGTTATCCGTGCGGCTACATTGATCTTTCCCCGCTGGCTGGCCTTACCGCAGCACCTTCACGGCCCATGGCCAAACCCATTAGCAAAACCATAAAGCCCACAGACAGCCCTACAGAGCCACCGGCACGGACACACAAACCCCTATAGTCTCCCCTAGTTGGACTTTTGACTAATGGCATGAAGTCTGGTTCACTTTACAGTTTATTCTGCTCTAGAACCTCACACTTAAGGTCTTTGCACATACAGTCTGAAATTTTCGTATGCTTTTTTCTCGTATTTGGCGCTTGTTTGTACGGTGTCAAAAAACGCAGAAATTCGAACCCAGTTCAAATTTTTTATGACGAACGAAAATATCGGATGCAGTGTTTGAATGCGATTGACACAATGTGAGGTCGTATTTATTTTTTAACGTGCGGAAATTCGGACGCAAATTTCTGACTCGATGTGCAATGGCCTTTAGAAAGAAACAAATGAATAAACACAATTTGTTAATGGTCAATTACAGTGTTATAGATGTGACATTTTCAGTCAGAACTTGAAATATCACCGTTCTTGTTATCAATATATTGATTCATCTTTTTATATTTTCCTAAACCCCTGAGTCCATACATCTGTAAAATATCAGTGTATACACGCGTTTTCTATTTAAGATGAGGTTAATATGCATGTGTTATGGATGTGAAATATGTTGACGACATAATTTTTTGAATTTCTGTGAATTAAAATGGACAAATCAGAAGCAATAATACGCAACGAATGGAGAAGGGAATGCCTCTTTATAGAACATAAAATGATTATTATGCTTTTTTATTTTCATGTGCCCACTTATGAGGAAAATGGACTGTAATGGATGTGACAATTTAGAAAACGGCACTTAAGGAACTGTAGAAACTTGTGCCTAAAATAACAGCAAAAATAAATGCTTTAAAAAGTCACATGGGTGTTTAAACCACCAAATATTGACATGTGACCTGTATGGTGAAAACATTTTGATAGAACATTAATTGACTTCAGTTTTAACCACCTGAACCCCTTGGGAAGCATCATAAAACTCACTCAATACAGAGACCGAGGGATATTTTTCACAAGATTTGTATAACTTTTTATGTTTTTATTGCAGGGCTATAATTTACTTCTGCATTTAAGTAGGTTACGAGAACGACTGTTTAATTAGTTATAACGGCAAAGCTTATAAATATCAAGAATTCTAAGGAATAAGCATATTTGCAGGTGAGCTTCTGTATTATACCGTCGGAGAAGAGTTTTGCTGCAGCTGGGGCAATGTTAATGAGCTCTGCAGGGCAAATGGGGAAAAAACCTGTTAGCGTAGATACAGCACAGTATGCAAATGAGAAAAAAACAATACTAATCCATTAATATAAAAGCCGGATAACGAAACAAGTACGTATAAATAGCCAAATTTAACTAAATCTTTTTAGAGACAAATGTAAATGGATGTTCTTGTACCTTGCCTTTATAAACAACTGGATCTTTTAAATGGCCTTTGCGGTGTTGCTGGATTTTTTAGTGTGGTTTGCCTCAGGGCAGGACATAAAGTGCAATGGCACAACCACCTGCCACATGGTGTGAACTGTGGTACCACAAGATCACTAAGCAATGATATTGATTAACGCATCCTCTATCCTTTCTTACAGATGGACCAATCAATATTGCATTAAAATCCCACCACAATATAAATCTATCTAGTAGTTTTTGTTTGGTTTATGTTTATGATTCAGGGTTATTTGTGCTCATGTTGTTATGGTTAGGATAGGGACTTGTGTATTATTATTATAGCTTGAATGATCTAAAACAGTGGTTCTCAAACTTTTTCATTTTACTTTTTTCATTTGCATCGCTTTGTGGCCCCCCCCAAATAAAAACTTAGAATCATGAACTTAGAATTTTAATAAAACCATAAACAAATACTGTTATACAATGATGGAACATCAATACTTCTGGTTGGTAGTCTTGTTTTTCTAATGTTTAATTGCATAAAATTGATTATACATTTCTATATTTTATATAATTCCACAAAGTCTGAGTGGCCCCCTTGGATTTATCTTGGGCCCCCCGTGGCCCCCAGTTTGAGAACCACTGATCTAAAAGATATAATTTTATGCTGTGATTGTCCGGCACAGAACAGCAAGGACATTGCTAATATTAAGAAGTGATGGGGCCAGTTGGGATCAGATATGTGGCATTTGACCAGTTTGGGTGGCAAATCCCAGAACAAGAACCAGCGTGTGAATGAAAGGGAATGCCAATGAGCACTTGACTGACGAGAGCGAAACCGAGTGAGGAACAGGCCTACTGTGTGTTCATAAAGCTCTCTGTAATCCTTACAGATGAATTGGGCTGTTACGCTCTGGAGGACGGATAAAAGGAATTCTGCTCTGGCATCTTCGCTCTGCTCCATTACCCTTGTATGAATTCTCCTGTCAGAGGTCATGCCTGGCACGCGTGTCATGAAAGTTGACTCAGACTTTAAAACCAGTCGCACACTGAACATCCTTTTATTGAGGAGTAAAGAGCCAGACTCGAGGCTGACGAAAGACTTGAGATTGCTTCCGATGGAGCAACCGAAAGATAGAAGGAATAGGTGTGAGCGCAGCGAAGGAACATTGTTGATGGGCTTCACGTTTGTGTTTGTCAGCTTTAGTGTAGCTGCTCTTGAATGGGCTTATCTGGTATTAGCAGGTCTGCCGCCCTGTTGTCCCTGCTAGGAGTCTCATGAGATCTCCAAGTCAGCCAGGCAGAGTAGCACGTAGCTTGTACGGCATTCTTCCTAATCTATATTAAGGTCTACTTGACGTTTCTGTTAGACATCAATGAAAGCAGGTCTGTTGCCAAGAAAATATACAAATCAGAGGTATAGACACATAGATCTGCATGTTCCTACATTCCTGCAATGTGGAAATGTACACATCTTAAAGGGGTACTCCACCCAAAAATGAAAATTCTGTCATCATTTACTCACCCACAAGTTGTTGCAAATCTGTATGACAGAGAAAGTTCTGGCATGAAACTTTAGATGGCACAGTCCTATAGTCTAACCCAGTGGTCTGCAACGTGGTGCCCGCGGGCACCTGGTAGCCCGCATGAACTCTGTAAGGTGCTCCCAAAACACAGGGCTCAACAATAATGATCAGGACAGTTGACGAATATGTGACTATATCGTCATAAAAAAGGTTATATTATTAGCAGGTGTTTTAAGGTGCTTTCATATATTCAAGTGCAAAAATATGTGTGAGAAAAATCAATTTGGTCCTGTGTACTGAAAGAAAAATGTATCACATGTCTAAAGTTTGAAAGTATTTTATCAACAAGTAGCCCTCGCTTACAAAAAGTTTGGAGACCCCTGGTCTAACCCAATCTGACATAATAACTTGGCTACACGGTGCAGCTGATTGGTTCCTTCTGTATCAGCAGCCAATGAGCTTGCTGGTCAACGTTTAAAATACATCTTGGCTAGTGATTGTCGTAGCAGTGCAGCGCGGTTCAGAAACCCTCCTCCTTCCCCAGCTCCACCTGTTTAGATTTGCTACAAGGTGATCAAGAAGGCTATACGGGGGTATTCATATATATTTTATGTGCAGCAGCAGTATTCCTTACATCCGCAGCAGATGTATTGGCAGTAGCAAGTCTCTGTACTCGCTCCGCCGCAGCAGCGTAGCAGATGTATTCCGCCAAGACCGAATACATTGATATGTCATGTGCAAAACCATGCTAAACCCTCCGAGAGTTGTCATGACAGAAATACATTTCTTTGTTCTGATTAACGGAAAGAAAGATACTTGGAAGAATGTTAGCAAACTGACAATTCTGGCCATTGACTACCATAGTAGGAAAATTATTGTATCATTTATTTTGTTCTGTTGATCACAAAATTTGATATTTTGAAGAACGAAGGAAAGCAAACTGTTCTGGGGCACCTTTGACTACCATTTATATGTTTTCTACTTTGGCCAATGATGTCCCAGAATTGTTGTTTGGAACAACTGCAGGGGAGTAATTCATGACTTTTAATGTATGGCAAAAAAAAACCATACATAATAAGCGAGTGAAAATGAATACGCACAGGAATAAAAAAGTATACTGGTAATATTTTGATAAAAATAAAAAAACCTAAAAATCAGGGCCCGTATTTATTCTATTTTAGAGTTACTCACAAGAACACTGTTAAGAATTGACATCAGAGTAAGAAAAAAACGTTTGTTATAAAGCAGCTCAGTCATAATTAAAGTGAAGTGTGGGACTAAATCTTAAGTGTCAGGCTTAGAGATGATTTACGACACTTTGCTGTGCCGCAAATAGGATTTTGGAGGACGACTTAGTCATGAACCAATCACTGAATAGATTTCCTTAAGAATATTCTCTGATACATTCATGTTGAATAGTGAAATTCCTAAAAGGAGTTTACATTCAACACACATATGACAATTAAGACTTTTCAAGAGAATACATTATGATATAGACATTGGAAATGAAAGATAAACACGTTTCCACCAATTCTTAATTACCCATTTTAAACCGGTGCTGAGTTTTGTTTTATTTGCTTTCATCGAGTAGTTTTGCTTTAAATACAATGTTATTTTCGGTATAAATCTTTTCTTGCTATGAAATCACACAAACCATTGAGAACAAAATACAGCATAAAGAGATCGCACAAAAATAATGCAAATTCATTGCAATAGAGCATAACAAGATGAACCATAGCGCCATCACAAGCCCCTAGTGGCAACTCCTAACCCCTTGAGGAGACCTCTCGAGCTTTTTAAATAATTGGGAGAAGAGTGATTTTTAGCTTTAAGAAATTTGATAACTTGCTTTTATATTTAAATTTGGAAGTAAGAGTAAATTTCATGAATTCTCAGCACTTAAGACTAAAATGGTGCTTTGAGAAGCTTTATAAATACGGGCCCAGATCTGTCTGATCGGCCCCTAAAAAGGGCATAATAAGCAGATGCAGATATAATGTAGATGTAATATGTACTGTACTATATGTTTGAATACGCTGTTAAAAAATTACACAATTAGCAATGTTGAATGTGGATTTTGTGAAGAATGATGAACATTTCGCGTCTAAAACCATGCAGAAAATGCATGAACTCTGAAAAGTTTAACTATTTCCATCTCGTGGAGGAAAAATGTGCCTAGAAAAATGTGCACGCCGCACCGAATTCATTGTATACAATTAAATTAACGAACTTGCGCGCACAAAAGACACGAAATGTGAATCGCCCCTAAATCAACTGCAAATTATAATGTAAAAAAAATATATAGGTATTTATGGTTAATGAATTAAATATGTTTATGGACAGGGAAAAATTAGGATGTTTTAAAAATGTGTGTCTTTATAAATGAGGCTTGTGGTTTTTAAGGCCTCTGAGAGAAATGGAAAGATGAAGCAGGTGGGAAGAAAAAACAAAACAAAGGAACAAAAAGTTAATCTTTCTGAGAGCAAAAGCGAGAATGAAATGAAAGTTGAATCTGATAATGGCACCTTTTTTCTTTTCATGCACACCTCAGAGGTCTGGCACCTCTTGTCTTTACCTTTTTAGAAGTGTGTCATGTTATCTTCATTCATTCTTCAACACTTTTGACATCCACAGGGCTTCTCTCAGTAGAGAAATTACTGTACATACAAACACCAGCAGTGTGAACTGTAGAAGATTATATTGTAACGTTTTTTTTGTTCTTTTTAAATACATCCACCTCAGTATAAATACTATCGTGCACACATCTGATGGTACTTCCATTAAGCGCAGCCCCATTGACCATTGACTTTTATTTTATGATGAAGATATTCTTCAAAAATACACCTTGAAAGAAAAAGTGAGATGATGACATTTTCATTGTTCCTTTTACTTTGAGGAATACTCAGAAGTTCTTGTTCTTTTGACATAAACAGACAGATTTTAGCATGCAGGTAAACACGGTCCTTATTGTCCCGGTGGTTCCGTGATTCTGCCGGTTCCACTGCAGTACCCACTTAAATGATCTCCTGCCCCTGAAGGCGAGTCTTTATGCACTTACCTACGGCTCTCCAATTATCTACAAGCGGAAGATTTACTCCTCTCCTCGCTAGGTATCCGGTGCAATGTTCCCGACCCCTGCATGGGTACTTATTCTTCAGCTGCAGGCTCTTTCTCATTCTAAGTGATGATAAGAATGCTCAGTTAAAGTCTGTTGGGTTAAACACTTCTCTGGCCAATGTTGTTTGGTTACCAGCGTTCTTCAAAATCTTTTTTTGTTCTGCCGAAGGAAAAAAGTCATACAGGTTTAGAATGAAATTATTAAAAATAGAAGACACGTGTGAGCTGTCCCTTTAATGTTTGACAAGTACACCCAAAAAGGGACAAACCCAACCATTGGGTCATAAATTAAAGGCAGGATAGGTGATCCTGTCCAGAAACATTTTTGTCATGCTGGTTGGAATTCTGATAGCAATCACGAAGTATAGTGGTCAAATAATATTTGTATAATTATATATCGTCTATGAAAAAAAATAGGCATAGGACCAAAAAATAGGACCATTTGGCTTAAAGCTAGAATATCTGTTTTTTATCCCGTTACTTCCCCCCATGTACAGAGTTGATTCCCAACGGTGAACCAGAGACTTTGCCCTGACCTCATCTGGCACCAGAGGGCGCGAGCTTTTCTGTCGGATTAACTCAATAGAGCCAAACTAACAATGATGAAATCTAACAGAATAAAACACGAATCTGCTAGAAAACCGTTTCTGACATTCTTTTGATGGAAAGACCATAGGCAGCAGTTTTATATCTGAGACATTTTACCATCCATAAGCTCTAAGTCCATATGATCTGAGGTCAGACGAAATTTTACATGACACTAACCTATTAGCATTATCTCCTCTCCATGTCCTCCTCGCTTTCTCTATCTCTCTCCGTCACCGGGTTTTAATGGGTTATCTGTCACTCCTTAAGCTGAAAGTCACCTTGCCGTCTTTCTCTTATCTGTTCTCACTGGCAGTGAAATGGAGACTATTTTCAATGCGGTTTAGACATTTGGCTAAATGTCAAAGCAGACGGAAATCTGGGGAAAATTCAGATAACAAGCCATCTCCTAAGTCTATGATTTGACTGTCTGAAGAAAGTTTTTTCTTTATACGGGATTCACTTACTAAGCTCAATTTTTCTTTAGCTTAATGATTTCTATATTGTCACTGGCATCAGAAAGTTGAAAAAACAGTTTTTCTATACGTGTCATGTTTGTAAAGCACTTCAGGGTATATTCATTTAAAGACACTACTTCCATCAGATTCTGAATACAGCATTTATTCCTCTTTAACCCACTTTTACAACTTCCGAATAGTTGTATACTTGTAAAACTGTACAGAATGTACATTCTAACACATCTTAATTAAAAACATAAGGCAATAGAATCTACTAAGAGCTCCATTTTATTTCTTCTTAGAACTGCAACCCACAGGCATCTCATCGCCATGGGAACTGAAGAAGGATTGGAGAGGTGATCCTCACTCGGTCTGCATCACAATCTGCCTCCCCTTAAATTGCTTGATTTCATAGCATTTCCAGCTAACACTTTATAACCGCAAACATCCATCTGTTGTTCTCAAAAGAAGCCTGTCTGACCTTGCAGTGGATATCTTTTACTAGGAAACTCAGTTAAATGTTACGAATTTTCCTGCGAGGAATTGAAAAGTTATTGATTTTGACTTTGGGTTGAACCCTATGTGTCTGTCAAACACTATCAGCTATCACCGGGTGAAACACGTCTGACTTAACTGACACTGACACACACACACGGTCTCCACAGGGCTGATGTGAAGAAATGGGCATATCAATCACTTTCCGAAAATCACACAGACAATAGTAAGGACCACCACACATGTCTGTTAAGAATCTTAGATGGAAATTCTTAAACGGTCTAGAAAGTTTTTGATGGTAATGAAAAACATCTAAAATACATTTAGTATAAATTATGTAAAAGTATAAATTGTGAATTTGCAACCAATATTTCAAGACATTCTTAACCTAATGTTGTTATGGTCTTAATTACCCCAAACAAACATTTTGACTTGCTCTGTTTTTCTATTCTTTATGACCTATATGACTTTCTTGCTTTTTTTTTTTTTTTCAAATATTTTGAACCGGCACCTATATATGAAGAGTTTGGTTCCAAAATAACTTTGTTTTGAAAAATGTTCAAAAATCATGTTTTTATTGGGTTATTCAGCAGTATTTTTTTAGTTATTATGGCTTAAACCAAAACAAACCAACTACAGTTTGATTGATATTAATTGGAATGCACAATAAAATGAGTTCTGGAACTCTTCCTATTCACATGCATTGGTTTTGTGTCCGTACAAAGGAAGGGTATGGGTGCCGGCACTTTTGGTTACCAACTATTTTCAAAATGTCTTCTTTTGTATTCTATGAAAGAAGGAAAAAGTCATACAGGTTTAAAATGACATGAGGGTGAATAAACGATGACAGATATTTCAGTGTAAGTTTGTGTAAAAAGTGATACGTCCGAAGTACATCCCTTTTAAATATGTTTTTAACATGTTTGACTAGTAGTTCTAATGAACAGTCAACACATTATTATTGCTATACGATATAATGATGTTTAAAAGGATTTTATTCTTTGAACTTTGTTTCTCTGTTCCAAAGTGAAAGATCTCTGTGTACAGTACAAGGCAGTGATGTTGAGTGATGAGGATCTTGCTCTTAATCTGCATTTCAAGTCACACACAGGGTGTTAAATGGGATTGAGTCTGAGCTTATTCTAAACCAGACAAGTTCTTCTACTCCAGACTGAGTCATCAATTTCTTTATGATTGTGTTTTGTACACAGGTGACCTGCTTGAACTATTGCGGCAAAACTTGATATTGTGTACTGTAGCATTATATGTGCTCTAAAACAGCCAAACCTGTTCATTGGAAGCAGACGTCTACCACCCTGATACATGAAAGTGTCTAATGATAGAAGCTTGACCCCCGAGACACTTTCATCTCTCTGTGTTTCTGCTGTTGTCTCGCTGAAGAGTGCTATAGGAGGCAGATAAAGAGTGAGAAGAGGGCCGATCAGCAGAAACGTCAACTCTCATGTTGCAGATGTTTCTAAAATGAGTCCAGTGCCATCGTCCCAAACCCTCTGCTTCTAAAATCTCTCAGTTTTTCTTCCTAGATTCTCACTTTCCTCCAATTCTCATCTGTTTGGGTTTTAGTTTTTTCTCGTGACCTGAAATGCACACTTTCTTCTCCCACTGTGAATCTGACCAGGTTGCGGTTGAGGACAAACTGCCTCATGCTGTCTGCACCCAGGGGGAATTCGGTCCACCGGAGGGTTGAGCGGTCTTTCTGTCAGAGAGAGAAGTGAGTGTGTGACATCCCAGCCTAAACAAGTGAAAAAAGAAACCAGCCTGAAGTGGTTTTCTGGACTCTTTTTGGCTTTAGTTAAAATGGCTGATCTACAGTAAGACTAGCATGGTCTGGCTGGGGGAACTAGCTAAAACCAGCTATTCCAGTTCAAACCATCTAAGCAAACTAGTTTAATCCATTTTTAAAGGCAACATGATGGGTTGAAGAAATACAGATAACATTGTTTTACATTTACATTTAGCAGACGCTTTATCCAAAGCGACTTAAGTAGGGGAAGACAATAGAAGCAATATGTGCGACAAAAGAACAACAATCCATAGGTGCAGTAAAACCGGTCTTAGTTAGCCTACCGCTAAGAATATACTTTTGTTTTTTAACATGTAACCCAACACATTTGAAGACAATTGTCTAGAAAGCTCATTGAAATTCAGACCACGTGTACTCAAGGTTACAGTGAAAGCTGATGCAATAGAGGCTTCAAAAGAAGACTAAAACTAGGCCATCTGGTGTCTTTGATATTTGAAATATTGTAATATATAGAATGCAATACATTTTCTCAAGTCTCTTGATGTCTTGCATGGTGAAAAAACCTACACGGAAGTTGCTGTACATTTTAGTTATATTTTTATGGTATATTTCTGTAAGTGGAAAAAAGCCTTTGATTTTGCCAATCTTATTAGCGAAGAGATGAGATTGCGATATTCCGTTTGTAATAACTTTATTTTTCATTTGCATGTTTTGTCAACATTTAGCTTTTGTTTGCTGAACTCATTTGCTCAAGATGTCTTTTGGAGAAGGAAGTGTACTTAAAAAAAAATCCAATTTGCATTTGACTTTGTACCTGCTCGGCTTTCTCGGTGCTGTTTGTATGTCACCATTTCTAATTAAATGCTAAAATATTTATGGCTGAAAACATGTTTATTTTGCCGGTGCTTCTGTTTGCAGAAAAACTGCTTGAAAGAGAGTGAAGAGGTCTTCGCGGTCACCGTGAGTCGGAGAATTAATGAAAGCGAATACAAAAGAGACCGCTGAGGGATGGAGGTGTCTCTAAAGAGTAAGGACAGACGTGGCTACTTCTGCTTTTTATTTACTTTTTTCTTTCTTTTTATTTCCCACTCTGCTTTTTAACATTCCACTTTTGAGACTGCCCATGGGTGACATTTTAGTTCCTGATGCACTCCTGAATTCAGCAGGCACCCTGTCCTCTAGCATCTGGCTTTTAATACCACTGGGGGCCTCCGTCCCGGCAGACTCGCGCTTTGAGAGAAGGTCTCTTCAAGAGCCTTTTTCCAATTCGAACCTGACTTTCCATATTTCACGACACAGCAGAGAGGGGGGGGCTCCCAACAGACCCTCTTGCTGGTCTACGCCACAAATACAATTAGTGAAGTCCTTGTAACAAGGTTTATGCTTGGTTTATTGGCACAGCATTTAAAAATAATAATGGAAGCTTCTAAAACAATGCCACCAATGCCACAGTGTAAAAAGTATGAAAAATATGCTAACAGTGCTAAACAGTATAAAACAAATACAAATAAATGCGACTAATGATATGCTGTAATTATTCGTACTTTTGTAGGGACCAAATTCATAAATTAAGGCAGCAAAATGAAAGCAAAAATCTAAATAATCGTACATATTTAGGACAGCAAAATGAAAGAAAATTGTTTCCCAGTTTTTATTCATGCCTATGTATCCAGTTATTGTCGTGTTATGTAGTTCCATCAGTCATTCCAAAACAGACAGGCTGCATGATACGTCCTATGATGATTTTAAGATGAACAGTTTAGGTACTTTATAGGATCACCACTTTATGCCCAATTGATGTAAAATCTGCACCATTGAGCTAAATTAAGTTTTATTCAAGTGGGGTTATAATTTAATATGACTAATGAACCTGAATGTATTCAATTACAGCAATGACCTACTTCAGTCATTAAACAACAAATTGCTTTAGACTATCTTAAGATAAATGCAATTTTTTTAAATAGCTAGATGTAAAAAATACTTACTGCATAATGTCTTAGATTCATTAGCACTGAAGTCATTTTACACAGTTTATTTGTTTAGTCTGTTTATTTCTGTTCTGTGCTATTTTTAAAGACTGTTGCGTGTAAAAAAACACTAATTTATATATAGTTTGTATGTCTAAATCCACATAGAACATTTAACAAAAGCAACATCGTTTACAATTAATGTATGGTATAATTTAACGATTCGTTGAACATGTAAAATAACACTGAGCTTTCCTGTAGCTCAGTGGTAAGAGCATTGTGTTAACAACGCAAGGTTGTGGGTTCGATCCCAGGGGATTGCAAATACCTATGTATAAATGTATAGGATAGTGCAATGTAAGTCGCTTTGGATAAATGTATAAATAAGACACAATGGTGGACTGGGTCAGGGTACATACATCTGATTTTTATTAAGTAGCTAAGTAGGCGTTTGTAAAAGAAAAATATATTAAGAAGCGAATTTCAGGATCTGTCACAAAAAAAAAACGTATTAAATCACCTCCACCCCAAGCTCCACCTGTCTCCATCTGTTTAGGAGTGGATGTGCGTCTAACATGACAGCAGCATCACTTGCACGCTCACTGCAGCATGTGTGTATTGGTAATATTAAGTGTTCATACTTGCTTCTGCGCAAGCAGATTTTGTTCTGCCAAGACCAAGTGCACTGACATACAATATCTCTTCAGCGTGCCAAAAGTGATTCTTAGATTTGTCATGTATGAAACAGTATTTTAGAGTCAGCTGCAATAGAAAGACTTTTTAAGTTAACAAAGGCCTGCACGCATGTTCTACAGCGCAGTAGTTTACAGAAAAATGCTGCTGGTGCTTGCTTGCTTTTATTACCCTTGTGGATTGGTCAGGAGTTATAAATCTGTTCCATTACATCTATAATATATAAATATTTGATAGTCCAGGTAAGTTGTAAGTCTGTTGTTTAATAGTTCACATAATCGTTCAGCCTCCCGAGTGTGTTGGAGGTCCACGGTATTGAGTTTTTTAATGGTTTCTAAACAAGGCGGCCTTCGTTGGATTTCCCCCTAGAAAAACGCATCTGTCCTTCATGCTGAGATGTTAAAGGGAAGTGTGTGCATGTGTGTGTGCTTGTAAGTAGGTGTGCGCCTTTGTCAGGGGGAATGTATTGATTTGTGGGAGAGCGAGGCTAACTCGGACGGACGTCCCTTGAGCTCAGAGACAATGAGTAAAGTAACAGATCAATTCGCGCACGCACACACGCTGTGACACAATAATACAGACTGCTCAGACCTTTTAGAAACGAAAAAGTCAACTTAACTTGATTACCCTTCCTGTGCTTTTCTCCGACATGCTGCTTACAAGGGATAAAGTTATATTAAAGAAGGGTTCATTTTACTTGCCCTGTTTACTGTACACTGTAAAAAATGTGCTTCAAAAGGCTATGGCATCGAAGAACCTTTTGGTTCTGTAAAGAACCTTACATCTTACATCTAAAAAACCTTTCTGTTTCAAAAAAGTGCTTCATATTATAAAAAGTAAGAAAGAGGTTATTTAAAGAACCTTTGACTGAATGGTTCATTCTGGAACTAAAAATGGTTCTTCTATGGTATTGATGTGAAGAATCCTTTAATGTAGGGTGTAGGGCTATCACGTTATCAAATTTTCACGTTTTCATGATTACCGTGAGCAAAAGAATCCACATGAGTGATATTCACTCTAGATTTATGAATATATTTTTTATTATATTAAATGTAGGGAGTCTGAGAATTTGTAACCGTGACTCTTAACGCAAAAATGGGTGCTGAATAGTTTACAATACGCATAAAAGTGTATGTGCACATGCATGCACCTGAGTGTTACGTTCCTTGACCGCATGAAATTCCCCTGATGTGTAACAGCTCTGCAGTGAAGGCAAGAGAGCGAGTGAGAGCGGTCGCCGCTCGATCGTTAATATCGATTTGCAATTTGTAAACAGTGGGACCTATTTTAGCAAATGCCAGGCCTGTTTCAGCACAATTGTGTCTGGATTATTTTCACATGGAGCACCAGAGGAGGACATAGTGACTGTTCTCTGAGAAACAGGCAATTTTTTCTTTTCTTCTCTTCCAATAGAAAGCCACTGTGAGCCCTAATGGGGGGCATGTTTGAGTGTTTGGAAACAGGAAAGAGACGGTTGCTAGGTCAGGGATGGTTCTGCTTCATAGATTTATGTTTTGTCTGTTAAAAGTGCAAACATAACCTCGGGTTTCGATCATTTTAAATTGTTTCAGAGAAACTGTGCGGCTGAGGTTATAATGGCAGGACTTCAACATGACCTTTCTGATAATTAAATACTGAAACATGGCTATGTGAAAATGCTTTTCTTACAATAATATTCTTACTATTTTTGATGTGATGTGATGGTAACCAGTGTTGGACCACACATCTGTGGGACATGAGGCAGAGCCCCACCCACAAGGGACATCATACATAAAGTTTATTGTGGCGAAATAGTTTAGCGATAGACTGTGACGTTATTCACGGAAATTCGCTTAAATATTGTTCTCTTTTTGACCATTTTGACCACGGCTACTGCGTTTGTCTTCGTCCACCCTACCGCTACATAGCATTGTTTTTTTTCTGAGCAGAGTAGCATCCCCGTTGTATGTTTTGGCTGGTCTTAAGCTGGTCTTAAGCTGGTCCTAAGCAACTAGCTCCTAGCTCAGGACCAGCTCATGACCAGCTAAGGACCAGCACATAACTATCTTAAGGCCCAATCCCAATTCTACACTGACCAAAATTATGAACGCAACACTTTTGTTTTTGCCCCCATTTTTCATGAGCTGAACTCAAAGATCTAAGACTTTTTCTATTGACACAAAAGGCCTGTTTCTCTCAAATATTGTTCACAAATCTGTCTAAATCTGTGTTAGTGAGCACTTCTCTTTTGCCGAGATAATCCATCCACCTAACAGTTGTGGTAAATCAAGATGCTGACTAGACAGCATGATTATTGAACAGGTGTGCCTTAGGCTGGCCACAATAAAAGGCCACTCCAAAATGTGCAGTTTTATCACACTGCACAATGCCACAGATGTCGCAACTTTTGAGGGAGTGTGCGATTGGCATGCTGACTGCAGGAATGTGGACCAGAGCTGTTGCCCGTGAATTGAATGTTCATTTCTCTACCATAAGCCATCTCCACGGGCATTTCAGAGAATTTGTCGGTACATCCAACCGGCCTAACAACCACAGACCGCGTGTGACCACAACAGCCCAGGACCTCCACATCCAGCGTCTTCACCTCCAAGATCGTCTGAGACCAGCCACCCGGAAAGCTGCTGCAACAATCGGTTTACGTGACCAAAGAATTTCTGCACAAACTGTCAGAAACAGTCCCAGGGAAGCTCATCTGCATGCTCGTCGTCCTCATCCAGACTCGACCTGACTGCAGATCGTCGTCGAAACTGACTTGAGTGGGCAAATGCTCACATTTGATGGCGTCTGGCACTTTGGAGAGGTGTTCTCTTCACGGATGAATCCATTGTGGAAATGGATGAGTCCATTTCACTGTAAAGGGCAGATGGCAGACAGTGTGCATGGCGTCGTGTGGGTGAACGTTTGCTGATGTCAACGTTGTGGATCGAGTGGCCCATGGTGACTGAGGGGTTATGGTATGGGCAGGCGTATGTTATGGGCAACGAACACAGGTGCATTTTTTTGATGGCATTTTGAATGCACAGAGATACCGTGACGAGATCCATTGTTGTGCCATTCATCCACGACTATCACCTCGTGTTGCAGGATGATAATGCACGGCCCCGTGTTGCAAGGATCTGTACACAATGATTGGAAGCTGAAAACATCCCCTACCCCTCCAACCAAAAGAGAATCGAGACCCCCCTTCCCCATTGTAGGTGTAAGGGGTAGAAATGGGGATTGGGCCTAAACCAGCTCAAACCAGCTACCATGCTTCAAAACATACCTTACCAGCATATGTTGTTTTTTTCAACAGGGATGCCGAACACTCTTTTTCGTTTATACAATTCACACCCAGGACGAAATGACTTGTGCCCAAAATTTCTTGCGAAGTTCATTTCTTGCAATTATGGCCGGTTTACTGTACTGACTTTGAAAGAATTTTATATAGACCTCTTCGAATGTAACGTAAACATCGCTGATTCAGCGCTGGCCCCAAGGAACTTCCTGCTTCACTTCCACAAACATTAAAACAAAATACGACCAACAGAATATTTATAACCGATTTAAAATGTCAAACAAATATCCATACGACTTAATAATATTACAATTAATAAATAAATAATGACCCCAGAAGGTGCTTCTGGACCAGATTTTACATCTTGCAAAGTGGTCTATACAAGCTAACGCTTAATCTTCCAAAGTCAGGTGTGAATGTATTCGATGCACTATTTCTTCCTCATCTCCCAGGTCAAAGTATTTAAATGTCAAGGATGTCTAGCACCCCGCACAGATACCGGACGAGAACCAGGCGCTCTTCTCGAGCAACACAACAATACAAACGCGTTTGAGATAAGGAAGCCCGGGGCAGCTAATCAAGTCGCTGCAACTCTTTCGCCCTCTCTGTCTTGTCTCTATGTTTCTTCCTGTCAAGTGTTTATCCATCTTTCTTATCTCATGGCGTCCTATTTCAAGCGCCTCCACCTCTCTTCTCGTTCCCCTGTGGCCCCGTTCGCAGGTGATCAATAAAGTCGCTTGATAGGTTTCCTGTCCTGTCAGGCGTGGGGCTGCCATTACTGTGCTCAGTTACAGACCTGCCAAGTGTATTACACGAGTCACCGGCGGCAGGTCTCGATTACATCAGCCCCGCAGGGGAAGAAGAAAGCGAGAGACAGAGGCGGGAATTCGCCAAACGGCTTTAGCACTTCTGCATGCAGAATTTGGGCATAGGATTCTGCACCAGCAGTCCAGCTAACAATAGCACTACGCTGTTTAAGTTGTTGTCGGTTTGTGCTCAAGCACACGGTTAGCGCTTTGCCATTGCACGTAATACAAGTGACACGTTCAGCAAGCCCAAGATGCAACAAAGACGACGCAAAAAGAAAAGGCAACATGGCCGTGAATGTTAATCCCACCTCTTGTTTTTGTATTCTTTTAGTTGTGCAGTGCTGAGTGGATTTCTGAGCATGCCTCTCATTTAAAAGCTCAGGCGGCACGGCACTCAGCGTAAGTGTGATTAATGATAAGCGCACCACGCGTTGGACTCTTACCGTCCTCCGGCTGACCTGCAATTATTTGTTTTGCAGATGGAAAGTCTAGACACAGCACCATCCAAGTGTTGTATTCTCAATTAACTCGCACCGATCGTGAATAGCCGGCGCGGTCCGCGGGAGGCGAGCGTCCGCATCTCAGACAGAAACGTGATATTCGGGATTTGATTTCGGAATAAGACATGTAGCGAAGCGGTGAATGTTTGTTTTAAGTTAGTGGCAGGTGGGCAAGCAGGCAGGGGGCCTACCTGAGGATAAGGTCAATCTGGCAGCTAAATGAATCACTGCCGTGTGGCTTAGCGTACATTAGGAGGGTGTGATAAATCCCCACAACATTAGCTGGCTGGCCGCCGGCGGAGGGAGGCCCTATTACACTGATGCATAGCTGCGCGGGGGCCATCTCAAGGTCATTAGTGGCACACAAACCGAGGAGGGCGCGTAACCAAGACAAACAACAGACAAAAAGAATGATAAGCAAAGTTATCCATCTTCAGAACAGACAAGAGGACTTGTTAGTAAACCTAAGCGGAGCACTTTGTATGAAAATGCTAACGGGGAGGATGGGTGTTTTGAAAAAAATTGTATTCAATTTACAGTAAAAATCGGTCCAATATGATCAAATACACCCTCAAACAATGACAAAAAGCATCCTTCATCCTCTCTTACTATCTCAATTAAATCTGTGTATAATGTAAAAGTTAATACGAGAAACGACCAACAAATGTCAACACACACAGGTACAGCATAACAAACTTTATAAGCTGCAAGTTGATGTAAACATCAGGACATTCTTAAACGCTTAACATACTCTGGAAAATTGTTTTCTTATAATGATTGTTTATGGGATGATAACGCTGGACGTGAACTTGTTGTATTCATATTCTTGATACAGTAGTATGCTTTAACACATGCCCATCATTCGCAAACAAACTCCTGTTTGAGTTCATGTGGCTCTAATGACTGGATAAATGATGCTAAAAATGTCAATAAATTACACTTTATGTATATTCAAACAGAAAACAATACTTTTATTTGTAATAAAATTTCACTTTATTATTACTGTTTTTTTTTGTTATACTTTACAATAAAGCTGTTGTATTTTGGTTTGTTTACATTAGTTAATGCATGTGCTGACATGAACTATCAATGAACAATACTTCAAGCTGTTAATTTCAGCATTTACTTATATATTTTCAAAATCAAATGTTGTATTAATGCACTATGAACAGACAATTGAGTTGGTATTAACTAACATTAGCAAATTGCCGAAAAGCTTCAGTATATTGCTCGATGCTAGTTAATACATTAGCTAATACATTTACTAATGTGAACAAATACAATCTTCGCTCAAACATCATTTAGTAAATAGTTAAATAGTTTGCTAATAGAAATGTTTTAAATGTGGATAAATTGAAAGTGAAAAAAAATCAGACGGGAGTGATTGCCAGAAATTCACGGTAACCCGAAAATGTGTCATTATTTGATTATGGTAAATGTGTAGTAACCATGGTTTTCGGTGCATCGATTACCTTTGTATTATCACAGTTTTACAATTAATATCATATTCTTTTGTTCATTTTAATAAAACCGTGGTTATTTTCATTAGGGAACGAAATACCAAAACCGTTTTTAAATCTTACAGTGTTGGTGAGAAAAAGTAGTTTGCCACAAGAAAGGGATGTATAATGAATATCGAATCGTTGCGGTTATTGCACAGTTTGTCTGTTGCATTGTTATCCAAATGGGAATCAGCCTGGTGGATTTTGTGGTTTTATAGTATTTGACGGATTGTATACACGATCAAATGTGCAGGTCAAGTACTAATTTACTCTGTTGTATTCCGTTCAAACAGTCTCTACTTAGCACCAATCAATAATAAAGCGTCTTTGAGGGCTTACACCTGCAAGTGGCAGACTATTTTAACACATGTACACACATTTACATTTGTGTACAAATGTCACCACATTTAAAATATTCCACAGAATTCTGCAGATTTGCGCAGATTAAAAAAGTCTGCAGATTCTGTGTGGCCAAACGCATGTGTAAACTGCCTTGTATGATTTTTTGCAGCTGCTCCCAATGCATACAGGTGAATAAAATCAAGCACACAGCCATGGGAACTTCTAAAACAAGCATTTTTAGTAGACTGAGGACATTTTTGTTCAGACAATGCCCTGGTGCCATAAAGAATGTGAGGTCCATAAAGACATGATTTAGTGAGTCTGGTGTGGAAGGACTAGCCTGAATAAAGCCCACACCTGAACCCCAGTGAAAACCTCTGGGATTAATTGGAATTGGTGCTCGGTGATGCTTGTGTCTGAATGGCCCTGCAGCCACATTTAAACTTCTGCGGATGTGAAAAACCTTCCCAGTCGAGTGGAGGCTGGCATGAAACATACACTAGGAAAACCTATTTTTCAAGCTTTCTCATTTTTGTTATTAAACATCCTTAACAACACACATAATTGTGAAACACGAGAGCATAAGATATTGGGTCTTGTTCTGCACAATGGGATCATTTCTCAAACTAACAGTAACTTCCGGTAGGCTTCCGCAAAGAATCAATCACTTTTAATCTCGTTTCTTTAACGTTTTAATCTAGTGTAACACTATGAATATACATTCAAATAATAATATATATCAATGTTAATATGAATACAATATAAAATAAATGGTTGTATTACTAGCCACTAGCCAGAACGATAACCAAACAAGTTAACTTTGGGTCAGGCGTGTGCCTCTGATGAAACCGTCTATATTGTAACCGGTAAATGGGTTTAGTATACAGTAGCTTCATATGGTCCTCATATAACCTTCCTTACCTATGAGAATGAACCTAAAAATAAAATGGAAATTAAGATGCAACACGTGTTGTTCAGTATTTTTCTAAGCTTTGTATTAAACAACCTTGTGCTCTTGTCAATGTGTCTCTATATTCAATTTAAGAAGTTCAGTGTCTGGGTTTCAGATTGATCTTTTTATGAGTCTTCTTTCATCTTCGTCTTTCTCATAAAAGCCTCAGAATAATGTTTCTCCAAGATCTTATTTTTCTTAATAAAGATCAGTTTAGGATAAACAAAGGAATTATACGATTAATCCAGCTAAACACAGGGACAGATTCATTTCCTGCCGGTCCCGTCCTTATCTTTTCACCTCGCTGCAATCTTCTTGCTCTAACAGAACAATTACTAAAAAAGAAAAATTTGATTAATGTAAGTCCCAGAATTTAAGTGTGCTCTCAGACTTTTGAACCCTACTGAATTATTTTAGACAAAATCTTAACATGTTGTCTGTGTGTGAAAAAGGCAATACTGCTCTCCCTCTTTCTCTCTTTAGGTCGTCCTCCTCCCCGTCTCTTTACCTTGCGTTCTCGAGGGTCTGTCTGCTACAGAAAGGGGGCTGGTCCTGGCAGAGACCTCTCTTGGTTCGACCGAGTGCTGAAGTGTGAAGTGAGCCAGAGCTGGAGAAGAGATTACACCCTCTGTGCTGTCTGTTCCACTTCCACCTCCTCATTTGTTATGTCTCAGCCTTGTGCAGCTACAGCCTCTTCCTCACTGCCTCAGACTCCAGCATGGGACAGAACATATGTCTTAGTCAATGACAACTGAACGCCGCTCCGCCTCTCATCATGTAAGACACAGAGAAAGAAACAACACTCATGGCGCAGGAGTATGTCTCAGGTGTTTCTTGTTTAAGACAGCACGTCCTAATTTGAGTTATAAGAGGGTTTTGTATTAGGACACCTACAGTGAAATCTGTATTTATTTTCTTCAGCATTTGTAGGCCTGAAGAGAGAAGCTTTACGAGATGTATTTCTGAATGGACAGTATTGGCCAATCACAATGCCGACAGTCAAGCATTTTGACTGGCAACTTTAAAGTAGCAATGTGGAGATAGCAGCATCCAGGGTTTTTCCTGCATAGAGAGTTTGGAGGCGGCCGCCTCCGGCTCTCAGCAAAATGATGTCGGGTGTCTTCACATAAAACACTTTCTTACCAACTTTCTTTAAAATATCTTCGTTTGTGTTCTGCCGAAGAAAGAAAGTCATACAGGTTTGAAATGATGATTTTTGGGTGAACTATCACTTTAATTGCATTTCATTGTAATTTACAACATTACAGTTTCAGATATGCTTTTAAATCTGTAGATAGTTTTGTTGTATTCTTACCGTTTTCTTGCCGTTTTGAATTAAAATGGTAAGTAAAGGTTTTTAATCAAATGTAAAGCTTATCTGGTATGAACTAATATTTAAGGCCTTGTAACTTGCATGTGACCTGAATGTATGTGAAAAAGGATTTCCTTGTTAAAATCAGTTTTTTAACAATGGTGATTGCAGAGCGAGCAAAACCTAATTGATATTCATGAGCAAAGGCATCACCATGTCAGAACATCCTTACCAGCTTGTCAACTTCACACCAAACAAGCCCCTTCAAAGTGAGGTGTTAAAAATATGTGGAAGCCCGAGAGACAACAACCTGAAAATGACAAATAGCAAATGACAGAGGGCCCTATTTTATCCACTTTTGCTAGTTTAACGACGGGAAAACGGTCGGCGCCCGGGCACATGGTCTAAACGGGTTGCCCCGATTTTCTTAATGAGTAATGGGTGTTTTTTGGGCGTAACGTACAGTAAACCAATCAGAGTCTCATCTCTCATTCTCTTTAAGAGCCAGTTGCGCTCGCGCTATGGCAGATTCGCTATTTACACGGCGGACTTTGCAAGAACAAAGTCTGGACGCTTCTCCAGAGAGGAAAGGCATCTACAGCACAAGCCGGATTTTTATCTTTATGTTTACAATAATCATCTTTTACATTGCACATTGAAAGTGCGTTGTAGACCTGCCCAGAGGCGCATACTAACGCTCTGTTTAAATAACAAAAAAATATTGCGCCATTGACTCAAAATAGCAACGTGCCAACAATTCCTGCAGCTGTAACAGGCTAACTGAATAACTCACCCGATGAGTATTACCCTTATGTAATTGGATATTACGAATATTTTTACATGAATGGGTCACTGTCCCACAGATGAATAAAAAAACGAATTTTCAGGCATATCCGTTCATCTGAGAGTGGACGGGGGATTGGGGAAACTGCTTATTGAATGGTAATAATTGGAGAAGATTATGTGAAGAGGGCAGATATCATTACCGAGCTATAAAGGTTTCAGGGCTTTTGACAGGGTCTAACTGAATACCCTAGAAAGTCTTTATGTACAGGGATCAAAGCATGGACGGGGTGAACGACCTCAATTATAATGTTTCTCTCCAAATGCACAGACATGTGTTTGTGTGTGTGTATGTGTGTATGTGGGTGGTTGTCTAAGGTATTCACTATAGTGTCATTTATTATCCCAGTTCTCCTGCACAATCTCCACACACCACAAACAGCCTCGCGTGGTATTTTTGGAATGATGGGCGGTGCGTGTCAGATATATGCTGCGTATTGAAGATGTGGAATCGGAAAGCATGAGCTTAAAACCTCTCTTATCCAGTTTCTAATTTCGTATTGTGCCAAGCAGAACTAATGAATGATACAATAGCGTGCGTTCCCTTGGCTCGCTGTGACTGGCACACAGTCTATAAATATGGAGGTTCGTCTGCTGTTGCTAATTGAAGTGGTACCTGCTGTCCCTCTGGGGAATAACAGGCCATGTATCCCTAAGAGCTTTGGGCATGATATCAGACAAGTCCCTCTGTTGAAAGTGTCCCAAGAATATCTCTCACATCCGGACTGATCAGAAACATTCGAGAACCACCAGGGATGTAACAAAACCAAAATCTCACTGTACGATAATACATTGGTATTTATCGCAATATTTAAAATGACAAATGATGACTTGGAAATGTGCCATAAGCATCCTCTTATCTTTATCCTCTAACTGTTGCTTAGAGGTATATGAGTTATAGTATGAGATGGGTCAATTGACCTAAAAATCCCTTTTATCAAATAAAATAATTGCACCAGATGGACCTTGACACAGGTAACATCTATAATTTTTTCGAACATTCTCTATGTTAGGTCCGGAAGACATATCGTTTCATTCTATCATGTGACCACGATAATATTGAGACAATTTTGCTATTGCGATAACACGATATCGATAATATTGTTACATCCCTAGAAACAACAAAAAATGTATTTAGCTTCATGTTCATTAAGCACTTAAATGGATAGTCCACGCAAACATGAATTCCAAATCTGTATGAACATAAAAGCACATATTTTAAAGAATGTTGGTAACCAAACAACACTGGACCCCAATGACTTCCATTGTACTGACATAAAACGACTGAGACATTCCTCAAAATATCTTCTTTTGTGTTCTGCAGAAGAAAGAAAGTCATACAAGTTTGAAATGACATGGTGTTGAATAAATAATGAAATCACTTTCATTTTATCACTTTAAACAGTTCAAATGAACAACTTCAATTTGACTCTTCCCCAAACAAGACCAATCGTGCATCATCTGCCAGGGTGAGATATTCAATCAAGCTGTCAGGAAACTGGAACTGCAGTAAAAAAAAACATCACATCCCAAAACCACCATGATGAATTCCTTTCAAACACGAAAACTACCGGTCCGTGGTCTGGCAAAATCAGGTGACCACTCATCATCAACAGAAATCAGTCCCTATTGAGGTCCCTTCACGCACCCTGTTGAGTTCCATAATGCTCCCATGATTACGCTTTTGTCCAGATATTACCTGTCAATAAATGATTCTCCTCTGTCCTCCGACCTGTGGAAAGATGGCCTGTTGTGTTCTCATCACGACTGAGTTTCTCGATGTCCTTCATCCCTGAGGATCAGCTAGTCATGCCGCACCTTCATCCTCCATCACCTAAACAGACAGCACCTCTGCCGGCGACATGCAAATATGGAGGTGGGGGCTTCCAAGTCTCGTACTGTCAAAAATGTTGTGACCCCTCCATCTGTTCAAGGCACTTTTGAATTTGTGTGAGAGGAGAGATCATTTAAAAGTGAGCAGTGCAAGAGGAAATGAGATTTAAAGGAAATTCATTTTGAAAGAGATCATTTACTCACCCTCATGTCGTTCATACGGCAAACATTCATGGATTTTATTTTTAACATTCATGGATTTTATTTTTCTGTTTGAATTGCCCATCCAGATCTGTCCTGGCATTGACAAAGTGACCGTACAACATCAGGGGCACATTCCAATGTTTCTGATAATATACTACTGACCTACTATAGCGTTGTATGTGGAACGGCCTGAAATGAATAAAACCTGTTTATTCAATGAACATTCCTGTTCCCTCATTCCTTGTACTTTTGCTGTAAAATCCCACAGAAATATTAGCACATCGAGATGCTTTGCAGTGGCACCAAATGCCATTGGTTGTCATGTGTTTTTTGTTTTATTTTATCCTTTTCTATTTTTGTTTCATTTATAATATAATATTTTATTTTATAATTTATTTTATTTGGTTTTACTTTATATTGCTTATTATTTTTAATAAGTATATTTTTTGTTAAGAAACCTTATTGTGCCAACATATATTTTTATTATTGTGCCAACTTCATTATTTTATATTTTATACTATTTGATTTAATTGCTTACTATTATTTAATTGTATTTTTTATTTTTTATTATATTTTATTTGTATAATAATTAGTTTTATGTTTTGTGCCAACATATTAACTCTTCCCCAACACAACTAATTTAAAACATTCAGATGAACCTAAACTTAGTGTCTTCCTTTACATTTGCAAGAAACCGTGGAGCAATGAAAACAGGCCAAAAAAAATGGTAGAGGCTGATGTTGAAGATGTGAAAAAAGGGGGAGGGTAGAGTTATGATGGCGTGGCAAGGAGAGCTCGACTTTCCCGGGATGTGATGTATACGTTCAGACAGGCGGTGGAGATTGCCACACTTGTCTAAATTTCAGAGGAAGCTTTTGCTTCTCCCAGCGTGCCAAGGTGCCAACGTAACCTCATCACAGCTCAGCCTCCCCATTGTTGGTTTATGGATGTCTTATACACAGGCAGCCGCAAAGACCTCTGGGAAATTAACTTTTAGATATATCCACAACAAGATCAGTAGAGACGGAACAGGAGTCTCCGGTAACTCGCTTTCTTACCGTAAGTCTCTTTACAGAACGGACATGCTTCTAATATTCAGTCCCAGGTTGTTTCCCTACGATCTCATTAATGCTTTGATTAATTATTAATCCAATGAAGAAAGACGGAGTGAGCCGTATGAATTTTGATGTGGATGTTCTCAACTATCTTTGGCCGATTGTCAGCCGTGAAGAATGTTAAGAATTCAACCTTGTGGACAAGAACATGTTGTACGTCTTGTCATTGTTGTTATGCAGTATGAAGAAGCAAAGTTCGCAGAGGATGTGTTTGGGTGATTTTTCTTTTTGTCTCTTCCTTCTTGTATTCTGGCTCTTCATGTTACATCTTAGTCAAGGTTACTTATGAGGTTTCAAAGAGCTCAGTGCCATCTTTGATTATCTTGTACACTATGACTGAAATACCAACTCCACCAGCCAATTACAAGATGAAATAAATTAGCGTACCACTTTCACATGGCATTATTTCAAGCTTACGTTCATTTAACTGCGTCTGACATCCTTATTAAAGTCAAAAACATGACTTCTAAATATTTCTATATGTATACTCGCATGATCAAAAGCCACCCTTAGATGTTATACTTGTCCTGGCTGGACTTCTAAAAACCTTCTAAAACCATCAGACCAGATTCAGAGTAGGGCTGCACGATAATGTATCGCGATACCACGAAATCCTATTGAAATCGAGCCGGCTGCGATATGCAATGTGTCGATATTTTTTTTCATGCGTAGTTTGTCCGTGAAGTTTATCGTGACAGCCCTGATTCAGAGACCAGCTACCTGACGGCTTGGTAGATGGAAGCTGGTATTTCTAACATCCCGTGTCTGTTCAATTGTGTCTCGGTGCTCATTCTTGTGTTTCTGATCCTACTAAGCGTGTTTCACCTTGACGGGTTCTCTTTGTTCTGAGTTGCACCTGGAATTGTTTAAATGGGTTTCACGACTGATGAAACATCGTCGTCCGATCCCCTGAGGCACCAAGCCGAGAGTGACACAAACACTGATGCGTACCAGGTCACTCGAGCTCTCGTGTGGATTTCAAGCTGATGTTACGATCAGGAGATTCTCTTGAAGGACAAGCGCTACTATTTATTGCGTTATGTTTTCGCTCGGAACAGTGAAAGGGCTTGTGTTAATGGAGCGGCTGAATGGAGAAACAACATCCTAACCTTGAATGAAAGCGTTTGAGAATTGCTTTTGCCTTTAAATGCCACCTTGACGAGAAAGAGAGAGCTACCTATCCGTCCCCACCTCCGTCTCCCATGGCTCATCAGATGGGCTCTGTGCTCTGTCATTAGTGAGGACATGTGTTCAGCCCACTCCTGAGACAGCTGTGTAATTATGGGATGTGTTAATCAGCCGATGGGATTATGAGTGCTTCTCTGAACATGAAGCCTTGTCACAAGTTAGTTATGCTTTATTTTTGAAATGCTCGGTGAGAACATTTACATTTATGCGTTTCACAGGACCTTTGATTCAAAGTGACTCATTCTGCATTTTCGGATATTAGTGTTGGTCACGACCACCTAAATGGAGAGTCAAGACCAGACCAGCATTCCTGAAATTAATCTGAAATATGCTAACCCAAAAAAGTCATGATAAAACATTGAACAAAGTATTTGAATTTTATGTGTAGGAGCTTTCACACACTTGATTTCTATGATTTTTGTCACTTATTGTTCACGTTTTATCATTTAAATCATATATTTACTAAACACAAAATGCCCTGTAAACGGCACTTTTTTAAAATTATTTTTAAATTGTTACTTAACGCAAAATGCCAAACATTTGCATGAAGACCTGTATCTGTAAATGCTAAAATACAGCAAAACTTTATGTTTAAAGTCGTGTCTAAAATACAAGTCACTCAATGTTCACTTCTTGGTAACACTTTACAATAGGGTTGTACTAATTTACATTAAGTAATGCATTTCTGTGTTATAGGATAGCTTTATTTATCAACTCTCAGGACCGAAACTATTTTACAATGGAGGTTTTAAGAGGAAACCCATAAATCAGAGCAAATGAGATATTGCTATTGCCTTTTATTTTTAAGAAAGATATCACAAACATACTTTTGGGACACCGGTTTAATCAACAGTAGATTGTCATGGTCCTGCCCTCTAGTTCAGGTTTTCTTGTCTTGTGTCAGGATCGTGGCAGTAACCACGTGTTTAGTGTGGAGAGAGACATGGCATTGTTTGTTTTGAGACTAAGATTCACCTTAAGTCAACCCCTTAACTACCGGATCATTTATGTTATTTACATTAAATACAAAAGGGTCCGATATCAATGGTGAGAATTGTAAAAAATAGTTATAATAAGTAAAGCTTTGGCATCGTTTCTCGGTTGCCAAGAAGTCATGAACTCAAGTCTTGATACCTAAGCAATAATTTATATGTATACAACTGCGTAAGTTGTGTAGGTTCTAATATAAAGGAGGCATCAGATAGACGCTGTATTTTTGTTCTGGAGATGAGGAGGTTTGGATCATGTAGCAGGGCACTGTCCTGCTCGTGTGCCTGAGTCAGAGGTCCTGCCTGGGCTTGAATGGGTCTCACCGGGCTCCGGGCCAGCCAGTGCTGCTGTCTAATAGAGATTAATGGGAGGCCTGGATGTGTTTGGACGCTGGACTCCTTGAGCATGAAATACAGTCTCACAGGGTTGACTGGAGCGCTGATTTATGCCGTCTAGATCCCAAACGTCAGCGTCTGCGGGGGGTTTTATCTTTGTCCCGTTAGTGTTTTACCTCCTCTCTCACCCCCATAAAACAAACGCACGGCCATCTATACACGCAAACCGCCGTGCACACTGCCTGATATTAGATCTATTAGATATCGAGGTTGGAAGAAGAATACATACTAAAAAGCCTGTCCTTGGCCCAGAGGGGAATGATTCTTCACTTCGTGGTGTTTGTGTGTGTGTGTGTGTGTGTCTGTGTGTGTTTGTGTGTGAGTCCCTGAGCTGCATGTTAGAATAGCAGGTGGCAGGTTTGGTGGGAAATAATATGTTCAATTCAAATGTAATTTCTTTATCCACTTTATCTTGTTTTCTCTTGAAATATATTATGGGAGGTCTCACTTTGTTTACCTGTGAGCTGGAAGTACAATATAACACATAGTGCCACATTGTTATGCATTGGGTGTGTACAAAACTGTTACCATTCATACTTTTTTGTGGTTGCATGGCAAATTGATTTCTGTGCATAATAGGTTCAAGTATATGGAAAGAGCCCCGCAATGTATTTGAACACACTTTACTAGGTGTATTTTGACACATTTAACAAACAAAGTGGACTAATTGTATTTTAATCACAACACTGATTTTTGAATTCCACAATCAACTAGGTATAATCATTGTGATTTTAATAATAGCAAGTACCAAACATAATCACAATAAGGTATATATTTGCAGGAAAACCTTCGAAACCATTCCAAATTTTCATTTAATCAGTATTTCTAGATGTTTTGTGGTCATTCTTAAACCTGAAATCAAAAATGTAAAAGACTGACAGCATAACAAGACACACCAAGTCTGCGATAAAAATCAAGGTTATTACATTAAGAAAATATTTCTGAACCAAAATACATTATTACTGTTGTTTTGCTTAAAAATGAATTTGAACTTGTTTTCTTTGCAATATTTGCTTTTCCAGTTTCATTTAATGCACATAAAGGCAAATAGAAACCATATTTTTATTTTAAATTTGGGAGAAATATTGTCAGTGGATCACAGAATGAAACAAAAATAATAATTTTACCTCAACATAACTATAAATAGAAAAACAGATTTTGAAATGGTCTCTCAGTTTTTTCCAAGGATGTATACTGCACTGTAGCGCGTTTTGAAATGATGGTGTCGCAGATATTCAACGGCGGCAGATTATAGCGTGTTTCAATTAGTTGTATTTATAATCAGAATAATCTTAATTAATTAAAAAATTAATTAAATTTTGAGCAAATTCATCGTGATTTATCAAGCAATAATTAACATTTTCTCAAAAAGAACTCTTTTTAATATATTTTTTTTTTGCCATTTACTTTTAAACAACTAGACACAAGGTGCTTGTGATACTCCATTGCTGCATCCCATTCATACATTGGATCCTTTGAGGGATGAGGATCTTTGAGAGACGTACTGCCTCCGAAGTCTGTTAAAGTCACAGTAAAATGAGACGAAGATTGGAATACAGCGTTCGGAGGATGTAGCCTCTGAATTGGGACGGAGCTAATGCATGCCATCAGTGTCCTTCGAGTTCACACAGGTGCTTTTGCAGTTGTAGTTCATCACATTAACATGTTCCACAAACATATGACAGACAGAAAGCTCCATTTAAGTACATTTTTTACTTGAACAATCGAATGTTCTCATTGTGTTTGCAAAAAAATTATATGACAACTCATTACAAATGCAATTCATTATCAATGTTTCAAGGTTCCCAGTGCTTTAGCTCAGTAAATGTTCGTTTCATACAGAATTGTAGACAAACATATACTTAAGTACTGTATTACCTTGAGGACCACAAATTCTCTCTCTCAATCTCAGTCTGTGACTCTTATAGCCCTTGAGGACGCACACGGACATCTCGCTCCACGCACCCACAGACACCAGACAGAACCTTTACTCTTTTGTGCGCTGCTGGTCCTCCTTTGTTCTGCACATCCTCTATTCTCTCTCCTCTATCTTCCTCTCTATTTCTCTTTTATCTCCGGCTGTCTTTCTAAACTATCACCTCTTTCTGACAGTTTTCATTTTTGTCTTTACGTTGTTCTGTCTTATTTCTCTTCTCTTGACACTATCTCTCTCCTGCCTTCACTCCGCTTTTTTTCCGTTTCTCCATATGCTGCCGCCACAGTAAGAAGCATCCCAGACCTGCATGCCAGCCTGAGGTTTCCATGGCGACGGGCCTGCTGAGGTGGCGGCGAAGGCGCTGTGATGGCCCACACTATTTCTAATTGCAGATTCCCAAGTTGCAGCCGGTGGAAGAAAATCGTATAGACACGGAGAGATGACAGATTGCACGGACTTAAGTAAATGAGTGCTTTAACGTGTACTCTGAATGCATTTGCATCAGCTTTAGGGGTCAGGCTGAGTTTCTTCGAGTCTGTCTACAGTATGTGCAGGTCCATCTGTTCTCAAAGCATCTTTCTGTGTCTCGCGAGTGTTTCCCACACACACCTGCCATGAGACATTGTGGGCTGGTTTTCGTGTTCAACTTAAATTTTAAGTTGTAAAATAAGAGTAAAACTGCACTGAAAGAAAGGTTTTTTGGAATTACTCAATTTAATCAAGTACATCGTTTCCACGCGATTGAATTAACTTTTTTAGTGCTGTCGTTCGATTAAAAAAATCTGATTAATCACACATAACATTCATGTTTTTAAATAAACTTTTACATTCTTATAATTTCACATTTAATCTCCAAATTAATGTAGAAACAACAGGTTTCTTTTTTAACAGCATCATTTTATGAATGAAAGGCAGCATTCTGGCATTAGTACTGCAAAGGATGTCTCCGTTAAATTATTTTTTCTTTATTTTAACAATAATATAGCCATTTAACATTGAAGTACAGTATAACTGAGAGCTATCGTGTCTAACAGGTAGGAAATATACAGAAATTTAATTAAGTTCTCAAACACTTAACAGTCTTTAATGTCAAATTCTAAATTAAATACAGAATTAAAGCTACAAAGCACATTGAATTCCTCTTTTCTTTTGTCCTTTAATTAACATTAATGACAGGAGTCACAGCAGCAAGTTTAAGAGCGCGGCCCCTTTAAGAGCTGCCGGTCTACACGGATCTGATGCCTCTCCCATTTTCACAACTCTTTGCATTCATTTAGGATTTTATTTAACATGTTGAAATCTGTGCTTACAAAAATGCTGGACAAAACAGGCTTTCTGACATAATCTTTAATAAATCTTTTTAAAGCCTTTACATGAATAAGAGCGTGATTATATAATGTAACGCTAGACAAAGGATGACAAAATAAACGGATGCTGCATTAATTGCGTTAAATATTTCCACTCGTTAATCTGTAAAAAATGGATCGCATGCGTTAACGCGTAACGTTGACAGCCCTACTTTTTTTGGATTTCAAGAAATCATCGATGTAGATGATTAAATTAAGTAATTCCAACAAACTTTCTTTCATATTTGTTTTCGAACATTCATTGCGGAATAGTGTTGGATGGGAGTATTTTTTTCATTTCTGTGGCCTTGGTTACATATGAGTTGTCACAGTTGGGCTAGTTATGCTGCCTTCACTTGCTCTCGGAAATTGGATAATTCCCACTTCTGATGTCACGATTCCGAGCCGGTTGTGTTCAGGTGCTTTGTTGTTGGAGAGAATGGAGGATGCCAAAAGCATGCTTGTCTGTGTCTTGCGATAATGTTACATGGTAATAGTTTTCAACCGTAGATCCTACTGTATAGTTAGCTGTATATAGCTTGCTGACTATTCTGGAATATTGGTGAAAAGTATTGCTATTTTCGCAGCGTTTATAAAACATGCAGCTTCAAATGGTTATTCATATATGTAAATATGTGCTCATTTAATGTCAAGGCGATGAAGCTGTTGCGGAAAAACTAATAAATCATATCTGTCACAGCAGAAATCCTTCTCCCATCCGCCATGTTGACTGTGTAAGGCCCGCCCATCTTGGGAACTCGGGTATCAAAATGATTTCCCAGTGGGAAACTGGTGGGCGTTCATGTGCATTTTTTACCTCGGAAACTCACATTTCCCATAATTCCAAGAGCGTGTGAAGGCAGCATAACTAATCAAAACTAAACCATCTAGTTCCATAAAGCGTCTTCATTCATTCTTAACCAGGCATGTAGTGGCCACCAGGAGATTCATGTGTGCCATCCGTGGGCCTTTGGGCATGTTTGTATTGTATTTGCTTTTCATACCAACCATCCAAATATGAGATGTTTGATACAAAATGCTCAAAACATCAAACTTTTTAACTTTTGTAGCAAATACACAAACAAGTGTGTCAGTGAGCATGACTTATATTAGAATGCACAAAATTGCATAGAACAAAAAAAAACGCTCAAAGCAAAGCAAACATTGACAAAAAAAATGTCTCTGTTGTTAACATTAGTTATTCCGCTCATGTGGTATCTAGATCTATCAACTGTATCTATTTCTATCTTTGACATATTTAGAAACGTATGCTTATGGAAGTGGCACTTACAGCATGCTTGTGATGAGACAAGCTCCTATACGCTCTTACATAAAGTGTATCTACTGGTGCTGCCTCCTATAGAGGACATTTGGTCATGTTGTGTTCCTGAATCGTATCTATCATCCTTTTGCAGATTTGCTCAACTCTAATGATTGCTTTGGTGACAAGAGTGGCAAATTATTGTGCACCTGAGGCCGTAACAGAGCCCACGCCGTCCCGACAAACGTCTGGCATCTGGGTTTAATAGAAGGTGAATGGATGTTTGCCTGGTGACGAATCAGACAAAGTCCTATTTGTGAATCCTCACTTATTCAGAGGCGGGTGAATAGCACTATTGAGGACCAAATGAAACCTTGATAAATAAGTTGCCTGCTAAACTTGAATGAAATCAAATAACCGTAACAAGAACAACTGAGCGAGAGAGAGTTGAACTCTTCAGTTAGAGTTCAGTGAGTAATGCTGGGGGGGGGGTATGGGGGTCCCTTGCATTTGGATGTAAGCTGGATTGGTCTCATACCTCATACCGTTGGCGTTGAGGACATTCTCTTCTCATGAAGCATTGAGGTAGACACAAGCCTTCTGATAAAATGAAAGGTATTTTTTGAAATAGTTTACATTTAATTTGTCTTAAATTCAGTCTTCTTTTTATTTAGAAATGAATTATAATCGTCTTAGTTTTGCTAATATACATCTTATGAAAGATTGTATGCACACAATTGCTTGATAATACTACGAATACTGTATAATGGAAATGTTCTATAGACCATTTTGCAGAACATAAACAGCACTGTTTCAGAAGCACTTGCTGTTTTAGCTTTTTTGGTTAATTTATTAATTCGATTCAGTTCTAAATGTTCCTGTTGCACGTTTTCCTTTCGTTTGTGTAGCGTTAAAAACTGAAACGGGAAGTACTTCGGGAATGGTGTTTACGTCTTGCAGTTGGTCTCTTGGCATTTTCTTGAGGTTTCACCCTGAGGTGCTTTTTAAACAGTATAAAAGGAGTTTAGCTTCAATTTATATTATTCTAAAGAGGACAGTTCACCCAAAAATGAAAATGCTGTCATCATTTACTCAACCTCAAGTTGTTCCAAACCTGTATACATTTCTTTGTTTGGTTGAACACAAAGAATGATATTTTTAAGAAGGTTCGTAACTGAGATTTCTGCAGCACCATTTACTACCATTATAATGGTTGTTTGTTTTCGTTAATTCTTCAAAATATAAAAAAAATATACAATAAATCCTTCTACTTTGGTAGTCAATGATGCCCCAGAAAACTTAGTTGCTAACATTCTTCCACATATCTTTCTTTGTGTTCAACCAAACAAAGAAATGTTTACAGGTTTGGAACAACTTGAGTTTTCACAGAATGTTCATTTTAGGGTGAACTATCCCAAGTCATGCATTTCAAACCAATTTTGTAAAGATTTCTTTCGTAATGTAAAAACAATATGTTGCCACAATTACGTTATCCTTGCTCCACAATACTAATATAAACAATTCAGACAAATTCCTTTAGATCTAAAAGTTTTGAAGATCATGTTGTCACAGACGCATGTCCACACCTGATCCAGGGCAATCGCTGAAATCTGTTCCCTCCAGGGGATGGCAGGTTTCACACCTGTTGTCAGGGTAGAGCCGGTGAGGCGTGCAGGACTCTTGGCATGTGTGCCAGCCTGACACAGCTGAAGAGACTTATCCTTACCAAATACGGCATAAGAACCAGACTGATGCCTGTCATATCCCTCCTGCATGTGCTTATATTGAAAGGAGACAGCAGTGGTTTCTAGGGAAGGACAGGTGTTCCAGCACACTAATGTGTCATTCCTGACACATCCCACACAGGTCCGCAGCTCATGGCGGAGAGCCGCCTGACATCCCTCTGTGCCAGCATTTATATGTGTGTGTTTGTAAAAGAGAGAGAGAGAGAGAGAGAGAGAGAGAGAGCGGTAGAATGCTATTACCACCAGTGTTAGACACTAGGTGTATACATGTTAAGGGTTAATGCCATTTGTTGTAAAGGGGTTATTCCCGATTTAATGGGAGGCTGCGGTTTGTAAGTGTCTGACACGGCTTGTAAGTGTCTGCTTGTGTTGATACCTCAAAAACAGGTCCGCTGAACAAGCAAAATGGAGAGAGCAGAGATTTCTCCATGTCACCGCGTTGAGAGGGATTTGTCTTGAGTGTGCGGTGGCGTATTACTGAGTAAATATAAAGGAACGGGTATGCGGTTGATAGCTCTGTGCTGCAATATTGAATAAAAATGGGATATGCTAGATAATGCGATATGCAATACGAAAATGCTTTAAAGGGCCAGTGTATGACATTTAGCGCCATCTGGCGGTGACCTTCCGAATTGCAGCCAACGGCTCACTCCAACCCTCCCTTTTAAAGCACTACGGTGGCTGACACAAGGCAAAGATGTCATCACGTTTCCGCTTCTTTTGCTGAAGGCTATAACGTATTTACGAAACGCAGTTTGTCCGTTTAGAGCTACTGTAGAAACAACATGGTGAATTCCATGTAAGTGGACCCTCGGTGTGTGTGTAGATAGAAATAGCTCATTCTAAGGTAATAGAAAATAACTCTTCATTATGTGAGGTCTTTATACACCTCTGAAGTTATGTATATTACACTGCGTTCCTGTCAATAGATCCTCCAAAAAGCTACACACTGCACCTTTAAGGCCATGAACACATTTGACATCTTTTTTGACAAGAAAGAGTTGACAAACGCGCTTTTTTGGTATAAAAAACGCTGGCAGCGTTTAGTTACAAACATGACTTCGTCGTCAGCGTCTCTGCACGAAGGCAGCCCAAAGAAACAGATAGGCAGCGTAACGGAAGTCTTTTTGAATTACAAACAGGGAGCATCTTTGCAAAAACTAATCACATATTTAAAAACTACGATACTAATTTCTCGATAGAAGAAAAGTTCAAAAGTTGTTGAAAGTGAAAGTTCAACTTACATTTATACAAAACTATGCTCCAACCAGCGTTTCGGCCGCCATTTTATTTTTTCTCGACCAATCCCCTCCCTCGCATGTTGTTATGGAATCTACACACTAATCGCATGTCATTGATTAGCTGTGAAAAGGAGCTTGATGTAGGGCGTTTTTTTTCAGAAAAGTTGAACTTTTGTCAACTTGAAAAGACGCCCTGAGCTGCAGAAAAAGACGCCGGCGCTGGCGTTTAAAAAAGCACTACGGACATTTTTTGAAAACACGGTTTACTCCATAGGATTATAATGTAAAACAGAAGCTAGCAGCTTCGAAAAAGAAGTCGAGTCTGAACAGGGCCTAAGAGTGTAATATCTCTTCTGATACTCTAATGGAGACATCTGTAAGATTTCTGTCACTTTCTCAGTAGAAATATCTGAGACGCAGGAGACTTAAGCCAAAGTGTCATTTGCTCTTCGTTTAATCTCAATGATGTCTAGGAATAATTGAGATATTAAAGGGATCTCTTCTGTGATTTTTCTTTCTTATGGGAGGACAGCGCAACTTTTCTCATTACAGGGAAGCCTTTGCAAAGGCACGTGTACTGATCCCTCATGTTGCTGTTAGACTCTCTCTCTTTCTCTTGGCATTTATGCGGTGAGGTGTGAAACATTAACAGACTGTCAGCCCGTCACTGGAGGTACAGCTATTGAAATCATGCTGAGGGAGGGAGATTGTATTGCATTACAGCGTATGACATTATCAGATGATATTTAGCTTCACGATATTTCTCTTGGGTTTACTTGCGAGTTGTTTGTATTGGTATTTTGATTACCACGCAGCTTTGATAGGCAACAATATTTCATGACAATGTTTTTTTATTTTATTTTTTTAATGCATTTGGCAGACGCTTTTATCCAAAGCGACTTACATTGCATTATCCTATACATTTATACATAGGTATGTGCAATCCCCTGGGATCGATCCAACAAGCATATGAAAGTGCATTTTTTAATTTTTATGAAGCGTACATTTCACCTTTAACTACAGCAACCATGGACTCGAGCTGTTGTCATTCTTACATAGCCTAATGCAATGAATAATGAATCCCTAAACTTTGCGCCATTCGTTTTTCATAGGTGGATTAGAATTTATGTTTTCCTAGCTATTTCTTGTTTTCCCCCCTTCGGTCAGTTCAATAGTGTCGGACACCTGACCTTTGCAGATGGGCATTAAAAGGTTTATGAGTGCTTGTGGCCTTTATCTATCAATAGCACATGGCTGACAGAAGGTGTTGAGACGTGAGGCAAAGTGATCTCCAGAGACCTATGAGAGGAAAATATATTTGTATGGAGCGACGGGCGGCAAAGTGCTAAATCCATACTAGTGCTCATTAATATGGATGTCTGTTTCCTTTCTTCCGTTGAGATGGTATCACTTGTGCGTGTTGACGGTAAACTTTCATTGGATGTGGAATTGGATCATTCTAAGCATTTCATTTGAGGAAAATCTAATTGCCGATTGATACTATTACTATATATTAGCACTTCCTACCAACACACTTTTTGTGAAGTTGACAGTGGACTTGCAATAGACACATTTAGACCAACACACAATACCTGGATAACACTGTCCTGTTACTGGGTCTTCAACCCGTGACCTCTCGCTGATGCTACAGTTCTGGTAATGACACGTGTGAGTGTGTTTCATCCGCTCTTACTGACAGGACTCAGGTTAACACTGCTTTTAAATGCCTCAGGTGACTTGACTCAAAGAGACGGCCATTAACCCTACATCTACACTAACACCTTGAAATGTCAGCCGTGACGCCGAGAAGGGGAGGGTGATGGTTTATAGATCTCCTGAGCGTGGCAGCGGACAGGCTTTTCTCTGATAATGTACTGATTGATATCCATTCTGTCATACATATTTCCACCACCCCGTGAAACCGCTTCATATGAAGGGCTCTTGTTCCTGTCCAGTGTTCTGCTGGAGGATGGATGGGCTTTTAGATGAAGAGGTAGTCAGCCAGCTGGAAGACACGGTAATGGAATTCACGGCCATCTCATTTAGCTCCAGGAGAACTTAATGCGATTTACCCAAATAGAGGATGTTTCTGGATCAACCTCTTTGTGTTGGATCTGAAATACCAGTTTTAGTAAATTAACCCTAATTAGATCCCTAATCTGAAGTTTTTCGTAAAATTTCAATATTTCCCCCGTGTCCCCTTAATGGGCAGAGACAACTATGTTTTTTGTGTACTTTGTTGGTTGATTTCCCTAGAAAGTCTAAACATTGAGGCTCTGTGGTACTTCCAACATTAGAGTTTGTTCGAGCGGCCCTACTTAATAAAATGGGGATGAGGATGGTTCAGGTGGGACAAAATGTTGAGGAATTATTTCATTATAGTCATTATTTTTGTAAATATGTTTGGTTCCATAACATTTTACCTTGAACCTGTTTTGTTTTAATAATTGAATGGTTTTTCTTGATAGTTTGTATATGTTAAAACAAAACACTGAAATGCATGATCAGGCAGTTGTTTTAGAAAACAGATATAAAAATGAATAATTCATAAAATATAATCAAAAAAAGAATAGTAATTAGATTAATAATAATGTGTTAAATTTAATTATTATTTATAACAATTTACCAATAATGATTATGATAATAACAAATATTCTTTTAAATAATGACAAATTGTAAACTAGTTATTCTTAATATTATTATTATTATTAATCATATTATTACATTACATTACATAATAATACTAATAACAATAATAATAATAAAAATTAAAAAACAATCTGTATTCCTGAGTGTAACTCATCCTTAAATCAGAAGGAAATGATTGGTTGGTTCACCCCTAACCCCTAACCCCTGGCCTAATCCTATTCCTAGTCCTAAAACCTCGATAGGGTTGTTGTTCAAACCATCCAACCTAAGAAATAATCCTTGCAGTTTCCTTAAAATCTTATTGGTTTATAAGATTGTTGTCACTTATCAGGCAAGGAAGATTATTGGACCAAGAGGTGGTTTCACAGTTCATGGACAGAACTCAGATGGGGATGTCCTTGTCCTCAACATGGAGAATTTGACATTCTGCCGTCTGAACCCTGAACCTTGACAGCAGTAAAAAATTCTCTGTACCAATGGCTGGGATTTGTAATGCTACTTATTTTTAATGTTCTACTTAATTTTATGTTTGAGCGCATTGGTTTTATGATCACGTACAGTATAGTTGAAGTTTTGTAATCCAGTATCGAAGACAAATTTCCATGCAATGGTAAATAAAATGCATAATAAATTAAATTGGATGATAGGACTGTTGTTCCAGCATGACAGAAGATGAACCAGGAGAATTCCTACTTGAATAAATCATGATTAATCATATCGGATGGCCAAACTTCTGGAAGAAAAGCGAAATTTACAGGAGACAGGAAAAGTAAGATGATCATAATTCAGTGTAGATTTATGATGAAGGGGAAGTCGGTGATGGTGAAGGGACCCAAGGGGATGTTTACAGCAATCTGTATTTACCTCAGAATGCTGTGAGTACATCATTCCTCAGCCTGAGACTGAAACGGACACATGGAAAATCACTGAAGAATCACAGCCGTGCCTTACATCTTATCCACGTAAATAAAACAGATGACAGGCAGAGGAAGCGATTTTAAATATATTCATGATATGATGTGAGCGGTTCTCTCCTTCTGTCTCTGCACTCTGTTAGTTATTTCTCTCTTAGGACAACTGGAGAAGTGTTGGTGGATGGTTGGATGGGTGAGGTACGGAGGAAGGGGGTCTTGTTTATTGTTGGGCTGTCACTGCGCCACTTTATCTGGTGGACACCCCATCTGTAACACATGGATGCACCCCGGCACACACGGACGTACAGGCAGAATATAAAAGTGCGCTGGCCTGATCCATCTGCCTGGCACCAAGGCCCCGAGGCCTTTCTAGAATTTTGCATTATGTGTGTGTGAATGCATAGGAGTTTAAGGACGTTTTTTAGCGCCCGCCACCTCAGAGAGACATAAGTCACGGATGGTTACGCCAACGATACATGCGAGTCACATTAGCCATAAAGCTAAAGTAAACAAATGGAGGTTTATTGTTCATAGCGTTCAGTAATGCCCAATCTGTTTAGGCGTAGAAGCCATTATGTCTGCCAGTCATAACAAAAGCGTCATAATCTCTTCGAAAAGTAACTAGACCGTAAGTGTGCAATACGAATCAGCTTTAACCAACGTTCATGGGTCATTTAACTGTTAGTTGCGGTTTAAATCTCTCTTCGTGCCCCGATCTCGTCGCAGCTGATGCTTCTCTAGCGACATCTATCCACTAAAGCACTAAAGCGTCTTTTAGTGGCCACATCATCCTCATGTTAAAGGATTTCATCAAGCCCATGCTATCTTCATTTGTTACACCATATTTGAAGTAGACAGAGGCGTAGATATATATATACCTAGATGCCTCAATAATGGCTGTTTTATTGGAAAGGGTCATGCAAGTATATGTGTGTATGACTGTTACGTAATGTGTAAAGAAGAATAACTTACACAGTACAACAAGGCATTTGCCGACATCACGTTAAAGGGATAGTTCACCCCAAAAATGAAACATGTGTCATCATTTACTCACCCTCAGATTGTTCCAAACCTGTATACATTTCTTTGTTCTGATAAACACAAAGGAAGATATTTGTAAGAATGTCAGTAACCAAACAGATCTCATCCCCCATCGATTCCCATAGTATTTATTTTCCCGTTTTTGGCAGTAAATGGTGAATGAGATCTGTTTGGCTTCTGACATTCTTACAAATATCTTCCTTTGACCGTATTTTCATTTTTGCGTGAACTATCCCTTTAAGTTACTATATTTCAAAAGCCTGTTATATTGACTTAATACATATAAAAACATATAAACTTAGATCCAAGTTACAGGTGAAAAGCAATGAGCCCGACAACCAGGAGAAGATATCAATATAAGGCGGGCGGCTGTTATTCTGGGTGCTTCCAAAAAGAAATGTGACTAGGGTCAGCACTCTCACAGACATTAAACAATGAAAGACAGACCGCGACCTTCTTACGGATTTACAGGGTGATAATGATACAGCATCATTCAGGAAAAGTGTTTCTGCAGACGGATACAATGAATCACAAATTGTGATGCGTCAGCTGACCCACTTAGTCATCTCAATGCACTGTGCTTGGCACAGACTGATGGAGAACAACATCATCTGATTACACCGCCATGCAGGCGGAATGACACTAAATCGTATTGACATCTGTGCAACAATCTATTGCTCTGTGTTTGTATTGAATCCAAAGAGAGGGCGTACAGTGTAAACACTTCAGCGCCGTGCTTTGAAGATCTCTCGTTCATCATCTTACGATGCAAAATCATTATTTACTAGTTATAGAAAATAGTTATTGACGGAGCCGAGCAGGTTGAAAATGTACGCTTGCAGCATTGAATTTATTGGATGGCTAAGATATTACTCAAAGCAGCCATTTATTTTCTTGCATTCCTTTCAAGGACGCAAAGTTTTGTGCATTTGTGCTCTGTAAACATAAAGTGTTTCATACGTACTGAACCAAGACTGTTTGGGCCATATTTAAAAATGTATAAATCTCTTTTTGTTATTTTTTTGTTATAAAACAATACGTTAAAACCTGTTGTGCAGCCACAGTTGCAAAGACACCATTTGCTTAATACGTCTTGCCGAATAGCATAAAGTTGGTCCTGAGAACCAGAAATAGCTTCATCTGTTGGCAGGTGATATATTATATACATATATAAAATGTCTCGCATTCGAAATCTTTGTCGAGGTGCTCAGTTTTTTTCTGTCAGCATCCACATCAGTCATCTATAAGTTATAAATTCTTGTCTGACAACTTTTCTTAGCGATTCTCATTTTGCCGTAAACAGCCAGGACGCCTGCCACCGACAGTCATTTAAAAAAGATTGTACGGCGCGCTTGTTTTGATTATTTCCGTCTCAGAGTGTTGACAGCTCTCTGACATTGTGCTTCACCATTGAAGAGATTAATGGGCTTTCTAAACAAACGCTTAAACTTCTGTCCACGTCATCTTAAAGAGTCTCAGCCATTTGAGAACTCATTATAAATATTTCTCCATACTTTCGTAAAACTATCTTAAAAAGAACACCAATTCAGTCTTTGAGGTTTTGGGTTTGTTTGAGGAGCTTGATGTCTCATTAAAAACTTTTATTTCATTTAAACATCTTTTTTTATGTATAGGGCGCACAGTAACGGGAGTGCGTCGCTTAATGAAAAATAGATTTGGATATCATAATGCTCATGAAGGGTTTCATTATTAATGAGAGTGTTTGGAGCTTCATAAAAGTGGAATTAAAGACTTTCACATGCGCACGCTACCTTTGAAATGATAGTCGGTTAATTTTTAATTGTCTTGTGACATCTGAGTCTTGTGACTTTTCAGATGCGAAAAGAAAAAGTTGGTGATTTTAATTAAATTAATTTGGTTTGTCAAACTCGGTGTGAACATTTGAAAACATTAGAGCATCACATGATGAAAAATGATCAAACTTTAATGTCTGTACAAGCGGAGAGTTAAGTCAGTGGCTGGCTCTTTCCACAAATATTTTCATTACTTTTCATGTAAAGCGTTTGAAGTGAAAATGTAAGCCATCGTTGTAAGAACTACTGTGTTAGATTTGTTTGAAAATAATATAAATACATTTCAAATAAATCTAATTTATGCATTCTTACAACAAATGAACTTGAAGCATAAAGGTTTAATTCAAAACATTTGCTCATTCAATTCTGTTAACTAGTTACAGTTTTTTAGTAGTTTATGAAGTTGTTATTTAGTTGTTAAGCTATGAAATAATAGATGGCCAAGCAAAGTCCTGAACTGGCTTGCCTTTATGAGTGTCTTATTTTTCACTAGAGCAATTCCAGCGTTATGGATGTGACCTTTTCAGTCAAAACTTATTGAAAATAAAAAATATTAATTCTCAGAGAAAGTATGTAATACCAATATGAACGATCGTGTCATTTAGACGTTAGACCAACACTAAATTTGTCCTGTTAATGAAAAATGGCACCTGAACCGTGTGAACCGAATGAGCTTAAGTGCGCTTTAACATCAGCATTGCGTTCAGTAACCACAGCCTGTTTCCTTCACCGCGGCGCATGAGCATTTCCTCACTGAAATATGACTGTTTTCCAGCGTAAATCATCATCCAGTCAGATTTCTACCACCTGGAGCTGCGTCACATGCCATTTCCTTCTGGCTAATGGTTCATTTCTTAATACCCCAAACTATAGTAATGTGATTCTAATGCGCTTCACACTGACAGCTGAGAGCTTTACTCTGCCGTAAGGACGGGCTGGCTGTTACGTGGGGCTGCAGGTACACATTCTGTGTGAGACGGCAAATTTCACACATTTTCTGCAATGGGATGTTTCATCCATCAAGTGTAAATTGCATGTCTGCCCAGGGAAAAAAAATACTCAAGAGTTGCTCTTTCAAAACTCAAGAGATTTTTTCGTTCGTGGTTATTTCATGTTGTTACTTCAACATTTTTTTAGGAGAAATACAAATAGACAAACGATTCAAAAGAGAAATTGTTGACAAAGAGTGAGAGTAGCGCCACAGTATGAAATAATCCCATCATTTAGGTTTGGAGGAATTCAATGGTTGATTTAAAGGTTTCTTTATATTGACTTTTGTTTGCAGAAATTGAGATAACATGAGACTAAAAGCGACACTTCACCCAAAAAGGAAAAATCTTCATTTACTCACCCTCAAGTTGTTCCAAAACTGTATAAAAATCTTTGTTCGGTTTAACACAATAAAGATATTTGAAAGAATGTGGGAAACTAAACAGTTCTTGGCCAGCTTTGACTTAGATTTCTTCCGTACTATTGAAGTCTATAGTGCCCCAGATCTGTTTGGTTACAAGCATTCTTCCAAATATCTTTCTTTGTGTTCAGCAGAACAACAAAATTAGCTGTTTGGAACAGCTTAAGGGTGGGTAAATGAAGATCGTTTTTTGGTGAACTATCCCTTTAAGCAAAGTCTACATTTCCTCTCTATTTAAAGGCACAGTTTTTGATTTCAGCGGCCACTAGATTTGCAATGAATCGCTCTGTCCAAACACGACGGTGGCCAACACTGTACAAAAAGAGTACGATCCGTACAGATCGAGGATCATCCGAGATCCGCTTCACCACTATACCGCAGGGGATAGTGTTTTGAGACAAATAACCACAACACCGCATCTGTTTTTGTCGGACACATTCTGTATGTAAAAAAATATATGAATATTTACAAGACCACTGCCTTTACAATGAATGGCGAGGAATGCAACGCTCAATGGGGCCGCTCTAGCGAAGGAAGTCCCGCCTTCCAGTTAAACGAGCCAATCGTCAATCAATAAGGACTGACGATTCTCTGGGGCGGGGCTCTCGTGAGGCGCTTGCTAGCCTGTGCGCTGTAGATGAGGCGACCTCGAAAAAGTAGATTTTTAGCATAATTTAAACTTGGGAAACCAAAGTTATGATACAGTCAATATCAGGTTTAGTCATTGATCGGAAAAGTGCCATTTAATTGTGATATTTTTGCCACCGATTTTAGAAATATCTGCCTTCCCCTATTCAAGTAGATAGAGCTTTGGACTTGCTATGACGTAAATAGCTGCCCGGAGGCATTACAAACATGGCCGCCGAGTGGCACGACTTCCGTAACGAACTTTGATGTAAAGTTTGTCAGCAGAAAGCACTCTAGTGCTTATACTATAATCCCTATTATAGTGTTGCCAGTTTTACTCAAGCAAGCATTCAGATTTCCCCCGAAAAATGTAAGAGTGCAGATACTTCATGACTTTATTGCATTTCTTTTTATTTACACGTATTTCTTTTTTGGTTGATGTATGCGGGAATCCGTCATGCAGATCCGCTCGCTTGCGAGGAGTCTTGCAGCCTTGTTTTGAGCTTGTGAGTGCCAGAACCAGAGGTGAAATGAAAGGCCTGCCAAGTCGATTTCAGCCCCGCTCACGGTCACGGTATTTAAAGACACATCTTTTTGCCGTAAGTCATAGCAGACTTCTTTATAATGCCTTTTGCTAAAAATACACAGCGTAGACCTCCAACACAATGACTCACCATCTTGAGTAATCCATTCTGAGGATTCTCTTCATGCATAACACACACTTCATCACAACAGCCGGTGTAATGTGAGAGTCTAAACTCATATTTCAAGTGCCCTGGTCAAGCAGCCTCTCATTTTTTACTATCATATCTTAAAGTAATATTAAATCGATATTAAATGAATTCAAGGAGGTAATGTCAAATGCGTTTATCATGTTGCTTTCCCCGAGGTCCATTTATAATGTTAATAACATTTCTTTGAACCAATTGTTGTTTAGTTTTATATGACTGCTTATCCCCTGAGACCCCCCGCAATGCAACAATTTGTTTTGTGGCTGCTTTACCTTTAATAAATCAATATAAATAGGGTTGGCTATCAAGAACAGGGGGGTAGAACTGTGGAACGGATAAGACAATTATCACATTTTCAGATAGCCCGTGTCGTTTTTCACATCATCTGTGAAGATCCGACCTGAGAGCTGAAAGGACCTTTTTGGTTGAGTCATGAAAACATTAGTCCTGATGGGCCACAAATAGTATTCTCAAGTGTTTATTTTGTTATTTAAAATGGTATTTTATATATTAAAGATACCATTGTCTAATAATGGTTACTTTAGTAACACCGTGGTATGATATTTGATGCCCTGCATACTGTAGGTGAGTTGTGTTCTGATAACACTTCAATGCAATTTTTGGTAACACTTCAGTATAGGGGGCAATTCTCACTTTTAACTAGTTGTTATTAGCATGCCTTTTATTGGCATATTGGCTGTTTATTAGTACTTATAAAGCACATATTCCAGACCATATTCCTTATATAGACCATATTCTACATCCCTTATCCTACCCAATACCTAAACCCAACAACTACCTTACTAACTATCAATAAGCATCAAATTAAGAGTTTATTGGGAGAAAAGTTGTAGTTAATGGTTTGTTAATAGCGATTATTGCCCCCTATACTGAAGTGTGACCCAATATTTTGAATGCAGACTTTCCCTTTACATGATTTTGATATTCTTGCACAGATATATCAAATGATCACCAATAATGGCTTATTTACTGTAAATAAACCAATCAGAAACATATTGCGCTACATGACGGCTCACATCGATTTTCACATCAGTTTTTATTTGATTCTGAGGGAGTATTCTGTAAGTTATTTTCTCACCCATGCCTGCCGCCAGGGGCGGACTGACGGTTGGACATTCTGTCAAAGTCCAGAACGGCCGTCCCGCCTACGGCCGTGACCAGGGGAGGTCTGGCCATCTGTAGTACCAGAACTTTTCCCGGTGGGCCGCTAACGTATAGGGCCGGAATGGACGCTTGGGCTGGACAGATGGACGTATTATAAACGTGAATGCACGCAACTCGAAGGCATTAGCGAGTCGGACAACCCCCCCTCCCCCCGTCGACAGAAATGGTGGAGGGCCGAACAATCCAGGGCTGATTTTCCTTCCCAGTCCGCCCCTGCGTGCCGCACACATCATGAAAATGAAGCAATTTGATCGTCCCCTGGTGGCTTGCTGCAGTATAGGTCATAAACCCCGCGCTCTTAATGTAAATGAACAGATACATGGCAAATAAAAAAAAACAAATGCACTTCAAATACAAAGATGGTTTCTGTCATTTTAATTAATATAATGCCCATGTATGTTCAATTGTTCGCTTTGATTTTAGTTATACAACTTTATAAAAGGGTCATTTGTTTCTTTGTTTACGATTGAGTTATCGGGGAATATGGGTGGGGTCTTGATACTGCAGCCCCACTTTGCACTCACTACTGCGACTCTGGCTTCAAATGATGTCATCGACGCAATATGTCAACGGCCATATCTTGGACATTTTGGCTTGACAGTGGAAGTACTGTAAATAGGAGACATGTCATGGTTTTCTAATGGTCTAAACACTGCTCAAAATATAGCATTTTGTATTAAGCAGTAAATAGGCTAAATGACCATATGGTTAAATGTTTGACATAGAAATATATTTGATTTCAACACATCAAAACTGTGAATCAATAAAAATCCGAATACAATTTTAATAATACCCAACCCAAAGTATACGGTAAATGGTGTTCATTTTAGACGTCATGTTTTGACTGATTAACCCAACAAATTGTACTCAAACCATACTAACAATACGTATACTAAAATTTGTTTTCAATATATGAATCACTTTGTTCGGAAATATATCAAGAGAACAATTTGATTCCTCATCATAAGACCCCTTTAAGAAATAAAAAGAGTCTTGCGTTGCTTGGATTTTGAAGAGATGAGGTTTAACGCTGTCATCTATCACTGATGACAGATTCCTCCCCCAACCCTCTTCAGTTTAAAATACAACATACTGTATGTACATCACATCACTGTGGAACTGTTCTTGATCATGTAAATATGTACATAAAACAATTTGTTGTTTTGCACTCACAGTTCTGATTCACATCAGTTTTACTGTGGGAGATCTCGACAGGAGAGAAGCACATTTTGCCTGAAACATTGTACATATTGTGCTTTCCTCAATCTGTTATGTATTTTGAGAACATTGTGTTCACAACCAATAAACCAGCGGATAAGGAATGTCTAGGACAGGCCATAAATGTGAAAAAACGGCATCTATGTATAATTCAATAGAAGTGAGTTGTGAGAAACATAAGATATCGTCCTCAGGCCTGCTTAATTCACTGCCATCTAACAGATATAATGATCTTTTTAATTGCACCTTAAATACAATTCATTAATCGCAAATATAATATCCCTGAAGAAACCTGCAGGGCATGAGAGGAATCTGAAGTGCTGATATATATTTAGGTCTCCTGTCCTTGAGAGGTATGTCCTACAGCATATTTGTCTGTAACAGTGCAATGCCTCATTATTTATTTCAGCAAACTGAGCACAACAAATAAAAACATAACAAATAAAAAATCTGCAGACAAGTCGTATATTACCTTTGGAGTCATTCTAGTTATATCTTACATCATGTGAAGGTGACAATCAGAATTGCATCTATAACAGAAGCATGAAGGTTTCCTTTTACAGTGTAACAGATACACAGTTCTGAAAAGATAAATAACAATCTGAAAACTAATGAAACAAAGGAGCAAAAGTAGTAAAAGTACATAAAGTTTATGTTCAGACATGCACAATAAATAAGGGCTGAAACCTACGATTAGTTTCATCATCGAATAATCAGACGATTGTTTTTTTATTAGTCGGATAACATGCTTAACCATTTTTGATTTGATCTTTTGCTTATAATAACTAAATAAAACCCCAATAAGGCAATTTATTGTATTCTTTGAAAAGTGAGTTTCACTAGAATTTTGACATTTAAAACCTCAGCTTGTCTAGTTTTTAACAATAACACTTCTTTAAATATCCCAAATATAAGTATCGATTTGTAGCCCATTAGAGATGTGCTGGTGAGGAAATAAACTTATTTTGATCTTCAAAGTTAAACATTTAAATTATTACCTTTCCTTAAACAAAAGGTATTATTAACATTATTTATTATTATCAGAATAAGACGTATCACATGATATACTCGCGTTGTATAACACAAATAAACAAAAGGTCTTTTTCTCACTTAGGCCTACTTTAAAACGAATGCTTAGTTTGTGGTAAAAACACAACAATAAAATAGCCTATGTTAAAATGCTCTGTGCTGCGCATCTGCTCGTGTTATATGAAGAACACGGGCCTGACGTTCAAACTGCACAGCTCCCGTCGTCATGTGGGGAAAAGCTTATATGCGTGATAGTGGGAGACTTAACAGCTTTAACAACCGTCTCAGACTCTCCTGAATGTAATTATAACGCTCATAAACATAGATGTATTTTATAAGCGACAAAGATGCAGGCCTAGAGGTGAACTGATATTGTATTATGAAATGAACTACCTCTCAGGCAACGTCAAATAACTTAAAGAGTTACAGAGATGAAATGATAATCGATATTTATCCACTTGGACATTGTTTTTACTTGTCAATTGACTTGTTTTTCATGTTCTGTTCTGCGCTTTGGGAAGTTTCTTTGCTCCATCCATTAGGTAATTTGACGGTCAAAGAGTGATTGGTTGACATATTAACTTGATTGAATAAAATATATTGTATATTTATTGAACTCGTTTAAAATGCTAGACAAAAGTGAAACTAAAACGTTTTAGATAATGACTTTTTCGTTATATTTATTATAATTCATAACGTTTTATTAAAAAAAAACTTTAAATAATATTTTGGCACAATGGCGCCCCCCCTTGTGCGGCGCCCCTATGCACCGCATATACTGCATGCCCCATTTTTGTGCAACTGCCCACTGTAATAATGTTACTGTACCATAGTGGTCAAAGATCTAGCCAGTTAATAAAACACACTGCTGGTTTAAATACAGTAAGAGATGATTCGTGAGCTATCTGTGGCTCCCTTGAGCAAGACATTTAATCTCAGGTTGCCTGAGGATTCTTCTAACTGTATGTTGTCCCTGTTCTGTACTGTGTATTACAGTATGTAAACGCGTCAACTTTTTCATTTACAATTACTGTAGGTACTCAAAATCAAAACATCTATCAGCTCAAAACAAATGTGGCCGCGCAAATACAGCTCTGCAAAAAAATTAAGGAAACACAAAATTAAAATATAGCTTTTTTTCTTAATAAATTCTAAATGTTATATATATATATATATATGTAATATTATTAATGCAAATATATATTTGCATTAATTTGCAGAAAATGAAAACAGGGCAAACTGGTCAAAATAACAAAAAAAAGATGCTTTTATATCTCGAATACTGAGGACATGTTTAGATTCCTTTTAAAAAAAGAATACTAATGTTTATACATGTTTTTAAAGAAGACTTAAGAGAACTGAATATTGGATGAAATAAGCCTGATTTTTAATCACAGCTTCAGGCGTCTTTGACTCAGTCTATCACATTTCTGAGGTTCTCTTTTATTGGAATTCAACAGACACTAGGACGAAATAAACTCTAAATAAAGGCAAATTTGGAGAGCTGTAAGTGAACCTTCAACTTTAAAAGCTTTTTAAAAATGACAAATCTTTTGTTGACGTGTTTTTGGATGTTGTTAACATTTTGAATGGCATTATAATTATAATAGAAATACAAACACCGCCCATCTATAAACATCATTTTTAAAGACGACTCTAGTGGTTTTTTGATCGATGCCAGAAAAGAATAAAATGGAAACATAAAAGTTTGAGATATTAATTAGTGTAATTAGGTTCACAACAATATACAAGAGAACAAAGCATGTGTAATGGAGCGCACAGAGCCTGAGCGAGACGTAATGAGACGTGCTAAGCAGCAGGTGAAATATGACCAGACCGGATTGTGGGGAGTCACCTCTGTAGCAGCCCGACAGGATTTACTGTACTGTTGAGGAAACGGCGAGCCGTGGCATTACTTCAGCCCTGTCATGATTGAGGGTAATCATGCAGACTGGCGTCCAATCGAAAAAAAATCTAAGAGAGCGAGAAAATAAATTAAAGTGCGCTTTTGCTTGGCTTTTCAAAACCAATAGCTCGGCCTGTTTGATGTGTTTTCTGTGTGAAAAGGTTCAGATAAGGAGGGGAAGGGGAGTGTGGCCTGTGGAAGTGTATTGGGGCGAGAGAGAACGTCATAATAGATTTTCTTTCGCTAGAAAGAAAGAGGAATGGATTTTATTACGGTGAAAACAATTGAGTCTGTAATGGTTTTTGAACGCATTCTCTGTGTTTTCTTCTTATTCTTTGTCTTAAGCGGCTGGCTTCAGTCACAAAAGACTGATGAAGAATATTGAGGGTTTGCTTTGTAAGAGGAATCAGCTCCACATTTTTAAGAGTCCATGTGACGTTTAAAACACTTCAACTTTTACTTAATGGGTGCCACCGTTTTTCGTCTACCAGCATTCTTCAAAGTATCTTCTTTTGTGTTCTGTAGAAGAAAGAAACTCATACAGGTTTAAGATGACGAGAGGGTGACGACAGAATTTTCATTTTGGGGTCAACTATCCCTTTAAAGTTGTTCAAACAAATGCACGTGGATAAAAGAAAAATACTTGAGGAAGAAAGGCAGTCGTCCTGTTGCGTCCATAAACGCGCCTTCTGTTCCGCTCCCTCGTGCTCCATCTTATCTGTTTGACGCCCGAGCGAGTCCTGTGTGAGCAGCCCTCGAGATCTTTCACTTCTCCTGCATCTGGACCTCTCATCTTCTGCTGTGATTTCATCCTACAGTGATCTTTGCATCCGAGGCTATGATGAACTCTATCGACCAGCTCATAAAAAGCACCTCCAAGGCCACGCCTGAAACCCCACAAACGTCCCGTGTGGCTTAAACCACCATATTTCTGCTTAATGTCACCCGCTTCCAGATATCCATGGCGATAACGTACCGATACCGATGCCGATGCGTGAACTCTATTAAATAAGGAGACATTTAGCGATTTTACCATAGGTCATTCTGGTTTGAATCTAAAGAGGCGGCGTTTTTAAAGTAGCATTATCTTGATGGAGATGAGTCTTTGAGTAAACCACTGATGCAGGGAGATTTCATTCCACACTATCAAGCAGGATCTGAAAGAAAATGTCATCTCTCCATGCTGGATGGAAATCACTTTCTAACCGAAACGAGTGGGTGATGGCCATGGGCTGAGAAAACCCAACATTTCAGTGACAATTCTAGGCTGTAATCGAGATTGAACCCTGCATCCTTCTCTCATAAATCGCCGTTAACAGTTTTTCTCCAATCCTGCGAAGATTGATTTTTCCAGATGTTTCCACCATATGTTGGGCCTTCGGTCCTATCGCTGATTGCCAGATGCATCATGGGATGTATTCAGCTCATCGCCAGGATATAAAGATGTAACTCCGATTCACACCACAAAAGTTCGGCTGAAGATCTAGACTCTAGAGTATTTATAGCAGCATTAAAACAACATGAAGTGTCTGATTAAAGCAAATCGTTGGCTGTAGCGTGTCTGATTAAAACAACTAGAAGTTTGTGTTTTATCTACAACCCAGTCTAGGCATGCAGGGCTCAGCTCAGTGGTTATGTAAATTAGTACATCAAAATAAAGCCTTCTGTCTTCTATCAAGCTGTGCTTTTGCTCTGTAAAGTTTCTGTGGTTTTTGATGGTAATCCTTGGCCTCGTCCGAATTCGTCTCCTGCCATACTATATAGTAGGCGAAAATGAGTATGAGTCATGAATAGTATGTCCGAAACCTCAGTTTGCAAAAAACAGTAGGCGAGAAATACCCGGATGGTCTACTACTTCCGCCGAGATTCGTGAGTGTGGATCGGATGGACACTTTGCTATCCCATGATGCCACGGGAGCTGAGCAACGGGACGTTTTCAAAAGTAAGTCAAATAAAAATACCGGAAAACTTTAAGGCGGACGTTCGTTTTTAATGTAAGTGTCAATAAATGAATTTCTCGTGATTCAATTATGTTTTTATCAATACACACGTATGGGTTGTTGTTAATACATCATAGGTCACATGACCATAAAAAAAGACTTTTTAATTACTTTCTCAATAGCTGTTTTTTGCAGCATTAAATATACAGTACATTTTACCATTGTTACTTTTAATTTGTACGTTGCTTGTACAAAAAAATCAACTAACTTCTATATTCGATTTCTTAGGTGCAATGGCACAAGAAATTTGACGAAAATAAAAACATATTTGAGTATTTCCATGGTAATGATACTAAAACTCAATACCCTGCAATAGTGTTATTGAGCCAGTTTTGTGATGAAAGACAATATTTATATTCTGTTGATATAGGAGCTCAGGATGATATAAGGTCATTCCATCAATATCTTCAAATTAATCTTGTTTACTTGAAAAAGCATTGATTCTGTTACGCGATCTGAAGATGAAGAAGAAGAGGAGGAAGATGCTTATCTCCCTTGTCCCTCTGAATTTGTGAATCGTGCGGGCCGAATCTCGAAACACTGCTTGTTTGATACATGATTAAACGCAGCCTTTGAAGAACACACAACTTCAAAGGGTCAACACAAACAGTAGGATTTCAAAGCTCCTCTCAATCATTAATTTCATCTTCATTTCACAAATGAATTTTGATAAGTCTGGCCGTCTACACGCGTATTATCTCTCGTCTAATTGTACAGCGGCGTGATGGATTTACTCTACGGCCTGGAATTTATTCCCGGCAGGGAGACAGAAATTGCATTGGACATCACCTTATTATAGACGTTCACAAATTACCTCAAGTCTTTTTCCTCTATAACATTGACGCGCATTTAAAGTGACACTTTAGCCATTAGATACAGAAGCATGGCGCCATTTGGAAGATAGTGATCGCTGTGAGGCAGTGAGTCACGAGCAAATGAAACCCGGGTGAGAAAAAGAGGCTGCCAGGTTTGTCGACTCTTGCCAGGTTTAGGCATCATGGCCTCATCAAGGTTTATTTGAATAATTATGCTAAAACCCCAGAATACCCCACAGGATGCTCAGGAAAGATTACAGAGATGCTTTTCAAAAATGTATGTGTGGTTATATGAGGTGTCTGTCCTGGGGATCCACGTTTTGTAGTGTTCTTTATTTAACACATGAATCAATCAGCATTGTTAGCAGAAAACAAACTCTTTGAAACTGCTCACTGTGTCTGTTACGCCATTTGGCAAGACTCTGGAAGAAAATACAAAACATTTAGAATTGAATCGAAATGCGATTTTGTGTTAAATAAAATCAAAAGGGACAACACAAGTTGAGGTAAAAACATCACAGAATTAGATGTGCAAGAAATTTCACAGAGAACAGATTTTGTGTGTTGTCCCATATATAACAGACCGTGTTTTTACCCACAATGCACTCTGACTGAATGTATCTGGTGTAGCCTTGCTAACTTACTGTTTTACATGTTCCATTATGAGATAAACTGAAGGACACTGTGAATGCTGTTTAGATATTGTAGACTTAAAAAACTGTAATCTTACATATAGTGTAAAAATTCTGTCATTTTACAGAAGTTTGCTGTTTTTGGGTTGTTCAAGTATTTTGGAAATACTATAAAAAAACATACAATTACATTTTTTACTGGCACCCCAACCTCAGTTTCTTTACAGGATTTTTTACTCTAGGTTTCTTTTCAATTTCATTATTCACTTAATTTTAAATATTCCGTTTTTTCCTTTTTGGGGTTTTGCCAAAAGTTGCTGAATCCCATCTTAATTCCATATTTGTCCGTAAGGTTAATACGTTATTTTTGCATGAACTTTTCTACGCTATATTTGCATGCATAAACCCATCAGCACAACCAGAGGATTATCAGCTTGTCTTCATCCTCACCCATTAACATTTCAAAGAGTCCCATTCAAATCTATTTTAAACCTTAAAAAACAGGTCCTAATGTCTTTGATTGAAATAAGATTCTTTCTGTGTAACTTTGTGGTGTGCTGACCACCCCGCAGAATATAAATACACTTGAGTCCGGCGCATCCTCAAGCAATCTTATTTTTCGGCAAATAGCCTATCTTTTCCTCTCCATTTCGTAGCGGCATATTTCTCCTTTCATCATCCGCTGTTTCTTTTTTGCTCCCCCTCGTCGTCCGCTCTCTTCACCTCTTACTTCAAAAACCTCTCATCCAAATACCAGCATGTCCCTCTTACCCCCTGTTAGCAGTAACCTTGAGAAAAATGGCATGTTTTTTTGTAAGAAAGAAGCCTCAAATAAATAAATATTCTTATAATGTTTAATGAACCCATGGTTCTCAGTCCCCAAGGACTCTGATTTAACTTTAAGTGATGATAAAATGTCATATCTGCTCAGGGTGAAGTGATGGCACTTTTATTAAACATGCTCTCGGTCATGGGCCCCTGAATGCGTTCATGTTCTCTTCGGGGCTTAATGACACGAAACAAAGCATTCGGGTATCGCTCACTCATTAGATATTAGACTAGGGGCTCCCTGACAAAGCGCTCGTGGGCGCACGGTTGCGTAGCATCCGTGTATCTTCCCCTTTCCTCCTGCCATTACCATGGGTCAATCAATACAAAGTGACGGCTGCTCTCAGAGGTAGACGCCCAGAGTTTGGCATGGAGAGCTATTAAAACTCTTGGCCGCTCATCTCGGCGAAGCAGCCCCATGAGCTCTTCCTGTACGAGAAGATGGACAGCATAAAGTGTTGTGTTCTGTCAGGGTTTAATAGCTCTGGGAAGCGCAGTGCTGCATTGAGCGATGTGTGTGTTTGTGTGTGTGGGGCAATATCGGCGTGCTGCAAACATGGTGGAGAGGTGAGGGAGCTCGCCTGACCCGGTTTCATTATTAAGGGTTTAAAGAGACCGATAAACCATTGGTGCACTGCTGTTGTCGGCGTGATGCTCCTCAGCACAACCTTTATGTGTGATCGAATGATTACGCCAGATGTTTTCAATGAGGAGGACAGCTTGAAACGAGATATTTGGCATTATTCATTCATGTCGTTCTTGTTTGAAAACACTATTTTTATTCATGTTTGTTAAAGCAGAATGTGACACAGATCTTGTGAGGTGCAGTTGAAAATATCTGATTCACGGGTTCCACGCAGATGAACGCACGGATGAAGTCGCATTCATCAATCATTCACGAGTTGCCGTTCTGTGACGTTGTCGGGGCGTGTTGATATCCAAAATGATGGAAAGCAAACTGTTGTGAAGTTATTTCAATTATGCGGTATACTAGTTTAATCATTTTACAGCGGCGGAAAAAATGAAGAGAACATTCCAAATGTTCATGTAATCACCATCTCCAGATGTATTGTGGTCATTTCAGTCCAATTTCAACAAAATCAAACCTCAGGAGTGACGTAAAGTCATCCAAAAGCAATTTAAAAGACTGACAGCATGACAAGACACATGACAACTGTGATAAAAATCAAGGTTATCACATAATAATAATTGAAGAACTTTTCCTAAATAACAAATATTACTGTTGTATTGCTTAAAAGTGAATATGAACTTGTTTTCTTTGCAATATTTGAGCTCTGAAAAAAGTCGCTCTTCTATTATTGTGACCTGTTTCTCCAGTTTTCACATTGAAACAATATTTTTATTTGAAATTTGGGAGAAATATTGTTAGTAGTTCACAGAAACAAAAAATATAATTTTACCTAAACACAAACCTATAAATAGTACATTCAGAAAAACAGAAAATGGTCTTAAATAGTCTGGCTTTTTTCTGTGGCTGTATCTGTGATGTATGGATCAGCTTTCGAAAACAAAATATTTGAATATATCAGTGTACACTATTGAAAAAATTGTAAAGGAATACCTGCATAAATTAATTATCATGCGGTCCACTGTAAAATTATTTTTTGTTTCAGTTTCATTTACGTTTACGTTTACGCTACTTCTGTGTTTTTTCTCACTTGTACACGTTACATGATGTCATAACGAATGGCCTACAGATGACACGAGTTTCACAGGTTCACATAAAGGCAGGATCAAACTTTGATCTTGCTTTGGTTACATTATAATAACCGATTACACAGCACATGTTAACGTGTCATGTATGTGCATACAGAAATGAGTTTGGGTTTTCAGCTAATGACCACGATGATCCTTCAGTCTCTTTTAGTGACAGACCAATATATTTACTAATATATTTTACAACATTACTAATGTTGGAAAAGCCATGTGGCAAGTTGGCCGATATGAAGCTGATATAACTTAAGTAAATGAGAGCCGTACAGATTAGTGAAAATAAATGAACAATAATAGTGCATTACGCACTTAAATACATGAAAAAGACATATTATGTTATTTATGAACCATGACAAATAAATGTCTTTAAATAAAAGACACATAAAAAAATGTATCATCAAATTACAGAATGATGGTTGGTCATTTTATTGTTTGTCAGATTCTGGCTTCACATCTGAGTGGCTTTTCTTTGTGAACAAAAACGGAAGTGCTCAAATTTATCGACCGAACCTCAACATATGCCAAAGCTGATCATTAAAAAATCAAATATCGCCCAATGTTATCGTCCACTTGCAACACACCGTTTCGGTCTTTTAATAGTCTCCTCACACAAAACTATCAAAGTTTGACTGTGTCCCAGTTCACTTTTATTTTATTCCAAGTCATGCTGGTTTGGAAAGACACGCGGTGAGTAAATGATGAAAGAACTTTGAACAAACTAGCCCTGTAATGCATTATGTAACATCGTCGCAATATTTTAGTAAAAAATCTCTTTCATTTACACGCTGTTTTTTTCAAGCTTTGAGTTGAATAGATACACTGGCAGGTTGGAACATGATCCCCTTGGTCCCTGTTCTGGGTCTGTTCATTCATGATGCAAGTCGCAGTTTATACAGAAGCGCCACAATGGCCACAGCACACATAATGGCTTCAGGACAGAAGAAAAAATGCTGTAAATATGGATTACTTTCAGATTGTTAGCTGAAAACAAACACACACAAAGCCACACGTCAGCTGTGCTTTTTGTGATTGAGGTGTGCACCTAAAGTAAAGTCTCTTTAAAGTATTTGTCACATCTGCACAACAGATCCCGTGTGCGTAAGCTCTTGCCCAAAGGGCTTCTGGATTCAACCATTTAAAATGAAATTGCGTGGCCTTCTGGGACAAGTTGTTGGAATTGAACCGAGGCCATGTAAAATTCATGTGCACTGCTGCATTGACTAAACAGAGCCGTCATTTTAAACACCGCGTGTCAGTGGGACGGGCAAACGGATTAATTGTCTGTGGAAGAATAAAACAGAGGTAAAGAAAATCAGGTGAAGATAGCAACAGAAAGAGAAGGACGGGTGCTTGGAGAAGCAGGTGGGTTGAATTCAAAAGAGACAAGAGAGGAAGCGATTGATTTTCATCAAAGCGGGAGCGCGGGATACCCTGTGGACAGATGCGGGCTCGAACATCGCCAAAGCAAAACACTAAGCATGTTCATGTTAATATTCTGCATTCTTCTGCGGGCGCGCAGCCAGCCCAATGCGTTATTTGTGCCTCTTTGACATTTTCCAGTCCAAGCGAGCGCGCAAACGCGAGATGTTTTTCTGTGTGTGCGCCAAGTGGCTACATACACCACACAAGCACATGTTTATTTACACCACAACAACTCATTTCAGAACCCAGCTGCTTTCATTCACAACGGCCGTTTGGATCTCGGCGTGATTCCGGCATCAATGTTTCCATTTTTCATCTTCAATGCTCCTCCGCCGACCGATGACTTGTCATACTGTAGCAATCGAAGCCAAACTGCGCGAGTGATTGATGCGTGTTATAAAAAGGATTTATTTATTCGGCTGTTTACTTATTTACAATGCATTACTTTACTCAAAACGTGTGATGATTTTCACAGCTCGTGTTTGTTTCAAGGGCGCCACCCGAACGACGCTCCCGAGCACATTTAATAACACCGTCAAACCCCCGCTAATGCTTTGCGCTGCGAACGCATGTCGCAGGTGCTTGCCGTTCTTCTCACCTGCAACCTTTCCGAGCTTAAAGTCCTGGTGAAATAAAAAATTACGATGCATTTTTTTCATGAAATATTTTGCCTAAATAGTAGCCTAATTCGTTTATCAATGTGTGTCATTCTCTTTTTACAATCATGCCCTCATAATCTTTGCCCTTCAAATCTGAAAAATCCTTTAACTCCTCCCCTTCAGCTGTCAGTCTGCTGACAGGTCCATTTCAAAATGCAACGGCTGTTTTTATACAGCCACGCCCACTATTTTTCTTATTCAAAATACGGAAGGAAAAACGATCGCAACGTTCGGTTCTCGGGGACTTTAACATGCGCGTCCCGTCCAACACGCCTGCTCTTCCCGTGAGAGGAAATATGATCATTTATACTAAAAACAGGCATAGTGAGACTTAGTGATTTATTGCCGGTCTTGTCACCCGTAATTAAACCCCCTGCTGATTAATTGTGTTTTCTGAGGCTGTGGCACAGTGTGAAGACATGGGGGATAGAAGCAAGATACGACACTAACAGAGCTAATATGATCCTTATTTCTCTCGCTCTCGTTCTCACGCTCGCTCTCTCTCTGCTGCTCTTTTGATGTATGCTCTATTTTACTCGGTGCGGTGGGATAGCTCTCCTGTGAGACTGGTGAGAAGTGTGATGTACAATGTAGCATGTTAAAAATACAGGCTAATTTCACAGAAAGTTTAGGGTAACACCTTCCTGTTTACTTTGATGACGTCATCATATGAGTAGGCCTATGTGTTACTATTAACCAAACAAACATGCTCGCTGAAAGGTGCTTTGTGTCATTTTTTGGAGGATCTGTTGACAGAAATGCAATATACAACTATGTCTTCAGAGGTGAAGAGTGGAGACATAATTACATAATGAAGTGTTATGTTTAAAAGAAACAAAAACGTAAAATTTTGCAAGGTTATTGTCCCTGCACTGACAGCTTTTACCATTTTTTCATTGACAACCCTTCCCAAGACACTTCAGGTTGATTCCTTAAAACTAAATCTCACTCAACACATGAACTCCTGCACAGACAGCACAGGCTTTGAAGTTTCTTTTGTGGCTTTTCACACCATGCTTGCCTCTGGATTAACATCTTTGTAAACCTTTGTAAGGTTAACACTGCAGTTTTGAAAAAGAATTAGTACAGCATTTAACCCTGGGATATGAAGCCCTGCTTCTGCACGTCGTACAGTTACACTGACTTTTATAGCACTACTCCCAAATGCAAGTATTCAGTGTGAAGCAATACATTGCTATTGCTACGTCAGGTTGTTTGGCAACAGACAACCCTACAAACACTAAATTCTTACTTGATTATCTCTTCACAGTCAAATCGACAGTGTTAATAAAGGTCAAATTAACACTCACAGTGTATATATAATTGACACTCTCACAGTGTGGAGTCTCACTTTTTTAACACTGGCAATTTTGCTGTGTTGTGGGCTTTATTCTGTCTCAGAATCTTTACAAAACTGTGTTTAGTTGTTGAAAGACACAGTTAAAAGTCGTGAAATCAGAATGAAAAAGAGTATTGGCAAGAATCTTCATAAACAGACAGAATCTGCCTTACAGAAGCTTCTCATGCCGACAGAAGTATAACAGCTAGACATAAGTAAAAAATATAATAACACGGATGCAATATTGCATACAAGAAAGAAATAGATGTTGGTATGAATTAATATGAATTTGATTACACATGAAATAAAGAAAATAAAAAAAGAGATTTCGGGAGGCAATTACTGGAGTGATAAAGGTTATTTTTGTAGAATATTTCAAAAGATTAAAAAGAAACTGAGAGGATTTATTGCGCTGTATTTCCACAGATTGACAAGTCATTATTTACACAAGACAAATAATCCTTACTGTACTTGTCTGTTCAATCGTATTAACCTCATTATTATGCAAATCAGAATGTTAAAGTGTGAACTGTAAAGTGAGGAATCATGAGATCAGACTACCCATACTAACTCAGGGTAAAGTATGAGTGCGGTATCACAATAACCCTGGATTTAGAATGACACGGGTTAGCGATTTGCAAAAAGCCCATCTTTCTAAAGAGACAGTTCACCCCAAAATGAAAAATCTGTCATCATTTACTCACCCACTTGTCATTTCAAACCGTATGAGTTTCTTTCTTCCCCAGATCACAAAGGAAGATATTTTGACGAATGTTGGTAACCAAACATTGCCGGCTCCCATTCACTTCTATTGTATGGACACAAAACCAATGCAAGTGAATGGGTGACGGTTATCAACATTCTTCAAAATATCTTCTTTTTCGTGTTCTGCAGGAGAAAGAAACTCATACGGGTTTGAAATGACAAAATGGTGAGTAAATGATGACAGAATTTTCATTTTTGGGTGAACCATCACCCAACTATAGACTGCTACAAGCCCCGGGTGCCTTATAGTAACCTCAGGCTCTCAGAGAGAGAGAGAGAGAGAGAGATTCTTGGGAAGATCCTGACAGAAAGCACAAGGTAAGAGAAGTTAACCCCAAACTTGAACAAAAAAGAATAAAATACATTACTTAAAGGTGCCTTTGGTGCAGCGTGGAGATTTATGTTCTGCATTACATCTCACATATGCCACTTCTCATTAGGAGCAAACAGCAGCTGGATCTTGGCGGTAAACAGCCTCATCATCATCTAGGTTTAATCCAACGTCTGCATATAAACACCTTTCTCGAAACTCGCAGCGTCTTAGAGCCGTCACGATCGGATGACAGCTAGATTACCGTGAAATATAAAGATTACATGCTATGCTTTTTAAAACAATGGAATTTGCATGTAGGCGGAGGCGTGTTTTCTTCGGCGGCCTGTGAGAATTTGCTCTTGTCAGGCGGTATTAAATAGTCCCTTAAAAATATAAAGTTCTGCCGTCATTTATTCCAGCTTGCGTGCTATGCGAAATTTATTCTCAAAACGATGTGTGTGTTCCTCGGTTGAATGGTAATCATGCATGTTAGAAAAGACGTAAAGGAGTTTTCTTTCTTTTTTTGGGTAAAGCATCCTATCAAACGCATTTGACCGGATGAAGCATTCTCGCCGAGCACAGAGCAGATGCAGACGCTACAGTGACTTGGTACTAAACCCACATTCTGGCTCATTATAAGAGATTAAATGATTCTCCTCCATCTCTCTCTCACTCCTGATGCGGTTCTTTCTATACACCCATCTGATGTAGAGGAGGGGGAGGAGCTTTTAAAAGGAAGCCAATCAGAATTCTTACACGAGGGCCTCATTAACCACCGAATAGCTGCCCGTCTGCACTCTCAATACAGTAATAAACACTGGCACACATACACGCATTGCTGTACGTAAACCCTTGTCATATACTCAATATAATCCCGCCCGTGATTTATGTTCCTGCTTGTTTATATTAAATACATTATAGGCTGTGTGTTTGCGCTCCGCTGGGAGCTCGCAGGCATGAGGATAGATGGGGACGGTGTCCTTTCACAGGTTTAAGGTACATTTAGCTCTAATGAGGTTCAATTTCAGCACGCTGGCCGGTGAAGAGTAACTCCACCAAAGCGGAAGTATGGAGAACAAAAAGCTGCGCTTTGCAAAAAAAGCTGTTTTAATATCCTCCATACAAGACTGCAGTCGTTAAAAATGATTCACTACACACAACCAGTCGTCCACTTGTGTTGGCATTTTCTCAGTTTTGACACTTTTTGTAGTGTTGGCGGAAGCAGGAGTGATGTTATCATGTGAATATCATCACAGAGATCACAGACACGCAGATCGGTACAATGTCCCAGCGCCGTTTTAAAAATAATAGTACACATAAGTATTTTCGGCACGGGTCGCTGTGCTACATTGTAAATACAAATGACAAAAATGTAAGTTAAGGTCTTGTGTATGAAATTTATTTTTCAAAATATCTTCTTTTGTGTTCTGCAGAAGAAAGAAACTCATTTTTGGGTGAACTATCACTTCAAGTCACGAGTTTGACTCTTTTGTTATATAGTTTGTGTAGATTAGCTTTTAGCAGTGTGTACATTCTACAAAGACTTTCATAAGTGATAACTTGTACAAATAAGTTTCTCATTGAAGTTTGCTTGTTGTCACCACCACAGGTTTGTTAAAAAACACAGCATTTTGTGATATGTAAATCAGTTAAAAAGTTATAAATAATGACATTATTATCATGTTTTGTCTACATTCCGTCCTATTACAAAACTGGGTGAACAGCAAACTGTTGCCATGGTTACCTCCTGAGGGGAATGCAGGTTCTGTTCACAATTGTCTACCATGCAGGTGAAAAACACATAATCCATGTTGTTTGGAAACACTATTGATACATAAATTGTGAGACAAAATTGTATCAAAAATACTGCCCCAAATCTTGCTTTGCTTTAGGTAATTGGGTTCTTTGGTACAAAACGCGCTATTACATCTTTGAACCATTATTCCAAAACCCTTTCCCTCTATTATTATGTAGTTACACTGTAAAAAACAGCAATTTTCCAGGAGCTCGGACGCCGTTAAAATACCGTAAAATAAGAGGTTTTCCCATAAAATGACATGGGTTTTTTGGTGCAAATTGTACAGCTTTACCATATTCAAAACATATGTGAAAAAAAAAGTTACATTCTGTAAAATTACAGTTTTTTACACTGTACCTGAAACTATAGGTAAAATATTTCGGACCCACTTAAGAACATCATGTGCAGTGAGGCCATTCAATACAGTAAGACAAGTATAATACATGTTTAGAGCTTCACCTCTGACTCATCAATGAAATATTCATCTTTATGGCAATATCCGGCTCTTTCTCGAGTCAGTGAAATGCTCTCTCTAGGGAGTCCACCTCTTGCTGATGCCTGAATATTTCTGCCTGTGTTCGTCTTCCAGTCGGTCACTCAGAAACAGAATTGATTCATCCCTGTTCCAAACTGCTGATCTTTCCCGCATTATATCAATCCATCACGAGAGGACAGCTGGCGTTTTCAGCGAGATATTAAAGAAGGAAAGTTGAACATCATACGGCACCGGTTTTCCTCAGCTGGCCAAGTATAAATGAACCTAATGTATATTGCTTAGCTTTATGAGCTTTATGAAATGAATCGTTAGAGAGCTACGTATAAATGTGATCACGGCTTCTCTTCTCCCTGCGGTGTATATGACAGTGTCGGTGGCATGGGGCTCTTTGTGATGGGCAAACCGTGTCTATCCATCTCCATCAGACCAGCGATGGCTGCCAGTTTGCACCTCATGCTCCATGCATCTCGCTTACAGTAAACAGGCAGGCGCCATTAAGTTGACAAGATGAGGGGAAGATTAGGCCATTAAAATGCATTCTGAATCGGCCATTTATAAAGCCAGGCAGGGACAGTATTGTCGTTCCGGTTTTCGGATGAACCCCCTGGTGAGTTAATGTATTTGGCTCCGGGGACAAGGTGTGGCCTCCACGAGAATATCGTACTCCCCAACACCACAGATGACGATGAGCTGTCAAGGTACTTGCACAGAGACAGAGCTCATAGGAATACATAATGATATGTGTCCGCCAAGGGTCTTCTACGGCGGGTGGGGAATGCGGCGCCTGAAACAACAGTACAATACCAAAACGCAAATACTCACTTAAGGGTGCGTCTACTGCCACCGACCTTCAGACACTTGTATAGAGGTTTTGTTTTCAGTTTTATTAATATTTTTCATTTGCTTGTATTTTCTATTTTCAGTTTTTGTGTTCATTTTAATTTATTTGTTTGCAATTTTGCTATCTGCTTTTATCTTTTCATTATTTGTTTATTTTTAATGTTGCCATTAAAGAGTAATTTATTCAAAATTGTATTGGTTTTTATTGTTTACTTTTTACGTTTTATTATATATTATTATTTATTTGTTATTTTATTATTCATTCATTGTATTTACATAGTTAGTTAGTTACACTCTTAAAAATAAAGGTGCTTCAAAGGGTTCTTCAATGCCATAGAACAACCTTTTGGTTCCATAAAGAAACTTTAACATCTGAAGGACCTTTCTGTTTCAAAAAAGTTTCTTTGTGGCAAAAAAAGGTTCTTCGGATTATAAAAAAGTAAGAAAGAGATGGTTCTTTAAAGAACCTTTGACTTAATAGTTCTTTGTGGAACCAAAAATGGCTCTTCTTTGACATCGCTGCGAAGAACCTTTTAAGCACCTTTATTTTTAAGACTGTAGTCAGTTTTAATAGTTATTTAATGTTTGATACTTTAGCTTGCGTTGTTATATTTTAGTTTCTGTTTAGGTAAACCACAATTGTTAATGAACAATGCATTAATATAAGAATACATTGAAAACATTGTAGTATCGGTTGCTTGTGTGAGGCACAAAATGGCTTAAACCTGAAAATGTAAATACATCAAAAGGAACAAGAACATGAATTTTCGTTGGAGTAAACAACCCCAGATGCAGAGAGTCGACTTGGCCATCTCATGCCTTCACTGACAGCCCGTCACGGCTTTTCAATCATAGAAATGTATTCAGGGAACCTGTGAATGGGAGATATCAAGAGAATACGGGGCGTAAATATAATGAGAGCGATGTACTTCTGCTCTTTATGGCATGTAATGACAACATTAATATTCTCGTTGTGAGCACACATTATCCATTTTCTGTAAACAGATGCCTCCCTTGATTGGATCTAAAGCATTTGAATTAGCAAGAGGCTGTAAATGGGTTGTACCAGAGTCATTGGAAGTGGCATTGATGTAATGTTGTCAGTTTTATTACGAAAACAAGTCATTCTTCACCGCTGGAATTTTTGAGAGATCATTTGATGAAACAGACTCGTTCATCACAATATTCCTGCATCTTAACTCCAATAAAGAAATACATTGAAGCAAAACATCCTCGAAACAACAAACGTTCAATTTAAAATGTGTTTTATTCAATCATTATTTTGGCATCACAATGTAAATTTAGTTAACAACATCGGTGTGAGAAAGTCCTTTCTGAACCGACATGCTACAGTGGACATAACCGTCCGAAGGACCAGATTCCCAGAGATGCAGAGCTATAGAAAATGAAGAAAATATTGCTTTGAAGACAACAAGGGACAGCGAGATTACAACAGGGGCAGAACAGAGGGACGGATGTCGCAGCAAAGAGAGAAAGAGCAAAGTGTGGTGAGAGATTAGACTGTGGGTATTGTTTCGGCTCCAGAGCCGCAGCGTATCTATAAATCATTCACATCTCCTCCCACCGGCCAGCACGCTGAAATATTGATGGCCCTATTTAGATCACAGTAGCGCTGACCCTCACAGCCGTACCCGGGAGGACCGCGCAACATGCATTCCCGAGCCGCAAACATGGCCTTGCACGTCTCCCTGAGCAAATACCTGCTCTCCTTTATCTCATCCCTCACCTCCGCTCTCTCACCCCGTTCTCGTGTTTTTCCTCTCTAAGGCGCTGGAGATGCTGGTGTTCTTTAAAGTGCTCTGTGATGTTTCGTGTGGTTTAGTCTGGCAGACTCTTTCCATCTCTTCCTCTATCTCTTGCTGCCTGCGATGCATTTATGTCGTCCCTGCCCTTCATTCCGCGTTTGTTTGCTCGCGCCGCACGCTCAGAGGTGCTGTTTTTTCTCTATAAATGGATGACAATTTGTTTGCTTTTGGAGCTGTGACATGTTAGCAAACAGACTGCTGGAATCTTACCCACAATGCCCGCAATTTAGTATGATGGACACCACCGGAAGGGGGCTTTTACAATGCGACTTCCTCTATGTGTAAAGTGTTTTTTCTTTTTGTTTGTTTGTTTGTGTGTGTTTATTCTCTAGGCATGTGCTTGGAATTGAAAGAAAAACACTTACTACTGCGAGCAGTGTAGACCCAGGGGTCATGATTTGGCAAGTAAGCATGGCCCTGTTAGCCCCTGCTGGTAGATGTTGTGTTTACACCATCTGCTTTCTTAAAGAAACAGTTGACTAAAAAAGAAATATTCTCTCATAATTAACTCATCCTCATGCCGTTCCAGATGTTTATGACTTTTTTCAGTTTATTTACATATTTTTTGGTCACATTAAAAAGTCTGTGTTCAGCTAAAGAAAGTATAGTCACATACTTGATCATAGTTATTAATAAAAATATGTATTTATTCATTTATTTGTTTGTTGTTATTGTCATTATTATTATGTAAATGTTTGATGTTTTAAAATATGTATTTAATAATTATATAGTCATTTGTTTTTTTGTATTGTTTGTTTATTTGCTCTAAAACATGTAAGATAAAAAAAAATCTGTTGGGGTTTTTTTCAGTAAAAATGTCAGCTATGGTCGGGAGATAAAAAAAAGCTTTACAACAGCTTTTCAGTTTAAAATGTTTTAATAAAAAATGTTTTACAAAAGTTTACAATATTTAACCATATATTTCATTGGCTGTGTATTTTATTAAAATATATAACTTTTAATACAAAAAAGTAACATGAAATGTAAAAAGTACCACATGGAATTATGAAAAAAGACCATTTACAGGTTTTCACCGTGACTTTTAGGATGAATTCTCTTTTTAGCAAACAAAAACACGATTTTAATATCATTTTCCTGCAACATGTTATCATATACAGTACTATGATAAAGATTTTTACCGTAAAATATATGCTAAATCATACTTTTAATTAAAAAAGCATACATTTTACAATAAAATTTAATGGAACCTCTTGGGTAAATTGTACATTTTTTATGTGCACTAAAAACCAACTAGTAGGATTTAATACATTTTTTGTGTTTATTTGATTCATTTTTGTAAATTGAATTTCAAGTCAATTTACTTAATGTTTGTGGCAAGTTTTTGTCCACCTTTTTTCAGGTAAATTTACTTTAAAAAGCTGGCAAGTTTTTGCACACAGTTTCAAGTACATTTAGCAAATGAACACAAAAAAAAGGGTAAATTCTACTATTAGTTTTTTTCAGTGTATATGTGAAGGTTTTTTTCTAATTTACAATTATAGTGTTTTTTATTGATAAACATTTCTTATTGTTTTTTTATTGTTTGTTGGCACTCTGGAGTGCAGTTTCTCTCACATGCTATATTTTTCCTGCACTCCTGGTGTGCTCCATCGATCAATAATCCCCAATCAATATTTCATATCAGACAAGAAAGGAGCCTTTTCTACCCACAGTTTATAAGATATCGCTTCAAACATGCTCGGCTTATCCACGTGTGTCACTCTTTAGACAGGAGATGAATTACTCATGGATGGGACACTGATAGACGTTTGCCCCTTGACTTCTATGTTCTCTGTCCTCAGAGGCGGCAGGTACATTAGCGTCGAGACGTCCATTAATAGTGCACGCTTGACAGGCTGACCAAATACAGGCTCTTTAGACTCTTTTTGTTTTCCTTACAAAATGCCCAGCTAAAAGGCCTTTCTGGAAAGCGTCAATGCGTCCATTAGGATCGCATTTTAGATATGAAACTAACTTAGAAATGTAATAATAAGCATAAAACCATGAAATGTGTGTAGCATGAATCAGAAAGTAACCACTAATATGGCTTCATCGGCTAAATTCTGGTTTCAGATTTCATCGGAGGGAAGAAAAACAGACCGAATCTAATATTATAATTACAGCCTTTTCCATAAAGTTCAGGGTCGTTACAGTAATTATAGAAACAGTATCTGTCTTGCCGGATTCTCGGGAGACGCCGGTTCAATGTTGTGGCGTCTGTTACAGCAGCTTTCTTCACCTCATAATTTGTCACTCGCGTCATCTCCCAGCACAACATATCAATCCTGTTTACAGGAGACAGAAGTTCTGTTGGGCCAAACAATGTTCCCTTCCATTTCTGGTAATGTCGAGCAAAACTTTTTTATTAAGAAGAGCTTTTGGCAACCTTAAGAGAAACATGTGCACACATGCATTTAACTTTAATAAAATGTATTCAAAATGTTCTCTCTTTCCTGCAACCCTCTTCTAGCTTCGTCTCGAATCTTGCTTGCACAACAAATTTGGCATTGTGTACTGTGAATATTATTGCTTGGGATGTTCCTCATTTGTAAGTCACTGTGTGTTAAAGCATCTGCTTAGTCAGTGAAGGTACATTTACCAACCTGTGCATTGTTCAGTGTGTGATACTTTACATTGAAATGATATCAGATGTATTAACCTGTAATCTCCCTATTGAATTTAAAATGTCTTAAATTCAATTAAATAATGAGAAGGGAATAACATTTAAAGTGATAGTTCACCCAAAAATTCTGTCATGATTTATTCAACCTCATGTCTTTTCAAACCTGTACCAAGTCCTTTCTTCTGCAGAACACAAAAGAAGATAACCGAACAACGGCGGACTTGCATCGGTGTCCATACAGTAGAAGTGAATGGGTGCCGCTGCTGCGGTGAGTAAATGATGTCAGGATTTTCTTTTTTGGGTGAACTATCACTTTAAATTTCTGCAGTAGGTTTTGGTCAAAAATAAAACGTACTTATTTGACTCATCTTCCATCCTCTGAAAGATTGTCAAATCATCCAATAACTCAGATCATCAAGTTTGGAACAGATCACACATCCGCTCAAGCGCATACGGTCATTAAAGCAAAAAGAGGGACATATAGAACACTTGGAAATAATACAATATGACGCGGCTAAAACGAATATTATCGTTTGTTTTAGATGTGATGCAATGTGTACACACGATTTAAGGTTAAAAACGCTGTATTTTACACATACCGTGCATGTTTGTTTCTCCTCTTTGCACCGCCTCTCTGAAACGTGCTGATTTTTTACAAAGCTCATCGCTCTGAAAACCAAGGTGTGCTATGATTGGCCAGTTAACCAGTGTGTAGTGATTGGTCAAATACTGCAAGCGTGTGACGGAAATGTAACCCTCTTACCATATTTGGAACATCAGGTTCTAAAGCAATTGTACTGACAGGTACGCCCACCTTACTTGCGTTTATATTTGGGCGGTCTTAGTCAAATCATACCACTAACAGACGTAGATTTGTGGGGGTGTGGTTACACGAGGCGTTTCAGGCAGATCTGGGTGAGCATTCGCTTTTAGATAGAATGCATCTTTTGTTTCGACTCTTACATTTTAGCAATTTTACGTGTCTAATACATGCACTTATAACACACCAAAGACACAGAAAAACACGTATTCGCGCCCTATGACTCCTTTAATCTTTTGAAGATTGCTCATAGAATCATTGGATAAGCAACTTCACGTTGAAGGCTGCCCTGTCATTATGTAATGATTCGAGAAATCTTTAGATGTTTTCATACATTTTTGAGTCTGTTTTTCAATGGATTTTCTTTGGTCTGCGCAGGGGGTGATATCAAAAGTGCCGGGCAGAAGGGACACTACTGCAGCTTTGAAGGAACACTTCTACCAAACCATGAATTCTTTCTGTAGTTTTATTAGTGTGAAAACACTCAGAGAGGATTTAAGTATCAATTTGATCAGGTTTTAAAACTAAAGCTCTGCATGTCTGTTTTTAATTCGATGTCACATTATATTAAAATAACTATTGCACTTTGAGTTCATGCAAAAATGAAATTACTTTGACCTTTTGTACACTTGCATTTATGAACGTACTTTAGCTTAAAGTATAAAAAAAATGTATAGTACTTTTCATGTTAGATTCTGTAGGACAAAGCTGCAATCCATCACTTTTTTGGTAAAAAATGAACAAAAACCTATTTTCGAGTAAGACCATGAAAACCTGTGTAATATGATTTATAATTTGAGCTGTCCGGTCAGATTTCACCGGACATTAGAAGTGATTTGACTTCATGGTGTAAAGAAAAATATGTAAAGTAATCTGCATTTCTATCCTTCAAACAGAGATGGCGATATAGAGGCAAAAGTTACAGATTGCAGCTTTAACATTACTTACCAAGCATAATTGTGGCGTAATTTATAAAATACTAATGTTCACTATCGTACAGACGTTACATATCGTAATGTACCTCCTTTGTTAGTTCTGCCCGGTGTCCTGACTGTAGCTGTTATTCGCAGACAGCAGTAAAACACGCACGTCCACAACAGCACAGTTCACACATAAACTATCTTGTCGTTTTTACAAGAATCTCTCTTTTTACACCTCTGCTGCTCTGAGCTCAGATGACGGGCACATAAATAAAACATGTGTGATTACTTAAGCTTAACGGCTAATGTGCTTTGAGTTCGCTTGGCTCTCAGGGAACAAGTTTGCATGGTAGCCTATTGTAGCTGAGCAATTCTAACAGCACCTTGTCTGAGAGGAAGGGATCGTCCCTTGAACCTTTTTTCTCATTATGTCGGCTGTTATTGTTTCCGTAAAATGCCGCCGGCCGAAAATATACGGCTAGCGTTTAGCCTCTCCGTGAATGCGGTCTGCTGCTCATCTGTAACTGGAATAATAGGAGACACCTTGTGTGGGTGAGAGACAAGGGCTGAGGCTTCTCTTCGGCTCACTGACACCCCGTAATCACGTTTAGAGCGAGAAATGAAATTTGCCTCTGCGGCGGGAGACACCATAACATCTCCTGTTCAATTACATACGGCAGCTTTTCACTCTCTTCTCGGGAACACATAAGTCATTGTTGTTTTTTTCTTTCGCGCTAGTTGGGTTAAATATAAAGCTCTGATATCGTTCGATGCTGTCAGGGTTATTTTTATATGGCGCTACAGCATCACAGAACAGAATTACTCAAATTATTTCTGTTTAAATATTTTGGTCCAAATCTCCCCGGTCTTCCATTGGTTGGTTAAACAGATAGTGCCACCCTTAAACTAACGTCATTGGTTGAGCCATTGTTTCTTCGTTGCGCCAGTTGGAGACGTACATAGACACCACATTGAACACTTTGGCTCATTGCTGTGATGGTATTCATGAATTGATATTGAAATTTTAATATTGTGCATTCCAAAACAAAAACATTTACTTGTATGTGTTTATAGGGAGGTTTTGCCCTCCCCAATACGGTGGTGATGTATGTCGGTGGCTGGAATGCTTACGCGTTATGGGAAAATTAACCCACAGATGGTTAAGCTATATATGTATTTTTCAAACACGCATAACAGAAAAAAATGACACATGGAAATTGTATGTATAGTACATTATAAATATAGATTTATATGCCTTTCATTTGAACTTGTTGTGAATGTTCTTCAAGGGTGCAAGGTAGTTCAAGTCTATTACAAAGTTTCTTAAGCCGCAATACCAATTAAGCTGTCTTCATGAAATAGCTCATGGTGGCTTATTAAAACATTAAAAGTGACCATTAATCGCATCACTTTAATGAATGTCATCATTGTCATTAACGCTCCAAGTCTGTCATATTGTTCAGCTCATTTAACTTCTCCCTGGTGTGACATCAGCACAACCCTCAACTTCACTTGTCCTTTGGTGTGAATTACATTAGAGCAAAAGCAATTAACTTCGGGTGGAGATGAGCTCTCTGTGTTGCTTTTACAGTTAACAGTTCTGGTTGTGTGACAATAACATCAAAATAGACATTTTTAAAACACTTTTGAAATTCATGAAAACAACACTCCTGTAATTTTACAGAATTCTACTGTTTTATTTGACAGAATTTTCACATTTGTGACACTTGAAATTGAGATTTCTACATCACATGAAATCTAAATAAATAAGCTTTTAAGGTTTGTTGGGAAAGGACAATATTTGGCAGTGATACAACTATTTGAAAATCGGAAATCTGAGGGTGCAAAAAATTCAAAACATTGAGAAAATCGCATTTAAAGTTGACCATCAGAGGTGCTGTAGCGGGCCGTTGCTAAGAAGAAACCGGTTTAATGCTTTCTATTGGCTTACCACTGTAATGACATTGTGGAGACTAGATGAAACAGAAAGCAGAAATTCTCCGCTTTACATAGAAACCAAACTACTGAATAATTCCCAAATACAAAAAAAAACTAGACCTCACAATATTCGACAAGACTAACTTACAACAGGGACTGAACATACAGTACAGGTTTCAGGGTACGTATTCCAACAAGGTATCCGGATAAGACACGACTCACACTTGTGGATGGCACAAAACAATTTAGCACAAGACAGAGAATACAAGGGCAATATATAGGGGACCTAACAGAGGATAATTAATAAGGACCAGGTGTCGGGTATTAAACACTAAAGGAGAGCTAAACGGGATAACAAGGGGGCGGGGCCATAGACGAGAGATGAGAAAGCGCATGGCATGTGTAATACAAACAATGCCATGTCTTTCTCACACTAAACACAAGGGATCTGTCAGGATCCTGCCACTATCAAAATCATGAACAAGGAGGCAGGACCATGACAGAATTGTTTAAACTTTGAAGTTTTGTTTGAGAGATGTTATTTCCATAGCAAACTAAATATTAACTAAAAGAACTTTGTTTTACTGTCTGTAAAATAGCCTATACCTATTATTTTGCCACTTTACATTTCAGTCAGACGCTCTCTTTATGTCTAAACGGGTGATTCATGACCAGAATAATCTGAAAATTGGACAAGACATTATGTCCAAGTCAAAGGTTATGGCCGTGCAAGTCTGATGTTGTAGCTCATCTGGGTTTTGCTATTTGATCATTACTTTTCATGTGTCCTCTTATGGTCAACCTCTTTGCCGTTCTTGTACAAGAGAGATCTCCTTGCCCTGACTTCACAACACACACCGAAGAGTTTTCTTTTCAAAGTCCCCTTCTCTCTTTGTTATAAAATGTGCCCAGGAAAACTACAGACGAGTAAAAAACTTTTCAAAAAGAGCTTTGTGAGAGACTTTTTGTGTCGCCGTGCTGTGTGCTTTAGCGGGGTTCAAGAAAGGCTTGGGTAGGCAGTGGGATCCTGCTCCGTGCTTTCATTTAGCAGGCAATTTGCCAGTGTGGCAGAAAGAAAATGAAACTCTGGCTGTCTTTTCATCACCAGTTGAAAAGGCGCTCAGTTTCCTGCTCTTGTGGATGGTGCTAATTAGCGCACCCTGGAGATTACCCAGAAGGCAACTAAACCCTTGGTGCTCCATCCTTCCACCCCCAACTGCTGGCCAAAGCTAAAAATAAAGGGTCTCGTTCTCCTTGATGAAAGTTAGAGAGGACTGCAATTACAGTAAGGGTGAGGAAACAAGCCTTCCTGCTGCGCCTTCCCATCTCGCACAGAGAACCACTGGAGATGATGCTTCTATACACTCTGCGTTCACAAAACAGTGCAGTAACTTTCACATTAATTTCTTTATGAGACGGACAATAATGGAGAAACTCATGACTCCTACTGGGCAGGCTGCGATTGTACCAGATTAATTTTAACATGGTTAAAGGAGTCATATCTGTAAGAGTCAATACTTCTTTCATCTCTTGAGACAAAAGTGCACAATGTATGATGAAAGCCCGAATCTTAAGTCCGATCTTTGTGCACCACATTTGAACAATTGTTTGCAAAGAGGCTGTCATTGAAGGATAAGGGCGTTAAAAAAACATTTGACGTAAACACCTAAGCAGTGTTGTATAGTACTTAAGTATTTTTACTTCTACTCAAGTACATTTTTCAAGTATCTCTACTTTATGAGTGTTTTTATTTTGGGAAAAAAACTACTACACTACTACATTATAAAGCATCTGTTTTGCTCCACTACATTTCCGTTAATGTAAAAACGCAACGCAATGCTGTTTGAAATTTAAAATACAGGTAAAACAACTGTTAAAAACTTAATACGGTAAATTCCCTCATATTTATACAGGATATAGTTCCCTATTTTTATGGATTTTTTTAACATTGTAAATTTTTTAACACAGTATTTAATTATATTTTTTAAATGTAGTACTTTCCCTTTTTTTTTATAAAACGTACAAATATTCAGGAAAAGAAAGTGCTAGATTTTAATGGACTTTAGTAATAGAATGTAAAAAACAAGATTTATGTAAATGTGAAAAGTATGATAAATGCTGATAAATGAAAGTCATTTTCTTCCAAAATAAAGAGGCACATAAAAGGCAGATATTTGAAAGTAAAAAGTAAAAATGGTACCATCGGGTATATGGTCCCCTAGAGAAAGTGTGTCAGTGTCTTGATTTGCATCTGAAACGATTTTATAAAAACTTATTATTTGCACTTTAATAGTTATTTTAGAGCACCTTACCACACCCTAAACCTAAACCTACCCACTTCCCAACCACATAAACACGCAACCAGGAAATAGAAGTAAGACACAGGTATTGATTGCAAAAACAGTATAAAAGCATTACAAACAGGTCGCGATGGTTTCGAGTCTTCTATCGCCGTACAATATGGTTGTGTGAGCACAGTAAGTTTTAAACGCTGATGCTCGCGCTCCTGGAATGCACCCAGTCGTACGCAGCTATACACTCAAGGTTAGCACGTGACGCAATCGGAGCAGGAAAGCCAATGCTCATCACACCCCAATATCATATAATGTGATGTTGATCGCGTTACTCTTGTTGGAAATTGTGATACCGGATGTCACAGTCTCGTCTGTCTCCATGCCTGTTTTCCTTGGACTACACCTCCCACGATCCTCCACGCTCCATCACCTGTCACACATTTCTCAAAATATCTTCTTTTGTGTACTGTTTTTTACTTTTCGACTTACTTGCTTAATCTTTATTTTAATTAGATTCTGGCTTATTGGATGAGTGCAGGCAGTAAGAAATACAACAAAACAAAAACACCCACACATATGTTTGACTTGACATCAGCAGTCACATAATAAACAGTGCTCTTCATTTAATTGTATTTTGTGACTTAATTAATTTAAGTAAACAAACCATTAAATAGTTCTGCAAATGCAGGGATCAGGTAGCCTAAGTTGGCAATTAAACTACACAAGCATCAACCTTATTAAAACTACACAATCCCATTAGCAAGTGTTGAAGCTCATAAGAATTCTGGGTAATTTGATGTAACGTCGCCTTAGTTCCATCAGTCTGTCCAAAGCCATTCGAAAAACTTGACGTTCCAAAGTCAAATCCATCCCAGCAGGCCCTGAATAATAAATACTGTATAGCACAGGGCTGTTCGGGTGGATTTGTCCGTTCGAAGGGCCTCAAAATCCCGTTACCATCTTGTTGAAATGTTCAGGCACCTCTTCCTCGGCCCTGCTCTCGAATCTCGTCTTCATTCTGCTGTAGGGGTGTTGTCAGTTCTGATTGCCCACATCTCTTCACCTATTGAATCCCTAAACTCCTCTTCCCTCATTAGTTTCCAGAGCTTTCTCTGCCTTCCAAAAGAGCAGCGCGTATTAATTCCCCGTGAACTGCCAGAACCAATCAGAGTCAGCCGAGCGGGTGAGATAATACTTTCACTATCATTTTATCTTGGAGGGTGATGGGAGATTTGGACGAATATAGAAAGGGAAAGGGAGGAAGTGGAGACAGTAAGTGAGACGTGGGCCTCTGTAGTCGGAGTTGTCATTAAGCACACGTTCTGAAGGAATAATTGGGATCCAGGCTTTATGTCAAAAGAATTGGAGATTTTCGCAGATGCTACTATAGAGGGCAAATGCCGGTAAAAGTTGTTTGGAAAAATGGAGCCCAATTATGCTAAAACGTTTCGTACGTGGATCACACGCTTAAGTGTGCGTCAAGAAAATCTCTGAAGCGACGTCGGGGCTTTTGGTTCTTGCCCGGGATGACCCGCTCTTCAATAATCTCTGTCTCCACTGAGACGGGATTGTTTGATGTGTGTGCTTTAAATAGTCTCTCCCCCTCCGTTATTCATTCAAGTTATTTCCTGATTTGGGACACGGACCGTTTATGTCCTGCCTGATCGGACTGGAGACAAGTGTCGCTGTCTGCTAAACAGCTTCACTGTGCATTAAATTTTAAAACCGGCCGCGTTAGATTGCTCTTTTCCGTCGCTGTAATTAGTATTATGGTAATGAACATTGTTTTAAAGTTGGCTTCCAGCTGCTCTTTCTCCATTAAACTGCTTCCTTGCCAGGCAGCTGAGATTGCAGATAGATAGACCGTGTCAGAGAGAGCGAGGATTTGTTTTCCACGCAACATTTTAGTTTACCTAAAGTTCTTTTTATTAAATGAGGAATCACAAGCTGCTTCTGTGGTTGAGAATCAAAAACCGGTTCTTTTTCCAAGCTGGTAATGTCCTCTGTTGTGTAGATTATATAAATGTGAACATGAGCATTATGTAAGTATTAACAGATGTTCATTTTAGGATTTACTAATACATTTTTAAAATCAAATGTTGCAACTGTTAAGGTGCAAATGAAAACTCTGTCATCATTTACTCACCCAGATTGTTCCAAACCTGTATACATGTCGTTGTTTTGTTAAACACAAAGGAAGATATTTGGAAGAATGTCAGTGACCGAGCAGATCTCATCCCTCATTTACTGCCATAGTAGGGAAAATAAATACTATGGGAGTCAATGGGTGGAGTTGTTTGTAATTATGAAGCTATTCTATTTTTATTAGTCTCACTGTGTTGTGAAAAGGTACAGGCATCGGTACAGGAATCGGTATCGGCGGGTTCCAGCAAAAAATATCCATACTCGCACTCGATCTTAAAAAAATTGTATCGGTGCATCCCTAATAACAATGATTAAAAATGCTGAAAACTGTTTTGTTAGTTCATGTTTGTTCATTTTTGTGTAACTAAATAAATACATTTAGTAATGTTAACAAATGCATCCTTATTGTAAAGTGTTACCATATTAACTAATAATATTTATATTAGTATATTTTTTATTTAGTATATTACGATCAATTATCGGGTGAAGGTTTTCCCAAAAATTCCTTATAACTCTTTAAAGTGCAATCCATATCTTTTGCCTCTATATCGCACTCTCTGTTGGAAACTTTTGTTGGAAAAATGACGGCAAGCTGACATTTCTCCATCCATGCGCAACCGCGTTGCGCATTACTGCACATTTACTCATGTTTGTTATTTAAATTGCGCATCAATCGCACTCAAATAGTAACGGCAGACCACAAGGGTCCTAACTCATTTTTAACAAAAAAAGTTTGGATTTCAGCTTAAAAACTCTTGTCCGATGCATTGAGTGTAGACTACTCAATACTCACTGATAGAGAATGTGTAAAGAGAGAGAGAGAGAGAGAGAGAGAGAGAGAGAGAGAGAGAGAAAGCCGACTCGTGTTTTCTGTTGGTCATGTACCTGTCCTAAAGATGATGAGGTTTCCTGATGGACGTTGCAGGGGCCTGAGAAGAGAGATGTATAAAGTACAGTAATATAATTCTTACTCCCTATAACATTACAATGATACATCCTAGTGATACAAAAATAATAAATAAATAAATAATGTGCCGAAAACCAATTTAACGGATGGAGGTTATTAACAATAAAGCATTGTAACTCTGGAGACAGACTCAGACAGATAATAAAAGGGCATGTTGATGGAGCAAAAAAAAGGTGGAGAGCGAGTTACTGAAGTCATTTCTTTTCATCATGGCGGTATCTTCTGAAAAGCAAAGCTGGTAGATTCCATCTGGGTCTTTTGTTTTGTGCTTGTCATTGAACTCTGGGGGGAATTGCTCTGCACTCCAACTTTGATGCACTCCAAGCAAAGAGAAATGAACTATCTGATTTATTGCCGGTGAGACGGCGAGGAGGGCTGGAGACTGGAGGAAACATGATGAAATTTAATTAATGCTCTTATCACGTTTGTTTCACCTGCTGTGTTGGAGCCGGTGTGGCTCTGAGTTGTGAAATTACCTCCCGTGAATCGGAGAACGAACCCTCGCGAATCTGACTGTCACCACGGCGACTTGAAGAGTTCCTCAATTACTGTCATTCAGACCGCCGTAGCCGCGGTCGCGGGTAATACCTGGGTGCTGTGACTTTGTGTCTGCTTGATCAAGGTGAACATTAACGGGAGGAGAAATAAACAACCCCTCCACTCCATGTCAATAAGCTTAGCAATAACAGAACATCTGCGGCAGGGGTTTATGTTTGCCTCTTGCTGAAAAGTATCTGACAACTTGAAATGAAATTACATATCTGCTCGAGCCAATGTTCGTGTTGTTTATATGACAGGAGAACGATTCCAGAGCGCCGCTCAGCCATTCTGCAGTGCATTACTACAATCAGCTCTTACTGACAGAAATGACGCATGTGACTGTGTTCAAAGCGTGTCTTTCTTCAGTGCAAAAACTTCAATGCCAGTTTAATACGCAGGCAAAAATAAGTAATTAGATTTAACTAAAAAACGTAACCACACAGTGCTCAAGCTTTTTTGATGCTTTTAAACCATTTTCGAGTATCCCACACATGAATCAAGATGTGGTAGTAGGATTAGTAAATGCTGGGATTATAATGTTTGCTTACAAAAAGCAAAAACAAAATTTCTTCATTGACAATTTAAATGTAACATGGTATTTTAAAGGGAAGAACTTTACTCTCACTCACATTGTACCAAACCTGTATACATTTCTTTGTTCTGCTGAACACACACAAGATATTTGGAGGAATGTCGGATCTCATTCCCCATTGACTCCCAGAGTATTTAAACTTTCGGATGAAGTATCTCTTTAAGCAACGTTTTTCATATTATATAAAAAAAGTTATAATATGGTTCTTATGTGGTTCGTAAAAGCATGACATAAACATCCATTTTTATTAAATGATGTATTATTATAAAATGTATGTCTGTCTCCTTTTGATGTCACATCACTGGTGGTGAATAACTTTGGTTGGACTGTGCAAGTTGTTGTGGTGGCAACAGTCAATCAGCGTTGTTGGCACGTCAAGTTTATTTATACATTTTGCATTGTTGCAAAGCAGCTCGACAAAAACAATATTAAAATAAACATAAAAACCATATTAATTCATGTAAACATAGGGAAAGAAATAGAAAAAAGGCAAAGTGAGCTGCATAATAAAAGTCCTGCACCTGTACCCATCGGGTGAACCGCTAATATTTGATGTAACAGGTGAAATAATTATTCACATGTCATTTGCGGTTCGGGAATAAAACAGACGTGGGCGAATGTTGGTCCAGTAGCCAAGAAGACTATTTTTAACTAATTATTAATACTATATAATGGACATCGATAAAGAAATGTGTATAACCATAAACTGTTAAAAAATACATAAATAAAGTACAAATGAGCAAATAAGTTTGTCCAACAATAGCAGCATGTTCTGAAACCCTGTTTATTATTATTATTGTATAAGTTATATTGTTGGCCTTTTGCCTTTATTTTGTACAGAGAGACAGGAGACAGTAGGATCGGGAAAAGATCACAAACCGGGACTCCAAATCATGTCGCCAAAAGCAATGTTGCACGACCACAGCTCTGACTTATTATTTATTTTCTCTCTTATCATCTTTTTTTTGTAGAAGTACAGTTGCGAAATGCAGCATTGAACTGCAAATGTGCCGCAGAAAATGAGTGTGTTCTGAATTACAAAAACTCCTAGGAGGCAGATCTGCGGCTACAAAGCTCTGACAAACTCCATCTCGTTCATCAGAGCCTGCCAGAAGAGAAAGAGCGGTTATAGAATATTGATGCTCCTCTGGCATGGGCCGCATACAAACCAAACAGGTTTATGTAATTGTGACCGATACCTCTTCGCCATATGTACCTGGATTAAATTGACATTTCCCCATTTGCTTCTCGCTTCTTTTTTAAGACAAGACAACATGGCAGCAGATGTGCATGTCTAAACATAAATGTCCATTTGGAATAAATCGTGATATTTGTCTTCTGGCGATTCCAATTAGTCGAAGGTTAGACTGGAACGTTCCGGCAGTTTGTCACTGTTAATGATGCTCTTACGGCCACATGCCATACAGACACCGCTAACCTTTAATGTTTTTTCTCACTCTTTTAATTGTCACTTTACCCCCTCTGGTTACCCACGGTGACCTTGGCGGGAGAAATCTGAACTCGAGCGCACCGTGTGCAGACCGGTCTGTAGGAATCAGCTCACCCAGAGGGGAACGCTTTGACCTTTGGAACGGGACATTTTACACCGGGTAGCATTTACATAACTCTCAGATAGCATGGCGCTCGGGAAAAAATTGCTACCTAGTTTGCGTTCTTTACCTGACCTCGAGACTGCTCCTCATTATTTTCTGTGGCTGTAATTCAAGCCGTTAATAGCGTTTAGCGCTCATTTGAATATCTCCTCCGCTTTATGAGCCCTTTCCACTCCCGGGCCCTCTTTCCACTTGATCCCACTTAGAGGCCGGATTCACCGGAGGAAACTTCCTGGAATTCTGCGGAGTGTTGTTTAGCAGATGCTTATGGAAGCTCGAATGAATGTTTTGCCTTTGAACGGTAATTGAAGGTAATTGAAAAGGTTAAAACGCAGCATGTGCGTTCACATTTCAATCATTCACTTTGAAGAGACTTTTAACCCCAAAACCCCCTCATGTCTTTCAAATCAAGTACTCATTTGACAAGCGTCTCAGTGGTTTTGTGTCCATGACAGCATTAAAATTCATACCGGCTTAAGCTGTCTTTCTGCAAGGTAGTTTAGAGGTGAATTTCTTGTCAATCATAACTTGTAAGTACACCTGGTGGGCTCGGCGCCCATCTATTCTTATTAGACGGGCCTAATTCAGACATACGTAACAGCTGCGTAACAAGCACTTTTACAAGACAAGTGTAGCCATCTTTCTTCATTAGCCGTGGCTAACAAGAGAAAACAAACAATAACAGTAAACCGCATGCCCCCCTAGGTGCGTTTGAGTCTTAACATAATAAGACAAGCCAGAGTCAGCCATTGTTAAAGTTTGTCTTTGGCAGTTCTTATGGGGTTCCTTGTGGTGTTGTTTTGGGTCTAGATGGCGGTTCAATCATTATTTTTCAAGAGTTTAGTTGTAGAGTGTGTAGAGTCTCTTAGTTAAAGTCAGCAAGAAGCAAAAGTCTCGGTGGTGATTTCTTGTGACTTGTGACGTATATCTGAGTGGAATTTGGAACATGTGGGCGGGGCTTGATTCGCTGAACGGAAGGCCTAATCATTGGACTGTCAATAAAGACCCACCCTCAGGGCGAGACATATAAGTCACACTGTATCATTCCATTAAAAAAAGATTTTTTGATTTCATGGTAGGTAACTTCAAGACGTGAACTTTGTCTGTACGTTGATCAGAAAGTCTTAGATACAGAAGAAAGGCCATTTCAGAGATATGGGGCTGAACACAAGAAACCAGAAAGAGAAATGATATTTATATGTGAGCTATTTATGTATTATGTCACGAAAACAACACAAATGACAGTTTTGGCAAGACGTTTTTTTGCCCAGTTTCTTGTGTTGGATCTCCAGCAGAGAATTGAAGGTTTTAGCGACAGTAAATGAAGAATCAAAGTATCTAAGCCAGCTCTCTCAGCATGAGTTTAATTGGCATTATTGACCATTTTGAAGCCGTTGGAAAGGGAAATGGGATATTATTGCAGGAATTATGGATTCAACCATATTAAGAAGAGGACTTCAACACAATGTGGTCCTTAAGCAGATCAAGTATAGCAGATATACGCTCTGCTTGTTCATGTTTACCTCAAATAGATGTACACGAGGGGAACATTTAGGAAAAATTACCTAAAGAAACAGCTTGCCCAAAAATAAAAATAAATGGCTTTGTTCTGATGAACACAGAGAAAGATTGTTAGAAGGATGCTTGTAACCAAACAGTTCTTAGACACCATTGACTACCATAGTAAAAATTGCTTTATACATTTCTTTGTTCTGATGAACACAAAAGAAGATATTTTGAAGAATGTAGGACAGCAAACAGTTCTGGGGAACTTTGGACTACCATTGTCATTTTTCCTAATATGGTAGTCAATGGTGGCCAAGAACTCTTTGGTTACAAGCATTCTTCCAAATGTCTTTCTCTGTGGGTTTGGAACAACTCAAGGGTGAGTAAATGATGACAGAATTTAAATTTTATTTAATTTAATAATTTAATTTAATAAATTTAATTTTTTTGTTATTCTTTTATTTTATTTTATCATTTTATTTTTATTTTTATTATTTAATTTAATTTTAATTATTTAATATGATTATTTTATTTTATATTATTTTTTTATTTTTTTATTTTTTATTTTATTATTACATTTTTAGATTTTATTTTATTTTATTTTATTATTATTTTAGATTTAGCTTTCCTGTAGCTCAGTGGTAAGAGCGTTGCGTTAACAAAGCAAGGTTGTGGGTTGGATCCCAGGGGATTGCAAATACCTATGTATAAATGTATAGGATAAAGCAATGTCGCTTTGGATAAAAGCGTCTGCCAAATGTAAATGTAATTATTTTTAATTTATATATTATAATTTATATATTATATAATATATTTATGATTTTATATTTTATATTTTTGTGTAGGTAAGGCAATAGTCACTGAAACACTCATTAGTAGACTTTGGACACATTTGGGAAGGAGCATTCCCAAGTACAGAAGGTGGCCAGGAGGCGCTGTGTTGGAACTGCAAATGCTTGTTTTCCCTCAGTTAACAACAACTTTAGACAGGATAACATGAGTCAATGGGCTCTGGCTTATAAAGATACAGCTGTTTTACACAATCCTAACACTTTTTCCCCTGTTCATTTCCCTATTCGGGTAAGACACTCTTGGCAACCACAGAGCTGTCACACACTATATGGCAGTATTCATTTAATTAGACCCACCAGTGGGCACAATTAAGTCTTTTTCTGCACACATACCAGGAGTTTTCTCTCCTCAATTCATTCTGTCCTACAGGCACAATCTGTAGAACTTTACTTTTTGATTGACATCAAATTCTTCATTGTTTCAGTTTGTTTATGAATACGGATGAAAGTTTTCTGATTAATATAAAGTGGGGTCCGAAAGGCTGAGACCACCAAGGAAAATGTTTGTATTTTGCACATTTTCGATCCTAAATATTTATTTGTATGTGATGAATCACAGCTGACACCATGATCACTAGAAATGGACAAAAATCCGATAGCAGCGGATTAAACCCTACTGTAACCGTTCCACAAATCAAACATCAGAATGGGAAGTTTTTTGTAGTAAAGAGCAAGAGATGAGAAAAGGTCTCACCAACAACAGCACTGAAGCCATCCCTCTGTATGGCAGGCCGAACGTACAGAAAACCAATAAAGTCCATAATTTTGTGCTGATTGTGTTCTGAGACGGCAGTAATGAAGGCCTCTGCTGCAGCAACAGTAGCGGGCTGTGTGAGAAGACAGAAGGAGCAGAAAGAGATTAAATTCTGTGGGGAGTATTTTGTCTGGGAGATTGGTTCTTATCACCCGGCTCTGCTCCGGCGTTCCAGGGAAAGAATGTGGGAAAAAGAGGGAATGGAGGAGATGAGAAGAGAAGAAAGGAGGTATTAAGGGTGGATGTTTAAGGATGTTATTAATCCATTTATCCGTGTTTGACATTCGTCGATGTATCTCTTCAGATCGCTTTATGCTGGACGTGCTTCGCTATTAATAAATTCTGTCCGACTCTTGCTGTCATCTTGCTTAATGTTCCCTGTGAGCCTGTGCATGAAGGTCTCGTGTTTTTCTAACCGTGTGGCGCCTTTTGTCTGCATAATCTTTAGTAGCGTAAGTCGATGTGAATGGTTATTTTTATAAATCCTTAATTAATGGGGTTTCTGTCTCCTGTCTCTATGCAGCTTATCATGGGTGAAAATATTGCACGGACACTAATTGGATAGGATATTAAATGCCTGAAGCAATCAAAACAAGAAGAGTTAAAAACTAAAATTAAAACAAATTACAAGACAGATTATACTCAAATTGAACTCATATCTGGTTTATAGGTGAATCATTGTAATAATGAGCATTTCTTAATATTAAAGTGATTCTCCGAGCGAAAAGGAAAATTCGGTGATAATATTTTCTCCGTCTTGTCATTTCAAGCCTGTACTTTCTTTTACAAAACACAAAAGAAGTTATTTTAAAGAATGTTGTTAACCGGCACCCATTCACTTGCATTGGTTTTGTGTACATACAATAGAAGGGAGGCAAGTGCTGTTCGGTTCCCAACATTCTTCAAAATATCTTCTTTTGTGTTCTGCAGAAGAAAGAAAGTCACACAGGTTTGAAATAACAATAGGGTGTTTTCATTTTTGGGTGAACCATCGCTTTAATATATGCTTAATGATTTGCAGTACATCCATTTCTCTTCGGTGTTTAACGGGCTTTGCGCAAGACTGGAAAAGCGTAAATAAAACATTCCCAAAACACTTTGATCTGTGCGTAATGCCTTAATGAAAATGTCTTGTTGTCGAGCGAGTTGTGCAAAGTGATTCCGTTCGGAGAAGGATATGTTTAATGCATAAAATAATGCATACAATTCATCTTTCACAATGGCATAAAAAGAACCGTTTAATAAAAAATAACATTGCCCATGATGGCGGCCAGCACGAACAGATTTGAGAAGGAAGCCGTTCGGCACATCTCGCAGGCTTTTCAGATTGATCGCTCTCACCTTTCCAATCGACTGGTGCGTGTCGAGCGGTGGAGGGAATGTTTGAAACAGATGAAATCAGAAAGCAATCAGTGTACTGTCACCACTTTGCCGGGCAGGCTGGCGAGCCGATCGCCTACAGAACTAATCCTGCATCCCGCACGAAACACAAAAAGTGGACCGGCTCTAATTGAAATCCGTCAGGCCATCAGGAAAATGCATTGCTGATGCACGCGCCACATTTTACGGCCAGTATAATACATTGTGTTTTGAAATATATCGGCTTGACTTTCTTGCATGTAATGGGGGAATGCCATAGAAAACCAACATGACCGTGTCGTGTTTGAAACGAACCAGCGCAATAAAGCCGAGTCGAATCTGAAACGGGATTAAACATCGTCATGTGGCTGCTTTGCATTTTTCATGATGATTACATGCTTATTACATTTATGTTCTCCGTCTGTCTTAATAAAGGCAAATCAATATCTTAAATCGCGGATGCGATTGCAATACCTGACTATTGAGCTTTTGGTTCTTGTTGTGTGCCACAAGGGAAATATCTTCAGTCCTGTGCTTCTGGAAGTCCTTGTGAAGTCTCTTCAGTGTTTAAAGGAGCTAATAACATTGCTCAGTTTTGTCTTTCATTATTAATGTAGCCTGGTACTCTGGGACACAAACTCTCTAATCTTTATGATGGCAAGTATCAAGGCCTTCTCTCCTCGCATTAATAAATATGATAGCAAGGTGGTCATAAAAGTACGCCGTGCCTTATATATTTGTGTGTACAGCGTCCCTGCAGGCAGAAACTTGATCTGAACAGCAGGTTAGATTCCAATTCCCTTTTTTATTGTGTATGGAGGTTTATTTACAGATCTCTGTTTTATAAAGGCATGAAGGAATGGGCAGAGAAAACTGTATAATGGATAGTGCAGACTTCTGATTGGCTGATGTGTAACGACACATTTTGATATTATACATTATTTGCCAACCACAAACAAGATGTTTGTGTTTTCTTATTAACAACAAATGTGTGTGTATATGCAGTATATTATATGTGTACTAATATATATAGTATAGTATATGCTATATACTGTATATTATATAGTATATACTGTATATGGTATATAATATAGTGTATATATTATACACTATTATTATACTTTTATCATTTCTTCTATAAGTCATCCAACAACAATGTTAAAGACTGACAGCATGATAAGACACATGAAAAAAATATGACATAAAAATGTTTGTAATTTTTCCTAAATACATCTACAAATATTATTGTTGTATTGCTTGAAAGTGAATGCGAACTTGTTTTCTTTGCAGTATTTGGGGTCTGAAAAATACAGAGCATCTTTTCTGTTATTTTGACCTGTTTCTGCAGTTAATAAATGCAAATAGAAACAACATTTTATTTTGCAAGTCGGGAGAAATATTGTTAGTGGTTTACAGAATGAAACCAAATTGACCATTTTACCTAAACACATACTGTACCTATAAATAGTACATTCAGAAAAATGACTTTATTTTCTTCAAGCTTTCAGATTGATTGGGTCTGTTAAATTTATATTTATCATTTGTATGGCAATTATGTTGTATTCAATTTAACCCCAAAAGCCAAATCATTTTTCTGGGTCATTCTGTGGGCACCCGAATGTTCCAGCACTAACACATCACTACAATACCCATGATTACATTTTTTGAGAACTCTGGAAAATATTTTGTGTGTTGTCTAATTCCAGCAGAAAGGCAGAGGTTTAAGGTCAACAATTTCTAGTATGAATAAACACAATAGCTTTGCATAGTTTATGTTGATTGTAATTAGTTAATGACTATGTTGAAATGAAATGAAATTCCTGAACAACTGAAGTGGAGTCCCCACTTGACCGGACTTTAGACTGTTTTTAATGAATCTATTGAATAGACTCTATTCTGCAGTGGTTTGTGTACAGACAGGCCTGAATGATTAGCAATGATGAATTGAGCTCTGAACTCGTCTCAGCTCTCGTGAATTATGAGAGACGGTAAAAGTGGCTGCGACGTTTAATTACACAGAGAAATACAACTGATGTCCATACTTCATTAAAACATCGACAAAAATAGGACTCGGTGCAAGATTTACTGTTTCTCATTACAAATATATGATTTACTTTATGTTTTGCTGCACTCCCTTTGTATTAAAACATAACAAATTGACAAAATATAATAAAATACCAGAGAATGAGCAGTGCAGTCAATCATATTTTGGCGTTGTTTCGCGTGTTCTTGAAAGAAAATGCAAATGTAAGTGCTCTCTCTCCCCACGGCTACATTGGCTCCATGAGAAGAGCCCTATTGTACATTATTTTTTGCTGAAAATTGAATGAAGCTGGTAAACAAACTTAACTCTCCACCCACGCGAACCCTCAGGGCCCTCTGTGATGACCTAAAAAATATTATTTCAAAACTTGAAATATTATTTGCAATAAAAGTCGGCCGATTTTCCCTATTAGATATGTTTATTTGACTTCCTGGATCGATTCAGATTCTATCCACGTGAAATTTCTATCAAGGAGTATTCGCAGTTCTGTGATGTCATACGCTGCCTGCGCAGCCTGCGCATGCTGCAAGAAGTTGAGCGTGTGCTTGCATAGGGGGCCTTTGATAAGGCTGTCGCTGACAGTACTGTTGTTTTGTGTAAAACAATGAGAGAGATTCATTTTGGTGACAGTAAAACAAATAAACGGGTGCGCTTTGTTTTTTGCTAACTTTCCGCCATCTGGGGGAAATGCGGAAAACGTCATTCAAAACAGCATGTGGATGAACTTTGCTTTCAAGTCTCTAGGAAAAAAGCTGATAAACGTTGTTCAATCAAAACTACAGGAGGAATACTTTGTTACCAAGTAATTTGATCATCAAATAAAAAAATTTTTTTTAATTAATTTATGATTTATTAGGCTGCCATGCCTCAATTTTGTCTGGTTGCTGATGTACACAGTTGTTTATGTTGCTTAACGTTAGCTGTGATTTTGACTGTGGTCAGTCTTAAATTTACCAGAAATTATTGTTCACAATTGCATATCAAGTCTGGAGTAGTGTTGTTAATGTATCATGTGGTAAGTGTAATGGTATAAAATGTATGTGCACTTCTGAAAACACAGTAAGGTAAAATACCATACTGTACTGTGGTAAGTGTATGTGTTGTGGGGGTGCACAGATGGCCAAGGCTCAAACGTAACGGTTCACTACTGTGTTCTAGATATAGTAATAATACTTTACAAAAAGTTGTATTGGTTAACATACTGTGAGTAAATGCATTGGCTAACATGAACTAACAATCAACAATACAGTTTTTCAGAATTTGTTCGTCTTTGATAATATAAGTTAATGCCAGGACAACAGTTCTTGTTAGTTTAATGTGCATTTAATAATGTTAACCAATGATAACAAGTCTTGATTATGAAAATGTATTAGTAAATGAGGAATTTATCATGAATTAAGATGAATAAGTCTTCTGAATTCTGACACATTGTGAAACGTAATTTCGAATGAGAAAAATAGGGCGTGGCTTGCGTTTTTCACTGCGAATTGATTGGATGTATAAAAACAGCCGTTGCTATTTTGAAATTGAACTGGCAGCAGACTGACAGTTGAAGGGGAGGAGTTAACGGATGCTCCGCCCAAGCCGTCTAACTTACGTCATTTGAGATGGATAGTCACTAGAGAGCTGAAGTGCATTTTCAAATTTAAACTGAAGATTATGAGGGCACACGGACTTTAAAAGGAGAATTTCTCACACCGATAAACTATTTACAATAAACGCTGCAATAGTTCATGAAAAATTTAAATTGTAATTTTTTATTTCACTGGGACTTTAACAAAATAACTAATATAGCCTTATAAGTAAAGCGTTACTAAGACTATGTCTGTTTTCTATTTTAAGAATTTTTTTTGTTTATCCATTTATAATTTTCTTTACACATTTTATGTAACAGCGGTTTGTAATGACCAAAATATAAAAAAAGCATAGTTAGGTTTTTTGCCGTTTTTAATAAGAAGGGTTTGCGCTGTAGTCTATACAGTATGTCTGCTTATTGCCATATGATGGTTGCTGAGTTCCCAGTAAACCGTTAATGTGTGTGAGGACCTGTGCTCTTATATTGGCTCTCTGAATCCAGAGACCTCAGCAGTTTTGCAGTAATCACCATCTTCCTGTAAGGCAGGAAATAGAGAAAGTGTGTGTTGAGAATTAATGGCCTTTTTAATGCTGTTATCGTTTACAAAAGTATCCTGATTCACAAAGTAATACATGTTCTCTCTCTGTCTCAGGTTTAAAAGGCTCGGTTCACCCAAGAAAGAAAAAGCTGTCTTCATTTAACTCAAAAGCACTTTGAAGAATGCTGACGCTGCTCTTTTTTCCATACAATGAAAGTGAATGGGGACTAGGGCTGTCAGTCATTAACTTTCTTTTTAACATATCATTTTATGTTGCATGAGGTTGAGGAATGTAAATGATGAGAGAATTTTTTATTGTTAGGTGAACCATCCTTTAATTTTCAGTTGAGCAAGCGTATGTAATGCTCATGGTGGGCTGGAGTCCGTTCCAGCGCAGTAAATCTTATTTTTATTAGCATTTTACAACAATAAAATAATGAATAGTTTCCAATTTGCCCCATGGAAGATGAATTGGTGTGTGAAACCGTGGAATAAGTATAGCATGGGTGTGATGAAAAACCGAAGAATGATTTGATCAAAGTTAGACGTAAGATAAATGAGCCAGCGCTAAGCCCAGGCCTCTGAAAACTCCCCTGAGCAAATCTAGTCTTTCTTGGCCACTTTCCACAATGCTGAATGTGCAGCCGTTTTACGGAAATCTGTTGAATACGCGTGAAAGTGAAGATCAGCTGTCAAAGGTTTGCATCTCTAAATATATCTGTGTAGATGAATCTCTCCCTTCCCCCTGCGCTCTGGAAAGCTCTTGCCTCACTGAAATGTGTTTGACGGAGTGACTTATCAAGAAAAACAGGCAACTGCGGCAGGTGCAACTCTTTGTCTGACTCTGACAGGAGAGAGAGAGAGAGAGAGAGAGCGGGGCTTGGCCACCCTCACCTTGGCTTTACTTTTCTGATGTTAAATTAAATTTCTAGTCATGTTATTGTTTCATAACTCTGCTGCCGGGTAGGAAAATCTTTTATGTCCAGAACCACAACTTTTCAGGAATTGGAAGAAACACTCTTGCAATAAAACGAATCACAAAATATGCAGATACAAGGTTTCCGCCTGGCAGCAACAATTAACAAAATACAAAAGAATTGTAGGCAGTCATTGGTGTAACAAAAGTATTGCAACATTTTTAACTAATAAATCTATCTTTGGTATGTTTCTTTGGTCTTTTTTGTTCTTTTGAACTTAATATGAATATGTTGCGCACACACATTTTTACAATTCAATATTTATTCATTATTATGAGTACTTGTGTTAACATATTGTGCCTTTATGATGTACTATTTAAAGTCACCATGACACGGAGGTAGCGAATGTGTTTTTTTCTGTATCGTGGTGTTTTTTCCAAGTGAAGAGGCTTTGTAGGCTGATACATTTGAGTTGGCATTATTTAAAGGTCCAGTGTATGAAAATTAGGGGCATCTAGTGGTAAAGTTGGAAATTCAACCAACGGCTCACTCCACCCCTCCCTTTCGAAGCACTACTCTGTGGCTGACACGTGACTAAGATGTCGTCACGTTTTCGCTTCTTTGCCGAAGGAGATATTGTATTTAGGAAACACGTTCCGTGGAGCAGTTTGTCTGTTTAGTGCTACTGTAGAAACAACATTGGTAGAAAAATATATTAAATAATATAGAACCCTTACAAATATATTTACGGTATCTGATGGTAATACCATGTTTCCATCATGCTTATAGCAATAACATTATGTATTTCACATGACTTGATATGATACCATGTGATGTATTCAATGGTAATATAATTTGTATAATTAATTTGCTTCGTCACATAATATGGACTGTCTTAATTGCTAAAGTATTCTTAAATCGGACAGTTATAATGTAGTTTAACTCTTTAGGGGTTTTCTGGGGCCTCATTTATAACCGTTGCATACGCCACTTCCCACGCAAAAAGATGGGATTTATAAAAACAAGCTTGACGGAAAAATTTGCGCACCTCCACGCAATCTCTGACCCATGCGTACGGACATTTTGGCGATACCAATGAAATCAAGTTAGATTGCAGAAAGTAAGTGTGATAAAAACGATGATAAGAATTAATGCCTCACACCAGTGGGTGGAACTAGTTACTAAGTAATTAGTTACTGTAATTGAATTACTTTCCCCTTGAAAAGTAAAGAGAGGAAGAACTCTTATTAATTAAATTACTCTGTAATTTAAATACAGTTACTTCTGATGTTATTGAACTAAATACTGTGTAATATATTCAATAGTGGAAATGACATCAAGATTTTAAGTCTTACTTTGCTTTAATGTAGGCTGCTCACATTTGTATACTTTGGTCAGTTAATAAGAATAATCTATGTAGTTATCTATTATTTATTTGAATTATTTAAATAAGCTATTTCATGTCTATCCTTGAATCAATTCTAATCAAGGTTGATGTAGGAAATAGAAAGTAATTAGTAATACGTAATAAGCTGTTAAATACTTTTTGGAGAGAGTCATTTCTACATAATCTAATTACGCTATTGAATATGTAATCAGTAACTAGTAATGAATTACTTTTTCAGAGTAACTTACCCAACACTGTCTCACACACATTTAATTTTACCTTAAAGATCCACATTATCACGAAGATTAAATCTGCAGAGTTATTTGCGCTTGTATTGAGTGATACTTGTTTCATGCACCTTCTTGTAAAATCCAACTTAAATCTTAAATAAAAATTCAATCTAAATATTTTGATCACGCTGTCTCACCATCACACTATGAGTGCGTTAGGAGGAGATGATCCGACTGCATGGATTACAGGAAATACGATCAGTGTAGATAAATACTAAATCAATTTTCCTTAAATACTGTGCATAATCATCAAATGTCAATGTCTGGAAATACAGCCATTAAGGTCTGGCACAATCGTTTATTTTTATGTCCTCATTATCATTATTTTAATGAGGTGTTAATGATCAGTCTAAATGCTGTAAACATTTAAATGCTGCAGAGAACTTCTTTGGCTTTAATATAATTATTATAATATTAATTATTAATAATTATAACAATTATTAATTAGTGAATCTCATGTGTCGCCATATGGGATTTTGTTACGGAGATGAAGGATGGGATCAGGGTTTTTTTTTGCAGTTTTACATCATTTTTGTTATTTTTCTATGCCATCTGATAGCGGTTGGACACGGAAACGGTATACGTCCATTATGGTGCGTGACGTCAGGCTTAACAAGGGCTTTGGGGCGCACGTACACTTTTAGTAAGGATCCTACGCACAGTTTTATAAATGAGACCCCAGGTCCGTAAGACCCATTTTCAGTGTTTACTAAAAAGGTACAATTATTTTTTTCAACCTCATTGTTTATCTGCTAAACAGCACCTTTTTCATAAATGTGATTTAAAATGAGGAAAAATGTAACCATGAAAAATATAACCATATATTCTGTCTTTGTTGCTCGTAAATGGGAAAAAGCAAACATGTCAAGTATTTAGCGTAACTTAATACAGCTATTTCGGTTAGTGTAAATAGCATATCGCTAAGACATACTGCTATTTAAACTTAGTGTTAATAGCATCTATTTATATTTACACTTAGTCAAATAGCCGCTGCCTAATTTCGTACATGCGCATCATTACACCATATCTCTCTCACAGTCATAAATGATTGTTATATGCCACCAATATTACAGGGATAACTTATGGGGTAAGCACATATACACCCAGACACAGAACTACACAATCCACACACACACACACACTATAAGGAAACACTAACATTAATTCAGTTGACTGCGTCCTTTGTGAATGTTGTGGAGAAAGTGACTTATTTACTCTCTCTGAAGATGATTTCTCTCTCTCTCACTCCCTCTCTCTTCTCTTTTTTGTGTTGTGAGTGAGGGATGAAGGTGCAGAGGAAAGGAGATTAAAACAGTTTTTTGCCGTCCCTGTGGAGGTACGGCTGGTGTGCTGAGAGGGCAGAGTTTTCACAGAACGCTGTCACTGTTGCATTATTTATGGTCTTGCGTGCGCCTGTTATCTGTGTGTGCGCATCCATACACTCCACCCAACCTCCATCCCAGACCACACCTCTGTATACATATGTGTATGTGTGTGTTTGGACATGGGAAAGAGACAGACTGAGATAAATGCATGTACGGCATGTACATCTCTCCACACATTTGTGTTTTGTGATAATCGGGTTGTTCTAGAGGACTGTGTGGACTGGTTGTGGGTCGCATGACTTTAGTTGTGCTGGTTCTGTACACCATTGCAATGGGAGAAAAATTGAACACAGACTTTATCCAAATGCACCTGTGTGTCGTTTGTTTGGTATAGTAACCTGACCAAATATATTTGGAAATACATCAAATGTTAAAAGCATGTTTTGTGGAATCCGCATGCATCTGAAATATTGCATGCTTTTCTTTTTCATGTAGAGCCTCTGAGCCACATTGACCTTCGTTCCTCTTACACATCTGTCTTGTTCCTGCTGTAGCTGGTAGAGCATTGCATTAGCAATACTGACAAAGAAATCGTATAGATGGTAAGTTGCATTGGATAAAAGTGTCAGCCACAATGCATGCCATATTAGAATAGTATTGTTAGTCATTTACAAATGCAAATAATTGACCCAATTACTTCTCGAATAGTAAAAAGTCATCAATGACACCATAAGATCCACACAGACCATAGTTTTTTCATCTGTCCAGCTTTGTAAATGCGACTTACTGTTGCACTGCTGAGTCAAGACAAGAGTAACTTCAATCTCAGAGCGATGCAGTGAGGCGTTTACATTGGGAAAGAAGCGCAGCACTGTAATGGCTTTCCCTTCAGTGACTCTGCTATCTATTTAACAAACCCTTCTCTTGAGCAATTCATGCACGCATAGTACCTGATGTTTTATAGTTTTAGGGCTGTGCTTTTGTGTGTGCCTGTTCTTGTAACACGGATCTAATCTACTATTGTTCAACTGTAATAACTGTGCGTATTATCTAGCAGGAAGAAATCAATTCTGTCATTATTGACCTACCCTCATGTGTTGTTATGTCTTTTGTAGAAAACAAATGAAGAAATATCTGAGTAACCTTGATTGACTCTTTTTATGGCTCTATAGGGGCCATTATCGGCAAGCTTTAAAAAGGAAAAAAACAGAGGAAGTTCGATAAAAAATGGACATTCAATAGCTTCGTGTAATGAACAGGTCAAAATGTGATTCATTATTCAGAAAATGTATGTAATACCGCCCTTTTACCAGACAGCTAATCCCAGTAAAACAGACTGTACACATGGGAAGAGATTTACTCTTGTGCGGTGATGTTTTTTACTCACAGCTTAAAATAAACATGCGGTTACAGCTACTTAGCATTAGCATTAACTTTTCAACGATTCACCCATTAAAATGCAGTTGACATGCTTTTTAGTGCATTAACAGCAGCAGAAGTCTGCAAATGTGCAAATACAATTTTCATTTGGTGACAGTGGTTTGTGTCAGACGCATTGCTAACTCGTTTCCACTTCTCCACATTCCCTGTCCCAGCCTGAACCCTTACAAATATATTTACGGATTTCTGATGGTTTCCATCATAATTTTATCTTTAGTCTGTATTTTCCATAGTACTATGGTGTTGTAACAATAACATTATGTGTTTCACTTCACTTATAAAAAAATATAGTTTTTTCAATATAAAATACAGTATGTGATGTATTCAATGGTAATATAATTTGTATAATTTATTCGTTTCGTTACATAATATTAAGACATATTTGTCTTAATTGCGAAAGTGTTCATAAAGCAGACAGTTATAATGCAGTTTAACTCTTGTTGGTTGCTCAGTGTTTACTAAAAAGCTAAGATTTATTTAATTTTGTTTAATCTTTGCTGCTTGTAAACGGGAAAAAGTATATTGTAAAAAAAAGTATTTTTCATAACTTAATACAGATTTTAAAATAAATTTGACAATAATGTTTATGGGGGTCCACTTGACCCGCAAATATTAACTTAGTAACAAAAGGTTTAAAGAGGCAGTGAATCGCCTTGGAACACGCAGCATTAATTGATGTGTTGACGTAAAATCAACTAAAAATTGCAGAGAGCGCGAGACATCTAGTGGCCCCTCCCCCTCTTAAAATAACCAATAGCGTTTCGTTTACAGCAGAGCAGCATTTAACAGTGTGATGCATTATGTGTTTTTCACCATGTAGGACATAATAAATGTGCAAACAAGTGGCAGCTCTGAGGCTGATTTTCTGCTAGTGAAGGGGGCGGGACTTTTCGGATTCTAAAGCGGATTTGATTGGACAGTAATTTTGACGAGAGGTTGAAGTGTAGCGTGATGTCATGGAATTTCTAGAATTGTTTGAGCGCACGTGCCAGACTGTCAGTTTTGAACGGTTCTATCTCTTAAATGCTAATTTTGTCAGCGCTATATCATATCAGTGTATTGACGTCCTTTAAGGCTCACTTATTTTTAATAAAAGAAAAAAACTTTCGTTATGATTTCACACTGGGTCTTTAACAGCATACAAGGGTTAATAGTGTTCAAGTTTACTAACATGGGACTCAAGTATGGAGGACCAAGGGTGCCACTTAAAAATTTAATTTAATAAATCAAACATAACATGTAAATAAATCACAATTTAATATACATATTTGATTTTGACCCAACGCTGGGCTGAGTGTACAGACAAAAAGCTAAATATAGAATAAAATACAATTTGTACATGTAAAGTGATTTATTTATTTATAATTTTACGTGGAATTATTAAATTCAACATCCATGGTGCCAAAAACATGTCCAACAAATCATAGTAGTATCATGATATGTTGGTATTCTCCTTTATTATTGTAAGATCCTACACCCTCAAAACACAAAATGTCTTGTTACATGGGTTAAAAGTAAACAATACTCAGCATTCTCTGTATGAAATGTTTAATCAACAGGCACAATAATACACTCTTTCTATGCTTTACTATACTAAAAACATCCATAGGTATTGTATTGTCTATATGTATGTATTTATATAGCTTCATGTACTGTGTTGGGCTAACTGAGACCATAGCATTGCTGCCCTTTTGTTGCACGGATTGCTTCCATTGTTGCGCCTCACTTGTAAGTCGCTTTGGATAAAACCATCTGCTAAATGACTAAATGTATTAAAACCTCTTGTAAACTTAAAAAAAGGTGTGTCTAAATTTAACTGGGGCAGTGAACTTCATTCACTGGGCTACATAAGACCCTTCAGGGACTTATGCTGCTGTACAGTTCTGAGAGGTGATGTCATTGTGAAAAGTCATGAGGCGGCTCGCCGGCATTTCTCAGAAATGAGCTCCTGTCTCTCTGTCTGTTTCTCAGCCCGTTCACAGATAATCCAACCGCACCTGCCATTTATCAGCTCTGTCAGTGATGCGAGAGTGGAAAATACAGAAAAAAACTAAAACATCAAGCTATATGAGGTCAAACATAGTGACGTGTGAGAAGCGTGTACAGGTATTAAACACACATGTATGTAGAGCAGCCTGCTCAATGTGAATCACCATGGGACCAGCTGAAACATAATTGCAAAAATTGGTTTTTCATAATTTTGTTTGTAGACGCAATTTGGTTGATTTTATGGCTCAAATTCAATGTTTCTAATAAATGTAATTCATGCATTTTGTGAGTAACGTTTCCAAAACTGTCCAAAAACTTTGTGTCTGAAATGTCTATTAGCCAGGGACCTTTATTACCTGAGGTGGCAAGTGTCAACAGAATGTGTCTGTAGCAAAACACATTTACAGTCTTACATTTTCCCCTTAAGACCCAATTAGTGTCCTTCCATGAAGTATAGTATTTATTTTTGTCCAGTATGAGCTTCGTGCCCTCTAAATTTCTTTTCCAGTCTGTTTAGCCATCAGCGAAAGGCTGAATTACACCACAAAACTTATCAAATCTGAGCCATCATATAATAAGACCCAAGGTTACAAATTATCTATTGTATGTCTAACCAGCAGTTTACAAATATACAGTCGACTCTTAAAATTGCCTCTGGGCCGGAGAGCTTATGGGTATGTAAATGCAAAATATGGTAGACGGATTGGCGCTAGCTCCAGGCTAATGTAAAAACGCAACGCGTGTGTCTGAAATAAAATCTCTCGTCACATCTTCTTTAGCCAAATTTGTTTTCCAAAAAGTCACTGTATCCTCATTTCCTTCTAGAGGGGGTCAACTACCATTGTTTCTGTCATCCTGTGATTAATATTGACTCCTTTCTCCATTGAGTGTTTTCGTCGAAACAGTTAGACGAGCCCATCGCACATGTTTATTCATAACCGATGCTAACGTGAAAACATTATTCTTGATGTTTCCGAACTCTAAATATGAAAATGCTACAAGCGCTTGCCATCTCAAGGCCACTTCAGCTGAACGTTGCCGGTAGTCTGGAAAAGCCGTTATCGACCTTTACCGTTATGCACCTTTACAGACAATAGCCAGGATGTCAAACCAACCGCTTTCTGCATGCAACAGGGCCATTGAGCTTAAGTGGATCCCAAATTGTTAATAAAATGAGTCATTTTGTGACACAAGATATGTCTTGAAAGACCCAAGTGTCCTAGCAAGGTTACATAAGACCTCATAGACAGACAAAAAGCATATATAGTGAATTAACACCTGCAGTGTGCAGTAGTAAAACGATGGCTCTTTTTCTTATGTATTTTATTCACTATGTCAGCAAACCCCGAGCCGTACTTAGACCATGGTTCTCCCAGTAGGAATCCTCTGATTGGTCTTTTTTGAGGGCCTTCACTAGGAGATAAGAAGTTATGACCTGGGCACCCACTGGTGCAGGAGAACGGCCACACTGCAAGTTGGAGGTAATTAGTTGCCATGCTGTTCTGTTCCACCCTGGGCTCTACATTAGACGTGAAAGGTATACGCGTATGTGTGTGTGTTTGTCTGAATACACTCCTCTCCACGGTCTCTGTCTTTCCGCAGTAGTGTCTTTTCTCGCCTGTGGGGAAAATGATACTGTAATTCCTGAACAGACTGTAAGAGCATGTGCGATTCAAACAGGGTTGTGTCAGACCCAAATCTTTATTACTGGCTGCGAATCACTCTGCTAAACCAATATTTATCTCCTTTATCATTCTGCGACTGGCTGTGACAAATGTATCTGTGTACAAATCCTCGCTTGATATGGATGTAGGCCTCTGGCAGTCTTAAAGGTGATTAAACTGTAAATGATCTTCTATCCTATAACATTTTAATATGAATTTCATGCACCGGAATAGGAAATGTGAGAATGAGATGCATTGATTTTTATCTTTTGTCTTTTTGTTTGCACTTTTATTTGGCTTCATTGGTTTTTGGCAGGAAATGTTGCAGGCAGCGGTACAAGGATAAAGTAAAAAGAAAGTCCACGACGGGGTTAAAACAAGAATTGCACAAATAAAAATAGAAACAAAAAACTTCCCCCGAGGGGGCAAAAACAAGAGAACAGGATAACTTAACTTAAAGGAACACTCCACTTTTTTTGGAAATAGGCTCATTCTCCAACTCCCCCAGAGTTAATAAGTTGAGTTTTACCGTTTTGGAATCTATTCAGCCGATCTCCGGGTCTGGCGATAGCACTTTTAGCATAGCTTAGCATAGATCATTGAATCCAATTGGACCAGTAGCATCGCATTCAAAAATGACCAAAGAGTGTCGATATTTTTCCTATTTTAAACTTGACTCTTCTGTACTTATTTTGTGTGCTGGAAGACTGGTGGAAAATGAAAAGTTGTGATTTTATAGGTCGATATGATTAGGAACTTTACTCCCATTCCGGTGTAATAATCAAGGAAGTTTGCTGCCGTAACATGGCCGCCGTGATATCCCGCTCCTTGTGCAAGCAGTTGGTCATGTTGGATATGATGATGTAAGTTAGCCTCCTCATTACCACATGCGCTGCGTGATATCACTGCGCGTGCTGCGGCAGTGTTACGGCAGCAAACTTCCTTGATTACTACTCTGGAATGGGAGTTGTGTAATTGGATTCAATGATCTATGCTAAGCTATGCTAAAATTGCTATCGCCAGACCCGGAGATCGGCTGAATGGATTCCAAAGCAGCAAAACTCAACTTTTTAACTCTGGGGGAGTTGGAGAATGAGCCTATTTCCAAAAAAAAGTGGAGTGTTCCTTTAATTTCCACAAACTTAGACTGATTAGAAATACAAGGCATCAAGACAAGGCAAAAATCTCAAACATGGCACGGTACATACCTGGTCTGAAGTTAGCTTCCGTTATGTGTTTTGTTATCAGTCTAATTTAGTTTATATTTAGTTAATATTAATTAACCTATATTAATATTAATATTTTATTGTATATTAATGGAATTTAATTAAATTAAAACTACTTAACAGTTATTGATTCTTTGTGGAGGTCTACCGGAAGTAAAGTTTGGGCCACATAACGTTTGATTATGGTGTGCTGCTGAAACCGTCTATAGAGGTATAATTTTTTTTAATCAATTTCAGCTGCCTTCTTTTTTTAAGTTAAATAAAATAAGCTCAATTGTAGATTAAAGAGTCTATTTAACTAAATTATATTGAACTGACTTACAAAATCGAGTTACATATAAAAAACAACTAGTTACGTATAATTTAACGTAAATTTTAAAGTTTTTTTTTTGGTACAGTGTAGGTTTTATTTTAACGTCGGATGAACACTACATGGCTCGCAGATAAATGGAATCCAACATCTGGTTTAGGAGAGATAAAGTGTCTTGAAACATCCAATAAAATGTGAATGTGTAGTAACTTTTTTCCAAGATGTTATCTGTTCTGTTGAAATCTGAAACTTTTGGCAACCGCTTGTTGAGGACAGTAAATATAACAAGTATTGTTTCCAAATTACAAGAATCATTAAGCAACCGGATTCATTAAGTGAAATCAGAAGCAGAATCGTTCCCATCCCTGCATCAGATGTTCAGTATCCTCTGTGTTTCTCTGATCCTAAAGATAGCATCTATAAAAAGCTCTCCTCCTGGGGCTGCCATTTTTATTGCAGAGGCAGCAACAGCCGCTGGATATCTCTGGTGGCCGCTGGTGCAGAGCGGAGTGCACCTGCCCCTCACACAGCCCCGCATCTGCTCCCACCCTCTTCAGTCTGGAGCTCCAACTGCCAGACGCACACACACACACAATTGGAGGAAACGGTGTGTAGACCAAGATTGAGACTCAAGGAGAGCAGACACATGTCACAGGCTCTGGGTGTGTATGGCCCGACTTTTTCTGTTGCCAGAGGTCTTGTTCGAGAAAGAGCACAGTGTTCCTCTCCAGGAGAAGCCCTGCGGGATGATGTCTCCTGACACGTCTTTCCTTTCAACTTCAGTTCTCCTTTTGACCTCCTTTTCCGACGTTTCCCCGAGCAATGGTGCTAATGAATGGACTGATGGCATTGTTAGTCGTATAAGAGGTTGTTTATCTTTGCATGCTCAGAAAAGGTCGGTCAAAAGATGACCCAGAATCTTCTTTGCCGGGAGGTTATCACTCCACAAGTGCTCTGCACGGCGCAACACAAAAGGCTGCATTCACATTACAGGATTTAAAGAGAAAGTGTGTCATTTATTCAATGTTAATCTTAGAAGATTGTTCAGAGACTATTATAAGAAAGACATTTGTAGGTTGACCTCCTGGAGAGTGCAAATAAGTCATAGCGGGACTATCTGTCTGTCCCGACTCGGCTACGGTAGCATCGCGATGGTAAAGCTTCAAAATACCTGCGGTGCCTCTCTATTATTGAAACGGTAGCATCGTAGTACCGTAGTTAATTGTGCATATGCGCAATAATATTGATTTGAACACTTACATCTGCCTTTTTGCGGTGTTTATCTCATAAATGAATGTGTGTTTTCAGACAAGATAATGATTCAAATTAGCGGTTTGAACGAGTTGGTTAAATTAATCACTAACTCAGTGGAAAATTGACGCCTCCTACTGGCGAAAAATTATCTTTTGCACTTTCATATTAACTACAAACTGGGTTTGTCTATTTTCTGACCCAATGCTGCGTTGAAATAACTCAACATTTTTATGGTGCACATATACACAAGAGAACATCTTATTTGTAAGTCATTCTATTAAATAAAGCAAACAAAATGAACAAGCGCTCTTCATAAAGTTAATTAACTATGCGAGTCGGCTGTTAGTTCACCATACGCTTGAACTGAAGCATCTCCTCAAGTATCAGTTATATTCTCTGTATATCTCCCTCATCTCACCACCGTCTCTCTTATTGAACCCCCCTCACCCCAGAAGAAAGACAGTGTGCTGCTGCCGCTGCTGGCAGTGATGTATGGTGACAGGTATCCACACCTGCACAGTGATGTCTGCTTCTCAAGATACACAAGAAATCCAATTCTAACACTTAACACTGGGGTCGCACAGCACATCTGTGAATCAAATACAGCTGTGAATATACTGTATATATATATGAAAAATATGAAATGTTAAGATTCAAATTGCTCAAAAAAATCTAATTTATGAAACATGTAAGCAAAAGTTTTGATTTGTCAGTTCTACCTTGTAGAGTAAACAGCTCTAGTCATATACAAAGCAAAAGAACAGATTAGATTTCTGCTGTCTAGAAGAAATATCTTTTTAGTCATTTCTTTGTGGACAAATCTTGAAGGGACAGTTCACCCAAAAAATGTAAATTCTGTCATCATTTACTCGCCCTCGATTTGTTTCAAATCTTTATAAATATATTTGTTCTGATGAAAGCAAAGATATTTTGAAGAATACTTGTAAGCAAACAGCTCTGGTCACCATTGACTACCATAGTAGGACAAATTACAATGGTAATCAAAAGTGCCCCAGAACTGTTTGCTTTTCTACATTCTTCAAAATATCTTCTTTTGTGTTCATCAGAACATATAAAGCAATTTTTCCTACTATGGTTCCTTTAATGCTACAGCATATAATGATATTCTAGAGAATTGTGTGCTACTTATTTATAGCAACAGGGCGCTTTTCTATAATTATATTATATACATTACAGTTTTATAAAAGCAGCCTTAAACTTATAAATGCATGGTTTTTATAATACATATATACATATTTAAGAGTCCATTGCTTTGACTTGAGTTCCCTTTTACTTCATTCAGTCAAGTATCTTCAAGTCCCCATCCCCACCGCCCAATGCTTCAGCGGCTTCTCTGTAGATCTTTGGAGCGAAACAATCTAAAGCAAAGAAAGCATTGAAGAAAAAGCCTCTGACAGATGCTGCAGATAATCCAGACACACATACACTCAGTTCAAAAATGTAAGCCATCAAAGAGCGAAATAGTCTTTCAGGCAGACAGAGCTCGCTGTGAGAGTCACTTATTTCTCCATCCTATAGAATTCACTCATTTGCCCTACAAAGAGCATAATATTTCATTTGCCTTCGCCTTCAGAGAGTGCGTATGAGGAGAGACGGTGGCTAGAAGAGGGCACGGAAACAGATAGGGTTTACGCAGCGGGGAGTGTGCATCAGAATGCCGGCAAACAGGCAGCGCATATGACCATAATAGCATCTCTGATCTCTGAACATATCAGACCTCAGAAAAATCTCTAGCGGGGGTTTTAAAACCCCATTTGAACTATGTGACTTTACACTGTAAAATAAATGAAATCTTCTGGCAATGTTACGGTATTTGAACATATTTTCAAAAATAAACTGTAACAAAATATTTTTTTTTCCAAAATAACAGTTTTCCCTGTATTTCTTGTAAATTTGCAATCTTTTTCTGCAATTTTACAGGTTTTGACCGTATTTTCATAAATAAACTGCACCAAAAAAATACTGTAAAACCTGTTTTTCCTGTAAAATTACAAGTTTGCCCTGTTTTTCTTGGAAATGTGCAATCTTTTTCTGCAATTTTACAGGTTTTGACCGTATTTTCATAAATAAACTGCACCAAAAAATACTGTAAAAACAGTTTTTCCTGTAAAATTACAAGTTTTCCCTGTTTTTCTTGTAAATTTGCTATCTTTTTCTGCAGTTTTACAGGTTTTGACTGTATTTTCAAAAGTGAAGTTCACCAAAAAATCCTGTAAAAACAGTTTTTCCTGTAATTTTACATGTTTTCCCAGATTTTACGTTACAGGTTTAACAAAAATTCTGTAAAATGTAGTTGTTTCGTTGTGATTGCGTGCCCAGCTAATAAGAATACTGTATGTTCTAGAAATGTTTTCCCAACATTCTCGTTGAGTTATGGAAATGTTATCTTTAATTGTTTTAAAATCAATGACATATAATCATGATCAAATGAACATAAGAGAATGTCTGGGCAGTGCAGACTTACAGTACATGTATGTTATATCTATTGCATTTGTATGTGTGTGGTACACAGACAGCAATAGGAAACATTGAAGGATGTTATTTTTCAGCACAGTGTGATATTCGCTTTCTCTCTCCACATGTCCTGCTGGGCCTAACCTGAGGTGTGACTGTTTTTGGAGATGCCTGGCAGACACTGTGCTGAGATAGTGTCTGGGACTCACACGGAGTCGGGCGTTGGTGGGGAATCTGCCTTCAGTCACCCCACCGCGGAGAGAGACTAACAGCCCGCTGCAACATCACCCTTCACACATCCCATAATCCATCACTGCTCTGTGTTTAAGTAGACGAGAGGAGTATGTTTTAGTCCTCTGATACCTGGATGTGCACACACACGCAAACATTTTCGCAATGCAATGCAAAGTCAGCAGTAGTGAGAAGCAGTAAGCAGAGAAGATTCAAACTCCACAGTAATTACAGTGAATATACCTGACTATGTGCTTTTCAAGTAATCGAGGGTTTATTTATTTTCTTTTTTAACTTTTATAATATTCAGAAAATTGATTATTTTCTTCTTAGCAGTTTTCCTTTCTCGTAAGTGCAGACGTTGCTTTTCAGGATATTTTTCTGCTTATCTGTGTGGCTGGAATACGAAGTATGGATGATGCATGAAATATTGTAATACTTTTCTTCTGTGATGAGATCCGGCTGAACAGTTTTGCAAATAAAATATATTTTTATACCGAATCATGCTAATCGAAACAGTATTCTGTACTAATTCATGTAAATGAGGCGGTGTTCACAAAAAGCCATTTCAAGCCATGTCAATATCAACAGTCTTTGTCAAAACAAACCTGTTGTGTTCGCCACAACAATCAGCATCTCTCTTGAACTTTAGGATTGTTTCAAAGCCATTGTGACAGGAACATAGCTTTTAATGAATAAAAACCGCAGCACCGATTTCACATGGTGAGACAACCTGCAGGGAGCCGAGAAGATGGAAAACAATTAAAAGTCGGATGAAGACAAATACAGAAGAGAAGCGTCAGGGAAACTCTCACAGGTATTGAAATCTTTGTTTAGAGTGATTCATTATATGAGGAATTTTCACTCGTTTTTCCAACACAATTTGATCGAGTTTGTCAATTATACGTATTTAATTGGTTGAATGAAGCAGATAAAGGTCAGGTGGTTGAAGGAACTTGTGAAATATGGCGAAAACGTGTTAAGCCATTGCAATGTTAGAAAGAAAGGGTTTTTACTGTTCTTGAGGACTCAGAATTGTGTCTTGAACATGTAACATTGAAATTTGGGGCTGTCACAATATCAGAGCACTATGCGATTATCGTGGCCCAATTAATTTGTGGTTACGGTATTATCACGGTGTCTGGTGTTTTTTTTATAAATAAATAATTCAATTAGTGAAATTCATCTGTTTTTGTCTTTATTTTGTGTTTTCTCTAATCAAAATAGGAGTGTGGGGAAGCAGAGAGAGATAGAGAGAGAGGGGTTTGTAACCATTGTCACTTTTAAGGCGGAACTAAGAGCTTACAATATTATTCACAATAGTATAATATCACAGATATTAATATCACAATTATTGCAAATATCGGTATATTGTGACACGCGTATTTATTTATTAACATTAAATAAACACCATACTTCTGAAAAAATGCTTGTCATCTTGATGTACAGCCTTAGATATTAAAAACAAGAAATATGGGAAAGTTCGGACAAGCATGTTGCTAGTTGCAATGTATTGCTTTTCTGTTAAAAAATGCAAATTGCATACAAGCTAGTGCTCCCCAAAGGTTTGTTTATGACATCAGAACACCCTTTACTTTGACAAAATTAGTATTTATAGTCCTATTGATCCCGCGGCTCACCGAGTATTATATTTGAAGATTCATAACGTTGAACAGTCCCTGCAACTTGTGACAAGGGATTCTCAGTATGGATTTATTAGGGCTGGACTGTCTCTACGGTTTTCGAGATCAGGCAGGACCAGGGATTGGTCTTGGGCAAGGCTGATTTAGTGAGCGAGAAGGAGATGTTGGCCCCAGGCCGCTTGGTCTCTCATGTCCACTGATCCAGGATAACTATGAGGATTTATGAGCATGGCCAGCTGACTAGTGCAGCTCGCTCTAATAATGAGATCACCTTCAGGGGCTGCGGCTATAGCCCAGCACGCCGCCTCTTATCTACAAACACTACTCCCTTTCTTTGTGTTTGCCTCGAGTGGTCTTAGACAAAGATTTTCTTATGAACTCACAATAAATTAGCATGATCATTGCCTAAAGCCGATCTTCTAATATCCGCTTGCCGCATTCTTTCAGTAGTTTTTTTTAGTTGTCCTTGAAATCCTTTGTTTATGTTTTTTGGTGTTTATTTCTCCTTTTATGAATAGCCAGTTTTATTTGGAGGGGTTTGTAACAATTTAATAGATATGCACAGTTTTTTTTGTGGGACAAAGTAACGACCATTTATAGACGGTTTCAAAGCACATAAACAAACGTTACTGCGCATGCATGCACGCATTCGTGGACTGCCCTCAACTTCCGGTGCACATTCGCAAATAATAGAGCAGGCCTACCTTTAGATAATTTCTGATAACAAGCAAAAGAAGCTGAGAAGAACCATTACTTGGTTAAACTTGCCTCTCCAATATTTTTAATCTAGACTGCGATACCAAGGTCAGCCACTAGATGTCAATGTACCATACAGTTTCTTTTAATGCGACAAAGATACACAATGCATTCAAAAAATTGTTTATTAATAAAATTAACATACAACAAAATTCAACAAATTATTTATTTAAAACAATTATTATACAATAAAATAACAATATGAATGAATATTAACACAAATTAAATCAAATATAAATAATTATATTATTATACACTAGCCAGGGTGATAAACAAACACAGACCGGAAGTTAACAGCAGTCCAGGCGCGCGTCCGATGAAACGGTCTATTGAATATTTTTGTTTTACTGTGATGTTACGATTGCGTTTATCACTTTTGTGTGTACAAGAATTGTTGCGCATTGATCGGTTAACATAGCTAAGTGTTTCTCAGTGTGTTTTCCAATCTTACTTCATAACGCGCCATTTACGTCAATGCTCAACAGGTCAGACAGATGCCTGCATCATGTCGTAGCCCGAGGAGAACGTTTTCTTCCGCCGTGCATTTAAATCACAGGCAATAAAATCAGAAAGTCACCAAGCGAATATCAATGCTTATTTTCTCAGAAAAAGAATTAATACGCAATTTGAATGTTTTCCTCCAAATGATTTTATATAATCCCTTAAAAACACTCCAACTTCGGAGTGGCAATAGATACTGGAAAAGTTATATTTGGAGTTATGGAGTTCAGATAAAAACACACTACAGTATCAAAGACTGTCACTCAAAATGACAGCTCATGTCATATCAGGCCTGGTGGTTGTGGCGCTTATTACTAGCAAAACTGGCACGATCCCTTTGTCACATCTCACACAGCTGGACTCCCTCTCTCTGCAATTTCACAACTATATAGGCTTACAGTCTACTATCTCTCGAGACACCTTGCTGGCTCCACATGAAGAGAGCCAGATAAAGAGGGAGGTGGAGGATGAGGAACAGTGTGAATTTAATTTAATGGTTTATTAATAAGACGTATCACTTTCTCCGTGCCTACACAACTCTTTTCTGTAGCTGCACCTCCCTCTTCTCCTATCTAGAGCTCTTTTGTTAGTGACACCCAAAGCGCTGCATGCAGGGGATCCAGATATAGATGTGTGTTTGACAAGCAGTCAGCCCTCGTTCTTGAATATGTTACAGGCTGGTCATTAGCATATGCTGTATAATTGAATCAGCAAATTAGGAGGCGCGTTCACTGACGTTCCTTCCAAAGTGTTTTCGATGGTTATCTTGTTATTTTGCAAATGATGCATTGAAGGCTTGATTAGGCAACATTAACAAGCTATCTGTGTGGTCTATGAGGTTGCTTTTCATCAGCAAAGATGCGTATACAATAGAAAATGACAACAGCCGGCATGGTATAATTAAATTCGGTCTAAAGGGAACCTAATCTTTCTTTAATCTTAATTACTAGTTGGTTCCCTAACGCTTGAAGCAACTTCGGTACTGTCAAGTGTAAATACTTGTGTGTAAGACTGTAGCCACAAGGACTTGTTATTGATTAGAACAGGGGTACTGCAGGGGGACCGTGAGAGAAACTGACATTTAGGATTAAATAATGAAATCAATAAATGATGATAATAGTATTTTTATATGAAATTAGGACTACACAAAGATGCATAAAAAATGAATTAATAAATTAGATATAATAACTGTTTGACTCTCATTTCACTGAATTAGGTAAAATGTTGTTGTCTGGTCAAGGGGTACTTGGCTTGAAAAAATCGTAAAAAGGGGTATTTAAGACAAAAAACTTTGAGAACCACTGGATTAGAAGAATGAGACTAATCCCAGGTTAAAATATGTAAAAAATAAATTTGAAAAATTGAAGTTTTTGGTGTAATGGATATGGGAACAAATACAGTAAGGGCAGTAATGCTCGTTTTATTAAAACACAAAAAAAGATAGCTGATCAGATCTTTTATAATGACTTCCTATTTATAGTACTGCCACAGAAGGGCCCCAGAAATTCATTTTCTGTAAACAATAAGGACTTTGTGGCCGCTGTTCCAGAGCTGTGAAACATATTGCTTAAGCCAGATACAGGAATTTCTTTCTTCGGGCCACGACGTACCGTTTGAAACCTGGCACTGATAAATGACCCTGTATTAGTTTCCCATTCTTTTTAACTGAAGTGGGTATGGTGGTCCTTAACAGCTGGAAAACTGAACCCAAAACTGAGGTCAGCAGTACTGGTAATGTTGCATAGCTAAAGACCTTATGCATTTCATTATTTCACATGGCCATAGTTTAAAAACAAAGCCACGGTGTGTCGGCATCATCCGCTGATCAAATCTCAAGGCCCGAGGCTCCTTTGGGGCGCACTGAGTTAATCCAACGTTGCCCCCAAGTGTTCATTGAATGCAGTGCCGTCAGGAGCTGTAGTGTAATGTATCGCTACCTGCTCGCGGAGAATTGAGTGCAGGTGCAGCACACTCTGTTATTGCGTCACATTCAATTTGTGCCGAGTGGAGCGCATTAATGGAGCCACTAGACTGCAAAAACAATCCATCCCAAGCTCCACATATTGACACATTTAGGGCATCAAATATACATATTTATATTTTGAATGCCTTCACATTGAAAGAAAGAAAGAAAGAAAGAAAGTATTATATTATTGCATTATTCGTGATGTGAAGTAAGAATTTGCCTTAAATGAAATGATCAATAGGAATTGATTTATTTGTCTATCATTTATATTTCGTAACTTTTGTATTTATATGTATTTCAATACTATTATTAGCCATTTTTAGCTAAATATTTGAGCGTTTTAGCTCAACAAATCAACAATTTTACTAGGCCTATGCTTTTGTCATTTTAATAACAAATATGTTGCTATATGATATTAATTCCTTTTTTTTATTATTTTTTTATTGTTTAATACATTTTTTGTAAAACAATAAACAATAATTGTATTGTTTATTGTTTGTTTAACATTATAATTTTAGGGCTTTTTCTCAGTTTATTTCTGAGGCAACCTTTTAATTTTTCATGTATTTTAAGGTCTTTCCAATCATTTTTAGGCCAATCTTTACATTTGATTTCAATGAACAAAAAGGTTTTCAAAGTTTAAATGTAAGTAATCTTTACCTTGTTCCACACAGACAGATGTCGAGACGGTTCGTTCGAGTTCGCTGACTGCGCTCGCTCGTGTCGTAGGACACAAATTAGAAACGCTGTCATTAGGTTTGTCTCCTTTGGCTCGCCGTAGCTCGCCGACATATTGTTTGTGAGGAGAAAATTCTCGGAGAGGCAAGAGCGTTGAGATTTCAGCTTTGGTGTTACCAGTTAACGCGTAAATCAGTAAAGAAATCACGATGGGTAAGTATCCAACCTATGCTGATTTTTGTCGCGTTCATTCTGTTATTCGCATCTTTTGGGAAGCGGAAATGTAGGCGAAAACCCGAGATGAGCTACATCATGTCAGTTAAGCCATGAGTGTAAAGGGCCAGTTAGCTTAGCATATTGATCTGCCGGCGTTATATGCTTTCCAGTGAACCTGATAGCAGATATGTGAACCTCAACAGTGCTCAAACAAGCTTCGGTTCGGTTAATTGGGGTTTGTCGAAGATTGAAGGTGTGTTTGAGGCGTGGCACCGTTGTAAACGCTTGGTCATGTTGCAGTCGGTCGTTATGAAATCGTGCCATGTTTGAGTCAACACTGGTGCTTATCAGGAAATGCCCGTACGTTACACACTGAGACCTAGTGAGCTGACTGTCTAGACAGCGTTTTTGAGCATCATAGTCTAGTTTAGTGGTTCTCAAACTTTTTCGTTGTGGGGTCACCTTTGTGTAGGGTGCGTCGCTTTGCGGCACCCCAAATAAAGACTAATAATCTTAAGCTTAGCATGTGTATTAAATCAAAAACATATTCAGTTTGTGGGCTTTTACTTCTGTTGTTTGATTGCATACAATGTATAATACATTTCGCAAATCTGTGGCCCCCTGGATCCATCTTGGGGCCCTCAGTTTGAGAACCACCGGTCTAGTTAACTACACACAGACAGCTTGAGTTTCCATATGCTAGTTTTCTAGCTTCATCCAGTCGACCCAAATAGCTGTTGTTATTTTAATCGTTAAATTATAGAATTATTGAAGTTTAGTTTATAAGTTGGAAATGCACCCTCTGAATTGTTCCAAACCATTTGAATGTGTAATAAAACATGGCCTGTTACATGTTACACCAGGTTTAAATGATACTGAATTGGGACGGTTTGAAGGGAGGAAGAGGATGGGGCAGGAATGATGGCGAGCTCGGATGTCTAGCTGATCTAGCTGATGCTGCTCTGGCTCTTCCTGTCTTATACTATTTCAAAGAATCATCACTATTGAAATTCATAGGAGATCTGGCATCGTTTTAGATTCTAGTTGGGAGGTTTTCCACACACATTGGCATTTTAGTTTGCAATGAGAGTATGCTGACCTTAGCTTCCTGGCAGCCGGTGGTCAGTTTAGACTTCACCTTCACAGATTTTCCTATGAAATGGCATTTTCTCATCTTTCTTTTGATACCGAAGTGATGGAATAAAAGGTAGCGATACCGGTTGTTCTTGGACTTTTTATACTGCTGCAAGTCATGGATTTGCCTTTCTGTTGCAATCTCAGTTAGAAGCTTGTATGTTACTTTATATTTTTCTCTATTGTGCGTTGAAGGCTAATTGGAAGTCATGCAAAATCCCACCTGGCAGCTCAAATTATAATGTCTTTATTATAAGCTCACCATTGTTAATTAGAATAAGATTAGATGTACTTGCTCACCACCTGATTTGTGTTCAAAAGTTACACAGATTTAAATTCCATTAAAACTCAAGTTCAAAGCAGGTTACAGAACGACCTCCGCTGTTTGTGCCAAATGCTGTGTCTTTAAGCCATAGCAAACACGGTTCTTTAAAATAGTTTGTGCAGCGGGCACAGCCCACGCTGCTATTTGTGAGACCCATGTGATGGGTAACTATGTCAGTAATGGAGCACTTGGACTGGTGTAGAGCTACAGCTTGCTTATCATTCAATCTAAATTTGTAAAACTGAGTAACTTTGATGTCTTTTCTATTTAGAACTGATGCATGAACCATATCTGGTGATTCTCACCAAAATCCACGATGTCAAGCATGATTTTTTCTTTTTAAAAGGTCTGACAGGGTTAAAGCTATTTTTAACTATTTTTATGAAACAAGACCTTAAAAATCTCATTACCGTAACGGTCTTAAAATGTCAATATCATTTCATGTTTTGCTAAAAAAAAGAGAAGCCAATATGATTTGAGAACATCTAGTAGAAATCGTGTATTTTTCAGAAAGGTTTAATTTTACTCATTTCATGCGTTCAGACATAGCTGGGTGTGTTGTGGAAGTGAGAATTTCAGCAGAAAATGCAATAAAATACAAAAAGAATGAATTCCTATGTAAAAATTATTCTTTGTGCAAGATATAGAACACAACTGTATTTATTATTATCGTTTTTTGTTGATGAATTATACATTTTGGCCCGGTTTCACAGGCAGGGCTTATCTTAAACCCGGACTAACCCTTAGTTAAATTAGGATATTAAACTTACTTTTATAAAAATGCTCTAGTAAAAAACATTACTGGTGTGCATCTTGAGACAATACAATGGCGCTGACATACTTTAGATGTTATAAGGTGTGTTATTTTCAGTTAAGACATTCCTTTTTGTCTGGGACTAGCCTTAAAACTTGTCTGTGAAACCGGGTACATATGTTTAAAATCATCACCAGCGTGATGTTTTGGCGGTATTGTGACTTTGTTGCTTTTGATTTGCAACTACTGTACATTGAAAGCTATGCATAATATGAAACATAAAGACAAACCGCTTTGTTATCAGCAGCCGTAAAGCTTGAACCTCCGAAAATTGTTTTTCTCCAAAAGTGCAGATCTTTACGGATTAAAGGTCATGGAGGCACCTTCACATGATGCCAGTGTGGATTTGGGGTTATTTCTTTTCTCTTAGCTTCTTAAGAATAAGATTATACAGATGAAATGAGGGCTGAGCAGTCGTGCTCCGAGGTGCTTTATGCGTTTGCGCCATGGCTGCTGTGCGTTAGGTAGATTTCGTCTCCTCTAGACCCAAACCGTGCAAATGCTGAGACAGGCCACTTTCGCTGCTTGCTCATGCAAACAGTGTTTAGACGCCCTCAATAAAAGCGGTTTTGCTAACTAACTCCCGATGGCTCGGTCCAAGTGCGCCGTGCTCAGCACAAACAGAACGGAGTGAGTAATGAACTTGAAGATAGCTGCTGAGATTGCTCCAACAATTTCTCCTCCGTTCATTGTTTCGTTTTGAAGGGTGAAATAGGCTACAACATTCGTTGTCCTCTTGTTTATGGGCGCTATGTCTGCTCTTGCAGATGGCACGGAGCAAATATAGTGCACATATTTTTTTTGTCAACACCAGACCGGTTGTGCAGGTCTCGCACTTATTAGTAGATCATTGATGGAGAGATCTACCTTTTTCATTTTTATTAGGGATGCACCAAGATGTAAATTTTGGCCGATAACTGGTAATTCTTTAACATTGGAAGCCGATAAACCGATATACAGTATCTAAATATTAATATAAAATTCCCTAAGACTGTATCAAAAGGCAAAACTTTTTTTATTTGAAAACATGTACTGCAGAAAGCAAGGTAACCATTAGTTCTCTTTTTACCCTGAAAATCATGTACCAAGCCTACTTTACACATTTCTGGTATATCTTTTTTATTAAATAAACAAATTATTGTTCTATAGTTCTTTCAGAGCAACCCAGAAAAATGGTGTTAATAGACACATGTCTACAGGTCTCAAGAAAGAAAGCATTCAGACAACAGTTTTATTCAAACAATATGCTTTTGTTGTTATAATTTACACATTCATAAATATCTACATACTCCACAATGTTTTGCTAATAGCAGTAAGTGAATGATCACTATGCATGTATTTTAACTGTGAGCCGCGTGCAGCTGAAGAAGTTTAACCGGAGGAAATTATTTATGATTTATCGGCTATAATATATCGGCCTAAATTGTACTATCCGCTGATAACATTAAAAATGACCATTTATCGGCCGATACCGATATGGCCAATAATTTATCGTGCATCCCTAATTTGTATTGGCTGTATCACACTAACTCTGCATCCTAAGTTGCATTCTTACACAATGCACAGAATATACATGGTCTGAAGTATGAAAAAAACTATTTCAGCTACACGACTAACAGAAATATTGTATGGTTTTGAAATGATTAAACGTTTAACACGCAATTGATATCTGACCAGTTTCTGGTTTGTCTTGCTCAGCAGAGCCCTCAGCGAGTCCTGCGAAGGATAATTTCAGGATGAACCGCTACAAGAACAAAGCACTCAACCTGGAGGAGATGCGTCGGAGGAGAGAGGAGGAAGGGATTCAGTTGAGGAAACAGAAACGAGAGCAACAGGTGACTTTACATTTGCTTTTAACTCTACACTTACACCTGTTCTTTTGCTATATTTCAAAATGAAATCAAAATGACCTTATTTCAGTCATTTTCTTTCCATCTGTGTTAACTGTTGTCTATTACACCATGTGCGCCACTTAACTCTTTTCAGACATTGACAATATTCTTATTTGTGCATCTTCATTTTCTTTCCTCGCATCTTAGCGCCACCCCCTAGGATACGAGGAAAGAAACGAGATGTGAGGATAGGGCTGGGCCGATAAACCATATCGTATCGAATCACGAGAGAATTTGTTTCGATAACGATGATAAGCTATTGGCATTTTGACTCGTCACGCGTGTCTTATTTTCCTTCAATCGCCGGTTAAACGAAACAAACTCGAGGCGCAATCGCAAGCGAGTTACTTCGAAACTCCAGCACAAACAATTTTATATTCAACATTAACATATCTGCTAACATGAGCTGGTGCATATGAAACAAACCAGCGCTGTCCTGTACAGATTAGAGATGTAATGAAGTGTGTTCGTTTGCACATTAACAGATTGAACCTTGTATGTAAGCTGCTTGGATGATTAAAGAAATGTACTACAGTTTATGTGAGATGTCTTTATGAAAGAATCCCACTGCTTGAGCAAGACAATATTGCAGCGTTATCTATGTGCGCAGGTGCTGAGCCAATAGCGTTCGAATGTACACAGTAACGGAGCCCTTTCATTGGTTCAATGTATTGAATCAACACTCCATTTACTTAACGAGGCAATCGAGTCAAAATGTGACCGAATGAGCTGGTACATGTTGTTTATGGCCTAATATCCTCTTTGTTGCAACAGAACATGTCTAATTAGGTTATATCAATGACTTGGTTTAATTCAATTTTAACTGCTTTAAAGTTAACTTTTGTTAGACTGTTTTGTTAATAAACTCTATTTAAATTGATAATTTTACATAGATTATTATAGATTTTTTTTTTTTAATGAATTGTATATCAAAATAAATATCGTTATCGATCATTATAGAAAAAAAATATCAAGTTTACATTTTTGCCATATCGCCGAGCCCTATGTGAGGATGAAGAATCAAAAAAAGTCTGTATTCACCCTCTTCGCTCGCTATATAAAGTTCATTCTCTACCATCTATATGCCTTCCATCTGTTATTTTCCAGGCTACTTGTTCTGTAGTCTCAGGAAAGGTTCAGTTTTTTGCAATTATACTGTGTATTGTATTGTTTTCTGTACATTTGAGAATGATCTATTTTCATTTAATTAATTTAATTCATGCAAATTTGTACAATGGGTTAAATAAAAAAACTTTTGAATGGATTTGAATCAAATATCTAAAGAAAATCGTTTTTATTTCAATATTGTTAATAATCGATAAGAAACGAGTGCCATTATAAGAGTTTGACACAAACATGATTTTTATCCTTAAAGGTGCTTATGAATGTAGTGGTTCTAATGTTTTTTTTCTTTCTTTCTTTCTTTCTTTCTTTCTTTCTATGTTCTTTTTCTGGTTGAAGGGGATTATCACAAGACAAGATAATATATATAAATATAGATGTAAAACAAAGTAGAAGGAAATAATGGGAACTTTCGGAAAAAATATTATGTTTTTTAAGAATCATTCTGCATACTTGTAGTTTATATGTTTGAAATGAGAGACATAACAAAGTATAGAAAAAAAGGAATTTAATGAAATATCAGAGTATTAATTTCAAAAATGCAAAAATAATCCAAATCAAACTTTTTTTACATGAGTATGCAAAAACAATCTAGGTATATTTTATTTTTTCTGTATTCAATCTGGACAAAGTCCAGAACAAATGAAGAGATTTCTTCAAAGCAGAAGCTATGGTTTTTATTATATATTCAGAGAAGAAAATATTTTGGGGTTTTGTGAAAATGATCAAAAGTTTATTTGCACCATTGATTTCATTCTCAAACTCTTTTGGCAGCTGTTTAAGAGGAGAAATGTGGAGCTACTTGGTGAAGAAGGGGGAATGATCGACAGTCCTCTCATGGACTCCGATGTCACTTCCACCACAGCTGGAGTAAGTTCAAACCAATGGCATTGTTTGCTTTCTCTCATTGCATCAGTCACAGACTGAGGTAACTCTAGGACTGTTGTTAGTAGTGCGTAATGACTCTTTAATTCAGTAAGTACTTATTGATTTGGAGCTCTAAGAGGTGCAAATCCTGACTTGAAAGAAATTAGGGTCATTGATCCAGACCTAGTTTGCAAACTGTGTTCTTGTGTGTTTGTAGGATGGAGTAATTACAAGGGATATGGTTGAAATGCTTTTCTCAGAAGATCCTGAAATGCAGCTGGTCACTACACAAAGGTTCAGAAAACTGCTTTCGAAAGGTATCTGTGGCAAACACCTGTCTGGACCTCAACACTGTTTCAAGTCCTTGAATCTTGAGTTTTAACTTCATCCTTGTGTTGGGCAGAACCTAATCCACCTATCGATGAAGTGATCAGCACAACAGGGGTTGTGAACAGATTTGTCCAGTTCCTTCAGAAAAGTACCAATTGCACATTACAGGTGAGATTTTATTGCAGTTTTCAACACCGTTGCATCACATTAACTAGTATTATTTGCTAAGAACAAACCGCCAAGCTGAAGTGTAAACCCAAAATATACACTTGGCAACAGCCTAGTAACTAACACCCTAGCAACTTGGCGGCTGGTTTTGTATGCACAACTCAGACACGTTTTCATTAGATGTAACGTTTTGGAGGTATTGAAGAGAACAAAGATCATTTAAAGTGTGTTTCTCCTCAGTTCGAGGCTGCTTGGGCACTGACCAACATCGCATCCGGAACATCTCAGCAGACAAAGTTTGTTATCGAGGCCGGTGCTGTGCCTGTGTTTATCGAGCTCCTGGACTCTGAGTTTGAAGATGTTCAGGAACAGGTACAAACATGAAAGTTGCAAAAAATCACATATGCATATTATGATGGTTTGCAATAACATTGTCAGATTTGTTTTTATGTATTGCATCAGTAAAACATGGCTATTCAGTTGTAGACCTTGTTATGAGGCTTTCTTTATAAAGAAAGGAAATGAAACATATGTTGGTGTATTGTAATTTATGGTGTATTTAATTTTCTGATTTTATTATGAACAAATAGATTTTACAAACTCGTTTTGCATATCACATGTTGCATTATTTAACAAAATATCGCATATCACATTTTGTGCAGCCTTACTTATTTCTATAAAATGTATAGTTTGTTCCCGGTGAGTACATGTACTGACCTATTGCATCACTCTTTGTGCCACAGGCTGTTTGGGCTTTAGGAAACATTGCCGGAGACAGTGCTGTGTGCAGAGATTTTGTGTTAAACTGTAATATCCTTCCACCTTTACTAATGTGAGTACTCATTTACTCCATGTCAGACATATGAAGTAGTAACAGATAATATGCATTTACTGTCATTATTGCTAGATAATCTTGCACAGGGTGATTAAAGCTGACATTTCTGCGACATCAATAGCCGGGTTTCCATTCAAAATTGCGAATTTAGTTTATGCGCAAAATTGGAATATTGCATAAAACATTTGCGAATAAGCACCGTTTCCGTCTAACTAGTCAACCGTCACTTCCTAATAAACTGCCAGTAAATATCAGAAAGAAAAGTTAGAGAAGCCACCGAATATAATCATTTTCATATATAATAATATTTGCTAAAGCAGACGATTATGTGACCGTTCTAAGTGGCAATTACAGTAATACTTTGGTCAAGCCATTCTTTAAGGTATCAAACTCTGTGTTACTGGATTAATATTTTTATTTCCTAATTACTAGGACATAAAAATATTAATCCAGTAACACAAAGTTTAACACAAATGGAATACCATTTAAGAATGATCGTAACAACATTTCTGATGCTGTGTAACTAGATCAGTACTCTGCACTATGAGACGACGGCATAACCTGACTAACCATTTACTTTTTTGAGGAATCTATTGGGCAAATGCGTTTCCATCTCCCATTATTCGCATGAACCCTTTTTCTCAAAAATGAAAAACCGCTTTTTGGAAATTTACCGTTGCCGTCACTCGTTTCTGATGAGAAACTTCAAAATGCGAATAAAACCAGAGGGATGGAAACCAGCTTATTGACTACCATAGTAGGTGGTATCTTTTTTGTTCCGTAAAGAATTTAGGAAAGCAAACAGTTCTGGGGTAGCTTTTGACCACCAATTTTTCCTACTATTGTAGAAATGTCTGTTGCTAACATTCTTCCAAATATCTTTCTTTGTGTACAACTAAACAAAGAATTTGTTTTTCACTTTTGGGTGGAGTATCCCTTTTAAATAAGGGTAATGTGACAAAAATGTGTTGTTTGTACTTTGTCTAGAATAGAGTCACAGCACAGCTATGTAAGAACTAGGTTGACTTGTACAGTTAATTTGCGCATGCAATGTCACGATTAACCAATCAGAATGAGGTATTCTGTCATTTTTTGTTTAACACGGCAAAGAATGTTAACATTCATTGCAATGATAGATATGTTTTCTTAAAAATACTTATTTTTGTTTTCCTCAGGCTGCTGACCAGATCCACTCGTCTCACAATGACTAGGAATGCTGTGTGGGCATTGTCCAACCTCTGCCGAGGCAAGAGTCCAGCTCCAGACTTTGAGAAGGTCTCTGTTCGCCTGGGTTTCTTCCCTTTCCTTGACAACACTCGAATGCAGCTGACGTTTTCTCAGTCGTAATGAACAGATGCAGTCTTATTATGCTGTTTAAACATATCTAATTTAGGTCTCAGGCATCAGCGTACCACAGCAGCAGCACACATTCATTGCATTAAATGAAATGACACTCTTTCTCTGACACCTGCTATTTTAATTATCTTTTGCACCTGTAGGTGTCCCCGTGCTTGCCTGTGCTGTCCCGTCTGTTGTTCAGCAGCGACCCGGACCTGCTGGCTGATGCTTGTTGGGCTTTGTCCTATCTCTCAGATGGACCTAATGAAAAAATCCAGGCAGTTATTGATTCAGGAGTTTGCAGGAGGCTGGTGGAACTACTTATGTGAGTCTGCCTATGAAAATCAGAGATTGCAATTGTGCTTATTTTTGTCTTCTATATCTGTGAACTCTCTAATGGGGTTGCACAATACACCGGTACTAGAAAAGTACCGAAATACCTTTCTGTTTAAACGATACCAATTTCTCATTTATTTGGTACCGCAGAAACACAGTGTAAGTTGTAGGAGTAAAAAGAACAGAATTTTAAGTTATTTATATTTCATGATTTTTTATTTAATTACTTTCTGCATGTTCTTTTTGCATGGTATCGATTTAGTATCGTTATCGAAATTATTTTCTTAGGTATTGTAACGAAGTCAAAAATTTGGTATCGGGACAACACTTCTCTCTAACCTTGTTTGTGGTTGTATATGTTGATCTTGTAGTGTCAGCCGATTACTTCTATTTGTTCCCTCAGGCATTCGGATTACAAGGTGGCCTCTCCCGCTCTGAGGGCTGTTGGAAACATTGTGACAGGAGATGATATTCAGACCCAGGTGTGTGTTTTTTCATTGGTCTTCATGTTTCATTATCTCCAGCTGTAGGCTCGGGAGACTGATGATCTGCTTTCTACTCTCCCTCACGCTCTCTGTCTCTCCGCCCTCACCGCAGGTGGTGTTGAACTGCTCGGCTCTCCCATGCCTGCTTCACCTGCTCAGCAGTGCCAAGGAGTCCATCAGAAAAGAGGCCTGCTGGACCATCTCCAACATCACAGCAGGAAACCGAGGCCAGATTCAGGTGCGACCCGACTCACACTCCACATCTGCCGTCCATGGCAGGGTTCGGCTTGTTTATCATGCACGACAGGGTCACGGTTGCACCCTTAGACTGACAAATGTGTTCTTGGGGGCTATTTTTGGATTTCATCTTGGGTTTTTTTTCTCGCCCTTTAGGCGGTAATAGACGCAAACATCTTCCCTGTACTGATAGAGATCCTACAGAAAGCAGAGTTCCGCACCAGGAAGGAGGCGGCGTGGGCCATCACCAATGCCACGTCAGGTGGCACGCCCGAGCAGATCAGGTGAGCTTCTGGTGTGCGGTGTAGGGGGTCATTTGGTGGGAAATCATCTTCATATCTAAAAGGAATAGTTCACAAAAAAATCCAAATCTGTATATTAGTCTTTCTTTAGTGCTGCACAAAAGAAGATATTTTGAGATATGTCTCAGTGGTTTTGTGTCCGTACAATAGAAGTCAATGGGGGCCAAAGTCGTTGGGGCACCAACCTTCTTCAAAAGATCTTCTTTTGTGTTCTTCAGAAGAAAGAAAGTCATACACGTTAAGAATTTTCATTTTTGCATGTCGACGTAGAGACATACTGCACACTCATTGAGATATAATTCAGCTTCGTCAAGTATATAATAGGGATGTCACGATTATTAAATAATGATGGTTTCAGATCATCTCAATTATTTCACATCTCTATAGAAGACACTAGGGGGAGCAGTGCCTGCATATTGCATATTTTAGTGTATATATTGCGACTACAGCATGGTAATACTTGTACAATGTACCACCACAACACAATCACTGTTAAAAATAAACTAAAGCATATACCATAAAAATAGTACAATTTAATATTATTTAAGCTAATCTCAGTGTGAAAACCAGTCTACCAAAATTTCATTAACATAGAAGTAAAATCTTATTGTAGTGAGAAAGAAACGGACTAGAAGCTTTTCTATGGCTGATGGTGGCTTCAATTCACTCCTGATCAATTGGCTTAATTTAGTAAAATAATTTAGTTATTGACAGGTAAAGGCCTAAACCTTAAATATATGATGACCCCATTTCTCTAATATACTAAACAATATGGTCGTTTCAAAGCTGAGTCAAAAATGTACGAGAATTAAATGTCAAAGCTCTAAAACAGACAATTAATCTTCATAATCGCAATTACACAATTAATCGTCAGCCAAATTTCATAATCGTGACAGCCCTAGTATATAAATTGTCTCCAGGTAGCTCTGTCATAAGGTTGTCATGAGAGCCTATTTGAAGCGTTACCACAATCGCCTTCTGGCCGCGTCGGGTCTTCTCAAATGGCTTTTGGCTCGCCATAGTGCGAGTGCTAATCTTAGAGATGCAGCCTTGTTCTCCCGGGCCCACTTCTGTTTATCTAGATTGAATTACAGTGCGGTCCAGCTTTCTCAGAAACGTCTCCATGCTGTCTAATGAGGTCGCTTAGTCTGAAAGCAGCAGCGTGCTCAGTGTTTATTACAGCTTCAGTTTTGACCAGAAGTGCAGTAATAGCATTTTTCCGCCGCCGGTGCCAATGCGGTGCTTCATTAAACCAATCAGCTTGTGAAATGTACTGACTGATTACTTCAACAAGAGCACTTATTTTTTACATTACAGCTTGCCATTTGAGTGAGATTTAACAGGGAACAGTTCTTGGTGAAAACCAGCCAATTGGACGACGTTCTTTGGTTCAGGCATCGAGCCAGCTGTTTGGTTTGGCTGTGTGGAGCTTTCCAGTTTCACGTCTAGTTAAAGGAATAATTCACCCAAAAAATGTGGACATTTACACGTCCTCTTGTTATTTTGAACCCGATTTCCTTCTTCTGCTGAACACATAAGATATTTTGAAAAATGTTGATAACAGAAAACCGTTGGTCCCCCTTGACTTCCATTGGTTGTGTGTGTCCATACAACAGAAGTCAAAGGGGACCAACGGTTTTTGGTTACCAAAAATGCCAAGAGGGTGAATAAACGATGACATTATTGTATTCCTTAAAGGGCTTAGGGCGATATGCGTTTTTTCACCATCAGCCTTGTCAAAACATCATTTTAATGCTATTCTAGAGTAATGTAATAACTCTAGAATTACTCTAGTTATGTAGAGTAATACTTATCAAGTATTTATCTTAAAAAACGTTGTCTGACTTGCAATGACGCCAAAATGGCATTTACTGTCTTTTCTCTATAGGTATCTGGTAAATTTGGGCTGCATTAAGCCTCTTTGTGATCTCCTGACGGTCATGGACTCTAAAATCGTGCTGGTGTCTCTGAATGGTCTGGAGAACATCCTCAGACTGGGCGAACAGGAGGCCAAACAGAATGGCAGCGGCCTCAACCCGTACTGCAGTCTCATCGAGGAGGCCTACGGTAACGTTATCCTCCAAATACATCGATTTTTCCTAGACTCATTCATATGAACAGTTTGACAAGCCAATGTTAAAGGGACGGTTCATCCAAAAATGAAAATTCTGTCATGTACTCTCCCTCAAGTTGTTCCAAACCTGAATACATTTCTTTGTTGAGATTTCTGGGGCACCATTGACTACCATAGCAGAAACTTTTTTATGGTTGTCAAAGTTGACCCAGAACTGTTTATTGACCCAGAACTGTTCAAACAAACAAAGAAATTTATAAAGGTTGGTAACAACTTGAGTGCGAGTAAACAATGAAATATTTTTCGTATTTGGGTGAACTATCCCTTTAATTCTATTCATAACGTGACAATAATAAAGTGCTTTAAGGTACCTAATAATCTCTTTTTGTGACTTCTCATCTGCCAGGGTTGGACAAAATTGAGTTCTTACAGAGTCACGAGAATCAGGAGATCTACCAGAAAGCCTTCGACCTCATTGAGCACTATTTTGGAGTCGAGGAGGAAGATGTCCATCTGGCTCCACAGGTGGACGAGAACCAACAGCAGTTCCTGTTTCCACAGCAGGAAGCTCCCATGGAGGGCTTCCAGCTATAACCCACCATCAGACTCCTCCAAACCACCCCCTGACCTTTCCCCGCACTCCGTATCGGTCCTGAAACGTCGGAAACGCATGGCACAACGGTTGACATCCAAGCTAATGAAATCGCGACCCAGACTGATTCATGTAAACACTGAGGTGTTTCGCGCAGAGGAACTGCCTCCTCACACCCAGCTTCATGAGCTGGATTTTATATTTTCCTTTTTCTTTCCCAACTCAATGATGCAGCTAAATAACCATCCCCTCAGGTAGAATACACGGCGCTGTGTCTTTTATTTTAAGGGGAAGTATGCTTCAGTTTTTCTGAAAGATAAGAGAGTTGTTTAGTCATCCAATCAAAATCAAAAAATCATTTGTTCTTTTGATCCTTTGATCCTGGTTTGGTTCATTTGATTCTGGTTTCATCATTTTCATCCGTGTTGAGTTGTAGAATTGAGTTGTTCACTATTCATATCCTGGTGATTAAACAGGCCCCGGTTGTGTTTGATATACATGCTTATGCTTTATGGACGAAACTCTACGGTTGTTTTTGGTTGAGTCGTCGGACTCTTCAAAGGTTTTCTCATGCGGTTTCATTTTGCTTATTAGCATTCATTGACGAAATCATTTCAGACAATGCAGGGAATCTTTTTGACGTGGTGATGGGTTGTGTTGAAATAATCCAGGTAAATAGTACAGTAATGTCCTAACTTTATTAAAGGGATAGTTCACCCAAAAATAAAATTTCTTTTAACATTCACCCTCATCTCATTCCAAGCTTGAATGAGTTTCTTCCGCAGAACACAAAAGAAGATATTTTGAAGAAAGCCACTCTACGCAATTGACTTCCATTGTATGCACACCAAACCATTTTTGAGACAATGTCTTCTTTTGTGTTCTACGGGAGAGAGAAAATCTTACAGGTTTTGAATAACAAAAGGGTGACATAATTTTTATTTTTGGGTGAACCATCCCTTTAACTAATGAATTGTTAATCCCCATGTAGTGAAGATAATGCCCAGTTTCTACCAGCAGATGTGAAATATCTAGTTGTAGAAGGTTCGTGGTGTGCAGTGTTATAAATAAGTATTCTTTTGATCTAAAGGCTTTCATTTTGAAATGCGATCTGGGGAAATAAGCACATATCTGAGGGCCGAGAGCTGCACACGATGGTCTTAATTCTGCTCTTGGACTTTGTTTTCTTTCATTATCGTCATTTGTTGGAGCACGTTGCTATCGGTGGGGGGTTCTGGTAGTGTCAGATGGTTGTTCAGCCCTCGGTATGTGCATTTTAGGGTTTTGCATGGTGTTCTGTTGGTATCCCTTGCCATATCTTTTGCTCAAATTCAACAGTAAACTGGATCTCATTTGCCATTAACCATGTAGTCAAGTAGTTCTGGGTTTTGTTGTTTTGCAGGTGCTGTAGGTATGGCAAGGAATACGTATTTAAACAATAAGAAATTATATGGGCAAAAAAATGATATATAAAAGTTATATTTGCACACACGTTGCACACACAAAACCAGCATACACTTCATGAACATGTACACGTACAAAGCATAACGGCAAGAGCAAAATGACTTCCATAATCTTTTTACGTTTGCGACTTTCACACAAAGAAATGTTCGTGTTAGCTTGTTCTACATTTTGGCACTTTGAGTTCATGCACTAAAAGCCTAAATTTAAGATGTCTGGATCAATTTCCCTGAGGAAAGGCTTGATGCGGGACTGAATGATGACTTTGGGTTTTAAAAAGAGGGCGAGAAAAGTTTAAATACGAACCTCCCTCTCCATATAAAACTTGTGGTCTCTGAGGACATTTAAAAGTGTTGGTAAACTTCAAATGGAATTATGGAATCATTTTCCCTCTTCCTCCACAATACACCGACTGAAAGGTGCTTCTCTGAGTAAATGGATGGGGCTTATTTAAAATGGGAGGGGCCTGCATCCACGACACCATCTGACGGGTGATGCGTGAGGAGAGAGAGGAAGTGTAGATAACGCTGTTCTGGCAGCCGGCATCGGTTCTTCAGAGGAGAGAGTTTCTGGTTTCGCTGCAGGTCTTTGTACTAGAAGTATTTTTTTCTTTGTAAAATGCGGTTCCTCATCAGTACTTCGAGAGCCTTTTCGAAATTGTAAGCGTTTTGAAAATACCTCTCCACGATCTGTGTACTTTAAGAGCAGTATCAAGATGTTCTCCATTCAGGGTTCTGTTTCTGTTCATGCCCGAGTTCTGTGATTTATTAGATGACGTTCGCTGCGTTTACAGGAAATCCATCTCAGAACAAGGATGCCACAGTCCGGCTTTGCTCACACCAGAGAAACAGGAAAAATAAGACTGAGGAGAAACAGAACTATGCTCTAAAAACAAAAACAAAAACAAAATATATATATAGTGGTCTACAAGACCACTGGCTGGGTTCATATCAAGTTCAAAAGCAAAGAAATTAACTCTTGACGGAAATGCACTCCTATTCACAAAAGTGCCAATCAGACCAACAAAGACAAGAGGCTGATGCGTATGAATCTGTCTTTGATTTTTTTCCTTTTTTATTTACTTGAATGTGCACATGTTTTGTGCAAATACTGCTGCTCTGTTTTCTTATCTTATAAATTAGAGGTTACGTTGTCTGCCACAGTTTCACTAAAGATGTGACGGTCTGCTATTTGTACACCAAATTGGTAAATTCAAGATAAAGGTATGATGATAACAAAGCCTAATTTATTGTGCTGGACTAATTCATACTTTTTAACAAGTCCAATGCAACATTGAAATATTGTTTCCGTGTGTACTGTTTGCTTAACATGTGTTCTCTTTTGGAGAGTTCTGTTGGTACAGAGGAACTGAGGATACATATGATTGAAGGAAGAGCTTCATAGTTTGCAATTTGCATTGCATAGTTTTTTTTGTGTATGTGGATCGTTCCGCTCCCCTTTATGAGCGCTCTAGCTCGCCATGTAGACCCAGCTATGCTGTGTTCCAAGTCTGGCTCCCCTCTGTGGATAATCTTAGCACAACAACAATCGAATCTGTTCAGGCCTTTTTGCAGACCTTTTGTTCTCAAAGCCAACTTTGAAACAAATCTGGGTGTCATACAATCTGTGTACCTCTGGGAATTACATTTAAACTAGAAATTTATGGATTACATTGCTACATTGGCACAATTTAAAGTGGCAGTCCTAGCACTGTTCTTTACTCATTGAAAATAACTTCTGAGAAGTGCAGAACACGACATATTTACAAAAAGGCCACAAACAAGTTGAATTGGGTCTTTATGGTCTTCCGTCCTAGATCTTGTAGATGTTGAATTCTTGAGACTTTTTGTCTCTTCCAAATCCAAAGCCAATGCGTAATGATTGGCTGTGTCTAGTAATGCTGACTCACCTATGTTTACAAGGCTACATGTTTGTTGAGTACTTTTCATACATTACTTGCCCAGGTGGATATTGTATCCTGGTTTGGTAATTTTGTTCCCTTGTAAATGTATTTATATTTAAATATTTTTTCCTCCTCTACCTACAATCGCCCAACTTATACTGTGACTGACTTGACTTTACCGACGATATGAATGGTGATGGACATACAAACGGAACATGTCACACAAACATATACATTAACAATTCTGAACAAATGTTGACGAATCTTTTGTCCAGATACAAATAAAAAGATTTAAAATGTATGGTTTACGAGCTTTCTTCGTACGTTTTTTGTCTCTTTAGGAAGCCAAGGAATATAAGATCCCATCTGTAAGTCGCTTTGGATAAAAGCGTCTGCCAAATGACTAAATGTAAATGTAAATCTTTCGTAATTCTGTACCTATGTTGTATTATTTGGCAAAAACACAAATGTAATGGCAAAATGTGGTGTTAGACTTATAGGCTGTAAGGTTCTGCCAAAAGGTGTCCTCCCCAAATATGCAGTTGTTATTATAATAATAATAATGCAATATATAATTTTATAGACGTTTCGGCGGTAACAACATAAACGTTTTCGGCCCAAACTTAACTTCTGGTAGAACTTTGCAAAGAATGTTAACGAGCCTTCATTGAATTTCATACAATTAGCCTGATATAGAATAAAATATTTACATAGATTAATATCAATATAAAATAAGTCTTTACAGTAAAACCAGCTAACTTTAGGCGTCTATTTTTGTGAATTTACATTTTGAGTTTAGATGTTTTTTGGCTCCTTATGACATTTACAAGGTTTAACTACATGCACCAAAAAGCAAAAAACAAGTGATAATACAAATGGAAATTAATCTACCAAAGAAATTTACTTTTTGAAAGTGTTTGGGTTATATTCTAGTCTGCAATGTTTGAAACGCACTTTTATATTTGATTCTGTTTTATTAATTATTATGAATAGTAAAAAACAAACGTGAAATGGCGGCACGAATACCAATCGCAAACCAGATATTACATGTATACGAAATAAATACATGCAATGCAACATTAAAGACCGAAGTCTTTTGCTTTGGCGGGTGTTTTCCCACCACTCCGTCACGCACCGGAAGTTCGACGCGACTCGACCAATCATCTGCGAGTGTTATCAGGCGTTTCCGGGATCTGTTGGAAACAGCAGTTGCAAGGGAAAAGAGTGCTCACAAACACTTGAACTGCTTTCTTGGACCAAACTGAGATACTGGTATTATTGAAATACTATCACCTTATATCACAACATCTCCCACGAATGTTATATGAACCTGTTACGCTGCGCGTCGCCTGTAGACATTTAGTAGACGCTTGCTGTGCGGCCGGTTAGCATGGAATGCTAATCTGGTCGAGCGAGATACAACGACAGCTCTTAATTGAGCTTTTGTTTTGTTTATTTGTTTGTTTACAATTGTAAACAGTTCGTTTAAGTAACTTGTTGTCTCTGTTTGTGTGCGCTTGTCAGTTGTTAAAGCAGGTGCATAGCTGACTGGAGGTTCTAGAAGCCGTTATAATCAATCGTTTACTTCCTAAATAGGTTTTGTGCTAATCGACGTAGTTATTGACGTGTAAGGGACTTTTAAGTCAATGAATTTCTGGCTTGCTTGTTTGATCTCATATACAATGCACAAATAAAATGAGCTGTGTGCGTTTTTAAGCGGAAATTGTAAGCTGTTATAAAGGGAAAACGCATGTTTGAAGAGCATTTACGTGTTTTCTAGGGGACTCCGTTTGTATTTACATATCAGCAATGCAACGGAGAGAGATGGAGGGTCCAGTAGCTGACAGCAGTGCAGGTGATACTGATGTGACCAAGAGCAAAGAATCTGAACCACAGCCAGACGGCACCCAAACAGGTGACAGCACGAAGTCAACAAACAAGGAAACTGTCAGATTTGTGTGAAAATACAGATAGTGGGTCTGAACGTAATATCTTGGTGTGTTTTATCTCACATGTCTGGCACTAATACGTTTAATTTGGTTTCATTCGTGTTTAGTAAAGGAGGCTGCCTCCTGCGACATGGCGGAGGAACTGAGCAGACAGCTGGAGGACATCCTCAGCACTTACTGCCATGAGGATGGTGCCAGTGAGGACGCAGCGGTGACTAATGGTCAACCTGATAGTGTTGGTGTTAATGGATTGCCTGAGAGGGAGAATGGCAAGCAGGAGGAGAGCAAACTGAATGTTAATGGATGTGTGGATAAAGACCAGAAAAAGGTTCAGGAGAAGAAGAAAGTAAAAGGACTGGGTAAGTGTCAGTGCGCTTCCTGTGTATAAACTACTGCATCTTGTTTCCCATAATAAACACAAGATGAGATTTATCTTCGTCATGTACTTAAATGAAGTCAAGTAAAGCCAAAGCTCAGTTTCATCTATTTTCTATTATTTATTTATTTTATTCGGGCTAGAATGATGTGTTGTGGTTTAGAGTAAATACCCTCACATAACCACCAGAGGTCATCAAATATACTCTATTTTCTACGAAATTACTATTTTTTATTACATAATTACTGCATTTAAGGTGTGATCAAAATCTGTTTTGGTGTATGTAGATCGTGGTCTATTTAGTTTTGCTGGTAAAGGTTTTCAAAAAAAGCCAAGCGAGGGATTTTTTTACTCTCTGTTGTGTATAGAAATAGAATGACCAAGTCCGTCATAAAACATGATCAAAAACGTCATGAAATACGGCAATGTGAAACAGATGCGTTTTTATCACTTGGTGCCACAAGACTGCAAGGTACATCACGTGAAATTTGTCGATCTGATATCGTAAAAATGTATCTTAACCTGAAATGTTTTACTTTTGTATTGTAGGCAAGGAAATAACTCTCCTAATGCAGACCTTAAACACTCTCAGCACTCCAGAAGAGAAACTAGCTGGTCTCTGCAAGAAGTATGCTGAGCTGGTAAGACATTATTATGAACACAAATCTGTCCTTATGGGTTGTATAAAGAGGAAATATCACAGATAGTCACATTTAAAAAAAAAAAAGACTGCTCAATGTACTGAGTTCTAGCACTAGTGTTGCATTTTTTTCAAAGCAGTTACAATGTTTGGCTATAGCAGCTGGCGGTCCTTATATGGAATAAATGTAAAGGTTTCGCTTTTTCAATAGGGTTTCGATCAGGAAATTCACACATTAAAGGTCTTCCTGTTTTGACGTAATCAACATCTTTCAAAGCATGGTGCCAAAAACACTATATTTCACTTGTACATAAATATAAATCTGTAATCCTCATGTCAACACTAAAGTATTGTTACACTACACACGGTATACGCTGTAAATTATATGTTAAGTAATTGCTGTGCCACAATAATTTTTTCATAATTTATAGCTTTCATGGGCCTCCATATGTTTGAAAACAAAGTCAGCTGTAATACTATATAAATTTGGTTGTGCTATGAAGTTAGTTGCCCGATTTATTATTAGTCTATGAATCGAAATTGGAATAGAGAATCACAAGACTTCATTGTTTTCGTATCAGCTACTGTATTTTTTTATTTAATTTCAGCTCTTCAAATTGTACTAATGCTTCGGTTTCATTTGCTTTAGCTAGAGGAGCATCGCAACGCTCAGAAACAGATGAAAGCCCTGCAGAAAAAGCAGACGCAGCTCATTCAGGAGAAGGACTACTTACGAAATGAACACAGCAGGGCCATCCTGGCCCGCAGCAAGCTGGAGAGCCTCTGCCGAGAGCTGCAGAGACACAACCGCACACTTAAGGTGCAGTAATCTCACTCGGGCATTTATGAATTCAGTGTGTAACGGTTTGTGAAACCCTCGTAAAAGGCATTCATATGTGTAGGTGTTCAGATCCTCAACACGCTTGTTTTGTAACACTTGTTTGTTCTGCCGGGCAGCAGGAGGACGGTGTGCAACGTGCCCGACTAGAGGAAGAGAAAAGGAAGGAAGTGACTTCACACTTCCAGGTGACACTGAATGACATCCAGGCCCAGATGGAGCAGCACAATGAACGTAATGCCAACCTGAGACAGGAGAACATGGAGCTGGCTGACAAGCTGAAGAAGCTGATTGAACAGTATGAGCTCAGAGAGGAGGTGAGAGGTCAGAGGATAAGAGAACTGAAGATGAGAGTTAAAGCCGAAGTTAAACCCCTGTTTCTTTTCTCCCAGCATATTGACAAAGTGTTCAAACACAAGGACCTGCAGCAGCAGCTGGTGGATGCAAAGCTTCACCAGGCGCAAGCTCTGCTCAAGGACTCGGAGGAACGCCACCAGAAGGAAAGACTTTGTGAGTTTTCAGATCGTTCTTTTGTTTGTGATCAGCTGAATTCAGGTCATTCTGAGTGGATGGATGTACTGTATATGATATACTGTGAATCCGTGCAGATAAGTTGGTTCAACTCGTTTCGGTTGCTAATTTAGATTCTTGCGGTCTCTCTTTTCTCTTCCAGCTCCTGAAAGAGGCTGCTGAGTCTCATAGAATGTGTGAGCTCATGAAACAGCAAGAAGTTCATCTGAAACAACAGGTGAGAATACTTAAAGGTCCAGTGTATGGAATTTAGCGGCGTCTAGCGGTGAGGATGTGAATGGCAACCAACGGCTCACTCCAACATTTGCCCCTCGTTTTTGAAGCACTACCGTTGCTGACACAGGACTTAAATGTCGTCACGTTTTTGCTTCTTTGCCGAAGGAGAAGACTTATTTAGTTTATAGCAGTTTGTCCATTTAGGGCTACAGTAGAAACAACATAGCAAATCTAATGCAAGGGGACCCGCGGCCTACAACGCAGGGCTTATACCCATCTGAAGACATAGTTATGCATATTATATTGCATTTCTGTCAATAAATAAAATTACACATTTAATATGTAATTGTTACCTTAGTGCAGGTGTGACTTGCCTGGTACACATCAAAGTGTAATATTTACAATAAATCTAAGCTGTCTTTATTTCATCTTTTCCAGCTATCTCTGTATACAGAGAAATTTGAAGAGTTTCAAAACACGCTTTCCAAAAGCAACGAAGTGTTCACGACATTCAAACAGGAGATGGAAAAGGTAAAGTAATGATTAGTAAATAGACAGACTTTGTGCATAGACACTAATTAATAACATAAAATGTAAAAAAAAAAAAAAAAAGGTTTCGACTGAACTCTGTGTATTCATTTGTGCTTTTATCGGGCTGCAGATGACGAAGAAGATTAAGAAGTTGGAGAAGGAAACAACAATGTACAGATCACGATGGGAGAGCAGTAACAAAGCCCTGCTGGAGATGGCAGAAGAGGTGATTATTGTATTTCAGCCCTTAGCTTTAATTGTACTAACTTAAAATGTTTTGTCTGATAGCTTAACGTTTGACGGCTTCTCTCCTTGTGCCTGCTTTAGAAAACACTACGAGATAAGGAGTTCGAAAGCCTGCAGGTGAAAGTGCAGCGGTTGGAAAAGCTCTGTCGGGCCTTACAAACAGAGCGCAATGAGCTGAGTAAGAAAGTTCAGGGTGTCCCAGAGGGGACTACAACCCCAGAGAGCAGGCCAGAAACAGAGGCGGGGTCACAACAAGAGGCTGTCGACTCACAGGAGGGCAGTCCTGTCCATCAGAGCAGCTCAGAAGCAGAGACTCCACAAACCGCTTGTAGTCAGGAATGCCACTGTGCTCCAGAGCTGGAGGTTGAAAGTCACAGAGAGGTTTGCTCAGCCCAGGATTGAGAACACACACAATCCTTCCCATCATCTTCGGCAGTCTGTGAGGTGTCGTCTACGTCTCCTTCCACGGTTCCTAGGGGTTTTCATAGTGTCAGGGAAGATTGTGCCTTCTACATGATTCCTAGCTGCGTTTTTACTCTCTGGTTTTTATGTGACTTCTCCACCCTCCTCCCACAGAGATTCTTGAGTTTCTTATTTGCGTTACGAGGGTCATGGAATGTTGCTACTGTGTTGCTGTGTTTGTCCACTAAATGCTACTACGTGTGATTGTTAGCCTTCTTTTTTGGGATTGGCTGAGAAACAGATCTTGACAGACACATGGCTGAATATTAATAAAAGAAAAAGCTTTGCCATATACAGCATTTGTATTATGACTTACGTATTTCATTTTATTATCGCCTTGAGTTAAAATCTGTGTTTTCTTTCACCGTCATTTTCTTTGGTTAAATCTTGCATAACATTTGCACCAGATGAAGAATGTATGAATATATTTTCATCTTCACTGATCAGAGTTTAATTTTGTTGACGTAAAGCTTCTTCTTTTAGAATTTGTCACACATGTTTATTCTAGTGGTGTTTAAAGATGTTTGTGTTTCTTCTATCAGGTAATCTAATAAGTATTGCAGATACATTCCTTTAACCCATTCTAATAACATCTAATTAACAATATGCACTTCAATGAGATCACGACCACTGAGGAATTTTAAGTTGTGTTGACTATTTTGATATTATTTGTTTTGGTTATTTAAAAAGATAATGATCATTTGATTGTTGGATGTCAAAATGTAAAAAAATTGAATGCATCTAAAGACTAGTTGGTTCAGATTACACAGGAAGCTTTGAAAACACTATGCAATTCTAGCTCTGTTCACACCATCTTTGTTTAACATGGAAACATAGTACGTCATCAGTACGTTATGTGCTGACAAATGATTGTACCGATCCCAACAAAGTGACTTACGGTTCATTGATGTCTGTACATTTCTGATCTTGTGGATTTGACTTCATTCTTTATTGTTTGAATCAAGTTGTCTTTTAGTAGAATATAGTGTTCGCCATAATTTACATCCATGTTCATGACCCATTATGTTGAATAGTTCTGAGATGACAGATTTGATTTGTAATTTTTTCCACAAATATCTTTGTATCACTAAAAATGACGCTCCCATGATATGAAGGGTACCAAAGACTTTTGTTGACTTTCTTTTTTCCCCACAACCTGTATACGTTTATATGCATATTAAAATAAAAGGAAAATAAAAATGTGTTGTGCTTGTTTTGATGTCTACCGTATATAGCTTTATGGATTTACAAGATGTTTTTTTAACAAGGTGTACATCTAAAATATTCTTACTTATTGTATATGATTTAGGTCATACTAAACTTGATTTAGGTCAGTAACCCTCTTTTAAATCTTAGATATATTCAATTTTATTTATATGGCACTTTTTACAATGTTGCATTGTTTCAAAGCAGCTTTACATGAATAATAATAATAGATATAAAATAATGAGGAAAATTAACCAAAACTACATTGATGACTAAATGATGGCTAGAAGCAGTCTCCGGCGGGAGGGGCGGTTCTCCTCCGAGACATTACAGCTGCAGTCAGTGACTTTTAAGTAATACTTATCGAGTAAATATACAAGATGCAAAAAAGGTGATATATAGCTTCAAGTCTTTAAATACATTCATAACTTTTGAATAGTCTCTATTGTGCCATTTATCAGAACATCTTTCAGATTCTTCCGATTTTGGAGCAGAGACAGTTGCAAAAAATAAAGAGAAAAAACAGCCGGGATCCCTTTTTTTATAAAAGTTTGCTGTCCTAGCATTCATCTTTACTCAATTGAACGTTGCTTACTAAAATAACAAAACAAATTATACATAATATTCGATCATTATATTTTTGTAAACAAAAGCATCAAAGAAATTATTAGTCACTGCCGGAACGTTTGAACAGTTTTTCTCGCCGGACCCGTTTTGTGCCGTACGGGAAGTTGAAGGTTTCTCTTCCGTTTCTAGCCGGGCGCTGTTCAGCACGCGTACCGCGTATTACAGTTTTTACAACGGATTAAAATATAATTTCTGTATAATTCTGGCTACCCGAACACGTTGATTATGGTAAGTGTACGTATTGTTGCAGTAGTTTAAATGTAGACACGTGGGATGTTTGGATAGATAGCCAATATGCTAACTAACAATTGCTTAACGTTAAATACGGTCCAGTTTGCTTTGTTTTTCAATCTGTCCGTGCACATAAACGAAAGAGCACTCAAAGCATCTTTTAAATGACATGTAACTTTGATCATTTACCCAGGCATGTTTTTGTTTAATCGTTGATTTATTGCTACCGACTGTGCAATGACAATAAGTGATGTGAATACTGGTGCAAATACTGTGCTTTGTGAAAGTAAGTTAACGTTAAATAATTCTCATGTGTATTTAAAAACTATGTGTCAGCTATTGGATTGCTGTTGTATTGTCATTAGCAATGCGATTGTTTTCTTTTTGTGTTGCTGTGTTATTATTTAATACTACAGCAATCATGACATCGGCTTTGTTTTTCTCTAGAAACCCATTCTTCTAACGGGCCACGAGAGGTCCATCTCTCAGATCAAATACAACAGAGAGGGGGACTTGTTGTTCTCAGTTGCCAAAGATAAAGTAAGTGATATAAGCTTATTAAAAATGTTACAAAACTGTATTTCTCTGGTCTGTTTTAGAATTGTCATTTATGTCATTTATACGTGTGTCATTGTAGGTTACCAATGTTTGGTACTCTGTCAATGGAGAAAGACTAGGCTCCTATAATGGACACACAGGTGCCGTTTGGTGTGTGGATGTTGACTGTATCCTTTCTACATGGGCTTCATTTTGAAAAGTCAGGTTGAACAAAGCAATGCTGGAAGTCTGTTTTGTTCAGTTGTCTGTGTTGCACCCTACCATTTTTTTATTTGCCTTTTTAATCATTTGCTTAAAGAAAAAAAGCTTTTTCTTAACATATTTCAAAGGGGACACCAAGAACGTATTGACTGGATCCGCCGATAACAGCTGCAGACTATGGGACTGTGAGACAGGTTGGCATAAAAAATTACATTTTGTAATAAATAAATTTATTTGTTTTGTAATAAGTTCCTTTCATTTGTGTGTAACTTTTTATGATTTATAGAGATTTCAGTATTAAATAGAAGCGTTCTTGAATGACATCTGTGTGATGACTTCCTCAGGAAAGCAGTTAGCTCTGCTGGAGACCAGCTCGGCGGTGAGAACATGCGGCTTTGACTTCAGTGGAAACATCATCATGTTCTCCACAGACAAACAGATGGGTTACCAGTGCTTTCTCAACTACTTTGACCTGCGAGACCCCCAACAAATTGGTTGGTTTTCTGATTTCACGATATCATATTATTTTCATGGTGTGAATCGCATGATTATGATTTTGGTTTTCTCCTGCAGAGGACAACAACCCGTATCTGTCAGTACCCTGTAACGAGTCCAAGATCACAAGTGCAGTGTGGGGTCCACTGGGAGAGTTTGTGATCGCCGGCCACGAAAGTGGAGAAATCAACCAGTTCAGCGCTAAGGTTTGTCTCTCGGACCTTTACATGTGGTGATACACGAAGAAATGTTTTGTCTAAAGATATGTGTGCGCTTCAGACGGGGGAGATTCTGAAGACGGCAAAGGAACACACCAACCAGATCAATGACATCCAGTCATCTGTGGATCTCACAATGGTCATCAGTGCCTCCAAAGATTGCACTTCTAAGGTTTGTTAAAATTGATGTCTTGTAGAGATTATAAATCATGCTTTAGATTGACCTATACAAGTTACTTTGGATACACAGCTGTTTGACTCCGCGACACTCGAGCACATCAAAACCTTCAAGACAGAGCGGCCTGTAAATTCATCATCTATCTCACCTATTATGGATCACGTAAGTGTCTGTGTTTGTGTTGCTTCTGTTTATTTTCTGTCGTTCCGTCTGCCTTCACGTTAACATGTGTTGTGGTCTTGTCTATCTGTTTTGTTCAGGTGGTTATGGGAGGTGGTCAGGAAGCCATGGAAGTCACAACAACCTCTACAAGGATCGGAAAATTCGAGGCCAGGTTAGTATTTATAGTGTCCTTGCTTAAAGAATCTGAAGTCTTGTACTTGAATATTGTCTTTATAAAGCCATTTTGGTCACCATTGACATTACCTCAAGTTGTTGAACTATTGTCAACATTCTTCCAAATATCTTCTTTTTCATTAGCAGAACAAAGTAACAGTTATATAATATAATACAATATATTAAATTGTTTTATTTATAATTGAAATATTTGATAATTTTTTTTATGAACTATTCACCTATATTGTAGTCGTGAACCATCAGATAATGCATTGCCGAACATTGAACAATTTATCTTAGTACATTTATTAAATAAGTTTAGTTTTAATAGAGTCGGACTTGTTAACACAAGCCGTGTATTGGAAAATTGCTGACATAAGGGTCAAGACTTTTATACCTTTTTATATTACTTTGACAGTCCTACTACTTTTTTCCTCAGTTGGTAACACTAATGTACGTAACCACATTTCATGGTATTATTTAGGGTTATGCAACGATTAACTGCATCCAGAGTAAAAGTTTGTTTACACATATGTCTCTCTACTGTCTGTGCATATTCATTACTTAAAATATATATAAATGTAAATAAATTCTTTAGTAGTATCATTGGGTTTTATACTCTTTATAGTTAATAATTTCCTGTTGTCACTGCTTGCTATTAATGTTTACAAAAAAATGACATTGCTGCAAAGTACCTTTATAGTAATAATTGAAGTTATTATTGGTTGTAAAACTGTGTTCTCAACACTTTTAGGTTTTTCCATGTGGCTTATGAAGAAGAGTTTGGACGTGTGAAGGGACATTTCGGGCCCATTAACTGTGTGTCCTTCCACCCAGATGGAAAGAGGTGAGAACTGTAAATCTGTTGAGCCACATTATCAATGTTAACATTTGCTTTACAGTATCAATATTGTAAAATGTATTTTTCGGTTTCTTCTCATTCACAGTTACAGCAGTGGAGGAGAGGATGGTTATGTCAGGATTCATTCCTTTGATCCTCATTATTTTGACTTTGAACTTGAGGCGTGATAACCTCAGGTGAACCATCCATCCATATTCCCCACATTTTTCACACCTTCTGACCTGCCCAGGAACAGCTGACATCATGAGGACAGACTGCATTTAAGATCTTTAATGCAATGTATATTTAATGAATTTAATGTTCTGAATAAACTGGGTTTGGAATAAATGGACTGCTGCATTTTCCTTTGTTTAACACTACCAGGTGTTTACTCAACCTCTTGTCATTTCAAACATGTAAGAATTTTCTGCAGAACACCAAAGACTTTTTCAATAAAATTGGTACCCACACAGTGTGGCAACACCTAATCCTTTCTATTGTATGGACAAAACAAATGCAAAACATTCATAAAAAACTTTTGGTTATCATACAGGTTTGAAAAGACAAATTTTGGATAAGTGACAAATTTCCTTGGAGTAAACTATCCCTTTAACTACAACTACTTTTGATAAGTACATGTGCAACATCCCTTTCTTCAAAAATTATAAATGTTAAGCTCAGATGTTAAGTTATTTCACTGAAATGTTGCCATTAAAAAAGGTAAAAGAAATTACCTAAACCTAGGACCCTGATAAAAATGCAAGAGATTTTAATTATACTCTTGATTTGCAAAATGAAAATTGTAATTTAGTCCCCTCCAGACCCATATACATTTTGTTGTTCTGAAGGAAGATGTTTGGAAGAATGTCAGTAACCGAGCAGATCTCGTCCCCCATTTATTGCCATAGTAGGGAAACTAAACACTGGGAGTCGATGAGATCTGCTCAGTTACTGACATTCTTCCAAAACATCGTCCTTTGAGTTTAGCAGAACAAAGAAATGTATACATGTTTGGAAGTGTCTGGAGGGGAGTAAACGACAATTGTGACATTTGGGTTACCTGTAAAAAGTTAAACATTACACCCGAGAATAACAAAACCCACAAAAAATCTGAAGTAATCTCCTTTATTTACCAAAGTCATTGTAATAAGGACAATTCACAATCACTGAACTCTGGAACTCCAAACGGCTAAATCTGTCCAGTCACGTGACTGACCCGCTAGCAATACAGCAAACAAACCTTTTCCATGCCCACCAGACACGTGGAAGTTCATAAGAGTCGACAATACAGACACCTTAATAAAAACAAACATCGCTTAAAAACGAGGTAAAGGACGCCAGACAAAAGCATCCACAGAGAAATCTAAACCAAGGAAGGGCAACCAAGTATTGAGTCCATGATTTAAAACAAACTGTAGGAGAAAAGATTTGTGCCATCTGTGGTCCTGCTTGAGGTGCAATTTTCAGTAAACAAACTTTTTTTTTTAAGTTGGGGGAAAAGTACATGGTTTCAAAGCACTAAAAGAAAACAAGTACATTGTTCACTTCACACTTGTAATGTAAAAACCTTTATACCGCTTCATTACAAATAGTAAAATGAGTCTTACAAAATAATTTACAGTGTGTAGCTCAGGGGCTAACATCTAATGTGTGTGTGTGTGTGTGTGTGTATATGAGAGTGTAGACAAGTTCATGCAGTTGTGACAACTGAGCATCCTTGTTCAGACTGCTTTTAATTCTTCTTTTGGCCTGCGTTTGGAAAAGATAAAGTTCAATCAATGCTAACACATCACATGAAATGTTATCAAAAAAGGTGAGAGGCTTTTATCTTGAAAAAAGAAACACATTTACCCTTTTGTGTCCATTTTCTCTTCTGGAGCTTTTTCTTCTTCCTTAACGTCTGTTAGCAATTGGAAGGAAGAAATCTAGTTTTACTATGCGTACTGTATAATCTCACAGATGTTGTTGTTATCAACTATTATCTGATCCTTTAATAATTATTCCACAGGCCAGTCATTAAAATAAAATAGTGCCACTTTGCCTAATCAAATTCTTCGAATGAAAGAAATGGGCTGTACCTGTTGGCTCACCTTTCTTCTCCTCGACATCCTTTTCTTCTTCAGTCTTCACCCGCTTGGGTTTCTTGTAACTGGCTGCATTTCGTCGGCCACCCTGCCCTTCATCCTCTGAGTCGGAGAACTCCTCGTCACATGCTATCCGCTTATCATGTGCACGGACTGATGAGAAAAACATGAAATTAAACTAATTATACTTCTAGTCATCAGCTGCTTGTCTGGCAGAAATTAAGTCTGTGTGAAATGTGAAGAGAGGTAAGAATTAACGTAGCGCTTACTGGATATGCGTTTGTCAGCATCATCCTCCTCATCTCCACTGTCCTCCTGAACAGCATCCTCTGGGATTGCCTGCATCTGAACCCCCGGGGCATGAGGCAACATTCGCAGATTCTCAAACAGACGCTGTCTGTATAGGACCAAGACAGCCACAATAAACTTAGAAATCTCAAAGATGTCACATCATCTGCTCATTTTGCAGCAAAAATGTATTTGGATAAATTTGAGTCAAGGCCCAGAAGCATGTCTACACTACAAAAAAGATCAACAAGTTACTAATAAGAGATAAAACCTCATCAATATGTTCTATATTGTCTCATAAGTATACAAAATATATTTCAAAAGAATCCCATACTCCTTGATAATACACCTTTTTACTTAATATTTGTCCAAGTTTATACCATACACCTCATAATTTAACGGTTTAATTCAACCTGATGGGGCTTTAAAAGCATATACGGAACAAATTTGCCCTCCAGACATCACATTTGGCCACCACTGCACTTTTAAAGTGATGTGTAATTTTAATTTAAAACTACCCTCACTTCTATTATTAACACCAATGTAAACTTAAATGTTTGTCATTTTTTAAATAAGAGAGTAGTCAAAATGATGTTTGTAACAACACCGGCTTGAAGGAATATTCTGGGTTTAACACAAGTCCGTCTTATAGCATCTACCTTACTTTTGATCAAACTAAATTGAACAATCAGTAAAGTGTGTGATGCTATTCGTTTCACTTACTTGATCTTCTCCAGATAGTCATTTGTGTTCTGATTGGTCATGTTGGATGGACTGATGTGGAGTTTGAAATCAGGTCCGAAATACTCAAAGTAGTCATTGTATGGGAGCTCTGAAATAAGAAGACCGCCACAGTTAAAGGAATGTGCCGTGTGACCGATACTCATAACAGCACGTGTGAATGGCTCACCGTTAGGAATGGTTGAGTCCAACGCTACAGCGGTCTCGTAGGTCCAGCAGCGGGCCACGTTTCTGATGGTATAGCCTCCACCACCCAGCATGAGCAGAGGCAGGTTAAAGCTCTTCATGTACTCCACACACTTGGCATGACCTGAACATCACAGTACAGTTACACACATTAGCACTTAAATTTGATATCTATATGCTGATGGTCAGAAATGAGGATTGTGTGTCATACCTTTGATGGTGAGGTTGAAGCAGCCCAGTCTGTCTCCAGACAGAGAATCAGCACCGCACTGAAGAACCACAGCACTGGGCTGGTACATCTCCATCACTTTGGCCATGATCTGCAGCACATTCCGAAACAAACATTTCAGAGCTTCAGTCAAATGATGACGCATTTCTCTTTTCAAGTTACACATTGGGAAAAAGACTTACAGGTTTGAATATGGCTTCATAAGACTCGTCATCTATTCCATCCCTGAGTGGATAGTTCACAGCATAGTATTTTCCTTTTCCCGCACCAATATCCTGCAAAAAAAAAAAAAAAGGATCACTTATCTTTATCAAACGAGTTCTGCGTGTTACAACAGTGGCAGAATGAATGGAATTATATATACTTACTCTGAGATCTCCTGTACCGGGAAAATACTCTCCATACTTGTGGAAGGACACAGTCATGACACGGTCTGTTGTGTAGAAGGCTTCCTCAACTCCATCTCCATGATGAATGTCAATGTCAATGTAAAGTACTCTCTGATGGTATCTAGACATATAAAGAAGACCAATACATCAAAATGTGGAAGTCATCATCTAAGATCACAATGTCTATTCTAGGCAAAAAACTTGGGTGCAATGTATACATACAGAAGGCCCCAACAAAATTATTTGACTAAATGAAACCACATTTAACGTGCAATGCATTAAAACGACATATTAGTATGTTGTTTTAATGCACACAAATGAAATTTAAAAAAATGTAGTGTTTGAAATTAAAATAAAATAGGAGAAACTACATTGCAGGTTTTGATCATAACATGAACTCCCAATCACACACAGTTACTTGCACAGCTTTGTTTTTTGGAGAACTGCTATCTTACACATTTTTAATAAACCACATACTTGAGCAGTTCCAGAATGGCCAGTACGATGTCGTTGACGTAGCAGAAACCAGACGCCTCCGATTTCTTTGCGTGATGAAGCCCTCCTGCCCAGTTAATGGCAATGTCTGTCTGCTGTTTGTTGAGTTTCACAGCCCCGGCTGAAAGAAAAAAAATCATAAGTGTTAAAAATGTGCCCAAGTGTGCATATTCATCCTTTGTTTTCAAGAACACTTACCAACAGAGCCGCCCGTCGAGAGCTGACAAAACTCAAATAAGCCATCAAAGACGGGACAATCCTCTCCTACATTAACTGCACAGACAATATTATATTACTGTACATGCGTAAAATAAGCACATTCAAACACTACATAACTCTTTGAGATGACGTATTGAGGAATGTTAATATAGTTTTATGTCCACACAAAGGAAGTCAATGGAGGCCAACTGAGCCGCATTGTACATTTCTCAAAATATCTTTGTATTAGAAGCGTGAAGCCAGACGAGTTTGGTTTAACATGCAGGTGAGAAAATTGTTAAAAGAAAATTAAAGGGGGAACTCGCCATTTGAACATTTCACAAAAGGGACTTGCAAGAGGTTTTGTTGCATTGTCATTAAATGTATAATCTGGAATAAACCCACAGACGTGGAGGAAACTCACATCTCTGCATCTGCTTGCTGTACTCAGACATGTTTATCTGGGCGGATGGAGCGCAGGAACTTGATGTAGTCATCACTGTGATACTTGGTCATCTCCTCAGCATTGGCCTTATGAGGTCTCTGAACAGAGCACAAAAACACATCAGTTTAGCCAAAGATAAATGACGACATGGACGTACAAGACCGAGTAAATGTTCCTCTTACATAAATTTCCATCTTCCTGTAAAGGCCATAGTTGAGAAGAAGGTTGTGGGTCATGCGGATTCTGTGGGGCTTCATGGGATGACCCTGACCATAGTAGTAATTCCCGACATCACCTGAAAGAGTAAAAAGCAGCATGATCAAACTGCTCATTCGTACAGATAGACAAACAAAGACGTGTTTTTACATCGAATGCTTCGGTTAAACAAAGCGAAATAACTTCCGAGAAAACGCGGAGGCCACGAACTACAGGATGTCAATATCTTGGGGAACTATTTCTACAACATGCGTACAAAACCCGTGTGCTGCAAACTTTAACTGCGGTCACTTTATCGTAACCCAAAGCATGATGTTTGGCAGACAAAGAGGCTCGCACCGTAAGCCCGAGCATCGTTCACGCACGCTCAGAGAAGGCTGCTAGCAACACACTAATAACTGCAGAAGCTCAGTTCGGTTAATAAAATGTCGCTTTGCACCGTAAACACACATCAGACGGAAGAACAGCCGATGCGCGCAAAAAAGTCAATGAATTTGTGCTCCGCGTGGTGGTTTCATTGCTAACGCCGGGTTTCAGCACAGCAGGATAAAGAGCAACTAGCATGCTAAGCTAGCATTAGCGCCGTGCCAAACCCGGCTATCAACTCACAAACAATTCAACTTGAAAACTGCGCGACATTTATTACAAATCGGCGCTGTACTTTGTTGCACCGTCAATCGAAACTCGACATTAAATCACTTGAAATGAGATTCTTACCATCGTAATAGTAGCAAACTTTCTTCTTTGTTCCTTGACCACTCAGCGCCATTTTACCCTCCAATTACAGCCTGCGCCTGCCGGGCTTTCTGCGCATTGACGAACTTCAATAGCAACTTGTCTCGGGCGGCTTTGAGCCAATCATCGTTCAGACTTCTGCACAGTGGGCGTGACTGTTGCGCGCCTCGACCAATCGTTTCTGTTGGTGTCTTAATTACTACGTATTTACGTGAGTTGCCTTTACTCCACAGCTGTTTAAATGTCTGGAAATTAGTAAATGGTTTTGGTTTGTCTGTGGACATATTTTTTCTCTGTTTAATTTAGATAAATGGACTTTCAAGACGCGCATATTATTATCAACGATCATTAATAGGGACGTACTAGTCAAATGTATTACGTTACAAACGTGAAGAAGTCCATTCCGATTAACCACAAATCATCTCACCAGAATGCTCTAAAAGTATTACTGGATATAATACTACATACCTATCTGACTGATGAAATACCCCTCGAAAGATTCACACGTGTAACGTTGTTTGTTTAATTTAAGATTTAATATATAAAACTGCAAGTGCTTCTGGACCGGCGTTTACATCTTGTGAGGTGGTCTATAGATTGCTTCAGCAATAACAACATAAACAAACATTGCAGCCCAAACTTAAAGGGCTAGTCCACATAAAAATGAAAATTCTGTCATCATTTACTCACCCTCAGGTTGTTTCAAACCTGTATACATTTATTTGTTTTAATAGAGCACAAAGAAAGATATCTGTAAGAATGTGAGCAATTTTCAGTTCTGGGACACCATCCACTACCATAGTACGAAAAAAATATTGTATCTTTATATTGTATTTGAAGAATTTAGGAAAACAAACAGTTCTGGGGAACCTCTGACTACCATTTAAATGTCCCTACTATGGTAGTCGATGAATTTAAGAAATGATATAGAAGCATGTCAAGACTTCTTTGTACTGTTTGCTCTTGGCTATCTTGCTCTATCCTGTTGCCATCTTTCCCTTTTTTTTTTTTCTCTCAAGTTAATTTTGTTTTAGATAACTCACTTATATTTTGTATTTTAGTAGCGATTTTTCTGATTGTACTTTTATATGTATATGTGTGATGCTCTGTCTTTGTTTTTAGGGTGATCTTTTAACATTCTGTCAAGGGTCTATGATGAAAAATAACCTTTTGGGCTAATTCTGGCACGTTTAAAGTTATGTTTATTAATGTGCATGGCCCCTGTAAATAAAATAAATAAAATAAAAAATGTAAAATATTTTTCCCCACATTTTGTTTGTCTGTAGTTACAGGCACCAGGTTATTCTAGTGTTCTTGTAGCTTAGTTGGTAGAGCATTGTACTAGAAGTGCATAGGTCATGAATTAACGGTTTGATCTATGTATACAAAATTAGCATTTAGATTTTTAAGAAGAAAACAAGTGATAACAAAAACGTATGTGTAGATATCCGTGGCATGCATCTGTGAAGGTTCAATCAAAGTCATTGTTTTAAGCAAATTAACTTTGTTATCACTTATTTCATCCAATTCTATTAAAGTGAATTCTGCCAGATTACGTGCACACCTATAAACAAAGGAAACCAGATCATTTCTAACGTCCACGTCCAAAAAAGAAGGAAAGAATGTGGGTTATATTATACATTCAATATCCAAATCAGAGCGAATGGGTAGTTGATAGACTACATACACATTTAAAAAAATAACAATGAATAAAAATCTCTCTTAAGCTATTTTGTATGATAAATATAAAATAAATCTTGTTTTCTAGATTTTTCTATGTCACACCACGGGACTACCCACATGCATCAAAATGTAGGCCCTATAGTGTATTAAATGCCATCAAAGTGATGGTGCTTTTGATTTAACTTCCACAAAAAATGTTTTAAAACATTTTAGGGTAACAAAGAAAACAGCTGGCTCTATCAGAAGCCCAACCTAGACTGACTTTGTCCATTTAGGTGAAACGTGTAAACCAAACTGCAATACCCATAAACAACACCAGATGGCGCCATATGTTTACATTTCATCTGCAATTCCCTTGCGATAAATCTGCTACCATTACAATCAACAGACAAGACGAAAAAATGCAACGGTATCGTCGACTTAAGACAAAAATAGCTATTCATTCAAGCAAAACAGCCGAGTAAGCCTTTCATCCATTAATGTGTGTCAGTTTTCTTATAGGGTCACTCACCTGAGGTCTATATAAAGGTTACTACATCTATTGGATTGTGCTTTACAGAAATCCTCCCACATACAATGTATTAGAAAACCTATTGTTTAATAAACTCAACGGATTGAAATAACGTATTATAACGTTTTAATAACTTTTTTAATAACAAATGATTTAATTCTGCGAGACAAAATCGTGTAAGGTTTAATGAACTGTGAATGAAACATGAATGTTACTAATCCAGAATACTATTGATTATTGGATAGATTTATGTTTTATGAATCTGCTAATCACACAAATCTGTTCATATAGAAACAAAACATCAATATGACATTTATTACATTCCAAACTTTTAGATGCTATTAGGACAAGGCATCGGTGTGTGAATATAAGCTTTATAGCCTACATTAGTGAATAAGTTCCAGTGTTGTTTCATGTGTTATTGTGAATATAAGAATTTATTTTTTCCCAAGTAAAATTCATGTTTCATGCCTGATTAAATGAATGCGTTATTTTGACAAAACCTATATACAGTAGTTAAAATGGCTTTAAGTATTTTGTAAGGCCATTATTGTGAAAACTCAATGTGAAGAAGAAAAAAATGCAAACTCGCCATATGTAGGTAACCAACATTTATTTACCATTATCAACTTTACAATAAAACCAGTAACATCTTTAAACATTAGCAAAATAAAGAACAAAATTGGTCAAATGTATTTACAGAGACCAAAAAGCAGATCAAGGCTCACATTTAACACATAACAACTCTGCTTCTTTTAAAACTTCAAATGTGAACATAGCAAGCTCAAATGTGTTTTTATTTTGTTTTTTTTCTCTTAAAGCCAAGATGAAAATTCAAATGCGTTTTTTCAAACAAACGAGACAAAGCCTTCTGGATATTTAAAATGGTTCTCTATACACCACAAAATACTTAAATTTGGGTTAAAATATAGGAATGTAGAAAGTTGGCAAGTCTTTTTCGATTTCCTTTTTTTTAACAGTCATTATATGTGGTGATGTTTATCTTGCGCAATTCATCGGTATAATGGCATCAATTCGATGGTGGCTTTGAAAGATGCTTCACATTTATCCATCCTCAAACTCTCAACCCGCTCTTGCGTTGACATCCCGTTTCCAAGAGGTGTAGGCCTACGCTTGGCAATCCAGATCTTTGAGCCATTATCAGGGAAGTGAACTAGTGAATCTAGTCTGTCATTTGTTATTAATCTTGAAGAAAGTGGCACGAGGAGTCTTTTTTTTCACATACATGTGTATATATACATATACATATATCCATGTATATATACATATGTATACATATACACATATATATAAATATATATTTTTTTCTTGGAAAAACAGTTCACAAAGTCCTTTGTGAAGTACAATCACTCCTTCTGTTCAGATGGTGCAGGTGTGGAGCTGGTCTCCTCTGTTGGTTTTGTGGGCTCTGCGGCAGGTTCGGCAGCCTCCTCTTTAGGAGGAGCAGCAGCAGCAGCAGCAGGCTCCTCGGGCTTGGCTGCAGGTTCCTCGGCCTTGGGGGTCTCGGCGGGGGCGGGTGTCTCCTCGGCCTTGGGCTGCTCCTCCTCCTTCTTCTCCTCGGCGGCCGCTCCGTTCTCCTCGGGCTTCTCTTCGGTAGCCGGGGTGGCGGCAGCGGCGGCTTCTTCTTCTTCTTTCACCTCAGTGCTCTTCTTGTTCTTCTTCAGCGAGATGCCCTTGAATTTGAAGGAGTTCTTCAGGGAGAACTTCTTCTTCTTCTTCTTGGGGGTCTCCTTGGTGGCCTCGCCCTCTGGCTTGGCGACCTCGCCCTCGGCTGCTGGAGCGGGCTCGATGGCGTCGCCAGCCCCGGCCTCGGATTCTTTGGCCGCCTCTGCGGATCCGTTGGTGGCGGCTGCGTCCCCATCCGCCTTGGCAGAGACGTCACCGTTGGTCTTAACGTGGCCGTTCTCCTGAGAAAAGAAAATCGAGACGGGAGAAAAATTATTCCGGTGAACCAACCCCTATATGAATGAAGAGTTGCGTCATCGTGCTGCGTAACTGCCGACTATATATAAACATATGTTTCAGGGCATCCCTTCAATCGTCGACGAACACAACGGTGACCCATCACGTGTAAATATGCACGTCTGCGAGGTGACGCCTTGCAGTACGTCACACCCCCGAGCGAGGGCGCTCGAGTCACACAGAAATCTCACAATGCAAACCGAGACGGCAGCTTTCAAACAAAGACCGAGACCGATCGAAGCACGATGGAGAAATTCATTCAGCTCGATTCACAATTAACCATCGACGATTGTAAAAATCCAAATAGGCTTTCGAAGAAGCAACGTAAAATGTAAGTACACTCATTGATAAAAAATGCTTCAGTCGCGTAAAACCAACAAAGCTTCATCAAAATGTGGACTCTCGCTGTCTAGACTTCAACGCGTCCGTCTGGAAAAAACACCCCGAAACAAACCCCAAATCACCCGTAACAACCTGAATAAAAATAAATACAAAATCAACTCTCAAACCCCAAATTTAGTCGATTTTGCTGATCGATCGCGACCCCCTGCCGTTAACTCGTGCATAGTGAATACGTGCAGCATCCTCCTACACTGGCATCAATGGAGCTCGCGTGGCAACAACAGCCTCAAAACTGACACAAAATATCACTTTGGTCGCATAAGAAAACACGAATATTTCACAGTCGGGAACAAAATCTGCCCAAAACACGCGCGCGAGATTTCTCGTGATAAATGAACTGGTGAAATGTCCCTTCGTGCCACACGAGACCAAACGAATATTCGCGGTGAAATGAAGTGACGTTAACTATTTAAACCCGTTTTCCCGTGTTTCATCCCACTCGCGGTGCTGCTAAAACCGCTCGCGCGTCTCGCCGAGGAGAAGCACTTGTTGGTCAGATGTGGGTGTGTCGCAGACGGCGAGATGGAGTTCATGTTTTGTCTTACCTGTCCGTTTGTCTTGACGGCAGCCGGGTCAGCGGCGGCGGCTTTCCCCTCCACAGCCACTCCTCCCTTTGATGCCTGGGATCCCATTATGCTCGGTTTGGTTTGAAAGTAAACGAAAAAGAACTCAAATGTCGGGCAGGTGAAAGTGTTAATCCAGACGGACGGACGTAGCGCGCATCCAAAGGTGCCAATGAAGTTGTTGCTTTTCTCTTTTCTTCTTTTCCTTTACGAGGAAAAAACTTGAGATGATCCACTCTTGTCTCCCACCCGTGTGCGTCGAGGGCAACCTACTACTAGGCTACCAGTTCTAGTTCTACAGCGCTTCAAGATAACCCAAGGCCCCGCCCATGGGCGTGTCTCGACCACTCGAACCAATCGCGCGCACGGTGCCGCCCGCTTCTGCCGTCCGTGTCCCACCTCTTGTGTTTCGCATCAGACCCAAAGAAAATGGCATCAAACTGAAAAGGGAACCAACGGTGACTTGTTGAACTCTGTGCACGGTGAGCGCAATGGGGCTCCACTTTAATGAAACCCATAAAGCTAGACAGCAGAACTAAAGCATTTAGGACTTGTCAGGGGTTAATGTGCTTTGTGATTCATTAGTATAAGAAAACATAAACGTGTAGTGGTTCTGTTGGCTTCATGCAACATTGCATAATATTCACTTTATGATAATGCCGATGATTGAACGGTTTAAGGGAATATTGGTTTCATGTGTAACATGGAACACTTTATCATTCATATCATTTTTTTGACAATGTTTATATATATTTGATTGTATATATGCATTGACCATTTTTAACACAATGTTAAAAATCATTATTAGTCGCACATGAGCTTATTCCAAAGGTAAATGCATGTTTTATATTAGTTACATCATCACCCAACATATTACCAAACGTTTTATCATACAAAAAATATGACAATGTCAGATTCATCGCTATAACCAAACACTGTGCCCAATATAGTTTTAGTATATCAAATGTTACTAACTGACGAATGAATTAGCATCAAAACACCATTACGTTTGACAAACAGCATTGTTTCCCCTTTAAAAGCTGAATCACAATTCGTTTGATTCGATTTTCTACAATAATGTGCAGTTCCATTTGTTTTAAGTGGGTTGTTGCAAGTCTTATCAAGGATTTCCTGAGATACAAAACTCTTCCCCATCAAATCCGTCTTTCTCCGCATCACTATCTTCTCCCTGTCTCGAACCCCTCTGTTTTGTCAAATGACCTATAGTCTAAACTGTTAGTGCAGGAATTTGAGGCACGCAAGCGCTCGTGAAGAATTTTTCACCGCATCCGCGTCTTTCCCAGAATTCCCTGAACCTCGTGGAACGGGGCAGAATGCGTTTTATGTGTGTCAGATGAGAGAATGTCATGAATAAGCTCATATATTGAAACAGTCTCCTCTTTTACTCTAGGGAGAGAGTTGGGGGTTGGGTGTGACGGAGTGGAGAGGAGGAGGGAGTCTTGTGCCCCGAGCTTTTGTGATGGGGTTCATTTTCTTGATGATGGGTCAGGACACATCATCTCGCCGGTTATGCGTCAGACTTTAGCTTTCTCCTTTCTCATAAGCTGTCTGAAAGGCCTTTATTGTCACAAAAGTTGGAGGGAAGAGTTAATGTCCGCCATCCTCCAGAGCAAGGCCCGCATTTCACACCTTTAATCTAGCAGGCTTCTTTGGGCCTGGTGCTACAAAAAGCTCCTGTAGGGGCAACATCTCGCACATGAATGTCAATGAGGTGTTGATATGCCAATGATAGGGACATCAGACCGGGCAGGGCAGGTGAGAACTGGCTATCAGTGACTCTTCTGCTCTGGGACTGTTTTGACCACAGCAGGGAGTGAAAGAGGAGGACGGTGATGGTGTGAACGTGGGGGTTGGTTGCCCTAGAGCATTGTGGACTAAACTGAAACTACATGGAGCCTTTGCTGAGTCCAATGCAGGGGCTTGGGGAAATTTGCCAAGGAGAGAATAAATGACACATTCAAGTCTGATAGATTCGCTCTCAACCAAACTAAAGAGTTTGCTGGTAAGCTCAGTGGTTCCCATCGTGACCCAGAGGTCAAGTGAGCAGAGTTCACATTCCTCTGAGTTTCCCTGATCCCCTGCTTCTTGGTGAGGTGATATGTGCTTCTGTTATTTCTGGGTGATAAATGGCTAATCATCTCAATATTTTTTCCACTTTAATATGATCCATTTATATAGGCAAATGTGGGTTAAAATGGGTTAAAACAACCCAACATTTTTGTTTTAAACAACCCAGCATGGTTCATTTACAACCCAATGGTTGGGTTCATCCCTTTTTGACCCTATGCTGGATAAAAAAATACCCAGATTTTTTTGAAGTGTATAACATTAAAAAAGTATGTGGATTAGGGGTGTCACAATATACCAGTATTGTCAATAACCAATATATTATTCAGTTAATACTACATATATATATATTAATATTAATCAAGTAAATAATTCGGCAAACAATAAAACATTTGCCTTAAGAGTCGCAATGGGTACAAACTCTCTCTCAGCCTCTTAAAACTCATATTTTTTGTGTGAATGATTGGGCCGAAACAGAAGACACAAGATAAACAAAAATAGAGAAGAATTTGACTGATGACATCATTTTTGTAGGTATGAAGTGTTTCAATACATAGGCTACAGTGATAATATTGACATCGTGAATTCCTTTGAACATGATAACAGCATCAAGAAAAGCCAATATTGTGATAGTATTCATGAAAAACTTGTTTAAAACATCTGTATTAGTGTGGTTGACAAATAAACCATAAACGTCTTCTATGGTGTGACAGCAAAAATGTAGAAAACAAACAACATATTCGCTGTAAAAATTATTTGTTGTTTTAACAAAAAAAATAAGTTGCCTTAAAAAAATTGTTAATTCGACTTCAAAATATTAGATATTAGAAAAATATTAGACAATTTTGCATCAAATTCATGTAATAACTAATATTTTTACGTTGAATTAACGCCAATTTTAAGGCACCTTGGTAACTTCATTTTTTTAAGTTAAAACAACAAATACATTTTTAATATGTATATTTATAATATAACAGAGCATAAGAGAGATCTTCATTATTCGTTTTTTCAGATATTTTTTGCTATGTCACGACATAGGACACGGTTTATTTGGCAACTACCCATTACCAATCTCATATGTTAAAGTCACAAGACAAGGATCACGTCTACAGTAATAACCCGGAAAGGTGATGGCCAATAAAAACACATTAATGGGTAATTACTATGATGTTCACATGTTGCAAATCCATTATTTACAAAATATCAGTCATCCCTACTGTCCATTTTTCATTTACAGCTTAAGGACACCCAAGATCTCCATAGGGTCTTGTGGTGCATGTGGAGAGATTCATTCCCTCCACAGCTGAAGATCCAACTGCGGATGAGCAGATAACTGAAAGTATGTCTGTGTCAGAGCCATTGAGAGAGAGAGATCTACCAACGGAAGTCCAAAACGCTGGAGCGTCACGTGATTCATGGAGCCTTCAGATAGTTCCAGGAAGTTATGTTTTCTCTTTAAATGCTTTATTTCTTTCAGTTTTTTATTCATTAAATGGCTTTCGTCTTTAAATGGGTTAAAAGTGGACCTCAGTGGGTCTGTTTAGTCGCAGCTCCATGCGTTACCAGTAACTTCCAGGAACTATTGAACTACAGTTCCATTGGAGTCAACGGAGAAGACGCGACTCTCTATCAATGGCTCTGGTCTGTGTGTGTTCCACAGCAGACTTCGGCTAAACAACAGCACACTCTCAAGACCATGTGAGCTCCAGCGTGTGATCGGTTTGGATGACGATAATTACATAGGTTATGTTCATTTGCACAAGACCACCAGAGGAACTCTACGACTCAGCAGAGCACAATCGAAGTCTCCTCGGGGTGCGAGAGCTTCGAGACAAAGCGAACTTTTAAACTCAGCTGTCTGGGAAAGAAGTCAGCACATGTTGTTGCTCTAATGTCCTCTGAGCAAACTTCGCCCCCGATTGAAGCGAGAGCACTGGGGCAGGGCAGCGCGGGGAGGTACGTGACCCACTCCAAACTCTGTCTATCTCGGATGCTTAATAGCATATCTCTTGCTCTCTAAGATGTAGCCTTGGGACTGTTTTCTGGAATATTTAACGTGGGCCATCTTATCTCTTTCTTGTTTTTCTCTTCAGGACACTCAATGGCCCTTTTTGTTTGGTTGCCCAGATTTCATGCCTGAACACAGAGTGAGATTTATATCCTCAAAAGGCTCTATTGTTCTCCATTCAGGATAGCAACTGATGAGCATCACAAGCCGGGGTGATGGGAGGGAAGGAGAGAGGGAAAGACAGAGATGTAACATTGTATTTCTTAATAAATCGATGTATCACAAATTACTCACTACATACAGTTTCACACATCATCCACTTTACACAAACATCCCTTATTACACCCAAAGCTCTGACTAACTTCTACGAGACAGGAAAACTTCTACATCACAAAAGAAGCCGAGCCATTCGTTTCATTGGTGCTTTTGTGAGTTTCCACACAAGCGGTGACATCAGTCCATTAAAGTCACTCTCCTATTATCCAAAACATCTTTAGCTTTAATCTGCCTGCCGTCATCGATCAGTAAGAAGAGATTAGAAGCTTCTGAGACAATAGGAACATATGGCATAGCTTTTTAGAGACAGATGTTCGAGTCGGCCGAAGATGAGGCAAGAAAACAATCTTGACTTTAGCGGTGAGCTGTGGTGTGGAGCTGCTGGGGGTCAAGAGGTCGAAAGGTCGCTCGGCTCTGGGACGTTTTCTTAGATGTTTCGCATCAGACCCAACCGACGTGTCATAATAATGAAGTATCCGGCGAGGAAGCAAAGCTCTACGTGATTCTCCTCAGATCTTCACTATGTGCTAAAAGCATATCGTTGCTGGCCTCCATATTTCTTGATTTAAATCATTATTATTGGTCACCCTTTATGTTTTTTTGTGTTTTGAACATCTGAGGTTTCGGAAGGAAAGTCGCTCTATCAAGTAAACTGTGATAGCTACGTTCTTGGTCCGTGAAGGTTTGAGAGCTATGACAGAGGGCTGGGTTGTTAAATTTATAAACTTTTTTGTCATTCGGACATAAAGAAGACTTGAAATATGTTGTAATGTTCTTCAACACATCACAGTCATATGGGCTTGGAACAAAGTTATTCATTTTAAAGTTCATCCAAAAATAAAATAATTGATATACCCTCATGTCATTCCAGTCCTTTATGACTCTTTTTTCTGTAAGGCGCAATAGAAGATATTTTGGTAACCAAACAACATTGGCCCCCGTTGACTTCCATGGTATGGACACAAAACCTTTCTCAAAATATCTTCCTATTATGTTCCCCATAAGAAAACTAAGTCATATCTGAACAACATGAGGGTGAATAAATGATGACAGATTGTTTTTAAATAACGACTTTTCATTGTTGTGCGAACCATTCCTGTAAACTAGAATATCTCAACCCCACATACAGTAAATTTACCTATTCTGTACAATCCCCTACTTCCCTTCATAATAAATGAACAGGTTTCCTATCACAGCATTCCTTTATTCATTTTGGAAAACACCTGCCGTCCCCACACTAACTTTGGTATTGCCACTGTTAAGAAAGGTACACGCCCCTATGTTTGCAAACTACCCAACACGTGGCGAAATCTCAAGGTGCTTTCCGTGCCCTGCTGGGAATCCCTCCGTTGAGTTCAATGTTGACAATTACATCGTGTGGCTTTCACTTTCGCTTTGTCACCCGTGTCAATTTCTGCTTTCTCTTTTTGTGTATCCTCCTCACGTCGAGCCGCATCAGCAGTATCTAGGAATTTCCAGAAGGCAAATTCCAGCGAATATGCCAATTAGCCATTAAACAGAGAGTTCAAATGTACACGGGCATTTCTGCCCCAGTAAGTACCGTGCAAGTCACTGCGCAAATGCTCCTTTATTGCATTATAGGCGACTGTTGATCATTCAGTGGTGTTAAGTTCGCCATTCCGCAGGAGCTGACCGTACCGTACTCAATAAACCTGATGTTTAAAACACGCAGGATTTATTATTGAAATGTTATTACCTACCACCTATCTCACATTCTCCTGACCACTAACAACCCGCCTCATGGCATCTTATCAGGAAGACTGTGGCGCTTCTGTCAGGCTGCAAATGAGTAAAACGTTTTGTTTACCACAAGGACAAGAGCTTTGAATTGAATTAGTTGACTGCTGAAACTGCTCAGGTCGCATTGAGAAAACTTTTGGCAGAAACCTCACACCTGGTTTCACCCACCACTGTATTTTTAGTGAGCGATACCTTTGATTCTCCCCGTGTACAGACGGTGCCACGAATAGCAAACACAATGCAGACGCAGGTGAGTCGGGAGATAACACGCGGGCCAGCCACCGTGTCTAAACCTCTGCCATTTTGACGGACAGTGAATGGATGCACAGGGCGGCCAGCTTTCAAATCCCCCTCCTCTTTTATTATTTTTCAAAACATAATCTTCTCGGTCTGTCTCTCATTTGATTGGATTTGTTTTCCTTTATGCCTTTCTGTTTCTCTTCTCCTGTTTTCCTGTTTGTCTTGTGTTGGATCTGCGAGAGGAAGCGAGGAACCTGTGGGCTGAATTTACTCACATGTATAAAAGGAGTATTTTTAATTTCTCTGCGTGGAGTAGAGCTCAAACACCCCCCCTTCCCCTTCCCTGCACACACACGCACACACACACGTATGAGAAAGTGAATGAGCCGTCATAGAAAACAGATCTACATTCAGTAAACACGTTTGTATGATCGCCTATTTCTCATATTGTAAGGGGAACCTGAGCCACAAATGTGTACCAGAATATCATAGCGGCTTGGGGGATGGGCCCTTTCACTACCCTAGCAACCATGCAGCTAACGCATAGCAACACCCTAGCATCAAGGCAATGACTACAGGCAAGCAACACTGAAAAAACTGCAAAATAGAAGAACAAATGAGCTGATTCAGGTGCTAAAAATGAGGGTTATTCTATTAAATATTCATTTTGAACTGTTCCTGAAATACATGTTAAAACATTCATAATGTGTTGTTTAAAAATAAATATGAACTTGTTTTCTTTGCAGTATTCAAGATCTTCAAACATTTAATCTTTATTGTTATTTTGACCAGTTTGTCCTGTTGCAATATTCTGCAGATAAAAAAAATGGAATTTAGGGGAAATACCGTCAGTAGTTGATAAAATGAGTAAAACCTGAAAAACTAAATTGTGTTATTATAAAAATGTTTGTTGTTATTAAAAATTATGTATTTCATAATACTTATAATGGTATCCACAGTGTAAAAAGCTTATTTTTACAGAATTGTTCATGTATAATGTCCAAAAATGTGTTCTTCTTGTTATTTTGTTTTTTTACAGATTGTTCATGTATTTTTGACATACAGTAAAAAACATCAAATAACAAAAAAACTGCAAAAGCTGAAGTGACAGAAATATTGCGTTAAATACATGTTTTCCCTGTAAATTTCCGTTTCTTTTACAGTGTGTGTATGACTTTTCAACACATCGACAAGCTTAAATTGCGCAGCGTTTTCACTATTTGCATTCCACACAAACAAACCTGTGTACAGCTGTCGTCATAGCAACAAGGTCAGTGACACGCTCACATGCCAAAAACGCACATTCTGCGGTTCGTCGTGTAAACCAGTTTTTCAGAGTGTCTGTGTGTGCGTTAACACCCGTATTCCTAAACATGCTGCTTACAAATGAATGTATGTCATCTATAAAGATTTCCCAATTCTCTTCTCTATAAGTCGCATGCAAAAATCACACAAGAATGACAATCCTCTGTAACCTTGAGGTTAAACGCTAGAGGTTACAGGCAGCTTAATGGATAGTAAAGAGGAGTGTATTCCTATTGACCACAGCACACTGCATTTGACCGCCCAGTTTGGCATTACGGGTGACATCCGACACGAAAGTGCGTGAGCGAGCGGGAGAGCGAGGATGAACAGTGATGCCGAATAACACGATGGCACACTGACCCAGTAATACAGCTGTAGTGCCAGTGGGCCTACTCTGCCCTACTGAACCCCCCCACTACACACACATTCACACCCAGCTGTCGCTTAGTTTGTCTGTTCGTAATAACGGCCCATTACATTCATGATGATAAAGATAGCGTGAGGAGAAGACTGAGCTTTTTATGAGAGAAAAGCAAGGTTTTGCCATGGTACGGCTGTCGACGGAGCGCATGCGAAACACACAAGCTTTCTTCTCCAAACGCAACACAGAGAGGGAGACAAAATGGAGGGGTGATGCGGAGACAAGGCAGGCATGTAAATGATGAAGCCGTGGCTTTACAGCTGTTTGCTTTGGCTACCGGACTGAGGACTTTCTGGAGGCAGAGATAAGCTCGGTTTTGCTAGACAGAGGCTAAATCTAATTAATGGTGAGCGGACGGAGCAGTAGGCTATACCTCCCTTGTGAATGTGTGTGAGGGAGAGACAGAAAGGGAAGTGGAGAGTGTGCTTGTTTTGGGGTGAAGAACATGGTCTCTTTTTCCGAAAGCAATAATGAGGCACTAATGAAAAAAACCTTCTTTTCTGTATCTCTCTCGGTCTTTGCAGCATTATCTTGCCATCTTTAATAGCACCATCTGGATTCCTCCACTATTCTGGTTTTAAATCTGTTTTCAGAGTTTCATTCCTTTAATTGCATCTTGCTTGCTTGTATCTCTTACTGTTTTATTAGGTCGTTTTTTCTTATTTTCCTCTCGCTCGGCTTGTTCCGCTAACAGGGTGTCTGAGCTACACAGTTCCTCCAGCAACTTTATTTTCCTCATTTTATTTACACGTGTGATACACGTGAATCACAGCTGAAAACGTTTGATTAAAAATATTCAATGTCGGGTATTAAGCAAGTCAATGCAGTTTAAAAATGTGCATTTAAAACTCTATTCTTACCTAACCACGCATCACAACGGCGAGCTTATAATATTGATTTATAATTTGAGTTGTCAGGCATTCGCAGGTAATGTCAGATTGAGGTCAATTGACCCCGAAATGAAAATTATGTCATTTAAGGTCTTTGCACATACAGTATGCGTTTTTGGCGCTCGTTTGAATGGTGTCTTAGTATTGTTAAAAAAGGCCACTCAAAATGCTTGCTACGGATGCGAAAAATGCAGAAAATCAAACCCGGTCCAAATTTTTTTACGAAACTATCTAGGCAGTGTGTTAATGTGATTGACACAACGTGAGGTCGTATTTATTTTTTAACGTGCGGAAATTTCGGACGCAAATTTCGAACTCAATGCGCAATGGGCTTTATTCGCCCTCTTGTTATTTCAAACCTGCGTGACTTTATTGCTTCTGCAGATCACAAAAGAAGATATTTTGAAGAATGTCGTAAACCGTCGGCACCCGTTCACTTGCATGGGTTTTGTGTCCATAGAGGTGAATGGGTGCCAGCACTGTTCAGTCACCGACATTCTTCAAAATATCTTCTTTTGTCTTCTGCATAAGAACAGGATTGGAATGACATTAGGGCGAGTAAATAATGTAAGAATGTTAATTTTTGGGTGAACTATCCCTTTAAGTCAGTGCTGATTTTAGCATTATAACACCATAGTACTATTCTAGTGGAAAGCGATATCTCCCTCCCTTTCTCATTCTTACTTTACACAATCAGACCCTTTTTTTCTCTCTTATGAAGTTCGGCAGCAATCAGTTTCTAAGGCGAGTGGCATCAATGCTTCCTCTTGTTCTCAGAACAGCTGAAGGGGCGAGAAAAAGCCATGATATGCTCTTTTGAGCAAGATGAAAACTATGTCAAAGGTTTTCTCTCTTTCGCAATGTAAATGGCTGATAAAGTAGGTCACCGCCAAAAAGAAATTTGAGGGAGACCAAGCCTCATCTTGAGGCGAGCCAGAAGATGTCATTAAGCCTGAAATGTCTGCGGGATGTTTTCCTCCTTACCGTACGTGCTGCAGTCACCAAACAATTGGTGCAATCGGTGCAATGCCGCCACCAGAATAGTCCGTGCAAAGGAGGAAGTGGCTACATGGAGGATCTGAGGAAGTGACTCTGTTGGGGACTCGCTTTTTTCATAATAGTTGCAGCCCTGCTGTATTTGCGGATGCAAATGCTGCTTCAAAGTGACCGCATGCCGGCTGCCTCCAAAATCTGGCCGGGTGAACCCGACTCTACACAGGGGTGCGAGACCGCGCCACCAGCCGGAACGTCATTAGCACAGGTTTGAACTGTTATAGTCTAAAAACTAGGCCTGTTTGGCAAAGGGGCGTTTTTGGACGATCCACACTTGCCAGCGCTCTAATATGAACCCTCTCACAAAGCAAAGGTCATTGACTTACAGTCCCCTTAATAGACAGCAGCTCAGTCTAAATGACTGTTTACCAAAGCTTATAGATTTAATGAAACGTTCAAGTCCCTTTCAATGACAATGAGCGGGCAGAGCTGGTACAAGAGTGCGCTTTGTGAGACGGTCATTAAAAGTCTCTTTATGGGACGGAGAGTGGGCCGGAGATGGTAGAGCGGTTCAGCTCTCCGCGTTCGGAGCGAGCCTTAAACAAGCCGGGCTTTGTGAAGTCGCCGTCTTTGAAGTGAGCGAGATGCGCTGACAGGCCAAAGCGGGAAAGCGGCAGCGAGCGCATCTTTTTTTGAGCGATCCCACAATCCTTTGCTTCTCAGATGAAGTTGCCTGATGTTGGAGATGCTCGGAAAGGATGCTTCTAATGATGTCTGTGAATTGTGTTTAGGCTGGTCAAATGGGACAAAATCGAGACTGAAGGATGTGAAACTCTGCACGAAAAATGACGAGCAGAATTCACAAAGAAACCGCGGCGGTTTTAGTTTTATCAGGGGTGTCAATAATTCACTAAGTTGCTGTAAAATCATGCTGAAAATCAGCTTGGAGATCAAAGAGTAAAGCTAAGCGTTGCCACAGTGAGCCACTATATTCGTCTCTGTTGAACGGGAACGGGCATTTGGTCTTGACTCATTTGCACACTATACAATTTAAAGTAGGCCGACGTTTACTTTCCATTGGCTGATAAGATTTTTAAAAGCTCATGAATTCCTTCAGTCCTACAGTCATAAATAAATGGTGGAGACCGTTACCCATTCAGCTGCCCAACAAAGGGATGTGAACGACTAAATGGCTCTATTAACTATTTGCATAGTTAGCTATTCACAAGTTCTCTTTGTGCGGTTTCTCTTGCCGTAGATTTCAAGATCTATGTTTGTATTTGTCAGTCCATTTGAGAGAATCTTTGTGGACTGCTCGATCAATACTGCTTTTGTCGCTAGGTTTATTTTGTAATGGTGTGCGAGATTTGGGTATCAGCGGTACTGTAACTGTAATGTCAATAAAGCCCGTCCACTCGCACATCGACGGTTTATGGGAAAATCCACAGGACACGGCATGCAGTGTTGGTATGTAAACACTCGAAAGTGCGTTCAAAACGTAGAGTGGACCCTTTGAAGGAGCCAGGGGAATTTCTGGAATTTTCTTGGAATGCCAGGCATTCCAAAGGAGGAGAAAATGGCACTCGGGAGAAAATATCATTTCACCAGGCGTAATGGAGCTCTCGCGTGTTTTATTTAAGTGCGAAATTGGTCTCAGATGTTGCTCCTGCGATGCCTTAGGACAAACAAGGACAAATGGGATGATCGTTGACATGCAGTAAAAAGCCGGAGCTGTAAATGTCCACAAAATGATCTCAGATGAAACATTTCTTTGCCAATTTCTTTGTTGAGATCCGAGACACGGCTTTGAATTGAATGTAATCATTTAAATGATAGTGGGCTTCGAGGAACAAATGAATGATGAGGATTTTCTGTTCGTACTTGTTGAACAGGCCTCAAGATGAAACTGATTTCATTTTAAATCCTCGTGAAATAATCATAACTAAGTGATCTTTATCAAATTATCATGCATGTTAATGAGCCATGATTTACAATTTTGTCAGATTTCAATTCTTTTATTGTTTTTTCGCTACCTCGGCCGCCTCTCCTGCCCGGTGGTGAGGGGTGGCGGTTTCATTGTGGGGTGGTGTCCATTAGAGAGACGCAGGGGGCTTTGTCGGACTTCTCATTAGTCACGATCCCCCGCTCACGGCGCGGCCATTAGAGTCCCTTCACCCACAGACTAATCAGTGTCAGCGCTCACAGACCGCCTTTCTCTCCTCGCTCCTCTCTCACTTTCTCCAAAACTCATCACTTCTCCCTCCTGTTCCAGATCTCTCGCAGTCATCGTCTCATTCGCCGACAGTTATATGGCTATTTACTCATCTGACTGTCAATCCGCTATTATCTGGATGTCTGGTAATACCAAATGCTCAATTCTGTCCTTGATATCTCCTCTCGACTTCTCACTCCAGTCTCAGCCTTGGGCATGTGTGGCCCTCCCCCTCATGTGCCAGTTGGTGGTGGTGGGGTGTGTGTGTGTGTGTGTGTGTGTGCTGGGGGATGGGGGGGAGTGTGTTGTGATGGTTGTATTGAGGCTGGGTCGGGCAATATCAGTGTGTGTGCTGAGTCAATAACACTGCTCCCTGTGTTCAATAGGAACAATAGGAGGGGTAAGTGAGTGTGTGTGAGACATGGGACTGGGGGGCAGGGCTTGGGTAACAAGCCGACAGCTGGGATCGGGGTTTGGGTATTGCAACACACACACACACACAGAAAGATTAAACAGTAGTTAAAGAGAAACATGTTTGTTAAGTGGATACAATCTAGTTGAATTTTAGAGACCGCAGAACTAACATGGTTGGAAATGAATCAATTCCTTGTTCCTATTTCTACTCGATTATTTAGCCATCAGCGATGAGCCGGCGCTAAATGCCACCAGCCGAATGTGCCTGCCATACCGACGTACCCACTGTCTGAGTTGCAATGGGAAAACCCAGACACGACTGAACAGCCCAATCAGAGACTGTCAAGTCAGTAAATGCTTATCAGTCATCAATACGTCGGCCAATCAGAGATGGAGCAGCTAGTGAATGCTGAGCAACCAGAGAAAGCCGAGCTGCCGGGGGGCAAGACTGATTCACACACCCCCTGCTGGACCACCATCTCACCTTCAAAGGACTTCCTACCGGGTTTAACCTCAGAAAATGGATCTTTGCTGAAGAAAAAATGTAAGGGACGTATTAAAATTGTATGTGGCATAATCTCCAAAAGCTATGAGTACATTTGAGCACATCGCTTTTAGAGGGATAGTTCACCCAAAAAGAAGAATTCGGTAACCATTTATTCACCCTGGAAACCTGTGTATGACTCTTTCTTCTGAGGAATACAAAAGAGGATCTTTTTTGACCCTACTAAGTCAATGGAGTGCGATGTTGTAAGGTTATACTGTAAACATGATTTATTAGTTAATTCAACTGGATAATATTAGTTAACATAACAATTTGGCATCAAATTCAACTAATATTTCTCACATCATTTAGGCAGCTGGGTAACCTCCTTTTTTAAGTTGAAACTACAAATTCATTTCTACTCAAAATATATAATGATGTGTTCTGCAGGATTGGGTGATAGATAGACAGCGATTCCCTCCATAAATAAGCCTCACAGTGGTGGTAGACCTACACTAATGTACAGTTAGCTTCTAAATCTATACAAAATCCTCTCCGGAGTACGAACGGACAGATCTGACCTACATTAGCAGCAGCGTTAGGATCCCAAAACAGCGTGGGCTGAGTAGGAGTACATTTTTATCTGGAATGCTTATCTGGTCCCACATTCCCGCCACACTACTCCAAACGTATCTAGCCGGAATCCCCAGCCAACAGATGATTTAAAGGGACACTTCACCCAAGAATGAACATTCTGTCATCGTTTACTCACCTTCGGGTTGTTCCAAATTGGTATAAATGTCTTTGTTCTGATGGACGGAGAGAAAGATATTTGGAAGAATGCTTGTAACCAGACAGATTTTGCCCCCCGTTGACTCCCATAGTAGTAAAAAATACAATGGTGGTCAAAAGTGCCCCAGAACTGTTTGCTGTCCTACATTCTTCAAAATGTCTTCTTTTGTGTTCAACAGAACAAGTATTTTTTCCTACTATAGTAGTCAATGGGGGGCATTTTTTGTTTGCAAGTTGATGCAAATCAATCAAAAAATAAAACGTTTTTGGATAGATCTAAACCATGGAGGCTAGAGAATATCACAGAGCGAGAGAACATGAGGTCTTTTGGCTTTTCCAGAAAAGCAACCACGCAGAGCACCCTAGCAACCACTCAGAACACCTTGGCAACCGCATAGCAACATCCTGGCACAGTTGAGCTCGTGCACTGACAGTCGCCCTCACATTTTCTGCAGAAAATGCACAAATCTAGTTTGCAGTCATGTGCAATCGCACGTGTGTTATGTAAGGTAGATTGGATCCACGGAACAGGATAAGGCACTATACCTCCTTTCCCCTCACCCTGTCCCCTAAAAGTAAAGAGATACCCACAACAGCCAGTGACACAACAGTCCCTTGAGATAAAGACAGATGAATAAAGAGTGAACGACACCTCCGTATCACAGATTAAAATGACCTTTTGATGTCTACCACGCACCCGACTGCATCAGCATAACAGACGGGGTCTTTGTCTCGACGGCTGACCCGCCGTAAACACTGTTTTAACCCCGTGCTTCAGCCCAGCTCTCCTGTACGGTGGGAAGACAGCGAGAAAGAAAGAGAGCCGAATAACGGCGGACGGAGATGACAGATCGCCCGAGACTGCACTCAGCTGTGCCAGCTCTCATAAATCATACATGCCTCTCAGACACGGCGCCATCTTATACTCTAATGATCAGCACGGCCTCTTTATTCGCTGAAGTCTTTCTCCCATGATTCCCTTGTTTAAATATCCCACCGTCTCAAGCTTCAACGCTTGCTGGAAATACAGTAGGTTTCAGTCTCCTCGTAAGTCGGGTTTACAGTAGATATTTTTCAAGGAGCCTCAGGCGTCAGATACTCTTTTGTGAAGACAGTCTTTATAAAGTTGATGTGTTACAGCGTGACATTCTAGTAAATGTTAATGAGCGGAAAACGGACACATTTGAGAGCATAGAGTCCATATTACATCTGAATTTGACATTAATGATTTATACTTGATTTATACTATACAACGCATTGCTTTTTGTTCAATTCATTGAAGATAGACAGAGTTCTTTCTGTGTTCCCTTGGATTTGAACCCATAACCTTTGCACTACTTAGGCAATGCTCAACCAACCCATAAAGAAAGACATTTTGAAGAATGTAGGACAGCGAACAGTTCTGGGGCACTTTTGACCACCATTGTATTTTTTACTACTATGGGAGTCAACGGGGGGCAAAATCTGTCTGGTTATAAGCATTCTTCCAAATATCTTTCTCTGTGTTTATCTGAACAAAGACAGACCCATACAGAAATTTGCTATACGGCCATATATTCAAGTCAATAAAAAATAATTTATGTAGCGTTTTTCACAGCTTTGCATGTTTGCAAAGCAGCAATGCATATAGACTGTTTATCGGACGCGCATGCCTGGTCTGCAGTGAACTTCCAGTCGGTGTTTGTTTATTTAAATTATATTGAACTATTTATATTTTATACGATTTGTTGAATTTTGTTGTGTGTTAATTTGATCAAATAAACAATTTGTCGAATGCGTCATGTATCTTTGTCGCATTTAAAGGAACCGTACGGGACATTGACGTCTAGTGGTTGCGCTTGGTATCACAATCTAAATAAAAAATTGGAGAGGAAAGTTAGGCCAAGCGACGGTTCTTCCCCGTTTCTTGCTTGTTATCAGAAATAATCAGGCACTCTATCATTTGTGAATGTGTACGGGAAGTTAAGGGAAGTCCATGAATGTCCGCATGGACAGGAACGTTTGTTTATGTTGTTGCTTTGAAACTGTCGATTGTACAACAAAAGAGACAAATGTAATTAGATGTAGAAAATATAGAAGAAATGTTTTTAAGACTGTATCATTTTTATACATACTCTCATGTCATGCAAAGAAAATGTATTTCTTACATACTAACTGTGAATACTATATGAAATAATTCAATATACATTTGAAAATATATAGAATATGTTTTTACTATACTATAATATTACAATATATTGAATAATATATAAGAAATGACCATGTTTAACATATTGAAGAATATTATCACTTGGATCCAATGTATGTTGATGTATTATTTAATATATCACATTATATTTTCCTAAGATTCTGAACAAAATGTTTTGCACATGTGTCCGTATATACTGTAAGGTTTTTGTGTGGGAATTGAGCTACTTGTATCACAAAATTAAGTGCAAACAAGTTTGTATAACGTGAATCATTGAAAACATGATTGTTAGAAGAAAAGCAAGAAAGAAAGTAACCCATCACCGAAGGATCAGAATTAAGGATTAGGTAGAAATTATTCACCTTAAAAAATAGTTAGGAACTGCAGTGAGATTGTGTTGAGAATACACAGTTCAGGCTGGACTTCATAAACTAGAAACAAAGTATTAAACCAGCACAAAACAGTGACAGAACTGCAACAGATTTGTACGTTTCAAGCTGTTCTCACAGTGTAACACAGTCAGTCTGTTCACTCGACAATGGTGCTGGCAAAGGCACCACTGAACAAACCCTGAACCTTAAAGATTTAAACTTCCTCATGTAACTAGTGTTGCCAGATCTTAAATGAAAAACAAAAACACGCAGAATTAATTCAAATCTTGTGTCTTAAAATAAGACAAACATTTGGGCTTTTTTGCAGTATCAAATTCCTAAAGCATCCTATTAGGTGTAAAAAAACAACCCTTAAAGGGATATTTCATCCAAAAATGAAAATTATGCCATCATTTACTCACCTTCAAGTTGTTATAAACAAGATATTTGGAAGACTGCTTATAACCAGACAGATTTTGCCCCCCATTGACTCCCATTGTAGGATAAATTACTTTATCATTTTTTTGGTTCTGTTGAACACAAAATAAGACATTTCGAAGAATGTAGGACAGCAAACCATTCTGGTGCACTTTGGACCACCATTGTATTTTTTCCTACTATGGGAGTCAATGGGGGGCCAAAATCTGTCTGGTCATAAGCATTCTTCCAAATATCTTTCTCTGTGTCCATCAGAACAAAGAAATGGATACAGATTTGGAACAACTCGAATGTGAGTCAATGATGACTGCATTTTCATTATTGGGTATAGTGTCCCTTTAAAAACATTAATTTAACCTGAACCTGGCAACACTGCATGTAACTCCTAGTGCTATTGACACAAGGTATTTAATTTGTTTTCTAAGCAAATGGAAAACAAATGTTCCCTGCTGGATAATCCCATTGACTTTGAAGCAACGGCATGTGTCATTTACATGTATGCATTTGGCAGGCGCTTTTATCCAAAGCAACTTACAGTGCATCAAAGCCATACATTTGATGATGTTTGTGCAATGCTCTCGCAGGAACATGTGTCAAAGGTAGAATTTCACAGAGCGAGTTCTTGGAGTAATAAACAGCCATACAGCAACACCCTAGTAACCATATGCCTATGCCCTAGCAACCAGTTTTATCCTTTAAAATCTATTTTTCTTTTCTCCAGCATGCACCTGTGATTTGTTCTTTGTCCAGTGGGCTGATGTTGAGGGGCAGGGATCAGGGCACTACAACTCTCTCCTTCCGTCTTAAAGACACCAGTGTAAGGTAGAGAGACCTAAGGGGCTCCATTCTGCTGCTCACGCTCTCTTACTCCACCGCCAGCTGCTCTTATAATGTGAAAGAGAATTTATAATCGGGTGGCTGAGGAGATGAGACGAGGGGAGAGAAACAAGAGAGAGAGAGAGAGAGAGAGAGAGAGATAGGAAGGAGTGGAGGTTGACCTAATTCTGTGCAAATGGCGGCTCTGCTCTGCTGTAGTAGGCAGCTCTCTCTCTCTTTATCTCTCTCTCTCTTTTGTACATTTAATGTCTGAAACTAGACTTCAGAAGGCACAGAGCTTCTGCCTGGTCTTTCTCTTGGGTCTTCTCACCGTGTAGCTTGAAGGCTTTAAGCTCCTATGCTGTCGTTGCAGTTCTGCATGCTAAGCGTGTGAGGATTCTTCATACAACACAAACACGCAAATACACAATGTCATAGAGTAGGCCATGAAGCAACTCATTGGTGGTGCATTTTTAAGAAAGCGTAATAAATAGATAGCGATAAAGTGGATTTTCAGTTCTCACAACTGAAAGTCATGATAAGATCTCATTGTGACGGAAAATGGAGGTTTTTGCTTCTCTCACGAGACAAAGACCCCAAAAATCTCAGAGATGTCAACAATGTTACATGCAGCGCTTTGTTTTTACCAAGAAAAAGTCAAAGTTAATTTTTCAATTCACTCAAAAATTATTTTTTTCTCTCTATTTGTTTAACTCAGAGATACCGATATATCGGGCAATAATCGATATCAGCCGATATTGTGAAAACATGCTTTTAGCGGCCGATACCGATTATTGTTAAATATATCGGTGGATCTCTAAGTCAAACAAATTGTTTAACTTAATTTAGATAGATAGTTTAAAAACAGCCAATGTAAGGATCCAATATCTTTTGTCAATCAAAAGAGGACATGAAAATACAAAGAATTTGTGCTCTTTATATAGAAAATCAGCATTACCATCACCAGTTTGATGTTCAATATTAATAGTCCTTATATAAATTAATAACATTCAGAAAGATAAGAAAATTAAATTTTATCTTCAGAATTGGTCAATTACGTTGAATAATCCGCTATCGGTATCGCTGGAGAAATTTAGAAATGGTGCATCTCTAGACTCTCTATTTTCCTAGTTTTCTAGTTTCCTCTTACACATTTTTAGAGAAGTATTCAATTGATTTGAAGAAAAAAAGGGACACACTGATACCAAATTGAAACATGTCTGAGAACTCCACTTGTCCTCCTGAGATATAAAAGGGCAGTAAAATTCTCCGGGCTTTTACCATCCACCGGCAATCTTCAGGAACAGATTGAAAATGATGATTGTAGAGAATTATCTAAAAGAAGGTAATGAATGCAAACTATTAATAGAGCGATCGTGTGGTCTCCAGGGGTGCAGAGAAGAAAGTTTAAATAATGAACAAGATTACACAGCGGCTGGTGAAAATGAAGGTCATGGCATGCACTCGGAATAAAAGGACTTTTTGGACCACAAAGCACATGTAAACATACTCCCTTCTATAAAAAAGCCCATCTATTCCCACGATCTGACTGTACACCTGCTCTTCCTTCATTCTCTACATCACGGTACACAGGAAACGTGCTGGTGCTCATTTGTTTTTACATTTCCTGAAAGACTCGACATTGCAGGAAGATTGAAGTAGACATAAGCATGTTTTGATTCAAACGAGTGACCCTTAAAACTAAAGAGAAGAAGGTGACTGGTGTGCTGTGTGAGGTTTAAAGGTGAATATGTGCCTTTTGTGTGTCCGGTCTCCCCGTGTGTTGACAGGTGCTGTCTGTGGGTAATTGGTTCCCATCAAAGTGTTACTCAGCACAGGGTCAAGCACGGGGGGACATCACGAGTGTTGGTGTCTGGATCACAGCAAGGTGAGCAGAGGCTAGAAACAACACTTTCAGAATGGATATTTAGCATGTCTGTGGTTAGAATTCTCTGTACTACATGAATGCAAACATGCTGACAAATTGTGGTAAACATGGCAACCTGTAGCTTGAAAACTCGCAGTGAAATTTTACAGAAATCCTCATATCTATGTGAAAGGTCACCTTCTACTGTAACTGTGCATATTGCAACAACATTTTAAAATTTTCCAATGACAATGCGATTTGTGCACACCTTCAAAACCTGGCCGCCACGATGCGAAGGTGTTGAGGATGGGTGCCAGGGTGATGTTATGAGGTTGCTAAGGTGTTCTGACTGTTTCATAGCTCATTGCTATCTGGTTGGCAGGGTGTTGTCGACAGGGTTAAATATTGTCTCCAATGAATTGAAATGAGTTTACAATTGTATATATTATTGATAGTAATCTGGAAAACTAATGTACTTGGCTGTTTTAAAAAAAGGAGCTTGTCATTGACCAGTGTGCACACAACAGTTTGCTGAGATGGCTTGTGTGTGGTGGGCGTTCTGGCGCAATATGGCTGCCGTCGCATCATCCAGGTGGATGCTGCACATTGGTGGTGGTTGAGGAGATTCCCCCTTCCATGTAAAGCGCTTTGAGTGTCCAGAAAAGCGCTATATAAATGTAATGAATTATTATTATTATGCCGAGTTCACATTGCCCGATTTTCAAAGTCGTTGCATCACATCACGGCGATCGGAGATTACACACTGCATGACTTTACAATAGGTCAGAGTCGCCGACCGCTGCCCGGTCCGCAAACAACGTTTCACAACCAAACGCAAAGGAGAAGTGATACGTGATATCAGAGTTCTCGCGTGACATTGGAAGCCATGCTTGCTGATGTGGTCTCCTCCCCCAACCTCATTTTGCCTTGTATCTTGCCTTCTCATTGGCTGCAGGTCATCGCCGATGTAATTTTCAGTCAGAACTCATTTCACACAGCAGGATTTTGAGTCGCCGTCAGGTGCATATATTAAGCATGCCAAATATTTCACAGGCGTCTGCGACGCGTCGCCCATTCTCTCAGATCGCGTCTTTGATCATTCACAACTACTTGATATTTAAGATGTTTAAAATGAAACCAATGAGAAGTTAAGGAAACATCACTGGTTAACTGAGACAGCACGGAATCGTTTCAAATTCATTTACCGCAAGAATTAAGGAAAGGCGATATTCTGGTTAAGTTTATTTTAAAACTGCGTTGAAACAAACGATGAAAAATTTATTAAAAAATTAATTTGCTTTAATGTATTATTGCATTAACAATAAAATGTATTATTTTCTTAACAAAATATAAATACGTGGTCTTGACAATTTCACACTTTCTTTTTTAGGGAAAAAGTTCAATATAATGGGATGAAATAATAATAGAGACTAATCTCAGAATAATCTCATTTAGGCCCGGTTTCACAGACAGAGTTTATTTTAAGCCAGGACTATCCCTTAGTTGAATTTAGATATTTATGTCGCTTTTATAAAAATGCCTTAGAAGAATACATTACTGGTCTGCATCTTGAGACAAAACAATGGCACTAATATATTTTAAGATATTTCTGGGCAAGTTATATTCAGTTAAGACATGTCACACATTCATTTTAGTCTGGGACAAGCCTTAAGCCTTGTTTGTGAAACCGGGCTAAAAGTTTTATTTTATTTAATATGTCTAGTGTAATACAATTTAAAGTTGACCAAACAAGTTACTTGATTTAATTTACTTAATTTAATTTCTTTCTGTTTACTTTTAAAGAAAAGTTTAATATTTTAGATTTGATTTGTAATTATTTGTCATTTTTATTTGCAATCGTGTTACCTTTTTTAAAACCGAATTCCACATATAGTGTGTGTATAGACGTGTAAGTTGTAAACACTAGCCCAGAAGCACTTCCGGTATCGGTTTTTATTTATTTCAAATTTAATTTAATCTTCTAATCTAAAATTATTTTTAATCTTATACATATCATATGAAATGGCAAAGGTGTTCGATTAACATTGTGATTTGGTTATAAATGTTCTGTTGGTTGTATTCTGTTCACACGTTTGGGTATGTGTTAAAAAACTAAAACAGGAAGTTCTTTTGGAGCAGCGTTTTTTACGTCTTGCGAAGTGGTCTATTATGTAAAAAGTCAGCAGATTCCATCTGACTCTGCAAGATGCTTTTTTTGCAGCAGATGGCCTATTTGCATTAAGTGACTGGGCCTGGGCTTGAGGTAGTGTCATTGCAATAAAGAAACAGGCCAATGCCACGAAGAGCTTTTCTCAGCCATGTGTTTGCTATCAAGCACCAATTAGGCACTTTATTGGTCTTTGTGATGCAAATCACACAGAATCAATAGACTTGTATTTACCCTATCAGAAACCCCATGACAGCCATAATTACTGCCCACGGGACCAATCAAATCTCCAACAGGACTCTCCGCAAACATTCCACACACAAATGAAAAACATTTAAGCCATTTAGCCAACAAGCTTATTTAAAGATCGGGTCACATGCTATTTATCCTGACTTCTTTACACTGTTAAACGTGCTGGCTTCTCATGTTTAACATGGTCAACTTGTTAAAAACCGAGTTGGACGTATGACGAAGTATTTCTGTGCTTGATACACTCCCCCAGCACTCCAACTTGTTTCTGAAAGTTATTTGTAAGTCTGCATCCCTGTTTCGTAACAGGGATCCCATTCCTTAAATTGGGCAATTCTCCCGGAAAAGCACGGCAAGGCAAAAGAAATAGCCCACCCACACGCCAACCGACGAGCGATAGGAAGACCCGCTTATCAAGATTGGCTGCGCTGTGGGCCTGCAGCTCGTTACTCTTGCCATAGTGAGAGAAGTTGAGGTGTGTTTGTTTGTTTACGGCATTTCAGTGATGGATGTTATATAAACGGTGGATATAACGCTGGATTTGGAGATAGTTTGAAACTGATCGGTCGATGGTCCCAGCGCTAAAGATGCCAGACATGAACTGCACGCGGTAAGTCAAACTAAGTCATGTGTCTGTGTTTTGTTGGCAATCGGCGTGTAAGTGCATAATGTAAAAAAGACAAAGGGATTAATGCGATGATGTATTGTGTGCTCGTGCTGTAGTTCCGTCCCCCTGACTGCCTCCTCCAGCTCGTCTTTTTCCGGAAATAATCGTACAGCTGAATCTCTCTTTTATACATTTGATCAAACAAGATGCTCTTCGAAGATACGACGTATGCAAAACTACTGTATAGGCACTCAAGATTCATTTGAGATTTGCAGAAACTGCGTGTGTTACCCCATCTTTAAAGTGACTTCGAAAAAGGGATTTTGGTTCATGCGTAAGTCTGCCATTATAATACCCGGGTCAAACCAGATGGACAAAACTGAATTAAGTAAAATGCTCCATTTTCAAACAAACACAGACAAACTCAAAGCAAATGCATCAAAAACAAACCAATGAATGTCCAGCATTGGGGGGATGTTGGATTCTTGAGAGGCCGGCGGTGGGTGGTCAGATCTCATCAGCACCGTGATGACTGACAGGCAACTTGTGGTAAATGAAAGGGAGGATGTGGAAAGATGGCTGCCTTACGGCCACATTAGCTAAAGTAAAGCATTGCCCCTAAATCAAAGCCACGGGGAGCTGATAGCAGGTCATTCATGTGGAGAGGGATATGATAAAGTGCTCCTCTCTCGCTCTGCTAAAGGTTGCTCTGCTTACTGGTATGCTGAACTGTAAATGAATCCAGAGCTATATGTCACATATAAAAACCAGTTTACAATTGTGTATATTAAAACACAAAAAAGTCATCATTTATTCAACATGATATTGTTCAAAATCTGCATATGACCCTTTCTTTTGTGAAAAATAAGATATTTTGAGAAATGTCTCAGTGGTTTTGTTTCCATACAATGGACGTGTATGGGGGCCAGTGTTGTTTCTTTAAAATATCTTATTTTGTGTTCTGAAGAGAAATGAAAGTCATACGGGTTTGTTATGACATGTGGATGAATAAATGATGAGGCATTTTTGGGTGACCTATCACTTTAATATGGTCATACGCATTATAATCATTTTACAGCACCTTCAAATGTGGCAGGTCCAAGCTGCAACTATACATTTTTATCCATTTGTTTATTTGAATAGTGACCGGAAAATACTGCAGACTCTTCTATATTTCCTTAACCTACGTCCAAATGTCTCTTTGAATTACATATCCGTAATCCTAGCATTCTTTATTTTTAGCTATAATGAGATTTTGAATCCCAGATTTCCAATGTGGACTTTTGGAGCCAACATACATAATGTTTATTGTTGCTTCAGGAAAAACAAGAAAGTAAAAGAGAGAAAGTAGAGCTTGTGCAGGACCTCATTAACTTCACACCAACAAATTCAATAGCTGATCATAAACCTGTGTGTGTGTGTGTGTGTGTGTGTGAGAGAGAGAGAGAGAGAGGAGAGAGAGAATGGCACTGTGTATCCTCACTCCTGCGAGGCTCGTCTCTAAATGGCGCCGCACCTACACACACATCCTCAACAATTTGGCGTAAAGTGACAGCTGACACTGTCAGAGACAGGAAAACGTTAGATTAGGACAGTGTAGCCAGAGAGAGAGAGAGAGAGAGGAAAATACTATGATACACTAGGGAGAAAGGGAAGGGGGTGGCAAAAATCATTCTCCCATCTGCCTGCTGCATAAATATTTCAAACACACACACGCGGCAGGAGCTGGTTTACACCAGGAGGTGGTATATACTGCGCTCACGTCAAGGAGACACTTCCTGTGTGCTTCTTTTTTATAGCAATCTACAGTAGGGATTAACAGAAAACTGTGTGTTGTCTTTAAGTGTGAATTTGTTTGTTTCGAATAGATGCTTATACATTTTATATACAACATTATTCTGATATTAATCTATTCTATATTCTCCATTGTTTTGAATGCATCATTTGGAAACAGGGCTACGCCATAAATCCTTTTTCCAACCGCTGCACAATTATGCCTCGATAAATTATGCAGGGGTCCCTAAAAATCATTTTCAATATAAAAAAAAACGTACCAAATCTGGCACATTCCACATATGTTGTACTATCTGGTGTCTCAAAACTTCCAATAATTACAGACAAAATAAGACCTCGAATGTAGCATTTAAAGGGATGGTTCTCCAAAATATGGTTTAAAACCTGTGGAGTCTTTTTTTCTGTGGAACACAAAAGAAGATATTTTGAGAAATGTCTCGGTGGTTTTGTGCCCATATAATGGAAGTCAACTAAGGCCAATGTTGTTTGGTTACCAACGTTCTTCAAAATATCTTCTTTTGTGTTCTGCGGAAGAAACGAAAACTGTCATACATGTTTGGAACGACTCGAGGGGATAAAAGATAACATTTTTGGGTGAACTATCGCTTTAATCACATCAAATGCCACCCTTTTCTCAACAATGTCAAATGCATGACATAAATATATTCAATTGATTCGTACTATTATTTCTATGTTACTCCATTTTACTACCGAAACACAAGATTTATCTGTGTCCCACATTTTCAACACAACTCCATTTCCCTGTTCAACCCTGTTACTCATGTTATCCAAGCTCTGTGTCGTCCGTGACGTGCATTCAAATTTCTCCGTCCATCTCCGAAGCTCACATTTGTCTGGTGCGCGTTTTAACGCTGCCATATTTACATGCACACCGATCCCACCCCGTCATCTCGGATCCTCCGCTGCGCTCCTCTGGGTGGACTGGCACTTGTAGCGGCCGTGATTAGAATGTAATGAACAGTCTAGACAGTGTTCATCTGGATTAGGCGGCTCACAGAGGTCACTTGAGCCTGTGTAGTATTACCAGAGTCCTGCTTGCTGTGCGGAGAGATTTTTGGGACGGGGCTGCCGGGTGAAACGCAGGTCGTAGAGCCTTTAAATCTTGTGGTGGATAGTGAGAGAGGGTGATTAGGATGTGAAAATGGGGCTGGCATTTGGATGTGGGGAGGGGAGGTTACAGCCGACATTTGGACTACGTTTCCCAAAAGCACATTCCCTGAGAAAACTACAAATGAAACAAAGTCTTTTTCGTTACCTGATTAAAGTGCAATAAATGCAGCTTTTAATGGACTTTATCTGGATGCGGTCTCATTACAAACTATTTAGTTTCTCAAGTCACATCTGACTAGAACGCAGTATTTGCATGCACCTGTGCATCCACAATGAAAACCATGCAAATAGAAAGAGACGGTGAGTCAGTATTTGTTGAATGACTCATCCTTTACTACACAGATTTTTGTCCAATCAAATCCTCCCTGGAATGACAACACCGCTCCCCATTAAAACACTCGCGACCAACGATCAATGAGCAAATCGTGGTTTATAATGCCTGCATGAGTCCTTTTACAAACGTCAATAGAGATTACACAGGTATGAAAACTGCACAATGTTTTAACTGAGTCTTTAAAAGAGAATGTAAATAAATTGACCTTGCACACATACTGTGGGTGAAAACACGTCTAGAACAGAACTGGGTATCTGTTCATTAGCAGTGCCCGTGAGGCCCGTGAGGTCTTAAACACATCCTGGGATGTGATGGGAATGGTAAGAGAGAGTTATCTCTGATTTACACACACACATCTATCCATTTATGTAGTGTTCAGACCTGACACCAATACAGACTTCACTGAAGACCAACAGGAGAATTCAGAAGTCTGTTTCAAACGTATAACAATGTATTTTGAGAGTTTCACATTACTTTTTTAAATCAGGACAAAAATTGGCAAATTAAAACTGTACAAATCTATGTTTTTTATTCAGGAACATATTTTGTCTTCGATGTGACTTCTCACAATATAGTGAGATCTAATGCTGCTATATACTAAACTACAAACATTGTTTTTTAACTAATATTAAAACACTTAAAGTTTACCCCCAGATTAAAATCATCTCCAAATTGACTCACCTTTATGTCGTTTCAAACCTGCATGACTTTCTTTCTTCTACAGAATGCAAAAGAAAATATTTACAAGAACGTTGGTAACCAAACAACGCTGGCCCCCATTGACTTCCACTGTGTGCACCCAAAACATTACTTAAGATGTCTTCTTTTGTCTTCCACAGCAGAAAGAACCATCAACAGGTTTCAAACGACATGAGGGTGAATACATAATGACAGAGTTTGTATTTTTAGGTGAACTATCCCTTTCATTTACATGTTAAACCGTGTGTACGTCATTGCATTAACAAGATATCAAACCTACTGGTATATGGGTAGTTGACAGAATAACATGCAAATTTGTCGTATGGGCGTGACAGCAAAAATGTAGAAGAAAACTAACAATGAAGATAAATCTCTATATGCTGTCTTATATGATAAATAAATAATATAAAACAATCTAATATTAAAAGTTAGATTTTTTACATTTTGCTATGTCACACCAAACGACACATTTATGTTACCCATATGCAGTTGACTTTGTTTTTTTAACCAACCGATGGTTGGATGTCATGTCAGTTCCCTTCAAGGTCACACAGGTGTCCTGACAAAACAACCACAGGTGAAGTTCAGCACGTTGACCACATGTTCCACTTCGACAACCTAAGCTGCAGAACATCATGATGTGAAATTTCATCATTTGGCCTTTTGAATGAAATTGTTTATGTACGCACCTCTGTTTTTATCTAATATCAAAATACTGTACATGCACACACGCAGATGTGGTCTTGTGTGTTTTTGCTCTGACACTTACAGGGGTGGATTCAGTATGACCTTCGACCTCTCTGGCTCAGGAAGAGGAAGTGACCCGTGGCGGTCACAAAATGGGGGTTGGGTAACCGTGTGCGAGCGGGAAGACAGAGGCGGCGAGAGCCATAACAAGCAGAGATCCGGTGTTGGACAGGCTGAGGCCCACGACGCAGAACATTCACAAAAGCAACATCGCAGCGAGAAAGTCAGCCATTGATCAGATAATATCAGTGTCATTTGTGTTTACTCGCATCGCCATTAAACTCTCTACGGCTGTAATAACTGCGTAAGCAAACGTGGCGGGGCTCTGAATCTCCTCGTGGAGCCATGTCATGGAAAATTCTCCCTCGAACCCCCCGCACTGATTCTCGAGGAGATGAATAAAATATTGTCGAACGCAGTTACACGAGAAGTGCTCGAGTGCTTTCTTCAAGTGTGACAGATCTGTGGTGACATCACAGGGAACGAGGTGTCTGATTGGCTAAGGGCGCTCCATCTCCGGCCTGAGAGGTTTAAGAGAGTCTCCAGTCATTACTAGTTCTCCAAGTGCGCTCACTTTTTCATCAGCTTGCATCACCGGTTACCAAGGACCGTAACTACACACGTACGCACACACGAACGTACGCACACGGCATGACTGTGAAGCAATCTTTTATCATCCCACACCTTAACACGTTAGACTTTTAGTTACGCTAATGCGCTAAGCAAAATGATGTTTTTCCTTTTTGTGGTTCGGTTTCCTCAAGATATTTTAATGTAAGACGGCACAACACACACACATGAATGTAGATTAACAATGGCACATTTAGACGCATAGAACAGAGCGCTCTATCATCATGCGTTGTTAGGATGAGGGTGGGGGTGCACATGAGTGATGTGAACAATCTGAAATATTCATGTATGTGCGCCCGCCTCTTAGTGTGACAGAATGTGCACGTGGACCCAGGAGTGTGTTTCCTGTGTGTGTGCTGGAGAGGAAGCAATAATATTTGTGGAGATGTGTGGTTCAGAAAGGCATGAAATGAATACGGTGTCTAACCGACCAAGTCATTCGCACAATGGAGAGGATCAGAGATGACGTATTTTTGTAGGCTAACCCGGAAGTAAGCGCCGCGCTGGTTCTCTCGACCGAAAGCCTATGCATTTTTTCAATAGACTTTTGGAAGAGCGCAAAAAATAAGCTCCGTGATTCAAAAGTCAAAAGCTAACACGATGCTATAAACAGACTACATTTAAGGTCGCTCGATATCGACGTCACCACCACCAAGCCTCCGACAACTCTTTCAAACTTTATTACAATTGTGTTCCCTGGTAAGTAATTAGTCCGTGAATCAATCCGCATCTACGTTTTAAGAGATTTGTGCCCATGTTGCATTATTTGTGAGCAAAATAGTGAGCCATTTTTAACTCGCATGTTATAAATGCTTAATACATGTATTTATTCATTGTTTATTTGCAAAAGAGGCTGTCAGACTGGAGACTGTAGGGTGTTATGTTGTTTTTTCTTATTATTGTATATTTCATAAATGGTTCACATGAATTCACTGTATTAAGGCGCACTTTCATGGTTTGCTAACGTTTATAACTCTTAACATTTATTTTCAAGTTTGGTGTTTTCAAGTTGTGAATGAATACTTCACAGGCTTCCACTTTTCTTTAAAGTGGACGTTCATGGACTGTCAATACTTCTAAATGTATGATTCACATCAGAGGCGTAGCCTTGTGAGCAAGCGTCCTGTTTCTACAATAAATAATAAATAAATGTTTTTTGGTTTTGATTTACTATTTGAAGCAATTGAATCATTCATAAAACATCGTAAACAAACAAGTTTACAACAACCTTTGTGCATTGAAAAGTGACATAAGATATGAAATATACAATAACAAGAAAAACTAACATAACACCCTACATACAATCTCCCATCTGACAGCCTATTTTGCCATATCAAGATAATAAATGAATCTGCTTTCGAGTCAAATAAATAATGAATAAATACATTTATTAAGCATTTGTAATATGTGAATTCAAAAAGTGACCTTCTATTTGGCAGGTATTTCGTTAGAATCCCCCTTTTTATTTATGCAGTTATAACTGCTTTATAATGCATTTGTAAATTACTTATTAATCATTAATTAACACATTTATAAATGGTTTATGAAGGGAACCTTAATGTAAAGTGTTACCGAAGATATTTAGAAGAATGTTGGTAACCCAACCGCATTTCTACTGTACATACACAAAACCAATGCAAGTCAATGGGAGTGTTTGGCGATGACGACAGAATTTTTTCCTTTTTGGCTGAACTATTTCTTTAAAGATGCTTGGCAAAAATAATTTGCATATTAAAATAAAACCCATATTCCCTGATATGCTGTAGTTTGCGTTTTTTTCCAAGTGTAATTGTGCCCAATGAAGACCATAAAGGTTTAGTATTTTGTACCATACAACTCATATTTTAATGGTTTAATTGAGCCTGAGGGAGCATTAACAGCATATTGTACAAATATGCCCCCTGGACATCACGACCGACCACTACTGTACGTGTTTATATATAAGGAGTACATTTGCCCATTCAGACGATGAGTACTGTCGTTTTACATGCGTCCTAAAATAAGAACTCTTCTTATGAATTAAACATGAGACCAGCAGGTCTCCGCTGCTCTGTCTCCGATTGGTCCCCGTAGATTAGCTAAGTGATTGGTTATTTACAGTAAACTCCCAGAACAGGGTCTCGCTTTGATTCATTCGCAGAAAGGCGTGATGGGGGTCCAGAGATTGTAGAGTCAACTGGTGTGTGCCCTCCCAGAACGGCTGCCATTCACATCGACCACATTCCGTTCATCTGACTGAACCCATTCAGACTCGAAATCATAGTCAGCTTCCTGCCCACACAATATGGAGAAGATGAGACCAGGGGTGGTTCATTTGCCAGCCCCCAAACCCCCCACCATTATTTGCATGACACACAGGCAAGCTTAAAAACAGCTGTCAGTCATTTGTATGCTCCTATTGTACTGTGACCCATTTTCATCTATCCTATCCCATAATCTAGAGCTTTGAACCCTTCCGAGTCACGGTCACCCCACCCCTTCCCCCAGAACCAGTCACAAAAGGTAACTGTAGGCAACAGCAACTGCACTGGTTGCTATGCGCGGATGCCATGGCAACCAGCATGGATTCCATAAGGGGCTCTCGAATCGAATGGCTGTAATGGATTGAACTTTGGGGGGCCGAGGGGAGAATCGTGGTGTGGGAGACGGTTTTCATCATCTCGGCTCGCGGTGCGTCGGTTCGGGGCGGGTCCACGGTCTGTGCTTCTGTGGGTCAGAGGGAAATGGCAGCTATTTTCAGTTTTGTGGAGAGCGACGTCATAGATGGTCACAAAAGCCGACATCACATTCACAATTGGTCAATTAACTAGCATGGGCTGCTACGTCCATTTGGTGAGGTGATAAGTCGCAAGGTGTTTGCGGATGTGGCATGCAATATGTGTGATGTTCTCAATGGGTGTTATTTAGGTTATCCAGTTGTTATACGTGGATGGTGTTTGTTTTTGTGATTAAACGTGTAGTAATTTAAAACAAACACGGTTTATAAAGGGGTCTTTTTTGTAAACAATATATACAGCTGCAGAAAAAATTAAGGGACCATTTCAAAATGTGTTTGTATGTGTTTAGGTGAAATGAACATTTTTGTTTCGTTCAGTGAACGACTAACATACATTTTTCCCAAATATCATATAAAATTCTTATTTCTATTTGCATTTAAACGCAGAAGGTGTAAACTGGAGAAACAGGTGAAAATATTAGAAAAGATGCACTGTATTTTTTCACACCTCAAATACAAGTTCGCATATACAGGAAACATATTCACTTTTAAACAATACAACAGTAATGTTTCTGCACGTATTTAGGAAAAGTTAAAAAATGCCTTTTAATTTGATAACCTTGATTTTAATGACAGTTTTCATGTGTCTTGTCATGCTGTCAGTCTTTCACATTACTGTTGGATGACATTATTTCATTCCTGAGGTTTGATTTTGTTGAAATTCAACAGACACTGGACTGGAATGATCACAAAACATCTAGAAATGCTGATTAAATAAAAATTTGGAATGGTCTCTTAATGTTTTCCATGACTGTATATTTATTTGCTTTATAAACATGTGATGCTCAATTCTTTGTTTTACTTTCAATCATCATAATATGTTAAAAGAATAATGAAATATTTGTATATCCTGGTTCATAGACATTCATTTCTCTCAAGCATCTTAAATCATTTTGTATTTATTGAAATTCTCACTTTTTATATTTATCTCATGTAAAAACAGTGTTGAGGGATCCACAGGTCCACAGGTACGAATGCATCCACAGGTATGCATGCATCCACAGGACGCATGCATCCACAGGTAAGCATGCATCACCAGGTACGCATGCATCCACAGGTAAGCATGCATCCACAGGTACGCATGCATCCACAGGCAAGCATGCATCCACAGGCAAGCATGCATCCACAGGCTAGCATGCATCCACAGGCAAGCATACATCCACAGGTACGCATACATCCACAGGTACGCATGCATCCACAGTTACGCATGCATCCACAGGTAAGCATGCATCCACAGGTACGCATGCATCCACAGGTACGCATGCATCCACAGGCGAGCATGCATCCACAGGCGAGCATGCATCAACAGGAACGCATGAGCCCACAGGAACGCATGAGCCCACATGTACGCATGCATCCACAGGTACGCATGAGCCCACAGGTACGCATGCATTCACAGGTGAGCATGCATCCACAGGTACGCATGCATCCACAGGTGAGCATGCATCCACAGGTAATAAGGGTCAGTTCTAGAAACATGCGCTTAGTAACAACAGACTACTAGACAAATAGACCTGACAACGAATGAGAACAAACACAGGGTATATATTGAGTCCAAGGGATTGTGAATCAGGTGCGGGTGTAATCATGGCCTGAATGGGTGCAAAGGATCATGGGGAGTGTAGTCAGTGAAATCAAAAGTCCGGTGAGAGGGAACGGGGAATAGCCGAAACAAGGCGCTGATGCGGGGGCGTGGCTGGCAGCGCTGGAGAGGTCGTAACAAATACATTTTAACTACATTTTTATTTATGCTCTATCAATAAACAATATCAGTTCTGTGTTGGGTCACCCAATGTAAAATCTTGAACCAAAACTAGTTGAGAACCACTGCCATACAGGGATATGCTGTGTGTGTGTCTATAGAACTGGGCCTCAGAAAGGTTCCACTGGGTTGGAAAGGCCCTCTGCCAGACAAGCCGAACGGAAGAGTCAAGCAAATCTGTTTAAACAATCAGCGCAAAGTCAGGAGATAAAAGCTGATAAACAGCTGCAATGACACAAAGATACTCAAAGTATCTTTACATGAGAATATTTTGGACTAAAAAGCAAAAAGTCGATATGCATTTTGTATGTTTGTTTATGTTACAAATGTGTTTTGGGATCAGAAAATGCAAACTGCAAATGCAAACTTGAAATTGCACGTTTTTGAAAACGATACCATCGTTGTTTCTGTTTAAAACAGAAAAACACATGTTCAGTCTATAGGTATGTGTGGGCATACTCAAAACAACAATGGCGGCCTATAGTGTAGGACGGTGTTTTTGTGCAACATACTTATTAACGTTTCCCTGTTGAAAAAAACAGCAACTGCTGGTAATGTTTTGAAGCATGGTTGCTGGTTTGAGCTGGTTTGAGCTGGTTTAAGCTGGTCCTGAGCTAGGAGCTAGCTGCTTGGGACCAGCACATGACCAGTTCAAACCAGCACAAACCAGCTACCATGCTTCAAAACATACCTAACCAGCATATGCTGTTAGTTTTCAACAGGGTTTTCCACCACTATGACCAGTGGGGACACATTATTTACATTTGGTGGACTCTAAATACAGATATACACCAACAAAAGGTATTCAAAAGCAGTTAAACCTGGATGTGCGCACGTTTCTTTACAAAGTGACGTCACCAACTACTGGCCTGACATGCACAATACAGCGTTTTTAGTGGTTTTTGGAGATCTGCATGAACACGGATCGTTTTCCCAATGTTGTCATTTGTATGTAAAACCTTTCAAGAATGCAAACGAAGAAAATGCTGATCTCAGTAAATCGTTGTCTGAACATACCCTTAAAAGCAAAGAAATACAGCACCGGCTGGAATACACTACAAGTGTACTTTTTTTAAACTAGACATCATACTCTTGCAGACTTTTTAAAAGTTTCAGATAGAAACACACAAACTGCACAAATCTGCAGACTGGCACAGACTTTCTGCAACGAGTCCACACTGAAAATCAGGGGCAAAACCTGAGCAAAAGTCTTGTAGTGTATTTTAGCCTTAAACAATGCAAACAGTGAAAGCTGTGGGCCACATGACAGTGAAAAGACAGAAAGTGACCTCAAGCGTGATTGAGAGGTGAAGTAGGAGGACATGACAGTGTGACTGCAGGAGGTCTGTCATCTTCCCAGCGTTTCTAAAGAGATACTTGGCAGGACGTGTGGGAGGACAGAGTTGAGATCTTCTTCCTGTGTGGAAAATGGCAGTGATGCTGGAGCCTTCAAGAGATAAAGAATCAGAGCTGAACTCATCCATTACAAACTCACCAATTCATTTTATTTTCTAGTTATTTACTAAATGTATGTTCCACTGCTTTAATGGAGCGAGAAATCTATAAGTAGAAGAATCCAGAGACCTGTCAGAGGAAGTAGAGATTTCAAGAAGGTGTATTTATATCACACTCAGCTAAAACTACACTCAAGTGAACTCGATTGAACTACATGTACATTTTTGCATTTGACACACGCTTTTATCCAAAGCGACTTACGTGCATTCAATCTATACTCAATCTTTTTTCATCAGTCTGTGCGGTCCCTGGGGATCAAACCCATGAGCTTTACATTGCTAATGCGATTGACCTACAGGAAAACTGCATGTTTTATATAAAGTCAAAAACTGCTTTAAGTCTTTCTGTCAGTTCATGTTTCTATTTCCGTTAACAACAGATGTCTAGTTTTACAAAAAGGACATCAACAGGAAAAAGTTCCTCTTCCTCTTTTGAATCAACCAAAAGTTTGGCCTCAAGATAGAGCGGCCACTGCTTTTGTCTCCGTCGGACCATCCCTCCCCCCGCCCCATCTTTCATTTCTCTTCCGAGGAATGTATGGAAAAGAGGCAGAACGCCGGGCTTTCAATGCCAAATCAATTGATGTCTCTGTCCCGTCGAGTTTAAGGGGTTACTGGCAGGGGACTGTGTTCTCCCAGATCCTCAGAACTGCCAGATGAGTCATTTAGACAGCAAGTTGCTAACCGCTGAGTCTTCATTAGTAAGTGGAAAAAGACCCATTTATTAAACTGCTGGTGGACAGATCACTGTTACTATATAGAATACTGTGAATGCATTGTGATACACACATATAAGACCATGTTTTGAGAACCAAAATAATATCAAAGCTGTCCTTCCCAAGCCTCACGTTTTAGGAAATGCTGAAATACCGTGTTGTCAAAGATGACGAGTTTTTTTTAGTACTATTCATTGGTTAGATATTTGAAAAACCCGGTGAGAAACATATTAATGGTGGTCGATAATTTTTAGATTTATGCAAAATATGGAGATGGTTTCAGAAGGACATCAGCGACATGTTACATACAGAGAGTAGAAGTCAGAAATCGGTCAGAAAGCTGAAACATAATAAAAACCCACAGCAGATGTCAAAGGAATAGTTCACACAAAAATGTTTCTTCTGCCTGTTTTGATTTTCTGCTGCAGAACACAAAAAAGATATTCTGAAAAACGTCACAGTGGTTTTCTGTCCATACAATGTCGATGGGCTCCAGTGTTATTTGGTTACCAACATTCTTTAAAAATGTATTTTTTGTGTTCTGCCGAAGAAAGAAACTCGTGCAGATTTGAAATGACGTGAGGGTGAATAAATGAGAATTGGCATCACATAAATCTGTTCGCTACAATTTCTGAAGCTCTTAAATGGCACAACAAAGACTCTTTGCTTTGAACAAATAGAAGAATAAAGCTTGCGTTTCTCTCTTAGCCAAGTCGGTACAGCATTGCCTGCTGTAATCCACCTAGAGACTGGTACTGCCAAGATGGGCGCTTTAAATAATACCAGCCATGCCCAACAAGTAGGTCTGTCTGGGATTACGCAAATATTCCCTACAGAAGAAGGGTCCTTTCTGAATTCATAAATGACCGGCTTGATCAAAATCCCCTGGTGTTCTGCCCTGTGGCTGCAAAGTCCACAGACGTTGGGCATCTGATGGCTAAATATAAATAATAAATCTCCTGGACTGAGGGGAATTATATAACCATTATTGCAGAAAAAAAAACATAAAAATACTGACCCACATGAGCTACGATTAGCCTGGAAAAAATGAAATTTGTTTGGTAATATGACACGAAATGTGGAATGCACGTTCAAGCTGATGTGATTTCAGGCTTTCTGGAGGAGGAAAAAGTAGGATGAGAAGAAAAAATGGGATTGTATTCAAACACATCCACTTCCTGTGGGACCGAGGGTGCCATGTGGTGTGAAAGCCAGCTGTCACGGTGAAGCTTCACTGGGCATGAATGAGAAAGGACACTTTTCCCCTCTCTCTCTCTGGCTTTCTTTCTCCTTCCCTCCTGCATTCCTCCTGACCTCTCGCCTTCTTTTCTGTCTCTCTATTTTCTTTTCTCTTCACTTCTACATGTTTTCTCTCCATCCAGCCTTGGCTATCCCTAAGCCGCCTATAATTTTGCTTGTTTTCTGTCCATTTCTCCAGTTGTCTCCAGACCGTCTCTGGTTTTCGGGGGTTGGGGAGGGTCACGGACTCTGTTTATCCTTCTTAAACTTTCATTTCCCCAAAGAATCTCTGTGGCATACACACACACACACACAAATACACACATGCATACGCACAAACCCTCACACAGCCGGCTGAACTTTTGACAGGCACAAAACACTGAATAATCACTAACTGAGCGAAAGTCTTGTGACCCGCTGAGGTCAACAGTTTTCCTCCTGCATCATTTTCAAGAAGTGTATGACATGGCACAGTTAAACACAAATAAGTTTTATGACTTAAACAACACAAATATATAACTGGATTTTTCCAATTACATTTTATGATAGAAATGTTTGTTCTGGGCAGGGCATTACTAAACAAACACTGTTGTCTTTTGGGTGATTTTTAGCCCATTGCTATACAAAAGTACTTCTCAAATGGAGGTGGGGAATGGTTTCCAAGATGGATCCAGGGAGGGCTCAGTTTTTGTGGCATTTTATGAAATATGAACTGCATCATAAGTTTTGTGCAATCGTACCAGAGTTATTATAGTTTTGATTTTAGTTTTATTATTGTTTTAAATAAGTTTTTATATTTTAAATTTTAGTTAAAGTTTAAGCAGTTTTGGTATATGCTTTTGTCATTTTATAATTAATTGGTTTATTTTTAATGTTGCTATATAAGATTTCAGTTTTATTTTAGTTTACTTTTAAATGTAAAATTTTCCTTGAGTTAAGTTTTTCCAGAAATGTTTAGGTCAATTTTTATTTCAATGAACAGGAACGTGTTGAAAGTTTTAATTTTAGTAAACTAAAATAACCTTGAATCGAACGTCAGAAAAATAAGACCAACAACCAAAATAATTGATGTTCCAGCATTGTATAATTTAATATGTTTTTAGTTTAATTAAAATTCTACATTTACGAATATAAATCTTTTTTTGAGGGGGGGCACAACGCAATGCACTGTACACAAAGGCGACTTAAAGTTGGAGAACTATCCAGACGCTAGTGTTTTCTGGCTTATGGGGTTACAGGGAAATATAGAATGCTTAAAGCATGTTGACAAGGTCTGTGATCATTTTTAAGTATAAGCACAAATGATGTTGGACGTCTTACAAACCAAAGTTGTATATTTGAGCTCAGGTTTGTTCAGTATGTGAGAAATATTAATATTCACATTCATGCTAATAATAAGCCCCCTCTTTCTACATGTTGAGATTGAGTGGTGTGGGATGGGTGAAGAGCAGTGATTTGAGGTAACTTTACCCTTTCAGCTCCAGTGGGCCTGGGTATCTTCTAGACCTGCGACAGCTGTCTACTCTCTCCCATATGCCACTTAAAGATAATGCATGCTGCTGTATGTCCATCTCTCTCCATATCCGTGTCACGATGTCATTTTCACAACCCTGAGTGTACAATTCTCTTATTCTCTTCTTTAGAGGTGCAGTATGTAATGTTTACTCAAACACTAGAGATTTAACCCAAAATAAAAATTCTATCATCATTTACTCACCCCTCATTTCATTTCAAATCTGTATGACTTTCTTTCGTCTGCAGAAAACAAAAGACAATTTTTTGAAGAATGTTGCTAACCCACATTGACCCCCCAATGACAAAACAACTGAGACATTTCTCAAAATATCTTCTTTTGTGTTCCACACAGAAGACGGAGTCATATGCAGGTTTTGGAGGAGAGGTTAGGCTGCGGTGAATGAATATGGCTATCAGAGAAAGCATACGTAGATAATGATAACACGATTCTTTTGCAGCCTTCGCTCTGTGGCTGGAGGGTTTTTTTCTCTCAGTAATCAGATCTTAAGATGGCACTCATAAAGCACACACACACACAGCACACGGGGCACTTCACACCCTGATTCATAGTCTTATCAACATGTCTCATCTACTCAGATTTATCCCCGACATCCCTCTCTGTCCCTGCCATTCACTCACTTAACAACACACACACACCTTTATGGAAAATAGAAAGGATGGAAGAAAGGACGGGCGACTCATATGTCACCAGTAATACCAGAGACGCTACACTCTTAAGGAGAATGGGTGTGTGTGCATATGTGTCACAAATCCTAGACGCAGGAACACCACCACCTGCTCAACAGACTATTAGGGCCAAAGTCACAGTAAATCAACATTTGCTTTCTAGCCGTCTGCTTGCCCACTGAGGTACATCCATCTGAACCTCCAATCACAACTATTAAACATCAGGGCACAGTTTATCTCAAACCATTGTGCTGTGGAACAAAAGTAACTTTTGATTTGGAATATTTTGACACCCATGCACCCTAGCACTATGGTGAATAGTTTTAAGATCAGGCATCAGGCTATGTCATGCATTCTGACTTCTTTACACTCTTAACCGTGCTGGGTTCTCATGCTTGTTAAAAACTAGTTGGACGTATAGACCAATTTGGTCACGGTTACGTCACTGTCAGCTTCGCGCGCATCATGGTGGCAGAAACAAACCATGAACATGTGAAACGGGCAAGACATCTTCTCAAAAAAATGTTGTGTTGTGCTTTTGGGTGTCAAAATAGGAATGCCAAAAAAGAAGGGCTTCATTTTTCATCTAAGACGCCATTCCAAGCTAAACGTAGACGTTTATGGTTGAAAGCCATTAAACGGATAGAATGGACTGACGAAGTCCAGAATTTCGTCTCTGCAGTGCTCATTTCATTTCAGGATGCCGGACATGAACTGCAGTGCACGCAGTAAGTCAAACGAAATCATACGTCTGTGTTTTGTTGCCAATCGGTGTGTACGTGCATAATGTGCAAAACACGAAGGGATTAATGTGATGGTGTGTTGCTTGCTCGTGTAGTTCCGTCCCACTCTCCCCATTAGTCCCGCCTCTAGCGGCTCGTGTTTTTCCGGAAATAATCGTACAGCTGTAAAGCTCTCTTTTAAAAACTTGATCAAACTAAATACTCTTTGAAGATACGACGTATGCAATACTACTGTATAGGCACTCAAGATTAATATGAATTAACAGAAACTGCCTGTGATACACGATCTTTAAAAATTGGACATGAAAGTGAGGGAGAAAAGGGATGATGGGATAAAGATTCAAAATGTGGTGAGTTAGTGCACTAACATGACAACAAATTCTTCTCTAAAATATTTTACAAGGTGACTAATTCATATGAATTCAGAGGTTTTCGAACAATCTGCTTTCAGCACAGAGACAGTCACTTTTAACATTAGCAAAATCCGACACAGAACCTTTAAGTAAGTGTGACACAGCTAAAATTCTTCATAAAGTAAATAACATTCTGTGAAAGCATTATGTTGATATCTTTAAAGGGGAAGTCTGATGGAATTTCACTTCTTTAAATTTAGTTAGTGTGTCGTATAGCTGTTTGAGCATAAACGACAATCGCAACGCTCAAAGTTCACAGAAAAGTAAGATATTTTCTTGAACAGAAATCACTCTTTAAAGACAACAATGAATGGCTCTTGGGTCTACAACAAACTTTTTCCTGGGTAAGTGACATCACGAACCCCAAAATTGACATTGATCGGACCTCCTGGAAGACGGATAGGGTAATGGGCGGGACATATCAACACCCACCAAGTGGTCGGCCAATCACAAAAGACTGGCTCAATCAGAGCGTTTCGGAAGGAGGGACTTCATACAACCATCCTGTTTTCTGAGAATCGAGATGACGGTGTTAAACGCAGGTGAAATATGTAATATATACTGCATTTTTTTAATTAAAACAAGAACACCTATTGTTTAGAACAGTGGTTCTCAAACTTTTCAGATCAAGTACCACCTTTAATAAAATGAGTTGTTCCATGTACCACCTATACCGCCATAGAAAACATATGAATAAACACTTAATTAATTACATTTAATTCATTGAATTTAAATAATTAAAGCAGAGCTGTGAATCTTTACTTGCCTCATCATTAGATACACCTCATCCTCCAATTCTAATTTATTATTGATAATGCAAACATATTTAATTACAAGCTGTTTTAAAGAGAGAGAGTCTTGCAGAAAGACTACAAACCAATATTAAAGACAAACAATGTAGAAAGATTCTAAATATATATATATATAAAATAATATAAATATCTGTATATAACAAACAAATATCTAAAGATTATAAATGGGACAGGTGTGTTATAAGGTGGTGATTATAGGGTCTGTTTTAAGTTAGTCTTCCTCATTTTACGTGTGCTTCATTGATTTAACCTTTTCGAGATGCAGACGCGTGTTGAACGAACGCATTACAGCAATAACAACAGCTTTAAACAGCGGTTCAAGAGCAGAAATACATACGTCTGTCTGCTCCCGCTCTGCGTTGAGCTGTCTGTCACGCGGCTCAGTTACATCGACCAATGATAAATAAACAATCATTCTTACAACTGTATTGAAATTGCACATAGGCTATATGAGATGTATTCCATTTATTGATCATGTATAACATTTGAAATTGTAATTAAAACAGAAAATGAATTTATGGTTTTAAATTTCCTGTCGTTTCACGTATAACTAGAGGTCTCTCCCAGTACCGCTATGGGTCCGCGTACCACAGTTTGAGAACCAGTAGTTTAGAATATCATACATAATAAAGACTTTGAAAAATAGACAAAATAGGACCCCTTTAATACTGACAGAGTAAGACGGTAAGAGATTGAAACCAATACTTTGACATCCAACAAACAAAGACAAAATAGTTAAACATAGTGAAAACAATTGTCTGAGAGCGCATCTGGTGCACACATTTTTTTCTGAACGACTGTAGATGCACCAGAAAGGGCGAATAAAAAATATAAAGTGGATTCTTCCTAATAAACGGAGAAATCCACTATTTTTGATTATAAAACATGGTGTCAATAAAATGATTAATTTGAGCGTTTAAAATCCTAAATTTCAGTATTATAAATGAAAATTTGAAATACTGTATCTCAAAATCCATCAGAATCTACGTAAACACCCACACACAACTATTTCTATTTCACAACTAATCTCATAATTATTCGAAAATATATATTTGATATAGCATCCGTGCTCCGTTAAACATGTTAAGCATTCTTAAATCCCTTTCACACATTATCTCCATTAGTCATTCAAAACTCATTCAGTATGAGTCTATGGTCCAAAACTGGATTCGATAATAGCTACGGATCATAACCACTATTGTCTGAGCGTTGGTCCTAGCTCTCGGTTTTATTTGTTTGTCTGCACTGGTGCATTGTGATGTGAAGAAAAGGACGGTGGCCAAAATGTGTTTACTGCCTGCTGAATGAATGGCATGTGTCTCTGTGTCATTGGTCTTGCACAAACAAGCACTCTGTCACACAACATGCACACACACACCATTAGCCTGTGCAATGGTGGTTATTAAACCTTGACTGGCCTCACGTACACACACTGATAATCAACCCTGACCTTCTTTACGCATTTTTCCCTGCCATCAAACAATTCAGCCAGTGACACAAAATAAGCATGATTATACTGAGACTATACTGTGACCGGACGAGCAGCGGTTGAAGATGGACTACAAAACACACTCGCGACCGACCGCACATTATACATGACAGTGCCAAGGTGCTACGTTGCTTGGCAACTGCAAACAACCCACAATTAGTGAACTGTATAAAATGGATAGTTCCGGTACTCGATGCTACTATTTATGTTACTTGTATCGCCGCGCAGCACCAATACCTGATCCTTATTTATGTTGCATAGCAACGCTCTGTCGCAGTTTTACAGTTAAAGTCCTTTGTAGCTTACTGCTTTATTGAATCCCGCATGTGATGACCTGAGGAGAGATTTTCTTTACTGCGTTTCCTGTTGAAACAGGAAGTTTAGATGAGCGCGATCGGAGATCGTTTGCCCAAAAATGAAAATGCTGACATCATACTCACCGTATTTCAACCTGTATGACTTTCAGTCTTCTGCAGAACACAGAAGAAGACATTTTTATTGGTAACTAAACAACGGCGGTACCTATTCACTTCTACTGTACGGACACAAAACCAATGCAAGTCAATGGTACCGCTGCTGTTCAGTACACTAGCATGTACATGTCTTAAAAGTAAAATGTAAAATCTCAAAACTCTAATTCCGATGGGTTCAAAATAAACTCAATTTTATTGACACACCCACGCTTATGACTAATTCTCAATGGAGTGCTCAGTTTTACTGGGTGCTTTCCTTGGGGCCACTGTGGTTAGTGCTAAACCTTGTACTATGGTGTTTTGATACAGCTCTACTGAACACCATGAATGACAAGAACTGAGAGTAAATGTCAATCCATTCCTCTGACTGTGCTCTCCACGGCTCTTTTGTCAGAGCACTCATTCATTCATTCAGGCGATGGCCTCCGCTTCTGAATTGGCACAGGTTCAACATATTGCAAAACCACATAAATAAAGGAAAATAATGAGTTATTCACACTCGCTTTGACACCTTTTCGCTAGAGTAAATACAAGGAAGCCGCCACTTGAGATTTCTGCGTGTTTAACAAACTGGATTGCACCATCACGACTGCTTGATGAATAATCACCTCCGTATCCCCTGGGCTCCAGCTGTGAGTCTAACAGGAAGTGATGCATTTCCATACAGGAAGCTGGCTTTCCCCCCTAAATAGCTCTTTAGTGTCTCACTCTTTCATTCATAAATCTGACACAGACATAATGAAGAAGGGTTCGCTCGTAAATCTTTTTAGGAGGCGACGGACCGATATCGGTTGAGTCATTATGAAAGTTCTGGTTTAGTTTTGATTCACCTGTTCAAACCAAACATGTTTTACCGTCCAATATTGTCACGTATTGCAACGGTTATAAACGTAAACACTTGAACAAGCATGCAGACAACTATTTTCAGCTTCTCTATTGTTAGACCAATTTGGATAACGTTGGTTTTAACGCTGGTTCAATGTTGGTTCAACGCTGGCCTAGAAGAACTTCCTGTTTCAGTTTTTAACACTAGACGAACATTTCAACAAAATACAAGCAACAGAACGTTTATAACTGAAGCACAATGTTATACGAATACATTTAAGCTTTAATTATGTAAGATTAAAAAATAAAATGAAATCCTCTGGACCAGTGTTTTGATCTTGTGTACATAAGAATGTTCAAACTGATATGAATTTTAAGTTTTATAGCATAAGGTGTGTTCACTGGAAAACATATATTTATTATTTAGCACTGTTGTCGAAAAATCAAGATACTTGACACATGACATAAAAAATTCAGATAATATATATATTTTTTTAAATGTTTATTCTTAAACCAAGCAAAAATATCTGCCACCAATGGTGTAAGGAAAATAAACTTGAACTATGTGCTTGATAAAAAGGTTATTTTAGTTTATCTTGATTTAAGAATGTTTAGATATTTGTACTTATATTTGTAAAAAAAAAAATTGCCAGTGAATTTCCCTTTTGCTTTAATGACAATATGCACTTGAGCCATGAACTCCACAAGTTTGTGCAAAACCCGATGATCCATGATATCCCAGCATGAATTGCGAATGTTCCAAGGAGCATCTTGTGCGCTTCAATACAAACACGGAAATCTTTTCTCTTTTGTATGTTAACATGGTCAGTTAATGGTCCGCTGATTTGATTTGTGGCCTAGAAATGAGCAGAATCATGTCATGTCTTTGTTTTTTTTGCTGTATTACTTGTACAAAAAGAGGATTTCGATTAAGAACACGATTGATGTTTTTGCCGCGTAAGCAACATGAAGCCACATTTTCGGACGGCAGCATCATCTGTGTGTGTTGGAATTGGAACAGTGGAGTGTGGACAGAGTTAAACTCTATGACCTGGGCAAAGACCCAGAACATCCTGACCCTGCCTCAACCTCCCTCCCTCTCTCTCTCTATCTCACACACACACGCACATGAAGTGGGAAGTGGGATATAGCGGATGTGAGTAGAGAGAAAGGAAAGCGAGGGAACAGGGTCAGGAATGCGGCAGCATGGGAGTCTGGGAAAGGGGGAGGCGGTTTTCGAAGCACTTCCTGTGTTAGGAGGTAAGAATCCATCAACTATGAGACAGGAATGAGGGTCAGTGAGATAATAAACATACGCACATATACATACACATGCATACCATTACACGCATGAACTCTGTGAACCGCTGGGAGGATCAGAAATGCGTCATTGAAACTGGGCGGAATAAACAGCTTCCTTCTGTGGACAAATGCATATTTTTATGTAATTCATCCTTAAAACACGCAGTCATTTTTCAGTCTGCTATGAAAAGACTACAAGACCTTTGGTGCAAATGTGTCTGGTCCAAGTGAACGAGAACAAAAACTGAGGGCATCAGGATACTTTTATAGTGATTCCAAACGGACATTTCAGATTAGTTTAGTTTGATCGCCATCTCTGAATCTACTCATGCATGACTTCTGTCTGGCTTCGGGGAAGTCCTCCATGACTTCTGGCTCAGCTGCAGGAGCCTATGGGAATACTCCAATACCCACAATCCCCGACCAGCCACACCAGCATCGCCAGCTGCCAGCATCTCTCATCTAACACACACACATATCTGTCTGACAGCGTATGAGAAACTAAAAGAGCTCGCTAGAAATGTGAGTAATTGCTCATGTGAAACTTACAATCGCAATGTTAAACTGTTCTGAGACGTTGGCCACAAAATTGGTTGCTAAGGTGGTTGCTAAGGTACTCTGAGGGGTTTTATCACAATGCTGTGTGGTTGCTAGGGAAGCATTCCTTGTGGTCCCATGAAGTAGGGCAGCGCAATTATTATAGTTTTCATATTTAGTTCATGTTAATCTGTTTATTTTTTAGCAATTTATGTGTTTTTGACATTTTATAATTTGTTTTGCTATAAAAGTTTTTTGCTTCAGGATTATTTTAGTTCTATTCATTTTCCAGTAATAAATTTAGTGTATCAACTTAAACTTATTTCAGTTTATTGCTGAGGTAACATTTCTAAATCTTTGTTTAGTTTAGCCGATTTTAATTAACAGTAATAGCTTTAGTTTTAGTAAACAACAATAATCTTGGGCAACTGTTCCCAAATGTTTTCATTTGAAGAGCCACACAATCTGGTGTAATCTTTTCAAGCATTTTCCAAGCGCAGACATCTGAGAACACTTACATCCATGTACTCTGCATGAGAAAAACATAAGATGATTCAACCCGTGTCAATTCTGTCGTGCTTCTATTGACTTTCTGTCGTATTATTATGACACGGCATTGAGTTTTCAGAGAGCATTTTCAAAAAGCTCAATTTTTGTTGCCAAAACGCGGTCTCGGTATGGACAGAAGGCCAAAAGGAAGAGAAAAGAATGCATGCATTTTTCAACAAAAACATTTCAGTGTGGACAGGGTCTTAGGGTTTCATTTCTGTCGATATTACAAATTTGCAATACATATGGTTCGAGGCTTTAAAAACTGTGTACCATAGTGACGCTGATGTCTGCCTTAGTAAGGATGACTAATAAAGAGTAAAGATGCTGCTGTAATACAGGAACAACACCGAGTTGTTTCAAGAACGTTCCAAACAGGAAAGGGAACGTTAATAAAATCCTTTCATGTGCTTCAGCAAGGCACTTAACCCATGTTTGATCCATGCAATCGCGGTATTGCGGATGGCTTTATAGGAAAAAGGCATCTTCTGAACGGTAAGTAACTATAGAGAGAAATAAATCAATCGATGGCACACTTCAGCGCAGCCGACTCTTCACAGGGTGATTTTACTAGGGTAGATTCATACTCCAAGAGCGAGCTTCAGAATTTATTTCACAGCAATTAAATTTCCAGTCCATAATCTTCGGAAGGAAGGACCTTCATCTGTCACATTCTAACGTGAAGCGGCGATCTAACGCTGACCACTCCCGGAGGAAATTGAGTTTCTTGATTATCGATAAAAGTTTTACCGAATAAAGCCGGTTTTATTCTGGACCATTAAGCAGCTTGCGGCGTGCCTGTGGACAGCTGTGACCTTGCGCAAACGCCCTTGAAAACTCCACAACAAAACGGGCAAAAGAACTCTGAATATTCATCATATCGCAGTTTCACTGTGATACGATGTAATGCTTACTGCTGGGTACGACTATTAATAGACCTATGAAAAGAATAGTTGTTTTAAGACACAAATCATATGTACACGGAAAGGTAAGCAGTCTGTTTACAAATACACAATATACAGTTGTGCTCATACAGTTATTTACATCTTGCAGAATCTCTTTGATGTTGTTTATGATTAAAAAAGAGAGATCATAAAATGTGTGCTTAGTCTGCACCAAGATGTTGCGCAACTGATATTTAAGATTATTTCATAAGACGAAATAATAACTAATCTTGCAGAAACTATCTTGAAATTTGTCTTTGTAAAAGTTTACAAATCCTTGTTTTTTTTAAGTGTTGTTAGACTTGAACATTAATGACTGCTTGCAGCTTTATGTGGTGTTTGTGTAGCTCAGCTGTCCACAGTGGCAAATCTGAATCTCAGCATCTCCAGACACCGTGCAGAGCATCAAGGACACCTCAAGGTACCTTCAAGAGCCTCAGATATCCTATTTATGCACCGTAGGAACAGCAGTATGGTGAATAGAAAGGAACCAATGACTGTTAGTGGGCCATTCTGTGGAAACGTTTTTAAATACTTTTTTTACTTTTAAAGTACGATTTACCACAGTGAGGAAAGTGCCGCTTTCAGATCTGTCACATCTATAACAGTCCATATTTCTCCTAAACTATTTTATGTTCTAAGAGCCATCTCTTTTCCATTTGTTACACATTGTTTCTGATTTGCACATTTTAATTCAGAGGAACCTACAAAGTATGTCGTCTCTCAAAAACGTGTCGTTTTTATCACACCCATAATGCATTTATAGTCCCCTCAACTTCAAAAGAAAACATGTTTAGAGACTGATGTTTTTCTGATGTCTAGACTCTATCATCAGGGGTTTAGGAAAATATCAACAGATGGTACAATATATTGGTGATCAGTACGTTTTCTGAGAATGTATTTTTCTGCAAATATCACAGATAGAAAAAAAAGAAATGCTGGGATATTTTCAACCCAAAGTTGGGTAAAAAATGGACAAGCAAAACCTGTAAATGCTGGGTTGGGTTAATCCATTGTTGGGTCAAATAGAAACATTTTGGGATTATATATTGGGTTATAATTGTTTTGATGTCGTTGCTCACAGACATGTAATTGTGCAAGCAGGTTGATGTGGTGATGTTCTCACCCCTCCTGCACTGTGATTGGACGGCTGAGTAAAAAGTGACATGATGGCAGTATTTTGAACTTTCTTAAATCTCAAAGGCCGAGCACTGCTTTGCCAGCTGCGGTTGTTTTTAAAAGATCGACACATCCACTGCAAACAACTGAAAAATACATTGGCCTTCAGAACAACTGATGGCATAAGAGTAAGTGTTTCAAAGAACTGAGAGGATGCTAGAGGTTTCTTAGGAGGCTCTGCCAGCATTTCATGTGAGGAACCCTAAACTTTCCTTTGAAAAATTGCACAGGTAACTGAACGCTTTCTGTCAAAACCTATAAAGCAACATTACTTCCGAGGAGAAACTATGGGTAAATGTAAACGTCTGTATAGTACAGGGTTGTCTTGAATTTATGTGAAAAGGATAGTTCACCAAAAGATGACAATTCTGTCATGAATTACGCACCCTCCAGTTGGTCTAAACCTGTATAAAATTCTTTGTTCTGCTGAACACAAAGAAGATATTTTGAAGAATATGGGAACAGTTCTGGTGCACCACTGACTACCATAGTAGTTTTTACCCTATACTGTGAAAGTCAATGGTGCCCCAGAACTGTATGGATACAAATATTCTTCTAAATATCCTAACATTTAGACCATTTTGGAACGACTCGAAGGTGAGCAAATGATGACAGAATTTTCATTTTTCACCAAACTGAAGTGAAAATGTGTTTGATCCCTCTTATTTTTTCTCCTGCGGAATCTACTAGAGGTATGTAGACGTACTGAGCAGAACTGTATCGCCTTTATGCATAACACATGACAGCATAGACAGACTAGCCACAAGCTTTGAGGACCCTGACACGAAATTCTGCATCTGCCCTTGTCTCTCCCGTCTGGACGTAAGCACATGGGCGCATGTGGCGATTAGATTCTGAGACAGTGTCAGAGACCCTGAGTTTGATAAATGAGGTACATAGTCCTCAGTTCCTGTAGGGTAAACAGGATAGAATACTACAGGTTCAGCCCTCTCTGCTGGGGAATAGTCAGGGTCATCTATCGCCAGACTTACACACACACATCTCACATCTGTAGATGTTAAATAATGTGTGACAGATATCTCTTAAGTAAATGAATTATTGAAGCATTTCAATCTAGGTTTTAAACACACATGGTCCCTTGCTCTTTCACTGCCTCGGTGACAAAACGGGATTGGGTTTCCGAATTACATTTCACCTGAACTGTTCCTCTGGCCTTGCTTAAATACAGCAGCCTTTTGCTTACACACTTTTATGCACATAAATACACACAGACAGACAGATAGATATAGACAAATTCGAATTTGATGGAGTATATAAATGAACTCTGGCTCTCTTCGGCTTGTCATCTGCTACGTTCCAACAGCCAGCGTGAAACACAGTTTTCCAGCTGTGCATGATTCCCAAGATCTCAAACACAACAGCCCTCTGTGGCACATTGAGACACGAGCTTCTGTGCATGTATGTTTTTTAATTTATAGATATAGTTTTATCTAAAACAAAACGATTTCCAATGTGTTGTGGACCAACCCAGTCTCACTGGAATTCGTGTCATGTTATCTATTCATTTGTGTTTACTGACACCAAATGTCCCCCTTTTTTCGTGTCAGTCAGCACGACTTTTAACAAATGTAATCTAATGTATTTTATTATGCGATATCTTTAATATGTATAATCACAATCTGATGGGAATTCATACCTTTTTTACAAGGTGGCTCATTCATGTGAAGTCCTATTCCCTACGATCTCATTGTTTTGTGATTATTTCACTTTTCCCCTGTGACGTAAGGTTCAGGGGCGAGGTTAGGGGAACCATTTATCGTTGCTTTGCCACTTCGTGAAACTCGCGTTTTTAGCTAAACTAGCCATGTGATTTTAGGATTTGGGGTGAAGTAAGGTGTTGGCTAGCCACATCCTAAAATATGTACGACATCTTTTGATATCAGGTTATAAATATATAAATTTAAATACACATGCAGTCTGTGTATTGAAAGTCCTGCTGAGTGACTTTAAAAAAGGTTGTGCTTGCTGACACGAAATGGGGATATTCGTGTCCATGAGTTGGTGACTGACAATGACACGAATTCCAGTGAGACTGGGTTGTGTGAACAGTCTGTTTATAAAGGGAATGAAACTGAAAACGTTTCATGTATGCAAGTGTATGCATGTGTGTGTGTGTCCAGACAGATGGGACCGGGTGCAGCTGTCCAGACTGGTCAACGCAGGACATTTACTGAACCTGTAGTTAAAAACACAGGCCAACATGCAGCTTCCATTGTCCTCGAGTCAACCATCTGAAACACGCTGCTGTCTTCACCAGTGTCTCCTCAACACAACCACAGTTATTCTGTGTTCATGAGTTTCCCCTCTGCACAACACCGCCCAACATCACCGCCCATTCCTCAACTACACAGCCAAAATCATCTGTGAAGTTCATGTTAAAACCACAACAACACGCATAAACATATCACCGAAACCACTGGAAGAGTATATGTGTATATGCATGTGTGTCTGTGTTCGTGTGCGCTTTTGGCAAAGCGAGTGATTAGTTTACAGTGGCTAGAGCTCAGAGAAGAAGGTCATCCATCATTCCCCAGACAAAAGTGTCAAGTACACTGCACAACAGGAGAGAGAGAGAGGGAAAGAGAGAATGAGAGAGAAAGAGAGAGAGAGAAAGGGAAAGAGAGAGGGAGCGATAAAGGATTATGAAACATAAGGACAGACAGATGGAAATTTGAATGATGGATGCAGAGAAATAGAGAGAGGGCAAGATATTCCTGAGTTAGCTAAGAAATACATATGAATAAGCCAAGAGTAGATGAGAGAGAGAGACTGGGCCTCAGAGGATATGAGCGAGAGAGGGCAGAAGGAATAATTTAAAGGATAATAATGTTAAGTTGGATGAGGTACAGGACAAAATGGAAGGGGGTAGAAAATAAGAAAGGGGTGTTTCTTTAACTGCAGACACTTTTATGTTCCTTTCATGTTTTACTATCAACTCATATTTTTTTTCGGTATATGAAGGTCACATCTTAAAACTTTTTCCCTAGTTTATTCCCTAGTAAATCCCTTGTAGAATGATGAAAGGTGTCAAGACACAAAAATGTATAAATTCCTTATAAATATAATACAAAATGTATATTTGTGAAACTATAATAATAATAACATATCATTATTTTTATTATTGTCTTTAATTAAATATTATTTCAATTTTAATTATTTTTAAAAACTTTTTTGGTGGAAAAAGGTATTGTGTTATTAGTGTACAAACAGATATTGCAGATCATTTTCACACAATAAATATCTGTTTTAAATAATATAAACATGTTTTATATGTTTTTATAAAAACATAATACATAAATGTTTTATCTGTTTTAAATTAAATAAATGAATACATTAATTATTTTGTGAAACTATGATAATAATGTTATTATTTTTAAAATAAATATGATCTTAATGAGATTTCAATCTTTTTTTCAATTTAAAATGTAAAAACTTGTTTGGTGGATACCATGGACCAACTAAGGCATTGTGTTATTTGTGTACAAACATATTGCAGATCATTTTCACACAATAAATATCTAAATCGTTTATGTTTACATTTGCATTATATTTCACTTCCCGACAAAACTGTAAAAATACATTGTATTTTCGTTATACATTATGTACAGTATATATACGACTCTGTTTTTGCAATTGCATATAGACAAATTAAATAAAGCAAGCGTGCATTTTAGAGAGCCCAAATGAAATGCCCATTCCAGACATTTAACCTCAAATAAAAGAAAAGAGAAACGGCTAGAACTTGACAGGAGGTGGGCTGCGTCGGCCATCAGCGGGTGGTCGGACAGAGGGGGCATTAACCCGACAGAGCCGGTCCAGCCAATCCGACCCTCCGTCACAGCTGTCCCGCCTGGCGTCATGCCACACTCGGAGGAGACAGAAAAAAGAGGGCAAAAGCGAGAAAACAGGCAGAACAAAAGTGCCCGAAACATTATGCCATCGTCAGTCATTGTATCACAGGGGGCAAGGCACCGGAGAAACAACAGAGGCTAATCTTTCCAGGCATACGGACGCTAGCTGGACAGACAGAGGGACACAGTTACAATAAAAGACAGGCCGATGGAGAAACAAAGAGATGAGAGAGAGCGAAAACAACAGACAGATTCAAATCTGGCCAGCTGGTCAGTGAGTGTCGGGTGAATATGTTTACTTGGATACAAAATGGGCTTTTAGGGCGACGACAATAGGGTGAGAGTCTGCCATTAAACACTCCGGGATAATCCGTATTGACTGAGCACTAGCAGAGAAACTTAGCTGAGTGGCACAAGGCGCTTATATGCTTAATGGGTGATCTTGTTACATACACACAAAAAGGCAGGAAGCCTGATTGCCGGGGGTTACGAAGGAGCAAGATTTTGACGTGACCCTAATCACCCGTGTCAAATCTGGCGTGCGGGCATTACACTGTTATTATAACTCATACTTTAGCGCTGGGATTTCATCAAACCCCAAACCCTTTTTAGTACATAACTCTTACTGTATGTTTGTGCCCTGGACATGGTTGATATATATTCCATTGTGAACTGTTGAAATGCTTCTATTTTTCTATGCAACAAGATATACGAAATCAGCTTATGTCTTTAATATAATTGCAGTACTTTGGCAACCCAGCACACTGTAGAAACTACCTATCAATACAATAGCAACCACCCAGAATACCCTCGATACACACATGGCAACGGGCATTCATATTGCATCGCTCTGGCAACCGTCCACATCTTCTAAGCATCCCGGTGGGTGGTTCAGAAAATGTTTCATTAGTAGTTCTGCAATTGTTGCATATATGACTGAAGAGTTGCACGTTTCTAAAGAATCTTACGCACACGTCCCTCGTCAGATTCATTCCCCCTGAGCTATACCACAATGCATCATGTTTCAGACCTTTGAAGTGACTCTTGACTTTTTCCCTCCAAGGCTGATTAATATGCATCTGGAGTAACAAACCAACAAACGCACGCGCTCTTGTTTGTCCATTGTCATTGTTTGTTTGTGTCTTTCTACTTCTTTAGTTTGCGCAAACCAAAGCCCCATCTGCTGGATCATCAACACGCTTGAGTATTTTAATTCACATCTTCAGACACCATCTGCCCTACACCCTCTTCCCTCCAACACGCACAACCGCACACACACACATCCTAAATATGATCCCACCCCAGCGAGCATCACCTGTTTCCTCGGTTTAGGGTTGGATACTTGTTACACTAACATCTGTCACTCTTTAAACTGCAGCTCGCAATGCGGCGCTCTGACGTCAAAGCATCCAGTCCTGAGCGATGGGGGGAAAGTTTGCCAGGAACTCTGGAAGTCCTTTTCTGCGTGTTCTTTCCTTCTGCATTTTCGATAAATGAACATGGTGTAAATGTTAAAATACATGTAAACACATAACACCCCAGGAACGACTTTCCTTGTTTTTTCTTTTTAATATATCACAAACGAATGTTAGTGTTCTGTTTAGAGCTGCACTTCGTAACTTTTTGGGTTGAAAATAAGTTATTGAGGACATTAAACTGAAGGGTAATATTCACAACAGTAAAATTATATTAAACTCACAAAAATTGTATTAATATGATGACTTTTAAGTTGAGCTGTTGGGTACAACACATTTTTTGGAAACATTTTGCTGGAAATGTTTTAAGCCCATGTAAATTTACAAAAGGTAACCTGCAATTTTATGTTTTAAACAGAGGTGGCGATATAGAGGCAAATGTTATGGATTGCAGCTGTTTTAAGTAGTTTCCTTCGAAATATTTTTATCTAATAAAATTTTGCTAACTGTGTGGTGATGCCAAATTGTCGCCTTGGATTATAAGTTATATTGCTTATAACTAATTTACATTAAATGATTTTTTCACGGTGTGTACATTTTGGGACTTTTTTAGAAAGCAAAAAGGTTTTATCTCGTCAAATTCAATGCAAAAACTTTAAAACTCAGATAGAACTTTATAATTCCAAGGCGATAAAATAACAAACTGCATTGGGCTGTAGACAACCTCAAACTAAAAAAATCTGAATTTGATTTCCCTGGTAAGCCAAACAAAACCACCAATTTTCCGATAAACATTACGAAATGGGTTTCTAACCCTTAAAATAACCTGACAGGGACTGTATTGTATCCTCAGTTAGCGTAGCATGCTAGTTCTACTGCAGAGCAGACCTCATATACTTAATTAGCATCTCTGCCCGGCCGCCACCCTCAGGTACCATAATCATATCAGTCTGACAGGATTTCATTAAGAATCAATCTACTGAAAAAGCACTTAAACTGCATCCAGTGCGCTCTCTCAGGCACCGTCTGGAACCACTAACACCGCCACAGACATAAAATCCTCTGCTGACTGCCTGACACGACAGAAGTGAGGTTCAAATGTTGGTCGCTTGTACCGTGGGAGGCGATGAGAGGCAGCGTGGCTTTATGTGGCGCGACGTGCTGTTGGTACCGGGCTGATTTTATAGCAGCGATTATGAGAGGTTGTAGGTAGCTCTCGTGCCCATTCAGTCGTAGGTAACAATGAGACTCATTACAGTTCAGCTACACACTCCATTTGCTTCTCGTATCTGCCAAAGTGCCTGATTATACGGAGCAACACAAAATAGAAGAGCAGAGAATAAGTGTTAGAATGAGAGGATGAGAGGCATTTTTTGGAGATGAGTTCTCGTCGAAGACTTGTGAATGTAACCTGAGGCCCGGAGCCTGAAGCACTTGGCTCTTGTAGAACACACACACATATGACACACAACCCTCTCTTAGCCATCTGGAGCATGAGCTGTGACCCAGCTTTCACTCAGCATGGAGGCCATAGGACACACATGCACATATGTGCCATCTTTCTTACTTTCCTTCTTCCTTTCCCCACCTCTTTCCCATGTTTTCTGTTCCCTTCCGCATTATTGTCTTATGTTTTCCGCATCTTGTCACTTCTTTCCTTCTCTTTCCCATTTGACTCTCATGTTTCCCTTCTCTTACCGATTCTTCACTTCCTATCTTCTATCCCATGTTTTCCCTCACTTTCCCACTTCTTTCCTTTTCTTCCCCACTCTTTGCCTATGTTTTTCCTTTCTCGCTTCATTCCCATGTTTTCCTTCCACTGTTTTTTTATATACCATTGCTTCACTTCCTAACCCCTTTCCCATGCTTTCCCTCCTTTTCCCACTTCTTTCATTTTCTTGCCCATTTGATTATCATGTTTCCCTTCTCTTACCACGTCTTTACTTCATAACATGTTTTCCCTTCTCTTTCTCATGGGATTCTCCTATTTTTTAAACCTCTTACCATTTCTTCACTTCCTATCTTCTTTCCCATGTCTTCCTTCCTTTTCCCACTTTTTTCCTTTTCTTCTCCACTCTCTTCTTATGTTTTCCCTTCCTTGCTTTCCTTACACGTTTTCTTTCCCATCTTTTTCTCATGTTTCCTTTCTCTTCCTAACTTCTTTTTCATGTTTTCCCACTTTTGTCCTTTCTTCCCCATTCTCTTCCCATGTTTTCGGTACTTTTCCATGTTTTCCTTCCACATCTTTTCTTCCCCATTTGATTCTCATGTTTCTATTCCCCCTTCCTAACTTATTTTTCATGTTTTCCCTCTCTATTCCACTTTTCCATTTTCTTCCCCACTCTCTTCCCATGTGTTCCCTTCTTTTCCCTTCATTGCTTCCTTTCCATGTTTTCCTTCCATTCATTTTTCCCACATTTGATTATCATGTTTCGCTTCTCTTGCCACTTCACTTCCTAAATACAACTACTTCGTTTTTCCTGCTTCCTTGTTTCTCCCCCATCCTTCCCACATTTGCCGCACCTTCTCTCCTTCTCCGTATTCCATTTTCTTCTATTCACTTTCCATATTTTCCTTTTCCACTTCTTCCGTTCCCCATTCTTTACCACATTTCCCTTTAATTTCCCACTTTCTTTCTTTCACTTCCCATTTCTTTCTTTTTCTCTATTTCCTCAATTACCCCCACCCCTGATCTTCTCTCAGAGACTGATCAGGACCTGAGGTGGGGTGACATGTAGACGAAGAGACAGAGTAGACGATCTTGCGTATCACTTACATCTGGGAGCGAAACAATGACAGCTGCTGATGTCAAACAGGTGCTGTGCTTCAGGCCTGCGGGGCGGGAGGAGGGTGTGTCCACAACTTACACGATCCAACACTTACGGACACATTAGTTACATGAAAGAAACACACACAGTAGATGGAGAAAGTTGGTTTGTGGAACTTAGTTGACTAAACCAGGCCAGCAGACGTTGTTATGATGCAACGGAGAAAAATGGAAATGCGCTGAAAATATGCCGTGTGTGTGTGTGTTTTTTTTTAAAGGCTCAAGCTAGATTTGTATTCACAAAGAAAAACAGACAATGAGTTTTCAATTTGAAATAAAAGGTGAATAATTGTAGACATACAGGACTGTAGAAATTCACCTGAGGGGCTTCTTCTCAAGCGGAAATCTGAGGAGCAGCAATCGTCTCTGTTTACCCTTCATTTAATCTCACTGCGGTCTTTGACAAGTGACTGAGATATCAGAGCTCACATATTACTTTTTTTTCTAAGATAGACAACAAACACGCACACACACCACACACACACACAGTCTCTAAACTATCCTGGCTATTAAGAGCACAGCAGAATCTGCTGCCACAATATATTCACACGCCAAAACACGGTTTCTGTCCCCCAGACATCTGTCAGCTCTGCCAAATGACTGCAGTGAAAAGCACAGTTGTTTACGCGGCAGTTGTTGTAGACCGAGATGCCAGCGTGATATTCAGGTTTACTACAAGAGAAGTGCTGAATGAATCCCAGAACATTTACACGCTCTCACACGCATGCTAGCAAGCGCGTCTAGCAGATCAGATAACACCTTCATTATAGTTACAGTCAAGATGCGGCATAATGTTAACACAGTCACAGTTCGTCTAGGGCGTTCTCCTTTCACAATTAACACTGGCTCTTAAACTCCGCTCATTCACACCTTGCTTTATCAGCCCTGTGAGGCAGTAACCTAATTGGATGTTCTGATTTGCACCTCTAAAGCCCTGCAAGCGTTCAGCGCTCTTTAATCACTTTGAATTATTCAGGCTTTAGGTGCTTCATCAATGTTTCAGAGCTTTTTACAACCTGTTGGGCTGCGTTTAAGTCCAACATTGTCCAGGAATCATCCCTCGGGGAACAATGCTGAGCTGCAGTGCGGTGTGGACACGTTTTTGGGGGTGTCCTGCTGTAAATAAGCTGGCGAAGTACAGAAGAGTCGTATACATATACAACGAAGGTCAGATTTAAACCCGCATTTCCCACATAAGCACCATGACAAAATGGGTGAAATGACCACAACGGCGCAACATTTTGCAACATACATATGGCTTCGAACGTTTGGTTTTGGAGCTCAGCAGCCATATGGAAATAATGGCCGTGAGTTAGGGGCCATTTACACAATACCCTGTTCAACTTTTGGGGGCCTGAAAATTCTAACTTTTTGAGAAGTTTTGTTGTATCAAAACGTGACTGTGTAAAAACTGTGATGTCCTTCACATGTGTATTACGGGATTAGTCGTAGGCCTGCAGTAGTATAACCAAAACAACTATGACATGTTATAGGACTGTTTGTGCTACTCAACATACCTATTAACATTTCTCCAGCAAAGTGTAGACTTACTGAACCACTACAACCAATGGAGACACAATCCCACTGAAAAAACAACAGCAATAGAAACCCAATAGAAACCGTCACATAAATTCTTACGGTTTTCATTAAAATACCATTATAACCCATTCGCTCTTTGCATTACAAACCATTACAAAACTCCTTTTTGTTGTACGTTTTGGGTCTTGTTTTAATATGATTAACCCCACCAATAGAATCAATCACATACCAGTAGACACCATAATAGTTTCTATTAAAACCAATGCAATTCCCAGTGTAACCATTACATTTTCTATTGTGTTATGGGCATGGTTTTATCGCCTTCTATCTACATATGGCAAATACAAACACGCATTTAAACCAACAAAAAGTGATTTTGTGTAAACCGGCGTATCTGTACTGTACAGTCTTTCTTTATAAAGTGACGTTGCCAAATACTGGCCTGGCATGCATAATACAGTGTTTCTGGTAGTTTCGTGTGAATGCAGATCGTTTTGACAACATTGTCATCTATACGTTTAACTTTAAAATAATGTGAAGAAAAACATTCTTTAACTAGTTTTTCCTACTTTGTTTTTGTGTAAACACTCTAAATAGCGACTGAATTTTCATCTTTGGGTGAACTATGCTTTTAAAGTGTCCTATTGTTATTCTAAGCGGTCCATCTGAGTGATTTCGAGCCGTGAGCAGAACTGACCATAGAGTCAAACCCTGAAACACACCAATGCCCATAGACACAACCCAAACAATACAGCAACCATTCCACGAGTGCTAGTGGTCACACACAACACATACCCAGACTCCAGAAATCTGTGCATGTTATGAGAACATTTTTTTATGACGAACGTAAGAATGAAATGTCAGACCTCAAACATACAAGATAGGTGAGTATTAGCGCAGCGCACAGAAACATGTGATTGAGCTGAATGGGCATAAATGTTATCAGACTCTCATTGCCAACTCTGTCTGGTATGTTGTCTAAGATATCTCTATTCCTCCCCTGGTCTCCCGCACATCTCCCGAGTGTTTTGTTGCACGACCACAGGCACAGCGCTGCTTCCCTGTCAGCGCTGGGAAAAATGTCAGGAATCCGCTCCGCACCGCGATAACCCTCCAAAGTGTTTACGTTTGGAAGAAAAACAGACAGAAATGGCAGCAGGGGTGAGCAGTGGAAGGCGAGAGGCACCGGATGGAGGAACTGGAGGATTTGGGTGAGATTATATTTTAGGGCCTAACACACAGAATGCTAAATAAAGCACAGGAAGCACTCTTTGAATGCCGAGATATCAAAAACACAGTTAAGTACAGATAGTTTACATGGATAGAAATACATGAACATGGTGCAGAATTTGTAGAGGAATGCATTGGTCATGGGTTCCGGTAAACACACATACTGATAAAAAGGAGTCATTTCGGATAAGAGCTTCTGTCAAATTCCTAAATGTAAAAACATTGCTACAGGCTGTAATGCTAATATATACTTCACACAATGGCAATGTGAGACACGTAGTGTTCCTATAACTGGACGCAATTCTGTTTGGATGGAGCGTAGGATAAAAAAATCTACGCGAGCCATCATTTACTCACCATCTTGTCATTTCAAACCTTTATGACGTAATGTTGTTAACTGGCCCCCATTCACTTGCATTGGTTTTTTCTCCATACAATAGAAGTGAATGGGGGCCAGTGCTGTTCGGTTAACAACATTCTTCAAAATATCTACTTTTGTGTTCTGAGGAAGCAAGAAAGTCAAAAGGGTTTGAAATGAAGACAGTAAATGATGACAGAATTTCATGTTTGGGTCGACTATCGCTTTAAAAACTGTAAAAATCAACTTTATTACTGTCAAAAGATGCCCGTTGTACATGCATGTAGTGATATGTCTGCGTTAAATTTGGGCACAAGCGTGCAAAAATAACCCTTCTGGTTACATCACATCAGTAGGTTTCTGTTACGATAAACAAACAGGATTTTGCAGAATTAGGTCTGATTTCTAGCGAGACTTCAGCATTGACAGTAATACTTAAATGACCCCTGCATTGCATAAGACCCCACAGGAATGGCCTTTCTGTTGGAAAATCTTTATTAATAATTCCTGATCTTATCTACGTCTCCTGATGTTTTTAATCTCTTTATGCAAATCTGCACACACACACACATAGAAACGGCAGCTACCTCACCGGCTTTCTTCCGGACGTGAAGGTGCTTATTATAAAAGGTTTTGGAAAGCTCGAGTTCTCGCGCTAGATGCAACACTTGGTTGTTTTGGGTTGTAAGATTCACACTCGTAGGAATTTGCAGGAAAAACAAAAACATCTTTTGTGTACTGGAGAGGATTTCGTGGAGTTGTTTTCTGACTCGGGTAGACATTAGAATTCCAGTCGAGCTCACAGTGAGCTGAGCTTCTCCCCAAAACAAAAATAAACCCTGTCCATTTTGTACCCTCAGTAATTAAAGACAAGAGAGATCAGAGATAAACAGATATTTACATTGTCAGAAAAACCCATTGACCCGATGCTAGTTGCTAACTCACCACAAAGCAACATCTGATTTAGCGCTGAGAAGCATTTATTAGACTCTAGTCAATATTTGTAATATCATTACGCTATGACACCGACTATATGCACTTTATCTTTGGATAGACGAGTGGGATTAAACCAGACCTGGTTCTGGATAATGAAGCACAGCATCTGAAGGACAATGAAAGACCTTGAAGACCAAACCCAAATTATGGACATTACTCTTCATTTCTTGTACGTGTACAGCCCAATGGCGACCTTCATAAAGGACATATTGTGTGTCTGTGTGAGTGAGATGATAGTATCTGTAACGCTCTGAAACTGGAGAGAGTTAGCATTTAAACTTGACACACCTGCCCAAAAGCTGGTCCTATTGCAGTAGTCTCACCTTGACCTTTGACCTGTGCTCTAGATCTACTGGTGCAACTAATGACAACACCAGCCTTCCCAACGGTCTGATGACGTCATAAGCAAAAGAAGAACATTAATGACGCGCTTTCTTCGTTGACGGACTCTTTGTTCCTTCACTCCAATGTCCTGTTTGTGCGCATGTTAAAGGTTGGTGACGCCTCATATGAAGCTGATAAGCGGTTCACCGCTTCTTGCCGTTTGAAAATCACCACAGCTCTACATCCGTAATAAGTCAACATGGCTTGCTGACCTCATTCATTAGAGTTAAACTACCTGTCAGCTTGCCAAATTTCTCTGAGCAGGAAAACAATGTGTTCTCATAGAACAGTACAGTGTGGCGATGATGACCGGAAAACATTCATTAAACGTCCTCATATTTTAGAGAGAGAGATAAGATATAAACCTATTTGTACAACAGAACTTGTTCTTGTTTTTTGCATGCTACATAAACCAATGTGATCAATTATTTATTGTGCAGTCACCATTACCATTATGCAAAAATAGCTATTGGTGTTACCTTTTTAATTGTCTTGAGTTTTTGAAAGTGTTTTGCTTGGTTATCACAAGTCAAACAATCCTGACTACACTGTAAAAAAAATCCTGTAGAAAATGAACATTTTCTGGCAGCTGTGGTGCCACCAATAAACTGTAAAATACCAGGTTTTCCCTGTAAATGTACATGGTTTCCCCGTTTGTTTTTTCCCCACGTTTTTCTGTCATTTATACTGTTTTGACGGTATTTAAAAAATAAATGAAAAATCTTTAAAAAAAAAAAAACATGACTGGCAATATATGGAAAAAAAGTAACAAAAATGTTTTTTTACAGTGAAAAGGACGAAAATATCGCAACAAAAATGTAATAGATCTTGTTTAAAAAGATGGCAAAAATGACATTACATTTAATTTAGGGCTGTCAAAAGATTAATCGCGATTAATTGCATCCAGAATAAAAGTTTGGGTTTACATAATATATGTCTATGTACTGTGCATATTAATTGCGTTTTTATAAATACAAACACATACACATGTATACATATTTAGCAAATATTTACATGTATTTATTTATATTTACCAACAATTAAAATTATTTGTAAATGTTTAATCATCTTTAGATTTTTCTTAAATATATGCATGGATGTGTACATGTTATTAAATACAAAATGATTATGCACAGCACACAGATATATATTATGTAAACACAAACATTTATTCTGGATGCGATTAATCACGATTAATCTTTTGACAGCCCTAATTTAACTATATTTAAATATAAAAAATAAACTAAAATATACTCACTAAGGTGAGTAAATGATGATATCATTTTTATTTTTGGGCGAACTACCCCTTACATTTTTCTCTGTGGCTGTATATTTATGTATGTATGTACAGTATAGACTTTTCTCTTCTTTCATTACATCTATTTATATTGCCTGTTTATTTGATGTGTTTGCTGTGTAGCTGCTTTAAAACAATGCGAACTGTTAAAAGTGCTATGTTAGAAAAAAACTTAACATTGTAACATCATAACCAAAGAGCAGTAATGTTATGGCTGAGCGTGATTTCACTTATTTACGGTCTAGTCACATGTGACATTCCTATAAAATGGTCAATGACTAAACAAGTGTTGTACACATATGGCTTGAATTATACCGTGTAAAAAAGGTCAGAGGTTGGCTCTTCTGATTGGGGCCGGTAAGCACCCAGACAACCACCACCAAAGACTCAGCGCATGATCATTCATCTATATCTAGATGTGCTATGAAAGAACCAGAAACAGGTCTCACAACTCTTATGTAATTTATTAATAATTGTAATACGAGTTGACTCTGAATTACTCAGATGAGATGACTAGAATCACTCTTGTGTGTCTCTGAAGTTTTGTCATAGATTCCTGAAAGCTCAGTTAGTGTTCAATGCGCTCTATAGGTTAAGTGGCCATATTTCAAGAGCTCGGCGTACTTTTGCATTATCATGAAAATGTTGCAATTTCTCACATTCTTAGCAGGTCATGCAAATTCAATTTTACAGGAGAGAGTCAATGGCATACCTGCAGTTTATTTAGTAGCTCAGCTAGAACTGCTTAAGCCAATTTCTCTTCAAAATCTCATGTTAACTCCCACAATGCCTTCACTATTTTATGCCATAAACATGCAGCCGACCTTTCAGATCTTGCTGCACAACTCACAAAAAAAACCACACACACAATGCGATGATGGATTACATAAGCCTACAACACTTAGATTGTTCAAAGAGTTATATCTCATGGAAGTATTAACGCCATGTTAAATGCTTCTCCTGAAGTTATTTGGAGGAAAAAAACTACAACAAATGGAGAAAATTGTTGACATTTATAGTAAGAGTATAGCACTATAAAATGAATGTGAATAGCATAGATCAAATGTGGTTTTAGAAAAGATTTTGAGAAGCAGGAGTTCATTTGCTCTCCATTTAATCTCATTGCTGTCCTGGAGAATGTTTTCTTTAGCTGAAATATTGACATGTGTAGTAATCTGATCACTAAATCATCTTTTCTGTTGTCGAGTTGATGTTTGCCAGTTTTTGGAACATCCCCGGCCATGTGACATTTCTATCTACTCCTCACAGCCCTCAGGGAACGGACGAGGCGAAAAGCCCCTTCTAATCCTTCTGTCACCCAGAAACACACATCCACTCACAAACACTGACCACGGCTATACAGGTCAATGGCCCACAGACAGGAACTGAGCATGATTGGAGTCTGATTGAAAGTCCTGGGTTAATTCCAGTCTTGGCAAGCATGCACACACACAACCGTATAAAACGGTTAGAATGACTGGATAAAGTCTGCGAGGGAGAACCAATGAGAAAGTAGGACTACAAGCATGAGGGGCAAAGGGATGAACTACTAATGAATAAGATATAAAGTGAATAACTAACACATGTTTATGTTATACCTTGTTTCATTTCTATTGAGATGAATCTCACATCATCACGGTCTTATTTCACCTGAAAAAACGAAAGAAAATTGGGAATTACATTTTGCTCATAGAAAATGAAGCCTGTTTTAGAGCCATAATGATTGTTTGCATTAATACATTTTCTTGAAAAAAAAAAACTTTAGAGTATTTTTAAATGCACATTAATACTTAACAAGGTTGTTTTAGTTTACCAAAATTAAAGCGATAGTTCACCCAAAAATAAAAATTCTGTCATCATTTACTCAGCTTGGAGTTCCAAACCTGTTTAATGTCTTTGTTCTGATGAACACTGTGATAGTCAATGGTTGTCAAGAACTGTTTGGCAAGCATTGGTCCAAACAACTCAATTTATGCAGGTTTGGAACAACTAGAGAGGTAGTAATTCATGACAAAATCTTTTTTGGGTGAACTATCCCTTCAAAACTTTTTCGTTTATTGAAATCAAAACAATTATTGTGCTAAAATTATTGGACATTTTTTTTGTTTAGTTTAAGTCACTAAAATTATAACAATAAACAAAAAATTTAATTTTATAGCAACATAAAAACAAATAAATAATAAAATGACCAAAGCATATAAAATTGTTTACTAAAATGAACCCTTAAAACATAAAAAAAGATACAAGATAATTTAAAATATTAGTAAAAATACTATAAAACTAAATACCAGCTATAAAAACTATTATATTTAATATATACATATTAAAAAGAGATACATTAATATTTAGTTCGGTTTTTGTTTATATGTTGTACATATTTTGCTTTGTTTATATGTTTGCTTATTTATTTATATTTTATATTTATTTATATTTGTTTATATCTATGTTATTGAACACCACCTTGCTATTCAGCTCGGATCCTTAACTATTACACCCACCAAGTCTGCGAGGAGTCTTGTTCCATCACAGCGAGGCACCAAATCGCTTGCAAATACCTTTACTTATTCGGTTCCCCTTTGGTGGAATCAACTACCAGCCTCCATCCGAACTGCAGCATCCTTCACAAGATTCAAAAATCAGCTCAAAACATATACATAAACATCTTGGATGACATGGGGGTGAGTAAATTATAATGAACATTTATTTTGAAAGTGAACTACTCCTTTAAAATAAGTAAAATAAGTTATGCAAATTTTAACTGTTGTATAAATCCAGCGAAAATTATGAATAATAACATCAATCTAATATAAATCCAATAAATGTGTTTTTACAAAAAAACATTTTTTTCTTTCAATTTTGATGACACAAATATGATCCTGACAGCTTTCATGATATCCATTCTATATGTCTATACTATTGCGTGTCTAAACATCAATATCTCAACCATTTATCACGAGAGCAAACAAGCGGTCATTGATTATACAGGAAAGTGTCAATTGTAATTGGTTTTGCCTTCGCTCATGGCTTGTTGAGGTTAGAGATATGGTGCGGCGGTGACCCACGATGACCTCCATTCACTGCTTACATGGTTCCTAACTCAGATTACTGTCTGGGCACACAGTCTATGTGATCTTTCTCATCTTTGGAACAGGATTAATCCTAGATCCGGTTCAATCCATGAGCAAGCATGTTTTCAGCTCAAGCTGATGGAGAGAAAATTTATCCTGAGAGGCAACAACTTTAAATACGTGTGCGCTCTGCAGAGCCCATCCCAAGCTTAGAATTAGACAAAAATTACAAGCGTGTCCCGAAATGGCATACGGTCCTCGGAAAGCGGCCGGCGGTGACCTAACCTTGGCTTGAGTTAAATGGAGAGAAACAGGGCAGCAGGAAAAGAGAAAATAAGGACGAGGGAGAGAAAGATAGTTAGCGAGACTAAAAGATAGCCTCTCTCTCTCCATCTCGCGGGGACAAAGAGCTCTCTGATAAGACAAGCAAAAAAGGAGGGATTGATGGAGGAAAGGTGGGGAAGGTCAGCGAATATCCTGGAACATCCTGACACAATGCACGTTTGTGTGTGCGCGTTTGTCCGTGAGCATCCTGGTACGACGGGACGTGACGGCGTGCAAAGCGGCGACAAAGTGTGACCAGGCGATTATGCATTTGCATGAAGCTCGCTTGTGACAGGTTCCTATCTGGAGAGCTAAAAATGCACTTTCCTTTTGTTTTTCAGAGCAGCATAAGTGATAGGTATTATGCAAGTACGGTAACTATAAATATCTACTCTGCACAGAGCGATTTTTTGGGGGATCTGAACGATTCATGAGACACATCTGATGTTGCCAAAGACAGGAGCTTGCAGGGACAGAAAGAAACCGAGCAACGCATTCTATTTCCTCAACCTTGTATCTACACTGGGTCTCTGTACCGGCATAAACAAGCTCCATCAAATCAGTAAAGGGCCGAAAAGGGCTGTTGTCAAGTGATGTTGATGCTTGACGTGACAGATGCCACTTTACATTTATTTGTACAAGTCGATGTTTATGTCCCTCAACTGCTGCTGCTGTTGTAAAGAAGCACAATTTGCATGTTTTTTAGCCGGAGTTCTGCACAAATGCCTTCAGCGTCCCACTGCGGGTAAATAATGCTCAACATGTATAGCTGTTTAGCATCTTTTTGATTACTTTTCACTTAAGAATGAAAATTCAAAATATTTCTTGGAATATTCCATAATCTTAAAAAAAAACTTTTGACATGCCCTATAGTGTTGTTTGTACTTAATCACATTTTTTGTCAAGAAACAAAATACATTTCTCTGTAAATTTCTTTGTTCAGAAAATATTTTGAAGAATGTAGGAAAGCAAATAGTTCCAGGGCACTTTTGACAACCATTGTCATTTTTTATTCTATGGTAATCCATGGTGGCCAAGAACTGTTTGGTTATAAGCATTCTGCCAAATGCGTAAATGTCAAATGACTAATGATAATTATAATTTCCTGCATATTAAAAAAACATTAAGATAAATACCCAACTTTTTAGAGTTCTCTCAATCAAATTCTAACAGAAGCCACAAGAAGCATAACCAAAAACCTCACATCCTTCTTCTAGTTCAAAAAGTTATGGGAAATAAATATAGACTGAAAACATAAATATTGTTTTTATATTTATTATATGTTATTATCATATAAATGTATTTTCTTGATGGCTGTTTTCAAGACTAAAAATACAACAACTTTTTAGTCTAGTTTCAGAAGTTGCCATATATGCTCAATCTGACATCATACATAACATGTAGGTTAAAGGTGAAACTGGAGTTATGTTAAAATGTTCTGCGGCTTTATATTGGTGACCAGGAATGCTGGTCTTCTCAACAGGGATTTGCTTTTCAACAACAATTAGCAATGACAGGAACAACCAAGAGATTTTATAGCTCTCCTGTTTCAGTAAGATTTGTGAGCTAAGCCAAAGGATTTTGTTGTATTCACTTGTTCAGAGGAACAACAGCAAAGCCTGATCGTTTTCCACAAATTTCATATTAGAGAATAGCTTGGTGTTATAAATCAAAGAAACACTGTAAATTGGAGGTAGTAGACAGAGTAAGAACTGCTCTACAGCTTTTCTTTATGCAGACGGCGATGTGGGCAAGGGCGTTATATTGTTGTTAGGGCTGTGAAGTGATTAGAATTTCTAATCTAATTAATTACATGATGTGGCGATTAATTAATCTAATTAATTGCTAATTAATCACACATTACATTTGGGGCCAAAATGTCATTTAAAGCCATTATAAGACAATACAGATAGTAGCCTCAGATGTTCATAAGCTTAAAGCATTTTGGTTTTTTTTGGATAAATGCGTTAAAATGTTTAATCACATTAATTTTCCATAACGCTTTCCATAACGATTTTTTTTGCGGAATTCAGCATGACAAATGATGACTTGGAAACCCCTTTTATAAAATTAAATAATTGCACCAGACGGACATTGACAAAGGTAACATCTATTTTTTTTTTCTCTGTTAGGCCCGGAAGTCTTATCGTTTCATACAGTCATGTGACCACGATAATATTGAGACAATTTTGCTATTGCGTTAACACGATATTGATAATATTGTTACATCCCTCTTACGTATTTCTGTTAATTTATAAGATATACCATGAAAGAGAAGGGACTTCATGTTTATCAGGGGCTTGCCGTCTTTATTGCATCTTTGGATGGCACAACCACCATTCACCGCAATTACGTACAAATCACGTAACACAGGAGGGTGTAAGGAAAAACAAAAAGGTAAATTCGTGTTTCGTAAATACACAACAATCCCTAATGTTTTGCATTTTATTTTGGATGCAAGACAGTTCCCATATCACACATAGCACACTGTTGTTTCCCTATTGTCTAGTTTCCACACACTGATTTTAGAGTTGAAACCCATTAAACCCAATTGGCCCTGATCTCAGTCTTCTCCAACCAATATCTCTATAACAGCTAAAGTTACACCAAGCATCCAGAAATAGAGAGGTAGGAGGACAGGGCGAGAGTAAAGACTGTGAAATGCCTCATTGTTTTTGACTACAGTGTTGGATGAGGGAGCTGTCAGGCTTTTACTGAGGTAAGACCCAATCCACAAGCAACACAGCTGAGGAAATGCCTGAGGGCTGCTGGCTCTCACTATTAGTGTTCAGGAACCAGACCTGCCTTTCCTGAGGAGCAACCAGGGTGAGCTCCTGAGAGATACGCTCGACCCAAAACACTCGAAAACTGATCCAATTATAAATGTTGACACGTTATGAACATTCTGCTGTATACAACAAGATGTTAAAGGGCAACTAAAAATATCTGCCTTCATCTATTGCCCTAATTGGGTTATTTGCGAAAAGGATGAAAATGGCAGTGGTAAATACATATTTTAAAAAGAAAGGAGAGCATAGGGTGACGTATAAAAGTGGAGGAAGGTTCACACAGGTATATTCTATGCAGGAGATGTAACCTGAAAGAAATTGGAGACTGTAAGGTGTTGGCAGGTGAAAGTGTAGCTAGCTAGACAGCATCGGATGGTGGTCTGTAGGATGGCTTTGGAGGTGCAGGGAAAGAGGAGGAGAGTGAGGACTGAAACAAAAATTAGAACAAGAGCACTACGGATGCAATATATGCTTTGAAAATGATGATGGAGAAGAAGGCGTTGCATTGTGTGTTTGTGGATCTAGAGAAGGCGTACGACAGGGTGCCAAGAGAGGAGTTGTGGTATTGTATGAGGAAGTCAGGTGTGGCAGAGAAGTATGTAAGGGTGGTGTAGGATATGTATGAGGACAGTGTGGCACCAGTGAGTAGTGAAGTAGGAATGACAGACTGGTTTAAAGTGGAGGAAGGTGTACATCAAGGATCAGTTCTGGGCCCTTTCCTATTTGCAGTGGTGATGGACAGGATGACGGATGAGGTCAGACAGGAATCTCCATGGACTATGTGCAGATGATATTGTGATTTGTGGCGAGAGTAGGGAGCAGGTTGAGATGAGCACGTACGCACTGGAGAGAAGGGGAATAAAGGTTAGTAGGTGCAAAACAGAGTACATGTTAATAAATGAGAGGGAGGGCAGTGGAGTAGTGCGGTTGCAAGGAGTAGAGGTGGATGAGTTTAAATACCTGGGGTCAACTGTGAAAAGTAAAAGAGGGTGTGCTAGAGAAGTTAAGAAAAGAGTGCAAGCAGGGTGGAATGGGTGGAGAAGAGTGACAGGGGTGCTTTGTGATAGAAGGGTATCTGCAAGAGTGGAAGGGAAAGTTTATAAGACTGTGGTGAGACCTGCTATGTTGTAGGGTTTAGAGGCAGTGGCGTTGACAAAAAGACAGGAGGCAGAGCTGGAGGTGGCAGAGTTGAAGATGCTGCAATTTTCATTGGAGTGACGAGGATGGATAGGATTAAAATGAGTTAATTAGAGGGACCGCACATGTAGGATGTTTTGGAGACAAGTAAGAGAGGCTAGATTGAGATGGTTTGGTCAATTGCAGAGGAGGGACATGGGGTATATCGGTAGAAGAATGCTGAGGATAGAGCTACCAGGCAGGAGGAAAACAGGAAGGTCAAGGAGGAGGTTTATGGATGCAGATGCAGGTGGTTGGTTTGAAAGAGGCAGATGTAGATGAGAGGGTGATATGGAGACGGCTGATCCGCTGTGGGGACCCCTAACGGGAGCAACCGAAAGAAAAGATCTATTGCCCTAATATCCTGGTTACCAACAGTCTTCAAAATATCTTCTTTTGTGTTATAAAGAAGAAAGAAAGTCAAACAGGTTTGGAATGACATGAGGGTGAATACATGAAGAAAAAAACATTTGGGGGTAAAATAAATGACTTAAAATACCAACTACACTAAAATAAAATTTGACATCATCACTGTACCATGGTACCACCCCAGTCTGAGAAATGAGTACAGATATACAGACTGGGGATTTAAACATGTGGAAAGAAGTCTGTCTGTGTGCACATCAGCATGGCAAAGAAAATCCACAGTGGAGAGTAATGCGTCTAATCTAGCGTGAATGACCATGTCTGACATACAACTCGCATGACTGACAATATCCGATCTCTGCCCCGACTCTCTCTTTCACCTCCCAACTACCTTTTCATTGAAAGGCCTCCTTGCATACATGTACAGTGACAAAACGCACACAAACAAATGCATATTACATACCATTTTTATAGGGTCGTAAACAGAGTTGCCAACCATTTGAAATGGAAATAGGTCACTACATGTAGTCAGACATACACAAATTAGCATATTCATGACGCCATAGTGTCATATTTGCATTTTGTTTAGTGTCGGCACTTTGCATTTGTTTTGCTTCCTTCCAACTCTGTGTTCAGATACTGCGTTTTAATATAGCCAAATGCCCACTACAGCTGTTGTCAGAAAAAGGGCTGAGCGCAACGCTGTTAAAACAGATACCTTTTTTACAGATTTTTCACATGTAATGAAATAAAATGTAATTTTACAGAATTTTACTGTTTACACAGATTTTTTATGTGTTTTCAAAATACGGTAAAATTCGAGAAAAAGACAGCCAATTTACAAGAAAAACAGGCAATAAATGTTATTTAACTTAAGAAACTTTTATTTCAAGCTGCCTGACAATTTTGAATATTTTTCTTGTGAACGCATACAAACTAATAAGAGAAGCTAAGGTTTGTCCAAGACGTTGCTGTATTGGTTGCTAGCCGCTTTATTGTAAAAAGTCAAAAGTGGTCAAAAGTCATTAAATCTGGTGACAAAGTTGCTAAGCGGGTAACAAAGCTTTCCTGTAGCTCAGTGGTAAGAGCATTACGTTAACAAGGCAAGGTTGTGGGTTCGATCCCAGGGGATTGCAAATACCTATGTATAAATGTATAGGATAATGAAATGTAAGTCGCTTTGGATAAAAGCGTCTGTCAAATGCTTAAAAATGTACATGTAAAAAGGTCATCAGTGGCAGTTTAGTAACGTGATTTAAAAGCCACTTGACTTTATAGACGTTTCATGGGACGCACCCACCTGGCCCAAAGTTAACTTCCTGTCTGTGTTTGTTTATCGGTCAAGCTAGTGGCAATAATATAACAATTTAATGTATATAACATTTGAATTATATTCATATTTTATTGTATATTCACTGTATTAAATAAACAATTTGTTGAATGGGTCGTGGAACTTTGTTGCATTTAAGATTGACCAACTAACGGTTCTTCTTCTTTTTCGGCAAGAGCATCCCACCACACACCCCTCTGTTCGTGACCGCCCTCAGTCTGTCACTTCTTATACCTTTTGCTTGATATCATAAATAATCCGCAAGGAATTCATTATTTGCTCATATCTACTGGAAGTTAAGTTTAGGCCAAAAAAACGTGCACGCGCAGTAATGTTCGTTTATGTTGTTGCTGGTGAAACCATCACAAAATGGACACTGACATTGTTGGAAATTTTAAAATACACAATGAGTTATTGCTCCAGATAACACAAACTGTAAAGTTGCAAAAGTGAGTGAGTCTTTGCACTCTGCTACCGAGCAATACATCCGAGAAAAGATTCCATCTCTAATGTAAAATGCAATCTGAAGTATGCATGAACTGACATTAATTCTATCAAAAATACGCCATCATTTTCAAAACTCTCCGCTACAACACAATCTACACTACAACACAAAAAGGGCAATTTCCAATTTACCCACCACAAGCTCAGTTTGCATTTACAAACGCCATCTCAGAGTGGACAAAGAACAAAATGGAGAGAAAAAAATGCGTTTTTAAACAAAAATGTATTAGTGTGGACAGACCCCCGTAAGAGTGACACAAACAGAGCAAATACTGTACACAAATATGCCACAAATTTGCATCTGAACCTGTGATTTGCTTGCACAACCAAATTTACAAATGGAATCATAGATATAAATAACCTTAATGCCTCATTCAAGTCCTCCAGGCACGTAGACGTGTCTGCCATCTTGGAACGGTCCACGGACATCACTCAAAGTTTGCTAGAATGACACAACACTGCGCATCCATGTTTGTGAAAACCACAGGGATTTAAATTCCCCAAAAATGGATAACCTTTCATCGTTATCATGTAAATATAACAGTCAATCTTTTTTTATGATCATACACCGTCAGCTTGCTCTTGAGTGTTAACCGTCCGGCTTGGCAGGGTTGCCAGATTTGTGAAAAAAATCATTCTTCAGCCTAACGTCTCTAGTCAGAACTTATTATTCGTAAATAAAATCATCTTAACATTGACAGCTAAATAACAAAACCCTTCCACTCCTAACCTGTGGATAAAACTACCCACAGCAACAGTTAAAAAAATCAATAAATTCAACATGCAAGCCACAGACTTGGCAACACAGACCGGCTCGCACCGTTCCAATATGGCGGACCATCTACGTATAGCGTCCCATAGAAACAGATGCTAATGCGGCATCTAGTTATGTATATCTACGAATGAAATGGTCGATTTTTAACATGAATTCAATCAAAAAGTCCATTCACTATTGTCTCATTTACTACGAAAGGACTACGACTGACACAGCTGATAAGAGTGTACAACTGACGCAGGTAGAGTCGCAGAATAACACAGAGTCACACAGCTTACGTTAAAAGGCTTCAGCCAGCGAGGCCAGAGCTCATAAATTACTATTAATTCTGTCGACTATAATCCGTCTCAATCTGCTCATCCAGGCACAGTTAAAAGGTAAAGTCTATAATCAGCTGATGGACAGACTGGATGAATGCACACAGTAAGATTAACTGGCCATCGGACATCAGTAAAGAGAGGGAGCTAATTGCTAATGCTCAAGAGCTTACCGACCGCCCGAATACACGCCCTCAGAATGCAATGAAACATTACAGCTTTCCCATAAGAAATTATGGAAATACACAGCATTAACCACTTAACAGATACGCGGTAATAAATAACTTCAACTGAGCCGTAAAAACATCAGGTCACAGCTCGGATGAATGTGAATACTGTATGTGTGTGTGTGTGGAGAGAAGATCACTGAGCTGACCCCCTCATCAGGAACAGAGCCAAGTCCACTCATTCTGTCACTCGCGACTATCAATCAAACGCCACAAGCTGCCATTTCTCTTGCTGAAAGTCCCTGACCAGAGAACAGGGCCGGGGCACTTAGGAGGGATGATCGTGTTCTCAACAGCTGACTGGTCAGTGGCATCCAACTGGTCACAAAATGAAGTACTTTGGTCATGCTCATGAATTCGAAGCTTCTAAACAGGCCTGGCCAATGGCATGATACCAGGAAATGAAATAGGGACAGTTCAATGGGTTCCTCTGTTGTTTCTGCTAACCGTGGCAAGGTGAAATGATGGGAGAACGGGATTGTGACATGATGCAGGACAGGAATGAACCTGCATCTCCAATATAAGCACCACTGCTTAACACACCTGAAGCATCTCGGAAGGAGTAGCTTTCAAACCATAACAAAGAATAAGTATATTTTAAGTATATTTCAGTTCAGGTACAGTATATTTAAAGAGTACATAACTAGGGATTTTTAAGGTCCTACTTTGGTTTATCGAGTGTCCAACAGCAAGTTTATGTACATAGAAGGTGTAAAAACACTATTATTTTGTAATAATAGTCAGTTATTCTTACCTTACTTCTTGACTGACTTCGTTCCGTGATTCATCTGTCTAATCCCCTCCTTTCTGCTTCCCTAGTCTGATGTGATTGGTCAGATGGTCTAGTCTGCTGTGATTGGTCTACAGCGAATGAGGCTCACGAGCTACAGTGTTTGGGGGAGAAGAGTGAAGTTTTTGCGGGCAGTCCTAGCAAAACGTAGGCGGGGACTATATGTAGTGACGTAAATCCGCGGCGGTTCGCGAATCGGTCTAGGGACGACTCGTTTGCGTGATTCAGAGTCGACTCCCTTTTCTCCAAGCCAATATCTTGGTTGTTTATTCAACGTCGGATTTACAACTTGGCAGACTGCTTATTTTCAAACACGGCAACAATACACTCTGCATGAAATGTCATTTTCATGATCTTATGTTATGTATTCTTTAAGCCTATTTTATATAATAAGTACACCTATTTCAATGTCCCATTCTAATATTTGTAAGTGTACTATTTCCACATTGCCTGAGACTAAATTGGCCAACCTTCTGATTTATACTAGTTGATACTTTGTAGAAGTGTGCTTTATAGTAGACTTTGAGGTCACGACTAGGTTGCAACTACCGTACATTATTAATTTGCACTGCAACTATACAAATATACTTGTTCTGTAGGTATACTGATAGTTTAAAGAGGTCTTATTTTTTTAGTCTTTATTGTGCTTATGATGTGCTTAACAGTGTTCATGTTTTGATTGTCAAACAATGCTTTATATATTGCATATTTCACCTGTGTTTTACAATGTCATCTCGATTCTCAGAAAACAGGCTATTGAGTTCCTGGTTCTATGAAGTCCCTCCTTCCGAAGCACTCTGATTGGTCAAGCTGAGCTAGCCTTTTACGATTGGTCCACCACTTAGTGTGTTGAGATGTCCTGCCCATAACCCTATCCGTGTTCCAGGGGGCAGGGTCAATGTAAATTTTGGAATTATGCTGTCACTAGCCAGGAAAATGTTTGTTGTAGTCCCCCTTAAAATGTTATTTCTGTTCCAGAAAATACCGTCCTTTTCTGTGAACTTTGAGTGTTGCGACTGTGTTGCAGATGTTGTTTATGCTCAAACAACTATACTACTCACTAACTAAATTTAAAGAAGTGAAATTCCAGCAGACCTCCCCTTTAATGGAGGCAGTCTTTGGCTGTTTTTGAAGCTTTGATTATGTTTTTTGGGTGTTTAACAACGGATGTTCATGTTTGTAGTTAAAGGAGCCAGTCTTTGCTGTTTTTAGGCTTTGACTATGTTTTCTAATTTCTAATTCTAATTTGTGTAGTAGGCTTACACTTTGAAGTATAGTCCCCTCTCAGTAAACTACTGCAAGAAAACTTAGATAGTGACCTTAACATCGTACTTAGTTGACTATTCACAAATTATTTACGTTCTATTATTAAATAGTTGCAATATAAACCAAGACAGGATGTAATACTTGATCTAAAGAGTAAAAATAACTACAACACAAGTATAGCATACTTAGAGAGATACTTAAAAGTATAATTAAACATTCTGTAAAAACGCTTAGTCCAAATATACGCCAAATACTTGGACTTTTCTGTCAGTAAAAGTCAGTTAAACCTAAACGTAATTTGTGAGAAGTACATAAAAAAGTACACAAAAAGTTTTTTGTGTGTATTTGAAAATGAAGCATATAGCATGACTAAAATGAATCTGACTTCCCAATGCAATAAGAGAAGGGACATTCTAGAAGAGCTTGCAAGAATCCCCCCCCTAAAGTTACTGTCGTTTTTGTGGTCACATAGTGGTGTAGTTCAACAAAAGCTACATTACTGCTACATTTACTATAGAAATACCAGACCAATGTTTACCACACAAAACTTCCCACCATTCTTATAAATATCAAATGTAATTTTGTTCGGAAACTCCCCAAATCAGTCTTGAAAACAGCAGCGTTCTGAGAGGACCCTTTTCTTCAAGTTCTGGTCAAAACTGTACATCTTCTAAAAATCATTGGATTAATTTTCCCGCACAAGACTGCAGAGCAAGAGATGCAGGACATCAGAATAAACATGATTTAGAGGCTCAGGCCCACCATGTTTGCTGTAGCTTCCCTTGAGTCGCCCTATTATTTCCCCTCTGTGGTGCACGAGAGAGGGGGTGGTGGGCTAAAAGCTGTTGCTTATGGTGGGAAACATAGGGAAATTTGTGTATTTTTGCATGTGAGAAAATGTTTACTTCTGGAGCTTAATCTTACCCACAATGCCTTTATATAACTTACACTGAACGCTTATGCTTTCAGAAGCCACATTTCAAATACACAACAGTTTTTTTCACTGTTATTATCCTGTTAGTATTATCTAAGTGTTTTACACAGTGTTGAAGTGATTATTATAAATTATTTATCCGTGCACACCATTATTCTTTTTTTATTAATTTGCACTGGTATTCTTTACTGATCGGGTATCATGATATGGCATACATTCTGACTTCTTTACACTGTTAAACGTGCTGGCTTCTCATGCTTAACATGGTCAACTTGTACGTATGACGAAGTATTTCTGTGCTTGATAAACTCCCCCAGCACTCCAACTTGTTTCAGAAAGTTTTTTATAATTCTGTAGCCCTGTTTTGTCACAGGAACCCTATTCCTTTTATTGGCCATTCTCCCGGTATCGGCACGGCACGGCAAGGCGAAAGAAAGAGCCCGCCCGCACGCCAACCGACGAGCGAAACCCGCTTACCATCAAGATTATCTGCGCTGCAGAAATAGGGGCTGCGCTGCAGCTCTTTACTCTTGCGATAGTGAAGTTTAGGTGTTTGTTTGTTCACGGCATTTCAGTGATGGATGTTATATAAACGGTGGATATAACGCTGGATTTGGAGATCGTTTGAAACTGATGGATGGCGCGGTCCCAGTGCTAAAAGATGCCGGACATGAACTGCATGCGGTAAGTCAAACTAAGTCATAAAACGAAGGGATTAATGTGATGGTGTGTTGCTTGCTCGTGTAGTTCCGTCCCACTCTCCCCACTTGTCCCGCCTCTAGCAGCTTGTGTTTTTTCCGGAAATAATCGTTCAGCTGTATCTCTCTTTTATAAATTTGATCAAACTAAATGCTCTTCGAAGATACGACATATGCAATACTACTGTAAAGGCACTCAAGATGCATATGAAATTGGAAGAAACTGTCTGTGATCTTTAATTAAAAGCGTTAAGCTCCTCTTCCCCTCTCAATAACAACTACTGTATTCACCACATGACATAAGCAACAAAAAAGAGGTAGGACTATACTGACTGTCCAATGGCCAAGATTTTTCAGCCATCGCCTCCTTACAGCAAACCAATCAAAAGCGGAAGGGCAAAATAAAGCCCCGCCCTACATTTTTTCTAATTTCAGAAACCATTTCACTCACATATACGTCACGATACAGAAAAGAAGTCCATCACAACTTCCGTTTCATGGTGACATTAAGGATTCATTACAATACATATTCAGCAGCTCCAATACTTGATAAGGAACCATTTTAACACAATTATCAATACTGAATTATTGTTGTCTCCCAGCTAGCACAGGTACGTCTGTAAGACGTCTGCTGAGGATCTGGAAAACATCTGTGTAAATTAATCTGCTAAATATCATAGAAAGAGCAGTTTTACATCCATTCTAAATCATAAACATCTTACAGGCGTCTTCTTGAAGTCTATATGACATCTGAAAGCAGATGTCTCCGAGACATATTGCAGATGAGCAAACTATGTATTGCAGATGTAAATGCAGATGTCAAATAGACTATCAGGGCTTGCACACACAGACAAGAGCACAGTGTGCTTCTGAGGAACAATGTAATGGCAGAGAATAACTGATTGTGTGTCAAGAAGTTAAAAACAGAGAGAAAGGGAGGAAAGAGAATAGAAAAGGAGGGACGACAGGACGGAGGAAAGACCGAAACATACAAAGAGAACAACAAGCCTCTAACCCATCTTATGCTATCTGTACCATACTGAATGAAATAAGCTCTGTCTGCGAACGCACAGACAAATCACCCAATCAGAAGACCTCACCATGCCCTCACACACAGACACAGAGAAACACACTGTACACACACACACACACACACTAGCATCCAATACACAGAGAGTGGTTTGAGCTGTGGGTATGAGGTGTCTGGCACCTTTCCCTCCCCGGGGAAAAATGACAAGATAAACTCATCCATCTCCTCACACCCTGTGCCTCATCTCTCTCTCATTTAAAGGGGTTGTTGTGTTACAGTGTGGAACATTTTTATGAACACAATTTTTACTTCCTATCAGATTATTTATGTGGTTTTATGTGCCACAAAATATATTAAAGACATTTTACGCCTTCTCTTAGACATTTAATGAACAGTTTTTCACTGCTGCACTCCTACTGTGTTGATGCAGTGCTGATCAAAAAACAACCCTATGCTGAAATGCATCACAAAGTGTTGAGATCGGACTGAAAAAAGAGAAAATAAAATCTTCAAGGAATATACAGAATTACAGAAGTGCTACATAGTGCTTAGTCAGTTAGATACCCAAAAATGAATTTGCTGTTAATTTACTCACCCCCAGTACCCCAGTACTTTCAAAATGTGGGCGGCATTGTTTCTTCAAGAAGATATCTATAAAGATATTTGGTTGGAAATGAATTAATGAAAGTCAAATGAATAAAAGTCAAAAACGCCAACACATTCAGCACAAAAGTAATCCCCCTTTGGGAATGACTTTCGTGTTGAATGTAGCAGTGTTTTGGACTTTCAAAGATGTGGCGTCTCTTAAAGCACAACGTTCTTAAAGTCTCTCCACTTATTTGAAATGTTAAGGCGGGCCGCCAGTTGACTATCAATGGCTTAGAATATGTGTTGAGATGTCCCGCCCATTACCCTATCCGTGCTCCAGGGGGCAGGGACAATGTACATTTTGGGATTCATGATGTCACTAAGCTAGGAAAAGTTTGTTGTTGTCTTTAAAAAGTGATTTCTGTTCAAGAAAATATCTTTCTTTTTTGTGAACTTTGTGACTTGGCAAATGTTATTTTTGCTTGAATCTGCCAATAGAGTAAGAAAAATAATCTTGATTAAGGTTTTACTTTTTCTTACCTCATTGACAATTTTTTTTGCTTGTTTTATCACAAATTAACAGAAATTTCATATTTTTTTACTTAAAACAAGACTTATTTTCTTAGGTCATTTCGCTCATCAAGAAAATGCATCTTGATTCAAGAATTTGTAGACAATTTTACTGGAAAACAAGAAAAAAAGACTAGGTAAGAAAGTCATTTTTTGCAGTGACTGCAAGTGGAAAAGAAAAAAAAAAAAAAAAAAAGAAGTGATAAGGAGGAAATTGCAAGGCTTGTTTTTTTTTTTAAAAAAGAATTTATTTTTTTAGGTTAGGAGGTCTTAATCAAGAAAAATGCATTTGAGAATTTGTAGTTACTGGAAACAAGAAAAAAAGGTAGAAGAAGGCAAGTAGAGGTAAAAAAAAACCGCCTAAATAAGAATAAACGGAAACACCAAGTTCATTCGGATGTAAAATCCCACCCTGCTATGTTTTCAAACATAACTCCGACTGTAGCGCAGCTGTATAGAAGGAAATTTCACTTCCACAATGACATCACAAAACAGAAATTTTGGGACTGCATTGTGAATTCTATTTACCGGTTAAAAGAGAGAATGTTGTTGTCTGCTTAAACAGCACATTTGTGTATTTACTGGTAAGGTATGGGATTACTGTGTAAAAGGTGCTATTATCTCAACATGAGTGGTCCAAGTTTATGACCGAATTGCAGATTGTAAATGTGGATGGTGTAATTGTTGGGGTTATCTCTGATGTCACAAAGATCTACATGTATAGAACACGTTTGGCTGTGTATTGTTTTTGACCAGAGAAGATCTCAAACATACAGTATAGAGTGCATCATAGTACTCTTTCATCTCAGAAGATCAAGGAGTTTTGATTTCTAATGATGACCCATTTATAGCAATGGAATTCGCATATATTTTAGTCTGAAGCAAGCATTGGATTGACTTAGCCAGAGAGACTCTGAGACATTAGGATGCTATGTTCAGTTTACTGGGACACAATGTGCTTTTGTGTGCAAATGACTTGAGCCCAAAACTCATCCATATTTCAATCCGTCTGTCAAAGCATTGTCTCAGAGGGCCTGTTGTGCTGCGGTTGAGTTTCAGACCTTTTACCTCCACCACAGTTTGAGGGATATCTGCGAAAGGGCAGGAAGGTTGGAATCATCTTAACATGAATTTTAATCTTCTAAACTTGCCTAATCAATTAGCGCAATGGAGCGCTTTTCTTTTAATCTGAATCCGTCTTTATGCAGATCAGTGGCCCACGACTTTCAACCGGCTTCCGGGGGAAGCTACTAATTATTTTAATGGGCGATGGGCTGATTAGTAAGATAAAAGCTTGTAGATTTACGTTTTAATGAAACAACCAAAATGGCACTCGCCGGTCCTGTGCGGGAGAGCTTGCTACCTGGTTAATATGCATGTGAGCTCATAAAGAGGCCGTAGATTCAGATACTCCGACTTCATTTGGCTCAGAAGTCTACATAATTACCGATGCTTGGCTCTCTTTGTATGCGGAGGATGGGAACACAAAAATGCAACAATAAAACAAAAGGCATAAACCCAGGACGGGCCTTTTCCATGTCACTCACAGACCAGGAGGGTACCATTGTCTTTTCACCATTTTGTACTTGCTCTACGCTGTCTGTCTCTCCAGCTCTTCTTCTCGCCTGCGGTGAAGTCGGGCATCGACAGGATTCAGTCAGGGAGGATTTGGATCGCCGTTCCCACGGAAACAAGCGAGATGTTGCTACCATGACAACGGACATCGTTCTCAGCGACAGAGCGTGCGGGCCCGCTAGTCTTCCATTAGCCGCAAATGTGTTTTTAACGCATGCACACCCCGACTCTGACTCTTTCTCTCTGCCACATAATGTAAGATTCAGTCTATTGAGCTGCAATTAGAATAACTGAAACAGCGTTCGGAACAAAACAGTCCGGCGTGACAGATATGAATCAGTGCTGTGGGATGAGGGACATCGTGCGTCAATTTACGTTCGACTGCTTCGGTTATATGTTTGCCTGTGGAATCATTACAGCAATCTGTAATCTTGTTCCTCCAAGCGTCTACCAAATTAAAGAGCTATTAAAGTAAATGGACAAACATAATGATACGGAGGGCATACTTCTTAAGGGCATTGGTGATTCACTTTGACTGACATTGCACCAATGGAATGAATTTATCATGATGGGGGACGTCTCAGTCACAGATGGCACGCCCACTGTCCAGACGCTGACCGTCTCATGTATACTGTACACGAACACACTTTCTATTCACCATGTTCTTATCTGACTGTATAGGTTTGTTATAAGTCTGACTAAAAAACCAACATACAAAGACTTGGACAGCTTTGAATTTCCAAAACGTATCAAATTAAGTACTTTACAGGGACTGCAATGTCACTATTTTCGTGACGACATATTCTTGTCGTATAATATACGTCTGACAAACCCAACAATAAACGACATGTTAAAAAACTGAGACAAGTCACTTTATAGGTCAATCCGACACAATCTCACAGCAATCCGTAACAATTTCACAAATTGGCAAATTTGTACGAATACGTACAATATTGTAAGTTTTAGAATGATTTGCTTTCGTGGGTTTAGGTACTTACAGTACCTTTTTGTATGATTTACCTTGAATGAATTCGTACGAAATAGCATCCTCAAAATAGCTATGAATATCCGTGACATCGGATTGGTCAATCTAACAATCTCGCCTCGTCTAAGACTGTGATTCTTAGGTGAATAAGATGCAATGTGAACAGACCTTATGCTGTTGTCAAAGGTCTGGCTATACAAGACTATGATAGGTTTATGAGTCACAACCAACTGCATTAATGCCGACATGTTGCACCGTGAAGCTAATTCAGGCTAGTCAACTAATCCTTCACGAACTGGCATAGGTCGATCCATGCAACAGATCAAGAACAGGTCACACGGCGCCGTGTCAGAACGTGCGGCCAGGCTGTCTTCCCTTATTGAGGTTAGTCACAGACGAGGGCTGGGAGAGAGAAGCCTGTCCCCGCCGTGACGTTTCTACGCTTCGGCGCCGATTGCTCGCTCCACAGACCTGCTCGTCTTGATGCGGACTGACATTTATTGCAGTCTGCCCTTTGGGATTTGTTGTTTATTTTTATAGTAGTTTCGCCTCTCTCTCCTCGGCTGCGGTGCAGGGGGGAGTTTGAGCAGATCGGGAGTGAAGGCAGGGCGTTGGAAGTTTGGATTATTGATGTGGCTGTCAGGGGGAGTTTTCATCAGGCGTCCCACCAACGAATGGCGGGTTGGTGTGACCCCTGTTAGGTCTAACGCTCTTTGGCTATCTTAACCTTTTTTGCGAGGGGTGCGTGTGCGATGGCCAGAAGAAGTGAGGGGTCTCTCTCGCACCCCTCGCCACGGCCCAGATGAAGGGACGAGGCTACACCCCTGCATATCTTAGCCATATTTTACCTCATGTTCAAGACATGAAGGCATGTAGTTTACAGCTGCAGGACAAACAGCCCATAGACGGAGAGGATGAAGTTCGTTGAGAGGCTAATAAATTGTAAGGAAAAGGAGGAGAACCTGTGGGGGAATTGTATTTCTCTACACTATGAATACTTCATACAGGCTGTAGTACTGGAATGCGATTTAACACTCATGTTTTGTTTTTACCGCTGAGGTCTTTCAGACCCCAATCATAAAAGCAGTCCATAACAGTATAGCAGTTTGAAACAACATAACGGTTTTTGCTCTTTTGGGGGCAAGCTCTTCATCAAACATTGATACTTAAAGGTATATTTAGATTTCTTTAATGTGTACAATGTCACTTATTTACGATCCAACATACCACAGAAAACTAGGCGTATGTTTCCACACAAAACTTGGCATTTATCAATGTGGACGCCATAGTGGCTATGCTCAAAACTCATTTCAGGGTTCAGCTCATGTATGTCAGGTTTTAAATGTGTGTGAAGGTCCATGCTTTAACCGTTTAATATCCTTTCTGAAAAGACATAAGAAAAAGAAAGACGGCTCATTTTTTCTTGTAGTTTAACAAATGAAAAAGGAGATTTAGGCGTGATTTCTCATTTTTCCTCACCTGGTACAGCTTCCTCTAGTTTTTACTATAGTTAATATAACCGAAGAAAATTGATCTACAATCTATATAAGATTTTTCTGTTAAGTATATACAGTGCCGGCTTGAAAAAAAAGTATTCATCCCCCTTCAATTTTATTCACATTTTGTTATGCTGCTGCCTTATCTTTAACTACTTAAATGATTGTTTTTTTACATTAATCTACACTCCATGCACAATAACGACAAAACAAGAAACTGATTTGTGACAGCTTTTCAAATGTATAAAAAAAAAAAAAATCATTTTGCATAAGTATTCATACCCTTAAATCAGAAGATTGTTAAAGCACCTTTACGATCCCAGGGGATTGCACATAGTCAGAAACAAATGTATAATACAATGCAATGTTTGGATAAAAGTGTCTGTCAAATGCGTAAATGTAGATGTTCAAGCCCAAGCACTAGCTGGGCCACTCAAGGACATAGACAGAGTTGTCCATAAGCCACTCTTGCATTGTTTTAGCAATGTGCTTAGGATCATTGTCATGTTGGAGAATGAACCTTCTGCTCTGTCCGAGGTTCTGAATGACCATTATCTCTGTATTTTGTGCCGTTGAGCTTTTCTTCTACTTTGACAGAAGCCCGAGTCCCTGCAGCTGAAAAACACCCCACTTCACTGTTGAGATGGTATTGTACAGGTGTTGAGCAGTGCCTGGTTTTCTCCAGACATGATGCATGAAAATTAGATCCATCAGACCAGAGAATCTTGTTTCTGACAGTTTCTGAAAGATTCGTTGAAGTACGTTTTTGCATATTTCAAGTTTTCATGTGTCTTCGCTGAGCAAAGGCTTGAGTCTGGCCACTCGGCCATAAAGCCCAGATTGGTGGAGTGTTGCAGCGATGTTTGTCCTTCTGTAAATTTCTCTCTGTCTCCATATATGATCACGGAGCTCAACCAGAGTGATCATCAGCTTCTTGGTCACCGCTCTAACCAAGACCCTTCTTCTGTGAACCTTCAATACAGCAGATTTTTTTTCAGAAGTCTTCCCCATTCTGTGTCTTGATACAATATGGTCTCAGAACTCTACTGGCATGTCTTGGTTTTTACTTTGATATGCATTTTCAGCTGTTGCACCTTTTATTGAGCGGTATGTGCCGCTCCAAATCATACTTATTCAATTGAATTTGCCACGGTTTAAATCCACTCGAAGTTTAGAAACATCAACAAGCAAAACTAATGCTTTTGATCTAAATTTCAAGTGTCCCAGAAAAGCGTATGAATACTTATGCAATGTTCTTTTAATAAATTTGTTATAAATTTGTTACAAACCTGCCTTTATGTTTTGTCAGTATTGTGCAGAGTGTAGATTAATGTAATTTTTTTATTTAAAGTAGTTTAAGATAAGGCAGCAACATAACAAAATGTGAATAAAATGAAGGAGGATGAATACTTTTGCAAGCCACTGTATATGTTCAATGCGTCACATCACTGTGCTGTGAGGCAGAACATTTGTTACTTTACTTTGTATGTCTTCGAACTGAAGTATATTATAATAATTACTACACTTTGTTAATTTTTTCTACAGTATTCTGTAATATTACATGCAGACAATTGATGAAATGTAGTAAATGCTGTAGTACCTGAACATTTTCTAGGGTAAGGTTCAAAAACACTTTACAATCTCATAATTTTACTATAGTTTGGTATGGTAAATACTAAAAGATACGACACTATAATGTCAAATATAATGTAAATGTTTAATGTGGACATGACATTGATTTTTATATTCAATACAGTATATAATAATATATGATTTATTAGTTTAAAATGAGAAAGTTAAAAGGTGTTTTTGGTATAAGAACAATTTCTCATCAGTGATCAGATTTATTTAAAAAATGTTATGCTTTCCAAGCTGCCAAATAATACAAGATGGTTAGTTTGAACATCCAAGGCCAAAGTTTTAACCTCCATGGAAAAGTTTCTCTTCTCATTTTTAGGGATGTGATTGTTTTAGACGCATTTATCAATGTACGGTCATTCCTACAATGGGATTGGTGGAATATGAATATTTCCGCATTCAAACATAAACCTTGTCGTAAGAGGATTTATGCACTTACGATCTACGCTTATTTTTGGAGTCAGTGTTACCTCCCAAAATGAATCTTACTTGGACAACAGTTACATTTCTGAAAGGTTAACACTTCAATAATTTATGTTGAATAATAAACACACTAAAAGGAATCTGAGGGGGAAAACATCATTTTACACATACACATCATTTTATACAATCATTGGGGACCCCAAACATGAAAACAGTCAACTCAATCTTCACAGAAAATTAGGGATATATAATTACATGTGTGTTACAACTGCAACATTTTAAACTTTCAAAATACAACCTTCATTGGCTAAATTAGATCTTTGAAAAATGTCAATGCATAAATGCGTATATAAAGGCGATGGACTCTATTCCCACAGCAGTAGTGACCCAGCACCATGTGTTCTGAATTAACTGTGCGAGGTTCACGTATATCATGTCTCTGTATAGGACGGGGCAGGCCACACTGGATTCAATCCACACTGGGATCTCTGGCGCGAACCGACAATCAATCTGCTATTTTGAAGCTCGAGTTTCCCATGACATTTGAAGCCATATCCTCGACATTTTTACAATCAAAGATAGCAGCGCGGTTGAACGAATGAGCACTAAATCACGTCAAACTTAAGTAAGCTATCATCACAGGTGTTCCCACTCATTCTGAAACTACAAGCCTACTTCAGAAAAAGAAAAGCATTTTAGACCTTTTAGTTGAATGCGTTTGGCAAACACTTTTATCCAAAGTGACTTACAGTACATCCAGGCAATACATTTTATCCCAATGTGTGCTCTCTGGGAATTGAACCGGTGACCTTGGCATTGCAAGCGCAATTCCACCAGTCGGGCTTAAGGAACTGGAGACTAAAGAAACAAACAACTGTAATTTACTTGCCTTGTGCAAAATGATTGGGTCAGTTTATGGATTTCTATACACTGCACATTCTGTGCGCTCATGATAATGAGTTATGAAAGCAGACATTTCTTTCAGGCCAGTAGTCATTTTTAACAGGCGGCGTCGCTGCACTTGTAGAAGCCTATTTCAATCTGGCACAAATGACCTGGAGAAAAACTAATCATCAGGCATGAACCTGTTACCAAGCCGAGGGTGTGTATTGGATGGCAAACTGTATTACGCAGGAAACATGAATCTAAGACAAGAGCCCATAGAAATCCAGAGCTGTGATCCGACCAAACTAATGTTTTTCATTTGTCCAAATGCGCACAGTTTTTCTATGTCTCATTCAAACAAAGTAGACGGTAAACCACATCACATCAATTTACCGTCATTTGCCTGGAGGTAACTAGATATTGTTCGATTCGAATGGAAAAGCAGAGCTGTTGAGCAGAAATATGTTAACTGTATTGTTAAACCAATGCATTGAAAAAGTGGCGCATGTGTGACCAGTCATAAGTAGCACGGGTATATTTGTAGCAACAGCTAACAAAACATTGTTCAAAATAATTATAAAAATAATCAGATATCCAGATGTGGAAGCCACTTGATGTTGACAAGTGTAAACGTGTGTGTCCTGATCTGCTTGTTCAGATCGCATGTTAATGACAAATAAACACGCCTTTGTGAAGCTTAGAATTTCAGCTTTCGGCTTCATCTACTCCTCACAACGTCATTACAGCGGTAAGCCAATAGAGAGCGTTCAAACAAACCTGTTTCTTCTTAGCAACAGCCTGCTACAGCACCTCTGATGAACAACTTTAAAGGCGATTTTCTCAATATTAAAATTTTTCAAATAGTTGTACCTCGGCCAGATACTGTCCTATCCTGACAAACCATACATCAATGGAAAGCCTATTTATTCCCCTTTCAGATGAAATATATAAAATGTAGGTGTAAATCTCAATTAAAAAAAAAGACAATTTCCCCCTATAACTGGTTTTGTGCTCCAGGGTCACATATCGTCTTATAGAGAGGAAATTCCTTGAGAAATGATTTGCAGGCACCTTAATATGTACATTCTTAATGCATTTTGCAGAATGCAAAAGAAGATATTTTGAAGAATGTTGGTAACCAAACATTAGACCACCGAGACATTTAAAAAATCTGCTTTTGGTGTTCCACAAAAGAGTTCATATTTTGAATGACATGAGGGTAAAATAAATGATGACAAAATGGTTATTTTCTGGTGAGCTATCCCTTTAAATGCTTAAAGTGACACTTTGCAGTTTCTTTCTTCATTTTTCAATAAGGTTTTGCTGATAAAAACAATTTTTCTATAAAGATAACACACAAAATAGTAAAAACCAGTCCCTTTGTAGTGAATTTTCATCTGTTGGCAGCACAGTTAGTGACCCAATGGCAGTGTTAACCGCATGGTCACATTCCCTCACATAACCAGCCAACGCTTTCATTTCTTTCTTGTCTTTCTGAGTTTGGTTTCTATGGAATTAAGTATAATGGAAAACTACTTGGAGGCTTTGCTGCCTAGAGCTCTCGCCCCCTTCACGCAAACCAGTTTCCCCACCCCCGGCTTGGCTGGGCCGTGCGAAGAAAGCTCGTTTTTTTTTTACCAAATATGCACCTAAAGTATTTACATTGCGAAAGAAAAGACACATGCACGCACATTGGTCGAGCCGCAATGATATTGACAAGCAACATCATTCCTGTTTTAAATTAAAATAATGCGCCGGGCTTCCATCGCCATGCATCAGCTGTTGCCATGGCCACCAGTGAACATTCCCGGTGGTTGCCAAAGCAACTAATCAGGAGTCACATTGCATCCACCATCACCTGGCAAATTCTGACAACGTCAGAGGGACTGAGAGCGAGAGAGATGGCAAAATGAAAGAGCATTAAAGTGTTGGTTTGGTGGTGGGGGTAACATCTCATGAAAATAGGAAAAATACCGGTATCCAAACATGCAAATGGCAGGAAGCACCAACATGTTTATTAAAGGCAAATGAATGATGAATTCATATTTATTAAACAAAAATGTGAAGAAAAAACACATCTGTGTGTGCAAGTATCTTATTTAAAGGGATACTTCACCTTAAAAATAAAATTCTGTCATTTACTCACCTTCAGGTTGCTCCAAATAATAATAAACTTGCATAGTAGGAAAAAATACAATGGTGGTCAAAAGTGCCCCAGAACGGTTTGCTGTCCTACATTCTTCAAAATGTCTTCTTTTGTGTTCAACAAAACAAAAACATGATAACGTAATTTGTCCTACTATGGGAGTCAATAGGGGGCAAAATCTGTTTGGTTATAAGCATTCTTCCAAATATCTTTCTCTGTGTTTATCAAATACATTTATAGAGATTTCGAACAACTCGAAGGTGAGTAAATGATGACAGAATTTTAATTTTTGTCCCTTTAAGGGACAAGGTTTTTCCTCTGATATTGTTTTTCATGATCATGCCATTCTAACATAAATCACACAGGCATCCAAAAACGAATGGGCTGCCTAGATAGACAGCTTTCAAAGGCGTCATAACTGTGCTTGATTCACAGGCTATTCCAAATAGTTGGTTGAAAATGAAGGTCTTTAAGAAAAACTCTTGGGCAATCCCTAATACACTGCAAAGAACTCTGTGACAAAAAAAAATCAAGAGAGATATTACCTATACAAACCAAGGCATTGAACAACAACAAAGATAAGAGCTATGAAGTTGCTATCGTATTATGAACTAGAGAAAATGCTTCGAACTTTCACAAAAAAATAAAAATAGAAGACCATCCGGGTACTTTAGGAATATTTACACTCACCTAAAGGATTATTAGGAACGCCTGTTCAATTTCTCATTAATGCAATTATGGTGGTGGTGTAATGGTGTGGGGGATGTTTTCTTGGCACACTTTAGGCCCCTTAGTGCCAATTGGGCATCGTTTAAATGCCACGGCCTACCTGAGCATTGTTTCTGACCATGTCCATCCCTTTATGACCACCATGTACCCATCCTCTGATGGCTACTTCCAGCAAGATAATGCACCATGTCACAAAGCTCGAATCATTTCAAATTGGTTTCTTGAACATGACAATGAGTTCACTGTACTAAAATGGCCCCCACAGTCACCAGATCTCAACCCAATAGAGCATCTTTGGGATGTGGTGGAACGGGAGCTTCGTGCATCCCACAAATCTCCATCAACAGCAAGATGCTGTCCTATCAATATGGGCCAACATTTCTAAAGAATGCTTTCAGCACCTTGTTGAATCAATGCCACGTAGAATTAAGGCAGTTCTGAAGGCGAAAGGGGGTCAAACACAGTGTTAGTATGGTGTTCCTAATAATCCTTTAGGTGAGTGTATTTTAGGGACATACAAATTATAGTATGCGAATTAGGATGCATGGCAGGTAACTATGAGGTCACGTTGATGTATTTTAGTTTGCATCACATCACGACTAATGAAGTGAATGAGATATTTACAGATTTGTTGTTAATTGTTTTACTGTTTGCTTTTTTGTTGTTATGTTTCTCTCAATATAAAGTTCGTATTTGTATTAAACTATGTGTTTGTTAGTCTCGGCCGTCACACCCATGGTCTGGTGGCTGAACGTCTGATGCATAAGGCACACTTTTTTGGAAAAGATTGGTTGAATTCTACAGGATTTCCGGAAGACTTTCGTGTGCGTTCTTAAACTGTCCGCTTGGAAACAAACAATTCCTAAAAGTATGCAAAGATCACGGCATAAACTACTAAACGTTGTTGCTGTTAACTTTTGACACGTTCGTCAATTTACTAAACAGGGCAAAATAGCACGAGAGCACAATTTCAACAAAAGGAAAATTCTGGAGATTACTAAAAAAGAGCACAATAAAAGCACACATTAAGGCCAAATGTCATTCACACGGATCTTTGCTGATAATGTTCCTGAATCATGGGAGGATTTGGAGATACATATCGTGAGTTGGACATAAAGCATTGCTGAATGCTCCTTTCTTACACAGATACACACTCTGTGGTTAAGAGGAAGAAACAATATAACACAGTTCGAGAACACACCGCACAGCCTGATGTCATTCTCCAACCAGCAGATGACTAAATCAGCCCTACGTGTTCATATATTTTCTCTCATCCGTCTCTTTCTCTTTCTGAGGACTCAGTGTAGTGGCAGATAGAGCTCTCCTCACATCTAGTTAGACAATTACAGGCTTGATGCTGAGTTTTCTTCTGGTACTGGTAAACAACTCACAATGACAGAGTTTGTTCATCTGGGTGTGAGTGACTGTCTGTTAACATTTGATGAGAACTATTAAGGGTGTCTGTGCTTTATTAATGATGACAGGCTGTTATAAAGGATGACGGCGCTTACGTCAGCTCGAGAGAAAAGATAAAAAGCCAACTATATAGAGAAAAGACGAAATTAGAAAGAAGAGGTTGCGTGAGCGAGTGAGACCCCAGACGGGGGCTGCCATTTTGTGCGAGCGTCTCATCAAAAGAAACGCCACTCAAGCACAGCGACGCGCAGAGAGGAGGAAAGCTGCGTTTCCATGGCAACCGCATCGACTTTCATTTCACGCCTTCGTCTCGAAAGCCACCGGAGAATGCTCTCACCTGCACCGCGGTGCCATGTATGCGAGAACATGCGCACACGGAAAGTCATGCAGTCATGTTAAACACAGGGACACAGACGCCGTTACAAAAGCTGGTGGGCTAGCCAAAGAAACGTCATTCAGATGCAAAGAGTGTTCCAAGCATGCTGCCTTATAAGATAACAGTTATTCCCAAGGAAGTATTACATGTACATCCTATTTTAAAGAGAAGGCAATCCCAGAATGCATTGCAATTAGCTCTGTTAAAAAATGAGTGCAAGCAATTTTGTATAAATGCAAATAAGAACGTCAGTTAAAGGTAGGGTAAATGATTCTTTCCAGAGAATGTTTTTTTACTTCTGTTAAAAGTCTCTTCACATCCTGATTGCAATAACTGAGCAAAGTGGTCAAATCTACAGTATATTCAATCATTGAATGTATTTAACTTATATTTGAGATGCATTTCTTCTGCAGAAGGCAAACGACCATAAAATGTTCATCCAATCATTGCATTTGATCTGATTTATTGTGTATTTGCCTACCTTCACATACTATCTTCTATCATCAGTCCGTTTGTGTGTTTTAAAGGAAACATGGCTCTCTACAGGAGATTTTACGCTCAAAACTAGCCCGTTATTGCCAGCGTCTCCGAATACAATTGTATTTTGAAAACACTACATAAATAAATTGTGTGTATTTGTTTTATATTTATTACAGTATTACGTTTTCAGCTTTGTATTATAGCGAAAAACACAATCAAATTCAACTGTGTCAATTCTCTTTTGCACTTGACGAAGAATTTTCTGTCTGTATTGTGTTAGAAGTTGCTGCGTATGTAAAATCTTTTTCTTATGCAAAAAAAGGGGACCTCTTATGCAAAATTCACTTTTACATGGTGTTTGAACATAAATGTGTCCTTGAAGTCTGTTTAAACAACTAACCTATAATAGTAAATATCCTCTCAGTCCTTTTTTATAACCTCCATAAATCAAAAAGTGTGATGTGTGCCTGATGTGACATTACAAGGGGACAAGGTTTTTAAAAACGGTATGTGGACACACACAAATAACAACTTATTTGTTTTAAAGACATTTTTACTTTACAAGAGTAAAAACATCTAATCGAATTGTGAGCAAATCTAGATAAAACCAAACAGCATTTGTTAGGATTTACAAATCTCAAAACAATTCTTGGTTATATTCAACCCAGCATTAGGTCAAAAAGGGACAAACCCAACAGTTGGGTCAAATTAAACCAGCAAATGGTTTATTTTCGACCAAACAATGGGTTAAAACAACCCAGCATTTTGGGTATAAACATTCCAGCATATTTATAACCCAACAGTTGGGTTCGTTCATCCTTTACCCAACGCTGGGTTGAAAATAAACCAACATTTTTGAGAGTGTATAGACACAAATATCCAAATTATATAGAAAAATAATCAAGAATGCTAATCCCGAATGTCTTAAAAACTCAGAAATTACCCAGACAACCCCATCTGAGACTACTGACCCGATCACCACCCCCTGACACATGCCCTCTGCCCAGACATGCATCCAAAACAGACCCATCTTCCTCCCTCACCTCCAATGTTCGTCCCTCTACCCTGCCCTATATTTCATCTTTAATCTGGCCAAAGAGAAAGGATTTCTTTTCCTACTACCCAATAATCTTGTCAAGGCAGATGGTGCCTATGTGACCCAGATTATCGGAGGAATGGTACTCTCATTCCCGCATGCACCAGACCGGCATCACCACAAGGCCCCGGTAGAACCAAACACGCCGACAGGTTAAAGTTACCATTGACCTTTACTCACAGGGCCCACATATTTGCTCTCTATAATGCATTCAAAGAAACAAAAACAAAGCAAGGAGTGATATAATCAAATATGAACACAACCACACAGATGAACCAACAGAGTTGCATGATAAATGAAGCGTGGTTTTGTAATTGGAAGTATATTTAGCTGTGTTGTGGGTTATGTGTGTTGGAGGGTGGGTGGCCCAGTTCCTTCTCTGCTCTTTAAACTGTTGGAAAGACCGTCGACTTGCGTTGTGTACACAGCTAAGTGATATGGACACACAGGATGAATGTAATTGTTTTATTTTTATTACAGTCTGGGGATGAATTGAGGTCGGAGTGGTTGGGTGTGTGTAAGAGACAGAATTGGAGATCAAGAGATAGACAGTGAAAGTGCATGTGTATGTGTGTGATAGACAGTGTAGATAACAGATGACAGAAGTATTAAGCTCCAAGCCTATTCCTGTTAGACAGAAACAATTAATCTTTCAATCAGCCAGCCATGAATTGTTAATGAGTCGGTCCATTTCATTCCTCAGTGTCAGGAGCCCGTGTCCACTTTTGAGGTCTTGAATCATACATTAGACCAGTGGTTCTCAAACCTTTTCATTGTAAGGCTCCTTTTGACTGGAGTGCATCGCTTTGTGGCCTCCTAAATAAAAGCTTATAATCTTCGACTCAGAATTTTAATGAAACCAAAAACTAATTCTGTTATACAATGCTGTAACATCAATTATTTTGATTGGTAGTCTTATTTGTGATATTTTATTGCATAAAATTAATGATAAATATCTTTATTTCCTATAATGCCACAACATCATTTGTAGACACTAGTCATTTTCAGAACAATCTTTTGAATCATTGACTAGGGCTCATACTTGAATAGAAAAAAAACTTTAACCAGTAATTAGGAATATTAGATAGTGTTCAACTTCAATGGCCTTTCGAATGGCTCTCATGGCACTTTGTGATGCACCGACCGGTCTGTCCGATGCCCCACAAAGTGCCACAAGAGCCATTGGAAAGGATGAAGATCAATTTGCTCTTGTGGTAACTTGCACTGCCCGCCGGTCTGTGCAGTTGCATGCAGTCAAACACATCTTACATCAGTCACAGGCGATCTACGAGTGGTAGAAAGGACAAGGACAGTGTGTCGGCGTTGTAAAGCCTTGTTTACACTCGCGTCTGCCGTCGGGTGCACCATGAGACTCCACTGACTGACCACGGCTAAGGTGTTTATATTTGACGTGCTCATAAAGTAAAACAGCAAAAAGTTTTGCTGAGTACAAGTTTGCAGGAACAGCATCACTCATGAACATTTACCCTGGTTTTCACTATGGTATTTGTAGTAAAACCCATAGTAACCTCACATTTACCAATCTAGGTATTAACCATAGTTAAACTTGAAATTGAAAACTATATGCTAGTAAATCAAATGGCAAATCACCAAAAAATCTATCAATCCAAGATGACTATACTTTTACTAAAGGGTTTATTTTCATACACCTGACATTAGAATAAGATATAAGAATATCAATATAAAAGAACATAAAACCGATTTATTCAACAATGTCTTAAATATTTATTTAATTAAAATGTATATTCCATTGCTATTTTTACACCTTTGGTTTTATTGATCATCTAAAAGAAAATATAAAACAAACACCTCACCCTCAGATTGATCAAAACCTGTATACATTTCTTTGTTGTGCTAAACCAAAAAAAAGATATTTGTAAAAATGTCAGTGACCAAACAGATCTCGTCCCCCATTTACTGCCATAGTATAGGGAAATAAATACTATGGGAGTCAATTGGGATGAGATCTGTTTGCTTACTGACATTCTTAAAAATATCTTCCTTTTTGTTCATCAGAACAAAGAAATGTATACAGATTTGGAACAACTCGAGGGTGAGTAAATGATGACAGAATTTGTATCACTGTCCCTTTAATGTTTATTAACACACTAATACAGACTCGAATACTAAAAACTCGGGTGGGACAAAATGCTGCTACATAGAAGAGATACAATGGTAGTCAAAAGTGCACCAGAACTGTTTGAGGTCCGACATTCTTTAACAATGTTCCTACTATGGAAGTAAATGGGTGTCTGGTTGAAAGCATTCTCCCAAACCCTTTAGTATCCCTTTAAAGCAAAGATAATAAGGTTGTGTTCATGGCGCCGCTCTGCTCAATAAGCGTTCAGGACTACAACCTGTTACTTCACCTACGCCGAGTATCTCTCATACACAGACACTGAGTCACTCTGACCTTTCCTAAGTAGTGCACACTTCTACCGTATCACCTCAGGAGCTTCACTGAGGTGCCTCTTGTGTGAATGCAGTTCTCAACTAATGTTTCTAGACTTGCTGACTGAATATGACAGATGCAAGCAGTCAGATGTGTACTGCGATCATTTATCTACAGCCTTTCTTATGCAATCTTTACCGGTAATTTACCATTAAGAGATCATGTATGAACATGACCTTTCCCAAACTAGCAGTACATCAGTAATGGTAATGGTTACAGGCATGACATTACCTGTAAATGACCAAGATAAAGTGAACAAGAGAATAAGGATTACCGGTACGAGCGCAGATGAGGCCAGAGCACGCTGACGTAAGACTTGCTTTGGTCGTGACGTTCTGTCGCATATGACACGTTTACTCTGTTCACGCAATTCAATAATTCAGCTTGAAGTGCTTTAATATTATTACTAATATGATGAATAAGTGCAACTGCATGAATATAAATGTTTGCCATCAAAATAAAAACCGCAGCGTGGCCGTTTAGAGGAAACACACTGTTAATGACATCACAAAGTTTACTGGTATGTTTCATATTACTTCCTAGTGTTGTTTCCTCACTGCACAGTTGCACTCTGGATGGCTCTTGCTCTTCTCTTTCATTTCCTCTCTCTTTGTCCTCTTCATCTTCTCTGCTTCTGGATGAGAGTTTGTGTGGTGTGTTTAACAGTTGTTGGGCCATACAGGATGCCCTAATCACAGGGGTGTGTCTATCGCCTAATTACCATGATTTAGAGGCATGAGTGCCATACAGCGTCAATCTCTGTGCCAGGCGGGCACACAGGCTCAGCAGTGGCAGCCAGCTGCCCACGCCAGATCCACCCCCCACCCCAACATAACACAACATGTCACAGCGCAAAACAACACGACGTTACACATCGCAATGTAGCACAGCACAGTTTCACAATGATGCGCTTCTAATGTTATATTCAAATATTTACAATATTATTTTGTTTCTAATATTATTTATTTTGTATTACTATTTTATTTATATTGTTTCTAATATTATTTATTTTGTATTACTATTTTATTTATATTATGTCAGGTGATTGCACGTAAAGATATGTACGATACGCAAACAAAAACAATGAAACATTAAAGACATAAAAGAATATATATTTACAAAACTGATTAAAAAAAAAAACATTTATATAACACAGCCAAAAACAGCAAGGTGCCACAGCATTGAACTGAAGCCCTGCATGAAGAGCCTGGTTCAAACCCACATCATACACCTGAAGCTGCAAATCAATGTCAACAGGAATACTTCACAATTACAGGCAGAAGTGTTGGAACTAAACTCAACAGGACTCCAGCCCTCCAGGGGTTTGACATCCCCGATTCAACTGAACATTTTGCTAATAAACAAAAGACCTAAAATGGCACAAGAAATTGCGATTGGTGGATTGTGTTTAAGATGTTAATTTACATTCGCCATCTAAATCAACCAGATGACTGTAAAAAAGACACTATTTTGAAAACAGCCTACTGCCACGCTACTCAAAATATAGTTAGTAATGGCATATTGTGACTAGCGAATCCCTGCACTGAATACAACCAAAGTCTGTTTACGCAAGTCGTGCCCCTCGCGGCCATGTTTGCAACGCCTCTGGGCAGCTATTTACGTCATAGCAAATCTACAGTCCTATCTACTTAGATGGGAGAAGGCAGATATTTCTAAAATCACTGGCAAAAATCCCAATTAAACAGCATATTTCTGATCAATAATTAAACATGACATGAACTGTATCATAGCTTTGGTTTGCTAAGCTTAAATTGTGCAAAAAATCACCGAATGGCAAGTGAATCGTCAGTCCTTATTGATTGACGATTGGCTCGATTTACTTGAAAGCGACACTTCCTTCACTCGAGCGGCCATATTGAGCGTTGCATTCCTTGCCAATCTTTGTTACGGCAGTGGCGCATCTTGATAATATTGATATTTTGGCACAGCACATCACAGCAAAACATAGCACAACATACAGGTGCTACAAAAGATTCATCACAGCGTTGCCATAGAAAAACTACTATTGGTTCCCCGAAGAACCATCCAGTCAAAGAGCGCATTTCATAAATACGTCATGTCCTTCGGCAAAGAAGCAACACAGCATTATAAAACAACACAGCACAACACAACACATGGTAACAAAGCAGCGTTGCACAACACAGCACAACACAATCTTATGGCAATTCATTACTATTTCATTTGTATGAATTTAATCTTTGGTTTCACCCCAAATATGCCAGATTCCGAGTTTCTTATACTTCACACTCACACTTTGAAATTATACAAAATCGTCATCTCTTAAATGTTACGTTTTCCCATGAAGTCAGGTTGGTGCAGCATACGGAAACACAGAACGCAACAACACAGCATAATGTGCACAGCACTGCACAGCAGGTGGCAAGGAAAAAACAGCAGACGTTAAAAACTGAACACAAGTATTTACTATACAAGTATTCACAAAATTAAAACATTAAACTTGGCAGTGTAATAACACTGTTATGAAAATAACACCAGGGGCGATTGTAGGTTTTCAATATTAGGGGGCTCAGCCTCCAATGAGGATATATATAATATATATATATATAGAGAGAGAGAGAGAGAGAGAGAGAGAGAGAGAGAGAGACTCTCGAAGCACCTAAATTATAAAGAAAATAAATAATTAAAGAAAATACAGAATAAAGACAAGTTATTGTTATTAAAATGAATATCACAGTAATCGATCAATCCACAACATTTATAATTCAAAGTGACAACAACAGCCACAAATCCATATAATGTCACTATCAACGGCTGAGTCATTATTTAATAGAAGGAATAACTTGATATGATTTTTCCCTGCGAGCGCCGTCACTCCTGTGCATGACTGTGTGTTTATCTATCACATCCACAATATGTTTTAAATTAATAATAAAAATACTGAAGTGTCTGAAAAACGACAAAGAGTTTCCATGTTCACTTTTGTTTACTCGAAACTCAGAACAATGAATAACACAGCCGATTTAGAGTATCAATCACATTACTTGCACAAAAAATAACAAGTATTGTGCCAACTGAACAAAGTCTACTTGGCCAGGTCGCAGCTCCCCATTTGGATAATTACAGAAGGACATTGCTATGAGCGTGCAGCTTTAGTGTAAAACTATTTATTTTCTCATTCTTCTGCACACAATCTTGAGACACAAAGTATTTGAGAGAGATCGATGTTTTTTTAATGTCGGTTTGATTATGGAATTTAGCAAGAATAAACTTGGTCATGTCACAGACAGTTTTGGTGCTTACAAACAATATGCTATTGTGCTGTTGACATTGACGGTGTGTTCACACCAAGAGCGAACTGAACTATTTGCGCGAGTGAATTACGTACAAAGTCTACGCAAAAACTTGAATAGACGGGAATTCGTGTGGTGCCATGTTGCAAATTTTGCGGCATGATATTTGCCACTATCGCATAAACCAGACATCTCAATGAGCTCTTTGCGCGAATTTTGTTGAAAAGTTGAAATGTTTATTCACTTTGTGCACTTTAGTTTTCAATTTATGCTTTTCGGATCACTCGCACAAATGTAACCAAGTAACTCCACGAGTAATTTAGAGCGAGGAACGCGATGCTTTGAGTTTGGTGTGAACCCACAATAATACATCTCAAACCAATCTTCTTGTTGAAAATGTGTGATTTGAAGGACCTAGAGACATATCTAAACACCTAAAATATAGAGACATGGAGACATGGAGACACGACCCTCTGACCGAGATGCAATTAACCGGAATAGCATAGCAACACCCTAGACACCGTGTCAACAAGCTTAGGGCCTGATCAGACAATGACGTCATGTTCCTTTTTTCCAATTGTCCAATCGAATGAAAGGAGAGGCAGGCCTTCCGATGTGGTGACGGAACTTTACAGTTGCTTTAAACATCCGTAGACTGCAATGATGAAGGAGAAACTTGTGTTGGCTGACGCGGGATAACCGAGCAAGGTCAGAGCTGCTTGTGCCTTTTTAAAGTTTCTGATAACATGACAGTTAACTGCAACTAGGGCGCTCGCGCTATAATCCTTGACTGATAAATACATTCAGATCGAATTAATGTCAAATTATTGCTGTAAATTACATACATTGCATTTAAGGACTAGTTTTGTTATTCTATTTTAGTTTTCTGTTGTTTTATTTCACAATATTCAATTCATTTTATAAGTGTCCTCCTACGTCATTCTGCCCAGGGATTCCCCAGGGTCATAGAGTATGCAGGTCATGCGCACTTTTCAAACAACATCGCTTCTATTTTCTTGACAAACTAAAAGATGTAAAATTGAATTTGTACATATATAGAATGATGGATATGAAACGCACTGCATGTTGCTTGCTCACTTTGATCAATAGCTTGATGCATTAAGTCTACATGTCATAATAATACGGAACGATGCTTCTTACCACAAATCTAGACCTGTAGTTCCAACCACGCAACTTTGCGATGCTGCTTGCGATTGATCGTTGGAACGATGGTTTTGGGAAACACTTAAATCGTTGAACTATGCTGGAACGACGGAACTTGCGACCGCAGTTGGCTAACGATGCTTTTGGGAAACCCACCACATACCGATAAACAAACACAGACCGGAAGTTACCTGCAGTCCAGGCCCGTGCTCGTTCAATAAAACAGTCTATAGATCCTAATATACACACGTTAAAATAAAGCCAAAAGAAGAACCTTTTTTGTCTAAATGGTTCCATAAAGTACCTTTAACATCCGAGGAACCTTTCGGTTTCACAAGAGTTGCTTCATGGCCAAACAAAGTTCTTCAGATTATAAAAAGGTAAGAAACAGATGGTTCTTTACAGAACCTTTGACTGTAAGGTTCTTTGTGGAACCAAGAATGGTTCTTCTTCAATAGCATCGCTGTGAAGAACCTTTTAAGCGCCTTTAGTCATCCTCACACACTGAAACCGGGGTACTAAGTTATGCATTAAATGGCAGAATAAAGAAATGTAGTCCTTAAGGGGCTAAAACAGCATCCATCCTTTTCTCAGGCTTGTTCTGGTGAAAATAAATGCCGGGTTATAGGTGGAAACTGTGTCATTTCGGGATCATTACATGCATTTCCTAAGGGTTCGACATTGTTTCGAGAGATGTCTCATTTTACACCCCTTACATTACACTCATCCTGCAACATACACACGGCACAAAAATGGATTCACCTGCTACACAAACACACTCGCACACACAAATTCCAAGGCAGCTTCCTTTAATGTCTTTTCAAAGGACTTGAAACATGAGTTTCGATGTACAGTGAGGTAGGAAAGAGCACACCACATGCCCTAGAGTGTACGCTGAAATACGGACGGTGTGTATTTGTATGCGTCTCCGTGGATGTCTATTCCAGACGACCGTATGGCTATAAGCCAACTCTCGATCAAAGATAAGAGCCGTAGACTGTTAATAATAGTATGAAACGTCTCCATTTCAGCGTTAGAAATGTAGAGTTCAACAACCTGATAACGCATGACAGGGAATGAAATGAAACAACCTGCTGAGATTTGGAGCAAAAGCCTTTTGTCCTGCACTAATTAGTGCGAGGAGATTCTAATAATACCCACATTCAGCCTCAGCATTTAATTACCATGAAAAAAAATACGGCTCACTGGAAATCCAGGCATGTCATATTTGGGATGGGGAGGGCGGGGAGGGAGAGTTACAATTCCATACGTATCGGAATACTGAAATGGCTAACGGGGATAGGCGGAATAGAATCCGCTCTCCGTGATTGGATGAGTGTAAAGGTGTCACGGTTTTTCCCATGAAAGACGAATCACACCTCATGGATCCAAGTGGATTGCTGAGCAACCTTTCAATTCTCCCAAATGACTGCTAAAGAATCAGCGGTGGACAATTTGGGAGAAGAAGAGAGAGGCATTGAAAGAGCAATGGGGGACAGATGTGATGGACAGGTTAGAGAACTGAAGATGAACAGACAAAGAAGGGGGGTGGAACAGCGGTGGAGATAGAGATAGGAGAGGTAATGTGGGGGAGGTAGGGAGGGAGAGAAATTCAGGGGGGTAAAACAGAAGTGGGAGGCAAGACTGGATGAGTGTTTCCATGGTGATACTTTCGTCCTCTTCTACATTCAGAGAGACTGTGGTGTTAACCATGTGTAGATCCTCTCTCTCATGTTCTAGCTTTCTGCCTTCTTTCCATTACCGAGCCAGAGGGTGAATTAATAAATGACTAGAAAATGGGATAAATAAATAAAGACAGCGCCCCTCCCTTGCAGAAGTGCCATTTGTGACCTATATCTGTCTCATTTGTAGAACGTTTCCTAAGATAGTTACTGTGATGCCCGAAAACCAAACAAGCGCACAGATGGACGCACAGACGCAAGTCAAAAATGCGCAAACGCACCAAAAAAATGAAAACCAGTATCCTGCTTTCCAATAGAGACCCCCATCCCCCCTTTCCTCTTCCCAAACCAAGCAGACGTGCTGCACATCTTAACAAGCGCGCGCGCGCGCACACATACAGATATTCACAGACACACTATATGGGTGATCACTATAGCGGACCGGTGAAATGCGATGGGTAGGTAGCAACAAATCTGTTTATGTGTAATGACAATTGACGCAAAAGCTTTGAAAAGACATAGAAACGACAGGGCTGAATACACACCAGTAAATGCACACTGGTGTCTGTGCGTGATATTTTGCGTGACATGAATGAAGACGAGAGCAAATCCACGCCGGCTGAAATGGGTGGCGGCTGAAGGATCAGACCGGAAGCGTTTTTACAACAACGTCGCCACCTGCTGTTCGTTAGCAGGGATGCAAATACATGCAAATGTCAATTTAGCCAAGAGTAGCAAAGTGGAAATGTAAATGGGGGGGGGGGGGTCATTGCTATCTATCGTTTGTTATTACTGTGGTAGGTTCGCATTTTATAATAGTTAAAATAACGTAAGTGGGGTGTCAAGGGTTAGCTGCTCTGTTTGTAAATAATAAAGTTTTTTTGCGGGAAAAAACCCTCACAGAAATGATAATGAATAAAATGGTTACAATGGGGACTTTTTTTGTTTTAATTGAAACTATGGTCTTCTCTAGGTCTGGCGGATGGAGATTAACAGAACACTATTAAAAAGTGTGTCAGAGTTTACTTACCAAAATCTTCTGTTTATGCGTTTGCATCCCTGTTTTAACTCCATTTGGGCATCTACAGATAGTGAGCCTGTAATTTGTGTTTTGTTTCTTAGGCCTATACGTAATGTCTTTCAGCTCTTGTGGATGGGTAAAGCGCAGCTTTAACGAGCCTGTCAGTCGATCTCGCTTATTTGCATAAAAGTAAGCACGTTACACGTCACACGTTCACGCAATTATTTGCATTTCTTGCTTTCACGTGTTCGCTCACTCTTCATGTTTTTCCTCAAAAATAACTCGTCTCGTGTAGTCTTCTTTCAGCGGCAGGAGGTTACTGTATAATAAAGAAATATAATCTGAATAATTATAACGATAATGACAACGCTGGTCGGTCCGTCACTTGTTTAAAGAGACATGAGATGCTAATCCAGATTTGTTGTATTTACTGTATGTACAAAAACGATTCCTGTAATAAACGCATTTGGCCGCTAGAGGGAGAAGCTGCATTATAGTTTGCCTCTGATTTCAACTGAAATGGTCCTATATACATATTAACACAGGAACAGCGAATACAATTCAGGATTTTTTTTTACAAATGACAATTTTTATATATAAAACAAACGTCAACAGTGATATAAAGTCACCGTGTGAACGACTGAGAGCATTTGATTAAAAGTAAGGTTTTCTAACATTTTTACTGTTTCTATATGTAAAGCATTAGTATTGTGTTGTTTAAAAATGAATATGAGTTAGTTTTCTTTGTCAAGACCAAAAAATTGTGCCTTTTTGTTATTTTGACCAGTATCCTGTTTCTGCAAATAAAAACTATATTTCCATTCTGAATTTGGGAGAAATGTTGTCAGTGGTTCACAAAATGAATCATTTTACTTAAACACATACCGTGGATGATAAATTCAGAAAGACTGGAAGTTATTTTTGAGTGGTCTCTTAATTGATTACACATGTGTTGTCCCCTAAAAATGTCATGCAGGGGCACGTATGAGGAAGTGTTAAAGATATAAGATGTAATTAGTGTTCAGAAGCCCATCACAGTTTCTTTGCCTCTGGCCAGGCAGGTGTCAGCACTTCATTATGTTTAAAAAAACGTATTGCAGTGAAAGTGAAAAAGTACGAGTAAATTGGGGCTACGAGATACTGTACACTTCAATGACTGTAGAGAACTCACTGCATGTCATACAATTAAACAGTACTTGTTTTAATAATATCCTTCTTGTGATAATAACATTTTAAGCAGGGAGAGAAAATGGCGGTCGCTGTGTTCCACTCGATGTGTTGCCCAGTAACATGGAATGCTTGTTTACAGTGACTTGTTACTCATAAAACAGCTGTGTAACAGCAATACACCACTTAAAATTATATCGTAATAAAAATGTCCAGTGCGTGCCAAAAACCACAAGCATGTTCGGTCTAGCCTTGCTAACTAAAGGAAATTGAGAGATGAGATATAGGTAGGCGGTATATTTGCCTGTGTTTTGATTTAGTTAACGTTAGTTGGAAGCAGGGTTAAAATGGCACTCGGCATTCCTTGCAAGACTTCGTCTAATTGCCTTTGTGTCACAGCCAGTTTAGCTCAAAAGAAAGCCGGGTGGGAGGTGGTCTATACCTCCCGAAGACACAAATTATGCGAATATAAGAGAAACACAATATCATAACTACGGATATCACATTAGGGTGGGAATAATGATATTAAACCTCTGCATGCCTCCTTCTCCTTCTCTGCCTCTGTTTCTCTTATTACACACGTTCATTCTCGCAGGGTACCATGCGTGCTGTTTAACACTGAATCCAGTACAAGAAGATGCTGTGATAATGTTCGTGGTGAAAGTGATCCATTAATATTGCTATTTGTCTTAATATGACAACTCTTTTGAGGCAATTACTTTAACAGCAGAACTGAAGTAAATACACTTTCTGCCATATTTCATTTTTGCAAGTTGTTGCTTCTTTAAATGGATTTGTACATGCAGAGGCTGATATGATATCCTAAACAATGTTGAATGAACATACCCCCCAAAATAACATAGGCCTACAACACTACCATATTTTCTAACTGATAAAATATTTGCAGCATACTGTAAACACTTCGCTGTCTGACAGTGACAGATAGCTATGAGGGCATATGAAGGCTCCGCAGAATTATTCATGAGAGGACCAGATTTCCCGGAAGATCCCTGAACTTCACACCTCCATATTTGACCTCTGCTGGAGAGACTATCTAGTGCATCTATTAAACTGTGCTGCGTTTATGACCGATGACATTTGTGCATGTGTTTCGCGTCTGTATGACCATCCCCGCTTCGTTTATTTAGATGTTTTTGGTGTGTTATTACTCTTAATCTCTTGAAGTAGCCAAACTGAATGGTTTATAGTATCTAGGGCAATGAATACATTTACATATGCAGATTTTACAGCTAATTTGCAATTGAATCCGTGAAATGATTATGTAACAAAAATGGGTTGAAAACACATTTTAGATCATAAAGGTGGTATTAAATGAGAAAGCGATAATATTTTCATGTGTGTGGTTTACTTATGGAAATATGAAGAAGAGTTTGTGCAGCCGAATGTAAATGAGGTGAATAGGTCTGGCAGGCAGAGAATAATTGGGCTCCAATGCAGATAAAGTAAAGATCTGCTAACTTGATAAAGGCAAATTAAGTCATATTCTTCAAACCGATCAGTTGAGATGCTAAGAACACAGCAACAGGAATTCATAACTTGTTCATATTAAGTGGCACGAAGTGAATTACAGTACAAAAAGTACAAAAAAACATACGTTTTTAAAAGCAACCCCTAACCCCAACCCTGAACCAGATCTTATTCAAATCTGTGTTGCCAGATTGGGTGGACAATTTCCAGCCCAAAGGCTCACTAAAACCCGCCCATATTTGAACTGCCAAAATAATGTGTTAGAAATGTATATTTCTTTGAATGACGATCAACGATGATAATGACCATTTTATCTCCTTAAAACGATGTATGACAAGATGATAAAATATAATAAAAACCAGGAAAACAGATCAAACGGATAGCAAATGCATTAAAGAGAGTTAGAAAATATGACATATACTGTATGTCCAGAAACCACTTCAAAGTGACTTTCAAGAAATTAACCAATGAACCGTCAGAAAAACACATGCATCACTATGCGTATTTTTGTGCAAAAAGTGCCCACTGTAATCAATCATAAAGCAACATGAGTAGCCATTTTACACTCGTTCATGAATTCATGCACACACCACAGCAGCCCAAAATGTGGAATTCATTGATACACTTTTTCCACGTAAAATAAACTGGATTAAAAATTTTTTTACAGATTTTTATGTAATTTTTGAAATACGGTCAAAAACCGCAAAATTACAGAAAAAGACAGCAAATTTACAATTAAAACAGGGGGGAAATGTAATTTTAAGGGAAAACCCATTATTTTACAGCTGCCAAAACATTCCTGTTTTTTTAAACACAATTTTTTTTACAGTTTATTTTTTTAATTCAGTCAAAAACTATAAAATTACAAAACAAGACAACATATTTACATGAAAAATGGGGAAAACTATTTAATATACATTCTTATATCCTATAATTTTACAGGAAAAAACATTTTACGGTATATTTCCATTTTTCCAGTTTACAGAAGATTTCTGTATTTTTAAAGATTTTTATCACAGTGTTCATACTACAGGGAGCCCACCCAATCTGGCAACCCTGATTAAAATTTATGACCCAGAAACCAGGCTAAAGTCTTAAATATAATTATGAGATATTGAGCATCAAAGATTGATTTCAACAATTAATTTCACTCTGATTTTCCTGTTAAAGATATCAAGCTTAAATTTCCACATAATGTTACTTACATTATGTAGCATGATTTTATGTAGAAAACAGCAAATCACATTCACAATTTAAAGTGATAGTTCCCCCAAAATAAAAATTCTCTCATCATTTACTCACCCTCTTGTCATTTCAAACCTGTATGACTTTCTTTCTTCTGCAAAACACAAAAGAAGATATTTTTAGGAATGTTGGTAACTGGCCCCCATTTACTTGCATTGGTTTTGTGTCCATACAATAGAAGTGAATGGGGGCCGGTGCTGTTTGGATACCAACTTTCTTCAAAATATCTTCTTTTGTGTTCTGCGGAAGAAAGAAAGTCATGCAGGTTTGAAATTACAAGACGGTAAGTAAATTATGACAGAATTTTCATTTTTCTGGGAACTATCCCTTTATTTCAAGTCTACCAAAAATTTTAATATTTTGTTGATAATAGCTAAATAACCAGATTTATCAAATCGCTACAACTACTGCTAAACCAAACTACGATCATTACAGCCTTTTACAAATGGATGGTTTCTTTGATAAGAGGAAGGGCAAATCGTTATTTTCTTTGCTAAATTTGAATGGCAAAACAAAGTATCTCTGGTGAATTGAAGTGAATTAGAACAAAACAGTTGTTTGACAGGCAAGTTTTCAACAGCCTCTCTCTGGGGCGCCTGATAGACCAAATTACCGAAACAACACTGCTGGGGCTCTCAAGCAGTTAAATTTATGTAAATTATATAAATTCATACAATTTTATATTAATGTAATAAATGTAGTGCACTAATTAAACATCTAATTCTAAAACACATTAAAATAGAACAAGTAGAAGAACCTTTAACAAATACTCAGTTAGTCAAAATTGGAAACAATGAAAAAAAACGAATTTTAAGTCTAACTTTCAAACTTGTGCCTGTTTGCAGTTCAAAGAAAAGTTCTACACTAAAGTTAGAGACATGTTTCTTTTATCTACTGGGGGCTGTTTGTGCTTAAATTCAAGACATAAAATGTCACCCAGTTCCAGAGAAACAGAACTAATATTTTACCTGAGCACATAAATTCCTGACGCAGCAGCCCTGAAACAAAACACCAAATGTTTTCATTTCATCCGCGGCACAAAACATGCTTGGAAATGGCAGCGGACTTATATTTTATGTAGGATGACCTTCAGATCGACTGCGAGAATCATTTATCATGATCACAGCACTAGATGTGCAGTAAAGATAAAATAATAAACTATATAAATAAACAGCAGGCTATCCACTGAGATCAATAACAGCAATTCACACATTTATTATTCTGACACTTCAAATACCAGAGATATGGACAAATCTTTGTTCGGATCTGGACTTTAACTTCAATTATCTGAGGATTTGTGACTTGAATTGAAATATTATAATACTTGATTCATGACAGTGTATGTGAGTTACTGGTGAACTGATGACTTTAGATGAGTCGTTCCTTCACACACTTCAAACACTTTAGCTTCTGTTTCAGGCGGGGTGTGGAAAAAATTAATCATATCAGTACATGTCAGCCAAAACAGCACATTTGATGGAAACATAAAAAAATAGAGTCGCAGGTTGAAAACTGGAAATTCACAGATGCACCATAGAAAAAATGTAAATAAAACAAAAAATATATAATCAAATAAAATATGATGTATATATATTATGAAATATGGAAATTAATAAAACATTTATATATATATATATGGTCAGTAGAAATAAATACATCTAAATATTTTCTACATATAAACACATGTATGTGTTTGTGTTAATTGAATTGTACACAGACATTATTATGTAATTTTGGATGTGATTGATTAATCGTTTGACCACTCTACTTTTCTTACCAACATTCTTCAAAATATCTTCTTTCGCATGAAAGTCACAAAGGTTTGAAGTGACATGAGTGAATAAATGATAACAGATTCTTTATATTTGGGTGAACTATCACTTTAACTTAATCCTGACACAATGTATTACACGTGTGTTTGTTGATCTGAACAGCAAACAAGCACCACATGCATTTTTTTTAATCCATTCATTCACAGATGCCTTTTGGCCTGCTGTCATTGGACATCATTTTCGGGCATTGTGCAATTTCTTACAGACTGGAACTCTTGGCGGTTTAAAACCGCTCCTGACCTCTGAAAAGCTGTTAGGCTGTTGATTCTGTTACCTCGGTCAACATCCACGGCTCAAGCTGTGCTGTTCAGTCCAACTCCATGCCAATGGTGCCCACTCAAACTTTCAATTGATTTTGCCTGCATGCACTTCATTACGTATCGCTCTGAGGCTTCGGCTGAAACTGTGGCCAGTCCATAGAATTTCAAAGCATTTTCTGCAGAGATAATACAGTTTAAATGGAAGGGGCACAGGATGAGACCCAGATTTACTATCTGCAGTGTGCCGGCCAATAGTCTGTATTGACAATGGGTTTTATCACGGACTCAGGCTCAGAAAAGCTCATTTGGTTGTTGGGCTGCATGGGATGTGCTGGCTGATAGCAGAATTATGAGGGATTTTGCATCTGGTTATTTCTCTTGGGTTTTGGGCTTGTTTGTTTTATACGCTTTTGTCTCCAAACGCTGCCTTTTGTGCTCAGTTGAATGGTGACCTTGTTTGTTGACGCATGCTCTCGATATGAAAAGCGGAGATGGACTTAAACATTTAAAAGGCTCAAGCTAATCTACTGTATTGATTTCTTTCTAGCAAATGTGATTAAACGGATATCGAGTTTGACGTGGAGGTCATGCAGATACAGCATGTATGCGCAGATTTATAAACATATAATGTCATTTTGTTATTTTTCACATTTTACATTTATGCATTTGGCAGACGTTTTATCCAAAGCGACTGACATTGCATTATCCTATACATTTATACAGGTATTTGCAATCCCCTGGGATCGAACCCACAAGGGACTTTTCACAAGGGACTCTCTGAGAAAAGCCAGTATAGAAAATACTTCCATCCAAAACAACTATCAAAAATGAATCCTGCATAAATACTGCTAAAGAGAGTCTAGTCAAAGCCTGAGAGAACAGATATTACGCTGACGTTAGTAAGGGATAATGTACAGGCAGCCGGTTGTTATCGCAGAAATAAGCCCCGACAGTGTGATCAGCATCACACTGAAGGGGCTTATTTAGCGACAACGGCTGCTTACACGGCTACTTGCCACATGAGAAAAAAAACTGGACATGAAATGTGAATTTGAAATATTTTATTAGCTATTTTTTACCGAATGTAGTCCTTCTGCGAGGAAAAGCAGTTTACTTTTGGTTTTAAGGAAACGACGATCAAATGTCACGAACAGGCAATTTGGTTTAATCATTTGTAAATATAATGTAATATATGTTATTAAAAGACATATTTGTATTTAATTTGTCAAAAAAACTGTCAAAATGATTTGCTGCATCCAGGTTACCGTGTGTTATTAGTTTTGAGAGGTTGTTATCTGGGAATAATGAACCTGCAAATGTAGTGACTGGCCAATCAGAATCAAGCATTCCAACGAGCAGTGTAATCATTACCTATAAAAATACTTCTTATCCCTAGACTGAACGAAAAGTGAAATCTTAATATGCACCCGGTACCTAAATTCCAACGTTATTATTATAACGCTCTTGAATACATCTTCTCTTGTTCTACTTGCTGTAACTATTTCTATCCACGTGCTCCATATAAAGAATCACTTGATTACTCTCTTCTAATCGATCCCCAGGCAGCAGAAGTCCATTCGTGCCGGCAAACTGATTGCGTATTAATGTCTGCCGCTGCGGTTGCGAATTCAACAAATGCAATCGCAGAAGTATGAAGGGAATGAAAATGTAATTTGCCCAAACATAAAGTAACAAACAGGAAAAAATGAAAAAAGGTCAATGGCAGACAGGTTCTCATATATGTTGAAAAACACTGTAAGAGATAATAGGAACAAAGAAAGAGAAAAGAGGAAGAGTTTTTTTAATGTGTTATAAGGACTTAACTTAAAGTCAAGGTGCATTAAAAAAGTATGAGAGTGTAAATGAAGACACAGGTATGGCTTGTTTTGTTCTGATCCATGTTGTTAACACAAATGTGGATTTTTGATTCTTATTTGATTTATTAAAGTCTTATAAATGCATATGGTAGTTTAGGTTGTGGTAGTATTCCCATGCCCAAAACACACAAAAATTTCAATGATGCCTATTTGTGGAAACACATTGTGCATTTTCTCGAGCATCTGCTATTTTTACCTTTCGGTTTACAGCCCTGGTCACTATTACTTGTGTTACACAGCATTTGCCATGAGATTGAATAAATAGTGAAAGAATTTGACAATTTGGGTAAAGTTATTTTATTTGATTAATTTCCATATGTCATTTTTCTCTACATCATTTTATGTACATATATTATTTAATTAGGTTGAGGATTTAACCTCTTAAATTCTGCCACCCCCAGACCCACCACCAGTGGGTCCAAGTTATTGCACAAAACTAGACATATACAGTGTGTAAATGTCAGCTTTCTTACCAGTACCATCACCGTTTTACATTTATGTCATATAAAAAATCTAAATAAGGTCTGAACTCATCTTGCCAAAACCCAACCCCTTGTGTAAATCATACAAATAGTATTCAATTTCATATTTATAAATATATGTACATCCCCATTGTCAAATAAGTATATGTAGATTTTTTTATCAGTTCACTCCAATGTAATGTATGTGGGTAGTTCACTCTTTTAAATTCAGGTAAAATATGCAAAATATGCACCAGAGCGGAAGAAATAAAATAAGCCTTTGGAGTTTTTGAGCCTCCACACTGTAAAGAAATTGTATTTTCCTTATTATTTGTATCTATTTTTGAACTGTGTAATTTTTTTTAATTAAAATTCAGCTATTCCTTTTCACTTGGGAAAATAATGACCGGATGTATTTGAGGACAGGTTTTATTTAGATGTTTGCGGTATCAGACATATGTAAGCCACGGATTTATTACCGACAGTAAACACAGTTTAATATGCGACTGTGATCTGCTATCTTTGTGTGAGCTTTGCAAACCTTCATCACGTCAAGTAAACAGCAGTGTTGTGACTGAGCCGCCACAGAAGATCTCTACATCTGACGCCTTCGTCCCTCGAATTCCTGACAGCAACAATTAGCCAAAATGAAACATTAGCACCATTCAAAGAGCCGGTGCCAAGATGAACGTTAGAGCTAAAAAATAACTTAGCATCCTGCAGGTTTTTCGAGTTTATTAAAATAAATTATTCTTGCTTCTGAAAGTGATTACGACACACGGATATTGTGTTCCAGATGGCTCGAGCCGGTCTCCATGGATACAGGGCTCGATGTAACCAGGGGCTGGTGGGTGTTCTTGGCTTCCTGGTGAAGTAAAGGGGAAAGAGGAGGCCACGGGCTGACGAAAGCAGATTCGCGCGTATGCACATAAGACGGACTGGAGACGCAGATGAGCAGAAGGCACGCATGCACGTCTGTAAGCTTCTATAAAAAACACAGAGCCGTGTGATGAACAGATGAAAAAGTTGAGAGCAGACTTCTCTTGTAAGCCACGGGTTCTGAGAAAGCGTGTCATATGAATAAGGTCAATAGGTGTGAAAGCATGTGGAAGGCAACATGATGTTAAGTACTTTTAGTAAGAGCGTTGCGTTAATAACGCAAGGTTGTGGGTTCGATCCCAGGGATTGCAAATACCTATGTATAAATGTATAGGGTAATGCAATGTAAGTCGCTTTGGATAAAAGCGTCTGCCAAATGCCTAAATGTAAATGTAAAAGTAGATGTACTCACACCATGACACGACTTAAATGAATATTATCGTTTGTTTTGGATGTGATGCAATGTGTACACACGATTTAATGTTCAAAAGCGCTGTATTTTCCACATACCGTGCATGTTTGTATCTCCTCTTTGTCCCGCATCTCTGAAACGCGCCGATTTTTACATAGCATCAGGTTCTAAAGCAATTGTACTGACAGGTACGCCCACCTTACTTGCATATAGATTTGGGCGGTCTTAGTCAAATCATACCACCAACTGACGTAGATTTGTAGATTTATTCCATGTCTATTAGGTTTGAAGCCATAGCCTTGCCTAACGAGAAAAGTTGATAAAAATATTTTTCAACGTAGACAATTTTTTTTTTTTTAATGAAATGTTTTTTTTGGCTTTCATTATAAATACATTAGCCTATGTAAGGATTTATAATTTGCATAAGCTTACCGTCCCTCCCTTCCGCAAATACGGATTAACAATTTTCATGACATCCTCCTGTACTTCAGATTCTCATCAGATTCCAGGCTGTGAGATAAACGAAATGCTACTGGCTATTAAAAAGGGGGAGGGGCCAATTTACATACCCCGCCTACTACACATACATTTGACCAATCAAGTGCTTTCTAGAATGAGAATGTCCAAACATCACTTATGTTTACTTGATTCATGTAGAATCTGTTTAACCATATTGGAAGAAAAAAAGATGGCCCTTTCAGAATATGATTTCTGCTTTCTTACCATCATGGGTCAAAAAACCTTGTGTGCTCAATAAAACCTAATAGCTTTTTTATGGTGTGGGAACATGCCGTTTTGAATTGTATTGCACTACTTCTCTACCCTTGTGCGCTTATTTCCCATCTGCCAAAGAACTGTTATGAAACAGCGCTTGTCTTCACGTTCTGCCGTCTTCTACAGGGGTTACATAAGGACCCCTCTAAGGTCACGATCTGCGCATACGAATATCTTCCTTTTCTTACAAAAAGCAACAAAAATAGCTTTTGTCCCTTATGCTTGTACTTGCCTTGAATAATGCGCAAATAATCTGATGTTTCAATATGTTTGTGGCAGTCCGCTGTGTCTCGTGCACCTGCATCTAATAATCGCATTTGCATGAAATCTCTTTGAAAAGCAAGAACCCAATGAACCATTTTTTCATTTTATGCTATTGTCAGTGACGTGTTTTCGCAAACAAATAATCACTCACATTGAAACACACACACACATTCACCGGAGCATCATTGATGAGACTTTTCTTTGGGCGAGCCAGACCTAATTATAGAGTGGTAAAGTGGATTAGCAGGCAATATTCTCCACACAGTGTAGGAGTGATAAGCAGCACATCTGGGAGATGTTATCCAGCCCCGTCGGCTTGTGAAATGACTCCACGCTCCATATGAAGGCCATCATTGAGCGTGCCAAACAGACTTAAATGCTCTTTATTCCAGACCCTTTGACTTGAGTCAAGACCCTTGTTGCTACACCAAGGTTGGAATGAAACATGGATAGGTCGTAGGGTTATAGTCCTATTAAATGAACATTTTGTGCAAATTACAGCAGTTTGTAGGTAAATCCAAACTTGTATGCCTTTCTTTCTTCTGCAGAAAACAAAAGAAGATATTTTGGAGAATGTTGATAAGCCAACAACATTGGCCGCCGTTGACTTCCATTGTATGGACACAAATCCACCGAGACATTTCTGCAAATATCTTGTTATGTGTTTTATAAAACAGGTTTTGGATGACGTGAAGGTACGTAAGTGATGATAGGAACCATCCCATTAACATTTGCATTACATAACCAATAGCTCATTGTACTTGGGGTCTAAAATGTTCAAGTTCGAGTTCAAATGGGCTCAAGTGTCCTTTCAGATGCAGAGTAAAAATGAGACTTGTGTGTTTATGAGTCTGACCTTGAGATATGTGATCATACATTACACGGACATAACCTCTGATGAATATAACGGTGAAAAGAATAAAAAAGATGAATGCGACGCGCTGTGAACTCAGCGACACAAGGGCAAAGCACAGGGACATAGTATATTTTATTCAAGGTTGGGCGATCATCTTCTCTCTGGCTTTTATTAATGGTTATGAGATAGTAAACCCTGAACTTGGCTTCATAACGTTTCCCACTAAGCATTTTATTTATGATTATGGAGTTTTATGGAACACCCTCCGCATGAGTCGAAATTGCATTTATATGAGATTACGGACCATTTGGCATTTCTGCGAGGGGAGATACGTGGTTCTTATTTTCTGAACATGCTTATCGCGAAGAATCAATCTTCATTGCCTTCAGCCATCGTGCCATTGCTTGAAAGTGATATATCTACAAGTCCACAGAGAACAAAACAAGTAAACAAAATTACTCCGCTTACAGGAAAAAGTGAAAATCTGATATGAAGTTAATGTGACAGTTTTCAAATCTGTGTTGGTTCAGCAAGTAAAGCTGTTTGGTGTTATAGACTTCCATCAATGACAAAGGGGCTTATCTTATATTGCCTGCATAATTCAGATAGTACTTATCATTTAATGATATTTGTTAAACGAATTAGCACATCTATGGTAGTGTTATGGATTTTGGACATGGTACCACCTTGTTTTTAGGGCCTACACCGGATGGGGCAAAATACAATAGAACTTATAAGACGTTCTAATATGTCTCTTATTTTCCGCACAAAAGACAAGTCTTACTGTATCACCATGTGTACACCGGATGTGACGCGACAATATAATTTTACATTTTGTCTAGGATGCGGGGCGACGCGATAATCCAATTAGAACAAGCCGTGTCGTGTTGCGTCGCGCATGGTGTACACACGGTGGTACAGTACCATATAAATACCAATATTTTATAGTACATTTTTTGGTTGGCCATATACAGCCCATCTAAATGTTCATTTAATCAGCATTTCTAGATGTATTGTGGTCATTCCAGTCCAGTGTCTGCTGAATATCAACAAAATCAAACCTCAGGTTTGTCATCCCACATGACAAGACACATGAAAACTGTGATAAAAATCAAGGTTATCAAATCAAAGATCATTTTTGAACTTTTCCTAAACACGTGATCGAAGTATTACGGTTGTATTGCTTAAAAGTGAACACGAGCTTGTTTTCTTTGAGATATTTAAGGTGTGATAAAATACAGAACATCTTTTCCGTTATTTTCACCTGTATCTCCAGTTTTCATTTTCTGCCAAGTCAATATTATTGAATAAATCTATTTAAACATAAAACATTTCTTATAACATTTCTGCAAAAGCAGATTATTTGACCTAAACAGTCGACATTAATTTCATTACTTTAAATGTTTATTTCTCCGAAATTTAGGAGAAACGCCTGAGACGTGAGAGGTCATGCTTAATGGAAACACGTCAAATAATTCCATCAAAAAAATTGCTCAGCTATGAAAGAAAAACCTTCGAGAAATGAACTTTGTCCACGGGGTTGAAACTTTAACATGCGCGTTAGGTGATAGAAAATAATATTAGCCTGAAAATAACAAGTCTCTCAGAAGTCCTGACCAAAATTGTGCGTCTGTGTGTGTTTGGCTTCTTTGTTTCTTTCTCTTCAGTGACACATTTATTAGTCTCTTATTTTTCGTTCTCACATTAACACTCGGATAATTATGTCTATCGCTTAACACAGTAAATAGTTTAATGAGAGGAAACCGTCTCTCATGTTCACACTCTGTCCTAGGCTCACACGCTCCATCTACACAGCTAGCGGCGCGGCGCGGCCAGGCAAAATGCTAGTTGTGTCACCAGCGTGCGGTGTAGATGGTTCTTTCGCCCACACTGAGACACAGTCTGCCAGAGAGGAGAGATGAAGTCCCCTGACACTCTCTCACGCTCCACTAAAGCGGGTTTCAGCGGGAAATCAATCCCTATCCCTCTCTCCGGGAATTCACTGCCATGTTTATCTTCTCTCCACTTGAATGACTGGGCGCCTATGGGCTCGCCTGAAAAGTCCAAACCGCTCAGCAGGAACGTTCGGAGCGCTTGGAACAGTGTTTCGTGTGCTATTGTATAAAGTGATGTGTGATATTTCGACTGGAGTTCCGACAGCTCAGAAAAGGTTAAGCACCTTTTCAAAGCACATTTGAATCGCAAATAAAAAAATGAAAGCATAATTTTGGTTGAGAGTTGTATGTGTTTTCTTCATAGTGTGTCAACCAAAATGTTTGTGAATGTACTGCTCATAATGTCATTTACCTAGAAAAGACTTGACCAGGCATTCTGTGGTGACCTCGCTAACAGAGAATCTTCAAAGGCACTGTTTCTGAATCTAGTGGGTCTTGGGTTTGGAGAGAGCTGGGGGTTGGGCACTATGGTGTTGGTTCGACTTATACACACACAGTTATAATGTATACTGTATGTTACAAAAAAGATATTACGACCATGCAAATTGAAAAAGTATTCAGATGCACTTACAGTAATTATAGTACTTAAGGGGGTGATAGACCTTTTAATGTCTGTGCTGTGAAACTGGATGTGTTGCTATGCTATAAACAAGTTTGGGCTTGAATCAACATTAAATAACTTGCGCAGCAAGTGACTCTTCAGCCTGTTCCCCTGATACAAAAGTAGGCTAGTTAAGAGTTTCCACTTATGCACCATACAGCGCCCCCTGTGGTTCTCAAAAGTATCAGAAAGAGGCCACAAATGATACTTTGTCTGGAATTTTTTATGAAAAAGAGATGAAGGAAAAGAAAACATCGGCATTATATGAAGAGTTAATTTGCAAAGACATAACGATTTTTAAAAATGTAAAAATGAAATAGTTTTTATTGTGTTGTCATGTTTTTATTGTGTCTTATTGTGTTAGTTTACTATATGTACAGTATATATGTAGAGAGAAAGAGAAAGAGAGAGAGCAAGAGAGAGAGAGATACTGTATAGAGTTATTATTACTTAATCAAAACAACCCAACTGCACTGATTGATATTAATTGGAATGCAAAATTAAAAAAAGGCTTTAAGTGCTTATTTCAGTAAATACAATATATTTTTGAGATTAAAAACTGTATGTTTATAGGGAAAAATAATGTGATTCATAGTTTCATATTAAATAACTAACACTAAATGGAAATAAGTGTGTAACAATGAAGATAAATCTCTCATGATATTTGTATATTATTAATTTTTATTTATTATTTTATTATTAATTCTTACTTTCTGCTGTCACATTATAGGACACTTTTATGGTCCATGTTCAGTAAAATATATTGACAAAGTAGTTGACCCCATGTCAGATTTTCCACTACACAATTGTATGTATTTATTCTTCAAAAACGGGATTTACAAAAAATATTTTTACTATTTCTCAGCCATCCATATACGAGAAAAAAATGTATGCCTATTTTTTATATTATTTTAATATTATTATTTTGCGTAATTTGAGAAGTACAGCTCTATTCAATCTATATTGGAGAAAAATATTTTTGGACTGACACAAAATAAAGGGGCACATCATGATAATATTAATAATATACTGTAATATTAATCACAATATATATAAAAAACATTTCTTTAGACTAAAGTATTTTATGCTGGATTTTTGTATTTTTATATGCTTTTTACTAGCATAAGTTTATTCGGACACACCCTAAGTTCACATGTGCCTTACACTTTAGACCATGCGCTTTGATAGTTAACTTAGGGCCCAAGAAACATTAAACATCAACTCTCAATCCACACGCTCACCTCCAACACCTCCAACATACGCAATTATTCAGCCTGATAAATACTGACATGGAAAAAGTAAACGATCACAATCTCTCTTAAATCACCTTCAGGCAAAACTTGTTCTTGACTTGAAGCAGCAGGTAATGACACAGCAGAGGAATGGACCTGAATGAAACACCTGTTCTAATTAGAGGTCTCTTCTCCCGGGCTCTGCCAGGAGAGACGATGGTTGTCTGCCCGTCAAGATCAGGCCACACTGGGCACCTAATGAGCCGTGCACATCTGCCCGCTGTTTCCACAAACACACTTGATGAACTCTGGGAAATGCAGTTCATATATGACCTACACCCACCTGCAGGCTAATATATAGCCAGCGCTGTCAAAATCAAGGTGACTTCACTGGTGGCACAGTGCCAGAATAACTTCCTTTATGTTAATCGAAGCATTCTTTTTTAATGAGCTATTAACATCCCAGTGAATGGCTGAATTTGAAGGCAGTGCCAAGAAATGAATTATTGAAAGTCACTGCTGTCCTAAGGTGGTCTTTAGGGGCGGGAGGCATTAGAGAGAGAAGAAGAGCATCTGTTCCCCATCCCCAAAAACAATTCAGTTCAGCTCAGGACAGGATGAGGAGGGTGGATGAAGGGGGACTGTGAGTAAATGGATTGTGGCGGCTTGTTGAAGGAGAGGCATTTCTGCTGGTTCATATTTTGGGTTTTATGAGGATGTGAAGACTGCAGTCAGGATCATTACACTTAATGGAATCTATTTCCAATGAAACTGCACATTGCAATTCTAGAGCCGCATCACAGAAACGCGGTAGGATGTTATGAATGCCCTAATCTCGCTAAAATCCTAAATTTCATTATTGGGAAAGAAATGCACAAGCAACTAGTGTCAGAAGAGTTTTTTTTGAAAAGGAAATAAACGTTTCGACTTTCGGAATGTCCTGACCAAAATGGGCAGCCACAATATGCTCAAATATCACAATAACAGGCTATATATGTCACATTCGGGGTGAAACACACACTACACTACACTACACTACACTACACTACACTACACTACACTACACTACACTACACTACACTGATAAGACAGGAACTCACCACATGCAACAAATGACAATAAACCAGCACAGGACAGAAAACACAAGGGAATTATAAAGGGAACAAATCAAGAGGGAACAGGTGCGGGGCATGAAATAATTAACAATCAATAATGAAGAGACGAAAGGGTGGCAACAGAGACGAGACCGGAGAGAGCATATGGAAGGCCAACAGGGCCAGAATGCCTCTCTTCACATAAAACAAGAGGCCCTGCCATGATCCTGCCCCTAGATCAAGAGGAACGTGACATGATGGGGCAGAATCATGACAATATAACATATAAAAACATGATTTTTCTTCGAAGCTCACAAATTAAAGGTTAAAAAGTACTCAAAAGTAAAGTCACTGGGTGCAGCAAACCAGAACTATTATTTTCCCAGTTTAGTTTGTAATAATGGGACCGAAAGAGAACACAAGTTATGTTCAAATAAATAGTATATAAAAAATTCAGTTTTGTGTCGAGTAAAAGAACTGAGATAGGTTAGCAAATGTAGAAATTGTTTGTCTTGATATTGAAGACCAACTAATTCTGTTATACAGTTTACAATAATTTCTAAAATAACATACTTTTTATAATATTTAGTTTGAGAATCATGATAGTAAGCATTGATAACAAAAACTAAGTTGTACAGTCAACAGTAAAAATGTAAACCTACTACAGTCATGAATGTTGACTGTAAAATTTGTGCATTTTGTGTACTACATAAAAACAACATAAAACTACAATTCCCATCATTCTCTGTTGCACAGAATAATCCTTTACAAGTCTCAACCCACAAGCTATTGTTTACAAGCCCCGATCTTTGACTATTATGCCATCAACTTTACAAAATCTAAAGCAGGTTTTGAAATTTGCCAGAAACCCTCAGCGATTTTCTACGCAATTTACTGGATGACTGAAATAACATCTGGCATTCCATAATCTCGGTGATGGCAAAACTCAAGCAGCAGCGTCTGTGCAGTAATGAGAAGAAACAGGTGCGCTGCTCTCTTGCTTCAGTTGCGGTTCATTTGTTCCATCTCTGTTGATCTAACAGGTTCAGTTTGTTGTGGTGCTGCAAGGTCAATGACAAACAACGTCATCCGTTTCTCACTGCAGAGTTTATAACTTACTGCTCTGAATAAGCGAGAGGAGTTGGCTCAGCCGTAGAAGACCAAATACATGCTCCCGTAAGAGGTTTTTGTGCCCCGGGGAGAATGTGTGGAAATGCCAAGAATAGGTGCCCAAATGAGCATTTAAGAGTAGATGTGTTCTGAAGGGTGAACTCTCCTCTGAGCTATAAAGGAAATTGAAAGAAAAATCGAACACAGCAGAGAACACATACATCTCATACAATTTAACAAAAGTTGTTAAATGAACAGAATAGGTCATATTGAGTTAAAACTCGTTGTACAAATCTGATAAACACACACCCGAATATTAACATGACATTTCCGTCATCATTTACCACATGACATTGTAAGCTGTATGAGTTTTTTTCGTGGGACACAGAAGGACATATTCTGTACTGACCGTGCTGTTCCAAGTGGTTCGAATCAATGAGAACAGCAGCATTTGAGCTTTCACAACGACCGAAAAGAACAATAAAAGTAGTCCATAAGACATGTTATTCCATGTCTTCAGATGCCGTACGACGTGTGGTCTGAGAGTCCTGCCTCTACTTTGACAGTGAGAAGCAGCAGCATCTAATTGGTTTATAAAAGTGCAGAAATGACTGAACCTGATTCAGAATATTCTAACAACACTGGAATCCAGAGCACATATTTATAATGCTTCTGAAGCTTCTGAAACATTACAGATCATGTTGTAATTGCATGTTTAAACAAAACACCAGTTGTCATTTTCAGAGGTTTACACCCACCCGACTTTAAATGAATCATGTTGACTTCATGGGCATCAATAAGTGCCCTATTTTTACGATATAAGTGCATGGTCTAAAGCACAGGGCGCTCGTGCCCGCGGGTGTGTCGGAATCCACTTTTGCTAGTTTAACGACGGGAAAACGGTCGGGGCTCCGGGCGCATGGCCTAAATGTGTTGCCCCGATTCTCTTGATGAGTAATGGGTGTTTTTTGGGCATAACGTGCAAGTAAACCAATCAGAGTCTCATCTCTCATTCCCTTTAAGAGCCAGTTGCGCTTGCGCCATTCGCTATTCGCAATAGCATTCGCTATTTACACGGCGGACTTTGCAAGAGCAAGGACTGGACGCTTCTCCAGAGAGGAAAGGCATCTATAGGACAAGCCAGATTTTTATCTTTATGATCACAATAATCAGTTTTACATTGCACTCCATTTATTTTAATATTTGGCATGTTTGTGTGCTGCTGCGCTTCCCTCTGTGTAATAAATAAAGTGGAAGCGCGTTGTACTAATGCGCTCTTTAATAACGAAAAATATTGCGCCATTGACTTTAGACCAGGTTTGAGTTGGTCTATGGCGCAGACTATTTGCAGTTCCCCATGGGCGCAGAATAAGCGCAAATGCATTTGCTATTTAAACAACGCAGCGCAGGACGGGAAAATGAGAACTGCGTCGGGCTGAAACTAGCAAAAACAATTGCGCGCTGTGCCGGGTGTATGATAGGGCCCTAAATGTTTAAATCTATTGTAATAGTTGTGTATGAGTCTCTTGATTGTCTTCAATGTAAAAAAGATGAACCTCAACATCATACAGTTACTGCTGGACATGAGTCAAATATACAGAAATGCTGAAAAAGCAAAGATTCTGGAGGACATGCTTTTTCTAAAGATCAGTTTAATGACTCGGGACAAACAAGAAACCCTCAAACAACTATGACTAAACATAAAAACTGTCATTGATTGTGCAGGTAACATCACACAGTGTTAAGAATCAGGGGGGTGTAAACTTTTGCACTGGGCTATATTTTATTCTATTACTATTTTTTGGTGTGAACTTCGTTAACATTTCTTTCGTGAAAAATTATAATGAAAGATAAACCTTCCCAAATGTTCAGATTTTTCAAGATTCTGCAAGTTTTGAGCAGCACTGCAAACAGTCGTACGTATCCAGAACAATCCAGAACAAACGCGATTGCACAATACACACCGTATCACACAATGAATAGGAGAAACAAGTCAAACGAACATAACAAAACAAAAATACTCTGAGAAAGCATTATGACCCATAGTAAAGGATTTGGAAGAAGTTGAAATAAAGCATATCATGACTGGTTACACAGGGTGAACAAACAGGTTTAGGTTTAAAAATCAACAGGATGTCCACTGGATTGATGTATTATATTTACAGGCAAGAATCACAGACGCAGCGTGTCTGTTTGCATCTGAATGCATCATCAGTCAGATGACACACAGCTTATATGTGGGCTGGGGTAGAGAAGAGCTCCTGGTGATGGAAATTAGAAAACAAAGAGAGACAGCACACGGCTGGAAGGGGAAAATGAAACAGCTTGCTGATAAAAGCGTATAAAAAACTGCAGGGGGAGAGAGGTCTGCTCCTTCATCCTGCCGAGATTGCAAGCGTGCCCCCGATTCTTCCTAATGAGAACAAGGGGCTGTGGAGCACTAAGCTACGAGACAATGAAGAAGAGGATTCTTTTCTGATCCGTCTTCCCATGAGTGCATGCAGGGACAGAATGAATCAGAGATGGTGAAGTATACGGTCCTGCAGTGACTGTTAAACCATTAGAGTTTGTGAAAGTGTAATGGAGGAGAGGAGGATGTGAGCCCAGCAGCGCCACAGGACATACAGATCACTTTCTCTCTCTATATATCTGTCATGGTTCCACTACCATGTCATGTTTTATTCCTGTCTCTAGTGGAGCCATGGCATTGCCTGATGGTTTTGTGTGGGAAAGACTGATTCTTTCTCGTGTCTCGTCATTGTTCCCTACATCTCGTTCCTCGTCAGCCTCTCCTTAGTGCTAATCCCCAGCACCTGTTGCTCGTTATGATCCTGTGTTTGTTCCCTATAAAGAGTCCTCATGTTTCATTGTCCTGTGCTCGTGCATTGTACTAGTATCGTTTGCTGTATGCTGTTCACGTCTGCTTCATGCCCTCGTCTTGCTTTGTTCCTGTCGCCCTTGTCTAAGTAAGTGTTAGTTTAGTGTTTGTACCAAGTGTTTTGTTTTATAGTTTAGTAAGTCAGTGTTTATTGTTAAAATTTATATATATTCCTGTCCTGTTTTCCCCCTCGTGGGTTTTGTTTTGTCATTTTATGGTGTTCTTTGTTTTATATAATAAATATCAGTGTTACCACCTTTACCGTCTGTGTCTGCCTGCAATTGGGTTCCCACGCCATGTCTTCCTGTGAGATTCATGACAGAATGCACGAGCCAAAAACGAACCCAGTAGGCAGCATGGACGGTACGACGTCGTCCTTGCGGTCTCGCCAAGCCCGCTTGCTGCTTGGATTCCGCCAGGGGAATTACGGCGACCAGGAGTTTGCCAGGGCATTCTCGGGTGGCGGAGGTGACCGATTTTGGTGAGGAGGAGTTGAAAACGATTTTCAACTGCTGCCTCACCGGCGCCTCACACCGTCAGAGAAGAGGCTGCTGGCTCCCCTAGGGTTTGCGGACATGGTCAGGTACGTGACCAACCGGAGCGATCCCGGGGGTGAGGTTTCCACATGGGACTTTCACCACCCCACGGTCGCGCTGCGGAGGGTCTCGTCCTGGCCGCTGCTGCCCTGGGGGACTCAGTACCCTCTGGGGCGAGCCCCATGGCCGCCGTTCTTCTGGGGAGTCCGAGATGAGTGGTGGCTAGAGACTCGGGGGCGACGTCGCGGGAAAAACCTTTCCCGGTACCCTCGGTCCCCCACGGGCCCGACTGAATCAGCCGTGGTCTCGACCGAGAGAGGGAGGAAGAAGCCACGGGGGACGTCCCAGGCCGAAGTGCTGTCCTGCATGTCAATGCAGCAACCGGCAACAAGTCCGGTGGTCCCGAGTCCGGTGTGTCCCGAGTCCGGTGGTCCCGAGTCCGGTGGTCCCGGTCCGAGTCCGGTCCGGTCCCGTGTCCGCCCGGTGGTGGTCCCGAGTCGGTGGTCCCCCGTGGTCCCGGGTCCGGGTGGTCCCCGTGGTCCGGGTCGGTGGTCCCGGGGAGTCATCCCCCGAGTCCGGTGGTCCCGAGTGTGGGGTCAAACCCCATATATTTTTTGGGGGGGAGTGGGGAGTTTACAGCCCGGGCCTCCAGACCGGGGTAAGCCGGAGCCGGTTCCCCCAACCGGCACCAAAGCCCGGTGCACCAAGCCCGTCGGCACCAAGCCCGGTTGAACCGCACCAAGCCCAAAACCGGCACCAAGCCCGGTCCAGCAACCGGCACCAAGCCGGTGCCCGGCAAGCAACCGGCACCAAGCCCGGTCCACAACGGCACCAGACCGAGAGCCCAGCGCGTCCACGCCCGTCAGAGAGCCCAGCCCGCCGTGTGCTGCCCCAGCCGCCGTCATCCCCTCGTCCGGCTGCCCAGGCCGTCCGGCTGCCGTCAAGTCCGGCTTGCCCAGCCGGTCAAGTCCGGCTGCCAGCCGCCGTCAAGTCCGGCTGCCCAGCCGCCGCAAGTCCGGCTGCCCAGCCGCCGTCAAGTCCGGCTGCCCAGCCGCCGTCCCGTCCGGTCCAGCCGCCGTCCGTCCGGCCTTCCAGCCGCCGTCCCGTCCCTTCAGCCGCCGTCCCGTCCGGCCTTCCAGCCGCCGTCCGTCTTCAGCCGCGTCCGGCCTTCCAGCCGCCGCCGTCCGTCCGTCCGGCCTTCCACTTCCAGCCGCCCGTCCGTCCGGCCTTCCAGCCGGTGTCCCGTCCGGCCTTCCGGTGTCCCGTCCGGCCTTCCAGCCGTGTCCGGCCTTCCGGCCTTCCAGCCGGTGTCCCGTCCGGTCCATCCGGCCTTCCAGGTGTCCCGTCGGCCTTCCAGCCGTGTCCCGTCCGGCATTCCAGCCGGTGTCCCGTCCGGCATTCCAGCCCAGTCCGGCCGGAGTCCAGCCCAACAATCCTGCAGGGGACTAGGACAGTTCCCCCAAGGGCTGGAACTTCCCCACCCAGCCCTACCCCTTCTGGACTGCCCCCTATGTACTCTTGTTTTCCCCACACCCCCCCTCCTTGTTTATTATTTTTATTGTCCCACCCTAACCCAGTAGTTATCATGTCTTGTATGCCCCTTGTCATGTTTGCCTTGTCTGTCTGGTTTTGTCTGTTTCCCAGTCGGTCTTGTCTTGTAGTTACCCTTGATGAACACCTGGAGGTGTTCATTTAAGGGGGGGCTTATGTCATGGTTCCACTACCATGTCATGTTTTATTCCTGTCTCTAGTGGAGCCATGGCATTGCCTGATGGTTTTGTGTGGGAAAGACTGATTCTTTCTCGTGTCTCGTCATTGTTCCCTACATCTCGTTCCTCGTCAGCCTCTCCTTAGTGCTAATCCCCAGCACCTGTTGCTCGTTATGATCCTGTGTTTGTTCCCTATAAAGAGTCCTCATGTTTCATTGTCCTGTGCTCGTGCATTGTACTAGTATCGTTTGCTGTATGCTGTTCACGTCTGCTTCATGCCCTCGTCTTGCTTTGTTCCTGTCGCCCTTGTCTAAGTAAGTGTTAGTTTAGTGTTTGTACCAAGTGTTTTGTTTTATAGTTTAGTAAGTCAGTGTTTATTGTTAAAATTTATATATATTCCTGTCCTGTTTTCCCCCTCGTGGGTTTTGTTTTGTCATTTTATGGTGTTCTTTGTTTTATATAATAAATATCAGTGTTACCACCTTTACCGTCTGTGTCTGCCTGCAATTGGGTTCCCACGCCATGTCTTCCTGTGAGATTCATGACAATATCACTTGTGCCTTTACTGTATTTCTCTCTTTCGATCTGTATCCTGTTGGCACTTCTGATCATACGCTTACAATGCTAACTAATTGTTCACGAGTCACTTGTTTGTTCTGAGCCAGTCCATATACTCTTGAGAAATCCTGCAGGTCTTGAACATTATTTGTTTTTCTGGGATCTGCTCCATATTTGACATGTTTACAAAAGTGACTGCATGATGTTGAGATCCATCCTTGCACACCTCAGGTATTTAATTATTACCAAAGGTGCATACATTCACAGATGCTCTAAAGGCAAGGGGATACATTGGTTGCCAGATCTGTGTAACAAAACCAGCCAACCTGATCTCACGGAAATCTGTAACTATTTTATAAGGTGGCTAGTTCATGTGAATGTGTGCAATGTAAATTGTACAAAAACGTGTCATTATTAGAAAAACGCAATGCTGAAGCCACTCCCCTAACCCCACCCCTAAACCTAACGTTAGGAAAGCAAATCATTCTAAAACTAGCCAAAAATAGTTACGATTCCTGTGAGATTGTGTGAACCAGCCCAAAACTAGCTCAACGAGTCCAGCCCAAATACACCTTAATACTAATAACCCCCAAATTGATCAAATCTAGAATATGTAAATACATACATTTATAATCACTCTAATCCATTACACACAATTTCTTTTTGAAAATCACAGAATAACACATGCATTCATATGTAACTTAATCTTACTTTAAGAATAAAAGCCGATGAACAAAATCTATCCACATTCTACATTTTTATTCAGGTTTTATGAAGGTTAACAGTTGAAAAGAAGCCCGGTCGCAGACCTGGCAACCCCGATGACACTCGCTGTAAAGTTTCAGCATGAAAATTGCCTTATATCGTTAATTCCTTATCATTTTATTTTGAAAACGTATGTTTAAGTCAGAAGCTATAATAACATTACATGTTTAGAAGACAAAATAATAACAACCGAGAACCCAACTTGAGCCTTTGGGATAGGGGCTGGGAGGCATTGCCCCGCTAGGTTTTTATTGGCCCTCTCCAACATATCCAGCTGACAATTAAAATAGTAAAAAATGAAATACTTATTATTAAAAACTTAATAAATACTGATCTATCAATTTAATCACTGAAACACGTCAAAAGCATGCATGCGATGAATGGTGAGAATATATGATATATATATCCCAGCCTAGTACCGTGCCTGCTACAACCAAACCTGCAGTGTTTACTTGACTAATTTATTTATTAATTTGTGAATTTTCACTGATGGTCATTTTACTCCATTTTTCAATAATAACGATCAAACAAAGTATAAGATAAATGTTGCTTCACGTACAAAATGGAGCTGAAATATACATTCACATTGGACTACACAAAACCCATAGACTAGAGGGAACACAGTCTTCTTATTTATTGTGTCTGCACACACACACTACTAAAACACGCGAGTTTGTGTATTGCCCACTAACTGAATGAGTAAGTACTGTAGATTGATCAGTGGCAGTTGACAGAAGCGGCAGAATGAGCTCTGGAAACTGCAGAAGCAATGTCGATAAATAATCGCATGTGGATTTGCAAACTAAACGCTTCTCTGGGCGTATTTCTGGCAGACTGATGGATGTAAAGCAATACTGAAACCCGAGCGAAGCGCGGACGCGTCTGTGCCAGTGTGTTTGTGCAGATTGCAACAATAAAACGTCCACTCGGCTGTGATGTACCAATGCACAAGGTATTGTGCTCGAGACAAAAACAAACACTCAACACAGTGTAGGCTTTTGAATGATAATGTTCTTTCTGCATTAGGGTGTGTCGTGCACACAAACAGAGACACACACATCCGTGTAAACAAAGCTCTGATGTGTGCTGTCAGTGGCAGTACCGCAGATATTCATCAAGCCCGTTCTCTGCCTCCATCTTTATCTCTCTGTCTCTGTCTCTCGCTGTCCTTCAGTCACAACTTAGTCTCAGAATCGGTTTTAAAGCAAGACTCGAAATGGTTTTAAAGAATCAGCACCTGCAGGACTGTAATCCTCAAAGATTACAGGGAGTTTAAAATACACTGTACATGGATTCAATGCTGAAGATGCAATGCACGAAAGCATCCAAATAAAGGTGAGATATTGAAGAGAGGTACATTTGAAAGAACCTAAAAAACAGCCAAAAACCAAATACAGATTCTTTATCCAATGTTAAGGAAGGCTCAGATTTGCCAAGAAACTGAAAGTATTATGACACAAAACTTTCTCTTCAAAAATCGTAATAACAAATAAACAGAGCTACACATGAGAAAAAAACCCCCAGCACAATCTCACAGCAAAATTGAACTATTTTATGAGGTGGTCATTCATTTTGGCCATTTCGTATGAATTCGTATAATCTCATTCGCCCATTTTAGTACGGTTAGTTTTCTTTCGCACCAGTGATGTTGGGTTTGGGGCGGGGTTAGGGGTTAGGGGTGGGGCTACTCGCCCAGGTTCTGTTCCAATCCTGTAGACATTTCTTTGTTCAGTTGAACACAAAGGTATTTAGAAGAATGTTAGCACTAAGATTTCTGGAGCATCTTGACAAAAATGATTGTATAAAAACCCCAAATGAGCTATTTTGAAGAATGTAGGAAAGCAAATAGTTCTAGGTCACCTTTGACTACCATTTAAATGTTTTGTATGGTAGTCAGTGAGGCCCCAGGAAGCTCAGTTGCTAACATGTTTCTAAATATCTTTCTTTTAACAGAACAAAACATACATACAGGTTCGGAGCAACTTGAGGTTGAGTAATTCATTACAGAATTTTCATTTTTGGGTGAACTTTGCCTTTAACCTATAAGTAAACAGTTGTCTCATTTCTATGCATGTTTTATATTTTGTTTAAACTCTTGCTGTTACATTTATCCAAATTCCCCAAATTCTTTTAACTCTATCATGTCTCCTGAGCATCATCTGATTCTGAGCAATGACATTCTCCTCTGGGTGGAGGTCTTAAAAAAGTTGAACATCGATAAATGCCATGTTTACATGAAAACAAATAGAAATACCTTGTGGCTGAAGAAAATGTGCCAGCAGGAACAACAATAAGCTTTTGTATATAACACGCATCGGGACGGGAGGGAATTGTGGGAAAAAGGCAGGTCTCATGAGAGATCTCATTCACACATCCACACAGATGAGCTGCTGGGCCACACCATGACATTTATAAATGTGCATCAGAGCCCACACATCAGCTCTCCTGCTCTCAACAAGGTCCTGCATCGACACGCATTTACCCTGACTCTCTTCTTGGCTGGCTGGCTCTCTGTCTCTCTCGCTCTTCCTCGGTCTCACTCATCCCACACAAACAAGTGCAAAGCTCTCATTTCTCTCAGGAGACGCATTTAAATGATTGTTTGTGTGTATTTGTTTGTTTATTTGTGTGTGTGTGAGAGAGGTAGAATGAGTGATGGAACGTGTGCGGCTAGTGTAGACTGGTGCGGGTAGAGCTGGACTTAATGTAGTGTGAGAGCACCATTACCTTTGAAGTAATGAGACTGATGAAGCTCATAACAGATCCAAACTCTAACGGCAAACATGCAAATAAACAACATCACTTTGATGTCCCAGTAAATATTTAAAACGGCATCGAGCGAGCAAACCGGCAATATTAATGGAAGCGCTACAGTCAGCCGACTATAAATTCCATGCCTCGGTTTGTAAAAGTTTACAGCAATGCACTTATAATGGAGGTCTATGGGACAAGGCTTTCCAGAGGGATTTAAAAGCAGAAAAGGGCAGATTGTGTTTTTGTAAGTGCATGTATTATTTCTTCTGGATAAAAATGTGTTTTTGAGCTGTCAGTCTGAAGCCGCGCGGTCAGACTTGACTTTGAGCATGCGAAGATCGTTCAGACGGTGTTATGAAAATGGGCGGGCGCGATTCCTCCATTTTTTACATATTTGTACCGAGAGGTCACGCTGTGACGTTTTGATCTACTATTGGTCTCACACGTGACGCGGAGTTCACCAAACTTGAACTTTACTACGCAGCAAAATATCGTTGGACGGGCTTGCGTTTCCGGTCTGTCGCATTCACATGCGTATGAATGGAAGTCTATGGAGGGAAAAGTCAAGTGTGACAGCGGCTTTAGTCATGTTTATGGGTTATTTGTTATTTGTTACTGATGCATTAAAGTTTTGAATTTGTCTTGCCCAATAGACTTGCATTGATAATGGATTTATGTACAACTGGGTGATTCTCACAAAATCTTGGTTTCGAGATGTCAAACATGATTTTCTTAATAACACTCGCATCAACACACATCATTTCAATTATTAAAAACAAGGTATGATATGTTTAAAGGCATTTATTAACAAACTTTTACTAACAGTTCAACATCATTGTGAACACTTTTTACAAAAAGGCCCTAAAAATGTCATTACCGTAACCATTTAAAACTGTCAATTCTATCGCATGTTTTGCTGAAAGTATACATGATAAGCTATTAATGAAGTATATTTGAATAGAAAATTTTTTATGTAAAAAAAAATTGTGGGAAAACTACCTGTATCGGTAGTGAGAATAAAAAAAGTTGTGTACACAGGGTGACAAGAAAATATAAAGCTTTTAACTAGAGAAATGTAAAGTTTTCTGTTAACCTTAACCCTTTTGAAAGGAACTGGTAGATGTTTTTTCGTCACATAAAAACAAACTAAATGTAAATATTTTTGTGTGTGTGTAAATAGTCCTTTAACAATGTTACGGAGGATGAGAATATCAGTCAAGGACACATTTAATTTCCACTCTTTTAATTATACATGAATATTCGGTCAATAACTTTTTGCCATTTTTTGTCATTCAAGAACATCTAGAAGAGCATCTAATTGTTTTTTCTTCTGAATATTTTAATTTTACTCTGTTTAAATTACAACTCATCGGGACGTGTTATGGTAATGAGAAAAAGCAATAAAATACGTAAATAATTCATTCCCATGTTAAAATGGTCCTTTATTATTATTATTATAATATTTTTTTCTGTTGCAGAATGATATGTTTTATGACTAAAATATTAACTCCCATGATGTTTTAGTGGTTTTCTGAGAATGACCAAACTAATGTTTGTTAGTTAGGATGTGATCCGTAACATTTTGGGTTAGAATTAAATAAAAATCTGTTATCAAGCGAGCACATAAACAGTGTCTCTTTACCTAATGCCACTAGACTTTCAGCATGGGAAATTTCCATCGAGGCCTCTGCATATACGGGATTGTGCAATATCGCTATTAAATTAATCAAAATAAACCATGATGGACAAAACCAGCATAAAACTTAAAACAAGATTAACACAAAGTTCTTTATTTGCAGGACAATACAGAAAACATGAAAGCACAAGAATGACCAGCACAGGACAGAAAACACAAGGGCAAGAAAACAGGGCAGCAAATAATGTATGATTATAAATGGCAGTTGAGAACCATGATAGAATAAGGAGATAATTTATTGGAAAAACAAAGCGGCACGATTATGACACAAGAAGGGAGAGCACATGGCACACAGAAACAATGGAAATATGCTTCAAAACACAGAACAGAAGGGCACATGGCAAACGCTGATCATTAGAAAACAACAAAACACCAAAGACACAGTTTCAGTTTTCTGACACCAGACACAAAGGCCAAGGCCACATTAAGGCTGTCAGGATCCAAACCGCATGCTCAACACAGAACTCACAGCTGTCACAACCCTGTCCCAACAAACTAAGGGAGAACAGGATCGTGACACTGACATGGTAGAAGATTTCAAAAGTAAAAATGATTTCCCGTCAAACAAACTTGAGAACTTCAAGCACAGTTGATTTAAAGGAACACTCCACTTTTTTTGGAAATAGGCTCATTCTCCAATTTCCCCCTAAATTGAGTTTAACTGATTTGGTCTATTCAGCCGATCTCCGGGTCTGGCGATAGCACTTTTAGCATAGCTTAGCATAGATCATTGAATCCAATTAGACCAGTAGCATCACGTTCAAAAATGACCAAAGAGTTTCGATATTTTTCCTATTTAAAGCTTGACTCTTCTGTACTTATTTCGTGTGCTAAGACTGGCGGAAAATGAACTATATTCCCAATCCGGTGTAATAATCAAGGAAGTTTGCTGCCGTTACATGGCCGCAGCATGCGCAGTGATATCACGCAGCGCATGTGGAAATAGGCTAACTTCCGTCATCATATCCAACGTGACTACCTGCTTGCACAAGGAGCTTGATATCACGGCATCGCAAATTTTCATTTTCCGCCAGTCTTAGCACACAAAATAAGTACAGACGAGTCAAGTTTTAAATCGGAAAAATATCGAAACTCTTTGGTCATTTTTGAACGCGATGCTACTGGTCTAATTGGATTCAATGATCTATGCTAAGCTATGCTAAAAGTGCTATCGCCAGACCCGGAGATCGGCTGAACAGATTCCAAAACGGTAAAACTCAACTTATTAACTCTGGGAGTGTTGGAGAATGAGCCTATTTCCAATAAAAGTGGATTGTTCCTTTGATCGCACCAATATCACTATCATACATTTAAAGCATCCTAAACATCAGGTTGAATTCACACTGAGATCATGCCGAGGGAATATGATTTCCCCCTCCCCAAATACCATGAATACAAATGAGACTCGAAATGGGAGAACGCTGGCAGCGTAAGAATGCAATTTACTAATCCGAAGAAGTCTTCAATGCATCTTCAGGGCATATGAGCTAATTAAACCCCATCCACATCCAGTGCTGAAGCAGCCCGCCTGTCTCCACGCTGCTGGAGTTGCACATTCATATATCTTCTTTAATAGCAACATAGCCCGACATGTAATACAGGCCAGAGAAATTAGATTGGGGTTGTGTACTGCATAAAACCTTAATAGAGTATGAGCTCTGTTGTAACAAAGTAACAAATATTTCGTTTTCGTTAATTTGAGTAAAAAGGATAGTTATCACGCTTTTTACTGCAGGGAATTTTCACAACCCAGACATGAACCTTGAAGTTTAGATACAATATATATGAAGAGTTTGGTTCCAAAATGAGATAACTGTCACAGTCTCGTCTGTTCCCGTGCCTGTTTCCCCTGCATTTCCTATTGGACTCAATCTCCCATCCTCCACGCTCCCTCACCTGTTTCTTGTCTGCAATAAGCCATGATAACTCAAAAAATACAGCTAACTAACACAATAGAACACAATAAAAACATGATAACAAAATACAAATCATGATATTTGAAGTTGTCTCATCTTGGAACCAAACTCTTAATATATTTACAGTATGTATAATATAAATAATACGTGAAAAAAATGCTGGATTATCAAAGGGATGAAACGGCGAGCTGTTGGGTTAACATAACTTTATATTTGACCGAACAAGGGTGTTTTCAAAATGGCGTGCATGGACCCATGATGTCCCCAGAAAATTTCAGGGAAAGAAGATAAAGCAAAAAACTGGGCAACGCTTCAGATTACGGCCCTTAATGTCTAATGAACATCCTTATTGTTTAAAGTGTTTATGCTTTTGCTGCATGCATCATTTGCATAATTGTTTACAATTTTGTCTTTCTGGTCTGAACAACAAATGAAAGAAAGATGGTTTCAACCCAGTGCGACTTGATGTAGCTCATTCACGTTTCAGAGCATCACGGTACTGTTATAAACCGCTGATATAGATGTTTGTGTAATTGCACCATTTTCCATAAACTCTAACTGTTGTGTGTTAAAATCCCCGGACACAACGTTGGCTGCGTTACACAAACCACTGCCCCGGCACCAACAATCATTCTTCAGTCAAAGTCACTTTGATCAGATTTTCTTATTCTGAAGCTCGTGTACATGCTGCCTGCCTTTATGCATTGTGCTGCTGTCGCCTGATTGGCTGATGCAATATTTCATCCTTATTATTGAATTAATGTCACTGTGTGTGCTTCATATCGAGTCTCTGGAAAATTAGATTTACAGTGTTGAATGGACGAGAGCAGAGAGTCAATTCTCTAAATCTCTCTACAGGGATGCTGGTCTGGTTACACAGTCGGTAGCACGCGCGCACACACACACACACACACACACACATTGGCCGAGTTCTGTACACACTGTCCAGTGAGCGAGGCCGACTGTCCTTTGCATGCTGGAGCACCCACTCACAGGATGGGGAAATATTTACAGATCAAACGGAGATCGGACTTCATATGCGGCGTACGCCCGATCTGTGTGGCCTTCGATATGCTATATAGGATGTCGTTTAAATGAGGAAATACAAGGAACTTAACTTTTAATGTATTTGGGATTGTGTGTATTATGTGCACGTGTATTAAAGCAATATTTCATAAATAATGCAAGCAAAGTAATTGCAGCCATTTTAAAATAGTTTAGAGGTTTTGTCAGGTCGGCCGAGGGGTGTGTATTGCATTCTGTAATAACTTAAATATGCATAATATATTTTACAATATGTAAGGTCATAGGGGTGCATATCAAAGTTTATAAAATATACATTTCTGACTCTGAATTCTAATCTCATGAGTTTCAAGTCATCAAATATTGCTGATACATTCACACCTACAGTATGATTGCATTTTCTATATTAAATTGATGATAATATAGCTGCTTTTGCAGTTTGTTCATTTGGTGAAGTTCTTGAGGCTTTAGAAAGCATTTGAATAAGTGCAATAGGATGCAGCATTACTGCAGAGATGAAGGGTGATGTCATGTCAAGTCAAAGCAAGAGTCGAGGTTCTTCAAGTCATGTTTACTGTAGCAAACAATTTCCAGGATGTGCGTAAAAATGGTTCAAATTTGATTTTTAAAAGTTGATTTTTCATAGCTCAGGATATTTTATGGAGTTCTCAGCTGTGTTTCATTTATCAACTTTATCTCAGAGGTTTCTCCTCAAATTAAAATAGAAATGATTAGGTCAATGATTTGAATGCATCAAGAATGTGGAGCGGTAAAATAAGTTGTAGCCTAGTACAGATAAAATCATTTGCATTAGTGGAAATTTCTAATTTAGTGCGCAATCTTTTTGGAGGATCTATTGACAGAAATGATGTCTTCAGAGGTGTATAAAGAACTTTATACAGAATGTATTCTATGTTTTGAAGTCATGAAGAAATGCAACACATCCGACGTGGAATGAAACACATGTGTGAGGTGTATTGCTTGTTTGTGTGCTATACTGTGTTGTAATGTACTGTGTTTCTAATCATGGGGATGGCAACCATGACACTTCTCTTTTCTTATAGCTGTGAGGGCCGTAAGACAGCACTGACATCAGACAGAAGGCTATTTATGAAATTCTTTCAGATGTTTTCTCCAACCTTGCAACCTGGCATCATGGGTTCAGCTGCCAATGCATTCCTCCATCCCTATAGTATATTATTTCAAAAATGATCATGAGAAGATGCTGACATTTGACTTTTTTCCAAATAGCTCGTGTTTATATCTTTTTAATAGTACCTTATGTTTATCCTTTATATAGGTTTGGAGCAACTTGAGGTTGAGTAAATGATGACAGAATTTTTATTATTGGGATTCGGATATCCCTTTAACAACAGTTTACTCATTAAGTTGCTGACACTGTGTTGCATGTTTTGCAGTATTGTCCCCAAATATTATTACTGTATTTTTACAGTTTTTTAATACAAAAATAAGTGTGTTAATAAAGTACTATTACAAAGCAGTCTTGCCCAGCCCAACGTATCATTCAGTAGTCAATGCAACAACTCTGTGTGTCTGTGTGCCAATTATTTTGAAGACACCAAAACATAATGTACTTGGTTGAACCACAAGACCACACAGTCCAAAACGTCTCTGCAGAGACTGCTATTCAAAACTTTCCATCAAGTCTAACAGATTGCTATTTGTGAATAGCTGTCAATGGAGAAAGATGCTTTTTGCAGCCAGATGATGTGTTATGGCATTTACAAACACTGACTAACTCGACTCTGGCTAAATATTTAACTCATCGTGCGTACAGGAGGGTGATAGAACATCTGAACTGACCTGTCAGGAACTACTCTGAATTCGGAGCTGGACTTTCTGTCTCTTTCTCCATCTTTGAATGTCAGCTCTCAGAGCCGGCTGAAAATCCATTTATTCATCTGTCTTTCTAGTCAGAGCAGATATTTTTCTCTTCAGCTCCTTGTACCTCCTTTTATATTTGGGCTTCAAGACTCTTTTTAATGTCATGTTTATCAGATGATTGCAAAGTTTAATACCTCTTTTATCATAGATTAGAGCCAGCAAATGTTATGACTAGTTTGGGTCGGTATTTACTGTAAACAAACCCAATATCGTGAAGCTTGTTATAAGGCGACGTGTGCTATGACTAAAGTCATCGGTTTTCATTGAAGCTGGGCTCTTTTAAATTGTAAATCATAGAACGAACATGCAGGCGCATAGCAAAGTGCCAACTAACAACAACAACAAAAATGTCAAAATGGAGTTATTCAGCTATATCTGAAAACTGCCTTTAAGCAAATGCATTCTTTAAACACCAAACAAGAAAATCCCATAATCCAAGTCTTTGGAATCCTGTTCCAATGGGTGAAGTAAAAAGTGCTCTAGAAGAAAGACACTGAATTTCAAGAAGCTTAATTATGAAATATAAGGATCACCAGGCCACCATTCAATATTTATGATGCTCTTTGGACCAGTCAATTAAATCCTCCAAAAGTGTGACTCTCTCTAAAGTGCATGGATCATCTAAAGCACCTCCAGAAGGACCAGAAGAAAGATATATGAGGCCAGTGGGAAAAGAGGGGAATTGAAAATGATTCATTTGCATGCAGAGAAAAGCGGCACCTTCGACTATCAATTATTCCTAAACAGAACATCCACCACGGCCCATTCGTGAACATATGGCAAATGGCATCTTTAAACTCGTATATTAAATGGTTGCAGCACATTCAAAAGACTCTTCCTGTTCAATCTCGCATTGAGTTTAAAACTTTGGTTTTAACTTATAAACCGGTCCGTGGATTGGTCCTAGTTATGTATCTGATTTAGTTAACCCTTACGTGCCTCTTCGTTCTCTCCGCTCTGCCAATTCTCTTTCCCTCCACCAACCCCGTTGCAGACTAAAAACTATGGGTCAGCGATCATTTTCTTGTGCTGCCCCCAGGTTATGGAATGTATTATTATTATTATTATAAACCCGACAGTGTTAACAGATATCAACATTTACATTTAACAGACATCAATGTACACTACCGGTCAAAGGTTTAGGATCACTTGACATGATCCTAATGTTCCTCATTAAATATCTTTTAAAATGAAGGTGAATGTTTCAATGTTTAAAATTACTTAATAAATTATTACTTAGTAAATTTATAGGAAAAAATATAAATCAAGTATAAGTAAGTGATCCTAAACTTTTAACCAGTATTATAGGTTTTAGTACAGGCATGAAATGTTCAAATTTTTGTATGAGTGGAAACAATAAAATGAAGCACATTGATGGATTATACTATCTTGCTGTTCATCCAAAATGATACTGTAGTGTCATTGGATAAATAACAAGAAGTATAATCTATCAGATCTATTATAGACTGATATAGAAGAGATCTATCATTTGGCGTCACGAACAGGATAGTATAATCGATCAGATCTATCATTTGGCGTCACGAACGGGATGTCTATGTCTGATGTCAGTCTATCATAGACTGATAAAGAGATCTATCATCAGCAAAAACATGGGCATAAACTTCATGGTTTTGATTCTCAGGGTGGAAATGGTCGAGATTCACTGGGAAGTAGTTGGTTACTAATTTAATATTTTTAAACCATTGTTGAAGAAAATGTCACAATATTTGTATATTTGTTAGAGGTTTTTAAAATACACTGCACAATTTATTTTTATTAATAAAAAAAGATTACTGGTATCTCAGCTTGCAATTCTTTCTTTTTTATACAAATGTTTTAAAGTGTTTTTTGCTCTTTTTGAAAGGACTATATGTACTCTACGTATGAAATGTGCATAGCATTTGGTGGCTATTTCATAGATAAAACATATTGAAGTGGAACTCTGTCATGGCTGTGGCTCATCTTGTTAAAATCTCTAATCTTTGGTTCCCCCCATTTCCAGCCCTGCGCATTATAAAAAGCAAAGCTTAAATGCACTTTAAATCACACTGGATGGAATCATCGGATGCGTAAATGATACGTTAGTTAACTTGTTCTGGTAAATTCATGATTAATTCATAGATGCAAATGGATGGTTGGCTGTCCGTGCATGGCATCTGAAGCTGAAACAAACACACATTTTTCACGCATTTTTAAACAGCACACGTTCACACAAAGTGCAAGATAACTACAGTATGTAAGCCTCAGCCCTGCAGGTTTTACTGCGGTAGAGTGAGATCAGGAACTAATGACCTCACGTTCCGAGACAGAAAGATCTGGAGGAATCCCTCAGGATCAGCCCCACTAAACCTCGACAGAAATTCACCTGCACACCAATTTATAGACCGCCTCTACAACCGCAGCTCTGTGCCGAGACACTGTGGCCTCGTTTCTCAAATAAGGGAATAATATGAAAACCTACATACCATGATAAATGAATACTGCAGGATGAGATCCTCTGAGAAGGCAGAGGAGAACAAAAATCGAGATTACTCGGGTTTTACATCACTGATGCTAAACCCAATCGATGCTCGTCCATGCCATAACCAATCGAGTGAAAATATGAGGAAAGAAAAATAACATTTAGAAAGGAAATGGACGCTTTTAGTACACCATATAGAAATTGGTCTATTCATAAATATTGCAAACAAAATATCCTCTGTGTTCCACCAAATCAAAAATAGCATACCTATTGTATGGTTGTATTTGTTAACATAATAAATGCATTGACTAACATGACTTAACAATGAGAAACAGTTGATCATCATTTATTAATCTTAGTTAATTTAAGTTAATATCAATGCTATTATTCATGCTAGTTCACTGTGCATTAACTCGTGTAAACAGATATACAACATTTGAATTGTTCGTGTAAAAATGTATTAGTAAATGCATCATTTAACGTGAATAAGATACATGCTGTAGATAAATGCTTGTTCGTGTTTGGTAAATCATCAACTAATGTCAAGAAATACAACCTTATTGTAAAGTGTTACCGTTAAGCTCATTTTTGGGGGACTATTTCTTTAGGAAACAGAGAGAGAGTTTTCAGCCGGGCGGAAGCCATATGGCCATTACATAAATGTGGCTGTCACCCTTCACGTCTCCTAAAAGCATTTTACAGCTCTCTCGCATTCACTCTCCATATACATTCAATGTCGCTGCTGTAAAAGAAGACTGTGTTGAAAAACATCCAGTATCTACTGCAGACAGCACTTTTTACTGATCCTTCCCGACAATAACCTCTATAGCCTGAGGGGACACTCTATTACCAAAGAGCATGTTTCTCTCACAGATACCTGAGCAAGTATTGCACTTTCCCTCAAGCATTTTAGTCATTTCTTCATTCATTTAGGTTTTACGAAGTATGTTGTACCAAAATGCTAATCGTGTATTGATCTGCTTTTTTCATTTAAAAGCAATTTCCCCCTTGATCTAGTTCTCAAAAATCATTACACAGCAGCCATAGGCAGAAGAAACACTGAAGAATGTTACTGGTTTAAAATGAATTGGCACTTCTAGCAATATTGAATTTCTCTGGGGTCCACAGTGACCGAAGCCACAAAGTTTTCGACACACATGAATAAAACTCGATTTAGCGTCCCACACCAATTTTTGCTAGACAAGATATAAGTAATACAAGCCACCTTTTAAAAACTTTTTAAAAGTCATGACCATGTGTTCACTCCACATAAATCAAGCCTTATTAAAATGACAGATTTGAGTGTCTAAAAACTGGTAATTTTACAAAATTTTACTCTGCAAGTATGTTTTAAATAAAGTCAGAGATCACAGAAAAACTGCAAATGTACAAGAAAAACTCATTTTGCACAAGAAAAACTGCCATTTTACGTTATATTTCTGGCGTCTCGGTTGCTGGAAAGTCTACTGTTTACAGTGAAGGATGTCTTAAATGGTTGATGTGGCCAGATAAAAGACAGGACTGTTTGAAATGAAGCTGTATCTGGAATGGATTAAGGGAATTGGATCAACTGGATCCGCTTGTATGAACTTCTCATTAGTCAACGGACGCCCAGGTCAGAGCGTGTTTGCAGGAAGTTTCTCAGCTCTTGGCTGCATTACTTGGCTGCGTGTTTCGCTTTTGCAAACGTAGCGTTTATGCTTAATGTCCTTGCGACAAATCATTCCAATTAAATCTGTGGATTCTCAGCATTCTGACACAATTTAATCCAAACTATGCACGCTTGACGGAATAGTTTACCTAAAAAATACAATTCTGCCATCATTTATTCACCATCATGTCATTTAAAACCTGTATGACTTGTGCAAAACGCAAAAGGAGATATTTTGTGAAATGCCTCAGTGGTTTTGTGTCTATACAATGGGGTGCAATGTTGTCTTCAAAATATCTTCTGTGTTCTGCGGAGGATAGAACGTCGTACAGGTTTGGTATGCATGAGTGTGGAAAAATTATGCATTTTCATTTTCACTATCCGTTTGATGCTGGAAGCGTTTTGTGATGTGTCTGCTTAAGACATGGAAGACAAAAAAAATCAATTAATCGAATACGTCTTTATCTTAAGTTGAAACCATGGATCAATGACGTAGCCAATTGAGTTATGACAAGATGTGTATCAGTACATGCATGCAAAAAACGTCTGATCCTTAAACACAAAAGCCCTCAGCAAAATGTAAAAAAAACGATTGAAGAATGTCCAAAACCCTGTACCTGCATTATCCCTCAGCTGTACCTGACACAGGGACTAAGCCTGAGAGAAACATGGACATAAAGTTCCCAAACAGATGGCATCTTGGAACGGTGCAGGGAACTCACCGGCTCCAAGTGTTCTTTTCTCATCACTTCTCATTCAATCATTAAAACTGGAATGTGTTGAACTCGTTCCCTGAAGGTCAGCCAGTTTACAAGGTAAGAACTCTTTAAAGGGCTGAGGTTTGACAAGTCTCATTCATCACAATAACGTTGCACTTGATAAAAAACACATTACAACTGTCAGCAATATGTCAGCCTATCTTGCATTCAGGTGTAATTATATTTGGCTCACTGACAATATTATTGTGTAATAGAAAATATTATGCACTTTGATAGAGCGTAGTCCTCCTGTGGAAGGACCTTTTAGTATGCAGAGGATATTTTCTGTAATCAGCACTTGGCACAAGTACAGTGAAAGCAGAGAGCTGGAAAGACCCCACCAAATTTAGGAAGTGTGGTTCCCTTCAATGAGCAACCTGGCAGTGAAGACAGAGAGAGAGAGAGAGAGAGAGAGAGAGAGAGAGAGAGAGAGAGAGAGAGAGAGAGAGAGAGAGAGAGAGAGAGAGAGAGAGAGAGAGAGAGAGAGAGAGAGAGAGAGAGAGAGCACATCTCACTCTGCAGTATTGAGAGTGAATGGGCTGCAGTGGTTGACTATTGAGAGCGATTGAACTGTCCTCTCAGATGATGTCATCACATTTTGGGCTGATTTGTGGTAACTTTTCACACATTATAGACTATATTGAAAACAGTCTACACATACTTAAGGTGTCATTTACAACTAGATGCTTTCCCCCAGGTAGTGGTTATACCGAAGAAACAGAATAAGCAGGTAGAATGGCAAGAATGTGCATGAAACAGGAGTCACAGCGGATATTACATTACTGTGCATTGCAAGTTATAATTATGTTCTTTTAAATAGTCGACTATTTATACCTGTGGATTTTAAAATATGTGTATCGCTGTTTAGCAGGACCAATCACAGTCAAGAAAAAAACCTATTGAGTCGTTTTGCACAGAATTGCTGCAATTTACGCAGGCTTGACATTCTTTTAAAATAACATATTATTAACAGGCTTAAAAAATTACGTTAATGGATATACCGTGAATTGACAAGTATGTCTCTACTGTACACACGTCTCCACAAATGCCCTCACATTCTCTGCGACCCGTGTTTTTGAGCCGCCGAGCGCCCCCTGCAGGACACAGACGCACGTGTCATATGCCGCCCAAGCGGCTGCGCGCAGTCCTCTCATGTCGACTTTCTGCGGCAAGTACGGAGTTTAGATCCAGTGCGGCTCTTGCCTGATGCGGGAATAACAGCGGCACGCGCTCGTGAATGTTCAACAAAAGACGCCGAGTTATAAGTTTAACGATCATTGCGAGTAAATGGGATTCAACGTCTTCGGTGCAGAATGTGAAGAATCCCTTAAAGGATGTGCGGAATTAAAGGCTCGTCCGCTGCGCCGTTATTCTTGCTTGTGGGTTTTATCTCCGTGTCCTCGATTACTGCCGGTAAGTTTGAGGGGAATTTATTCGTTCCGTCAGAAATGTCATTGTTCTTATGGGTTTGCATTGGGCACCGTTGGGCTTTTGCGCACCGAGACGGAAAAGAAAGCACTGTTTCGTTTGAATGTGAAGACAACGGCAAGGGTTTTGTCTTTTATGTTCAGATAGTAAGCACAATGATATCCACGCCGACACGTTCATATAAGCAGAGAACACACAGGTTGCGGGTACCAGATGAATAAATGATGCGCTGCTACCTGTTCAGCCCTCCATCGGGAAGCAAGAGACGCTCGTGGCTTCCCACTATCCCTTCAGACTGCGTGTGTAAATTCATGGGATCCTAATTGAATCTGTTAACAGAGTTTAATAGAGATTATACTCACATTGTCGGCAGACTATACTGTAGTAGGATGTTTGAGAATGGAAAATGAGGGATTTGGGGAATTTGCCTAGATATGGACACAACGCATTATAGTGCTGTGTTGAGAATGCACCTGCTGAGAATCCGATGAAAACCTATGAAATTCATCTCATTTGCATTCGATTTTCTCCATTCATTTGAATCCTCCAAAGCAAAGTCATTTGTTAGCAATACGCTTTATTAGTTATATGTTTTCTAGTGTGAAACCAGAGCATCGTGGATACACATAAAGTAATAGCTACCTGCAGGACTTAATGTACGGGTTCCCTAAGAAAGTCACCTTTGATTTTCATTGCATTACCAGGCCAGTCTGCAATTTTACTTCAGTGTCAATGTGAAAGTTACACACACGACTTTATAAAACACAGAGCAAAGCCCTTTTAAAATACAAGTTACCACAAAATCATTCTATTTCCCATCCACCTGTCAAATTTGGATTTTGGAGACATACCGTACCTATTCAGATTGTAACAGTGGCTGATGAAGTATGAACATTATGTTGTGAATAATTGTAGATATTCACATTAAAACGTAGTATATGCTGCTTGGATAACGCTAATCCAGCACACTGAACTGATCTCTCTCTGGATTTCTCTTTCATGTGACCTAAAGAGAGAACAAAGCCTCCGTCTATACGTCTTTATCCTCAGTGAATCAGAGCCGAGGAATATTAATGCAGAGAGCAAGCATCAATTCAGCAATTAAACAATCTGTCTAATAAAGAGACAGTGAGGACGGGTGAAATGAACATGGCAGAAAATAACCTATCAAATTTCGAGGCTGTTGTGTTTTGTATGACGTCCGTGATGAAAGGCAAATGTGCATCAGGAGTTCCACGCTTCGTGCTCTCGACATTTGTTTCATCTGACGGTGCAGGCGCCTCATCAAAGCTACAGCAGGACATTGTGAATATTGTATGAGTTTGATGTTGTTTAGCGGTGATCTGGGGGACAATCACCCTTGTACGCCTCATATTAGAGCAAGCTGTTGTTTTGGACACAAGCTGTAGGTCGGGGGATACTTGCGCAATGATTTTGGATCACCTCGTATAAAAATAGATCTGAAATATCTCCGTGGTTTCTTCAAAACAGCAATAAGGTGGATGCAAACTGGGACTTCTGCTTTAGTGTCCTGGGGCTGGATTCACAAAACGATCTTAACAGCCATATTTTGTATTCCCGAAAAAACTTCTCAAGACAGCTCTTATATTTTTTCTCAAGATTGATTTTACAAAGCATGTCATTTTATTCTTGTGAAAAAAAAACGAAGCTGTTCTTGAGAAAATATTTAAAAAACTTCTTAAGAAGGAACAGTTTTACGAACTACCTATAATTTATCTTAAGAACAATTTTGTGAATCCGGACCTTGATTCTTTTACTTTTCTCCAGAAAAACAGCGGCTCGCGTGTCTCCTCAAGAGATTCAGCAAACATAAAATGGTAAAGCAAGGAACAAGAAACACACATACTCATACAAAAAGGATATATTCAATTCCCAAAATTGCTCAATATGTACAACATCAATTAATAAATCTGATATTGCAGTGTACCATAAATATTTTTGCAAAGAGAAACATCTGAGAAATGTAGAATAGTTCCTCACTTAAGCATAAATGACACCCCTTCTGGGCGTTGAAGGGGAAGACACACACCTCAACTGTTATTGGCGCTGGAGGGGTGATGTTTGCATCACTTTCTTCAGGTTCATGAGAGGCCATGGGTCACTAGATCAGAGACTGGGATTTGAATTTTAATATTGTAATATTCTGAGTCCAGAGGTCAGGCTCAGCTGTGAAACAGCAGGCAAAACTGTTTCATATCATCTCTGACATCATTGAATTTTAAGTCAGAAGCTTGTTTTACTCCCATAAGGGACTTTAACATTTAAAAAAGAGTCATGAAGTGTAATGTTATCTATCACAAACATCCAAACACACAAATATTCCCACAGTGCATTAGCTCATAGGTATAATATTAGACCGTTTCACGCGCGCCTGACCCCCAGTTAACTTCCGGTTTGTGTTTGGGTAGTGTCTAATAATTCAATTTATGTTAATATTAATCTATATTATTATTTTATTGTATAATCATTGTATTAAATAAACGATTTGCAGAATTTTGGTGTATGTTCATTTTATTAAATAAATTAAATCAATTTTATTTATATAGCGCTTTTCACAATGTGGATTGTTCCAAAGCAGCTTTACAGGAGAAAAACTGAAAAACACAGCACAGTGCATGGTGTTTGGAGAACATGCAAGATCATTGTTGTAAATAAGATCTAATAATATCTAATAAATGCAGTCTCCCGGTGAGCAAGCCAGCCAACAATGGAACCCAAACTCAGTCTCAGCCGGGAGGGCCAGATCTCCTCTGACGTGTCACAGCTGCACTCAGTTAAAGTGTTTGTTAAGTGGGTCCTGCAGTTTGTTCGCATTTAAACAAACCACATGGTACATTGACATCTAGCGGTTGAGCTTGGTATCGCAGTCTAAATTCAAACTATTGGACAGACAAGTTTAGCCAAGTAGCGGTTCGGTTTCTTTTGATCGTTATCAGAAATCATCTACAGGCGCTCTGTTGTTTGTAAATGTGTAGCGGAAGTTCATTTGGGGTCACAAGTGCGCATGCGATGTAACGTTTGTTTATGTTGTTAAGATGAAACCGTCTAAACTGACATACAGAGCAATGGTGCAGCTGTGATTCGAACACATAGGGTCAGATTTACTAAACAGGGCAACATTTCTAAAATTCAGGGCAATTTAAAAAAGTGCAGATGGGAGTGGAAATTTCTGCCGGTGATTTACTAAAAAGGCGCATATTAAAGGACTCGTCGCATGAGCACTTTCAACAAGTTGACAAGTTATAACTTGAGAGCATAACTAGTATGCTATGACAGACTTTTCAGCCTAAAGACGAATGATTTGAGACCTTTAAGATGAAACTAACCGCAGTGTTCACCCCTGTTTATTAGCAAAACAAACAGCTTGTCGCAGCTGAACATAAAAACGCACATAATGTATTAACATACATCCAGCTAACATCCAAGTGCCCATTTGCCAAATAACATAAATATAGAGTAAGTTTAACACTGGCTTTGAATGTTCTATTTAGCCCGTGACAGACTTAGCTCGCTTCGCTATCATATGCTAATGTTATCCTCCTATATATACGGTACATGTACGTCAATTCAGACTGTTGATAAATATTACTTACATCGGCAGCTTTGTCTCGTAAGTTGGTCTCGATCCCTCTTGAGGAACAACTTTGAAGCTAATCCTGCTCGTACTGTCCCAGGTTGATAAAGCACTCCGGCTTGAAGTGATTCGGGCAAACAAGCAGGTTTTTACTTATGGTTTCTGAGGGATTTCCAATAAAAATAAAATAAATCCACTCCTGTCTCTTCCGAGGTTAGGACTCTGTGCAGCGACTACATTGCATGTTGTCCACGAACCTTATCCATGGTGTCATGTACACCGCTCGCTTGTGAAAACAACAATGGCATCAGCGCCGTGGGTGGAATTATGTAGATTAAGGGGCGGGAATATTATAATAAGAGCCTGCATCTACATCACATCAGGAGCGAAATCTGAACGGCTCGATTTCTCACATGCTTGCATAGAAAGGCTAACCAAAACAAAGCTACTGCGATCTTGTTTTTCACGTTTTCTGGATTGCTAGATGCACCGTGGACCCGATTACAGCACTTAAACACAGAAAAAGTTGACTTTCATGCAATGGGTTCTTTAAAGAACACAGACGCAATAACTCATTCACATAATGATCAACGCAATCATCCAAGAGCAGCACAAATTAGCACAGGGTTGAAGACGTGCTTTTCTGGGGGGGGGGCGATAAATAAAGCCGCAAATACTAGTACAAAGACCCCCGAGGAGTTTCCATCTATTCTGAGCACTTATTGGCTGTTCTTCCTTCATTATTCAGTCAAAGTCATCCATCCACAATAAAATATAGTTTTGTCATGAAAAGACATGTATATTTGCAAAATTTTATTTTTGTCTTCTAAAGTAATTTCAGACATTTAAGTATAAACATTTAGATCATATTTCATTTTTTTTAATAATTAGAAACATGTGTCCAAAAACTTTTGACCGGTAGTGTACATCTGGCCCATTGAGCCTTGTTTTCCCATTCGTCTAACAGTATCTTTCTTAAATAATGAACTAGTTTCTTTCTCTATATGGTGTTAAAAGAGGCAAACGATGAAACATATTTTTAACATACATACAAAGTGATATTTTTGCACATTCACATTGTCAGTAATTGTGATTTTAATAACCTTGATCATTAATATTGTGGTAATACTACACATATGATAATATCTTAAATAATTCAGCGGCAGTATCTGGTTGACACTTCGTAGCTGTTGGTTTTGCACCCATTTAACATTTCATTTTAAGAGCTACAATTCTCTTTGTGTCTCCCAACAGTCGACATGAGAGTGATTCATTGACCAAAACGAGAAAACACAAAATAAACAAATTAAACGATGAATTTGACTGTTAGCATTGTTTATTTAATTTAATAGATAACCGGGTACTCTTTTGGCGACGATAATTGTGTTGTGAGATTCTAATATTGTGAGAGCTCTTATATCAACATACAGCATTATCTGTGGAACTAAACAAAAACATGAACTCACAGAAATGTGTTTCCAAGGTGGCTAATTTGTATAAATTCATACAATCGTATTAGTACAATTTGCCTTCGTCCCAATGACGTTCGGTTTAGGGGTGGGGTTAGGGGAGGGGCTTCAGTATTCGTACAGTACGTCTTACGAATGCATACAAATTAGCTACCTCGTAAAATATGTACGAATTCCCGTGAGATCAGGTTAGAACTTCAGGCTGGCCTTTCTTGTGGAACTGAACCTCAGCTATGTCCCTGGCCTTACTGCAGGCTCTCGACCAAAATGTACCCCAATAAATATCTCCTCAAGGCTTCCAGAGGGACAGCGGTGCCAAGCCACATATTTACGAGGACTGCTATATCCATACAATAAAGATTCAGTCAAGCCGGGCTAAAGGATTCACCTCACAGCCCGGGCTCCCTAAATCACAGCTGCACGTCCAGGTAATGCGTATCACCTGAGTGTGCACACTACAGACATCAGAGAACCAGACTTGAATATTCCTTCATCAAATACAATTGAAAACTTTCCAAAAGCTGGAATTCCTAAACTGTGCTCATTGCAAGATTGCAGTTTGAGTTATAACTCTGAAAGTCTATACATTTCAAAACCCGTTTTGGGTTTTTCAAAAACCATCTTCATGGACAGACTAATACACTTTAGTTTTGGTTGCTGGCTGTAAGCCAGGGAACCACAGAACATTCGCATGAGTCTCAGGAGGACAGTCATTACCAACCAATGGAATCCAGAGCAATTTACAGAGCGGCCGGGAGATCTAAAGCCTCACTTGAGGGAATATAATACAGCGGACAAGTCACGATGTTAATACATTGTCTGACACCTTAGCTCTTCAACAGTTACAGATACAGCTTGACCTTCCTCATATCGGAGAGCTTCATCTACAGAAAGTTAAAGTTATGAGAACTGTTGTTCGCTGTGATCCTGATCTTGATATATGGACATTTTTGGAAAGTATCCTGACAGAAGGCAGATGATAAACCATGTCATTATACAGTTTTGTGGTGTATGTAGAAAGAAATAGATCATTCTAAGGTTCATTGCGTAAGGTCTTTATACAGCTCTGAAAACTTAGTTATGTCTATTATATGCCATTTCTGTCAATAAAAATCACACACTGCACCTTTAATAGTTTTTGTAAAACTATTAGTAACCTTGGTGATTTGAGAAATGTGATCCTTTACTCAGCCTGAAACTTTTCAAGCATTAGTGGGTGTTTAAATGCATTACTATGTGGTTGCTAGGGTGTCTTGAGTAGTTGCTAGGGAATTGCTAGGTGACCACTAACCAGCTGGTGTCAAAATATCCCTCCCAAATCCCTCATTTAATGCACACATTTTTTAAGACAACCAAATTCCAATTGCATGTTACATTGGCTACTTAAATTGTAAGTACGAAATTTGTTACGGAGTGTTACAAAGACAATCGTCCCAGTGGGAGATACATTGTGTGCTCAGGAACGCCTGTCGACTTTCTGTCTGTTCGTCCCCTTTAAATACATTATTTCCCCATCTGCAGGGTGTGAATTATGATAGATGACTTTAAACAGACAGGCATTGCGCTACAAAGTCAACAAACATTACTGGCGATTAGATCTTCACGGATTTACGGGATGGCATGTTATCAATCCAACAAGTGATGACACACAGCTGAAGTCATCATCAACGCATAACATTTTCATCACAAGAAGTAAATGCCCAGCGGCCATCTGGCAGCTGGCAGTGTGTACTCTAGGCTGTGCCAGGCCGCTTTCTGTGTTTGATGACCATCAAGAGGCTGGTTTAGATGACAATCTTAGAGTTCCTGCACAGTAAATAAAAATAAAGAGCAGAGGAAATATTGATTGAGGGAAGACGTACATGGAACTGTACTTCAGGGCATTTCCATCGACCCAAACACACTGTCCTTTCAGCATCGGAAAAAGAGATGAAAAAGTAAACAAACTGTTTTGGGTAAAATTCTGAATCTGATCATTACGAAAATGTCTATACTGTGAAAACGCCAGTTAATAAAATGTTGGAAAGAGCCAAACTTTCTTAATTGAACTACTATTATTGGATGGCCTTTGGATAAAGTTTGGAAAGTTCACCCAAAAAAGAAAATTCTGTCATTATTTACTCATCCTCTTGTCATTTTAAACCTGCATGACTCCGCAGAACACAAAAGAAGACTGCAATTTTGTATTTTGAAGAATGTTGGTAACCGAACAGCGCCGGCACCCATTCACTTCTATTGTATGGACACAAAACCAAGTGAATGGGTGACGATTAACATCATTCTTCAAAATATTATAAAGAATTTACTTATAATAAAGAATCTTCATTTTGGGGTGAACTATCACTTTGAGTCTGCAAAAATAATTCAAAATCAGGAAAAAATAAGGGTTTTATTGGCTATTATGTGTTCATTTGTTTTCTCTTTTATGTGTTTGATGGACATCAGGTAATCATTTTGTGTTAACAACCTCAATTTAATATTTTTATTAATTAATGTGTTTTTAATTTAAACTAACTACCTCCACAGACATTTGTAGTTATGATGCTCAAATAATAAAACATGACTGATTAAAACATTTTAGTTAACTATAAAACTAGTTGAGTAAACAGTTTTCAAAGTTAAAGTCAAGTTTTGGCCAACTAAAAAATAACAATTCAAGTAACACTTTGGAGACAGAAATTGTGTGAACGAATAATTTCCGTGGAACTAGTTACGAAATTATAATTAGTTAAAACCACTTTCAATTGTTTACAGTGTAGTTACTATATAAAAATTTGTTAAAGTTACTTGACTTCTTAAAACTAATACAAAGTATACAGTATACGAAAAGATTCATCGTTTTTATAAGTTATTGTTTATCAAAACATTTAAAAACCCTAATCCTTAAACTGGTGCGTAACTGTCCTGGGCTGCGTTTCCCAAAAGCATCGTAACCTTAAGTTGATCTTAGAACCATTTTCGCGGGCGTCGGGTTTTGCGCGGATAAGCACTGCTTATTTACTTCAAACGTCGATGTTTTGTGTTTGAATGTGGGGCTGTGTCTCTACATGTCACATAAACATCTGTTTCTTCTCTTTTTTTCAGACAGTTTATCCGCTCCGCTCAATGTGACCATCCTACCGCTAGAAGGAAACTCTGCGATAGTCACATGGGATATTCTGGAAGGCGACCCAGTCATTGGGTTTGCAATCACCCAGCAGGTATTGAACCGGTTTATGGTCCATTCAGAGTCCTTACATGTGCAAAACACAAGAAAATCACCTCACAATTCACCTTTAATGTGGCTATAACGCGGAGGAATGCTTGCGTGAGCGTTTCGGATGTGTCGATGTAGTCGGCTTTCTCAGGGAAAGCATGTGATGTTGATATTTTAGGTGGCATGGCTGCAGCATACTGTAAATGTTTTATGCAAGCACACATTAGTCTGTGTGTGGGTGTGAGGCCTTGTTTTTATATCCCGGTGGGGACCTGAACCGGAATGCACACCAACACAATTGAGGTCCCCATGGACAAAAAAGCATATAAATTGTACATAACCATATAAAAAAAATGCAAAATGTTTTCTATGATCTTTAGGTTTAGGGGTAGGTGATAAAATATACCGTTTGAACAGTATAAAAATCATTACGCCTATGGATTGTCCCCACGGAGATAATAAACCAGACGTGTGTGTGGATCTGAGAAAAGCAGTAGCTGTGGAGATCTCAGTAATAAGTACTGGAGTGCCCATCTGCTAGAGTAAAAAGCCATTACAGCTTGTCACCCAACCACACAAGACAGAGTGTCGGCGGTGTGCACGAGTCTTTACCTGTTTATCTCCTCACTGAACACTGTACGCCACTGGTCACATTTATGTCGAAATTTTATATTGTACTTTATACTGTATTGCACTGTTGTTTTTCGTGGTTTTTTAAATAAGGGGCACAAAAATGTTTTAGATATTTATGAGGTTTGACTTTAAATGTGTTAGATAAACTGTTTTAAGCATGAAATGAACCTAGCATTACATTTACATTTGGCAGACGCTTTTATCCAAAGTGACTTACATTGCATTATCCTATACATTTATACATAGGTATTTGCAATCCCCTGGGTTCCAACCCACAACCTCTTGTTGTTAACACAACGCTCTTACCACTGAGCTACAGGAAACAGGACTACTTTGGAAGAAATGCATTTTACCAATTAAACATTTTATGGTAGCATATACCTACATTAGTTAATGGAAACTAACAATAAAGAATACATTTACAGCGATTATTATTCTTTGTACATGTTCATTTCAACATTTACTTATAAAAGTTTTATCTGTCAACATTGGATAGATAAAACTAACAAACAAAGAACAGTTTATATTAACAGAGATGAATAAATGTTGTAAAAACATGTTAGCTTATTCAACTAATTTTGGCCTTAAAGCAACACTATAGAACTCGGATATATATCAATTCATATATAATGAATAGAACACAAAAGAGGTTTTTTTAGGGAACAATACATATTAAAACATTAAATAGTATTTAAAAACCAAGGTGTTTCATGATGCTGTAAGAACCATTTTTGTTTAAATGGTTCCATAAAGAACCTTTAACATCTGAAGAATCTTTCTGTTTAACAAAAACGTCTTTGTGGCGAGAAGATTATAAAAATGTAAGAACGAGATGGTTCTTTAAAGGGAACTGAGGGGATAGAGAGATGTTTGGCTTAATAGGTTGTAATAGCCTTATACTACTAGCAATAGTCGTTAGAAACACATCAAATATTTTAATTTCTTTAAAAAAAAACTAAATGTAATACTCATTTTTACCCAAGGAGGCCATCATGTTCTCGATGATGATGTAAAATGGTTGCACGCACAGGCAGCCAAACTGAACACAGACATACTACAAGTGTACTGAAACATCATTTCGTAAATATAAGGTACTGTTGGATAATAAAAAAAAAAATATATATATATATATAATGCTTAACTAATAAAGAGAGAAAATAAAGATGCTATTTTCATTTTGTATTTTTTATATTTTAATATTGTTGGTCAGAAACAATACAAACATACATATTAATAACCAAAATCATTGTGAATTTAATATATACAATTATAAAATGTATTTTATCATATATTTCTGATGTTGATTTATCAACATCAGTAGCCTGTTGTCTTCTCTCTCTCGGTCATAAGCTGACAGGGGCTAATATTCACGTGTGCTCTAATACAAAATAAATAACCAAACCGCAAGCATCTTATTATTCTGTTTATCAGTATATTCTCATAATGTATAAAGTATACGATAATGGTGGATGATGATGTCTTAAATAGTCTTAACTGTCTTAAAGACGGTAGTGTAAAGCTAGGATTTAATGCATGTTTACCTTGAACAGACGCTTCCTCAACGCATTCTTCTTTTATTTAAGGGAGAATGAGACAATTCATAGATTTCATGTATGTGACATTAAACTGTACATTTGTATGTACTGTATACTGTATAGACCTCTTATCCATCTGTTTTGTTTTTGATGATTACAGAAAAAGGACGTTCGTATGTTGAGATTCATCCAGGAGGTAAACACCACCACACGTTCATGTGCACTGTGGGATCTGGAGGAAGACACAGAGTACATCGTCCATGTGCAGTCTATTAGTATGAGCGGAACCAGCCCTCCCAGTGAACCCGTTCTGTTCCGCACTCCCAAAGAATCAGAGAAACTGGCCTCCAAAAGCCCAGGTTAGCAAGAACAAAGTACTAAAAATACACATGGTATTTCATGTTTTTGGACACGTACAGTACTAGGGCAATACTATGACATTTGGAATGATACATTACGGCTAACAGTCATGTACCATTCCATGATTGGATTTCGCATCAATACTCAAAATTTCTCCCCAGTAAAACATTAACATTAAAGTCTATAAAAATTGACAAAAAATCTGAAATATCCTAGTTTTTATTTGTTTTCAAATGTATTTCAATGCTCATTTTGTCTAATTTTAAATTATTAGTCAACCTGAGCCCCCCTTGGAACTGCAGAGGGCCCCCTTGTGGGCCAAGAAATTATAAACTAATAATTATGAAGTAATTCATTATTTTAATATGCCGAATGGGAGCTAAATAACATCGCATCTCCGATTATCCCGGCTATAACGCTATTCTCCATCATTTGATGCTGGCGTCATCACAAGAAAATCTACCCAAATGTTCAGGATTCCAACTGCCGCCCGGTTTCCCCACCGGACAAATAACGATAACAATCTATAGCAAAGCTCATTTGCATAGAAAAGAGGCAGTTTGCACTGAAAAGAATGATAATGGCTTCATTTAAATACGCCTGGTCATTTAAACAGCACAGATACTGCCTGCTTAAGCTGCATTGTGGGCGATCAGTGAACAAGAAATAGTATTTTTCATGTAATACAGTGTGTTAACATGGCACAACAGTTTAGTGAATTGACCTCTATATGCCTGACAAAAATGAAACCCATTTCAAAATCGATTTATTAACAGAGATGAAATACTGATCAAAATCAAACAAGCAGAGAAAACAACCAAAATAGAAGGAGGTTTCATTGAAATGATGACTAACGGTCGGATAACTTCCGTAGCGTCAGTGGCGGAGGACAAAAACGCAGGATGGCAGTTATACAACCGCTCTGAAGACGATGCTGTGTCATAACTCAGGGTGTAAAGAGCTCACTTTTGTGCGCTTTCGCATTAAATTCACCGTTACTAAGGAGCTTGTGTTATCTAGAACAACCCACAATATAGTCTGTTTAATGTTTTATAAGCTGTTTTTCATGACCCACTTACTAAGACAAACATCAGCAGGGGAGACCTATGTTCCAGAAGCCCTGCCATTGTATGAATGAGCGTCGGTCTTTGGCAATGGACAGCGTTGTTGACATTTGGTGTCAAGGCCTCAATGATGCAGTTCAGAGTCCGGCCAGACGCCACACTGAGGTTTGACTGCAACCTCAAACATCAGAGAAATGTCAAAGCATTCAGTAAATGGTTTCCCTTTTGTCTCGTGCACCAGCAGAGGAACAGAGACATACACGGTGTTTTACATTTAAACGGTCAAGGACAAGCCAGGGCGTTCTTTAAAGCGCCACGATACCTAAGCGCTATTTTTGCCTTCCGGGTTTAAAATCCTCATCTAGCCAACGTTAAAAGATGCCGGAACCGTTTTTAACGGCTCTTCTTCTCGCCATTTTAATTTCATTTCATTTTTTCAAAAACGACAGTGAGGTAGAATGAAGGGGAGGTTTCGTGACGCTCTAAAGAGTACCCCAGGAGCAGAGAGATGTGTGACTTCATAGACCAACACTGCCATTGACGTGGTTTTTATAAGATTTTATGAACACTTTCCCTCTGAGGTCGCCATTTTGTTTGCATCGGAAAAAACGTTAAAAGGTTGCAACCCAAACCCCTTCTCTTAAGGCTACAGCGAGGTAAACATACAAATGTTTTGATTTCTTTTCTTGTTTTAGCATATTTGTTCAGCATATGTTTTCTACGGTGACATTATCACTCATCAAGAAACTACATTCAATGTAGTAACAAAGTCAAATGTTAATATAGCTTTTAAATTCAATTTCTGAACACTCAACAAAGGTGCTTAAAAGATTGCGATGCCATCGAAGAACATTTTTGTTCAACGAAGAACCATTCGGTCAAAGGTTCTTTAAAGAACCGTCTCTTTCTTAACTTTTTATCATCTGAAGAAACTTTTTTCGCCATAGACAACCTTTTTATAGGTTTCTGCATGTGACGTCCGGCAAAAATCAGTTCTGTACAATGTACTTTTTAACGTACATGCAGAAATGTGCGTAATACCAGCATGGCTGACTTTCAGCTGATGCCGCGAGTCAGTAAGAAGGACATTTACAGAAACTGCGTTTAATCATCGGGCATTAGTGCTCACGTTACACTGGTATTAATCAACTTACTGAACACAGACAGTTAATCCGTCTCTCTCCGCTCTTCTCCTCTTCATCGCTTCAGGGGGGCTTCCCGTTGTTTTCTTACTAGACTCGTATACGTGACGTGTAAAGATGTCGATGGTTCGCTGAAAAATGGCCCAACTTTTCTCCTGCGCTCAAAAGAACATTTCGGTTTTACCTGAAGGGTATCGACATATTTTTTCTGCAGCGGAGAGGAGCTCAAAGAGACGAACGTAACTTCTCACAGTCTTTACATCAGCACCGCTGCCGTTTCAAGCGGGATGTTGAAGAACATCGGTTTTCCCTCTGTGGTTAAGGAGTCCACACACACCAGAGCTCTGTGTACTGTTTCTTTTGGTTAACAAGGGCTTAATTACAGCACGCTATAAATCTTCTGCCCAGAAAGTGACCCCTGAGGTCCCTCCTGATGTGAAGCATCGTTCTCAGGAGAGCTCAACCCTGAGGTGCTCCTCGGAGCTTTGGGGTTATCTGAGCATCGCAGAAGCGATGACTGAAATTACGAGTCTTGGCTGGAGGCAGCGAGTTATTAATCATGATTTTTGACAACGACGGTCCGATTCAAATCTCAGCCAGAGAAAACAATTTGCTTTAGGCTTGGGTTTACATGCTCTTGAGACTATTTAACGGTCATGACTAATTCAATGTTGTAACGGTGCCTGTGCTTTTAATAACGGCAGAAGTGTTCCTTTGTTTTTTAATATGTGGGCGCGTGAACTCAGGTTTGTTTGACTGTGATTCAAACAGATGAAGTGACCATGGAGGAGGTTGGCCAGGCCGCCCAGCTGAGGGCTGGAGAGCTCATAATCATTGTGGTCGTTCTCGTCATGTGGGCGGGTAAGAATCTACTGGATGTGCAAAAAACGATAACCTATTTGTTTTGACAGAGGACGTGTTGTTGGATCAATATCTTTTGTTGGTCCTGGAACAACGACACAGCCATAACTCTTAGCTTAGACTTACCTGCAGGACCGCTGGAATCATAGGGAAATGTGGTGAAAACCTTCTTTTAGCCCGTAACCCCATTATTGAAATCTGATTGGTACAAATGTTGTCCCAGGACCAACAAGGAACACGTCCTAAGCTTTGCAAAAGTCAATGTTGTGACCCATGGTTTGGTCAAAGGCAAACCCAACTCAAATTTGGACTTTTCCATTCAGTTGTATTTTTTCTTATTTTATCCAACCATGGGTTGAAACATCCAAGCGTGTTGTACCAGAGTCTATGCTACACTTTTAATATCAAAGCCAGGCTCATCATAAATGTAGCATATCACTGCTGTCTTTCTGAAACCTTGTATCTCCATATTTCGTGATTATTATGTTTTTGTCATTAATCATTATTATTGGTCACCCTTTATGTTTGTCACTGGGTTTGCAATATGTAACCAATAACAAGTATTGAAAAGTGCTCAACTTTGACAACACAGTATTTATAAGGTACTGTGTTTTTTCCATTTCCTGAAAAACTGCGAATTTGCACATCCGAGGGACCGAAAGGACAGCGTATTAGTAATTATATGACTACTTATTTGTCTATTACTACAACTACAACTGTAACTGTTACTTATTGTATTCTTTAGAAATAGCTTTTTTAACTGTTTGTTCAATGCATTTTCACTGGTTGTGTTACTGAAACATCTAAATCATGGTAAAAATCAACTGTAAACACTAGGGATGTAACAATAGAAAAATCTCACTGTACGATAATACCACGGTATAAAGTCCACTGTATGATATTTATTGCAATATTTAAAATGACGATGTTGTGGAAACGTGCCAAACGTGTTCTTTTCTTAAACCTCTAATCATAACTGTTGCTTAGAGGTATGATTTATAGAATGAGATGGGTCAAATGACCTAAAAATCCCTTTTAAATAAAAGCACCAGATGACACAAACATCTATAATTTTTTCTAACATTCTCTATGTTAGGCCCGGAAGACATATCGTTTCGTAGAGTCATGAGACCACGATAATTTTGAGACAATTTTGGTATTGCAATAACACGATATCGATAATATTGTTACATCCCTAGTAAGCACAACAGATAACCAACAGGGACAACAACAATAAAGAATAAATCATGCCACCAAATACTAAAAAACAAATAACTTTAATAAATACATAAATAACTAAGGAACATAACATGGTACAATGCTTCCCGGGAACTTTCAAACTCTTGCAATATTGTTCGTTCAGATTACACAGTTTTGCAAGTTGAGAAAACTTTTTGACAAGTTTTGAACAAACACTTGAGAATCAGTCCAGTCAACGAAATAATCTTTGTTAGGAACATGTCCTGATCTCCACAGGAATTTGTACGTATTTTACGAGGGCACTAATAAGTGTAAATCGTACAAAAACGTCGGATTATTTGCTTTAAAAAGCTATACTGAAGTCCCACCCCTAAACCTAACATCACTGGCGTGAAAACAAACCATACTTAAACATACAAATAAGATTGTACGATTTGTACAAATTAGCCACCCTCCTAAAACCGTCACAACTTCCTGTGAGATTGTGTTGGTTCAGACTAATCTTGCTTTGACTCCTTTAACTCAAAGTTCTTTGTTCAAGTGACTTTACAATTTTTTTACAGTTATAGTGTGTTGTATTCACACTCACAAGAGACTCATATTAGGTTGTAAGACTCATGTTATTAGACTCATGTTAGGTTGAGTTGAAGTCATTACAATTTGGCACAAACCAGAACAGCGCAATACACCCCAAACTCTGTGTGTTGCTAAAAAGAAACATGTTAATTGAAACCAACCCTTTTTAATCTGCTTTTGGATTTACTTTCAATCCAACAAACATGTGTCTGGAGTTCACAGCTGCTTGATATCTCCATAACGACTTATATCATTGAGGAATTAACAAAGATTATATAATGCTTAAAGTCATGCATTTTTTATACGGTTCCTGGTCTTATTGCGCATGATTCATCAGTGCACATTATTCCAAAGTACAAGACTGTCTTTGTAATCTTTCATCAAAATTAATAACTTGCTTTGCCTCGAAAATGACTTTCCTCCTCAGTTCACTCTGAATGAAACACCCACAATCTAATAAATTCCCAATGGATAAAATCAGGCTCCATCAAAATGTTGCTCTCATCAATTATCCTCAGAAATATGCCACACGGCAGAAAAAACCCCACGAATGCTCTTACATGATACATTACTAGTATGATCACATTATAAATGTGTTTAAAACATATTAATCAATGTTTCGTAACATTGCAGAGTATTCAAATTAACCAGCTAATGATCTGTGTTATGCAAGGCAGAATGAAAGTGGTCTGTCATGTATAGAATTACATCTGTAGTCCATAGGCATTATATTTTAGTCTAAGAGTTCCTTCTTATCTCCGGCTTATCCACATCAAGCATCAATATGAGAAGACAAGAGACTACGCTATCAAACAGGAGAAGTTATAGTACACCTCACACTCGAGGCCGCGGAATAGCTCAATTTTAGTACAGCTAAAATTGGACGTTATTTTTGGGGCACAAACACAGCAATTCATCATTACGTTTTTTTGCCATCGACAATGACCCATCCATCACTATCGCTTTTCACCGTTCTAATCCATCTTTCACAGGTGTGATAGCTCTCTTCTGCCGCCAGTATGACATCATTAAAGACAACGAGCCCAACAATAACAAGGACAAAGCCAAGAACTCATCAGAGTGCAGTACCCCCGAGCACCCCACGGGGGGGCTACTGCGCAGCAAGGTCTAACTCAGCCTACCCCTTTCGGCAATAACAGGCTTTGGCCTCAGGACAGGTACGTGCTTTTTTGTTTGCGTGATTGCTTCATAGGCCGCATTTACACTACGTGGTGAAAGTCACCCAATTTAGACGAATTCTAATATTCGTAAATATTAGTAAAAAAAGTTTGAATAAACTGATATGTGCATTTGCGTCCACCATGATTCTGACAGATCGGATATTACCGGTCAATGCGAGTCGTCGAAAAATCAACGGTGGCGATTCTGCTGGTCAATTCAACCTTGATCACGATTTCTTCATAACTATTTATATATAACTATTTTCATGACTATTCATGAATGGTGCAATGTTTTAAGCAAAACCTCACATCATCATTTCATCTGTGTCCACTGCATATCACTTAGGGCTGGGCAATATGGCAAAAAAGGTCAACTACATTTTTTGTTTTCGAATATTGATCGATAACAATATTTATTTCGATACGTCATTTGTTAATGCTGCCTGCTTTGAGCGTATAACTTTGTTATGTTTTATCGGTGATTGCGAAGGAAAATAAAACGCTTTGTAAACTGCGTTTTGTAAACACTTTCGTTGCCGCTTCCACTCATGTTTTCTTTGCCAAGTGTAGTATGAAATGGACTTTGACGCGCATGCTAAAAGATGCACGTTGCCTGGCTGTTTTCGCCTTTATTTCTGCGGTCTGATTGGCTGTAAAATGAATCCATACGAGTTAAAATGTTAATAGCTTATCATCATTATCAACATTAATTTTATCGTGATTCGATACGATATCGTTTATCGGCCCTGCCCTAATATCACACCATTATTACTTCCTTTGCTTCTTAAGCTTTTCCAGGTCAGTAAGTCTATTGTTTGACTATATTCTAAATGCAGATATCATAAATGGGTCACTTTCAAAAGAAGATGTAAGCTTGTCTTCAAAAAAATGTAATAGTCAACAAATCGGAATTGGGCATAAAGACCTGCAGTGTAAATGCGAGCAAAATGTTCATCTTTTTAAAGTGTTTCATTGTTATCTTTTCTAATGCTTAGAGCATGGCACTAGCAACATCAAGGTTCGATCCCAGGGGATCGCACATAGTTAAAAACAAATGTATAGTACAATGCAATGTATTCTTTGGATAAAATCATCTGCTAAATGCATTAATGTATATGTAATGCACCCCCCTCCACATTATTTACAAGGCGACACTGTTACAGCAAAAACATGGTACATTACTTACAGTGCTTGCAAGGCAGCTCATTAACTTATAAACCTCTAAGGACAGAACTACTGGGTGTTCAGAGGTATGTGTTTCTGTTGAAGCCATTAGTCTGCGAGCTACACCCCAATATACTGCAGAGAAGAATCCAACCAATTAGAAAATTATAAAAAAAAAGAGCTTACACGATCATAGATATGCATATGGCCATGTGAGTCCAGACATGTCAACGCCATTTTGGTAACAGGAAAATGTTGACTTGGAAATTCTGGTTCACAGACTGGCTTGGACAGTTTCGATATAGTGGACAACTTATGTATTTTGAAACAGTCGCTAATGGGGCATCTGTGAATTTATATCATTGGTCATGAACAAAAGTAACTTGTTTGCTGCCTTGTGGGCACTGACATTCATGTTTCAACCCTTTTTGTTTTTTCTTCCCAAAGTGAGCAAGTGAGCCATCAAATAACAGAGTTGTGAAGCCCACCGTTCATCTTTTGAACAAACCTTGTGTATTCCCATCAACCAACATGAACCCTTTGGTGCTTGTCTGTTTGGGACATCGACACAAAACCGAGGACAAAACTTGTACAGGTGGATTCCAGAATCGCACCGCGGCAAGTCTAAGAGGTATGGAGCGAGTTGTTGAGTTTTAATCTCCAACTGAAGCTGAGGACGGCCACCCTAGCTGAAGGACTCAAACCTTGCCAAAAGACCGGAGACACCACGCCGTCTGGAGCTGTGTAGTCTCACAGAGATAAGAAGAAAACCTGTCACCCCCATGTGGCAAATCCTACATAACGCAGTATGGTGTGTTGTGAAGAGGGAAAAAGTGTGTTATCGGTTCTGATCCGGACTATCATTCAACTTCTGTCACTGACAGGGATAGCATTACCATATTTCACTCATCTATCGCCCATAACTTCTCTCCCTCTTGTATTTGGTCCCCTCTTTTTTCAGCCGTCTAGTATTGATTTCTTTACATCCCTCTATGCACCCCCTCCCTTCACTTCCTGTTTCCAACAGCCAATCACGGACAGTCCAGACAACCTGGTGTGGTTTAACTGGTGCAGTGAAATCTTTCTAAGCGCTCTCAGGGCATTCAGGAAAACATCACACAAGAATATGATGGGCCACATCACTTCGCTCAGAACTGCAAACCCATCGATTGGTGAAGATCTCCATATTATAATAGTGATATAAAATGTATTTAATCGCTTGTGTGTTTCGAGTAAATCAACAGCTTGCTGTCTTCAATGAGCACATTCTTGTACAGTGATGGATACTTTGGTCTTCATATTACATTCATGGACATTCTTCATGAGTATGGCTATTCTATTTACTGCTTTTACCTGCTGCTACGATATAGAGTTGGTTCCTACTATTTGTTTTGGGATTTACGTCCCTTTTAAACAAAGTCTTAGTCTTAAGGCTGAAGTATAGCTCCATTTTTATGCGTATGCGAGGGACACGTACAGTGCGCATGGCGCACACATTTCGTCTTCAGAATAATATGTGAATTTTGTTACAAAGTATGCGCAGGTCACGCATGGACATTCCAACTCTTGCAGTAATTAGTTTAACCACCAGGTGGCAACTATGTCGTAGGAGCATCGATTCAAGGTATCGATGACCCCTGTAGGCCCGGAGAGGTATTGCAATGTGTCGCAATGCGCATGCGGCAATACCCGTGTGTACGCATACGAGTCGAAAGTAGTATGCTTTGCAAGGTTGTGCGTTCGGCTGTAAGCGTACGCTCGCGTCCACGTAAAATAAAAAGAAGTATGCCACAGGCATTAAAGTCTACATGAAACTTTATCGACAAGCCCTCTTATTTCTTAGTCCTTCCACCCATTTGTCAGACACCATTTTTTAAGGTCCAATTCCTAATAAAATCCAAATGTATTTACTTATTTTCTATAATTGTATAGTTGCGAATACTGCTTCATGTTGACTTCTCTTTCTCTTTTTAAAATGATCTTTATGTAAGACCAGAGTTTGACAGCGAACTGTCTTATAGGCTGACTAGCGTCCTTATCAGCAAGCCTCAAGGGGAAACCGAAGTCCTCACACGTCAGGGAAAAAGAAATGTGGGAATGCATAGCACAGAGGTCCCGAAAGCATAGATTTCCTCGTGTGTCAGTCGCTGGTTAAGTGGGACCGATCGGAGTCCGGCGCATTAGCCGGTGTGACATCGCAAAAGTTCAACTGTAATGAGGTTATTAACCACGCGCGTTTTCACGAAGACGTGTGTTCGACTCTTAAGGTATTTAATCTGAAGAATAAAAGCTGTAATTCATCTTCAAACCAACCTATATAAGTACACAGTGAAGAGCGGAATTGAAATAGAGCCATCTCATTTTTCAAAACGTCTCCAATTCAAAGCAGGTAATACTCTCATCTGCTTTAAACACAAAGAACCGTTATATGCTTGAGGATTCGAGAGCGCTGCGCAATGGCCGTTCGCATTGAGAACGCTACATTGTTCTGAAGGAATCTCGGCACGATTAAACATTCCTGCATCGGTGACCATTACCTCCTCATCTCCATCACCATGGCGACAGCCCAGCGGACTTGTCCCCTCACTCCGCGGCCATCACAAGTCATCCGCACCCTCGTTTTTCATTCGAGCCAGCGGAGAAAAGCGTATATTTCTCCTTTAATGACTGCTAATTAACCTTGGCCATGGGGGAGAGCAGGCAGGCTGTCGGGTGGAAAATGGCTGATATCAATATTCTGTCCGGGGCGCTAACGTAAAAGAACAGAAAGGAAGGGAAGGCTCAAACTGCAGCATGTTATCTATTCGGTATTAACCCGGAAGCACTTTAAAAACGTGAGAAATCGAGAGAAGCGCACACAGAGGCTATGTTCGGAATGGGCCACTACTGCACACTACGCAGTGTACGCACAGTATACTGTCAAACGATTTTTTAAAACATAATATGAAATACTATGCAACAGCATTGTCACATCACCTCAATACGATGGATATTCAATTCAGTTTTATAGTTTCAGCTTTGAAATAAATTGTTTGCCTTTTAAATCCAATTTCGTGGAAATAAACAGGTGATGAATTTGAGTGCAAGGCATTGCGGGATGCTGTGTTCCATTGAGTATGTTATGCTGTATTGTATACTGCACATTTTTGGGCAAATTTAGTGCGAATCTCATTAAACTTGTCAACAACAATTGAATAAAAAGAAAATGATGTAAAGTGAAGTTTGGCTTAGTAAAAAATAAAGCAATTTTAAAACCATGGTATGATAGTACCATTTAAGGCACATTGAAGCACGTTTCCCCCATTATTACCATAATGCAATAATAATGATTATGCAAAATATCATTTTCACCCACCGGATTTTCCGTGAACGCAGACAATTTGCATACAGCATCACATGTACAGAAATACCATTAGTATGGTAGTACGTTATTCTGAACATAGCCATAAAATAATCAGCTTGCTTGATGCCCCGAAAATAAAAGCCCCTTGTTATTCAGCGTCATGCAATCAGGCTCCAAATTTTCCATTTCAAAATGAGTAAATGTATTCCTCTCCCACAATCCAAGCTTATCCTATCCTATTCTTCAGCTCTAAAAAGAACTCTCAGAAGAAAGAGAGCAAAACGTCTGGATTTCAACCAGGCAGCTCATTTGCTACTTATTGAAGAACATAATTCTCCTCTTAGTGACACTCGGAAGAGCCTTTTGCGAGAGAGATTTAGAAAATATGTAATCACATTTTTTGCTCTCCTTCTTATGTTATCGGCTAGAGGAGCCGGACAGGTTTCTGATGCTTGTATTATGATGTAGACTACATGAGTAAGACGTGCAGCAAGACGAATAGCTCAACTAATTTGAGAAACGAGCTTGTACTTTTAATAACCAAAGGTATTCAACAACCATGTCGCTATAGCATGGTTTCATGTGTCGAAGAGCTTGATATATCCTCCCATTGTGAAGTAGAAAAACAGAATATTATAACTTTATTATACTGTAATAATATCAGGAGTTACTAGTCAACAGATACAAACTAAAAGGTGAAACGTGTCATTTCCGCACCGCCTATGGTATCAAATGGAAATGCAACGTTTTCAAACAGGGTTTGCGTACACTGTCTACCGTTGTTCGACTAATAGTGCTGCTGGTTAAAAAATTTAGCACTGTTTTAAAGGTGCCACAGCACTAACAATAGGGTTAACTAACAATAATTATCACTCGGATAGGAGAAAATACTTTGAAATAAAAAAATCAACACGTTACCTTTTAAGCTGCAATCCGTAACTCTTGTCTCTATGCCGCCATCTCTGTTTGAAACAAAATTTCAGGTTATTTTACGTACTTATAGTTTCATGAGCTCAAGCCAATTTAACGACACCTGAAATCGTACCCGACAGCTCAAATATTGAAGCAAAATTATAAAATGACAGCTTTAAATTGGAGAAAGGTGAGGAGACACTTTAGATTTGATGTATTTGCTCAATAACTTTTTTCAAGCCAAAAAGTTACGGATTACAGCTTTAAAGTGATAGTTCAACCAAAACTAACCTTCTTTCATCATTTACTCACCCTGTATAAAATTTGTTCTGCTAAACGCGAAGAATGTTGGTAACTCAACAGGTCTGGAGCACTAGTGACTACTAAAGTTAGGAAAAAACGACACTGTAAAACTTTGCCAGTAACTTCCTGTAGATTTAATTACTACTTAATACTACTTTCCTTTTAGTACTGTTTTCAATTACTAATAAATATATAAATTTACGCTTAAAACTAAATTATAAATTAAATCTACGGTAAGTTACCGGCAAACCTGCTGAGAAATTACAGCAACGTTTTACAGTGTACTACAGTAATCAGTGGTGCCCAGAACCACAACTGTTTGGCTTCCCACATTATTCACAAAATATCTTATTTTGGGTACAACATTCATGCAGGTTTGGAAAAGTGTGTTTGGTGAGTAAATGACAGAATTTTCATTTTGGGTGAATTATCCCTTTAAGTATATTTTTGAAGTATTCTAGATGTGCCTCCTCTGAAAAATGATGGAGTACAACTGTATAGACAATATAAAGCGTTTCAAGTTTGGAAGAATGTATTCCAAGTACACATTTTTAAAACTGGGAAAAAATGTACAAATGTAATCCCTGTTTCAAAAAAAAGAAAAATATGCCCCATATGACTGTTTCAAACAGCGCACCATTGAGCGCTGCTGTAAGAGGAACAGATGGTCTTGGAAACAAGTGAACAGTCTGTGTATGCTTATGTTAAGCTTTTGTGAAACAATGTGTATTGGCAGTCCGTGTGAAATTAAAATCATGCTCAAATGTCATCCTCTACTCAACTGGCAGCATATAGATGCATATGATAATAAGGTGACCAGGTTAAGATTATGATACATTAGAGTGTTTCAAATAAGCATTTCTTGTACATAGTTCGGTGTCGCGGCAACTTAGCATTTCCATTAAAGCAGTCTGGTGGTCTACTGAAGGCAAAGCAAAGAGAATCTGCCTTAAAAGAACCCAAACCAGAGAGAAGAAGTGCAGTAGACAGGACAGCTGGAGTAAGACTGATGCATATCTAACGTGACAATAACATTTGTTCCATATATTTACTATAGCGCATGGATTTTAAAACAGAAGGAATGTTTTATGTAATCCATTGAGTCTATGTTATCTGTTGTTCTTGAACAATGCTTAAATGAGGGCTAGCATGTTTCTGCTATTCTACACAGAACTATACCGTTTATATGGGCATAAATAGATACATGTCTAATTATGTACAACCACACAAAATAAAGGACCATGTATTTTCAAACAAGTCTTCGGTTCTTTCTTGATCTGTTTAATTTACAAAGTTGTCATGAAACTCTAGATGGAAAGGTCTAACTCAATGTGACATCATAACCTTTACCACATGGCACATCTGGCTAGTGCTTCCCCATCTCCACCTGTATAGATCTGCTACAAGGTGATCATGTATGCCACACGGGGGTTACACATATAGGTTATATATGCAGCAGAAGTATTCCTTACATGCTCACAGCAGCGTGTTGTGCATGTATTGGCAGTAGAAAGACTGAAAGCGGAGCAGATCTATTCCGCCAAGACCAAACGCATAAATGTTGTCACGTACACTACTATGCCAAACCTTCCGAGCGTTGTCATGACAGAAATATATTTATATAATAAAAATACTTGCATAGGGACTTTGACGATGCTTCTCTATTTCAAATGTGCTATTGTTCTAAGCTATTCTAGATTTGTATATGTTAAGCCATTGTTGAAATGTTGTATTTGTAGTTTCACAGTTCAGACAATGGACCCATGAATTATAGTTGATGGTACAGTGGTCCCAAAAAGCATTTGGATATGTACGTAACGGATGTACATGCAATAATGGCAAAGTCTGGTCTGCAGGTAATTTAAGATAAAGATCACAAAGGTGTATGTGCAGAATACCACAGGCAGGTGTAGTTCAACTATTGAAATCATAAACTATAACCAACAACCATGTGTCAACCAATAAACTATTAAACAGTGCACCTTGCAAAACTTCAAAGTGTTATGTGTGCTATTTTTATAAAAATGTCTTATGCAATGACATCTATACATTATTAAATGAGGATTACGCCTGAATACCGGTTGTTTACGACCAATAAAACTACCATGTCAAATTATGGACTCCCTCCAAATACTGTTTATTCAATAAGAAGAAATAAGTTGACAAGCTATTTTCAAGACATCACCGACTAATGAAATAACAATGCTTGACTGAATGCATTTGGGAAATGCTTTATAGGTAATTAAAATCCATTTGCTAGGCACCACAGTTACAATAAAGCACTACAAAAAACTGAATGAAAAATATGTCATCTATATACTGTAAAATAAAGACCTTCTGCGGAGACTTTATTAGATGTACCGTAAATTAAAGAGAAAGTCAAAATGATAAATCCTGGCATGATTTATTTAATCTCATGTTCAAAATCTGTTTATTTAGTTCTGTGGAACTCAATAAGATATTTATTTAAAAGAAAATATTTCGAGAAACGAGTCAGTGGTTTTGTGTCTATACAATGGAAGCCAATGGGGGACAATGTTGTTTGGCTACAAACATGCTTCAAAATATCTTCTTTGGTGTTCTGCAATTCGTACACGTTTGGAATGACACGAGGGTGAGTAAATGAAAAAAACTTGTTGGGTGACATAAAATGACCCCTTTTGACCTCCGACGAAGGTGTTCAAAATCTTTATACATTTCTGCTGTTAAACACAAAAGAAGATATTTTGAAGAATGTGGGAAACCATTCAGTTCTTGGGGCACCATTGACTTCCATAGTAGTTTTTCTTTCTACTATGGTAGTCAATAATGCCCCAGAACTGTTTGGTTACAAGCATCCAAATTTCTTTCTTTTTATATAAAAGTTTGGAACAACTTCTGGGTGAGCAAATGATGAACGATTTTTATTGAGGAGTGATCTGTTCCTTTCAGTAAAAATACCCTTTATAAATGAAATAGCATTTTTAAACTATCAAATACATGCAACAGCAGCTTACTATTTAAAATGAGACATAGCAAAAGTTTTGTCTGGGAAAGCATGAATATGGATGTCTATACAACCCAATTGTAAAATGCAGTCTTTGGAACTGCTGTCATTGAGCTTGCGCGCCTCTTATAAACGTATAAATAGTATTTCCTTCTGTTTGCAATAGAGGTTGATACATTAGGCTGTCATGTTCCATTGACTTCCATTCATATGCAACCTTAATGTGGAAAAGTGTTACCATGTGACTGTTTTCCAAAGGGTGAAGATGGGTTAATGCCAATCTACAAAGAACACAGATCGACGGGTAAACTTATTTAATGTGTGGCCTTACATACTATAGAAATCAATAAAAGTATGTTGTGTGTCTCTAAATAAGTCGAGATATTTTCCAGAGGAGTCTGTGAGTTGTAGGAAATGAAACTGAGTATCAGACAACTGCTGACACAATCATCCAAATATCAGCCTCAAAGCGTGATGGAACTAAAAACATCCAAGCGCATTTAGGGCACCTTGAAGATCCAGAGCTGCAATTTTTCTAAAATGTACCCCAAAACAAAACACACATACATCAAAGATTTTACAACATGAGACTACCTGGAGAAACAAAATACTGTATATCGAAAGCATCAATGCTTGAGTCTCAGAGGTTTAACCAACCAGTGAATTAATGTTAGAACAGAGTTCCTAAGGTAAAAGCATAGAATACAACACAACGGCTTGTGCATTCTCAACCATCTCTCCTGTGATCAAACCCATCAATCTCTCCCCCCTCGGAGCATTGAGAGTGATAGCAAAATCCCATTAACCAGTCACCGACAATGGCCATGTGAATACAGATGCTCGTGCATCACAGATTTCAACCCATCAGGTTTCATCTGTTTTACTGGCTGGCTGCAAACTGTACGCTTCACATGTTCTGGACAAGAAACCTTGATAAAAATCAATGCCACTTCACCCACTGCTCACCTATAGATCAGAGCCAAAGAGAGAGAAGTGCACTTCACACAATTTGAAACAGCATTATAGAAGTGCAAATAATGAATGCAAATCAAATTCGAGAGGGAACATCCTTAGGCAAGAAAATACAGTGTGTGTGCATGTGTGGAGAGAAACAAGAGGCGACCCAGCTTTTCTGAAGCTCTATGTCTCCCACACGTTTTCAAACACGTTCTTTTGGTCGAGTCTGCGAGCGTATGTGTGCGTCAAGGGTTCTCTGGAGGACTTTGCGTCACAAGCTACATACCACACAAACCTGACTTTACACACGTATGCACTCGAGCTATATTAGCTATAATGATTCTCAATGCTATTTACAGTAGTAACAGTTACAGTACACTTCACCCCCAACACAAACCTGTTAAGATCACTGGATTTAAAGCAAAAGATGAATTGGCCTTTGTAAGAATGTTCTCATACTGTAAGTTCACTGTAAAAAAATGTCCTTTTTACTGTTATTTGTTACAGATTTTCCACAAAAAATGTAAAAAAAGTCCTGTGTTGATTTTTCATGTTTCACTATAATTCACAAGTATCGCTTAACCTTCACACACAGTGTAAGTGGATTTGAGGGCTATTTTAACAAGCGTAGATCACCTGTATTATTTAAGAATCATAAGACTCTTTTTGGTCCGATAAAACAAACATTATGTTTAAAGGAGCACAACTTAGTTTAGTCATTCTGTCCTTCTTTCTAAATAAATTGATGTTCAATTTGTTTTAATAATATGTTTAACACGAAGCCATATATTCATCTAACATTACAGGATTTCTTCAGTTGAAGGGATAGTACACCCAAAACTCCAAACCTGCATGATTTTTTTCTGCAGAACACAAGAGAAGATATTTTGAAGAACGTTGGTGACCAAACAACACTAGCTCTCATTGATTTCCGTTGTATCAATAGAAGACCACTGCGACTTTTCTCAAAATATCTTCTATTGTGTTCCAGAGTCATAAACATGTTTTAAATCAGTGGTTCTCAAACTTCTTCGTTGTGAGGCCCTCTAAACAGTGCATCGCTTTGCGGCCCCCCAAATAAAAAATCATAGGCCGGGTTTCATAAACAAGGCTTAGCCTAAGTCAGGACTATGCCTTTGTAAACTTTGGCTATTTAAGTCGCTTTTATTAAAATGCCTTAAAATGCACATCGGTAATGTTGTTTCTGAGACAAAACAATGGCACTGATATGTCAGGGCAAGATATTTTCAGTTAAGACAGCTCAAAATTCCTTTTAGCCTTAAGCCTTGTCTGTGAAACCGGGGCATCATCTTATACCTAAAATTTTCATCACATCATAAACAAATTCTGTTAAACTATGCTGGAACATCAAAAATTTTGGTTGGTGGTTTTATTTTTTTATGTTTGATTGCATAGAATGTATATATTTAAAATAATGCCACAAAATCTGCGGCCCCTGAATCCATCTTGGGGACCCCCAGTTTGAGAACCACTGTTTTACATGACATGAGAGTGAAGTGATGTCAGAATTCTTATTTTGGGGTGAAGTACCTCTTAAGGTGACCGTTACCTGTTTGTATAATTAATTTGGTATATTTCACATTACAAAGGAATGTTTCTACAGTTTTGTTCCGGCACCTCGGATGCAACAGCAATGTGTTAGCATTGCACATGTCATAAATTTGATTCCCAAAAGACACAAGGACGTATCACTCGTGTTTTCCCCAATCTGTTACCTGTGATTACAGATAGCCATGTATGTACAATGCATTACAGGTGTGATATAGTAAAACTACAGACGTGAGCACATCGGGTCACCTGTGCACCCCTGTGTTAAGCATTTCTGCTTATTATATACATTTATAATAATTTAATTGTAAACGCATTCTCAAAAAGCACAAACACCATTTTACATGCAGGGCTGAAGAAGAGCAAAACAAAAAAAATGAATGAGGAAATGCTGCCCTCTCCTGGTACACATTTAAGAAATATTAATACTAAGATGTGCTCACATATCGACATCTTTATTAAACTTATATATATATTACATATATAGAAATATTACATGACATTCTTAGATGTTGACATCAATCATATAATTCTGATTACAAAAATACAGATGTAAATACTCGTGTGCCTCATAAAGACATCAGCTGTCCTGTCTAGTTAAAGCTGATGTCACTTTTATATTGAGCAATAGTATTGTAATCACCTCAAAGAAAAGAAAAAGTACACGGTTCATCTTTTAAAAAAGTGCATCTGAATATACAAAATCTTACATTTCATATGATAAACTCATTTGTCAACAATACTGACTCTGGCATCTACATTCATTATTCTGTATACAATGATTTGTAAAATCAAGCATGTAAACTCAGGTAGCATAGACTCATTCATCTACTATTGCTTTGGTGTGATAGATATTGGACCAAAAGATTGGTGACCAGTTTGTAGTCCTCTCCACTCGGTGCGCTTTGTTCTACAGCAGACTTCTGTGTGGGTTTGTGTTTTACTTCCTCCCACAAACCCATCTGTGCTCAAAGGCTGCAGAGCTCATCAGGACTGTGTGTTTCCATTGGTCTTGTCATAATCGGCATCAGAGCCCCAATCTTGTGCCATCACCCCAATGTCCAGGACCTGGGGGTTAGTACGAGACTCAGCGAGTCTACGCGGGAGGAAGACAGAAGTACGTAAACTGAAAAACTGAATTCTTTATATCGATTAAGATATGGGCAATTCCATGCAAATGTCAATCTTACCATGGGGAAATTAATGTTCACCATCTGCAGAGTCAATGCGCATTACAGCTTACCCTCTTTTATAATATGATCCCTCTGCTATGTTTTTCTTAAACAAACTGCTTGCACTAAAAAACATGAAAAATACTGACACAAAACTAAATTTGACAAAACGTGCAAGGACTAACAAAAATATGATTGTAGAACTACAACTGTTCAAAGTTTCACATAAAAATGCATGACTGCGCTAGACAACATCGAACGGGAAGGAGGTTATATACATGTAGACTTGACGGACACAATGGTAAACACAATAAAAGTTTGGGTAAAGTGAGTCTGGGCTGGATTGGTGCGGGACCTGCAAAGGTTTACCTGGAGAGCATTCATAACTATCCAAACTGCAGCTATAGAAACAAAAAGAAAGTATAAAAATCAAAGCTTTTGGACTTCAGGATGTTTATCTTGAGGGGAGGATTTTATGGACCAAACTGTAGAGAATTCATAAGTCTTTCAGAAGATCTGAGTAGGGTAAAATAGTTCACCTAAATATACGATTTCTATTATTCAATATTTCAAGACTTGTAAATATCTACATGCAGTATATCTGCAACTCAGATCTTCTGTATAATCCAGGTCTCTTTACTGTATGTGATCACAAAAAGAAAACTTTGGGGTGCATTTAACCAGAATGATATTCTGCATTCAATCATATGGTTCATATGGGGGACATATGCGTAAAGTTTGAAAAGAAATATACCGCCTCTGTAAAGCCTGAACTGACAAAAAGCCCAAGTCATTTAAGCCTGCAAAAATATTACATGTATTACCAGTGTGGCCTTTTGTGCTGACATATAAACAGGCTGACAGTCTCCATTTCTCATTCCTTCCATTATGAGTCTCAGTCGCAGCAGAAAACAGAATAAAATGAATCTGAAAGTGTGCTGAAAATATTTCCAAGCACTCCATTTGAGCTCCCTTGTGAATTTGATCAAATGAAATTGAAAACGTTCAAACATTCAGGTCAGGTTTGTCTTTAATACACCATAAGAAATAAGACCAACTTTGCTTTCCAGGGTGCTACTGCCAAACCGCTGTTGCAAGCTTTACCCTGGTTCTGTAGAGAATAATCAAATCAAAAATAATCTGTCCCATGAGACCTTTACAAATGTCTTTGCCGAATTGCTTTTGCTTAATCAAACGGGCCTAGAAGTTATGCTGTGCAAACTAAAAGAAATAAATCAAATAATCCTGACCATCTTTTTTTAAGATCCTTTAAGAGCAGTTTGATGTGTGTGAGGTTGTCAGCATGCCTTTTACATCTCAAACATTCGATCTTACTGCCCTTGCCGAAAAAGACTTTCAGGAGATTTAGATGAGCTTGCCAAATGAAATGAGAATGGCTTTGGGAGCCTCATACCTTGAAAAAGCCTCTTCCAGAGCACCATCCATCTCCTGGTAAAAGAAACAAAAAGGTTGTCGCTCAACATTGTTTTCAAATACACAGTTTTCACATCTCTGCAATTCATATGCAAGTCACAGAAACACATTACGAAAACATGTACTGTACATCTGCCCTGGAGAAGCCCTTACCCATCGTGTGTTGTGGTTGTTATTGTTGGCTTCGATGTGGTTGGCAACATTTTCCACAACAGCCCTTGTGTCACCATCAATGTCCAACAGGTTCCCTGTAGCTACCGCTAAACGAAACGACAATGAAGGAATGAGAATTTTGTAACTATTGACTCTCTCCTTGCGTGGTAACGAGAAGACTAGAAGAATGTTCACACTGCTCTTTTCCTTACAATGAAGGTGAATAGGGACTGCCAAGATTAAAAAAGCCAAATATAATGTTCATAATAGTATGACTATATTTTTCTAAAGTTTGCTAAAGCCATAGGTAGAATTACACTGAAATTTGACCTCTTCTGTAAATCACTCAAACCAAAAAACTGTTTTAAAGCTGAGAACTCCTGTCCCCATTCATTTCCATTGACTTTTTAACTTTCTGTTGAAAACATATTCAATCAACATTAGGGGTTGGGAGTGACACAAATTTGATTTTTAATATTCTGTCGTCATTTACACAACCATTAAGTTGTTCCAAATCTGTATTAATGTCCTTGTTCTGATGAACGCAGAGAAAGATATTTGGAAGGATGCTTATAACCAAACAGGTCTTGGCCACTATTTATAACCATAATAGAAAACATTGCTTTATAAACTTTGTTCTGTTGAAAACAAAAAAATATATTTTGAGGAATGAAGGAGAGCAAAAACAGTTCTAGGGCACTTTTGACAACCATTGTGATTTTTCCTATTATGGTAGTTAATGGTGGCCAAGAACTTTTTGGTTACAAGCATTCGTCCAAATATCTCTGTGTTCATCAGAACCAAGAAATTTAATACAGATTTGGAACAACTCGGGGGTGAATTTTCATGTTTGGGTGAACTGTCCCTTTAAATGATATAATAATGTGCTTTACGCAGACTTATAAGGTAGAACCACAGAGAGTTTATCATGTGTACAGATGTGTTTCTACCTGAATGGGTTTCATGCAGGCCGGTTGATCTCACCGAGTGAGAGCTGCCGGACATCTCTCCTGTTGAATCCCATTTCACACGGTGCTCCTTCTCTGAACGAGCGACACACATTAAACATTTATATCATAAATCACAACATAAATTAAAAAGAAATAAGCAAATAATTTGAGTATTTTTAGTTTTACTTGGCAGTCACATCACATAACTGTAGAAGCTTTGTATGTCAAGTACAAGATACACAGGAAATGTTTTGAAAAATGATCAGCTCCCGTTCACCAAAAGTGTGTGATCTTTTCTATAACAAGCAAAGACACCCGAAAATGAACTTACTGTGACAATCAATCAAAAGAGCACAAATGCCTTATTTAGAAAGAGCATATTTTTTACAAAAGTAAAATGACAAATGATTTTGTTTCTGTAGCCATTTTTTAGACAGTTATATATGACCATGGCACTGTTTTGTTTAGGGGCTTTGTTTAGATGCTCTGTACCTTCTTTTGAAACTTCCCAGAATTCAAAGGCCACTCTGAAGGCCTGAGCTACTGTGAGCGTCACTGCCTTAGCCTACGACAAAAAGAAAACAAGACAAGAATTTCGAAGCTCTGAACCACAGGAGAAGCACAAACAGTATAATCCGAACAGCTGTTTTTCAGAAAGCAACATCTCTTCTCTTCTTCACGCTTTGTTTGTCTTCACTCCATTTGGTGATAAAACATTTACTGTATATAGAAATCGCCACACTCACCACTTTTCTCTTGGTACAGAGGAACGCGTGGCACTCCAGCGTCTCATTCTGTTGGTTTTGTGCGATGAAAGCAAACACTTTGTCGTGCGTCTTGTCAGCCGTACAGTATGATATCCTGAGGTAAAGGGTCACAAAAAAGACCAGCAGTTTGTTTTGAGTAAAGAAAGATATGTTGATGCTCTGCGGAGAAGATAAGGAACAGACAGGAACTATCTGTGGTGGAACATCACGGTCCCGTTTTCTGTTATCACGATAAAGAACAGACGGCTACTGTTTTATTTAAACAAATGAAGGATTTGGAAAAAAGTGTGTGGACAGGTGGGCCGACTGAAGGACATCTCACTGTGAACATGAGATTTATGACGGGTTACTGCAGTACGCTGGATTTCACAGTTTGGTGTGAGAAACATGAAGTGTGTGTTTGGTGTAACACTGGCGGTGGGATAAATTATTGCCGCTCTGGGAAGTAGAAGTGTCTCCTGTTCAGAAGCTTTTCTTTTGACAATATAATGGGACTGTGTGATACAGCGAGTGAATATTTAAGAGGAGATGAGAAGAAGAGAAGTTAATGTGTGCTGAGGTGTGTGGAGTTACCTGTATATGGAAATGTTCTCGATGATCTGATTAGACACACTGTCACACAAGATGATTCCCTGAGGAGACACTTTCAGGGCCACTTTAGGCAGTTTCTTTCCTCCAGCTTTGGCCTTCCAATGAAAACAATGGACGAGAGAAGATTCGTTTTTTACATTCTCAGAGAAAGTGGTGCAATAATTCTGTTGTTTTGGACATTGCTATGTGGTTGCTAGGATGTTCTGAAAGGGTTTCAGCTTGCCACTGTGTGGTTGCAAGGACGTTGTGAGTGAGCTGTAGCAAGTAGCTATGCAGTTGCTTGGATGCTTTAACTTCTGAGGGTGTCTCTTTGCAGTAGCTAGGTGGTCTGAGTGCATTTTTAATGTTGCTATGCAGTTGCTTGGATGTAATGAGTGGGTTTAGCACGTTTCTGTGCGGTTGCTAGAATGTTCTGAGGGGACTGCAACAGATTGCTATGTAGGTTGCTAGGATGCTAGTAGTAGGTTAAGCATGTTTGTATGGGGTTGCTGGATGTTCTAACTTTTGAGGGTGTTTATCATGTTTCAATCGACTTGCTAGGATGTAATAAACTGAGTGGTTTCTGTTTCTATACGTTCTGATGGATTTAGCATGTTTCTATGCAGTAGCTAGTATGTTCAGGGTGGGTTTTTAGCATGTTTGTATGCGGTTGCTAGGCGTTCTGAGTGGATTTAGCATGTTTCTATGGGTTGCTAGAGCGTTCTGAGTGGATTTAGCATGTTTCTATGCAGTAGCTAGTATGTTCAGGGTGGGTTTTTAGCATGTTTGTATGCGGTTGCTAGGCGTTCTGAGTGGATTTAGCATGTTTCTATTGGGTTGCTAGAGCGTTCTGAGTGGATTTAGCATGTTTCTATGCAGTAGCTAGTATGTTCAGGGTGGGTTTTTAGCATGTTTGTATGCGGTTGCTAGGCGTTCTGAGTGGATTTAGCATGTTTCTATGGGGTTGCTAGTATGTTCTGAGTGGATTTAGCATGTTTCTATGCAGTAGCTAGTATGTTCAGGGTGGGTTTTTAGCATGTTTGTATGCGGTTGCTAGGCATTCTGAGTGGATTTAGCATGTTTCTATGGGGTTGCTAGAACGTTCTGAGTGGATTTAGCATGTTTCTATGCAGTAATTAGTATGTTCAGAGTGGGTTTTTAGCATGTTTGTATGCGGTTGCTAGGCGTTCTGAGTGGATTTAGCATGTTTCTATGGGGTTGCTAGTACGTTCTGAGTGGATTCAGCATGTTTTTAGGCAGTAGCTAGTATGTTCAGAGTCGGTTTTTAGCATGTTTGTATGCGGTTGCTAGGCGTTCTGAGTAGATATAGCATGTTTCTATGGGGTTGCTAGTACGTTCTGAGAGGATTTAGCAGGTTTTAAGGAGGTAGCTAGTATGTTCAGAGTCGGTTTTTAGCATGTTTTTAAGTGGTTGCTAGGGCGTTCTGAGTGGGCTACAGGATGGGTTTCAATGGGGATTCAAGAATGAACATCAAAACTTCCCAAGACCAAATAAATCTCTCTTACATTCTGGTTCCTATTGTATACATCTCAGCACACATTTTTAAGGACTCAGGACCTTAAACTCATTTTAAATATTTATCTCTGTTTGTAATACAGTGCCTATGAAATCCATGCACTGAAATGATATGTTGATTGACACACACACCGTAGCAACGATCCTCTTGACAGCAGCTGCTGAGAGCTCCTCGCCTTTTGGCAGGTCCACCAGAGTCATTCCCAGATGCCGGAGGTTAAAGGTCATTCCCTCCAGAAGAGTCTCCCTGGTATCGGTCCAGTTCTCAGGAAGCTCTGCAATAACAAATAAGAAAAATGGAACAGAGTGAAGAGTTTGTGAGGCAAAGCTGAACAGATCAAACACATTTATACATGCGGTTTAAACCAAGCCAACATAGACACACAGTAAACAACTTTGGTTTAAAGGACACACAGGAGACGTACGCTGCGCAGCTCTGGAGCGCTTATGAAATATTAAAAGAAAAACATACCGCTTGAGTAAATATTTGCTGAATTCAACCTTTGCTCTAGAGACCCACATACACCGGACTAGAAACATTTTCAAAAGCCTCTATAGATCCAGTCAAGGCCGTTGGTGTCCTGCATTTGTATCTCTCAGATAGCATGTGCCTCAGCCTTGAGCTGCTTACTGTAGTTTGTGTGGTATGCAGGCAGGGTCCATATCTCCATCACGATAAGAGATACAGATTAAAGATTTTACCTCTTGAACATGCAACTCTCTCACAAAGCATCTTATTTCAGGGTCATATTCACGAAACCCAAAATGATCTAATTTATAGATGCAATAGTGTAGTGACATCAACCCTATGCCATTTACTGGCAATATCTTCTTAACCGTTACATTTGATCTAATTTGGTTTGTGTGTAGTCAGTTATCCGTATCCGGTAAAGGGTGTCCCAATGTGACTCGTTCCCTTTATTGTATGGTTAAAATAACTAAATGTAAATGTGATTTAGAGGCCATGTACAGGTAAGTGACATAAGGAAAAACTGAGGCTGCTTAATCGGTTTCCTTAAGCTTTCTCAAACATTGAAATGTTTCAACTATCCATTAACTACAGCAGTATTTCCACTTGACCACTTCAAGCGTTTTCACAGATGAAAGACATAAATGGAGAAACCGCACAAAACTCAAACACTAACTGCTAAGTGAAGGCAGCGTCCGGTAGTCGTGAATGCAACGAAATTCACACGCAAGTACACAACTAATGCTTCAAACCTGGCTCAAACTTCCAAGAAAATGTCACATGATTGTCACATTTTAAACATGTTACCCTTACAAATACTCAAGTCACAACATTCGGATTCAGAGTCTTAAAGAAAGAGTTCACCCTAGAATGACATTTGAGCCTAAATTTGCCATAATCATGCCGTCCTGGTGTACATGTCTTCTGGTGAACACATTTGTTCCTGGCTTTGTAATGCAAGTGAATAGAGACCCAGTGCCCCATGTCCAGGGTTAATACAGGTCTCAAATATGCTCAAAATATTAATCATTCTTGCTCACAAATGTATCGTTTTAGTGTCAAACGGCATGTACTAACTCTTGACATGTTTCCCTGAAGTCGTATAGATTATTTTTTATTATGGATATATGCGCTTTTTGGAGCTTCATATACTGGGTCTTATATTTAGCCATTACCAAGCTAGGAAGAGGCAGGATATTAGGCCTATTCGATATCCGAGGTATCCTCTAAAAGAAGATGGTCATATACACCAGGGATGGCTTGAGCTCGAGTAATAAATATACGCTAATGTGAGGGTTTTTCCTGCATAGAGAAATTGGAAATTTTGTGCCTCCTCCGACTCTCTGCGAAATAATGTCGAGTGTCTTCACAAAAATCACTGTGGTCATTAAGCAGACTGTCATTTACTTAGGAGCTGTATTAGCTGTGTTCGCCAGTATGAATGCACATTGAGATCAAAACGACTCGCAAACAAATGACTCACTTGAAACCGATTCATTTAAACAAAATGTACGAGATCAGCGAATCATTCAAAGCTCAGTGAACCACAAGAGAACGTAGGACGTGAATGAACTTTACTCATTTAGTAAGACTCATTTGGGCTGAAATGTTAGCTGAAAGGATAAAAAGCTTGTATTAAAATGATCAACTTTTCTGTTCGGGTGAATAATGTTATGTTTAATATAACTTTTTAGTTGTCATTTTCATCAAATTTTTAGAACTTTAATACAAGTGTTTTGTTAAGCCACTTAAAGGAACGGTAGGCCTACACGCTTGTTGTACCACCTCCGCCTCGTTTTGAGGCAGGAAAAACCCTGTAATGTTATTTTTGGGGTGAACTGTTCCTTTAAAGGAACATGTAAGCGAGATTAGTGCTTTTTTAATGAAGCATTTCATATATACAAATCAGTGGTGGGTCAAAGACCCAGAATTTAATACGACTATTACAGAAAATGACAGACCGAAACAGATGAATCAACATATAGTCATTAAAAGAAACTAAAAGTCTAATAAGCAAGTTGTAACTATCCACATTGATTTAAGGACACAACCTTTCTTTAAAATTCCCCTTCCCACAGCTCCAGAAATAAAACATATGAAATTAATGATGATGCCCAAACAACCTCACTCACGGCCAAGAGCGATTCTCAGACATACAGAATGAAGACGGGCATAATAATATATCCCATCATTTCTCAAAACATACTGATTACAGACACACCCACAGGGGGGAAACGCTACTCTATCTTAACACTGTCCCTTGAGAACCATTTAAGGGTGGGGTGACCCAACCGCTGCCTGTCTGCAAGCTCGGCATTGAGTAAAGGCCAGATATGATTATACTGCAAACTGAGATTAGCCTATATTTTAAACAATACTGAGGTCTCCATGAGTTCACGATCATGGCATATTATTTCAACCGTAGGTTAGTAAAGAGTGAATGCCAACTAGTCTATTTTGTCCAAGTAAAATTTCTGGAAAAAGAAATAATGCTTTCCCAAAACAGGAAATCATTTCTGTTTAGCAAGACAAATACAAATAATAGTAGATAGATATGCATAGGGATGAAAAGTCTTTTTTTTATTATGAACTACTAGGTTGTGATTCTCAGATAAACACTTCCATTTCATTTCAACAAAAAAAGAATCCCATTGATTGTGACAATTACTTTTTTCCCTCGATTTCTCATTACCATAATGCGCCAGTCATTGTTTTGCAAATCCTATTATTCTGAATGTTGAGTCACAGCAATGATTTGTTTATGTACATTTGCATTAATGAAAAAGGTACAACGAATGCCAACTAGTGCACACAACACCGTGCCTCATGTCATGCGACATGAGAGATAAATATCGAATGCTTTTACCAAATGGACTGCCTGAAAAAGTCTCAACAGCTGCTCTTGAATGTCTCTCTCTCTCTCTCTCTCTCTCTCTCTCTCTCAGATTGCTTCCCACTTTAATATGTGCAGGGCACAGACACACCAAAGATCCAGAGGCACAGGCGATAAATCTCACCGCTATAAAACACCATAAAAACTCTGCCGGAAAATCTCTTCATTACAATGCAGCCATGTCTGCAAGCTATGCACTTTCTCTTTTTGGGCACATGACTTTGGAGCAGACAGAAGGGCATTTCTCACATTGATGAGCAATAAGAGATAGCTGAATGAGGAGCGGAAATGGAACGCAATTGTGAACTGTAAGAAGATTGGACCATGGTTTTAGACCAAAACAAAGCACCACGAAACAACGATATTACAAGAAGTTCATCCATAAATTAAAAGTCTTTCATTTATTTATGTTGTGCAAATGCTGCATGACTTATGTACACAACAAGCATTTTTAAAGAAGGACATTTTCCATTACAACAGGAGCTGTGAAGCCTCAACATTACAAAATGCAGAACCATAATATAAGAGGTCTGGATTATTGTGTGCTATTGCTATATTAACTTAAGCCATGAACATGCTTTGTACAAGAAAGCATTCATTTAGAAAAGTGGGATGTAATACTGAGCAAGGCATAGCCTATATAAAAACGAATCTTAGTTTGGGCACCGCACAAAAAGGGAGAAATGTGTGAGTTGGTCCAAAGCCTATATTACAAGCCAATGTAGGTCAGCAGATGAATTTAAGAATGTTAAACAAATGCGTCTTATTCTCCATCACTCAACCACAGAGAGGAAACCCTACAAACACTGAAAGCTTGCTTATCTTGGAAGCTTTTTCCAAACAAAGTTAAAGCCTTTTAACTGTGATTGAACTATGAACTTGACCATAACCTTGAACTGGCCACATTTACACGATAAGAAAACGGACACGTTTTTCTTTGCGTTTCTGAAATGTTTCACGTACACAAGACAGTGTTATCAAAACTGTCTGCATTTACACAGATCCAGGAAAACGGATAAAAATGCTGTAGATGCAAGCAAGGCCAGTGGAGTGCGATGTTGTTGTGTAAAGAAACAGGACGTGCCTTGGCACATACACATCCACAGTTATAAGGCAAACGTGCTTTTTAATACCGTTGGTCGACGTATATGTGTGTTTAAAGTCTGGCGAAAGTAAATAGTGTGTCTCCGCTGGTCTTATTGGTGCAGCAAATCCACATTTTGCTGGGGAAACGTTAACACATAGTCGAGCAGCGAGAGCTCACAGTACAGGAAGCCGCCATATCGTTTTGGCAATACTCGCCCGACCGAGTGCGTAATACGCATGCGCGTGAAGTCACCTGCTGCGTCCCAATTCGCATACTATCCGTCCAAAATAGTATTCGAAAAATAGAATTAGGATGTCCCAAATCATAGTATGCTGAAATGAGTAGTCTCAAAGTACCGGGATGGTCTACTGTTTCCGGTGAAAATTTGACATGTCAATCCATGGACACTTAACGGCTGATATTAAAATCAAATCAAATCAGTTTTATTGTCACATCACCACAGCACAAGTGTCTTGGTGAGTGAAATTCTTGAGAGCGTGCTCCAGAAAGTGCAGAAGCAGTTTACATATAGACAGTACTATTTACATACATACAGACTTATACAGATGACAGTGTGCGATATACACATGCATGTACTCAGTACACACAGTGTACTATTAGACATATTACCCACAACTCACCGCGAGAGGGCGGAGTTTAGTGACGCTACGCTGCATTAATCAAATTAAAAAGATGCTTTGGTAAATTCCGTTTCACGTTAGCATGTCCATACAGTTTTGATACGCACTAAAATGTATATACTTTTCCTTAACAAACAGTACATACTTTAAGGGCATAGTATACGTAGGCGAATTGGGATGCAGCAATCGTTTTCTGAAAGTTCCGTCTTGCAGTTTACATGGAAACGGAAAAGTAGGCGTTTTGAAAAAGTTCAGTTTGAGACCAGTCTTCAAAAGTTTGCGTTTTCAGTCCCCCAAAACGCCGTTTCCGTCTTAACGTACGGCCAAGACGCATAATTTTTTTTGCGTTTTCGCTTGAAAACCTTCTCCGTAGATACCAGCTCAAGAAGATAAGCAGCTCTTAGCCACAGAACGGAGCCGTTTTTGTGGAGTCAAGTGAGGGGAAACAAAATGCACACCAACTTCTTATATTTTACGGCGGTTGGCATCCATCTTTTTGGTGCAATACCGCCACCTTCTGTTCCGGAGTGTGGATCAGAGAATAGCTTTACAGACTAATCATCCTCTCTCCCTTTACCCTCCCCCTGCCCTGCTTTATCATAATAATATTTATACTAATAATAATAGTAATAATAATACGTTAACCCTCGTCACTATTCCTTTTACTCTTCATATCCTATACAAAACACCAGTTACTCGTAAGAAGTTTATACGATTTCTGGTCTGCGCCCTATGCTCTGTGCTCAATAATCCTTTTAGAGGGATGTCCCCTATCTCCCTTAGCTCATTCCTCATCACCTCCCTCTGTGCTCCATACCTGTTGCATCTTATGACCACACTGACTTCTCTTCCTGACAGCCCTCACATTCCAGTATCATGCTTCCCTATCCATTTAAGTTTTATTCAATAAACAATGTCCCAGTCTTAGCCTAGTTATCACCATTTTCTCTTTCCGATTACCACTATCAACTTGTGTCTAACGTCCTGTTGAATTTGATATAAGTGTCTTCCTTTCCTTTCTACATCCCACCACTCTTGACACTTTTGATTTACTCTCTCCCATATTACACATTTAACCTCTGCTTTGCTAACACATACTTGCATTTCTATGTTTTCTAATGCCCCTTCTGCTAATTCGTCTGCCATTTCATTTCCCTTTATCCCTACATGACCTGGAACCCAATGCACACCAACTCCCTAATCCTAGTATTTAAGTCAAAGTTTCCCACAATGCACTTGGCTTCAGTACATTCTTCTTGTGATGGACCAGGCTGCCCCACTTCACCTGCTTATGGGGCTCTGCCCATCTCAACTTTGAAGAACCTCTTTTCAAACAAACGGGCCTCAGACAGAATTTCTTGGATACCGAGCAACAAGTGCCTACTTGTAGACTAGTCCAGGAGGGATGCCAAGGAGGAAACAGATCTCTGATGCAGACGGAATAAAAAGGCACATGTTAAATGCTGGCTTTCCCATCGCACTTATATCACAAAAGATGTTGTGGCAAGTCAACTCTCGTTCAATGTGAAACATACAGATCTAGTTGGCATGGTCGACACTACAGATGTTTTTCAACCATATTAAGACGTAAGCTTTTTGGGGGAATCATGCCGAAAACTGCTCTCTAGGTAGGGAGCCCGACAGAATTTCAAGACACAACCAAACACCATTTAACACGAATTAGCGAGCTAAGTTAATAGTTTTAACAAAGAACCGCAGTTTGGGGCATTTTGCTTTAAAATACACACCCTTACAAAAAAGCTATACATAGATTATGTACCGTTCAATAAAGAACAGTTCAGTGAATATTATTATCCATCCAAAATATGTTTTCTTTACAACCAACTAACGTTACTACAACTACGTATCTCTAGACAAACGCACATTTGGCTTGTACTAAACATCATTGACGACACATTTAAAGAGACGGACAACACACGAGTAAAGCGTCCGAACAAGTCACAATGTTGATCAAAATACTCACTTTGGTGTTTGCCTGAGCTCCGGGACTGCTTGCTAAGACCTGGGCTGCGAATTAACGCCTTTCTGGCTGATTTCAGTACATTCATGGCGATGTTTTTACTCAGAGAAGCGTCTTCAAGCGCTGCTGGCCATGAACTACGTCTTCTCAGTGGTAACTTTGTTGTTACTGTGACGCCGACATCTGTGGGAATACTTGAGTCACCAAGGATTCTGGGCGGGGCATTCATCTGTCAATCAACATAACGTCTGCGACTAGCGCTCAAGCCGCGCATGACATCAAGTACCGCGAGAGTGATTCGACAGTACATCTTTTTAGTTACTCTCGCGGTAGTTCGATATCATACACTGATCGGTCTGCGCAGCTCCACAAAAACACGAACACACTCATTATTAACAATGCCTTTGTGTGACTGTGTAAATGCACAGACAATCGAAGTACGACCAATGAAATACGTGGTAAAATCATGCCTCTGACCATAAGACATGGGATCTGGATGGCAAACACATACAAACAGAGATGAGTGCATGAAAAACACAACTAAGTTAGAGAGCACTTTGTCAATTTTGTGTACTCAACAGTCAGATAATCTTGTTTAAACTAACTATAGTAAATATGAAACGAGTCATTCAAGCATGCATACACGGATTTGTTCGGGAAATATGCGTAGGAATGCTTTCGCAAACAAATCATTATTTACAATAAAACGTACGTTTGTTCTGCAGTAAATGAAAGAACTCCATTTATTGTTTAAAGACCTATTTAAACCACACACACTTTTTTCATTATATACATAATACAGCATCCACTGATCTATATAAATGTGACAGCATAAAAAGTTTGTTGTGACAAGGTTTTAGTAGAAAGGTTAGGTCATCCTTCTTGTGTAATATATCTTATATATGTAGCCTACATACAAGGGATTAACCAGATCAAGGCATGTCTTTATATCTATATGTCCTTTATGTCTATATATGTCCTATATATATTATAGTTATGGATATAATACTTTATTTTTATATTGCACATTGCTACATCAGCAATGTAAGAGTTAAAGGAGCAATGGAGTGGAGGTTTTGGCAGCATCTAGCGGTGAGTACACACAACCTACACACTAGACCTTTAATGATACACTTTATTTCTATTATTTTATTACTTCAATAATCTATGGATGAATTCATTATAATTAGTTTTTCCCATTTGCTAAAACATGCTTAACAAAACATTCTTGCAAATTATTTTCACTTTTACATTATTTTCACTTTGTCAGAACAGTTACCACAGATCTAATTGAAAACCCATACGTCTACTTGATTAACTGTGTTAAACAAATAGAAAGCATTTACTCACCACTGAAAGAAATAGATAATTATGAATCTCTAATGCACTTTAATGCAACCAGTCCTCATCCTTCTAGAAGATATGCCTCCTATGTTTTGCTACTTGCAAGCATAGATCAAAGAGACTTAAGGCACGCAGGAGAATAAGGGGCCATGGCATTATCACCCGCCATTTGAGCAGATATCACATTTGGAGACAATGGATGCTTGAAGTTTCATAGGACTGCCAAAGATGCATATGCATCTCCCAAACTACTATTTTTAACTCATTATTTTGTATTTTTAGATGTTTTCACCCATACGTTTACGTTTTGTAATGACAAATTTAATTAAATGAACATTTCAGACATTAATTATTGGTTAAAGTGACCCCAAGCAAGCAAGCAAGTGAAGCAAATCTTTATACAAAATAAGGGTTAAGTCAAGCCCCAATCTCCTAGTCTAAATTAATATCTTTCTAGTCCTAAACACAGGTGAAAGCACCTGCCAAACTCATATTTCCCTTTTTTAAGTTTGCAAAATCACACATGAAACTTATGCTGGTTTCACCTGCTACTATGGAAGCTGAAAAGCAATAAGAGTAAGAAGCAGTAAAAAATCTTTCTGAAAGGCGTGGTTTTGGCAGAACCTGCCGAAATCATTACCCCCCCGCCCCAATCTCAGGATTGCATGGTCAGAGAGACAAGAAACAGATGCAGGTGACATCTTTCAGTTGGAAACCTCTCTCCTGAAAATCACAAGCCTTTTATCTTTATTGGAAAACATTTTTGAGAGGGGGTATGATTTCGGCAGGGGTATCATTTCAGGCACTGCCAAAATCATACCCCCCCCCTTAATATGCTGATGCTGGTGACATCTCTTAGTCAGACATCTGTCTCTTGAAAAGCACAAGCCTCTATCTTTAATAGACAACGTTTTAGGATTGCAAGGTCTGAGATAAATGAAAATGATGCTGGTGATATCTCTCAGTTTAAAGTCTGTCTCCTTAAAACCACAAGCCTCTATCTATGTTTTAAAGAGAGATTTAGGAAGCACCTTTTACAGTAAAACTCTCAGTCATCAGATCCTGTTGCCCCTTCTGTAACTGGAAAAAATTTACCTTGATGGAAGTTGCGTTCAAGAAGGCCCACCCAATAGGCCATAATAGTGTAGTGGTTACTGCTTTGGGTTTGTGATGCACAGGTTGTTGCTTTGAGGCCTGCCTTAATTTTTTCCTGGACACAGAGGAACCTTATCTGACAGCAACATTCCTAATTGTCATAATACCTTTTCCTGCTTTGATTGAAATGTGATGGGCTTCACATTAAAGCCTGAAACTCTGAGAGCGTACTTGTTATGGTTTTGAAAGTCAGCAGTGTAAATGTGAGACAAATATGAAAATAAATTTGAGACAAATTCTGGGCCGTCAGATACCGTTCCCCCTGCTATAACAACAGCCTTGATGGGCTGCATGTTCAAAAAGGGTAAGCCGATAGGCCAACTGCTCTAATGGTTAGTGCTTTGGCTATGTAATAGTCAGGCCGTTGATTTCCAGGGCTTTCCTGTGGCTCAGTGGTAAGAGCATTGCGCTAACAACGCAAGGTTGTGGGTTCGATCCCAGGGGATTGCAAATACCTATGTAAAATGTATAGGATAAAGCACTGTAAGTCGCTTTGCATAAAAGCGTCTGCCAAATGCCTAAAATGTAAATGTAAATTTGAGGCCTGCCTGCATTTTTTCTCATTGAACAATCTTATCTGACAGCAACATTCAGAGATCAGCATCCCACAGCTCTTCATGTTCAAGGCTGTTAAACAGAATCGATCTCCTTCCCCACTGCAGCAAAGCCCACCATGACCAGTGGAAGACGTTGCCACCAACGGACTTGTCACTATCATAGGGGAACGTAAATATCACCTACCAATGGTCAATGGTCAACGTTTTATTTTGCTTTATAAATAAACTTAACTAAGGACTCCGGAGGAGATTGCATTTGGTGCTTTTCCATTCCAATGCTGTGATTGGCTATTGATGTCAGAGGGGTCTCACTCTCCATTCATAATCCTCTGTATAGAAATAATTTGCATATAATATATATAGTATGAAATCAAGTATGAAATAAAGTGTGACATCAAAATGTGACTTTTGTGGTGTACCTATACATTTTTCACTTCTCAAACCACTTTCAAATTACCTATGACATTGACCTGAATGTATAAAGTACAAGCATGACAGCAAAATGGTAGAGTATCATGCATGCATTCAAATATTTGTTAATCACTGACATTGTGTGAACAGTTGAATACCACATAGCTGAAGTTAAAAATGCGTATGACTCTATACAGGTATGGTGTGAATATGTCAAAGAATGTCCGTGTTGTGTATAATAGAGTGCAAAGTTTTGTTCTTTGTTTTAGCCAATGCTGCTGCATGTCCTGTTTATTACATGCCACATATGGAGTTCCTGAGGAGGTTTATGGCTGCCCTGGCCTGAGAGTAACGGGGGTTTGGTGATAAGGCGGAATCCCGAGGAATCCCAGGGCCCTGGATTGCATTGCAGCTGTTCACTACGCCGTTGTCTGGTTATTTTGGGGCAAAATGCTTGTTTTGCCCAACTGCCAGGATTCTACCCCATATAAACTTATGCAAAGATGCACACATTGTCTCATAAAGCACTTAATCATATTAACATAGACATGCAAAAATTTCAAGGCTACACACACTACAAAGATAATATTTCAGAGGAGGTAATTTTGGGGCAGGATCTGTTTTGCCCAACTGCCAGGATTCTACCCCCTTTAAACTTATGCATGGGTGCACATTTAGTCCAAAATAATTAGTTTGATGCATGTACACAAGCAACGCTTTATGTCTCATTTAGAATTTCTTCATATTTACTTAGACATACAAAAATGTCAATATGCAAGCAACATTAGCAACACTGTATGTCTCATGAAGCATTTATTCATAACCAGTCCTCACCCAAAAGCCCCAGTGGTGTTTTGGTAAGTGTGTTGTTGTTGTTAAGGTGAGCAGGGGCCTGTTGCACAAAACTAGGATAAGGGATTAAGCCAGGATATCTTGGTGATCCTGGCTCAATTGATCCGTAATCCGGTTGCACTAAAGCTGGATAGGGGGCAGGAGGATATGTTATGGTATAAATTACCATGGAGATTTATTCTGTGGAGCTAGCCTGCTCCAGACCAGGCTAAATTCCAGGATCTATTTAATCTCATCCCTAATGTCAGTCAGCAGTCACCACAAATGGAAACCAATAGTTATTTCACTGATCACTATACATTGTTATCACATATAACTAGACCCACTGTCATTATTTAAACGTTTGTGATCATTAATTTCAATCATTTTGGATAAATAATGATTTTTAGATGATGTTGCTATCATTAGATAATTTACAGTTTCCCATAGACTATATATAAAATGATAGAATATTAGGGCCACAGAGGGAAAAAAAAAGACAAGTCATAATATTGTAACCAGTTGTTTTAAAGGAGGACAGTTGTTAAAATGACAGATGTGGGGCATTTCGTGAAATTGTACTTCAGTATGGTTTCATAAAGAAAGACATGCTGATGTGCCAGAATATTAAGTATCACATTGTCATAAGTATCAAAACTGTAAAAAGAATATGTAGCTTTTCTGCAGAAAGAACCAGCCTCATAAATTTATGACTTTATCCTTTTTCCTCAGTGTGGCCCTAGTACTCTGTCATATAAACAAATACACATTCCATATGAATATAAAAACACAATGTGTAACATTATGTTCCTTTATTGAATAAGGACAAAACAAAGCAGGTAAACCATCAGCTCCTTTCGAAACTGAATCACAGTGACTCTACAAGATGAAAAGCACAGAATCAAAGCATATTATACAAAATGATACACACATTCAAAGGTCTGTATATAACACACCCTGCACACTAAAATAAATGCAGGACAAATCCATACACATCAACTGAACAGACAAATGAATGGATGCAGTAGCCTCCCTGCAGCCTTGTATTACACACAGTATACCGCACAAACATCATAAGAGGCCAAATTCGTAAAAAAACGAACCCAAAAAAACCCAAATTCCTCTGCCACCGCAGGACATATTTAACCAAAATTGAAAGCACACATACTAACTAAAATAATTCAACACATATTGGTCCCTCAGCAGCCGACCACTGTCGTCATCAGGGAAGATTGCCGGATTGTCCCAGTCCATGGCTGGTGGCACTCTGGGGGCCCTCTCCTTCCTCAGGCAGGCCACATTGTGGAGGACAGCACAAGCCACAGTAATATCACATGCCCTAACAGGGCTGACCCTTAATTTGTGAAGGCAGTGAAAGCGTGCCTTCAGGAGGCCAAAGGTCATTTCAACTCTGGCCCTGGTCCTGGCATGGGCATGGTTGTAGGCCTGCTGTGCTTCCTGGGGGTCTGTGAAAGGTGTCAGGAGAAAAGGCTGGCAGCCATACCCCCTGTCTCCCAGCAACACACCAGAGAATTCACCCGTCAACACAAAATCTCATCATTACTACCTCATAAACACAGTGATATTCTTGACACAGCCATGATGGTTATAAATAGGGGTTGTGTGTCTTACCTTGTGATAGGCACTGATAGATTTCAGAGGCCCGAAAGATTCTGGAGTCATGGACTGAGCCAGGCCATTTTGCCACAACATTGCTGATCACACAGTCAGCATTGCAGACCATCTGAAATCATAAGATGAGGAATATTACACATCACTGGCAATGCAGAGTGTTCGTCAATGGACAATATCAAAAAGTTATGTTCACCTGAACATTAATGCTGTGAAAGGATTTCCTATTCACAAAATCGGCCTCATGGGCACCTGAGGGGGCTTTATCCTTATGTGTGTGCAGTCCACTGCACCAATGACATTGGGGAAACCTGTCACACAAAGTAATGAGTATCCTACTATGTGTTAACAGTTGTCCTGTAATTTGTAGATCCTCTTACCTGCAATCCTATAGAACTCCTCTTTGATGTCACAGAGTCTTCTGTGGCCAGGGAAGGAGATGAAGACATCTGCTAATGCTTTGATAGCCAGACACACACTCCTTATTGTGCGGCAAATTGTGGCCTTGTTCAGCTGTTCTGCATCCCCCACTGAGTACAGGAAGGCTCCACTAGCAAAAAAGCGCAAGGCCACACAAACCATTTGCTCCACACTCAGTGCATGGCTCCGTGCAGTGCGGTGCTTAATCCTGGGACCCAGTAGTCTGCATAGATACCTGATGCCATCTGCAGAAAACCTGTATCTTTCATATAGATGGTCATCAGGGAAGGCCAGTGGGTCCAACCGGTCCCTGAAGACCCTTTCTCGCCTGAAGGCTCTCCTCAGCACAAGTGCTTCTTCATCCACCACATCTCGCAAGAATGGGCATGCCATTGTCAGAGCAGAAAGGAACACACAATTTTGGGCCTTCATATAGGCTAGTGGCCACACCTGGTGCTGGGGGGGTGGGCAAAAGAGGCCGGTGCCTTATAACGATGACTTGGTTGTACTGATTGCTGGGAAAAAAAAAAAACCTTAGAAAGATGCCACCGTCCTGTGTGCTCACAATAAGAGCTCATATGTCATGGCTCACTTGACTTTACGAGAATATACCTAATTTTTATTTTGAGCTGTGTCATCTTCTTGGAGCTGGGGGAGGAAAGAAAAATAATGATTAATACATTTGTGTTACAGTTAGCATACAGTGTACATTGAAGGCATATCTCACCTCCCTCTCAAGTTTTTTTATTTCAAGGTCCAGTTTCCTAATTGTCCTCTTTTTTATTTCGGACTCCAGTGCAAGATTTTCCATCTGTTTCTTCTTGTACTGAATGTCTATGTCTGCCAGTTCTATTTGGCGCCGGAGGTGGTTGCCATACAACTTTCTGATAGCTTGTGAGCTCTGTGAACACAATACAATTAGCGCAGCTGGAATTTGGCAGGATGTGGTGTCCTTTTATTAATACGCACTATGTTGCCAGGCTGGTTTTCCCACTGTATAGCATCTGGGTCCTGTAAAAGAAATTAGATTTTTGATTTTGATGAGGACTCCTCACCATTGTAGAGTAAATAGTACTTTCACAGTCTTAACATGATACCTCATGCCTTCTGGAATCCAGAGAGATGGTCTCCTCCTCATCATCGTCTCCATCATGTGCTGTTGCTGCTGCACTGGGGCTTTCACCCTATCACATTTAATCGGATTCATATTGAAGCTAGTAGACAAGACATGCCAGGCCTACAGTATGCCTTTGATGGAGTACTCACTGGATCAGCATCGTCTGGTGCTTGTGCTGGTGGCTCTAACAGGAACACAGTGCTGCCAGACACTGCAAGGCAATAGGTAAACCAAAGTCAGACAGTCCAAATTGATTCAATATGAATGTGGTTGTATCCCATGTAGAGATGGAAGGACATACCTTGAATGAAGCGGGTGGCATCTTGGGAGGAACCTATGCTCGTCTCTTTCCCCCCAGGGATCCCCTCTAAGACGGGCCTGCCTTTATTTAGCTCCAAGGCCATGTCCTCTGCTGGGGTAAGGTCAGCCTTTGGTGACCCACCACCCGTGCCTTGTCTGTGGGTATTCTTTTCACTGCTAAAACAGTACAGACAATGTGTGAGCAGGCACCTTCTGGGTACAATATATGCTTGTGCTTTGTTAAATATTAGTCAGGGACCATACCATTCTGCAGAATGTTCTTGTATTTGATTTTGACCTGCTGCCATGTCCGTTTTGGCCCGTTCATGTTTAATCTACATCGCACGCACACACACACACACTTTATCACAAGAACATTTAATGGAGTCACACTGCAAAAAATGACTTGGTATTTTTGTCTTGTTTTCAGTAAAAATATCAAAAAAAAAAAATCTTAAATAAAGATGTATTTTCTTGATTTGCTAAATGACCTAGCAAAATAAGTATAGTTTAGACAAAAAATATAAACTTTAAGTAAATGTGTGCTTAAAACAAGCAAAAAAATAAAAAAATCTGTCAATATAATAAGAAAAATTCTCTTGAAATAAGTTTACTTTTTCCATAAACACTTAATTTTAGAAAAGTTCTCTTGTTTCACTGGCAGATTTTTTTGCTTATTTTCCTAGGTAATTTTGCTCAAGAAAATATTTAAGATTTTTTTTAGATATTTTTTTTTTAACTGAAAACAAGACAAAAATACTAAGTAAGAAAGACATTTTTGCAGTGCAGTGAGCAACCGACCTTGGGTCCTTTGAAAGGCGCTATATAAATTAAAGTGATTATTATTATTATAGCTCATCTATTTATTCAATTAAATTTATTTATATAGCACTTTTCACAATTGTTTCATTCTGTCAAAGCAGCTTTACATTAATAAAAGCAGGAGAAACACAAAAAAAAACGGTGGACAACATAAGAAGCAGAGTACAACGGCTAAGATTAAACCGTACTGAGCGTAGTAACGTTAAATAATAATGTAAGGCTTTAATAATAATTTATCATAGCTTTATACAGTGTGATGGAGTTACTTTACACAATTTCACTCATATCTGCAGTGCATTTCAATTAAAAATTTAACCGTTTCATAATTACAGTACAACTGCGTTTTTGGAGATGTGAATTAAATATTTGAATTGTAATTGTGATGTTTCAGCGGAGCGGTGAGTGTGTAATTGTGCACTACTTACGCATTCAGGCGGTCTGCAATACTTTGCCACGCTTTTTCTCTTTGCTTTATCACTGTGGCGGTGTTGCCTTTCTTCTTAATTATATCTTTTACCTCCTCGTATGCCTCCATGAGGATTTGTGCTTCCGACGGGGAAAAGTACGCGGCTCTAGTTGCCATGGTAAATCAGTTAATCTGTGATCTGTGGCGGGGTCTATTTGAGTGAGCCGTGAGCGCGCACCTCCAGGATTGGTTTCACCTGGCTTAATGAATCCGTGTCTGCTCATCCTGGCTTGGTCTTTGTGCAACCAATCAAGCCTGGACGCACATGTTTTGGCTTCATTGAGCTCAGCTGAGTCATTTATCCCTGATGTCTTAATTCTACTTTTGTGCAACAGGCCTCAGGTCTTTGCTTTGAGCACTGCCTGGTTTTGTTATTTTCTCTTTCAAAACAGGGGAGCCTTATCTGACAGCAACATTCCTAGATGTCATAATACGTTTTCCCGCTTTGATTAAACATTTTTGTGATGATAGCCTGAGACTTTAAGAAGAGTGAAAATGTGGCTTTAAAAGTCAGCAGTGAAAATGTGAGACAAGTATAAACTTTCTATGTCATGGAACAAGGGGAGAACGGTCTCTGACAACAAAATTCTCAGCCGTCGGATACCGTCCTCCCTGCTAAAACTGGCAAAATGTAGCCTTGATGGGCTTTACTTTATAAAGCCCACCTTATAGGCCAACTGGTGTAGTGGTTTGTGATTTGAGTTTGTGATGAGTAAAACCCCGGAACCGAACACCCCTAGGAGAAGAAGAGAAGCAGCATTGACACATTACATTGAGAAAAAATTAACATGGTGACCTCTAGTGGTTGTGTAAAGGTTTTCACGTTGAAACACAGCACAACATTCCAACCGGAATGAGATAAATAAATAAAAAGGAAAAATTAATGGCGATAAGCGAGGCACAGTGGTGAAGTGGACTTGTTAAAATGAATAGGAAGATTCCTACCAATTACATTTTTGTTAATGGGCATAGTTTCTATAACAAGTGTATTTATTCTGGGAAACAACATTATTCTACAAACTTGCCTAATGTTAAAACAAAAGTACTTGGTTTTGATGTGTATGCTAAGGTTTCCACGATAATTATATAATTGCTACAACACAAGACGGTGGAAAAAAGCGAAAAGGGGCAAATTCAAGCCAGTTTCCCTGGGCCCAAAAAGTTTAAGAATCCCCGATTTAAGTGATGCTTAATAAAATATCCTGTTTCAATTCAATCTTTTGAGTTTGATGTCGTGTTCAAGTTAGTCTATCTTCCACAATGGTTAAAAATGACTCGCTTTATGTCCCAGATTCTATTGACACTTTCCCCTGCCACAATAAAACTGCTTGGCCAGTAATGTCTTCACAAAGATGAATAACCATCATTTAGCCGTGGTCAATGACGCGGTACTGTACCCTGACACCTTAAGTTGAGTTATGTGACTAACCAATAACGGTCTGTCTTGAGTCTATAAAAAAAAATGTGTTGTTCATTCTCTCCCTTTCTTACTCCAGCTTGTAAGTTGCTTTGGATAAAAGCGTCTGCCAAATGAATAAATGTACATATGTGCTTAAGCCTGAGTATGTGAAAGTATACTTTAGTAATGAGCTACACCATGACAAGTACTTTATAACCCATGCACAATATTTAACTCTAAAAAAAAAACAATGAGAAACAGAAGCGTGTTCTTTACTTTCCACAAAGTTTACCATAAAAACAGCAAATGCATTCCAGGTGAATACTTTCCCAAGGTACACAAACAAATCCCAGCTGTAAAACCTGGATTAAACCAAACAAGCATATTCTGCCTGAATCATAACACAAACCATAAACCACTGTGATAAACTTTGTAATGAAACATTAATGGGATGATTTAAGATGTTATCTTCGCTGCAAAGATGTCATCCTCCACGTGTACATCGCATTATCCTCAATGACATTAAGTGCTGCAAAGGGAGCAAAAATTGGCACGTCCGAATTGAAACATTCAGCAGTGTTAAACATTACATGGCATAAATCAGGATAATTGAAATGAAAAGCAGAAACAGAGGACCATCAGTGACTAGTTTGCTCCCTGACGAAACATGCAAACAAAAGAGTTGACGTGGCATAGGAGGCGTGTGGGAATAGATTTCAAAAAGATATTTCAAGGCACTGCGAAACATAACTGGCAAAAAAAAAACTGTTAAGACATCATATTCTTTTCAGCTTCTCAACTAAATTCTATTTCAATTTTGTCCGGTAACAAAAGGACTTTCCCAAATATTTATGCAGCATTTTGTCAACGAATACAATATGAAGATCTGTCCCTTTTAAATAGACGTTATTTGAATCTTGGAAATACAAACATGAACTTAAAAAACAGCACTGGAGGGAGAGAACAATGCTTTTCAGAAACCCAAACAATATCTTATTCAGATTCAATGTCTATAATGAAACATTTTCATCCCCTCAAACACAAGATGATGTACAACACTGAAATGCATTTTCAAACAATGACTCCCACAACATTTTTCCACCACAAATACCTTCACTTATTTGAATACGCTTTCCCTTTTCTTTTTACATTCAACTTAAAGATGGTTTTACACCAGGGAAAATTTGAAAATGCTTCTGTTCAACACAAAGTGGAGGAGGTACTAATAAAATCGAACCACGACAGCCTGAAGTGCCATTTATAAGAAAAGATTTTAAGAGTTCCAAAAATATTCTTCAATACAAAGACGGCAGTTCTGGTCAAGGTGACGGCCCTTATCATCTTACATACTGAATCGACAACAAAGAGTCATAAAAACGAAGGAGGGGGTAAAACGAACAAAAATACTACCCCGTCTCATTTGCATACTGTTTAGACGAATTCTAGAGGAAATGATGTGCATGTGGACATTCACTTCTTCATTGGCTGGTATACCGAGGCATTGGGATCCAAGCAGGAAGGACTAGTGTCCATAAACTTGGATGAGTAGTGTGGAGTGACGGGGGTCATGTTATTAGTCTCGGACGAGTACGTGATGCTGGGCATGACAGCCATGACCTCCGCGATCTTCTGCTTCAGCTCTTTAATCTCCTGCTCCTTCGGAAGAATCTGACCTGTGTGCAGGCCAAAAAACAAAGATGGTATGTAAGAGATGATGTAGAAATATACGAAAGACACTGAAGAAGGGGAGGAACAGACCTTGAGCGATCTCTAGCTGTCTCTTGGCATCACCAAGTGCAGAAAAGAGATCCAGTTTGATTCTGGTCTCAGCGCTCAGACTGTTCTCCAGGTGTTGAGTTTTGTCCTGCATGGCTGACAGCGCAGACATCAGAACTTCTGTGTCCTTCTCGTTTTCCTTATATTTACGCAACTCCTGCGTAATTTTTAATAAAGGAAAAAAACTATTTGATTTCACTGGGGCTTTAAGAACAACACACAACAACGACGACAACATTTTTTCCACATTCTAAATTCTCCTTGACTGTGAGGTTAACAGAAACCGGTGAACGTACTCTACCGTACTCTAAATAAAGTAAAATATTATTCTGCAGTCAAACTAGACTTTTAAATTGTGAAATTTCAACACAGAGTCCTGGACAGCAAGCAGAATTTTTTTTTTTTAAAAAGGTACATTTACATTTTCGGAATGTTATTATTAGCATCCAACTGTAAAGGTCACGTTGTGACGCATTGATTTTCTATTTGTCACACGTCATTACGTAAAATGATGAATTCACTAAACTTGACCTTAGGACCCTGCAAAATGCATATTTTTGTAGGAGCTCCTGTGTCAGGTCTAGGGATGGGTATCGTTAAGATTTTATCGATATCGATACTGCTACTTATCAATACTGTTATCGATGATGACACATGATGTGAAAAGATTTTAAGTTTCTTTATTACTGAGCTTTAGATCTGCGGTTTACAAAGCCTTCTGAGCAAATAGAAAATGCCACATAACAAACATGTGTGTGTTCCTTAGCATACAACATACGGCACTTAGCATGTGCATAGGAGCACATCATAATGTAATTCCACATATTTACTTTACATCACTATGGTTGTTTGGCTGGTAGACCGTATTTCTTTTTTCCTTTCTGGTCTTAGGTCTACACAAATTTAAGTCATAAATTTTCATATTTTCATATTTCAAAGTCATATTTTTTTAATTATGTGAACTATTTTTGATAATTTTACTAGCACAATTACTTCAATTTACTAAAGTAAGTAAATATACTCTGTGGCCCAATTATTAAAAACAATGTTATAACTTGTTCTCAAATAACAGACTTTTATTTTGACGGGTTGATGCAAAGGTGTGTTTGATGGAAGCTTCCTCGTTGTGAAACGCGGACGCTAAAAGCTCCACAAGCGCAACAATGCTACTCTTTCACTTATAAACACGCAAAACAAGCAGATTACAAATACATGGCAGAAATCATATGGCCCTAGATATCATACATATGTTCAGCAAACTTCGGCCATTCCGACTCCATTCGGAGATGGAAAATGACAGACACCAGCCTCTAATTCACCATTTAACACCCGAATACACAGATATAAAACAGCGCAAGTATCGATAACAGTATCGTTTGTCATGAAGCTTATCGATACTCCGGTATCGACCCAATTATGTACAGGTCAAAAAAAGTACCAGTTCTCGGTACCCATCCCTATTCAGGTCTACCACGTACGTATAATGTCAATAAAACAAAAAGTCTAGCGTGACCACAGCATTAGAGCGGATAACAGAGCGCATCCCTGCTCTGCCGGAAATGATGTAAATGGTAGCTTACTTGCGCTTTGAGCTCCAGCTCTCTGATTTGCTCCTCTTTAAGCTTCATGTCATGTGTGAGCTTCTTGCATTCAGACTCGAGCTCACGGATGCGACTCCTCAGCGAGTCTGTGCACTCTCCCCTGTGAAGAAATGCGTGAGTAAATCTCACCAACACGTGAAGACCGAGCAGTAATGAGCTCCGTGTCATTCACGTCTTACCTGGAGGCGGCAGCCAGAGCGACGGCACGTGCGGCTGTGGCCTCCTCCATCTTTTTTCTCTTCTTCTCCTCGGCGAGCTGCTTCTCGACCGCGGCACGCGCTTCCTGTTCCGCCTTGAGCCGCTTCTCCAGCTGCACGATCATCTGCTTGTCCTTCTGCTTGGCCTGCACAGCGTTATGGAGCCTAAAGCGTTTGCATATGATAAAAAGAGTCAGACACGGCGCGTGTTGCGACATTTTCATTTTGGGGTGAACTGTCTCTTTAACTCGTGCTGTGAGGGCCTCACTTGTTCTGCAGTAATTCGTTCTCCTGACGGAGTTGGCCCAGCTCAGAGCGCATGCTCCTCTCAGAACTGCTCAGAGAGTTGATCTGACTGCGCAGGTCCTGCTCCACCTGTCTGCTCGCCTGCAGATCTGCCTTCAACTTCTTTATGTCCTGCTCAAGCCTGGGACGGACAGAAGAAATGCAAAAATCACTCATCAACCAATCACAGTTCACCCTGAATTAAAGCAAGCTCAGTGAGGAATCTTACCGCACTAACGCGCCTGGCTTACTGAGCTGGTTGTTAGGTATACAGTTCTCCATCACATCTTTGTGAGTTGTGAGATTCTTCCCAGCACACTTCTGTTTCTTTTCGCTCCTATTGGACGAGGACGGAACGCTCCCGTTGGTGGAGTTGTGGCTATGAGGGGAGGAATTTTTGTAATGCTTGGAGGTGGCGGAGCCTCCGCCAACCTCCTCTTTAAGGAACAGGTTCTCGGCACTGCCGCCAAGCTCATTGTTCAGTTTCTTAGAGTTTAGGTGGTTCTCCATGTACTCAATGTCTTGTAGTTTTGCATCAACAGTTTGGAGAATGTTGTTGTTTATTCCTATGCTGTGCTGGTGCTGTTTTTTGTCTTTCCCTCCGTCTTTGCCCTTGTCTTTGTACTCCAGTTCCGGCAAAGAGACGGGCGGCTTCTTGGTACCTGCACTCCCGTTTTGAGCCACCGACACGGTGTCTGCTTCTGATGGGCTTTTTGAGGCGGCTGCCAAATGAATCAGAGGCATTTTGAGGTTGTTAACAAATACACAATGAGTACACATGAGTCAGACGGTGTCATTTAAATAAAAGGGTATGCGTTTTATGCTTATGTGCATTTTTATGATTTATAATTATGTTTTCTCATTTTCCCCTGACCTGACTGTAGTCTTTGGAGAGTGGATCAATGCTTTAGGAATAAGACTGTCTATAGTATTGAGCTTTACATATGAGAAATACTCTTTTTGGACTGTGGATGAAGGATTGGGTTAAAAATACAGTGTCAAATCTTAAAGGAACAAGTAAAAGCTCATGATATGTTTGTTTTATTGTATGCAATTGCTCAATTTGTATTAAACTCGGGTAACAATTTGACCTTTTTCATGATTTTTAAATGGAAGGTAGGTGCATTGTTTTAACAGGACTAAAAGTAACAGGACAAATACATAAAATATAGCCTCATAGCGAACATGCTAGTAACATAAGGACCTTGTGATTTGCCAGAAATGTCTATTTTTTAAATATACAAACAACTAAGAAATAATACAGGTAACAAGAGAAACAGATTTAAATTCCTTGTCATAGCTACAATATACAGAGAAATGTTTAAAAATGATGTGCAAAAATTACATTTGTTTTTCGCATGACCTTCAGAAGACCAAGATGATGAAACTTTTCTTGTGTCTTGTGGAATATTCAGAGATTTAGATTTTTACTCCAAATGTGTAATTAAAATATTATGTTTTATAAAGCATAAATGGGAAATGGAATCACACAAAAATACCAAAAAAAACTAGGTTTCTGAACCATTATATTTCATGGTAAGATACAGTGATAAAGAGTGAGGACACATAATATAAGCTATCTTTCAGTGTTCTAGGTTGTTTTTATTCACGTTTAAACTTTAAATTTGCAGAAAGTTTAATGTTGAGGGCTCAATGTGATACAATGTGTTTTAAGATTATCATTTAATGGCTTTTTTCATATAATGCTTTAATCTGTTTTTTTTTTACAACAATTTTTGTTTAAACATTTTAACGCATTTGAAAACTATAAAAGAAGTAGAATGAACAAAGACATTGAACAAATTTAAAGTGTTTTTTTGACGCCTTATCGTCATCCTTTTAATGGTTTTATAAAACATCCTTTGCTGCAAAATCAACTTTCATTTCTTATGGACCAACAGTAGATCGAAGGTGTTTAAAGGGCCTACCGAACTTTTCCACAAAGTTTGCTTTGGTCGCTGCAGCAAAGTAGTTTTTTGGGCAGTTTTTTTTTGTCAAAATGACGTCACACAAGTTCCTTCTATGATTTCGCCTGAAGTAGACGCCTTAACAGTCAGCTTTTCCACAGTCCAACAATATATATATTTTTTAACTCTGATACTTGTAATCATGATTTTACTACACTTTGCAAATTCTAGGAAAGAGGTGACAACACCGAAGATAATTTAACATATTGCAAAGATTTGATTTATTTTGACCCCTTTGCCTCAAGATGTCTGATTCTTTTCTCCGTTGCATTTTAATGTGCACTTCTTCATTTAGCAGACGCTCTTATCCAAAGCGACTTAAAAATGAGAGCGTTTTGTCAATGAGCTAAACATCTTTAATGTGTTTTATAAGTATACATTTGAATATTAAATTACACGATAATAGTAAACTATGAGTGAATGACTTTAATCTTAGTTTTGACTCCATTTAAACACTCAGAAAATGCCCATGCAGTGCTCTTACCGTCGTCGCTCTCTCTCTCCTGTCTCTGCAGCATCTGTTGCTCTGGAGGCAGGGCCTGCAGAAGGAGCTGCATGTAGAACTCATTCTCCTTCTGCACCTCCTTCTGTTTGCGCAGACGCATTTTATAGCTCACGTAACTCTTGAAGCCGAAGCCCAGCGTCACCACCGGATAGCCGATGCTGGAACAGCCGGGAAAATATTAAAACACAACCATGAGTTATTGATGACTCAACATCATACACCTTGAGAGGGCACCGACACTCCCATGTGCTGCTATGGAGACGCCAACAATGTGATACAAATACAGAGTGACGCTATTACATCAGCGATCTATTGACTACACCTTTAAAAGGTGGAAATTCTTAACTGTAGCTCAAGTTGGGTTCAATACTCAAGAACAGCATCCTTCCAGTCTAACAAATGCATAAACGAATAGCAAAGGGGAATGTGATTTCAGCTATTTCTACCAACCAATCAGATTGCAGGATTAGGTTTAAAGTCTATGTTAGATTTAGGTTTAACACTGGGTTAAGAGCTTGCATACTATTCTTATCAACATATTATTTCCGTCTGATTTAAAGGGTTAGTAATGGGAAGGGTTTATCTTAGGATAAAAAAGATTCACAATGGATAAACCACCAATAACTTTGGATAAAACAATAACTGTTAATTACGGTTGTCAGAACGATTAATCGCATCCAGAATCCAAGTTTGTGTTTAGATCCTATATGTGTCTGTGTACAGTGAATATTAATTATGTATTTATAAAAACATACATGTACATGCATATATTTATAAAAACATACACTTACATGCATATATTTAAGAAAATTAACAAATAACCAATTATTACTGCCGTGGAAAAAATAATTAAGAAACCAATTCAAAGACCACTTTCAGTTTTTCAGAATTTACTATTTATAGGCATGTGTTTCGGTAAAATTATGCTTTTTGTTTTATTCTGTGAAGTGCTAACAATATTATCCCAAATTTCAAATAAAAATATTGTTTCTATTTGCTTAAATTTTCAGAAAATGAAAACTGAAGACACATGTCAAAATAACAGAATAGATGCTCTGTATTTTTTCACATCTTAAATTCCGCAAAGAAAACAAGTTCATATTCATTTTTAAGCAATACAACAGTAATATTTCTAGAAGTATTTAGAAAAAGCTCTTAAATTATTATTCTATGTGATAACCTTGATTTTTATCACAGTTTTCATGCAAGTCTTGTCATGCTTGAGTCTTTGCCATAGCGTTGGATGACTTTATGTCCCACGAGGTTTGATTGTGTTGAAATGCAACAGACACTGGACTGGAATGACCACAAAACATCTAGAAATGCTGATTAAATAAACATTTGAATGCTCTCTTAATTTTGTCCGTGACTGTAATTTAAAAGATTGGTAAATATGAATAAATACCTTTATTTCCTAAATATGCATACATGTATGTGTTTGTAAATACAAAATAATATAGACAGTAAATGGACATATAAACACAAACATTAATTCAGGATGCGATTGATCGTTTGACAGCCCTACTGTAAATACACTTCAGTGCTTCTGACTGACGTTTTCTCAGCTTAAATATAGTACAGCTGAAAGAAGGCAGCATGCACACTTCAGTCAATAACCCCAGATTTTAAGATCAGAACTTAAAGCCAAGACTTACCAGTGAGCAGCGAAGGGACGGCAAAGGTCTACATGAAAATGCTTTAGATCCTTGAAACGGATGGCTGCTTCGATGTATACAAAGAGAATCCAGAGGGAGACAGTGGGCAGACACACGCCTCGCTCTTTACAGAGAAAACACAAGAGCAAAAAACAAATAAATACAAGTTTTAAATGGCCGACGAATAGATGATCTCAATTTGACCATAAACTAAAAATTACAACATAGCACCACTAATAAAGAGCCCAAGGGGTCTCTAGCCATCTGTTAACAATTTTTGTAGCATAAACGGGAATGCTTCATTCTATAAATTACAGTGACTACAATTAATCTGTGACCTTCAGACGAAACATCTGTGAGTTTGTATAAAAGGCCACTTGCTGTTGGCAGATCAATAACTTCACACTTTATAGAGGCTCACGAAGCAAGACTGCAAACAAAAGCCCAGTTCACTCCCAGCATCCCTTCCTGTTGAGACATGCTGTGAGATGTATGCCAGCAAAGCAATCCCAGCTCACGGCACAGTCAATCTAAAACCATCACTCAGTGTCAGCAATTCTTTACTCTTTCCTCTTTCCTGAGATAGCTATACTATACTTCAGGACAGTTGAACTAAAACTTAAAGATCTTAAGAAACTTAAAGATCTCTGCTGTGCGCAACCTTAGATCAGAGACCAAATTAAATCAACTCAAAGCATTTCTATTATTTGTGATACAGTGATGCTTGGCAATACATACAGTTATGTGGAAGAATCTTGTGTCGTAAAACAACCTCATGAATGTTGAGTAAATATTCATTTTTTTCCTTTATGCAATCTTTCAAAATAAAGCCATAAAGATAAAATACAATAAAAGTCCTTTTCCTTTCTCAAGGAAATGATCTGTGAAAAAGGCATCAGGTGTTAAGATGCTACAGAACGTATGATGTGAAGCATGGTCTTCGACTTCTGACGTTCACCTACCTGTATGCCACACATACTGCACCCACACGTATGTGCTGGCGGCGAAAAACAGCCATTGCTTAGGGATAAAGAGGAGGCAGATGATGTCCGATGTGAACGCAACGCATACAAAGAATACAGAGAACGCCTGTAGAACAAGAAAAAGAGATCAGTTCACGCCAAGCTTCTTCGAATCCATGACACATACGAGAAAAATGTCAAGGCTGATATATAAAAGACCAACCCACAGCGAGGACAAATACTCACCAGTCCCTGATATCTAAAGGAATCGTAAACACTTCTGACGAAAAGCCAGAAAGGCCACAGGTACTCGAACCTAAACTCCAGCACGAAATCCGCCAGCAGGACGAGTGCCCAAACGACCAGAAACTTCAGATAAAGGAAGGTACTGCAAGACATGAAAAAGAGAATGTGAATTTGTATAGTCTCTTGGTGTAGGCCTCAGTCAAGTGCCATGAAGAATTGCCCATAAACTTTGATAACCCCAATACACTTTTTAATACAAACTATGTCAAATTTGCCCATCAATGAACATAAGCAATGATTTTTCATGAGTGCCTTCATAAAGTTAACCATAGCCTACTGATAACAGTGTAACGTTAGGTGGCGGAATTGTTACAATCACGTGCTATAAACATATGGCACCTATCTATAGTCATAATGGCTATAAAAGGCAACCTGGACCAGCACCTGGAAAGCACTTAAATGTAATATTTATTTCATCACATTAAACACTATACGTAAGGACCATATACACAAGCATTCACCCGTATTGTTAACGCTACACACAGACTCGAGAGGTCTGATCTGATGTCAGTTGTATCTGACACGGGCAGGCTCGTTTAAGAGGCGCCATGATGGTGCCATAGGTGTCCGTACCTGCTGTGAATACCCTCGGTGATTCGGTTCCGTTTCAACGGGCGACGGAGTTTGCTGCAGTCCGCATTGCGCCGCTTCATTCTCCAGCCTTTATATTCCCGTAACTTGAAACACTCGAGGGAAACTACGCGAGCGTGCTAATACTGACGCGCATCGCTACGCGAACGCGGTGTTGCCAATGTTTTGCTGCTAGTAGAAACAAAGAAATAAATAAAAACACAAAGCGCGAGGCCCTCCCATTTTTATTCTGGACGCCTCGTGACGCAAGGACGCCGTGCGTGCCGCGTCACGTTTGCCGATCAAGATGGCGGCGCCCTGTGTAGCCGAACGTTTTGATTAATTCTTTAAGTGTGGGGTGTTAAGGTAAGTGTCAATGTTGACGTAAAGCCTTTGGGTGTGAAGATTTGCATGATGATAATCTTGTACAATCAGTGGTATGTTTTGTAATTTATGTGTTTTAAAGTAATCCTCCTCTGATTAGTGCAACGCATGCAGTTACTCTCCGCCATGCTTGAGCAGAACGTGAGGAAACAGTAGACGTTGAAATAAAGTTAAACTTTTGTCATGTGTTTGCAAATGGTTTAGTATTTATCAGTTTGTATGGTAGATAGATCATTAACCGTGGTTCTACTAAAGTATCTAGCGTATTTGAGATACCACAGTAACCACATGTATTCCTTCGTTGTAAATTAAACATTTAACTTACAATTGTTTAACCATATTTATTGTAAAACGGTGGAAATACAAATGGTATTTAGTCCTCCAAGAACAGGGGTTACGCTATTTTGACTATAATACACCATGGTTAATTTTTATAGATAGATACATGGCATTTTTTAAATATGCTCAACTGGTCTAAGTTAAAAGTCATTAGATTTTGCTGGTTTTGTTATGATGTCAAATATGTCATTTATTGACAGCTTTAACAAACATTGTTTTTATAATAAGCATAAGTGAACATGTAAAGGTAAAATATTTTTATATTATAGGACTGTAAAATCGATTAATCAATTACAAAATAAAAGTTTGTGTTTTTAATATATGTGTGTACTATATATGCACACGCAAGATTAAACAAATATATATATATTTGCATAATACAAATCTCCTCAACATTACAATAAATCACTTGAAGGCCCTTCATTATGCACAATTTAACACGCTTTATTATTATGATTATTATGATACACAATCCTATAGAAAACACACATCAGTTAAAACCCAACCTGGCCTAAAAGAAAGGCATTTTATTCTATAACGTTCCCTTATTGTGACTTTTATCTAAAAATCACATGTACCGCTGAATAGAACTCAATTCTTTTTTCTTTATCTATGCCCCTTTAGCTGGACACATTTGGTTGTGAAATAAATTAGGGCTTATCGTCCTAAAGACTACTATCATAGTTACTTTTATTAGCATGCTCACATGTGTTGCTGTCGTTTCAGACTCGAGAAAGTCAATAAAGATGCCTGCCGTGCTGAACCTTAACAATGAGGTGGTCAGGCTGAGGGCGGAGGTGAAAAGAGTGAGGGTGCTCATCATCCGGAAGCTCATCCGCCAGATCTCAGTCCTGGAGAAGAAGAAAGGAAGTCCGGAGGACTTGGAGAAGCACCGCAGGCGAGCGGCGAGACTTCTGGAGGAGATCAAAGAGATGAAAGTTATCGTGCCCGACAAAGTCACGAAGACCGCTCTGCAGATGGAGATCAGTTTCGAGAAGGTGTGCAAGAATAAAGAGGCCACCCTGTCCGATCGAGCCGTTGCGCGAATTGCCACGCACCCACAGTTCAACAAGAAAATCCAGAGCCTTAAGGATGCAATCAAAACCTTCAAAGACGAAAGAATATTTGAGATGAACTCTGAGAAACAATTGAAGAAAAAGAAGGCAGAAGATTTGAAAGATCAGCCACAAGAAGTCAATGATGATGAAGGTCCTGAGAAATTAGATGATGAAGGTCCTGAGAAATTAGATGATGAAGAGAAGAAACCGATTGAAGAGGAGGGTGATAAGATTATAGATAAACCTCATGAGGTAACTTGTGAAAATGAAAAATTCTGTCATTTAATTTTATGTTTAATCTTTTTGGACCTTGACAGTTGTTAGGAGCTGTTTATTTTTGGGCATAAAGGTATGCTAGATAATACACTGACTTCACATCACAATCTTTCTTATTTCTTACAGGACTCGAGCGTCGAAGAGGTTTTGCTGAAGATGAGAAGGGAGGTGAAGAACATAAGGGTGCTGGTCTTGGGTAAACTGACGCGGAAAATGGGTGTTCTGAAGAAGAAAAAAGGTCCGGAATCTGAGGTGAAGACGAACCAAGAACTGATAGCAGAACTCATGAAAGACATCCAGGCTTTAAGGAACCTTAAACCAGACCAGCCCACCATGACAGCTCTTCAACAGAACGTCGAACTTGACAAGGTTTTGCAGGACCCTCAGGCAAGCCCGATGGACAGAGTCATTGCACACATCGTCACACATTCCCGGTTCATTAACAAACTTCAAAAAGTGCAAAATGGGATTGAAGAGAAAAAAGCTAAGGCAGCGGAAGCCAAACGGATAGAGATGGAAAGACAGAAGAATGATGGAATGACGGGCATTGAGGAGGAGGAGAAGGAGGTGGATGGTGAAGAGGAGGAGGAAGATGTTAGTGAAGAAGATGAGGATGATAGTGAAGAAGATAAGGATAAGGATGATGATGATAGTGAAGAAGATGAGGAGGATGACAACAAAGAGGAAGATGATGATGAAGTAGGAGAGGAAAAACTCAGCAGTCTTTCCATTGACATCCATAAGCCAGCAGAGAGCACAGGCTCTGATGCTGTAAAGTTGCCACCGATCCAAGTGATCACAACACCTGAAAAATCCAAACCAACCATAGTTAAATCACAGAATGCCAAGGTCACATCTTCAAAAGTTTCCCCTAAAAAGGCTTCAACCGTTAGCAATACAGAATCTAAACTACCAATAAACGTCAAAAAAACTGAGAAAGAAACTGAAAACACCATAAAGCCAGAAACGAAAGCACGGTCACAAAAGGATAACGAAGAGAGCGATCTATCAGACGACGATGAAGAGAAGGAATACTTCGACGACAGCACAGAGGAGCGTTTCCGTAAGCAGTCGTCTCAGTCGGAAGAGAGCGATGACGATGACTTCTTCCTCAGCAAAGTTAGCAAATTTAAGAAAAGGAAAAGTGGCAAAGCTAAAGTTCAGGCCAAAGAAACCCAAGCAGTTGAAAAACCTCAAGAGACCAAACTTGGTAAACTTGAGTCTGATTTCTGCTCAACTCTGTCCAAATCCAGCGCCTCCTCGCTGAGTGCCAACCATGGCTCTCGTCACGATGGTTCTAAACCACCTCGGTTTCAGAATCAGAAGAAGGGTCCTGACGGCAGGATGAAACCATCTCTGTATAAAGACCGGGGCAATGACAGGGGGGCGGCACCTTTCAAACCCAACAAACAAACATTTAAATATGCTGGAAAAAGGCAAGATGGACCTCCAGGAGGCGGGAGGGGACGGTCACAGTTTGAGCAGCATCAAAACCAGCTTAGCAGAGGTCCGGACGGCAAGATTTCAAATCAACAGCAACAATCGCTTCATCCTTCATGGGAGGCTAGCAGGAAGAGGAAAGAACAGCAGGCACAGATTCCAGTGTTCCAGGGGAAAAAGATCAGATTTGATGATTAAGTTGTATCGTCTAAATATCTCAATATTTTAAAGCATCTGTCTGTATTTACTGTGAATCTCTATAAAACATGTTGCAAATGTCTTAGTTTCTGCACAGTCGATGATTGGTTCTTTTTGTCTTGTACGTGCATTTAATCAAAATGCTTTTCCTTCTGTAAAATAAGACTGTATAAAAGTGTTTTTCTCTTTTCTAAGAGTTTAGATCCTTCATTTAGACAATTAAATTTCCAGAATTTCTCAAGCGATCGTGTTAAATAATTTTTTACTCAAAAATGTGACCCTGCTTTGAATACTGTTTTTTTGTACAAAACCATCCTACATAATGTAAATAACATTATGTGGAAGTATAACCTTGATATATTTAATATGAATGAGGTTGATAGCTGAAATGATGGTTCAAATCAAACTTTAATGCTTGTTGAGAGTTTCGACTGGATTTCACATACTGCTGTGGAAAAAATTAAGAGACCATGTTAACATTGTTTTCAGTTTTTCTGAAGTATGTGTTTATGTAAAATGATCATATTTGTTTTGTTCTCTGAACTACTAGCAATATTTCTCCCAAATTTAAAATAAAAAGGTTTCTATTCACATTTGTTTGCAGAACATGAAAACTGAAGAAACAGGTCAAAATAACAGAAAATTTACACACGTATTTAGGAAACGTTAAAAAAGATTTTTTTATGTAATGACCTCAATTTTATTACAGTTTTCATGTGTCTTTTCATGTGATGACTCCTGAGGTTTGATTCTGTTGAAACAGACACTGGCCAGGAATGACCACAATACATCTAGAAGTGCTGATTAAATGAAAATATGTAATGGTCTCTTAATTTTTTCCACGGCTGTATTTCACACTGACACTTTCATTTTTGTAATACATTTAAATATTTCCCTTTTGTAGTTTAAAGGTTTGTTCAAATGTTCACCATGATTTATTGTACTTCTAAATGATATACATTCAAGTTGATGTTTATTTGTTTAACGGCCACTTTTCTTGACAGTTATTAAGTAACTATGCTTATTTTAATAGATTAAATATTAATATAGTTGATCTTAACCTTTTTGACCTCAAGTCCCCTCCCTCCATTGTCCACACAACACTATCTGAGGCCCCACTCTTCATTTCCACCCAATTAAATATATTAGAGCTTGACAGAACTAAAAAGAAAGACGTATGTTATTTGTAACAGTAACCAGAAATAAATATATCTAAATATGTTTCATTGTCTTAACTTAAACTGCGTGCTTTGCCCTGTTTTAAATATGTTTGAGACATTTTAAGCCCCCTAGTTTCGAAACGCTACAGATGCATTTGTCGTATCTACCGCCCTCTAGAGGATAAACCGCGGTATTCACAGTTTTGCCTCGTATAACGTTCTCGTTGGTTCCCAGATGTGCGTACGTCATCACCGGGGGCGGAAAACAAAACTCAGCCGGCCAACGATTTGGCGCATGCAAATCTCTTTCAAAAATTTCCCGGGAAATCCGAGTTTCGCGGGAGGACCTTTCGCGCGTAAACCTCATCCCCTACTTCATTGTCCGCTTCCTGGAGCCATTTTTCGCTCTGCTGAGAGAGAGCTCGTTCTGCTTTTTAATCGCTTACATCGGGCGTTTTATCATCTAGCAATCTCACTCATATTACACCGATGTATTCTTAAAACGGTGCTTTTTAAACATCTTCCACTATTTTAATTCCACTTTGACGGATTTCGTAGAAAACGAACCTTATAGCACAAGTGGGACAAAGGGAACCTGCGCCTCTAAAAATCATGAGAAAAGGGGGTTCCTCGGTCCCAGGACAAGTAATGTTGTCGGGGTTGAGGAGTTCTCCCCATGAGCAAAACGGTGCTTTTGGAGTCGTTTCCGGCCGACGGTGTGTTTATTCCAACGCGACTCGTCTACAAATAAACACACCACCGTCAACTAATAATGTTTGTTTGCCAGAGGCTTCTGTTGACAGTTTGTACACAACTCCTCTGCAAGGACCGACTCGTGGGACAGGCCTTCGACCTACATTAGGACGACCCCCGGTAAAATTCTGCTTTTATTCTGTCATCTGTCGTTACATACATTTTCAACCTGCAAACGTTGAATTGTTAGGCTAGCCCCTTTAGCTTCCCTCGGCTGTCATCATGGCTACCGGTGGAGTTTATTTGTGTGTGCTAAATGTTTCAAACAACCAGGTTTATTCCGCGGTTGTTAATAAACTGGCAACTTTAGATGTTTAAAAATATAAAGCCACTTAAAAAAGTGCAACACAAGTCTTACGACGCATGACGATTGTTTACTACAAACACGTAACGTTATAAGTATTTCCGCAACGTAGTCGCTGTAAATGTTTTGCTATATTATTTAAAACATACTTAATATATACTTAGTGTGACGACTACACCCGTGTCATGCGATTACATGTAATGTTGTTAGTCATTGACTTGAAACAATACGCACAAGGTAGCAGTCGATCATATGTAGTGTTCATGCATCTTTGAACTTCATATAAATGACTTGAGGGTTGCTGTTAAAACTCGCCCTGTACAGAATATAACTTGTATTGAGAGTTGGAAATAAGTTTGAGTTCAGACGATGGAATTGAAGTCTAGGCCCTGGTTTGTTTTCTTTGTATGGGGGATGGAGTCATTTCTGAGCGCAGGGACTTTGCTTAGCTGAATGCTAACGCTTGTTTTTTACAATATTTTATGAAAATCTATAGTTTTATGACGTAAATGTTTATCTAACAAAGTTATGTCGATTGCTTTCAAGTCATACCTAAACTAAATGCGCAAACTTCCCCCGCTACGACAGCTGTGTTTTTGCAGAATGCATTTTGTAAAAAATAGTTACTTATCAATTTTACTTTAAAAAGTTTCTTAGTGCTTCGTTAGGTGTTAGGAATGGGGACGGCCATTGTGCATCTTTATTTTCACTTGCATTTAAAGTGCATATGAAGAATTGTAGTGTGTTTTATCAGCCTGTGCAATCTGTTGTATTTGTCATTAAAGATTGTACTCTTGGTCTTTTTTTCTTATTGTTAAATAATGACATGCAGATATTCTGTCTGTTAAGCCTTTTCATGTTCAAAGTCCAAAGGCGGACCTTGCGATGGATTTCTGTTTTTATTTTAATGGTCTTCTGTTTTTCTCACGTAGGCTAAAAGGAGGCTCGAACTAGACGTTACAGACCATCAATATAGTGAGCCAGCTAAAACTCTTCGAAGTCGCAAAGGACCTCTTAAACTGAAGGCTCCCAAAGGTAATACACTAAACGTGTCATTTTGTGTTATAACAACATACTAATAATATATAATGATTACTTATAAATAATTCGGTGCTAGAGACTGTCAACTGTTGGGAATTTATGAATGACTTTTGCATTTTAGCCCCTAAAACTCCACCGGAGAAGACTCGCTACGACACGTCCTTGGGCTTCTTAACCAAGAAGTTTTGTCAACTGCTGGCCGAGTCCTCGGATGGTGTGTTGGATCTGAATAAAGCTGCCATTGTGCTTAATGTTCAGAAGAGACGTCTTTATGACATCACCAACGTGCTGGAGGGTGTCCGTCTCATCAAAAAGAAGTCAAAGAACAACATCCAATGGCTGTGGGTTATTTACAATGACATCACAATGACTTATTTAGACTAAATCTAGTAACATTTCCAGACACTGACTGTAGGGTTTTTGAACCTTACTAAGTAAATATTAATGTATACTAGTTCTTACTACTTGTTAAGTTTACTGTATTTAGTTAAGAATGGCATTTAACTGTTGAAATGTTGTTCAGAGTTTAGGTTTGAACTTTTTTTGTAGTAAACATTGACCTGTCACATCTCTAGGGGTTCCAGTCTGCCGTCAGAGGAAGGACTGCCGTCTCCACCGATGTCCAGTCACAGTCTGGCCAGAGAGATGCTGGAGCTCACACAGGAGGAGAGACGTCTGGATGAGCTCATTCAAACCTGCACGCACAATGTCCAGCAGCTGACGGAGGAGATCCATAACAAAAAATATCCTTCACAAGCAGTTTGTTTAGGTCTTTAATGCGTATCGGGGAAGTTGTGAGGAGGAGCTTGAATGTTAGCTTGAGGTGTCTGCCGTTTGTCCTTAACTGTTCTCACATATGCCTATGTAACATATCAAGACATCCGAAGAAAGAGACGAAGCTGGAAGTGCCAGACCCAAAGGAGGTAATGTTATGACTAAGTATTTAACACCAGAAAATATTTTATTTTCATGTTTGAACACAAACCTGTGGAGCACAAGATTTTTTTTAAATGATCTCTGGTTTTGTCCATACAGTGGAAGTCAATGGGAGCAAATGTTGTTTGGTTACCAACTTTCATATTGTGTTGTCCATGTTTATCGACTTCTCGATCTTTATTGAGCTTCTTTGGTTAAAAGCAAGATGTTTTATTCTATTGGACAAGAGTTAAACTGACAATTCATGACTATTAATTGGAACTCTATACTTAAACCATCTTTGCGATGATCTTTCAGAGTTTACAGGTGCATCTAAGCAGCTCCAAGGGTCCCATTGATGTCTTCCTCTGCACGGATGGTGGAGACTCAGGCAGTCCGATCCACAACGGCCTCGACGTGAATGGAAATCACACAGCATTTTTCAAAGTCTCTCAAGGCAAAGAACTCCCACGTTTGGTATCAATCCCCTGAGAGCATTAGCGGTACAAATTGAGCATCATCATAATTGTATTTCCCATTCTTTGTCCATTTAGAAAGCCCTTCGGGTGGCACGGCCGATGTGGTCAAGATGAACGGCAGTTACGGTTATGGTTCCTCGGCTGGCAGTGCACCCATGTCACCCCTCAGTTCCTCCTTGTCCTCCATCCTCCAGCAGCCGGATGACTCTATTCCCTTCGTGCCTCTGTCTCCTGCCCTGCTCTGCGACGAGTACATACTGGGTTTGGGTGACGAGCAGGGTATAAGCGATCTATTCGACTCCTGTGATTTGGACACGCTGGCATTGGATGACCTGCTCAGGATATGAAGGCTCCCGATGGTCAAAGATGGAGAGCTGGTTGCAGGTCCTCAGAGTTCCTGTGTTGACCTGTAGTTCATGGCTTGCAGGTTTTTGTGCTTACACCAGTCGAATTGGTTAACAAACCTTTTTTGTCTCCCAAAGCGATGCTTGGAGGCTGTTTTATGGATGGGTAGCTGTACCCAGATAATGTCATTTTTAATGTTATTGCGTTGTGGCCGTTTGCTCTCATTGGTGCTTGAGATGGACAACTACAATTCTTAAAGGGATAGTTCACCTAAAAATAAAAGGTTTGTCATTTGTAGACTCTCATGTCCTGTGGCTCTTGTTGATATTTTGAGATGTTTCAGTGTGTCGTGTCGGTACAATGGAAGTCAATGGCGGCCAGTGTGGTTACCAACATTCTTCAAAATGATCATCTTTTGTGTTCTGCAGAAGAAATCAAAGTCAAAGGGGTTTGGAATAGCATTGTTTAAGTGATGATTTTTCTTTTATGGGTGAACTATCCCTTTAACCCCTGCCAGTAATGCCGAAAGGTTCTTCAGAGTGTTTCTGTATGTGTAGTCAGATCTTTTTTATTGAATGATCCTAATAACAAACCAAAAGTTCTAAGGCTTAAATTTGGTTGCTGTTACATTTAGTTGATGCTTTTTGCCACTACGGTTTATCTCAGGGTACAGATAAAGGAGTGAAAGCTTTATGTGGTCATTTTGATAAATTGTCGAGTACAGAACAAGGTTTTAGACACTGCTCTCCTGTAATGTAGTCTCAACCATGATACCAAATCGTTGCAAAAAAAATATTTCTTGCAAAGAAATGAATTTGGCTCGTGTGTTTTCTCATTCATTTGCCACGGTACATATGTCCTTATGTAATGATTCTGTGTTTGGATAAAATGCTAAATTTGGAAGTGACCCTAATCTCTATTCCCTTAAGAATGAATGTATTTCAGTATCTGAATTGCACTGAAGACTAATCTTATGAAGCCATCATGATCAGATCAGAGTTTATGACTTGAAGATTATTTTGTAGATGGCAAACACTTAATGGTCCCCCACTAACCATTTGTGATTGACTAAGTTAAACCTCCTTCCCCAATCCTGAGAAATGTTTGGAACGGGTGTCATTTTATCGCTTCTGTAGTGTTGTACCTCGTGTACATTTTAGGAAGTTCGACTGTTTAATGCTTCAAATGTGAAGTAACCTAATGCAGTTTTGCTGTTGTGAAACTAAATTATTGTAAATAATGAATTTGTGCTAATGCTCAGTAGTTCTTAGGTCCGTCAGTGGAATGAGGATGAACGTCATGCAGCCATATTGTGTAGAAATAATTTGAACACTGTTTGCACCAATATGTAGATAAATGATTTTTTTGTGATTGAAGCATCTAATGTGCCTAAGATTTTTGCACAGTACTGTATTCTAAAATGCAATTAGTTTTTACTTTTGTTTTTTCTAGACAAGGCATTTTTGTTTTCTGTGTGAGCGCGCGTGTTGAGAATTGATCTTTTATGCGGATTGTGAACTGCGTACAATGTTTGAAATGTGTTTTTTAATAAAGTTATGAATTTCTGCCATTATTGCTCTTTCAGTGTCTGTGTGGTATGTGACATTTAGAATCAACCAAAGGATTGTGTGCATTAGTTTGCAAGCTGCTTAATCTGCGTCTAAAACATGAATGCATAGGACATTTTTTTTTTAGATTTGAGAAGAGCTTAGAAGTCAGTAGACATGTATTATACAATGCAAATGAATTCTTTGCCTGAAGGGGATGGGTTGTTAAAAGGACAAAAGATCTTGTGATCTATATCATACTTGAAATAAAAGCTCGGTTTAAGGTCCTGTGTGACTTTTCTTTTAGAGCTGGTAAAGAAATTGTATGGAGACATTCATGAAATGCGCTCTGATCTTTACGGGATGAATGACTGGGAATTGTTTAAGTTGGTGTCTGCATTTGCAATTCCCTGTATAAGAGTACTTTTAGTTTTTAAAGTGCTTTCTGCTGTACACAACAAAGGAGCAATGCTGTAAGTAATATTTAAAGTGAATTCTTTAATATAAAGTGAAATACAGTGAATGTTCAAAGTACATGAACATCTCGCTCGATGTCAATTTTAAACTATTTATTTATACGGATTTTAGCTACTGGATAATCTATACATTACACATTTCTCAGTGATGTCTGTTTTAAGACCGTCCTTCCCTTACTTGCCATTAGATGGCATGTTCTTCAAGCAAATGACAGAAACACTTCCACAATTGAAAATGTATTGCTATTTAAGTGTAATGCTATTTAAAGGGATAGTACACCTCAAAATGAAAATGATCCCAATATTTACTCGCCATCATGTCATTCCAAACCTGTATGGCTGTCTTCTGCTAGTGTAAATTAGCCCTTTATATCTTATACTGGTCTTGTAAACAGAAGAAGTGTATGCTTTCTTTTATCACATGTTTGTCGAGTGTGCATTGTTTTCCATTACAACATTATTGATGGATCGTATTAATAAAGTCACACGTAAAGCTTTAAAAAAAAAAAAGATCTGTTATCCATGTATTGTTTGTCCTGAAGCTGATGTGAATGTCAAAGTAAATGTTTCATTTCACATTAGCTTTGTTCGTTTTTTACCCATAAGCATGAAGAAACAGACCGTCTTGTTCTTCTAAACTCTTTTCTTTTCACATTTAGACCAACATGCCCTAGTTCCTGCTATAGACCAGTGGCTGTCTGCTCTTTGTCTGAGCTACACTGAACGGGCAGGCAAACTATGATGTAATTTGTTTTTAGTAGCCTTGATTTCGTCTGCCGTTAGGGGGCACTGTTGAGACACCAAACAGGCCCCAGACACTTAACCCAATTCCCCAGTTTTGCTTGCCAGACACAAGGTTCATGGAAAGTCACAGATTTTTATCAGTTATTCAGATGATAGTTTGCATCCAGCAGTTAAAACAAATGGCTGCAGCTGTTCCCATTGGTTATGTGGAAACTGATATGTCTTTGCCTTTCATCAATGTCTCATTCAGCTGCTGCTGTCCACACATGCATTGGGAAATTTCAGCCGGTGTGGCAAAGCACCATTTCACTCATCTGAAATCTATTTTAAATCCCATGCGCTTGTATTTCCTTGAACCTTCTTTTTAAATGTAAATGTTTCTTCTAAAACTTCTGGAGCACTACGATGCAAAATACCAAATGCTTCCCACAATTGCTGTACATGCAGTGAATCATCAGAAGCAAAACTTCTAACACACAGCGTAGAGATGCCACACGTGCGCTCAAACTCAAACTCATCGTACGATGCTCCTCATTCATAAAAGCAGACGCCGTGTTTTGATGTACACGATTGGCTGGGGGGTAGTCTACGCTGCGATTCGCCGCGTCCTATGCGACCAATCAGAAGCAGGCTGCTCTCCATCCTCTCTGCCCTCTCTGTTTCAGTAGTGAATCTGATGAATAAACTGGATCTTTTCTGCACTCTCAGTCTGTAGCTGCGGTCAGAGGTCTGTCATACAGTCTAAACGAAAAACAGAAGATTATTATTGCATTGCAAAACAAATGCATCACTGTGGGCTCATAAAACACTAAATACATATTTTCTATCAGCTCGAGTCCTGTCATGCAGAAGGTTCTCATGGTGTGTGTGTGTAGTAAGAAAAGCACTCATGAAGTCAAATGCACCATGTGCTAACTGAGAAAACATGGTATTCATACAGTAGCAGATACGAGGCCAACCGAATGACTGTTGTATTGTTAAAGATGACAGAAAGTACTTTAAATATGTAGGACTATTTTTCAGATTCCTGGTAGGCCTCTAAATTAAGATATGTTGTTTAATAAGCATTATTTATATCAAGCCAGAGTTATGTTTGTGAAATTATAGGGGTTACCCAGCTGGGAAAATGGGTCTTTTTTGTTGTTCATTTCATGTGAAATAAACAGATGTCTGATATTTAAACCCAGATGCCTCATTTGTGGACTAAATTACCAAGTGAAGCCGGACAGCTGCCCCTTAAGACTATACCATCAACCCAAAATATTAGTCCATACTGACCATCTATAGCAGGTCTGTCCTAATTCCAAAGACAAAAATGTGTCTGAAAATATTTTTCATTGATATAACACATGCCGAATGTTGAATATACGTACATTCTGCACACAAAAAAAAATACGGGTTTATTTAATATCAGGATGTAAGACAGAATTCTATGTAATAAGTATGTATAATTGAGAAGATTGTCTTTCAAAGGAAATAAAAAAGGAAATACTGTACTATTATTATTGCTTATAGCTAGGATTGCCTCTTGTAAAAACATTCAGTTGCCCAGAATATTAAGTTCATTCATATCCTTCCTAAAATACAAAAATAAGCATTTCTTTCGAATTTAACTAGACAATTTATGACATTGAATAAGTGTGAACAAATCTGTGATTTTGTGCCTATTTGCTGAGGTGCAGAGTTGTGGGTGTGAAACTGAAATGAAATCATAATAACACAAATTCCTCATAATAACACAAAACACGTCTATTTCCTATTTATTTATATGGTTTAGAAGTTGTTACTACATTCCTACAGTAAAGATGGAACTGAATTACAACACGCCCTGTTTTGTTTACATTTAGGCTCAATAGGAATGAGAACTAACGTTAACCCATTTGGGACTTTGGCTTCTTTTTCCAGTGGCATTATTGTTACATTATTCATACAATACCCCAAGAAATAAATAAAATAAGATACTAGTAATGGAAGTGGCTGTTTGAGATGAGGTCATGCCATGATCCCCTTTCGTAAGCACCGATTGGTGACTGCCGTTATGAATAGGCTTGCCACAGATATGCAGCGCTGTCCTTGTGAGAGGCCAGTGTTTATATTTGGAACACTACATGGCAATTAATGTGAGCGCAAAAAAAAAAGAATCTTATGTAGCGGATATAATGCAAATAAAGGGTTAGGTTTAGTAGGGTTAGTTTAATGCATATAGCATTTGTTGAAGAAAATACCTTTTTCAGTAAACTGACTTGATGTGTCGACAGACCAGCTGCTGTCTAAATGCTCGCACCAGAGGGAGATGAACCCGAACGTCCTGCGTAGTGGCAGGGGTGGTTCTGGGGGGGGCCAGAGGGGGCCAGTGCCCCCGTGTCAGCACAATTGGCCACCCTAAATCTGGAATGATATTTCACCAAAACAGGGCAATTTTGAGCTGAACTTGTTTTCAAATGAAAAATGAATGAAAAATAATCATGACAACAAATGTTAGTGTGCCCCTAAAAGCATAAGTGGCCCCTGCCTGGCCCCCCCGGTTACAGTAGTCTAGAAACGCCACTGCGTAGTGGGTGCACGCGGCATTCCCACCCCGCCTGCGAACCGCTCATACAGTGAGAAGACGGCACAAGCTTTTCTCAGAAGTGGTCCCAGATCTGGTCATTTGCATGCCATTTGCATACAGTTGCCCCCCAAGCCTGTTAGTAATGTCAAGACGGCAAATGAACTAGTTTTCAGTTTGCGTCTCATTTGCATGGGAACCGCTTAACCGGGGTTGCTCGGCTAGGTGACCTTAATTGCCTTCGTCCTTGCGCAGGGAGAAAGCAGCCTCTGATTGCAATTAATTTCATTAAGGAAAGTATCATTATGACCCAGAGAATACATTTGCATGCTGTCGGGATGGGGACACGCAAGCTGTTCCCAATCAAGTTCACTTTTGCGCATGTAGATGTTCTGTCATACTTTTCGTAAGGATGAAAAATTAGGCCGGGCTATGATGAGTGTTGCGTTCATCAGCGCGATCAATCTCACTCAGATAAGAAGCAGATGCATTCATTACATTAGTGGGGGAGGTTCATAGTTTTGCGGAGTTAAACGGTCTGGGTTTCGCCACGGGTTAATGTGATGCTTTAGTTTAGCTGTCACTGTCTCAGGAGATGTCAGAGGGCTGGGCTTGGGGAATAAACATGTTTAAACAAATTAGCTGTCTTTGGCGGGACGTTTTGAGAAAACGTCCTCAAGAGTTTCGAAAGGTGATAGCTTTGCACTCTGTGACACTTCTACAGATGAGTGCAGAAGTATGAAACCTATGTTGAAAACCCGGTATTCTCGCCCTTATATCATTCCAAACCTGTATGACTTTCTTTCTTCTGCAGAACACAAAAGAAACCATTTTGAAGAATGCTGGTAACCAAACAACATTAGCCCCCATTGACTTCTATTGTATGGGCACTAAACCTTGAGACATTTCTCAAAATACAGTCGCATGCAGGTTTTGAACAACTTTAGGGTGAATAAATGATGACGTCATTACATTTTTTGGGGGGAACTTTCGCTTCAACCAAATTTGCAAAGGTGTGGAACGTGAGGTTGTTACAGAAAAGCTCAGAATTTGTTATAACAAGCACATTTTGGTCCCCAAGAACAAAGAAAGCCATTTGGGGGTTAAAACGACACGAGAGAGATAAGTATATAATGACAAACATCTTTTCTTTTTGTTTTGAAATGTTCCTGTGTCATATTTTTGGACCATTCCATCCATTTTTTTTTCAAGAACACCATAGACGCGTGCCACCAAATTGATTGAACACACAATCGTGTGTCTGTGTGTGTGAGGGCAACAGAGTATATTTTCTTTCCTCCTCAGGGTAGATTTGTAATTAAGCTTTTGGGTTGAGGCTTTTCTGCTTGGCTGGAGCTCCAAAAGCTTTGGAGAGAGAGAGAGAAACGGAGAAGGAGAGAGAGGGTGAGCGAGCGGAATCATAATGACACTTCTCCTAGTGGAGTGTGAAATTCACCTCCGAATCCATACGCCGATCGCTTCTCTCTCCGAGGCCCCGGCGCCCAACACCGGGGTCTCCTGAGCCTTTTAACCCCAACCTCTGGAAACGAGTAATTCATTCAATCACCGCCGTTGCCGTTCCTCCGATTGCTCTGACGCCTCTCATAAATGCTCAGGTTGGGTTTTGAGCGCCGCGGTCTGGAATGAGAATCTCTTTACGCTTTTCCGCAGAGACCGTTCCTTTCCTTCAGGGTGAAAGCTCGCGGAAGCGGAACGTGTCGGGTCCACGAGGGAGATCGAGAATGGAGGAGATGTGAGGGTCATACCTGGAGGGCTCCTATTGATGAGAAGCGGCTCCTCAACATTGTTTGCGACACCTCCTCTGGGAATATCGTAACTTCTGGGTGACAGAGACGTCATGGGAGCTTTACAGCACCCATGCTTTGTTTTCTCTTCTGTCGACTTAATATAGAGTCCCACCATGTGTTTTTCCACTCCATTTGTCCTGTACATTGAAATCGCTGCACCATTTCGATACAGTAATTGAGCCGAAGTGGCAAAATGTCCACGGGATAGAAAATCCTGAGAGATTTATGTGACCGAAAAATCAATAGAAGTCTTTTACTCGCACAACAACACACAGCCTCTTGTTTGGTATCATGAAGCAACGGTCAGTTTTAGGTTTCCATCTCTTTCATTATTTTAGTGAGGGTTTTGAAAGCAAGTGTCTGTCTTGCTATTGTTCGTACTCAGGGTTGGGGATCTGAACAAACTTTGACCTTAAGCACTGAATTTTGGCACATATCTCGCACCATTTGTGCTAAAGATGTGAATTACACTTCAAATGGTGCTGCTTTTTGATGTTTTTCTAGATGATCAGGCTTATGGTTTTCATCTGGCAGATGATAGGGGTCGGCAATTTCTTCGGGCCAGTGAGCAACCCCCAGATCACTATAGCAACTGTGATAAAACATCACTATGCTGCAAAACGTAACTCACAACACCCTGACAAACACCCATGTCGGGCCTACACGATAGATCGAAATATACAATGTTTTGAAATGACTGAATGATCTTAAAGGAGTCGTCGGATGATAATCCACATTTTTCCGTGTTTAAGTGCTATAATCGGGTCCCCGGTGTATCTAGCAACCCAGAAAACGTGAAAAACAAGATCCCAGTAAGTTTGTTTTGTTGAGCCTTTCCCTGCAAGCATGTGAGAAATCGAGCCGTTTAGATTTCGCTCCTGTTGTGACGTAAAAGAACACAAAAGAAGATATTTTGGAGAATTTTGGTTACCAAATAACATTGGATCCCATTGTATGGATGGACCCAAGACCACTGAGACATTTTTCAAAACCTCTTTTATAGGACTGGGTAAAAAATATCGATTCTTCGATTTTAATCGATCTTCAATTTAACGAAACAATATTGATTCGGGAAATCCCGAATCCATTCTTAATGCGTGTGCTTTAGTTCAATCTTGTTTGATGTCGCGATCACTCGTGCTGATACATTTAAAACAAAACAAATTCATATAAAAAAGTGGGGGAGAGGGACAGGATCATGGCGGAAAAATCATAATAAATATGTCTTTTAATAACATATATGATATTATATTTACGAATGATTAAACCAATTTGCCTGTTCGTGAAGTTTGAACGTCATTTCTTACTTTAAAACCGAAACTAAACAGCTTTTCCTCGCGGAAGGTCTGCATTCGGTAAAAATGAGCTAATCAAATATTTCACATTTCATGTCCAGTTTATTTCTCATGTGGCAAGTAGCCGTGTAATAAGCGGGATGGGGTATAGTTGGTCTAATGCAACCTTACTCTTTCATCTTTGATGTTGGCACCGTATGCCACATAATGAGTGAACAATCTCAGTGAGGCATATGTATTGCCCGTGAGGTTTACACATTCTTGCCATGCAGCGAAGCTTTTTGTATCGCTACTTTGGGCTATTTTGGTGCACGTCTACTTGTCTATAGAGGGCTGCTGGCTTTCTGCTCTTAAAGCCAGGAAGCAAACAGATATCTTGAGCACTCATTGATCTTTCAAAGCCTCAGGGAGACTTGTGCGGTAACTTGCTTCGACCAGTACCACGCTTTTTAACGCAGGCACGCAGTAAACCTGCTCAAACAAACGGTTCCAGACGTGACAGTTGACCTATGCATGTATTTACTGCTGATTCTCTCGCCGTAACGCTTCATTTCTCTCTTGCGCTTCTCTCCAAATGTTAAGTAACTGTCTACAGTTGGTGTTGTGTCTTATATAAGTTTGTATAGAGGCCAGGTTATTTGTTGTGAAACATGAAGACGGCCCCTTGCCGAGTGTTTCTTGTGTTCAGCCGAGCTTGAATGTCAGGCCCCTTAACTGTGCCGTGTGTTTTTTTTAAAGCATTTCTCAGGATCGACGCAGAGTAGGTTTAAAAGAATAGTTCAGAGTCAAAAAGTCTGTAATTTACTCACTCATTATAGACGGTTCATCATGAATTTATATGAAATAATATTGATATTTTATTGTATATTAAATGATTGATTCTTTGCGGATGTATACAGAAAGGTAAGTTTGGGCCACATAAGGTTTGTTTATGTTGTTCCAGCTGAAACCGTCAAGAGCTTCTAGAAAGAAAATGAACTGGTTCTTTAAGGTCGCTCTTTCTTAATTTCCTCATGCTTGGCAATAAAAACATGCTTCCATAATTTCCTAACATTTCCTGTTTGTTTACCCTTAAGCGGGTGTGAGCCGAGTTTGTGTTGAGGGGTGAAGACACATGACTCATAACCTGACCCTAATAACATGGCAGTGAAGGTGGCGTTTTCATTGTGTGCCTTCCTGGGTCACGCAGGACAATCGCCCAAAGATCCACAAGGTTAATATATTTAAACAAGCAGACTCATTTTTGTTTGTGGAAAAACATTAGACATAAAAAGGCACAAGATCCTCCCCAAATTCTCCTGTAGGGACATCAGAAAGCCCTCAGTCAGATGGGGGTTATAGAGTTTAGGCAGTTAGTTTAAATGGCAGCCCTGGTTTCCTCCCCTGTGGTTGTCATGAGTTCATTGAGTTGGTATGGAGCCTGGCACGGAGGGTTTTTCCACATGGCTTTAGAGTGCCAGTTCATGTGCCCTTCGGTCATTGTGGTATTTTAGGGTGTTTGTTTTACTAGAACGGTCTAATTTTTAATGTCTTGCACCCTGACCGTGTCACGCTTGCCAGGTGCATACACACAGACGCACACACGCACACGCACACACACACACACATGTCTGGTTTACTATCTCCGTGGGGACAGTCCATAGGCGTAATGTTTTTTATACCGTACAAACTGTATATTTTATCCCCTAACCCAACCCCTAAACCTAAAGATCATAGAAAACTTTTTGCATTTTAACATTTGAAAAAAATATTGTTCTGCACAATTTATAAGCTTCTTTGCCCATGAGGACCTCAATTTTGGTCCCCACAGTGACACGAGTCCCCATGTGTTGGTGTGCATTCCGGTTTAGGTCCCCACCGGGATATAAAAACATGTACACACACACACACACACACACACACACACACTATGTTGTATTTTAACCAGGTTTCAAGAAGACACATTTATGAATATGAAAGTATCTGAAAAAACAATAGCTTATGATCTGAGTTATATGACACTATAATAATAAAATATTGTTGAAAGTTATTGTTTTAATATTTGGGGGGTAAGGTGAGAGTCTCAGAGTGGTCTTATGAGGGTTGAACATCTTTGGCATATTGGCATGGTTCTTTGCCTTACGCTGTGTCATGTGATCGAGGAGTTAGTGAGTGTCTCGCATCATCTCGTGTAAGAGTGAATATGATGTCGAGCTGTTTTTGCCAGTCAGAATACGGTAATGTCAGCCATATGTTTGACCTCTTTGGCAAAGGAACACAAACCAACCGCCATCTAAACAGAAGCAAGCTGCTGACTACTGCTAAAGCCAGAGTGAACTCCCAGAATGCTTCAGTTAGATGAAGCCAGGTTGAAAAAGCTTACAGGAAAGGACGGAAACATCAAAGAAAACTGCCGGAGCAAACAGGTGCAGTGTATGGACAGTAAGCAGGTTATAGAAAAACTGTTTGCTTACAGAAAAATGTGGAAACTGACACTCTGAATATGTATGAAAGCAGCCTGTCTCTTGAATACTTCACTTTTTGAAGTGACCTTTGTGTGCTATGTCACACCAGCGAAATATTACAAAAACCGGCTTGTGAACCGAGCGCCTCAGTGCTTCCCACCACGTCAGTACCGGGGCAGTGCAAGCACGCTGAAGATGGGGAGCGTTCCGACTGGCACGCGGATCATTTTGCTGAATGACATTTTGTGTTTGGCTAATTGTCTGTCTGGATTGGGGCTAGATTTGAGTCACTGCGCTGTGGGAAATGAAGTATATTTTTCAGTGCTGCTTGTTTTTAAAGGCAGAATGGGAGTATGAAATGAAACTGCTAAAGTAGAGATGGAAATAACAGAAATCTAATTAGGATCGGATCATTTAATTAAATTCTCTCTTCAGTAATGTGACCCAAGGGAGTGCTGTAATTTCTCAGTCACATTGTGTTTTACTGTATATTAGGGGTGTGACGAGACACGAGACTGGGTTGAAAGAGACGAGACAAGATTTTTGGACTTTTTTAAATAGTCCTCAATGATGAAATTCTCTTATTCACCTCAACACAAAATGCAAAAAATTTATTATAAAATGTATATGTAATATACAATGTAAATGTATTTTAAAATCAACTTGTACTTCATGAAACACATTAAACTTTTATTTTAATGAATTATTTTAAATAGGTCGCACCACAACAAAATGTGCACTCACACAAATGCCCCCAAATATATTTCGAGGTCGCACAGGTTAAATTTAGGGAGCATTTTCGAGCCCAGCACTCCATCATGCCAATTGCGTAAGGAAATTGTGTTCTCGCGAGATCTGTCGGATCTCGTGCCACGAGATCTCATCACACCCTTACTGTATATGGTAATATATATTTCTCAACTTTATTTTAATTTCTTTCTGTTTAAATGTCGTCTTCATTGCAGCAAAGATCTTTTTAACCAGTATGTTTGATTTGTTTTCCACAGAAACATATCTAAATCTAGAACCAGGGAGATAGAGCGAGTGAGAAAGAGAGAGAATGTTAAGTATGTTCTGATCAGCTGGGCCCGGTTGCAAGAAACCCCTTAGGGTAGGAATCCCTTAATAACAATACTGTTATAATTAGAATGAAGGGTTTTCTTACCCTTAGGGGTTTCTTGCAACCGCACCCTGACCTCTTTGGCATCTCCACATATATGTGCAGATATATAGAAAGAAACTCACAGCCTGCAGGCTTTTACATTTGTGCATTTGATGCATGCTTTTATTCAAAGCCTTTGCAGTGCATTGAAGGTATGCATGTTTTTTTTTGTGTGCACCCTGGGGATTCGAAGCTGTGATACATTATACGTACAGTGGAAGTCAATGGGTGCCAATATTGTTTGTTTACCAATGTTCTTAATAATACACTGGCCTTCCAAAAAAAGTCACACTATTATTTTGTTGGACCACCTTTAGCTTTGATTACGGCACACATTCGCCGTGGCATCGTCTCAAAACGTTTCTGCAATATCACAACATTTATAACCGTCCAGAGTTGCATACATTTTTCGCCAAGATCTTGTATTGATGATGGGGGAGAGTTGGACCGCTGCGCAAAGTCTTCTCCAGCACATCCCAAAGATTCTCAATGGGGTTAAGGTCTGGACTCTGTGGTGGACAATCCATGTGTGGAAATGATGCCTCATGCTCCCCGAACCACTCTTTCACAATTTGAGCCCGATGAATCCTGGCATTGTCATCTTGGAATATGCCCGGCACAGGAAGAAAAATCAGGGAAGAAAAAATCCATTGGTAGAATAACCTGGTCATTCAGTACATTCAGGTAGTCAGCTGACCTCATTCTTTGGGCACATAGCGCTGCTGAACCTAGACCTGACCAACTGTAGAAACCCCAGATCATAGCAATGCCCTGGTGGTGACTTGTTTTTTGGACGGGCAGTGTATCTTCTTTTGTGTTCTGCAGAGGAAAGAAATTAATTCAGGTCTGGACTGACATGAGAGTGAATAAATGATGAGAGAATTTTGAAGCATTGTTTTCATTACCTTAGAACAAGCTATTCCTATCTACATACGCCGCGGATGCCCTTACATGGAATTCACCATGTTGCTTCTACAGTAGCCTTAAATGGACTAACTGTTCTACAAAGCACGTTTCGTTAACATGTTATTAGGGCTGCACAATAAATAACAATTCCCATGCAAATCGTGATTAAATCTATGCGGTTATCGCGATTGTGAAGGCTGCGATTATGTTTTATGCACAGCTTGTTCGTGAAGCAAGGCTCTGTTCAGATGGAGCAGCATTTGTCACTGATCACACTGTTAGTCGCTTAAAACGTGTATTTAACAAAGCAACACCCGTCAAACATCATCATTATAAATGAAAATACCCGAGGAGGCTTGAAAAACAGTGCTAGAAAGATGCAGATAGGAAGACGGCATTTCCTGGTTATACATGTGGTACTTCTTCTATGGAGCATTGGAGTTTCTGCGCAAGAGCGCCCTCTGTCTTTCGGACACAGCTGCATTTAACCATACTTCAATGACAAGCTGCGAATAAAACATCGCAGCCAACCGCCAAATCGCGTGCGGTTTCTTTTCGATTAAACGTGCAGGCATATACGTTATCTACTTCTGCAAAGACGTGAAACGTCTTAGTCCTGTGTCAGCCCCCGTAGTGCTTCGAAAGGGTGGGGTGAGCGGTGAAGTGAGCCTTTGGTTGTGGCTGTGCTTGATAAATTAACGATTACCACTAAATCCTGCTGAATCGAGCTGGCTGCGATTATGTAAGACATCAGTTAGTATGTCTTATGCCCAGCTTGTTCGTGAAGCACGGCTCTGTGATCATTGACAAATGCTGCTCCATCTGAAAACACTGTTAGTCGCTTAGAACATGCATTTGAAAAAGCAACACCTGTCAAACATTATCATTATAATATAGTTTATTATCATGAAAATACCTGAGGAGGCTTGAGGAAAAGTGATAAAAAGATGTCCATTTCCTAGAAGTACGTGTGTTATGGTCTTCTTCTGCGAGGCATATTTGGAGTTTCTGCACGAGAGCGCCCTCTGGCTTTCGGACGCAGCAGCATTTTACCGTACATCACTCACTCAAGCATAAAACACGTGCGATATATATTTTCGTTTAATCGTGCACAGCCCTAAATTTGGTTGCAATTCAGAACCTCACCACTAGACGCCCCTAAATTCCATACTCTGGACCTTTCAGCATACTCATTTTAGATGGCCTTTCTGCAAAGAGAAATTATTTCTAAATAAATATTCTGGCATTGTTTTTGATCTATTTAATTCATCCGGCATGTTTGCGCAAATAATAGGTTGATAACAACACAAGAAGGCCCGGTTCAGTATATTGCTCTGCTCTCGTGATGACCCCTCACGATTGCTTTCTGGTGCAGGAGGACACACAAATGAAAACTGGCCCCTTTCAGCAAGCTCAGGGTGGAGCGAGCAAATACTTAGTGTCATGCGAGGAGCTCTTATAAAATACCGCAGCATTAGTGGGAGTTTGTAGGAAGCATCCTATTTTCTGAGTTCACGATACAGATTTATCCCCAGATCCCTCGTGTTTGGCCCCTGCTGAATAAAATTAATTGTGCTCTGGTGTTTTATGGGCTTCGAAATATCTCTTTCTCATGCCCTCTGTTTTCTCTGGAACTTTCCATTCTGCATTTTTTTGTGGCTTGACCTTCTTATAGCTAGAATCTCGGTGACTGGCATACTGAACGAATTCTGAATCCAAGACATGTCTCGATGTCTAAATGGAGCAAAATAAGAGTGGCCCACTAACTGATTTTTTCCACTGATTTACAGATGTGTGCCTCTTTCGCATGTGTTTGAGTTGGTACACGTGATCGTGCCTTTCACCGGTGAATGTAAGAGTCCCACCAACTCTATTCATGTCCTCTGAGAACAACAAAGAGTTTTTAGCAGCTGTTGGTGGTGGGAACTCTTGCGTGGTCTTAACAGTCGCCAATGCGCATGTGGAGGTCCAGTGCACACGTGTAAAATATATTTTGTGAAGTTTTTCCTTTCCTAGAACGAACACATAGGCACATGACCCTAACCATAGGCTGTTTTGAATTGGGACATCTATGGAACGTTGGCAGCTGGCTTTCCAATGCTATAGTGCATGTGTCTATAGGATGTGCCTCCAAACAGTTGTAACCACAATCGATGTCATTTTTCATTTCACATCCCTCGCTGCTTCAAAACCTAAAAAAAGTCACGGCCCTCTTGCTCAACTTTGTACTCGGGTCTCCTAAGGGCCGTCTGGAGCTTTCAGCATGAGATTGTTACTTAGGTCAAGTGTTTCTGAAGCAGAGCGTCACTTTCTCTTTCCCACCGGACAAGCAGTAAGACTCACCCTTGACCGCAGACAGTGTGAATGAATGGAGAGGACAACAGTCTCTGGCACGCCACATTAACAACAAGGCAATGCAGTATTCATGACTGTAATACCCAGAACATGACCGTCTCTGGTGAGATCTGGGTTCGCCTAATGCACATATGTTGTTTGCTCCTCTCTCTCTTTCGCTCTGATATGGGCTCACTCACTTGCTTCGCATCTTTCCTCGCTGCCTCACTTTCCTTCTCCCCCCAGAGCCTCTTGTCAGGAACTGGAAAGCTAATAAACATCTGAAGCATGAATAAAGGAAGACAACACTTTAAGGGCTAAAGATCGGCATGGTGACAACCACCTCTCGTGAACACTTGATTCGTTGTAGGGATCGCTCCTATTACAGTATACATTTACAATAGAATTGGAGCTGAAGGGATAATGTATTTAGAAGAGCCCAGGTCACTACTGGGGCTGTATAAAAAATAATTTTGTTTTAATATTTATATTAATTTCACATGATGATCACCCCAACCCTCCTCCCTTTGTCGAATTAGCGCTTTAACAGATAAAACAGGAAACAAATTCATCTGTGATTGAACAGGACCATGGCTGAGCAACTCATTTTTATAAAAATTATGACAAAGAATAATATTTCATATTCAAAATGTATATGATAAAATAACACTTGGCATCTATTTTGAAATACATCTTTTCATTACTTAACTGTTTGTTTTAAATTGATGTATTTTGATGTATTGATGTATGCAATTGTTCATAATTATTTTGTTTAGATTAATCAAATGCTAACATATTGTTTTTGTTCAATGTATATTGTTGTTATTATTATTTTATTATTAATATGGCAATGAAAGTTTCCAAGTCACATAGCAGTATGGTCACTGTTGTAACTAGCTACTTTATGTTAGAAGTTTTCTTGTATGTTTTCAAAAAAGATTAGTTATCAGGTCATCAAACTGCAATTTCATTAGCTTCCCCGAATTTATCCATTCAGCCCGTGTGAAAGCTAAGAGCCAGAGTTCACTTTAAGCAGATGTTTAAGCAGTTTCTGCCAATCTCGTATTAATCTTGAGTACCACTAGAGCAGTGACTTTAAACACGTATGCTGAGTGGTAAGAAGACCAGAAGCGGCCTTTGATATGTTTCACTTGAAAAGATCCCCACCTCCCATCATTGCGCACACACCAGTTTGAAAAGACTTGAGGCAAAAGTTTGATCAAAATTATTAAAATACCCTCAAATTCATATTTGTTTTAAAAAGTAGTTCTTCCCATTTTGGGGTGAAAGCGACTGTCGCGATGGCAATATCAGCTGCTTTGATAAAAAATAAAAACAGTGACATTTAAATTCAACTTGAATTATGATAATACATGATGAAAAAGGCTTGGCTCGCTAGAAACCATGTCGCGCTGTTTCCCTACATCTCCAGAGTTTCGCTTCTTGGTATCTATACTCTTTGGCATGGGCATGCTCTTTCATCTCGCTCTCGTCGGATGATGTTTGCGTGCTTTTCCAGGAGAATTGTCCAAGAAGGGACTAAGAAAAGTTGTTACGTAAGGAAGTATCATGTTTCGTGAACGCCGGGGGTGTGAAAGCGAGCACAGAAATACTACGTCATATGTCCAACTCGTTTTTGACAAGTTGACCATGTCAAGCATGAGAAGCCGGCATGTTTAACAGTGTGAAGAAGTCTGAATGCATGAAACACTGTGGCACCACCCCTTTAAGGTAGCTTGAGACGGGGCGACGTCGCCACTGTGATGCTCTGCCGCTTCATTTAAATGCCCCGTTTTCATTAAAACTACATGAGTCTTCTCACCATTCACACGTACGCAGAGCAACAAAACAAGTGTTGTTGGTGCAATTTTGTCGTTTCCTCTTAACTTTTTTCGAGAGCTGTTCATGTTGTCCATTAGAGAGAGCGTAAAGCTGTCCTCACCTCATCGCTACCTGTCCCGCACGCAGCCTTGAATACCTCGCTTAAACACTTCTAAAAGCCTCAAGGTGTTTCACGCAGATGAGTGTTTATTCAGCTCAACTGATTGACTGCTTCATACATGGCGGCTCACGCACAAAAAGCCACCGGGGGTCTTTGTGCGGCAGGCGCGTGGCGCGGGCAGCATTGGAAATTCAGATTTTCTCGTGAAAAGCGCCCACACCCCCTCGAAACCCAGCGATTCAGAGAGCGTCCGTGTTTGCTTCGTTTTAAATAGAACTCATTACAAGTAGCCAGGCTTGGTTTTGAATAAAACACAATTCCAGCGCTAGACTCGGCCGGTAATGATGTCAAATTTATCTTTCCGTCTAAATCTTTCTCTCCAGTGGTGAATTCGAATTGTTTCCCTCTTTGTCTTTTGCCCCTCTTGAGTGCCGAAAATAAAGAGGGGGGAAAAATACAGACAGCAACGAATTTTAATTAATTCTAATGAATATGCAAATTGCCTTGAATCCTCTGGATAATGTGGTCTTTTCAGTTGTATGTGATTCAATATTTGTAAAGGGCGCGAGTGTGAAAAGAGCGGCGCGCGGGAAAAACACATCTTCCCCTGCAAACATAATCAGCACCTTATCCGTCTGCAAGGCCGCACACAAAATACTTCCCATTTCTCTATTTAACACGCACGGTTCTGCTCCGCGAGCTCTTGCGTGGCCATAAGGTTGGATTGCTTTAATTATTTGAATAATTTAACTTCACGCTGGATATCATCTTAATTCCTCCACCTGCTGTAATACACGTATAAGATCGCCTGATTGATTGTTCTGCATGTAATGGCTCTTTTTCATTATCAGAATTTCCTGTTCTTTATATCCCTTTTGTCTGCTTTTCACTCATTTCAGCAGGACGTTTGGAGGACTGGAATGTTTATTATTACTTGTGGAGACGAGGGAACTGGATGGCCCCAGTGGTGCTTTCTGCAGCGGCTGAGGGGTGTGGTTCGGTTTTTCTTCAATAAAGGGGGTAATTATTTCAGCTCGGATGATGGGGACTTTCGTTCGGATTTTGCTGGACTGAATAAGAATTCGCAAGCAGCTTTTGGGTTGGATTCTGGTGGAATGCATGACAAACTGCGCACAGATTAAGAAACCCCTGATCAAAGGCCGGTTATTCAAGCCTGGTGGCACGTTCGATTTTTGGACTTGGTCCTGATGGAACGCAGAAAAATGTCGTTTCAGGAAATGTTGAACGAGCGTGTGCAAGCATTGGCATGACTCAGTGGTGGCGTCTGGCAGCCCAGATTTGCCCCCGTTCTGCAGCAAGGAAGCAGTTGGTAGCCTGAGGAGGCGGAGTTTTCACAAGTAAGGTGTGAACAAACTGCAGAGAAGTGGAACTGTGGGTGCGCGTGTTGCAACTGTAGCCGGAGGTTACGTTAGGTGCAAAGATTGTTATTGAAGTACTTTCTCTTCTTAGCTTGCTCGGCTCCGAAATGAAAAATGAACTTGCACAGAAAGATTCGAGAACATTTTGTACGGAGTTATAAAACGGCTCTTTACACATAGATGCACAGATCACTCGAGGTGAGCTTGTTTGCTTCCGTAACACACACGAGTAAAGCACACGCACTCAAGCCGTGACTCGGGAGAGTAGATATGTTTATGACCATTAATCACAGGCGGGAAATTCTCCCACCTCACTGACGTCCTGTTGGATCGCCCGTTCTTAATGAATGCCGCTAATTGATTCAGAACCAATCAACAGATGATTTGCATAACAACAAGAACAACATGATTGATTACTCATAAAGAAGGTCCTGTGTGTTATCCCAATGTCCCATTTGGAGCTTTCCTTCTTCACAAAGAGTTCAGCCAGGCATGCTAGCCAGTCGGCAATTACTGGCGGGGCATTATGGAGATAGGAAAATGAAGGGCTGAGATAAGCAAATATTGTTTAGCCTAAACCGTGGACAGCTCACAGTCAAGGAATTTTAGAGGTGAGATACGACTCTCTGGAAATGAGTAATCATGTTTTATTTCTTTTCAGTCAATAACTCTTGCAGCTCTCTTTTTCTTGTTCATCTGTTCTTGCTCATTTTACCCCCATTTAAAGAGATGATAAAAATGAAAATTGAGGTCATTCTAACACGATGTCTACACCGGATGAGGCGCGACACGACAAGATACAGTAGAACGCATTAGAACCCCTTATAACTTTATAATACTGGGTTATACAGAAAATGATCTATACAGTAGATAACTGTAATTTCCATTGCATTGTGGGAATTTTCAGTGAATTCGTTTTTTTTTGTTTTATAAAGAATTTAAATTAAGATATTTTGTATCAATTGTGAAATCAACGTTTTCGCGACGAACATTCGCACCGAATATTCGCGAGCAATCTGAACGGGCCTTAAGAATTGCACGATATATATCGTCCCAGCCCTATTTGTAATTAAGCTTTTCACGTCTGTATCTTATAATAACGGCACGGTTACATGACGTGAATACACATTCAGTAATACAAGGTCCTTTAGGGTGAAATTTATTGTATTTTTCCTCTAATTTACAGTAAGCACCGGGTTAAATGACTACATGGCCCCTCTCAGTCCAGAGAACATCTCATGCTAATGCTCTTTGTGCAGGTTTGACCGATTTCTAATCCCGAACATCGGATCTTTTCTCATGAGCAGTTCTCATCCTCTGTCATTTGTCCTCTTATCTGGGATATTGGATGATTAAATTTGAGATGGCCCCCATCACAGTCCAGATACACAGCATTGGCCATTTATACCCATCAGTCCTGATCCACACAAGTCTGATTCCTCTTTGCAATTGTTGTGTCCTTCTTCTTCTGGGCGAGCTGATAAGAAAAGCATCGTTTTTCTTAAATCATTGATTTCCTGTATTATTGTTAACAAACCACCTCTGTTGTTAAGCATCTCTGTCTCAGATGTGTGTGTCTGTGGTTTGTAGTTGTCCATAACACCCAGGTGATGCCAGATATGCAAAGGGTCCCCCACGCCCCGAGTGACCCCTGACTGTCGCGTGCATCATCGTGACAGGTTATGATTGGGGATTGCCAGAAAGTAAAAAGCTGTAAGGGAACCTTTGCTGGATTAGAGGATTTGTGTGAAGAAAATGATTTTTCACATTTATGGCTGTGGCATATCGGTCAAAACCATTGATTTTTCTTCGCTTAAAATTTTATTGGAAATGTAGAGAGATGTTGTTCGGAATGGAGCTGGTTGAAGATAAAAGAGTTTTTAACAAGCTGAGGGGATTAACCGGTTATCAGTGCAAGACTTGGATTCTCTTTGGCTTTAGAGAAGAGGTAGCCACAGGCGCTGAGACCCTCGCTGGGGATTAGACGTCGTGGGGGTCTCCTGTTTACTTAACATACAGGATCGGTCATGCTACCCAACCCGCACCGGTGGGAGCCTAAGACCACATTTCTCTCTGACCTGGTCGCAACATTTCACCTTCCTCAAAGGTCCTGCAGAGGTCTTTCATTAAAAAGAATCATTGGACGGGTGAGATGTTTAGTTAAGGCCTTCGCAAATAGGATCACTCTTGATCACACCCAGCCTGCATTCCTCTTTGACACATCATCATGAAAATGGTGTTTCCACAGTTTCATTCGCTGCTTTATGGAGCTGAAACAGTCGCATTGTTTATAGAAAGAACTGAATGTGCTTCCCTTAGGCCACAGAGCTCCTATAATGTGTGTAATGCTTAGATCTCCTCAATGACCTGAAGTGAGCAATCCGGCTCTGCTGACAGTTTTATCTGTAGCGAGAGAGAGAAGAGAAATAAAAGAAATGGCATTTAATTTAAAGCAATTCTATACTTGCAGTTTACAGAAGATAATTGCTGTGTGGTGAGCGGTCGGGAGCTGGCATGGATTAAAATGATGTTACGCTGGTTTATTACGTTACATTCATGAAAAGTTGTAATTTTCATGGGAAAACCTACGGCCGGCAGATGCCCATCTTTTTTGTCTCATCAATCACGGCTTTCTGTTCAAGCTCTGGATAAGACAGGGTTAGTTATTGGACTGGAAATAGAGCACATTAGCTGACATGTTATTTGCCAAAATTGATTATTTAGGGAATATTTTGTACTTGATATTTGCTTATAATGCCCCCATCAGGTTCGATGAAATCATCAAAATATGAGGTGTGTAGTACAAAATATTAAAAACAGACGCTAAGTATTGAAAAGTTTCTTACTTTCTTCTGCAGAACACGAAGATATTTCGAAGAATCTTGGTAACAGAACAATGGATGTACCCATTTACTTCTATTGTATGGACACAAAACCAATGTAAGTCAGTTGTTCGATTACCAACGTTTTTCTAAATATCTTCTTTTGTGTTCTGAAGAAGAAAGTCATACAGGTTTGAAATGACAAAAGGATGAGTAAATTCATTTTCATTTTTAGCTGAAACTTCCTTTTAACACGGCCTAATTGTTGGACAAAATTATTTGGCAAGAAGGCAAACTTAAGTAGGGCTCAATCATGACAAAAATTATAATCACAATTATTCTGCCCAGTGTTGAGATCCCGATTATTTAACAAGATTACTCACTGACTTTAAAAACAGTCAATAAATAGGTGAATAATAACTATAAGGCCACATTCCCTGCGATCACATTTTTCAACCTTTAGCTAGTGCGTAATGTTGCTGTTAGAGCATAAACAATACCTGCAAAATGATAAAGCTCAAAGTTCAGTGCCAAGCGAGATATTGTCTTAAACAGAATTCGCTTTTCAAGGACTACAGAGAACGGCTGGAATCGGACTACAGACCTCTACTTCCCGGGTACATGATGTCACTATTCCGAGTGCTTTAATAACCTCTTTTTTAACCATTTGACTGAGCTTCGCGCTAAACTACTTTCACTTTCATCACAGTCCTATAGCTGGTAATACGAATTCAGCTACACATTTACTAAGATAACCAACGGTCAAATAACAGCTTCCATGACTGTAACGTCAGCTGTGAAAGCTGTTCTGTGTAATACACTGATATTGTGTGTTTGTGTGTTTGTGTGTGTGTGTGTGCGCATAGCCTACCTCTAAAACACTTCTACGAAACGTCCTTTGAAGTCCTGCTTGCAAATGTATCCTGGTCATTCTGCTAGCGCTTCCTTTATTAGTGTTAATTAATATAACCGGTCTGACGCCAATCAGTCCGGTTTCTTTTCCCTCGCCATAGTAGGAAAACAATTGCGATCTCTAACAAATACTGACTTTGCACATGCACTAGCAGACCACCGTTACACTTCGATCGATCTGCATGTTTTTAACCGATAAAGTGAAGTTGACGCCATTGTTACTGTTTATTGCTAAAAACACATTTTTATGAATACACGTGCACTGAGAGCGGCACCGACCAATCACAACAGGCTGAGAAGCGGAAGCTTGCTGATATGGTATGGGTGGGACATCTTCACACACACGCTCTAAGCGGGGAACCAATCACGACAGACCTGGTCAGCTTTACCAATCAGAGCGTTTCGGAAGGAGGGGCTTCATATAGACCCGAAGAAATCCAGTCGTTTTGTGAGAAGAGGGACAGCGGTGAACAATAAACTTGAAATATAAAGTGTTTTTTTTTTATTAGAAATATGAACATCCATTGTTGAACACCCAAAAACATAATCAAAGCTTCCTAAACAGCAAAAACTGGGTCCTTTAAAATATAAATGTAAAAAATTGATCAAATAAAACATGAATGCATACATGCATAATTAATAATATAAAAATAATCATATTTTTATCACACAATAATTGTTTTAAATCAATTATATTTTTTCATAATTGTTCGTAAGCTGAAATTGAATTGAAAATCAATCCTGGCTCACAGGAAATAAAGCAAATGTTGACTAAAATTGTATGTATTTTAGTTAATAATATTTGTTGATCCTCTCTTGTTGATTTTATTAGATTAATTTTGTAGTCAGTTTTCATATTTAATAAAAAATGAATTAAAATACATTTTGTATCAAATGTCTTTTACCAGCTACATTGACACATCCTATCTGAAGGGATCACTTTACTTTGAAATTATTCAATAACTAATTACAATCTTAATTTGTGTGTAATTTGAGAACATGCTTCTCCTTTTCACATGTATTTTTATCAAACATTGAGGTTCTAGACAGTTGCTGCAACCTTGAAAAGGAAAAAATTACACAATACTGCCATATAGACCATCTAGGCCTAAAAGAACATTTTATTCATGTAAGATAAAGTACAGCCATTACTTCACTTAAAACTTTTCGACCGTCAGTCAACATTTATTTAATTTAAAAAGACAGTAATCAACTTAGTCTATAATTAGCAGCTACCTTGGGCAGGAAGATCCAGTTAGCTGCAGCAATTAATCTCCGCTACAATTAGTTTGATCAAAGCATCTACAGCGCACAGATCTCTGAAGAACAAAGTATTCTCGATTTTAAACACACAAATACACAAGCTGTAACTGCATCAAGACGAAGATTTCTATGACCTGTTGATGGTCATAGAATAAAGTAATATAGTATTTAATGATGTAGCTCATCTCATGGCAAAAGCATCGGTTGGAGTGTGGAACATGAAACCAGCTGCTAATTATTTGGGTGGCTAATTCAATAAAATGAGCAATTCAATTACAGTCATCTATTCTGTTTTCATGAAATTATGAAATTATGGACGCATAACCACATTACGAATCCACATTGTCTAAAACATGACTGCAACAGATCTAATGTCTTTGGATAAATAGATAACACGGTTCAATAGCTAAAACTATTGAAAAGCTCTTTAAGCACAATAAAGTCACATAAAAGAACACTGAACAACTAATGTTATCCAACATTAAAGTGAACAAAAGAAGATATTTTGAAGAAAGTTGGTAACGTACAGTGGCGGCACCCTTTTATGTCTGTTGTTTAGACACAAAACCATTGCAAGTGAATGGATGTCAGTTAACAATCCTCTTTTTGTTCTGCGGAAAGAAAGAAAGTCATACAGGTTTGAAAGGACAAGAGGGTGAGTACATGATGACACAAGTGATGCTGTAAAAATATATTTTAATTGTTAATCAGCTAAGACATTTAGTAACGGTTAGCATGTTAGCTAAAACCTAAAAGAAGTAGTGCAGAAAACTAACTTTATATTAAATTGCCATATATATCAGGGCTCTAGACTAACATTTTTTACTAGGAGCACTGTAGCCCCAGACTGAAATTTTTAGGAGCGCAGGAAGAACATTTACGGGCACACCTTAAAGCGGCAGTCCTTTACTTTGGCCTCTTTATCGCCATTTCGTGATAGTAACATGTGACCAGCGAATAAAAACAGCGAAATGTTTAAAAAGATCACTAATATAGAATCAATTGTAGCATTTGATATCGCCGCGCCTCATGTAGACAAAAACTCGAAATAACCTGAAAATACCGCCTACCTTACGTCGTACAAGTAATATTTTTGAAACACGTCATCTGAACACATACATATCAGCCGCTTTTGTTCTGACTGCATGAAACAAAGACGTAAATAAATCACAAAAGTGACGTCTTACCTGTTCATGCAATCCTTTCAGTTATATAAATATGTGTAAATGTGCTAAAATATTTTTTAAATACTACCTGTCCATGCATTTAACTGCAGGTGACAGTGGTTTGGTTCTGCCCATCATTTAAACAGAGGCAGAGCCTACAGAGAAGCTTTAAAGGTCCAGTCAGTGAAATCTAGCGGCAAGGTTGCGAATTGCAACCCACCGCTCACTCCGCCCCTCCAGTTCGAAACACTACGACGGCTGCGATTTATATGCAAGGGGACGCGCAGTGTATGTAGATAGAAATAGCTAATTCTAAGATAATAAAAACATAACGCTTGTGTAAGCTCTTTATACACCTCTGAAGACATGGGTATGTATATTAAATTGCATTTCTGTCATAAGATAGATCCTCCAAAAAATGACACACTGGACCTTTTCAGTTCTTAGTTAAGAGACCAAATTAGTATTGAATTCATTTGAACCAACAGAAAACGTGAATGTCATTTTGTATGGAAAAGTATATACAGTATGTTATTGTATAGAGTGTTAAAGCAAAACGAAAGAGCTCGTCTTAATACGTTCTTATGATGATTTTATTGAGTATTAAGGACACTTTTCATCATGTTCACAACATAATGTATAGATAACTTCACATAAAACTTAACAAGGGAATTCTTTCTGTCATTCATTCTTGTTGTGAACGGATTAGAAATGATTTAGCGTTGTCTCGAGTAACAATAGATATGGCGTATTCCGAACTCCTCCACAGTTAGTTTTGTTTTGATCGTCTCGAATATCAAATCGTTCGTCCTCAGGCTCAAAAATCCAACACAGAAACAGGAAATCGTACTAATGCGCTCACGTTGTGTCTGTAAACTTGTCTATGATGAGCTGAGCTGTGACTGACGCGACGACAGCTCCGGACTCTTCCCTTCTCACAAAACATAGGCCTACACTGGTGGGCTCGCGAGTCGCGATCTACTTGTCTTTTCATATAAGATATAACAACTAGAAAAAAAATCTAAATTGGCAGTTTGCACATGCGCGAGTACTTGTAAAATACTGTCTCAAAAACACAGTCACAGAACTTCAAACCTCATTCAGTTTTGCATGTCTCGTGATGAAACACAAGAACCAATAGAATTGAAGTTATCGCGTACCACTATATTTGAAATGGGCACAGCTGCTTACTTTTCAATTTCTCTAAATAAGCTCTAAATATTAAAGGGGTCATATGACGCGGCTAAAACAAATATTATCGTTTATTTTAGATGTGATGCAATGTGTACACACGATTTAAGGTTAAAAAACGCTGTATTTTCCACATACCGTGCATGCTTGTGTCGCCACGTTGTCCTGCCTCTCTAAAACGCACAGATTTTTCTTTACAAATCTCATCGCTCTGAAAAGCGAGGTGTGCTATGATTGGCCAGTTAACCAGTGCATAGTGATTGGTGGAATACTGCAAGCGTGTGACGGAAATGTAACGCCTCTTACCATATTTGGAACATCAGGTTCCAAAGCAATTGTACTGACAGGTACGCCCACCTTACTTGCGTATACATTTGGGTGGTCTTAGTCAAATCATACCACCAACTGACGTGGATTTGTGGGGTTTCAGGCAGGTCTGGGTATTCACGCCATATGACCCCTTCAACAGATTACTCTCACAAATGGCGTTTCGCTTCCGATGACCTTTATTTATCTGGTATATACTGGAATCATTTGGATTATATTATTGATGTTCTTTGAGGAGCTTCAACATTTTGAGTAACATATAGGAAAAGCATTCCTATGTTTGTGTTCAACTGAAGAAAGGATCTGGAATGGCATGAAGGTGAATACTTTACTAGAGAATACTGTGTAAAGTATTCCTTTAATCTTAATGAATAGGACTTTATTATAAAGCGTTAAAATAATCAAATAATCAAATGTTCAGGAATCTAGTGGTTCATCTTTGGCAAAAGCATCAGTACAGGAACATAAAACTAGCCACTCGAAACTAATTACTTGCTTGGCTTATTCAGTTAAATGACTAGCAATTCAATTACAGTTATCAATTCTGTTTTCATTAAATCATCAAATGTGGAAGCATAATTGTTATATCGCGTGCTGGTTCAAACCGCATTGTCTGCGAAATGACTACAAGCCTTTAGATAGAAAAACGAGAGGGAGAAAGGCTGAAGTAAATGTTTCGATCGCCTGACCTCTTTGGTATCTCCACAACATACATGTACAAATATATAGAAACAAACTCACAGCCTGCAGGCTTTTAGTAGCAAATGTCAGCACATAAGGTCACAGTTTGTGTGTGTTCATGCATTTCATTCTCATCTCTAGATACTTTTCGAAAATCAGCACCGGTCCCCTAAAATCTCAGATATTGTTTTATCCTCATATGCTATTAACCACAATATCAGGTCATGTTCTTTTTCTCAGAAGCTTAATCCAAAAGCTGTCAGAAGAATATTAATCCATTTCATCAAACACATATTAGCCAGACGTGTCCTGTGCTCCACTCGCCAGCACCACAGAGGATTTTATGGGTGAATGAAAACAATCTATTTAATACTTTGCTACGTTTAAAAACACACCAGTGCTTTTCTTTTTCATATTTCATATTTCGCCAGCTGTTTTTCTTCAGGTCTTGGCAGAAAATTTGACTGTGCTAAAGAGGCCAAATCGTGCCTGTGCTTGTTCCTGCATGTTACAAAAACCTATTATTGCAGGATAACCTTTCTCCATACAAACAGTAGAATGGCTAGCTTTCTTTTGACTGAAGTACTGAGAGAATTTGTTGGCAGCCGTGGCTGACTGAAGATAGATACCTTGTGTACAAGGACACTTTTAGTCTTCAGTAATGCATTTACGTGTTCAGTCATTGCTAATTTGGCTAGCGATGAAGAGAAAGGTTTTCCCAAATTCAGATAATTATGGATAAAAACTGGCATTAAGAATGAAGAACTGTGAGAAAACAGATGATGTTCCATATTTTAACCAAGGAAATATATGTGAGTTTTTAGTGTTGACATTCATCTTTTTGTTTCTCACGTTTTGGCCTTCTGTACACATTGTGATGGCACTTTTGTCGAAGAAAACAAAGCTTATATCTTAAAATCATTCTTCAAAGTGAAACTGATAACTATTATTATTATTGTAGCTAAATTTCTCTTGCAGAGTTCAGCAGCTGTGGTTATAATGCCTGTCCCTACCATGGTGGTTTCTTAAAACCTTACAAACAGCAATCCCATGGCTTTGTACTGAGTGTTTGGTATTTGTGTCATATCACTTTGTCTTGGAAGTTTTTGCTCAGTGACATTTAGCTTGGATGGTGATATGACTGACTTTAAGATGAATTATTTTGTTTGGCTGTTTCAACCCATGCCTTTATCTTCTGTTTAAATTCGGGCCTTTATCTGCTCTTTGTGTTATATCTTAAAATAATCGAGGCTCAAGTCTTGCACAGTGGACCGTGTCTCATCTGTCTGCTTGGTAAAAGACAAACTTTGAAGAGCAAAGATAACATGCATGGCCTATTTTGCATTTTTTGACATTTTGGAATGTGGGGTGTCATTTGTGCCACCCATTAGTAGAGCTTTAAAAGCAACACTATGTCATTTTTCGACCTTAAATAAATTTCTCTAAAATTATTTCAGTGGTAGAACACTTCTTAACCGGACGAATACTACTGCCGCTGCTACCCGAGAAGCCTCATAGCGGCTACAACCGCACTCTGTAAGTTCTGTGTTTGTGTCGGTACAAACAGCCCGCCGATCCACTGCCTCCGGAAGAACGACCTGCTTTACGGCATACGTCATATATTTTACTCATAGCCTGGGTAGAGTTAGGCAACAGCTAACTATAAGACAAAACTATCTAATAGGCATGTCTCAAAACCCAAGCCATGGCAGTGCCGGCAAAGAAACCAAAGAGGGTTTTGTCGGAAGAAGCGAAGAAAGGACTTATAGTAGGTGGCGCGAGCTGCAAGAGGCAACAGGTTGCAAAACGAATCGAGAACTAGCCTTTCTGCTACTCGATTTGAAAGTCCAGTACTTTTGAGCTTATTAGTTATTAGGCTGTGCTCAGGTTGTTTATTGGCGCACTAATGTTACTGGTTCCAGTAAGGTAGATGAGAGATAATGTAATGTTGTCTGTCTCGATATCTAACGAAGCATGACTGTGCCTCGTCACAAATTTTATGTTATGCTTGTAAAAGATGACTACCAAACCACTATAAATGTTTTATGGTCAAAAGTTGCTGATTCCTTAGTCCATGCACGTAGAATAATGTTATCGGTATCTATAGGTACCATGCTAGGCACAGTTCTCATTGCGAATGGAGTGTAAGTTAGAGGTTAGAGATTGCACCCATTACACAGTGCCTGGTCACAAGTGTGTTTCCGAAAATATAACTACAGAAAAGTATTATTTTAGTTGGTTACTAAACACATTCACGTCCATGCGTTGTGTTTCGGGTGACTGCAAATGTGCTTTGTAGCTAACGTTAGCTGGTATGTAGCTAGCACGCTATGCGCTAACGGCTAACAACCAACTGCTACATCAGAATCTAGTTTGAGCTATAGAGGGTATTCATTGACGTCACTTTCCCACATGAACATGTCGGGACACGTTTCCCGGGTGACAAAACACCCAGCAAAATGACTTAGGAGAATAGAGCTTGTTAATCGACGTCATGACGCGTTGAATGTTGCACCATCTTGGGAGGATGGCTGCTAGTGCGTTTGATGCAGTTGTTTTTCTTGTTTGATTAAGAAATATAACTATGGTAGGTCGGTCTTGCCGTGTTAAAAACTGCAACAGTGTTACGCAGAGTCGTTCAGGAAAAGCCCCTGGTTCTGTCACTTTCGATATCTCCATATATCAATCAAAACAAGTAACTGAACATATCAAAACAATAATGGCCGTGGAGTATTATCCTCCCAAGATGGCGGCGCCACTGCAACATAGGGCGTGACTTCAGCTTCACATTCTCTATAGGAGAAACAAAGAAACCTGCACTAAAACACGCAATTATTTAATGAAATTACAAGCAGCTGGACTCGACGGTGATACTTACGACTTCCCTACGACTCACAAAGGAATCAGATTTTCCTGGACAATGAAATGTTGCACGGAGTTGCGTTTCCTGATATTGTAAGCAGTTACTTGGCTGTGTTTTGCCACCCACTGGGGCGCGCTCCGGCGTGCTCACGTGGTGTTCACGTGCCCTCTATTAGTATAGCCCAGGAGTATACCCCATGGGAGCCAAAAGAGCGCCTTAGTACATGCACAGTTTATGAAGTGACATTATGTTATGGCGGTTTCTGCTTTGTCAACAAATTCCCGTGTATTGCGTTGCCCACGGGGAAGCTTATACAGAGACAGTATTTACGACACTGGTAACAGACAATTGCACTTATCAACCACTTGGGGGAACCGTAAGCAAAAGTTCTCTAGAGCTGCTTTAACATGAGTTTTTCAGCATCTTTGGCATTGGAAGTCGTACTGTCCATATTCTGCGTGCATGTGTGTTGGTACGTATAGAAATGTATACTTTTTCTTTAAATGATTCTTAAATATGAAATCTAATTTGAAATCCTTTTAATTAGAATGTTTAAGGAGATTCTGCTCTGGCTGTGATTGCTCATGTTGGTGCTTGTTTTCCTTCATTTGTTTAATCATTTTTGTATGTATTGGCATATTCTGAGCAATCCTACATTAAGCACATTAGACACACTTGAGACCACCTACTCAAATGTACTCTTTGCCCACCAGTCGTCTAGTGAGGTGATGATGGAACAGATACGTGTCACACTTTCAATCTCCTTCTGCCTCTTTCTCCTTGTCATGTTTTTCTGCCAAACTGCTTAGCACATTTCATTTTTTTCATTTTTATTCCCAGAGGTCCACTTATACTCCGAGTCGAGGTTTCTTGCATCAAAAACAGTTCTGTTTTCACTTTGTGACCTTAAGGCTGGGTTCACACTGCACTGAACTCTCATTTGTTTGTCAGATCCAAACTCTAGCTCTGATTTTACATCTTTAGATTCAGGTTGATGTACCATCCTTCAGTTACAACCACTTGTACACATTTGTGACACAATTCACATTAGAGATTCCTGCAGTCTTTTATGGTCAGATTGTGATTATTAGAAACCATGTTAAAAACAAACTTCAGCTTGTTTGTAAAGAATTGTTTCGAAACATTTGGTGGACTCGACTCGTGTCCTCACATCTAAATGTCACATGATTTGTTCTATTGTCGTTGACAATCGTTTGGTTTGGTTTCTCTTAAATGTGCACATTTTTGTTATAAGCAGGTTATTCTCTCTTTCTTAGTTTCCAATAAAATAAGAAAATTCCTGGTTTCCAGAAAAATGATTACGAGAATGAAGCTGAGAGTGCAAGCTCTCATTAGTGGGAATAACACACGATTTACATTCTGCCAGAAATATCAGCAGTGATTAAGAACTCCTTACACCTCACACACGCACACCTCCTCTTCGCTCACTCGATCACTTTACCTGTTACCTTTGCACAGACTTGGTCTCCGGGTGAAAATATCCTCAAGATTGTTGACTGAAATGGGAGCATATCGCCCAGCAGCGGGGCGCTCTGATTCAGGTTGATGGTTGGAGGGTTTGAATAATTTAACACTTATGGGGATCGGGGAATGAACAGCCACTCGCATTATAGAGCAATGCTTTGCTCCCATCTGGTTCATGCGTGTGCCAAAACTTCTGGATTGAAACGCACAACGCGTGACCTCTGCAATTCTTCTCCTTAAAAATGCAGCTTTACAGGCGGTTTGATGTGTAAAGCAACAGACAGGTCTGAGAAAACGGTTTGTGTATGCTAACTTTTTAAAGAATCTTATCTTTCGCTGACTGATGTCCAACAATCATTGCATATACAAAATGTTAATTGATTGAAAGAATAAAAGATGGTTTATGGAGCCTGTGCAAGAAGTTATTTCTGTTATAGGTTTTTATTGTTAAATATATCTTTCTCCATAAATTATGACCCTGTGGTAGACTTCACAGCATATAACAACATTTGTGTATAACAAAAAAACTTGTATAAAAAATTATAAAGACAATAGGACAGTTGTTGACAAACGTATTACAGACTATAAAGCAATAAAAATATGAATTAATATTATATATTGCTAGCACAGTTCAGATAGCAAAGTACATGGAAAATTTTAATGTTTTTTATTGCAAACTTTGGCACATCCAAGCATACTTAGAGATCTCTTATGAAACCTATGCAGTGAGTGTAATGCTCTCTATTTAATTTTACAATTTATTTGCTTTTCAAAAGACAGAACTAAGAAATGAGATTTAAGATATCTGTAGGAGAGAAAAATCACAAAGTTATACGCTTGGATTTCCCACAACATGTCGAGGTGACCCAACATGCTCTGTTGCTTCGATTGAAGCCCTCATTTGGATTTCGGCAATTTCGAACAAGAGATATCATTCTCAAAAACCCCGTTTTCAAACTCCTCGCTTTCCACTGTTTTCTGGTTCGGTCCTTGTTTTTCTGATGGATCCATCTCTTTGTACCCGATCGTGTCACTCATGTGTAAGAGCTGGGCTGAATAATGCCGGTGAGGTCCACGGGCCGCAGAAGAACGCCTGTAATTGGTCTGGATGAAGATAATTGAATCCTCTCTTTGGCAGGAATGGAATGGAGTCACAAACGCTGCTTTCACCTGACCTCTCTGACACTTCAAAGTGTCATTACCTCGCTTTCCAACGGTCTCGCTCCACTCGCACTCCTCTATATTAAAAAAGACTGTGTGATGAGACACTTTTAACGGGTCGCGGTGTCACCTGGTCTTTTGTGTGTGCGCGGGTGCGTGAGCCCTTGTGGAATGTGATGCGGTGGCATTATGGCAGGGGCTGCTGGGTAATGGAGGGTAATGATTCTGAATGGTTTGAAGCGTTGTTGAATGGGTGATTGAGATGAAGGGTCAAGTCACTACAGCACAGGCTCTTGCTGCAGAAGGATCTTTTCGAGACAATTATGTCCTCTGGGAGTGGGGGTCCAAGGCACTCAGAGACTCCAGGGCTGGCTGAAATAATGTACGACCAACATGATTTCATGGGTACGAGGTAGCGGTTTCGAAATGTGTACAATGCACAAAACATGCAATATTACAAATAAAAAGAATTAAGCCCCGCCTCTAAACTTGATGTTACGAAGTGCTGTGAGATTGTTTTCAGTGTGTTTAATACATCTGTGATAGATCTGATGCGCTAAACACATCTTTTAAGAAACAAGAATATTTTGTCACTAGACATGCTGAGGTTTCCGCCCGGATGAAAGCAAGACTAAAGTTTTTCTTTGTTTTTGGCACTTGGTGGTGTAACGTCTGGATGCTGATTGTTTCAGTTCAGTGTTGGGGAGCAGCTTATTACAAGTTACACTACACAACCAGTGCCAACAACTTAACTACATTTTAAAATATTTAGACAAATACTCGCCTGTTTTTTGAACAACGTAGCCGTTAAGTGAACTGAAATAAATTGAAGCATGCACACTATTACCACATACAGACGGTCTTAGCGGCAACGACATCAACAAACAATATGTGGCTCAAACGTAACTTCGGTAGACCTCTGCAAAGACTCCATAACTGTTGAGTAGTTTTAATGTGCAATGAATATGCAGTAAAATATTAATACTTATACAAATTAAACATAAAATAAAAGTATTTATTATAACCAAACACAGACCGGAAGTTAACTTTGGGACCAGGCTCGTGCGTCCAATGAAACCGTCTATAGAGATGGGCGATATCTTATCGTTTGTTAAAAACCAGTGAACATTCTCCTCACAACAGGAATTAGTTTCCCGCGATAGTAAATTATGTTAAAGTTATGTTATGTGAGACCCGTGTGCAAAGCAAAAACTAGTTATAAAAACAAGAAAATATTGTGATATGTAGTTTTAAGGTCATATCACACATCCCTAAAACTATATGTTGTTTTTTATAGCTTTTATTGGATAAGACAGTGGCAAGATCATGGGAAATCAGATGAGGCGAGATGGGAATGGGAGTCAGGAAAATAACACGTTTGCGCTATTTGTCAACATTATGGGGGTCGCAATATACCACTATTAATAATGAGACTATAATATGAATATTCACGATTATTATAATTCACATAGTGTTAATACTACAAATGAAATCATCAAAAGCTCTTTTGCTTCCCTGCACTTGTGTTTTGTATTAATTGGGCGAGAAACACAAAATAAATAGACTGATAGCAATATTTGTTTATTTAAATTGTTATTTTGGATTCTCATGGCCACTGTAATTTTGTAGTCAAACTCATGACAGCCTATTGTGACAGCCCTAGTCAACATGTAGTTTGATAGGATGTTTTTTAATAATAAGTGACTATATTCTTATTGCACATAATGGCAAACGCTGAATTACTTTTACAGCATGCTTTCCTTCCTGCTTCGAGCATCTCGTAGTGACGTTGAGAGCTGAAGAAATAGATTTTCTGTTTTCTCAGTAGCGTCTCATCCAATGAACTGATCAGTTAATTAGTCATTTCCTGTCAGGGGTGGATGAACAAGTGGTGCTTCCTTTCCGAAACCCGTATTTCTTCACACAGCGTTTGTACTGCTGTTTGTTTCGTCAAATGTGTCGATTTTTTTGTGCGAGCGAATATGTTCTGTTCTAATTATGTGTTCATGTAACCTTCCTCTCTTCCTTTAGTTCTGTTAATATCGGCTCAGCTATCAGTTATAGTTCATACACTACCGGTCCAAAGTACATATGAAGGTTAATTGGGGTCTCTTTCTTTGTGTTGCAGTTAAAAATAGATTATACTGGCGAGACACCTTGAGACACACTAATGAATGATTTGTTTGCCTTGTTTTAATTAACACCGTGATTACTTCAGGGGGCCGCGCGCTGCTTGATGCTCAACATCCTTTGCAACGGAGAAATGTCATTCATGATTAGACTTCCAGCACAACAACAGATCTTAGATAGAAGCAAACAGAAGTGATGCGGGCCTGGAGGGCATCCGTGATTTTCTCTTATTAGAGCTCAGAAGAGTGGTAGTATTCATCAAATTGCTTTCTTTTATTTGGAGGCAACAGTGGGTGACAGACGGCAGTCAATTTATGGCAACTCGGGAGCATTGGTTCAGATTACAGGGATAAATTCTTTCACAGATGACAAAAGTAAAGCAGTATTAATTTATTGCAATTATTATCACAATTTAACACTTCTGTATGTTGCCTTAGGAAATTTAACCAAGGTTTTACTGCAGTATTTGTGGTAATGCGTATACAACAAATTTACAAAGTTATGACTATGATGTCTGGAAAGTCGCTAGATGACGCCATGTGCTAATTAGCTTTTCTATGATGTCATATTTTCATTCTGACTAGTGTAAGCACTTCAGAAATGTTTTCTTTCTCTCCTGTCCAAACAGTGGTAAGCCAATAGAGAGTGTTAAAACAAACCTGTTTCTTCTTAGAAACGGCCTGCTGCAGCACCTCTGATGGACAACTTTAAAGGCGATTTTCTCAATATTTTATTTTTTTGCACCCTCAGATTCCAGATTTTCAAATGGTTGTATCTCAGCCAAATATTGTCCTATCCTAACAAATCGTACATCATTTATTCAGCTTTATTCAGTATAAATCTTAATTTCCAAAAATTGACCCTTATGACTGGTTTGTATTCCAGGGTCACATTAGTTTACATTTAAAACGTATATCCTCTGTACACCGCAAGAGAGCGGCACGACCTGACAAACAATTAAAAACAAGTAATTAGAAACTACAAAAAAAAACATGGTCAGTAAAAACAAAAACGTTCGTCACATCGCACCGTGCCACATCCTGTGGGGACAGATTTCCTGTTTATAATGTGTTCTATAGTCTCTTGTCGTATCACGTCGCTCACTGGTGTAAGCAGGAGAAAGCAATTTACAGATTGGTCCCTGAAAGCATTTTTTTATATGTGCGCAGCTCATTCACGCAACAGGTGTGGTTTGGTTTGGTCTGAACCAAACTAAGGGTGTGTTCACATATGCCATGTTTGGTTCGATTAAAACGAACTCTGATGCGATTGCTCTGTAAGTGCGGTTTATTTGTGTAAGTGTGAAAACAAAGCGGACCAGCACAAAATTATTTTTAAATTTTTTGGTCTGCACCAAAATAACCAAATGAACCGAACTAAAAGTATGAACGCACGATGCCTAGAGACGATCCTGCGCTGGGACGGCAAGGTCTCACTCTCGCAGGGCAGAACAAGAGGATGTGTACATTCAACTTATAAAGTTGCTAGATTTGTTTCTAGTCGCTTTTTGGTGAAAACGTTGCTAAAGTGATCTGAGAAGTCGCTAGATCTAGAGACAAAGTCGCTACGTTGGTAACACGGAGTAATGGATAATAAATAACAACATTTTTTACTATAAAACCATGATTGACTTCTATGATTGACAATTGATTTGTTTCTTTTTCTCAGTAATTATTTGATAATACTGTAAATGAATAGTGTTATGTGTCTTTTGGAGTGAGGGTATCTCTAGTGTTGTGTTAAACTAACATGCTGACAAACACACTCCTCACACTTGTATATTCTAAAAGAGAGAGCGAGAGAGAGAAGGGGGGGCTTAACCTAAAAACAAACTAACATGATTTTACGGTGCTGGGTTGTGAGTTGTGATCATTTCCACACCAAGCCTCTTAAAACGTCTTCTCTAATCCCAGTATTGTTCACATGCAACATCTGACGTTTGCGGTGGAAGTAGAGTTTCACTGCCATCTAGCTCCTGCACTAATTGAACATTAACCACTCCATACGACTTCAACCCGACAGTCTATCTTCCTTTTGCCATCCAATCATTTTGCGTCCTCACAAAGTAGAAGTTGATCTCCAGCGATCGTTCGTCACTCGCGTTTTTGTGTTTATTTAGCACTGCAAATGATCTAGCATAGGAGCGTTCTCCATACTTTTCTTGATGGAACGCCCAACCAGCTTTCCTCTTTTACCACAGACCATGAAACCCTCATGTCTTCCCTAATCTCTCACTTTCCTTATTACCTCTCCACCCACACAGTCACACAAACAGGCACAGTCATTTTTAGAAAGCAGCTTTGAATATGAATCAAAGATGGCACCCTATAATCCCGGGGCAGATAAGTTTGAAATCCCCAGAGAAACGTGGCGTTCCTTTCGCAGGGGCCAGATGGTGCTGGGAGCGTTAAAGCTGTATCTCTAGTGTGTCAGTCAGAGACCGAGAGAGAAATCCTGTAAAGCTTGCTTTCAACCTCACTCGCTCATTCCATCACTTCTGGATTTCACTTATCACATTTAGTTATTACTCCAGACCTTAAGCCTCACATTTGATCACATATTTACCTATTTATCGCTGTTTGTCCATCTGAATGTCTCGCTGGGGCTTATGGGAGCTTTTATCTGACCTCATTTGTTGCCTCTCGTGCCATTTGACTTGTTATTGCCACATGTTTTTTTTGTTGCTACTGGTGGCTTGGGGATATCAAATAGGATGTTATAGTTGTTGCATGACTGTATGAGTTTAGTCGCGACGTTTTTCCTTGTGATTGTAGAGTTTATTTAATTTCATGTACTTGACATAATGATTGTTGTCGAAAAGGTTTCCCGGACACTTGGTTGAGAAAAAACTGAGAGTACTGGAGGTTTGTAATCCCAAAAGAAAGTTAACTTTGTTAGCAGTTGCCTGCTTGTTTTGAGCCACTAATGTAAATGCCGTGTGCGTAATGACTCTAGAGACACAAGAAATGATGTCATGACTGATTCGCTGATCATCCTGAGGTGTGACATTAAGTAACAAAGAGGAAAATTTATAAATTCATTCCTTTAGGATTTGGACTGGATAAACATCAACGTTAACACTCTATAATAAGGCTCAATCTGTTATCATTACTTAATACATTACGTATCATGAATAAAAAATCATCTTTTAAATGTTATTTTATGAATATTGTCCAAATGTGCTGTTTTTCATAAAAATATAAAGAGTGAGTCTTGTGTAAAGTTATAAACTGTGTACAAGGGGATATTTAACAGTATCCTATGGCCTCAGATGCTGCAATAGTTTCCAGCCTTCCCGCGACCCTGCAGAGGACAAGCGTGTTCGGAGATTTGATATCTTAAAGTGTCTTAACTCACATACTTGTTAAAGATGGACCCTGCACCAACCATGACGTAATTTGTTTGCCTCCTCACTTTCTATCTCGCTCGTCCTTCACCTTTTCCTGCGTTGTCTCACTATTTCCCCATCATTGTGTGTGAATACGTATGTGTGCGAAACCCTTCCTGACCCCGTGATGACAGACGCAGGCTCTTGACGTGAACTCCTGTGGTAGCCGGGCGACAGGGTTGGAATGTGGTGACCCAGAGAGCAGCAGCGGGATTAGGGTGTCCACACGGCACATGGAAAAAGCAGCAGAGAATGTCAACACTGACGTTAGTCTGGGGGCCGATCGCTCCTTTAGCTTTAATTTACATATTTTTGGCTTCTTTCTCGCTGGAGAGCGTGTGGGTGTGAAGGGGTTGAAGGGTGGTTGAGGTTATTAGGGTTGGGAATTTCAGCTAGGGAATGAAAGACCGTTCTGTGTGTACCGAGGCTTTTTATATGATGTGGAATTTTTTCCGATGGTTGTCATTTGTTGGACATTTGAATAATATTTTGGATTCAGAGTGATTCAAATACCCGAGAACCACAGGCCATGACAGCTGCTACTTACTCGCATGTATTCATACTGATGAATTTCATCACTGTTGTTTCTGTACAGCCTGGTCAAGGGGCAAATGTCCATGTGCTTCACAGCTGTAAACGTGGACACACTTTGGGTTAAATCGTGGGATTAGGCCGTATAGATGATGATGAGGCATCAGGTCTTTTTAAGAAACAGTGCTTGTAATCCTGTATTGTAGCTGTGGAAAGCATGCTTCATCAAAGTGAAAGGGGTTTCAGATCAGATTTGCACCATCTCTAATCTTACTTTACTACAGAATGTTGGAATGAAAGATATGAGTTCTGATGAACGTGGAGAAATCCTCCTACATGGTTTACCATTGCGATTGCGTGTCGACCTTTGAATTACTTTATTACTTATTTAAATGTATTTTTATTTGTTTATTTTATGTGTAACACACACTCAGCTCACGACACAATACACAATACTGGGTTTGCAATATATTTTGTCACGGTTTATTTAAGAAAACATTAAGATAAAACTAAAATTCAAATTACAGATTTATTTCCAAAACAATTCAAACATTGTCAATTTCTATTGACATTTGTTTCTTTGTTAAATAATTGACAGCATTCAAGGTTTAATAAAAACCTTTTTGTAATTAAAAAAGCTGAATAGGTCTGTCACTGTAAAATAAAACAAAATTTTGACAAAAAATGTAAATAGAAAAAAGTTTTAATTTAATAAAAGCACAAAAAAACTGTATTTATGTTTACATGTGTGCATGACATAGTAAAACAATCGCCATAGCTTTATGACATACAAAATATTTCTATCGCAATATGCGCTTTATCGTCACGCCATATTTCTGAACTGTGCTGTAACAGTAGGTACTGAATTACAGTAGATGAAGTACCTATAACTGCAGGGCTTGACATTAAGCATTGTCATGTGGTGGTTCTTCCAACAAGTAAATTTGTCATTCACTTATATTTACGAAGATAAAAAATATATGTTTCATTTGAAGTGTCAATATAATTGACTGCTATAGAACAAAGACAAGCAGTAATTATTAGTAGTGTCAGGGCTGTATGTTAACCTTTTTAGCACATATCACTGGTGCTACAAAGGCCAAACAGTTGTAGCGCAAGTATAAACGTCTGTTATCATCAGTAAGAAAACATGCAAGTGCAGTTCATCACATGAAATGTTACATACAGATGGAGAAATTAGGGCCATATCATTTTTTTGTTTACCTAAATTTGTTTTATACAAAGTTATACAAATATTGTACTATACAATAGGGGTACTGTAGATTTGTCCACATAAATTACTGTAGTATTGTGTTATTTACTATAGTAAACTGCAGTAAAATTCATATTATACTATAGTGATTTTGAACCTTACTATAGTATACTACAGTGTTTACTACAGATGTCAATTTACTACAAGCGTACTACAATTTCCTTTAGCAAATACTACAGTATTTTTTCATCTGAGAGTTAACAGGACATTTATTTTGACGGGTGTTCGGGGAGACGCTTGAGTTTTAGTATGTCTGACGATACTGTACTCAAACAGTAAAATGCTCGCAAAAAAACTCTCAAAGCAACTGTTGAGATGAAGTTCATGTGTTTTATATTGTATAAAACAATATAAAATATTGTAATTTAATGACTTTTCCCTTGAAAAAGTAAGGTAAGGGATTACTCTTATTTTTTCTGTAACTGAATTACAGTTACTTCTGATGTAAGTAAACTAAATATTTTGTGTAATATATGTGTGTGCAATAGTGAAATTGACATCAAAATATAAAGTATAACTTTATCCAAGCTTTAATGTATAATTCTCACATAAGTAACACTTTGGTCGGTTAATTATACTACTTTATGTAGTTATTTATTATTTATTTGAATGAATTAAAATAGCTGTTTCATGTCTGTCCTTGAATCACGTAACTAATCAAGGTTGATAAAGGATATAGAAAGTAAATAGTAATGAGTAATTAAATACTTTTTGGAGAGCGTCATTTGTACAGTAATCTAATTACACTATTGAATATGTAATTAGTAACTAGTAATGAATTACTTCAGAGTAACTTGCCCAACACTGCATGTGACCCATTGGTTTGGTACAGTAACTGTAGTACAGTTTAACCAAGACGAACACATTTGTCGGTATATATTACCCAGCTTACAGCTTTCTTATATTTTAAATTTGTTACCTGTTTGATATTGGTGGCTACTCATCTTTTGTGACCTCATGGGATATAAACATGTCTTTGTCTGACACATACCGAGAGATCTTGGCGAAAACGGTATTTATTCAGGGGATTTTTTTGCCTCCTGATGATTTTGAAGTTCTGTTTATTGATTTGTACATTATTGTTTATACATTTTGCTTACTGATTTTCACCCATTATAAAGTATGAAGATATGCATTTTCAGAAGCAGGGTTTGTCAAAATTAAGATCGACACAACTTCAGCGAACAAGTCAATCAAAATAAAAAAAAGCTATTTTACTTGTTCCAGTGTTGACATAGTTACTTAGTTTATAAGGTATTTTATGTGTCTGTCGGTCTTTCTGCCCCAATTGTCAGTTTTTTATAAACACACACAGGTGCACAAGTTTATTATTCGTTCCTACATGGCATTATATGTGGGTTTATGCATGCGTGTATATGATTCTTTGTCCCTGGTTTTTGAGTTTGTATAATTGTTCGCCTGTCAGCCATCCCTCTCCATTCTCTTCCACAGCTCTTTGAACTGCGCGTCGAACACCATCACTCTCCATTGGGAACTTTGAAGCCCATTGACAGATGAAGTGTTTGTTTGTGGAGGATATTCAAACACGCAGAAATCTTCCTTTAGAAATAAATGCCAGCTTTGAGAATCTGGGCGCTGTGAAACCACGCTGGAAGCAGTTTATAATAATGTGCGTTTTAGTGGTGCTGTGTGTAGTACTCCGAGTTGTGGTTTGTCTCAACAGCTTCTGGAATTATGAACAATGTGGACGGGGCTTGATTTTGTCCTTTGGAAATGTATTGGATCATTGGAAGTTGGAAGCCTGGCCATTGCACGATTACTCTGTGTTCACACCAAACGCATTCATCACTTTATATTACTCGCAGGATTATTAGATTTTCGCATTACTCGCGCAAATAAAAACCACAAGCGCCGGGGAATGCCTTCACGCGTCTGGATGCGTCTAAACCATAGCAGTCAAAAAGCTCTTTGTGTTTAAATTTTTCAACTTGCGCTGAAGATGCGATAGCATGAATATTGCGTGTTTGCAGCAATCGCGCCACCCCAGTATGTTTCATTAACATTGCCCAGCGGGAATTCACTTCAATTCACGTCTTTGCATTGACTTTGTATGTAATTTACTCTTGCAAATATTTCGAATAGCTCTTGGTGTGAACACACCCTTAGTATAGTCCCGCTCCCAGGGCGATACATACATCATAGAGGTGGGCGGATTGGCCAAAAATCTATTTCACGGAAAGATACATTTTATTTCACGATAACAAAATCCCATTATATTTCTTTATCTTATAACTCACTTTTCTTAGATTGATTTCCTTTATTTATTACAGTTCATTTAAATGCTCACCATAGTTAAAATGTACTGAAGATATCAGATCAAGTTCTGATAATGAGATTTAGTATTTATTAAATTTATCTTGTGGCTATATCATTTGTATACATTAGGAAGACAGACAACAAGTATAACAATGAAGTATGAATATATGCACAAACAATGAGAGTACGGTTTATGACTGGTGTTATAAGCTGGTGTTGATGGGGTCTTTACTGTAGGTCTTTGTCGCTCTTCACTCTCTATTAGATGAGCATTTTTAGTGTGTTGCGTCTTTAGGTTTGTTTATTCTGGCACTTGTCTTTGCACTGCGAGTCTCTGGTGACTCCAAACGCGTCTCCCAAAACGGGGGAAAGCGGCGCGTCACGTCAAAGCGCTCACTTGGCGAGCATCATCGTGCATTTCAACGCAAGTTTCACTACTCACTGGATGGGTTAAATGCAGAGGTCACATTTCGGGTATGGGTCACCATATATGACTAAGAGGTCACTTTCACTACAGTAGTACAATGATGTTTTGGAAAGGCATTGGAGAGGTCAAAGTCGGTTTGAGTTCTAGTTATAATAATTATAAGGTCGATCAATGATCGCTTTTTAACAAATCACGTAATCACGGTAATTCCAGCGTTGCATAGACACACAACTTTTTTCCTTTAATGCTTTTGTGTGGATTGTGTTTTTTAATGTTTATTGTAGCAACACGTCAAATCAAGTTTCCAATTAACGCCAACACAGCCAAATGATTCTAATTCAGACTTCTCAATTCATCTTCCAGCTTTTAAAGCGTGCGAGACCGTCAAAACTAACCACGCAAGAGTTGTTGCTAAAGGTTTGACGATTGGCTGCTTCACATCAAGAGCTCGACGGAGAAGATCTCAGGTTCTGCTCATGCACACAGCCACTGAAGGTCTTTGAAGGACTTGTAATCGAAGTTGTTTACCCACTGAGACTTCATGTTTATCTCCGTCCCATCCATTATTTACTCAGTCTGAGCTATAGATCTTCCGAGCTGGATGCCCCGGGGAAATAGGAACGGTTCTTTGAGTTCGGCTTGACTGATGAGTCCACATTTATTATCATCAGCATAAGTAAGGAAAGGGAGGGCCGCTGTGATGACTGTGGGTAATGGAGGTCCATTTGTCTGGTAATTAATTGTTGCCATTGATTTGCAGCTCGGTGGATAATGAGGCTTTAGATTATTTGTGCAGAACTTGGACTGAAGGAACGGGATGATTTAAGCAAAGGCGGCGATGTAGACGTCTGCGTGTTTGTCTCTGCGTTTCCCCGGGGAGGCGGTTTGAAGGCTTGTGTCGGAGTAGTGCTCTTTGGATCAGAAACTTTAGAGAAGAATATTGTAACTATTGTACTAGATACAGATCTCAGATCTTGCTCTATACATCCACAAATAGACTTTTATATAGTCTTTCTTTAAATGAAGGGTACCTAAACATGCCGGCCGCACATAAACTGTGATTTGGGCAGGTTTGAACGCCATGCGTATCTTTGCTAAAATGACCAAAATGTACAATTGCAAATGTTTTTCAATTTGAAAAGCATAAACAGAATACCACAACCACACCAGACCGAGAAACAGTTTTATAATAGCCACGTACAGAATCAAACTGTCATGTTTTGTTATCTTCTTAGCTTGTACATATAAACACACACGGGTGCTGGAAGATAACAGCTGTGACAATGTGTGATAAAACAGACAGTGTTTGCAGCCAGTGGTAATCCTGATAGTCCAACTAAGCAATGCTGAAATCCCTGTCGATCTGCTGTGACCGGACTGCTGGCTCGCCGATCTCTCGATTAAGAACGTGTTTTGAGTGCAGCTGTTCTGTAGACTTTTGTGTTCAGGTTGGGTTTTGGGATCTGACTCGTAGTGAGTTGACTTTCTCCCCGTGAGTTTGCAGTTCTAGCAGAATCCTCCTGGCACTGTGGGTTGGAGGGGTCAGATAGGAGCTTTGCTGATGACATCATTGAGTGTTAGATAAGAAACACTCAACATTCAATTTGATACTGTTTTCTCTCATTCCAGTTACAGTATTGGGCGTTTTACTAGCGGTCAGATCACGGTTATAAACAACAATATCATATTCAATATCAATATTATCACGGCTTTATTAACATGCTCTGGAAATGTCAAAAAAAGTACTGATGTAAACCCAATTTAATATTGAGATTACCTGTAAATGTACTTTTGTTTGATATAAATCAAATATTAGTCATGGCACGTTGGGGAAATTAGGTAAAAGTTTCCTAGTTCAGATTAAACAACCAAAAATGTATATTCGGTCTTCATTTGCTCACCCTCATGTCATTTCAAACCTGTATAAATTAAAGTTTTGATGAACACAGAGAAAGATATTTGTAAGAATGTTAGCATTTTCAATTCTGTGACATCATTGACCGACAAAGTAGGACAAATTAAATGGTAGTCAAAGGTGCCCCAGAACTGTTTGTGTTCCTAAATTCTTAAAAATATCTCACTTTCATACAAAGTATAAAATGTTTTTCCCTACTATGGTAGTGGACGACGTAACAGAACTAAACATTTCTAAGATTCTTACAAATATCTTTCTTTGTGTTTAACAGAACAAAGACATTTTTAATGGTTTGAAACAACCTGAGGGTGAGTAAATGATAAGAGTATTTTTGGGTGAACTATCCCTTTAAGTGAGTAAATCAGATCTTCATATAAACACCACACAATTCAGCAAATCATCTGTCTGGGAGTGTGGTCAGAAATGGGCTGTACTTTAGGACCCAGGAGAAACAGCTACTCATATCATAACATACAAGCTGAACTGAGTTTCAAACTCGTCATATCACATCATTTAATGAAAAATGAATAGAAATGATGGGTCTGTATAAATATATATGAAGTAAACGTGTGCCAGTATATCTACATTTCCACAAATGGGCACATTTTTGGATTAAAGTCCTAATAAGTGAAGCGCTGTCATCACAAACTCACAGGAGCAGACATGAATAAACAGGGATGTCTCGCATTATTTCGTTTCCGAATGTCAACTCTCCTGACTCCTGATTTACTCTCCTGACATAAATGAACGAAACCCACGTTTCATGTTGCATCTACGTTCTACTCTTGATAACTTTGTTTGATGCTGGACAGAGTTTTTCAAGCCGTAACACTGGTACGGTTTAACGGTAATTAAAATATGATGCGGTAATAGTAACCGTTGGACGTTATTATCACGGTAAATATAGCAATCCGGTAAGCGCTACATCCCTACTTTTAACAATGGAGTTATGTTGATGATGTCATTCTCTCAATAAGTTCCAGAATAGACTGCAATGTGTGGCAGTTGAAGGCATAGTACAGCCAAAAATAATCCAAACCGCAAAACCAAAATTTTTTCTAATTGATGTTTAATTGTTTAACATTTTAATACATCATAGTATTCGTCAATGAACTGTAGTATGTTTAGGGGAACACTTGAAAATTATCCATGGTTTAGAATTCTTGGTTTTACAGTATTTTCGTAAAACCATACCAACCACATTTACCATCGTCTCTAATAGCCACCGTAGTTTCATCTTGATATTTATGAATACACGGCACTCAGTCTGAAAGAACATGGCACAATAAAAACATGGTTAATTTTCCTAAAGAAAGCTGAAATATTCCTCATTAGATACTAGCTGCCATACCGCCACAGTTTTAATCAAATTGAAGTCGATTCCCCAGATCCCCTAACAAATTAAGTATGATCATTTCTGCCAAAAGCTATTACTGTTACTATAGTAAAACCAGGGTATGTGGGTTGTCTCCTCACACACGCACACACAGGCACACAAACACAGAGGTGGGGAGGAGCAGAGAATATTGAGCCCTTTTCCAGTCAAAGACAGTCTTAGCTGGCGTGCGTTCCTGTTTTGCTGACTTTACATTTTAATAAGGTGGAGGATTAGCTTAATGTCTGTTTCATCTCCAGCGCTCACAGAGGGGGCAGTTCAACCCTCTTCCAGGCGTTGCCATGGCGACAGACTTCCAGCAAGCCTCTAACTGTAATCTCCAGTCAAAATGTTTGCTTTGTTTCGCTGGCAGAACCTTGTTCACCATGACAGCTTCTCGACTGGTAGCGGGTTTAAAAATGTGCGCCTGTCTGTGAAAGGCTCCGAATTTTGATTTTTATAAAGGCTGCCATTTGGAAGCCGGAAGAATAAAGAGGAAATATTTTAAGACCACAAATGAATAATTGTGGTCGTGTGTCGGTATTGAAAATGGAGCAGTGTTCTTGAATCTCAGAAGCACAGACATGTGAAGGTCTTCATTTTAAACAGCCCGTTCTCTGTTATTCTCTGATCTTTCTTTGGCATATGTTTGAAGAGTTTGGTTCCAAAATGAGATAACTTTGTTTAAAAAAAAATGCAAAAATCATGTTTTTATTGTGTTAGTTAGCTGTATTTTTTGGTTATTATGGCTTAAATAAAAACAAACCAGCTGCAGTTTGATTGATATTAATTTGAATGAGCGATAAAAGAAAATATTATTTTCAGAAATAAGTATAGTAGATGATACATAGTGAACGTCAGACATAGAGATTTACTACATGTGCCAAGTTTCATTATGATTGTAAATAATGATCGAGTGTATGTGTGTGTGTGTTATGTGTGACACCAATCCTCTGGATTGAGCAGAGTTGAAATCATCTTTGACGTCCTGCCCATATTTATTTGATGTAAAGACAGTTAAGCTGGGCAGCTAATGTAATCCAAATAACACTTCAGCAATCTGTCATATTTTTCTGCTTTACTGTACAGGACCAGCTGCTTACTAAATTACTGTGTTTGGGCAAATCATTTCACACGCTTCCCACTTATTGGACACCAAACAGTCTTGTGGACACCAATAGCGGGACTGCACCATATACACACAAGCGCAGTTACTCATGAATGCTAAATGTGTTTTTTTTAGGAAATACAGTATATGTGAAATCATCAATCACAAGCACCTTTTAACATTATGTTTAAGGACAGTTGTTGTTATTTGTAATCTTTGTGTCACGTCTGGTGTTGACATGGTGTTACAGTAGCGTGGTGCTCTCCACAAACAATTGTACAGTATTGGCCTAGTGCCCATGTATTAGAAATATGAATGTAAATACCAATATATTATAATACACATATATTTTGTGGAGTATGCATCAGGTGGTCCGTAGGCTGACTTACCATTTAGGTAAAAAATATTCCCTGTCAAGTGTGTTACACGATCAGACATCTGGCCTTGTTTCATCTTCCATCCCTCATTTAACAAAAAACATTTCTCTAACATAGTTTTCTTGTTACTGCTCATCTGTTTTCATGAAAACAATCTTTGCAGTTACGCATTCTCAGGAGATTTAGCACATGCTGTTGGATTAGCTGTAATATTGTTTGGAGTATTTGTCATCAGTGCTTTACTCTTGCATCATTTGAATGAAAACAATCGACACTTGTTGGATGTTTTGAAGGGATATGTAATCACAGCCAACATAGATGTTTATGCGATTTTCTTCGACTTTTTCTGAGCCTCTGTAGCAAGCAGTTTCGGAAATTCTCGGAGGGGAAAATTCAATGAATTACTGCGTAAGTGCGTTTGATAGCATTTTTAGCACTGAATAAATGTGTACATTATTATATTATATAAATACATTTGTGAATAAAGCTCTTCAGCAATGAGACTCATTTACATAAAAATGAAGTGTTTTTTCAGTCAAAAGTACTAATATGGACAGCAGTATTTCAATGCATTAATTGCATTTAGTGCATGGTTTAACGGAAATATGCAGTTATTTGTTTAATAATTTTTTGGTTAAATATATTTAAAAAAAAAATCTTGAATTCACTCCTAAACGTCCATAAAATAAAAATGTGTTGTCAAAATATGACTATTAAATCAATCAGATGCAGTTGATCACATGCAGAATTTACGGCCAAGCATCAAGCAAGCGAAGAAATCAATTTTCTAATCTGCCTCAACCAATCAGCAAGCTCCTTGTCAAACCTCAGTCACCCAGCATCCTCATTCAGATCTGTTTTCCCGGCTGCACCTGTTTAGTGACGTGTAATTCCAGCTTTTGACAGGTATTTATCAGAGGACATCATGAGTTCATTACAGTATCGGCTCAGGACGACACAAACACACTGAGCAGGTCATTGGTTAGACAGCGTCTAAGCTGATGGTGAAATGATTTGAAATCACGCTTATAAACTCAGAGCTCAGCTTTAAGCTCCTCCGTGCCTCAATCCCTATTTTGACACTGTTTGGGATTAGAAAACATAGTTCTGCCGTTTGACAAACACTCTCGAAGCGCTTATTGATCCGTAGTCCGGACTGCACCTCACTTGTCTGTGAGGAAATTAATCTCCTCACCATGTCCGTCTTCATGGCCGCGTGGCACACGGCAGTATTATTTTGTGATGTTTGTGTCTGTAGGTAATCCGTTTGAACAGATGTGTCCCAAATGACATCTGCTGGGCTAGTTTGGGTTTATGTAACGTGTTTGTGAGCGTTCTGAATGGGTCCATACAATCTATGTGATGTTAAAGCAGTTTGTGGGGGTGTGGCATGAAATATGACTGTTTTTAGTGCTTGTATCATAACTGTCATATCAGGTTTTTTAATGACCAGTAGCCATTTTTCCCAATTTTAACATCATAACACAGAATTGACACCAGAACAGGTGGCAGCAATTACATTCAACATTGCCCTGGGCCACTAAACTTAACGTAACGTAACGTAACGTAACTTAGCATTAACTTAACTTAACTTAACTTAACTTAACTTAACTTAACTTAACTTAACTTAACTTAACAACTTACATAAAAAAACATAAAAAAATAAACCAATAAATAAATAAAAAAGTAAATAAATTAATAGCATTAAATCACAAATAAATTCACAAATAAATAAAAGGTATTAGTTTGCTAATTAAATATTAAAATAAATAATATATAAAATACATTTAAAAGTAGTATTCATTTAAAAATAAAATAAATAAAACATATAAATTAATCTGGTATTTGTAATATAATTATTAAAATAGTAATGTTTATGATTTTATATTTATCTATCTGATTTCAAAAAGTCACATATTTCAGCATGACCTTTTCTGGCTGATTAGATTCAATAAATTGTGTTTTAGGACTGAAGAAGAATTCTGAATGTTTTATTGTACATCTAAGGAAATACAATTTTTGGTTGGATATTTTTATGTACTCTACATGGGTAGTTGACAAATAAACTATAAATGTGTCCTGGTGTGGTGTGGTTTCACATTAAAAATGTAGAAAAAACTGCTCTTTTAAAATCTGCTAGTTTATATTATAAATATAAATATTATTAAATGGTAAATATTATTAACTTTTTCCACATTTTTTCTATGTCACATCTTACGACTTAAGATTTGTCAACAACTCATATCCCTTTTAAATATCTTTTATCACAAAAACAAAGCCCCTCAAATGTTGTATTGACACATTTGAACTCAAGCACATTCAACTTTCAAAAGACAAACATTCTGACGAATTATGCGTGTTTGAATGCATGTTTTCACAATACAGTGTACAGCAGATACAGCTTCTAAGCAGTCTTTCTAAGCATTAACCAGAGAGTAAAAGAGTCGTCCACGGAGCCTCTACTCTCACTTCCATGTCAGTTAGCTGAGTGAGTCTGTATTTCTTGGCTGTATTAGCATGTTGGGTTAAGAGAAGCTGTTATGTTTCAGCACTGTGGGTATTTCACTTAAGGCTTTATTGAATGCTCTTTTTTTCTTCAGTTTATAATTGGGTCACTGCACTTCTCAGATGTCTGTTTGTGGGTTCTTGCCTTCCAGGGATAGTCTAATGCTCGAGTTTGTAAAACTGCATGTATGATAGTTTGTGCTGTGCATGTTAAAGCTTCTTACTGTTTAATCTTGTTGCGTCTAGGAGAAAAAATGTAGAAATGAAAGGGATCTCATCCGTGATTTTCTATCTAAAACGAGATCGTTGCAACTAGGCCCTCGTCTTCTGCACTGGTGTTTTGAATGACACAAAGTTGTTTTTTAAGCAATGGATCAGACTTTCCTCTCAAGTAAGTTAAGTGGCCCAGCAGACGTACACTAAGAAGACTAAGAAGGCTCATCTTCAATCAATCAATCAATAGAAGAATCAATGAGTCCGGCAAAGCCGATCCACTGTCTTTAAGCATGCGATTCACTTCAGTCCGCCATTGATCGTAAAACCATTTAATTATGAATGTTCCACATCAACACTTCACGGACGCGCAGTATTTCAAAGACTCCCAATCTGAGCATTAAAGAGTAACGATTGATTGAGGCTCATTCTGGCCGCCAAAGAAAAATTATACATTCAGATTAAGTCAGAGCTGTTGGACTTAAAGCTTATATATATTTAGTTCCTCAGAGCTGCCCATCCACAAATCCGAGCTTAGACATTAAAGGCGAATAGCACAGATTATCTCTTCTCTCTCAACTCTCATTAGCCCTTCGGCCTGCGAAAAATTACAATTATTTTTGGTATGCGGGATATCTTTGATGAAGAATTTACTAGATTTTTCTCCCCTCGCCCACTTTCCTGAGTTTGTCATCTGTTTATCTGCAGAACGTTAATGTTGGGGGAAAAGTCCTCATTAATTTAATAGCAGCGGGGGGCTTTTGGCGGGTTCGCTGGCGAACAGGGATGTGTGTTGGCCACAGTATTGATCTGAAGCCTGTGCGGGTTCGCTCGACTGGCTGCCGCTCCGCTCTGGACTTCTGGCTTTAATGTGAACGCGGCTCAGTTAGACTTCATTAGAGTATCTCTTCAAAGACCCTTCCTCGACAATCCCTCCGCTCGCTTTCACTAGCATGCTAATGCTTCGACATTATCTGTGAATACATTATTCTAATGGAATTGCTCATTTAATGTAAACTGCTCGGTGGAGAGGGAGCCAGCGAGGATGGAAACGCTGTTTATGTGTGAAAATAAATTTGAATGGGCTATTTATGACGGGATGAATTTGCTCTTGGCATAAGTGGAATTGTGGTCGTCGAGTTGTGGAAAATTTTCCCTACGCTCTAAAAAAATGCTGGGTTATTTTCAACCCTGTTTGGGGTCAAAATGCGATGAACCCAACCGTTGGGTTATAAATGAACCCATGTTGTTTCAACCCCAAATGCTGGGTTGTTTGAACCATTTTTTGGGTCAAATATAAACATTTAACCCAATGGCTGGGTTTGTCCCGTTTTGACCCAACACAGGGTTGAAAATAACCCAGAATTTTTTGTGCATGTTTGTCTCGGCACAGGTCCGGAGTGCTGTTCACTAGCAAACGGCATTTTGTAATGGAAAGTTTGAACTTCCGTGAAACTCTGAGCAGGGTTTACACGATGTGGGTTAACTGCTGTTTGGTGTACAGTTGTGTTGACTTGTGTTTAGGTTTGTCACGGTACCATAAACATATCTAACGATACTTTACAAGCCGAAGTATCACGATACCAAGTAGTATTGCAATACTGTGGCATGTTCTTCGCTCAAAATCAACCAAAATATTTAACTAATTTAATTCACTAGTTGCACAAGATGGCACCGGTAAGCTGGTGTGACGCCAGAATTGGCAGACTAATGCCGGTATGGCAAAAGGAGGATTTTTGGCCGGCAAAGGTGTTTTTTAGATGAAAAAGAAGAAAGTAATATATCAGCGATATGACAGATCTTCTTTACATTAGTGAGCACTTCATTAAGCCAAAACAACCCAATAGTGTTATATGACCGAACATTTTTTGCCGACCCTGGCATTGCCAAAGCTCACCGGCACCATGCTTGTTCTTTTAGGAGAAACATCACAAAAAGGCAGATGTAAGTGTTCAAATGAACGTTAACACGCATATGCAACATTACTTAGGGTACTGCGATACTACCGTTTACAAAATAAAGTGGCATCTCTGGTATTTTGAAGCTCGTAATGCTACCATAGCACCGGTACACTGTGCAATCTTATTTAACGCAAAATCAACACAAAATGACACATAATGTGTTAAATAGTATAACACAAACAATGTGTCAATAATTAACGCATCCTTTTTTAGAATGTGTAACTTTCAAAAGCTCATTTAGCCTACACACTTGTGTATTTCCTGTTTCTGCACTTTGTTTAAGAGACACATAAGAACCAACAGGGTTTATAGCTGTAGGTCACATCGGAGATATGTGCCGAAGGGGAATCGTCTGTGTGAATAATGGCGTAATTTCTTTCTTTTTCCCACGGAAAGATTTCAAGTTGCTTCATAAAACGTTGACTATGTCATACCAGTTGTGTACTGCTTTTAGGATGCTTGTCACAAGGTGGACAGCTTCTGTCCCTCTTGACTTTGTGTCCTTTTTATTTCGCTAAATAAATAAAACCCCATTTGAAAGGACAAATGCAAACACCAATGGCAACCAATGGCACGCGTTTCGTCTCATGTCTGTCTGACCAATGGGAGACGAGTAAATGTTAGTCTTTGCTTGGCGCCCTGTATTATATGTTTTACATTTATTGCAAACCAGCAGATATCCAAAGCGTGCATTGCTGCAGAAATCTGCCGCCCATGTAATCACGGTTGTGATGAGGCCGGAAGGTTTGTGTTTATGTGGTGCTGGTATCTGCTCTGCTGTTTGTGCAACCTGCCAGTTTCAGCCCCTCCAGCGACAGTCCATTCTGCAGAGGTAAGGTAAAGTTTTGAGCGCAACATACACAGACATCTGCTTCACTCCAGCCCAGCAGTGCTCAGACATCTGCCCCAAATGCGCTCCAGTACTCATGAACCATAAGCACATACTGCAGAATACAGCCTGATGACAAACAGGAACAGATTGGGAGCAATATTCACCTCAACCCCCCCTTCATTTCCCTCTGTTTTTCCTGTCAACTTTTACACACACTCCTAATCTCTAAGCGCCAGGCATCACTTGTCTGGAGAACATTGTTTTATTTTTGTTTAGCAAAGTCATTCTTTTTGTTGCATTATTGTTGGCGAAGGAGTAGAGATTATCAATCGATTTAAATTGTGTAGACTTGGGGCGGAGAAAGAGAGAGAGAGAGAAGCGATGGATGGATGAACATTTGGATATATCTGAGGATTGAGGAATAGTGTTCATAGTACTCACCTCCATGCCATTCCAAACAAACGCTGTACGGAAGTCATGGTGTTGCTATAGTAACCATCATTTCTGGATTAATTAGTAATTAAATCGTAGCTAAAAATGAACTATTTTATCACCATAGTAAACCAAGTTTAACTGTGATGTGTATAGTAAAACGAGGAAAGGAAATCAATCTGCCAAAAAACATGGTTACTACACGTTTACTATAATAAAATCATGGTTCAATTCCCTTAAGAAAACTCATCAAGAATGATGGATTCCCAGGTGCAGTTTTATGTTTTGTATCAAATAACTTTACACTGGTTTGCAATGACACTAGGGTGAGTAAATAAGGATGGAATTAGCATTTTTAGATGAACTCTGCCTTTAAAGAACAGGCTTGATGTGCCCAACACCGAGGTTTTAACTGCTTCCTCTCACATAAGCGAGTGTTAATGGTGCTAGGTATGTTTTATTACGGCAGCGTTGGGATTTAAACCCAAGCTGCGTGTGTCATTAAGACTGGAACTGACCCGGCGAGAACTCGGCTCTGCTTAATATGCTAGACGCTCTTGTCTTCCTTGAGCTCAGCAGCCAGACAAAATATGATGCAAGGCATTCAGGCATGCCAGGCTGTGATGCTGGAGTTTATTTTCATGTACTGCTGCTCTTATCGGGCTCAACCACTGCCAGAATCGAGCAGATAGCTGTTAATAACTCTGATTTTAATGATTAATGGCTGTCGGGGCTCAAAGAGCTTTCAGATGCAGTTGTTTAACGTGTCTGTCTGCACTGCCAAAGATCACAGCTTTGATATGACTTGTCCTTTCATGACACTTGTAAAATGTTAACGGGTCATTTACACAACAGCTGACCTTTTTTATATACTGTAGAATAACAAAACACACTAAACGAAATATGTTTCAAGTCTTTTAAAGATGCAGTCATCGGTCAACTCTGTTACCATGGTTTTGTATTGTTAATAGTTGATTATTTAAAAAGCTGATAATTGCACAATAAACATCGTTGAGTTTTTGAGCACAAAGCTTCTTAAAGGATAGTTCACCTCACAATAAAACAAATCTTTTATAATTTAGCCAAATGTCTTTCATTGTTTGGACACAAAACCATGTTGCGGGCACGTTCAGCCCTGTTACTGAACTTTTCTGGAATCGTACTTGCATCACAAAATGTGTTTACATGAGATGCCACAGCACAATTTAGTAACTTTTAAATTGTTTAATACAATGTTTACAATCTTACAAAACATTTGAATAAAAAGCTTTCATCCATTGATTCTATGTTGTAGACAGTACTGACATTTACTTTCTTGTTCACTAATTCCCTTGATATTCCCACCTTTCTCTCATTTCTGTTCTCCCTCACACACTAGAAATGTGTGTAGACAAAAGCCAATAATAAAGCTTAAGATCCAAGTATAATTGCAAATTATCACCTTGAAGGATTTAGTCTGCAATAGTTTTGTGATTTTAGGTGACTAGACTTAGATTATTTTGGGGGGTGGAGGAAGTTGTCTTGACTGCAGTGTCTTGTCTCTCCTATAGGTGTCAGTAGAGCTTTTGATGTCAGTAAGCTCGCATGCTGAGCTAAGCACTCTCCTCCAGGAGGAAAACACAAAGCCTTGACAGCTTGTCATAACTGATCTGTGTTTTTGAGAAGATGTCTGCTTTTTCTTACAGTAGTATTTAGACCAAAAGATCTACCTGCTAAACCTCACTGTACATACTGTATTGTTACAGATTTGTAATGCACTGTCAAAGTATGATTTTATGCCACAGATTGGGATGAAATTTGTCTCTGTGAACTATAGACACTAAAATCCTCTGATCGGTCGAATCCCTAAAAAGGGAAATTCACATGAAAGCTGTTCAATTGAGGGTGCTGACAGAATCACTTTTGACCCGTCTAAGCATGATGGATGACATTATACTTTGTACTGAGAGATGAACTGTAGTGTCATCAGGTATTCCCCTTTTAAGTTAATGATCATGACTCCATTAAAGAAACACAGGCAATGTGTAGCCAGCGTGTGTCACCATGTATGTGTTTAAGTTATTGGTATTAGATGAAAGGAACAGTTCACCCAAAAATAAAAATGATGTCATCTACTCACCCTCCAGTTGTTCCAGATCTGTATAAATGTCTTTGTTCTGATGAACGCAGAAAAAGATATTTGGAAGAATGCTTTTAACCAAACATTTCTTGTCCACCATTGGCTACTATAGTAGAAAAAAGGAGAATGGGAGTCAAAAGTGTCCCAGAGCGGTTTGCTTTCCTACATTCTTCAAAATATCTTCTTTTGCGTTCAACAGATCTAAGAAATAGTCTATGGTAGTCAAGAACTGTTTGGTTACAAGCATTCGTCCAAATATCTTTCTCTTCGTTCATCATAACAAAGACATTTATACAGATTTGGAACAACTCGAGGGTGAGTAAATGAAAACAGAATTTCCTTCAACCCGCAGTGTATATCACACAATTTACAGTTACGATGGGCCACAGACACAGGTGTTTTATGAGTAAAAAAACAGGCAGAAGGTTGATGTCAGCTGCTAAGTTCCAGCTTGACCTGTCCTTCTCATGTGAATGACCCTGTCAAAGACCAGGACTCTCACCATCGTCTACACAGAACGCAGTGTAGCTGAACATCTGTGAGCGGCGGCCTGGGAGATACGTGTGTGATAGACTGACATCTGTGTTTCTGTAGGTATGTGTCTGTAGAGATATGCGTATGATTCCCACCCCCCTCCCACCCCACAGACACACACAATGTAGATGTCATTATGATATAACAGCAACATCAAACATGATGGATGTTGTCCAACTAGAGCAATAACCGGACAACGTGACAGACAGAGAGAGAAAGAGAGAGAGTCGGTGAAAGTAAATAAGCCTTTCTCATCCACGACTAGTGCACCTGCACAGCAGGCCAGTGCGAGGAGCAGGTGCGTGGCAGGTGGCCCCACACCTGTCCACACTAAGGTGAGAAGAGAGACAGCTGGCACCCAGAGTCATCTGATGACAAGAGTTCAATAACCCGCTCGTATAAATGTCTGTTTTACAGCACGCGAGCCTCTCAGTGAGACGGACACGCACCTTTCCCTGTTTTAGCAAAGTCCCTCAGTAATAAAGAGGCCGTCCACCACCTGTGTGCTCTTGCAAATGTATGAGGTGCCATGTAATTAACATGCTGTGGGAAATCAATCCGTGAGGTTTGTAATAACCTGCGATTTGAAAGCTAGAGCCTGGGTGGGTTGAAAAAAAAGTCACAGTCACTGTGAATCCTGTTTTGTGTTTTTAATGAAGCCATTAAATGGATAGTTCACCCAAAAATGACAATTCTGTCATCATTTAGTCCTGTATACATGTCATAGTTTTGTTGAACACACAGCAAGAAATTTGGAAGAATGCCAGATCTCACCCACCTTTTACTACCTTAGTACAGAAAATAAATACTATGGGAGTCCGTGGGGGATGAGATCTGACATTCTTCCAGATATCTTTGTTCAGCAGAACAAATGTATGCAGGTTTGAAACAATCTGAGGGTGAGAAAACGATCATAGAATTTACATTTGTGTGATAAAAACCCTGTTCTCCTTTATTCTGAGAAATCGTAACATTAGCCGGTTTCGTATTATTTACATTACATTTTACATTTTATGCATTTGGCAGACGCTTTTATCCGAAGTGACTTACATTGCATTCTCCTGTACATTTATACATAGGTATTTGCAATACCCTGGGATGGAACCCACAACCTTGCGTTGTTAACGCAATGCTCTTACCACTGAGCTACAGGAAAGCTAGGAAGACAAGAATGATGACAAGAATTCAGACAAGAATGATGTATTATGTAGTGTGCTGTACGTTATGTATTGGATGCATCAGTCTGTGGGCATACGAGGTATGTGGCTGTTTGCGTACCTGGCAACCTTAAATGATCAAACTCCTGATAGAGAGACAGCACCTGATACATGTGTCTCTCTCACTCTCAGGCACGCCTGTCTGTGGCCTAATTTTCCATTTTTAGTTACCATCCGTAGTGAGAGTGACCCCTGACAGGAGAGGGTCACCTACCCGATGCTTGCACAGTGGGGGTCTAAGCCATCCAAAACTGGTTGTCATGGCAACAGAATGAAACTCAAAGAGTGACAGATCTGGCGTGTGTTGGATAGTGGCCTAAATCAACTGTGAAGTGTCTGGAGATGGATGGTGTGTGATAAGTGTGTTGTGTGTTCCTCTGGGGGTCAACGTGTGAAGTGTGTGTCTACGTGGTTACATTTATTTTTAACTTTGACTACCAGCAGACCTTGACTCACCTACATTAACATACCCCAAAACGCGATTCCACATCTACAAAGAATATTATTTTTCTTTGATCTCCTTTCAACAAAAGCATTTTTGTCAGATTGGTTTATTAAAAATGTAAGCATGTGCTAAATCATTTGTGCCAATTTCCTAATAAGGGAATTTTATGACTACTACAATCGGAATCATTTTAGCAATAATTAACTATGATTCCTGTAATACAAATGGTCTCCATCAGGTTTATTAATATAATTGATGCTACAAATCATTGTTTACGTGTTCAGTTAAACACTTTCCAGATGCTTTTATCCAAATTACACTGCATTTGTTTGTTTCTTGGCATTCGAACCCTTGATCATGGTGTTGCTAGCACCATGTCCTACCAGTTTCTCTGTACAGGAACACGTTGTACAGTACTTCGTCTTCAAATCATTTCCAGATTTCAGAGTTTCAATCACCATGTGACATCATTCTTGTCTTCCTGGAGTCTTGATTTTCTTCCTGTTCCATCTTGTTAGTCCGGACAGCAGGCAGAGATGAGATCTTCCAGTCAGATGTGAATAAAGGTGGTCTTCCTGTGCAGTGTCAGTCATTCTGTTCAAAAACAGCCCCTTTGCTTCTCTCTCCAGTGACCCGAACTGTAATGATGCCCATGTGAAGACACACACACCTTCGCAACTGGGAAATTACCCTACGGCATGCAGCCAAGACATCTGTCGGAAAGCAGACCAGACCAGCTTTACAGTACATGTACATTGACTACCCCTCCAATTACGTTCTCTTTTGGAATCCTTGCTTTTCTTAGCCTTGCAAGTTTTTTTTATTTTTCAAGGCTCTGTCCTGCTTAGCTTTGTCCACCTTACACCTACTGAGTCCCCACAGTGTTGGTGATGAATCACTCCTGGACAACAAGCCTTCAATAGAAGCGAGGGTAGTATTGTGTAGAGGCACTCTGCCATGGATCTTGTTATGATGGGGCTAAGAGTGGATCCTGCGAAAGCAAATGTCAATTCCACTCCCTAGGGCTGCGCACAATGGCCACCTGTTTTTCCCCACCATGATGCCTGGGCGACAACCGGCATTCACAAAGCCACATGTAGATCAGCGTGCTGTTATTGTTGGGGTTTCTATGGCAACAATGAATGAAATCACATTTAGTGCAGCGAGTCTCACCTGGGGGGCTCTAGGGACAGTGAGGGACGAACAGAAGATGTGGGGACGTATAATCAAAGGATGTTCCTAGAAGAAAACTTGCGTTCCAAGCAGGTGCGGGGCACTTGAGGTATTCAGCGGTTTTGAGCACAATCTCGTCCAGACTTCCTAAAGAGACAATTCACCGAGTAATGAAGATTCAGTCATCATTTATTCAGTCTTCTGCCATTCAAAACAGGAAATGTAAAGAACACAAAAGAAGATATTCTGCTAAATGTCTTTGTGGTTTTGTGTTCATACAATGGAAGTCAATGGGGGCCAGTGGTGTTTGGTTCCAACATTCAACAATATCAGATTTGAAATGACATAAACCTTTAAAATATTGTTTGTGTTTGGGTCAACTATCCCTTTAACAAACCTAACCAGCAAGACTTCCTTGGTCTCCAGAAGCTTCACAAGAAAGACCATGCTGGTTCAGCAGTCATTGTTTCATGGTACAACCAGCACCAAACCAGTAATCCATGAAAATTCATGCTGGTGTAAGCTAGACCCTTTAGCAGGGAGTTGAGAGCACATCTTATGATGTTTGACCCAGGTTTAGGTCTACGTAGGCTGGACGGCTGTGTTTACATTGATCATAACTGCAGAGTGTGATTGAGCTTAAATATTTATCAAAGAATGAATCACAGCGCTGGGCCTGAGACAGTCATGACTAGTGACACTTCACATCAGAGTATGTTGTCATTCCACACTTGCTCTCTACTGATTCCCATTGACCCAAAAGCTTATTCAACCTTTCAGGGACTGTGGCCAGAGTTAGAAAGGGCATTAAGTATAGATTAGACATCGAGAACAAAACTGGGAACTCATGACAAGCTCATTTCAACCACTGGAATGTTAGAAATACCATTTCAAAGAGAATTGGTTAAAGCCAAAGAGACATTTGAAAGGAGTTTTGTGGTGACAGGCCTTAAGACCCCCTGGAAGATCTCTGATGGATTGACTGACACGTGAAGCACAGTGTTTTATGTCCTAATGGGTCTGGTATGGTCCTCTATTTTTGTCTGCTTGCAGCTAAGAGTTAAGCCCGCTGAACCGTACATCAATGTATAAAGTGTCCATATGTCAGGTGTACATAAATGATCACTGACTCAAGACAAAATGGAGCACTCAAGCTTTTACGTCATCTGGCTGTTCCTCATAAGCATAGGCTTCACTTTACTTTGTGTGATCAGTAACTGATTAATTTTTACAAGGTTTGATTCAAATTCTATGCTGTGGGTAAAGGAGGGCACCTTTAAAAGGAAGGTGCTTGAATGATTCTTCACAGTGATGCCATAGAAGAACCATTTTTGGTTCCACAAAGAACCATTCAGTCAATGGTTCTTTAAAGAACCCTCTATTTCTTAACTTTTTTATAATCTTTTTTTTGCCACAAAGAACCTTTTTTGAAACCGAAAGGTTCTTCGGATGTTCTTTATGGAGCCATTAGGCAAAAAAACGTTCTTCTATGGCATCGTGAAGAAACTTTATTTTTAAGAGCACTGCCCTTGTTTGTTGATTCATTGAAAAAGCATATGGTGAGTTTACGAAAGTAAATTAGCCAACTTAGTTAAGCAACAAAGTTGAAAATATTATTATACAATTGGAAATTTGCTGTAAATAACTTCTAGCTAACACATTCACTTATCCTTTAACCCATAGCATGCCATATATGTCTAGTTTTGTGCTCCACAACTAATAGATTTGATGATGCAAAGCTGGACGGTGGGTTGGTTCGCCAGATTAAAAGGGTAAAGTTCACCCAAAAATGTAAATTGTCATCATATACCATAGGTACCACCCAATATTCTTCAAAATATCTTCTTTTGTGTTCTGCAGAAGAAAGTCATACAGGTTTTGAACATGAGGGTAGGAAAATTATATGGTAGTCAAAAGTGCCCCAGAACTGTTTGCCTCCTACATTCTCCAAACTTTCTTTTTTTGTGTTCAATAGAAATTTATAAAGCAATTTTTCCTACAATGGTGGTCAAGAATGTTTGGTAACAAGCATTCTTCCAAATATCTTTCCCTGTGATCATCAGAACAAAGAAAATGATAAGGATTTGGAACAACTCGTGGGTGAGTAAATGATGACAGAATCTTCATTTTTGGGTGAACTCTTCCTTTAAAAGGCTGAAATAAAACTGTTGTGGAGTTGATATGTTAAATTGATAAATGAAAAGTTTCACATTGTCAGTGCACCATAATTGTCTCTGACCTTGCGCAACCGACAATGTTTACTCACACTCTTGTGTATTCTGTCTATAGTGTGATGTATCTCTGTTTATACGAGCGTGTGTAGAGTTTACACTGTGAAATGGCTTGTTTATGTTTGTCCTGTTTTCGAAACGGGGGCGTAACCGTTGCGTCTGCATTTAGAGTGATCCGTCCATATTTGCACCCTGTGAGAAGCAGGAACAGAGGAATTGTGGGAGGAAGACGAGTCACTGTCAGTCATGCATGTAAAAAAACACCCACCGAGTCACCAGCTTGGTTGCCCCCGGCAACAATGTGTTTACCATGCTGACTGTACAGAGATGGAGAGAGGAGGCTTATGGGGGGGAGGCAACTGTATCACCAACAACAGCACGAAAGTAAAGTCAGAACCACACAAAGCTCCTACATCCACTTCTCCGCACCGTCCTAAAGAAAACACGGGCCGTCTGAGGACTTTTATTCAAATCCTGTTTATATTCAAGCATTTCTTCAGTGTATTTTACTCTGACCTGGTTTTCAACTCAGGAAGAAGTTTCTTTCTATAGCTGGATGACGTTTGTGGTAAAGGAATTTAAAAATAAAATGCCGTAAATTCATTCAGAGAGATTGTGCCAAAACATGCAGAACAAACGTCAAACGGTGGTCTTTCCCTCAACAGATTTATTATTGCGTGCCGCTCTGTCCACTGGTCTGTCGAAGTTTCTCCCTCAGGACGGTGGGCCGGTTCTGCTTCGGGGTCTGGCATGTCACAGTCTACATTTGATTCACAGGGGTTGCTCGGGCAGAGAAGGAGCCGAGGTTTGCTCTCCTGCTTGTGGGACGCAAATTAAGTAGCAATCTGGTGGTGATTAGATTCATTTAGATTGCTGGATCTATGTGGCGTGATGTGGCCCCCAGAGGCGGCGGTGAGGGACTGTCACACCACGACATGCGCTCCAACCTCATTGTCGTCTTCCTCTCTGAGGAATCATTTACGGACAAGCAGTCCAAAGCCAAATCTTGCCAGTTCTTTCTAGCAATTAAGAATTTTAGCGTTCCGGCTTTCTGATGATATAGACGAGACACAGAAGAGCGGGAATGTGAGGCGGGTCTGCGGGGGCCGAATCTGAGTCATCTCTCGGAAGCCTGTCTAAAATCTGACACATTGAAGTCTGTGGAATGTTATGGATGTTTGACATAAAGAGTCCAGTGTTTCTTTATTCAACATACAATAAGATTATATAAGATTTAGTTCATATTTTTATAGCATATAGACCAGTTCACAAGATGTAAACACTGGTCCAGAGGCATTTCGGTATTATTTTTTAAAGGTGCTGTGTATTTATTTGTTGAGGATATATTGACAGGAATGCACTATAATATACATGACTATGTTTTCAGAGGTGTATTAAAGACCTTACATAATGAAGCGTTATGTTTTTATTATCTTAGAATGAGCTATTTGTGTCTACATACACTGCAGATCCCCTTACATGGAATTCCCCATGTTGTTTCTACAGTAGCTCTAAAAGGACAAACTGCTTCTTATATATCTTGGGCCCTATTTCATACCCGGCGCAACGCGGCGCAAGGTGTTTCTTGCTAGTTTCAGCCCGATGCAGTTCTCATTTTCCCATTCTGCGGCGCGTGGTTTAAATAGCAAATGCATTTGCGCTCATTTGTGCGCCCATAGGCGTGTTGGTCTAAAAAAGAGATGTTTTCAGGCGCAGTGTTGTCTTATTGCTATTTTGAGGAACTGAAAAAAGTAGTATTTTTTTGGTTATTTTAAGATCGCGTTCGTAGAAAATACGCCTCTGGGCGGGCGCTATTTAACTTTATTTATAACACAGAGTGAAGGGCAGTGGCACGCAAACATGCCAAATATAAAAAGTAAATGGAGTACAGTGTAAAAGATTATTATAGTGTACATAAAGATAAAATTCCGGCTTGTCATCTAGATGCCGTGTAAATAGCGAATTCGCCATGGCGCGAGCGCATCTGGCTGTTAAGGTGAACGAGAGATGAGACTCTGATTGGTTCACTGCACTTTACGCCCAAAAATCACCCATTAAAGAGAATCGGGACAACCCGTTTAGACCATGCGCCCGGGTGCTCCGTTTTCCCGTCGTTAAACTAGCAAAAGTGGATTCGGACACACCCTGAGTGCACCTGTGCCGTGCGACATCTTAGTTCTGTGTCAGCCACCGTTGAGTGGAGTGAGCCATTGGTTGCAATACGCAGCCTCACCACTAGATGCCGCTAAATTGCATACATTGGACATTAAATCTTTTTTTTAAGATCACAGTTGTTGCTGGTATTACATTTGCTGTGTTTTTATTGATGGCAGCAGTGTCAGGGACGGGCATGGTTTTTGTCTCTTTACACCTTCACACCTAGACACACAGCGTTGACCTTGTGGCCTGATTCAGGACATGTTTTGAAAGCAGACACCATGATCTGCAGTGCTGTACATCCTCAGCGTTGCTGTGAGGGAAACATTTAGGACAGCAACATTAGCGCAGACAAACTCGCTGACCTCCCTCCCTCCAGATCTGTGCACCGTGCACTGAGAGCAAAGATAAAATAACAGTGTGAGGGCAGATAAACAGAAGTTAAGCCGAAGGAGAAGTTAGGAGACATGCTGGGAAAAGACGAGAAAGCCTGGAGGAATTCATTTATTCTTTAGAGATTTTTCCGTTGTAGCTCAGGAAACGTAATGGGGTCTTCAGTTATGCTTCATTTAAGTACTAATTCGTCTCGAATGTTTCTTTTAAAATTACGACAAAGAAATAGACACCAGTCTGACAGTGACATACCGAAGAGAGAGTTCATGTAAAAAATGTGGCTAGCATAGCTTAGATCATTTGGTCTAAGCATTTGGTGAGCAGTGTTTGAGTCTATATCTGAACACAGTGTGAGACATTGTTAAAATCTCCCCTGAGACTCAAAATAGAAACACATGTAAGGTTATTGGGGAAAAATCTGAGAAGCAGGCGACTGACCTAAATATAAGTCTATTGTTGCCTATAGGAGAAACCTATGAGATATTAAAGCCATCTAATTATTAATATTTTCTTTCAAAGGAGAACAGAGACGAATGAAGACAAGACGAGAGGAGAAAAGGGGCTGTGTGTACTGCAGGACTGTTGCTTTGGAGCGTGCATGTTGTTCTCCAGGAAGCTCTGAGCATTTTGGTATGTTTTTCTCTTTCTCTCTGGTTCCTCCAGCTGTTTCCTCCCGTCAGCCCCCGCAGGACGCCAAACACCACACCGATCTGCATTACACAGCCCCCAGCCCTGCCTGCCACAATACAGCTAATTTTTAACGCTGCATACACTGCTTCCACACACAATTCACATTATTTAGAAAAGGAAAAAACAGTCATTCTCCTAACGTGATGTAAGCGGTAAAGTTAGGAACCAGCCAAAAGGTAAACATCTTACGTTACATCAGAATAAGAGACTACGGTGACCTTTTGGCTGTCATGAAACCTTATATTTCTGTAGTTAAAAGCTCTTTTAAACACGTGGTGAAGGTTGTAGATAGTCATTGCTGTATTTTGCAGATTGTTACTGTATATCGTTGGTGTCCTTCTGAAACGTTGTATCTTCATATTTTGACATTTTTATTTCTTGCCATAAACCATTATTATTAGTCACGCTTTTTGTTTTTCACTAGGCAAATTTAAACAATAAAAAGTAAAAAGTAATTTTCGACTTTGACAAGACAGCATTTAACCATATAAAATGTAGTGTTTTTTCCATTTTCTGAAAAACAGCGAATTTGGACATCTGAGGTTTCGGAAGGACAGTGACAATGTTATTTATCAGTGTTGCTTTTTAAAGCAGTTCCCATTTGAGTTGTTTTTAAAGCATTGGGGGTGTAACTCATTCTGCACCGCTTGATATACAAACACAATTAAGGCTGCGTTCACACTTGACTTCTTTTTTGGCAAGAAAAAGTTGACAATGGCGCCTTACAAAAAAAAGAAGGTAATTACCAAATGTGGTTACAAATAGCAGCCGTCAATGTTCAAAGATAGCATTTGTGCACGAAGGGGGCAGGCTTCATAGGCAGCGTAACGGAAGTCTATTTGAATTATAAACAGAGAGCGTCTTTGCTATAACCAATCCCATATTTAAAAACTCCAATACTAATTTCTCACTAGAAATGCAATCAAAATTTATTGAAAGTAAAAATGAAACTTACATTTTTACAAAACTATGCGTTAACGGGCGTTTTAGCCACCATTTTATTTTTTAGAGCTTGAGCCTTCTCGACCAATCACATTCCTCGCATGTTGTTATGGAAACGACAGGTCTTTTTTTCCAGAAAAGTTTAACTTTTTTCAACCTCAAAAGACGCTCTTGAGCTGCAGAAAAAGACACTGGCATTTAAAAAAGCACTCAAGACATTTGATTAAAAACACGGTTCACTCCATAGGATTATAATGTAAAACAGACACAAGCCGCTTCAAAAAAGAAGTCAAGTGTGAACACGGCCTAACTCTGCAACTTGTGCAGCCTGTTGTAAAGAGATGTGATGTTCCCAGATAACAACCGCTCAAAACTAAAAACACATGGTAACCCGGATACTGCAAATCATTTTTAAAGGCACAGTTTAAAATTAACCAAAAAATTAATATAAATGTGTCCTTTAATAACATATATGACATTGTATTTACAAATGATTCAACCTAATTGCGTGTTTAACCTTAAAACAATCCTCGCGGCAAGTCTGCACTAATAAATATTTCATGTTCAATAACTTACTTATGAGGTAAGTAGCAGTGTAATAAACAGGAGAATGTACAGATTATTGCTGAATAAACCCCTTCGGTGTGTTACAAGTCCCTCCGCTCCGCTTCATTTCAGCTCCTGGTCACACTGTCAGGGTTTATTCTTACAAGTTATTGAACAATAACAACCAGCTGCCTGTACATTATCCCTTATATATCAAATCTTGGCATGTCGCGAGTGGCCAATCAGAATCAAGTATTCCAGAGCGCCGTGTAATAATATTTTCAATTGAAATCTGACTTTCAGTAGAAGAGATTAGCTAGAGGTGAAAAGAGATATTCATTTAAATCTAACAAAGATTGTGTTTAACAAGAGTCATTCGTATTGTTTGGTGAAGTTTAATCAGTATTTATGTGCAGTGAGTAAAGTTTTACCAGCAGGTCAAGCAGAATCTTTCTTACACCGTGTGTACACCGGACGCGGCACGACGTGGAGCGACAAGACACGATAAAATGCATTAGAACCCATTATAATTTATCATTTTGTCCATACTGGATGCAGTGTGACGGGACCCGACAAACCCATTAAGAACAAGCCATTGTCGTGTCCCCTCCCCCCGGTCGCCTCCACTGTAGACACGGTGTTAAAAAGTTATGTGAGGACTTAAACTGATGACGAAAATATATTTGCACGTGTGATTGCATCCACAAAGTTTTGTATTAAATTGTATGCGATTTGTTTTGATGCAGAGAAAAAAAAAAGCTTGATTGTGGTCCAAGTAAAAAGAGATAAAAGTACGAAAAAATGAAATCTTCCGCTGTTTAGTGTTGTAATATAGACATACACACATATTCCACTGTTTGTCAAACTACAGTGGACACGTATTATAACACATTTGTATTATCCTTGAAAAGAAAATACATTTTGAATGTATTGTACTTATTTAAAATAACATTGCAATTAATTATCAGAATTAATTGACAATGCTAGTACAAATTCATTTGGGATAAGTGCCATACAGAACAAAGTTAAAGTAAACAGTTACTTTGTATCTTTTAAAACATCAACTTTTGGCTGTTGGACTTTGTTCAGGACCGGCAGCTGACAGACTTATACATGAACAATAACACAATCGTCTGAGCTTTCTCTCTCCTTCTCAAAACAAGATAGCAACACTAATCTCCTTTGAGCCTTCTGGGCTTTCCAGCACTACTTTAATTATGTCTGCTTCTGGAGTTCACACCGGCCCGTGTGTGTGTGTGTGTGTGTGTGTGTTGTTGTAAGGGAGGAAAACTGTTTGATCGCTCTAGTGAGGTTGTCTTGGCTTGTGTGACTTTGCTCCAGTTTTGATCCTTCTCCTCCATCGTCTCCCCCCCTTCCCATAACCCTTTGCTGTAACCCAACAACAAAGCGGAACCTCCCCTGATCTGTCAAGGCCTGTTTTCTTGTCACTCCGCTCTGGAAACAGTCATTACTCTGGCGTTTTTTTATCCCACAATAACCTCCGATGCCCTGTTTCAGGCGTCAGGCTGTTGTCCGTGGCGGTTGAGTCACTTTACGTGTTTCTGTAATAATTCAGTAGACCTGACTGCTTTGACTTACGGTAAGCGCCCCAGGAGACATCATTGGGCGTTGAGGTCATGCCCATTGAGATAGGAGTCTAAGATTAGATCTGCTGATTTCCTCATGTGAGATGCGTGGATAATTGTCACCACGGAGCATTTGGCATGAGTCAAAAGAGGGTTTCAGAAAGTGACTTCTCTCCATCAAAGCGTCATTGTTTGAATGTGAGAAATAGAGAATGACACACACACAGATGGCACATGTGACCATCAGATCCAGGCCTTGTCGTGTACCATAAACCCTGTGAAACAGAAAGAAAAAACAGAAAAAGTAATTCATTACTAGTTACTAATTACATAGTCAATAGTGTAATTAGATTACTGTACAAATTGCTCTGTCCAAAAAGTATCTAATTATTTATTACTAATTACTTTCTTTATCCTACATCAACCTTGATTAGTTAAGTGAATTAAAGATAGAGGGACATGAAAGGGATTATTTAATTCATTCAAATAAATCATAAATAACAACATTAATTATTCTTATTAAATGACCAAAGTATTACAAATGTGAGAAGGATACATTAAAGCATACGTTTTAAAGTTAGACGTATAATTTTGATGTCATTTCCACTATTGAATATATTACAAAGTATTTAGTTCAATTACATCAGAAGTAACTGTAATTCAATTACAGAAGAAATAAGAGTAATCCCTTTCTTTACTTTTTCAAGGGAAAAGTTATTAAATTACTGTAACTAACTACTTAGTAACTAGTTACACCCAACACTGTTTACAGTAGATCCTATTTATCCCTTTTTGTATTTATATCCTCGTCATATGATTCTCAATATTTGCAGAGTATTAATCATTTCAATTGTCACTTCGACTTCCTCCACACAAATAGTAGTCGCTCAAGACGAGCCGTTTCACATTTAACAACCCCATTATATTCTGGAATAAAAGATAGCTGCAGGGAAAGAATATCTTGGAGGCATAACTCACTCTCTCTGAGCAGACAGACAGCGTCTGGTGCCAGGCTCCCTTTTCCGTACGTCTCACACCCCCAGAGAAACCAGCTCGGTCTCATTGATAAGTCCAGCGAGACCTGCACCAGTAGCTATTAATTTATATTAGAGCGAATATAGCGCAAGCCGATTTTCCTATCCGTCCCCCTAGTCTTCTCCACGCATCCGCGACTCCATATTAATAGCTGTTTTCTTTGGATGGGATGCATTTCGCTTCTATATTTGCTGGTTGTGACAGGCGTCCTTGCGTTTGACATTTCAATAGAAAATCTTGGCTTAAGTCATTCTCTTTATGGAGGAGCAGACTAGAGCGCAAAAACGTAAACAGGATACTGCAACCTTAAATGACATTATGTATGAACATGATGTAATGAGACATGTTATTGCTGCAACACTGTTTATCTGGCCTACTTTTTCCCTACCCACGTTCTACCTCGGTTCATTATCCCCGGCTCTGAACTTTACAAAGTAGAAAATCCCAAAGTGTAAACATGGTTAGATAAGACTACACTGTCACATTCGAGTTTATGAGCGGCGGATGTCATACTCAAGGGTAATGTTGTATTGTCCACAGATTCCTGTGGTTTATATACAGTACTGATTGCCCTCCGTATCTCTGACACTCCCTTCTTAGTAACCCTTCAAGGGGTTTGGAAACTCAAGGCCTTGGAAAGCTTGGAAGGCTGACAGCAGATGGGACTTTCTAGAGGTTTGTTTTTGAGAGGAGTTGAAAAATATGATAAGTGTTGGGGAGGCTTTGAAAATGTCAAGGTTCTTATAATTACCAGCAGGTCGTTTGTGGAAATATTATTTTTAAAGTTCCCATGAAATCAAAACTAAAGTTGTTTTTCCGTTTAGTAAAAATATATTTGCAATGTGTATGCTCCAAAACACTGACAAAATTTGGATTACATTCTTTTTTTTTTTATTACAAATAATAACATTTTGGTCAAAAGCATGATATAGATCTGATTCAGAACGACAACCAAAATATAGTTTGTTATGCTCCTTTTGGATCGATTTATGCTGTACTGTTTCATAAGATGGGTAACAGCGCAATCTACAGTATAATAGGGAAAACACAGATTGGCAGGGAATCGTCTCATAAATGACGAAAAATTCGGTTAATGGCGGGGGAAGAGATAAAACTAAAGACTCTGTAGCGGGGCTTAAAATCAGCCAATTATGTCCTAAATGGTAAACGACACATAGTGCACTTTAGGGAACGATTTAGAGAAAACTTAACATGTCATAATTTCAGTGGGCCTTTAAATGACCGTAAGATAATAATCATAATATTATTTTGCATATATTTCCTAGAATCTCAAATCTGGATTTCTTTCAGGGGTGCCGGTAACGTAACTTCTGTACTATTTATGAGATGTATTAGGCTAGTGTGTGTAATTTATTTTACCGTTTGTTAAAAAAAAATGCTGCACGACAATAAAGTTAAAGCAAAATGTTTAAATACACAAAAATGAGTTAATGAGCAAGTAAATCAGTGTTATGAATGTATCCTTATGTAATTCACAGTTGTATACTTATAATAATTTATAATCAGAGTTTTGAAATGTCACTTTGATGTCATTTACTGCAATCTGCATAAATATAAGTGTATAAAGTAATCTGCAATTTTATGTTTCAAACAGAGATGGCGATAGAGAGGCGATACGTTAACAACGTTGCTACTTGTATCTAGTTATTCCTCACAACTATGTGTTCTGTACACTAAGAGCTGACTGCTGTTGTTAAGTGTGTGTGTGTGTTGAAGGAATGTATGCGCACACAAGTTCTTTGTGGAATCGCACTGCCAGGGATGAATTATTCTAAACTGCTTTGATTGACGTAACCTTTCGTGACGTTACCGTAGTAAAGCCGAGCTTTGTTTTGTAATGCAAAAAGGTGCCGAGCGCACAGCTCACGTGTAAAGAGAATATCAGATGACATGCTCTTGGCTGATTGGCATGGACAGCACAGCATGCAGACTAATACAATAAGACCATTTACTGGGCCGTAGTGGGCCAAGTACCGCACCGCGTGTTCTAACAACGCTGCACGAATCGTGGTCCACACTGTTACATGGCTACAAGAAAGTCTGGCCTGGAATTAAATGCACTGTTCCCTTTAAGCCCCGAGATATCAGATCTCCATGTCTCTGGGATTCAATACGAGACCATTTTTATGTCAAGCTGTGCAAGTGAATGGCTTGCATTGGTACAATAACCATATCGGTCCCCTAGACATATTCAGCCTAGTTGCCTCATTGCACTCTTTTTCATCTTGTGCTTTTTTATTTATTTGGATCCGGGCCATGCATGGGTCACCGTGACCTGATTCCCCTTCCATCTAAAGTGTGTCAGATCTTAGATTTGGATCCAGATGTTTGCCCTCAGGCATTTTAAAGGGACAGCTACTTGTGAGCAAGGCCTCCAAGACCATCACCCACAACACTGGTAGGACCAAACTCGTATGACTGCAGCGGAATTAAAAAAGTGCATTTTTAATAAACGTCCTGGCCTCTCTTTCTGTGTCATTAAAATAAATGAGCACTGGGGCTGTTAAGCCTCACAAAATGATGCGAAAGCACAATACGAGTATCATAAAACTGCTTGGTTGAACTGCATATTGCAAGTGTTATGAAGTTATACAACAGTTTTGTGTGAGAAAAGGCTGACATTTAACTCATTGTTTTCATTGATTCATCTTCATTTGAAACCCGCATGACTTTCTTTCTTCTGCAGAACACAAAATAAGATATTTTGAAGAATGTTGGTATACTACAACATTGGCCCCCATTGACTTCCACTGCATGTACACAGAACCACTAAGAAAATGATATATCGAAATATCTGCTTTTGTCTTCCATAGAGGATCTGTTGCCAGAAAGATTAAAACTGGCATTGGTGTAAGAAAAATGTACATCTTTCTTACGCCATTTAAAGTGATAGTTGACCCCAAAATGAAAATTCTTTCATTATTTACTCACCCTCATGTGGTTGTAAACCTGAATGACTTCTGCAGAACACAAAAGATGTTTTGAACGACGTTGGTAACCAAACAACGGCTGTACCCATTGACTTGCACTGGTTTTGTGTCTAAACAATAGAAGTGAATGGGTACCGTCACTGTTCGGTTAACAACATTATTGAAAATATCTTCTTTTGTGTTCTGCAGAAGAAAGAAAGTTACTGTATGCCAGTTTAAAATGACAAGAGGGTGAGTAAATGATGATAAATTGTAAATTTTTAGGTGAATTATCCCTTTAATTAAAGTTTGTTTTTACTCCATTGGCAAATATTTCTTATTTATTATCTTGTTTTGAGCGTAAACTTCATTTTGATATTCTTTTCTAAAAAACAACACTTGACCCAGTCTTTGGCTGTTTTAGAGGCTTTGGTTATGTTTTTTGGGTGTTTAACAATGGCCGTTCATGTTTCTAATTTCAAAAAAGCTTATAAAACGCAATTATTTTACATATTTCAAGTCTATTGTTCATCGCTGTCCCACTTCTAACAGAACGACTGGATTTCTTCCGGTCTATATAAAGTCCCTTCTTCCGAAAGGCTCTGATTGGTTAAGCTGACCAGTTCTTTCGTGATTGGTTTCCGCTTCTCAGGCTGTTGTGATTGGTCGTTGCCCCTCTCACGTGCATTCATAAACTTTGGCTTTTAGCAATAAACAGTAACAATGGCGTCAACTTCACATTATCAGTTAAAAACATGCGGATCGATCGAAGTGTAACGGAGGTCTATTAGTGCATGAGCAAACGTCAGTTTTCGTTAGAGATCCTACTATGGATCCTACATTTTTACTACTATGGCGAGGGGAATGACACCGGACCGAATGGCGTCAGACCGGTTATATATTAATGAACACTAATAACAGAAGCATCAGTTTTGCTTTTTTATATTCGACCCGAAGTTGGATAATAAAACAAGCAGATTGACCAGGAGACATTTGCAAGCAGGACTTCAAAGGATGTTTCATAGAAGTGTTTAAGAGGTAAGCGCACACACACACACACAATATAAGCTTTCACAGCAGATGTTAAAGTCATGAAAGCTGTTATTTGACCGTTGGTTATCTTAGTGTGTAGCGGAATTCTTATTACCAGCTGTAGGACTGTGAGGAAAGTGAACGTAGTTTAGCGTGTAGCTCAGTCAAATGTTTACAATCTCTGATATCCAAACACTACTCCAGCGGCTCTTCCTCTTCTCTAAGGAAGGCCGCGCCCCTTTTTTGGCGTATTCCTTTGGGCGGAGGTTATTAAAGCACTCGGAATAGTGACATCATGTACCCGGGAAGTAGAGGGCTGTGGTCCGATCCAGCCTTCTCTGTAAGCGAATTCTGTTAAAGACAATATCTTGCTTGGCACTGAACTTTGAGCCTTATCATTTTGCAATTATTATTTATGCTCTAAAGGTTGAAATATGGGATCGCGGGGACATGCTCTTTAATTGATTTTGCTTCTCAAGTAAACATATTTAAGATGAGATATTTGTACTGGAAAACAAGACATACTAAGAAATAAATGTTTTGCATTGTTTTCCTCACAAAATGCTATATATGTTTTGAGAAAATCATGTGTGTTCCACTACGATAAAAATAAGCCCATACGCACTTGAAACTACATGACTGAAACCATGATCACAGAATTCACTTTTTTTTTAACTGTCCCTTTAAATCCATCTGTGTTCATATATGTTATGGTGGCTTATTTTTAAAAGGATATCCGTCCCTCGTGAAAACCTCCTCTGCCCCCCAACCGCCCCATCTTGTCTCGGAACCAGTGTTCATTACCCCCTGCCTCTGCCGTCACTCTTCTCGCTCTTCCTGACCACCGAGAAAACCAATTCTGAAGGTCTTCCTGTCCCTCCGCTAACCAGAGGCGACATTCCCAAAGCAGCATGTGTTAGAAACGGATCCCCAGGCCTTTTCCAGATTGGTGTGTACAGGCCTCAGTGGGATGGAAATAGGATGGGGGGCAGATCTCTGTCACTCTTGAGCCGGCGAGAGGGCAGTTGGGTTTCTGGGGTTGTTGACTCCACAGATGTGGGTCAGGAGAGGATTTGCTAGGGATCGGGGGGTGGAGGGAAGGTTAATATGGTTGTTTTGGTGGCGTTTTATTGGAGTCATGGAGTTTATTGTGCTATGGAGGCAAGGCTTATGGACATCTAGTTTACAACAAAACTTTTTTTTCTTTGGATCTGATAGCGTCACATTGGTCCAAATGCTATTTTTTTACTTTGAGGAGTACCCCTAACTATCAACCCCCCTGCCAAAAGTTGCATAGCACCAGCCAATCATATACGAAGTAAAGATTTAGGAGCAATGTGATGATTTTTGTGACATCTAGCGGTGAGGTCACGAATTGCTCCCTTATAGTTCCATTGAAATAAAAATGACAATGCCCATTTTTTATGAAATATTGCAGTGTTTATTGTAAATAGTCTATCAATGTGGTTAATTCTTTTTTCAAATGTGTATGCCCTAATAATCTTTAGTTAAAATCTGAAAATGCACTTCCTTCCTGTAATGACTATCCATCTAAAATGTGGTATGTTTGACGGCTTGGGCGGAGCATCCGTTAACTCCTCCCCTTCAACTGTCAGTCTGCTGTCAGTTCCATTTCAAAATGCAATGGCTGTTTTTATACATCCTATGAAATCGCAGAAAAAGACGAAAGCCACGCCCACTTTTCTTCCTCCGTTGAAATCCATTTCACTCGGAAATGCGTCAAAATACGGAAGTAAAAACGATCTCAACTTCCTGTTCACGGGGACTTTAAACCTGTCCTTTTGTGATATAGGAGGCAGAATGAGGGTCACAATTATCCATGTTGTCACACCATGTTTAGCTTCCTCTATTTGAACAATGATATTTTTAAGTCCATGACCTTTTGGTAGCCTTAGACTATTTCAGACCTTTTTGGTAATATATTATGTCTGCAGGGTTGACGACAGGAAGATGTTTACAGGGTCATTCGAGGACAAGCCCCTATAACAGTTTTCCACTATGTCAGGTTTTAAATATGAGCAGTTACACGCCTGCATATCGCAAGTGAGAACGGACTGACAGTTAACAGCATGTGTCAATCATCTTCAACAGATCTGTCCCTCTAAAATGCCACTTTCTCTTCTCCAACATCCCTCTCTCTCTCTCACTCGCTCACTCCAGCGCTGACTCATTTTCTCACAGAGGCTTCGTGACTCAAAAAATGCTGAACCCAAGTGAACTCAGTTTTATTGCTTCTCTCCGTGCTTCACCAGCTCTCTCTCTCGTTCTTTCCAAACCATAGAGCTGAGCTGGGGTTTCCAAAACAACAGCTGGATCGAAGTCACCGCGGGCAGTGCAGCAATGTATTCAGAAAGGCTAAAGAGAAAGGATTGTCCATCATATGTTTGAAGCTGGAGAGAGAAATACATTGTTGTAGTTTACAACCTGAAGGAAAGGTATCAGAAGAGGGATTTTGTTGCTTTTGATACAAATCTGTCTAGGCTCGTATCACTCAGACAAAATCATCACCCTGTTTGGATTTTGTAAATGTGTGTAAACAGTTAGAATAATTATGTGCGTGTTCCCAAAACAGCTTATTCATTCTGCTGTAATGCACTAATGCTGAGTTTGATTCCCAATTCAACAACACATCCCGTTGTCATTTAGAGCAACTTGTGTCTTATTTTTGCATTTCAACTGTTGCTCTCCATTTGTACAGAACACAAATTTATACAAACCAGTTCTCTTGATATAGTGATTGTTCAAATGCAACAGCGAAAATGTGTCATTTAATTCCATAGGAATAGCTCAATCTAAGGCGATAAAAACATAACGCTTCATTATGTAAGGTCTTTATACACCTCTGAAGGCGTAGTTATGTATATTATATTGCATTTCTGTCAATGGATCCGCCTTAATCTTACACTTCAATGAGCTAAAACATTTTTCCTTAAATTCTTCCAGGATTAAATTACAACACTGTATACATTCTCCAAGAATTTTATCTCTAAATTGAAAACATATCTCAAAGTGGATATAGAAATGAAACATATCTTGTGAAACTGTGGCGCTTGATGGCGTCACGCGCTAGTTAACATATTTGTGACGTTATCACGTAGCTTTAACACACCTTGTTAATACACCTGCGTTCAAGACGGGATATTTCCCACCACAAACACGAAAGTAACGTCTGGATTTACTAACATTAGAAGTATTTAGTAACATTAATGTTCCATTAAATATTTCTGGGGTTGAAGTGAGTTATCGAATATCCGAGAGCGAGTGAATGCAACAAAAGTTGCAACTTAAGACCCGTTTCGATTTTACTCTCTGAACATTACATACAGTTTATTGCCCAATAAAGCCGTTGTCATTTACATATTTTCTGTTTCTGTTGTCAGTTATGTTTTATAACAAAGACACATCGTCTGATAAAATCACCACACACACCTTTAAGAACGGACGCAAGGGCATTAGCATTAGCCGTACGCTTTTTTTTTGCTAAAGGTCCTAGGCTTTCCATTTAACATCTTTGACTTTCCCTGCTGCCTGCCACTCATAGATGCATTTCCTGCACCAGGAAAGCAAGACCTCACGCAAGCGAGTCAAACTGACTTCATTTTCCTACTGAATGATGATTTATCCAAAACAGACGCTATGCTTGTCGTTAGAAGCCACTAAAGAGGTCGAAAAGTCGCTAAATCTAGTGAAAGGGTTGCAAACTTGGCAACATTGGCCGGACAAATTATGAATGAATGGATAACAGTGCGTCACTGTAGTCAAGGTGGGGAGGATTTTTGACGTGGTGGCCCGCCACAGCAAAATGAATGTAGCGGAAACACTGTATTAAATCTATTAGCACACTAAATAAAATTAATTCAATTCAGTTCTTTCCGGTTACAATTACAGTTACAGTTACAATTACACTTACAAATTGTAATTAAATTACATTAAATTTTATTAGTTCATAATTGATAATGAAATTAAAGGGATAGTTCACCCAAAAATGAAAATTCTGTCTTAATTTACTCACCCCCTAGTTGTTCCAAAACAATGTAAATTTAGTTGTTCTGCTGAACACAAAAAGAGATATTTAGAAGAATATTTGTGTTCAAACAGTTCTGGGGCACTATTGACTTCCATAATATGAAAAGAAAACCCCGCTCTGGTAGTCAGGTGTGCACAGAACATTTCCCACATTCTTCAAAATATCTTCTTTAGTGTTCAACAGAACAAAGAATTTTAGGCAGTTTGAGAACAACTCGAGGGTGAGGTAATGGTGATAGAATTTTTTTGGGGGGTGAACTATCCCTTTAAGCATTTATGACAACTAAGTTTTCCTTGGATAAAATATGACAGTAAAATGTAAAAATATGATCATTAAAATTTTAAGTTGACACTTAAACGAGGTGAAGTAACATTAGGCATAACTTTCACCCAGTGTAAAAAAATTATTGAGACTTTCCAATATTAAATTCAGTTTTTTATTATGAGAGATGCGAAAGACTGTTACATAAACAAGAGGTTTAGCCACAAGTGTGGTGTTTCAAATAGGGTTCTCGTGCCTGTCAAACCTGTGTCAGCTTGCGCAACAGTGGACAAGGTGTTTCATCCGGCCTTTCTGTCCAGCTGAACGTTCCCTAATGGTTATCAGGTGAGCGACATGTGTTGTTCCTCACAGCCTCACAAAGCTCCTCCGGCTCGGTTATCAGCCAGATCAAGCCCTCTGCCATTTGAGAGGATGAGTCAGCTCCCTGCAGCCTACTGTCTCTTTATATCCCTCCTGAAGCCCAGAAGCGCTACCTGCACTTCTTTTGTCTCTCCCCCAGCCTGCAGATGGACACCAGAGATGACCCACCCTCGTGCTTTCTGTGAGAAACAAAGGGTGGACTTACCTAAGGGATGCGTTCGTAAGCGTTAGGTAACATTAGGTGGTTATTTGCAGTAAGTGTGTGTTTACCACCTAATGGTGACTGCAATAGAGATCCATATCAGTTTTGTGCTTTTTGTCCTCTTTTTGGTCAGAATAGACTTGCGTGTTTTTCATTGGTTTGTGTGAAGTTATTCTTGGAAAAGTTCAAACCAACGTGTGGTTTGGATAGATGATATGCGTTCTCTGGTTTATAAATGAGTCACTGTGATGGTGGTTGTTTAAAGCATAGGGCTGCATGCTTTTAAACGTGAACCTTTGTTGATTCTTCGAAAAGAAAGACCAGTTCAGAAGGCATAAATCGCATTCTTTTAACAAGTTAAAGCGATAGATCATCAAATTCATCACTTCATCACTCTCATCACACCTTCAAAACTTTATGTGCAAACCAACGGGCTCCCATTGACTTCAATTGTATGGGCTCCCACAACATGAAATGTTTGTCACCAAACAACACGGGCTCCCATTGACCTCCATTGTACTGCATGAAGACAAAACCACATTTCTCAAAATATCTTCTTTTGTGTTTCACAAAGGAAAGTCACAAACAGTCCCTTGTGTAAACCCTTGTGTTACAACAGCTGCCACCCAGTGTGTTTCTTTTAACATCCTCTGACTCACCGAACCTGTCAATTGTGTGTTAGATTGAGCCATTATACACCAAAGTTCATGACTGGGCTTTGGCATTGTGTTTGACTCACCTGCCTTTCACAGTTGTGACTGTGGATCCAGGTTGTACAAACGGCCCAGTGAGCAGCTGCCGCAGGTAGCACGCACAAAAAACTCACGCAAGCACGCATTGAAAGTAACCAAACACCGTCTTTTCTCAACGGTAAATGGTAAACGCTGACTAAAATTTGAGATGTTATTCTGAAGGATGAAAGACGAGAGAGAGCTCAGAAGTCGCTCGGCTTGTCCAAGTGTTTGGAGGTCATGAAAGCATTCTTTAGCTTTGATGGGACATGAGGGCATTGTGTTCAATGTGTAGTACAAACACTCGCTCACAAACAATAGCTTACAAGAGAAAAAGTAAGAATATGTTTTTGGACCCTTATATCTGTTTTCACCTTGTTGACTTTCTTCTTACCCTTCATTGATCTCTTATAAGTGCTCATTCACTTGAACCGCAGGCTGTTGATATCCTTAGGAGGTAAAAGGCTTATTCTTGTTTCATCTTCTTGTTTTGTTTTGCCCAGAGGAGGAACTCACCTGGCATTTCAATTTATTCAACCATTGTCTCCAAAGTGAATCTTTTTTTTCTCTCGCACAGCGTTTTGAGTCATTGACTTCATCTTCGAGCCTTCAAGCTAATGAGTCTTTGAGTGACGTTTTTCTAATTTCACAGGGCAGTCTCCACAGAAAAGTGTCTTTCAGTCACGTCTCGGTTTCTTTGACAGTTCACGTCTTTTCTAGTTGTTTTTGTTTCTACACGCTGTCGATTTTCAAATCAGCCGATAAAGACTGACGGCCAATGACAGACGAGAAGGATTAGCATGAGGCGCCCATGCGGAGGCTTGCAGTGTTGCTTTGCAGAAGATTTATTTTATTCCAGTTTTACATACTGTACTGTACAAGAAGTTATAGAGGCTTGTTAAAGGGATAGTTCATTCACCCTCATGTCGTACAAAACCTGTATGTGAATAATGGAACCTGTATATTATATATTGTGTTTTTTTCAGAAGGGAAATATCTGCTGGAAAAAACATAGAAACCCTCACCCAAATTGAAACTGTTTCCATTATAATACCATTTCAACCCAATAGCTTTTTCTAATAAAACCATTACACATTTTTTTTTGTAGTGTATTCTGGGCATTTATCCAGTAGGATTTAACATCCCACCAATAGAATCCATCACATAGCAGTAGACCCCATTACAAATCCCTTGAAAACCATTACAACTTCTTTAATGGTTTCTACTGTATATGTTTTCTCCAGTTGGGATATATTCTCGGTCTGAAAGTGACCTTAAATCTGATGCTTTAATTATTTTGCCGCACAAGATCAGTGAGTCAAACCTGGTAACATAGATACTTGTCCTAGTATATTTATAAAACTGACTTGCTGACTTTTCAAATTGAACTCCTCCACTACACCCGTGGCTTTACTTGAAGTCACCATATTTTGTCAGAAGTCTTTGCTTACACGACTCCCTGAAAGCATCTTTTTGTTGGCTTTGAAACGTCTCGAGTCAGCAGTGTTTGGTCTGGTGATCCATACGATGTGGCCCAATGTCAGTTTTCTTGAGTTTTATATGTAAGACCACTTAAAACGCAAGTCCTATTTTGGGACCGGACTGACCACACTACATCAACAACTTTACACTCTATTAAAAGCTACAGTGTGGTTTAACTGCCTGTATAGCACTAGTTACGGTATAGACTACTTTATAACTTTATTGGTTACATTATTAAAACCATTTTTTACATGGAATCCTTCTTTGGTGCTTTTTTCTTCTGAGAGCTCCACAGTCCCGTTCACTGTCTCTACCACACTGGTCTTTCATTTATCTTCAAAACATCTTATTTAGCGGAAAAGAAAAACGTTGTGGGTTTGCAATGACATGAGAGTGAGTTAATAAATAGCAGAACCTTCTAGTACCTTTAACATGTCCCGAGTTGAATGTTCAACTGTGTTGTTTCTACCTGGACTCCATCTGACCTGACCGGAGAAAAGCACCCCCCCACCAACACACAGGCGGTACTCAAACTAATGACTCTTCTGTCCTCACTCCCTCACTAGATGATAAGAACGTACAGGCAGAACCAGGTTCACCTGAGGCCACTCATTGTGCGAGAGTCCTTTAATCACTCTTTTTTTTCTCGCCTGTCTGTTTTCTTTTCTCTCTCGTCTCTTCTTTTCTCTCTTGGCAGCAATTAATGGCTTCGCTTTATCAGATGGGGATGATGCACTAAAGATAAGCGATCAGACCTCTTGCGTTCCGGCCTCCTGAAAGAGCTGGAGACCACGGGAGATAAGACCTAGATGGAGTCCGTGCAGCCTGTGCAGCTGTGCTTATTTCATACGACTGATGCAATCCACATTATGGCAGGCTGGGCCAAAAATAGACATCGGTCTCTTTCGCTCGCTCTCTTTTTGTCCCTGTTCATGCTAGATCATCTCATTGCTGAGCACTTCCAGAGGGGCTTTTGGGGACAAGGGGAGTTCCATCTGCTGTTTATAAATACCAGCGAGGTCAAAACACAGAATTCTTAAAGTAAACAGGACACTGCGAATAAAGCCTGTGTGCTTGAGTTTTTTTTAACGGCTGCTGTTTTCATGACGTGAGTTCATGTTTTCCTTCAATGGTCTTTTATGAGGTCATATGTCATGTGTTGAACAATTAGAGATAAGTGTTTAAATTAGGTTGCCGCTGGATTTTACTGTCCCCACCTGCAATAAAACACTGCGGGGTAGAGATTAACCTGACCGGACTTTTATTATGTACCGATATCTTCCGTGTTATTCATGAAGTGTGTTTTATGATCCAGTGCATGTCTTTCGGTGTGTGACACAATCCAATCCTGTTTTTAGAAATGTGCATTCAATTGGTGTGGCATGTCGATTTGTTTATTGCCTTGAACCCATTTGCCTCTTGAACCCATTTGCCTATGGCAGGTGGACAGACGGGTGAAGCTGGTGTTTGTTCTGTAGATAGAAACAATCTACAATGTAAAAAAATCATATTATTTACAGGGTTGTTTTTGTGGCGGTTCAGGGTGTGGAATTTCTGCAGTTGTTTCTGATATGGGAGTTTCAGTTGTGGGGATGCAAATAATTGAAACATTATGAATGATCGGGCTGGACTCTCCCTAAAGTCTGCAACGGAAGTAGGGATTGTCTTCTTTTTCGTATTCTCAAATGAGAAAAAAAATGTAGGGCAAGACTTGATTTCGTCCATCCAGAACTCATTGGGTCATTGTATATTGCTTAACTCCGCTAAACCCGGGCAGAAACGAGTCTCTGAGAGCCCGCCCTCACACCATGTGACAGGAAGTGACGAGAGCTAATTTCCAAGGGGAGAATGTTAACGTTTTTAATTAAACATTATAGAGGGAAACATGCACAAAATATAAAAAGGTGCACAGGTAAGTCATTTATAAAGATCGCTATAATATTCCATAAAAAACGACGGTTGTCAATTTCAATTTCACAGTGACTTTAATCAATTGTTTTTCTTTTTCAATGTCCAATGATGTAAGCAATGTTGGCAAAAAGGTTTAAATGAAGGTGCAGCATGTAGTCTGAAGAATTACATGCAAAGAAAAAACATTTGTTACACTAACTATTCAGCAAAATTCAAAATGAATGAGGAACAGCGTGAAAATACAACAACTGCAGTTACAAGTAATTTCAGCAATTTGCTCCGCGATTATTACTGCTTTGCAAGAAAATGAATGAGTTGTTTTTTTAAAGATAAAAAACAGAAAGTAAAACATCAATGTACAGAACCCCGTCAGAGAAAGCTGAGGATACACTTAGATACTGTATTATGTAAATAAGGAGAATGTTTATTAAAATACATTTATAATTGTGCGCTGATATTGCCAAAATTCATCCATCCATTCTTTTTTCAAACCTGCTTATTCTCTGCTAGGGCTTGTATGATTGGATGAAATCCCAAAGAGGTTAAAAAATGTACATATATATATATACGGTATATCGCTGATGTCCTTCTGGAACCTTGTATCTGCATATTTTGTAATAATGTTATCTCCATATTCTACATTGCTCCATATTTATTTATTTTTTTACCATGAATCATTATTATTAGTCACCCGTTATTTGTATCACTGGGTTTTGCAAATATGTAACCGATAAAAAGTATTAAAACACAGTATTTAATAAGAAAAAAAAACATTCAGATTTTTGAAGGACGGTGAAGATATTATACAGTATATGGTTACACTGTAAAAACATGTCAGTACTTTTTATATCAATTATTTCAATTTCCTTAAAGTTTTGTAAATTTGACAAAAGTCTGTTGAAAAGACCCAAGTGTGCATTTATGAAAATGATCAAACTGAAAAATGTAGATGTTACCAGATAGTAGACATTTTTGAGTAGGGCTCAGATTTTTTTACAGTGTGAGGCAGAAAAGGTGATGACATCTCAGCTACACCAAACACACAAACACACACCCCGACAGCCGCGCAGTCTCCTGCACATTAAACCGCTTTGCAACCACAACAGCGCAGACTCATCTGATTGACATGTTGTCAAAAAACAGACACTCAGAGATTAGCACGCTCTTATCTGCATAACTGAACCGCTGATTCAGCACCTCTAAACTGCGAGACTGAGCATACTCTCAAGACTGACACCCGGTTTGGGGTGGCAGTTGTTTATCTCTGCAGGATGTTAGTCAGGGCCCCCGGGAGCAGGGTTATGGAACGGGCATGTCTACAAGTGCTTCTAGAGGAGTCCTGGATGTCATAACACTGACTCATGACCCAGTCCTGCGAGAGGCCACGGCATCACGCATTCATCCTTGTTGACTCAAAAGACCGGCCCCGAAGAGACAAGCTCATGAAATAACAATCACAGTATGAAACATGAACGATATCGGAGACTCGCCGTTCCTCAGGACTGTTGCCATGATCTAAGACCACAGCACTTCTGCCAAACAGCTGTTAAGGTCAAGACCAATTGGGACCGCAAAACAAAACTATGCTCTTTCCTTCAACATAAAAATGAGGAAACAAATATTAGTATTTCTCTCTAAAAACAACTTGTGTTCAGGTGAAAAGGTTTGGTTATTATTTTCTCTTTCTATTGAGGAATCGTTGTCTCCATGAAAGTGCTAGCCCAGTGTTTCTCAACAAACTTCAAAGGTGTTCCCAAGATTACTTGAAATGATGTCAAATAAATAAATAAGCTAAAACAAAAATATTTCTTCTAGTGTTTGTTATATGTTCATGGTGATTTTTATAACAAACACACAGTGCTGTGCAAATGTCTTGGGCCATCACCAGGGTAGTTGACAAATAAATCTCACATCTATGGTGTGTTAGCAAAAATGTAAATCTAGTGTTTATCATCAAAACAGCTGAAATAAAAAAATAAATGAGCCACAATTTAGGATCTTCGAGGTAACAACACTTTGACTAGAATTAGCAAAATCATTCTCTTAGCATTCAGCTTCTTAAGGTCTCAACCTAATAAGCTCTTTAAACCGCATTCAAGAAATGTATTTTATTGGCTGCTTTTACTTCAAAAATACTTTTACATATATTTTAAAAAAGTTTAATGAAATAAATGTTGGGACAATAAAATGTTTTGTCTACAAAAGTAATTTCAGACATTTAAGCATAGACCTTGAGATCAAAAGATTTTTAAGACTTTTGACTGGTATTGTATGCTGTATTAGGGATGCTTGTCCCCATTAGGAATACTATAGATGGTATGCATTGACGTCACTTTCTCACGTGAACACGCCGGGACACGCCCCCTTCAGTGCCAGGACACGTTCCACATCACGTGCACACCCTCTGTTCTACCTTTAACCTTTAAAGTGATAGTTCACCCAAAAGTGAAAATTCTGCCAACATATGCTCACCCCCTTGTCATTTCAGACCATTATGACTTTCTTTCTTCCGCAGAACACAAAAGTTAATTTGCAGAAAGTTTGAAACCGAAAAGCACTGGCCCCCGTTTACTTCTATTGTATGGACACAAAACCAATGCAAGTGAATGGGGGCCAGTTACCAACAATTTCCATATGATGTTCTTTTGTGTTCTGCAGAAGAAAGAAAATCATACAGGTTTTTCATTTTTGGGTGAATCATCACTTTAAAACATTAAAACACTCTTCATCAGGTATATTTCCTCCACACATCTACCTCCACACACACATGGTGGTGCTAACTCCACAGCGCAGCTGGTCAGGACCTTCATTCCGCCCGAGCCACCGAATGCTTCTCATTAACACTGTGTAGTCTCTCCTTATCTCCTCTATTTCTTTAAGGCCTTTGCACCCTCGACTGGTAATAAGGGTCGCTTTTTTTCACGCTTGACCTTTTTAAGTGACCCTGAATATAAGCCGCTAAGCGCTAATTTCATTATCGGGTTAAAGGTCGCGATACCTGCGCACTCCGGCCTGCGCTCTAATCAGCCTGCGTGTAATAGCGAGTGTCCAGTTACAGCCCCTGTCTCTGATGCTAATGGCTGCTGTAGGGGTCACGAGGCAAAGGTCAGGGGTCAGGTCAGAGGGCTGGGAACTCGGGGCGACGCGGGTCTACACAGGAAGCAGATCGACGCAGATCGACGCAGATGGCGAAAAGTATACGTTTGCTCCAGCAGCTATCTGGTGGTTATGAAAGCCAGAGAGATTAGATTAGCAAGCCGAGTTTCCATTCATGTGTATGTGGACTGCATCTGTGAGGTGAATGGAGGACATCTCTTAACATTTTTAGCGTTGTGCGAAGAAACGTGATCATCTGGAGGAGTTATGAATGTGAGCATATTCTTTGAAGATGAGAGGCCTTGTGCTGGTTGGAGCTGAATCGACAGCATTTGTGACATGCTGTTGAAAACCACAGGGAATATGAATTTCGATGAAATGCAATAGCTGCATTTTTTTGCTTTTAATCAAGTTTTGTTTGCTCTTACAGAGGGATACGTTGAAATGATCGTCTGCGGTAACTTGACAGCGATGTTCCAGTTTCTGAATATAGAGCTGAACTTATTTTAAACCTGAAAAGTTCCTTTGAGGACATCTTGTTGAGATGAGAACAGTTGAGGAAGAAGACGAGTGTCTTCCGAACTCGTTTTATAACAGATTCTTTTAAAGTGGAATAAAGCTACACAGTGAAACATAGATCATCATCAGTTTAGACACATTCTGAGAGAGAGGGAGAGAGAGAGAGCGAGAGAGAGACACTAATATTTTGTCGGACCGCCTTTAGCTTTGATTATGGCACGCATTCGCTGTGGCATCGTTTCGATAAGCTTCTGCAATATCACAACATTTATAACCGTCCAGAGTTGAATTCATTTTTCGCCCAGATCTTGTATTGATGATGGGGGAGAGTTGGGCCACTGCGCAAAGTCTTCTCCAGCACATCCCAAAGATTCTCAATGGGGTTAAGGTCTGGACTCTGTGGTGGACAAGCCACGTGTGGAAATGATGCCTCATGCTCCCTGAACCACTCTTTCACAATTTGAGCCCGATGAATCCTGGCATTGTCATCTTGGAATATGCCGGTGCCATCAGGGAAGAAAATTCAGTTAATCGGCTGACCTTATTCTTTGGGAACATAACGTTGCTGAACCTAGACCTCCAATCCAGTGGGAAAAAATATTAAAAGAAAAAATATTAAATGAGTTATTTAAAGGAACAGTTCACCCGAAAGGAAAATCTGTCTTCATTAACTCTCCCTCGACCAGATGTCTATAAATGTCTTTGTTCTGATGAACACAGCGAAAGATATTTGGAAGAATGCTTATAACCAAACAGTTCTTGGACCCCATTGATTTCCAGGGTAGGATAAATACCAATGGTAGTCAAAAGTTTGCTTTGTTCTATTGAACACAAAGGACATTCTTCCAAATATCTTTCTCTGTGTTCATCAGAACAATTAAATTTATACAGATATTGAACAACTCGAAGGTGAGTAAATGATGACAGAATTGTCATTTTTGAAGTGAAGACAATAATTTGGGAAACTTGAAAGCTTGTATAGTCTTTTTAAACGTTTTTTTTTTTTTTAGCAACTGGGTTTAGGACAAATTTAAGAACTGGGTTTGTATGAATTTGACGGAATATGATGAAATACAGTGAATAACCACATGCGTTCTGCACAGCAGGTGTCTAAATATCCTCAGTCTTAACACAAGAACGTCAGGTCCAGTCTAAAAGCTGCGGTCTGGTGTATGTGTATCGGCTCGATCCCGATCCCTGCCCATGTTAATGATGTGCTGACACGAGTGCCCTGGACGGCGCTGCGGGCTCTGCTCAGGATTGATGATGTGGAGGGAGTCGGTGGATACTGTTCACTCTTTTGGACTTATGAGTGATGGTTGAAGAGCTGCTGTTAAAACGGAGCATTTCTCAGGCTCACTGGGCTTAACCTACCGTTCCTCTAGATGTTAAACAACATTAAATCAAGCAATGTTAGTGCCAGACCAGAGCAAAGAGGCAGTCCTGTCTCAGCTCTTCGTGGAGGCAAATCACAGTTAGTTTTGAAGTATATGAGATTTTATTATTCTATGACATTGAATCATTTACAAAATAATTTAAGAATGGAAGATTTAAAAGCATGCCTTATTACAGTATTATGACTTTTTTTGCACTCTGAATGTAATTTTGATTAAGTCCTACATTGTTTTTTACAGATCGTGTACATTGAGAGAATAATTTTTGTCATTAAAACTCAAACTTAATGTGATTTTAATTCTAATCGATTCAGTTTATTTCAAACCGTCTATAGACCACTTTGGAACACGCTGACATCGCTGGTCCAGAAGAACTTGTTTCAGTTTTTTAGCACTGCACAAACATTTTAACAAAATGCAACCAACGGAATTACATTTAGAACGAAATCAAAATGTTACGAATATCTTTACGGTTTATTAACATATGTAAGATTTGAAAATAAAATTGGAAGTGCTTCTGGCCAGTGTTTACATCTTGCAAAGTGGTCTATAACCTTCGAATAAATAGAAAATCTCCCTACCCCCATTATGGGTCAAACAGATAGCCCGACGATAAGTCACACCAAATGATGTTTGTTTGTACCAAATTAAGACCAATTCGTGCATTCTTTAACTTTTTATTGAATTTTTTATTAAACAGTCTAATAATAGGTCTATATAAAATAACCTTTGAAAAACATTTAACCTTTTTTTTCACATTTGAAATGTCATAATCTGATATAAAAATAATTTTGTATTAACGGCAGGATGAGGGGCATTCAGAAAATATTTTTTTACTTTCTTCCGGAACGTGACATGCGACGAATCATCTTTATTTCTCTTATTAGATGTTCTGTTCACCTGCGGCAAGCTGAAGTTACAGGGGAGAGAGGGCTCTCTCTCATTTCTGTTTGTCTTAATGAGATCCAGGCTGAATAATTAAAACGCAGACTTTATTACCTTTCATAACATCCAGCCACAACTCCATGTCATTTCCACAGCGTTGCACTTTAGGATACTAAGGAAAACAAGCTAATTAAGATAGAAGGAATAGCCACAAGCCAATTAATTGCCGTTGAAGTTTGTTCAGTTGAAGTTATCCATTGACTTGGTGAACTTCCCTTTTTTATGTTGTTTTCGTCTAAGTATACCGTAAAAACAACTGATCTGCAGGTGTCTAAAGGTGATTCATTTTTAATTTGACACGGGGGCTTCAGTTAATGTTTAGGTACTTCCTTTTCAACATGTAGGGCCTTGCACACACGGCTGCACGGTATGTTGTGTTGACCGTAAGCGTGATTGAACGTGTTCAATGAATGTACATTTTAATCTTTCAAGGCCAGCTGTGAAAAGAATGGTAATGTCATATGTTTAAAATTGTGAAATGGAAGTGCAGAGATGGAGAGGAAAGACGCTCCTGCAGATATGTGTGTGTAATAAAAGACAACAGAGTTGAAATATGCTCACTTTAATCACATACAAACCATGTCACATGAGAGACATAAAATACAGTGAACAGAGGAGGAGAAGACACGCAAATCACCACAAAGACACGATGACAACCTGTCAAGAGTGGCCGTGTGCTATTGTTGATGTGGGTCTGCCATCGGTTGATCAGAAGAGCAGCTTTTGGTTATGATGTGTGATTGTAAAGGAGGGAGTTATGTCTCAATCTACTGCAGTTCACTTCTGTCTTGTATCAATCTTTGGTTTTGTGCTCTGAGTTTTTAAGGTCTTTAAACATTTATGATCTTACCAGTCCAGTGGAATGTTCTCAGTAAACACAGATGTATGTTTCCTATGAGTTACCATTAAACACGATTCTGAACGTTGTTACTTTGACACAGTTTAATGCACAGAACAGGAGGACATTTTTTTAATAGAAAATAATTGTAATCTTTGTTAATCACCATAACATTGTTATAAAGGTTATAAAGATTCAGGGAAAAAATCTAAATTTTGCTTTTGATATTTTGATATTATAATATTTTTTGATATTTTTTTTATGTTATATTTTTATTTTTTTTAAGTAAAAAAATATTATTTATTTATTATAATATTTATTTGTAATAATGTTGATTCAATTTGTCTTTATTTTCTCATTAATTGCAATGAAATGAAATACTTGCAAGTATTTAAAATGATATTAATATTGCTCAAAATAAGCTTCTATTACTATTACTTATATTTATATATTTGTCCCATTATTGTGTGGGTTATTCAATGCCGCACTTTGATACTATCTTATTTTACTTTTATTCAAATAACAGTATACTGTAAGTATATGAATTACATACTTTAAATGACAGGGTTAACATGATCTTGTACTTAAGAGTTTTGTTGTATATATCTGTAGGTATTCTTTAAATCGAAACCAAATTTAACTTCGGTGTAATGGTTTATGGATCTGCCATTGAAACCAGATAATTAGAATACGTGGGACAGGCGCCTCCCATGCCCGTCTGTTTTGTCCTTTTTTCAAATTTTTTTTTTCAGTCATTCCAGCAGGCAAACTGTGTGCAATAACTCAGTTAGAATTTGAAAGTACATGCTTTTGTTATGTTTGTGATGCAAAGTAAATGAAAGCCCCTATGCAGTCTACATCTGATGAAATTTAAGGCTTGTACAGTACATGTGCGTAGACCGTCTGGGTGTTAAAAAGGCCCTTGAGGGCCGCCCTTTTCTTTTACGCCTCCCCCGCTCCACCCTCCTTCCTTCTATCCTATTACTGGCTGAAAGCATCCCACCCAAACTACATCTATTACCATAGCAACAGACCCCCTCTGGGGGAACGAGTACCATCATCCTAGCAGCGTGTGCCTGAGACTCCTCAACCCAAATCTGGGCTCCCTCCTCCCCGGACGCAACGCCATCTTGGCGTGTGACGAACGCCCCTCTTTTAACGGGCATCAACATGTATGATATCTAGATGTTTCTCATCGCACAGCTGGGAAGAAATTGCCTTGGTCGTTGTACACGCTATTACTATTGATGCTGAATGACAGTGTTTTGTCTCGACGTGCCGGGCGGGAGGAAAAAGTATTTCGGAGGTGTTAAAACGACACAGTGTTGTTTGCTTTGGGCTCCTAGGGTTAAATGCACACCATCTGTTGACCGGAGAGGCCTATGGTTCTGGAATATGTGAATATCAATTAGCTGCACGTTTTTCGGGAGCCTCGGCTGTAACAAGATGCTTCTTATTCACACGCAGCTCCGGGATGTGGAAGGAGGTGTGTGTGTGTGTGTATGTGTATGAGAAGCGGCATTCTTAATTAAACCTAATTGATATGCATGAAAAAGGGCTCATATCTGTGTGCGAATCTGACTGTTATTGTGAGCATATGGTGCCTCAGACAGCGGAGATGGTCCCTTTTTTTCTCCTCCTTGATGAGGGGCCGTCCTAGGGGCCGGGCCCCGACTGGGAGATGAGGGTGGGGCGCTGGTAGTGGTTTTACTCTCTTTAATTGTATTAACCCATGGCTTACTTTCTAACACTGCCTTTTCCTGTCCACTCTACCCACGCTCGATTAACACTCACTATCAGTCTATCCTTTTTCTAACCTTCTTTCGCTCTCTCTCTTTTCTCATTAGGACAGATGGTGGAAGAGTCTTTTTTTGTCTGCTGGGTCAATGTGAAGTTATTAACCTGCGCAGATTGCACTCCTTCCTCTGGTCGTCGTTTTATCCGCTCATCTCAGTTTTCTCCTTGATTCTTTCTGTTGGTGTCTGTCATTCAGACTTATTATAATGTGCAGTAGGAAAAGCTAACTACGTTTTATGCAAATTTGGCGCCGAAAAAAAAACATTCTGTATTTTTGTCTTTTTTTTCTACACTGTAATTAATACATAAAAACATGTATGCATCATAAAATGTGTTTTGTGTGTTGCATTTCAAAACCATATTTTAGTTTAGTTTAATTGATAAAGCACATTTAAAAACAACGGAAGTTGTAACCAAAGTGCTGTACAGAGATATTAAAACACCAATTACAAGAAACTTAATGGTAAAATGATCACACTGGATCAAAGGCATAGAGACATATGTAAAGATATAAACACCATCAATTAAAACACAAAGAATACAGATATACAGATACATAAAAAAATATGTGAAAATTCTGTAAAATAAAAAAAGTGAAATTCTATTTTTACAGTGTATTAATGCCCCTCTTGTTTTAGACATAAATCTCGATAAAAGTGAATATATTTATGCTTGCAACAAACAAAAAACGATTTGCCAATGTGACTTATTTAATTTGATATATTCTCTGAGAGCAAATTAATAGTTTTTTAATATGTTATAATATCTTCTTATTTAATATGAATGTTTTCTTGACAGAAAATTGTAAAAAAAACATTCCTGCTGTTTTAGTCATGTAACGCAGAAAACAAATAATAAATATAAGACAATTAGCTTCTAAATGACTATGACAAATTATGTAAATAATAATTTCAGTGTTTAGACTGCTGACATTCAGAGTGCTTATTGCAGACATCAACTTATCATTTTTAAAGGCTTTTAAAGGATTTTTTCACTCTTATGTAATTCAAAACCTTATGACTTTCTTTTTTATTGTATTTTGAGATGTCTCAGTGGTTTTATATCCATACAATGGAAGTTAATGGGGTCCAGTGTTGTTTGGTGACCAACATCCCAAAAATCTTCTTTTGTGTTCTGCAGACAAAAGTCAGGTTTGTAATGCCATAAGGGTGAGTACAGCAAATGATGAAAGAGAAAATCTTTGGGGTGAGCTTTTGCTAGTGTTTTCTAGACCAAGTTCAAGACAACACTCATTGAACTGTTTCATTAGTGCTGCGATCTCTATTCCACATTCTAATGTTCCTCTGTTATTGTGTGTATATGTGTGCCTGGGGCCTATCACATCTCTGTGTTTTGAAACCTGTGAGTGAAAGTGCTGCAGTCAGCAGTGTGCGAGATACCGAGTCCCTCGTGCTCAGTAAACAACACTCTCCTGCGGGCCGAAAGTGTTTGTGAGGGCAATCGAGGAACAGAGGAAAGACAGAGATGAATAAAGAGACGAACGGACGGGACATTAAAGAGAATATTAACGGCACCTGGGATGTGTAGTTTGGGTATTCTCACAGCCATTAGAGATGTTTTTATGTCTTGCATTTGCCTGTTTATACGCTATCATTTTCTAATGGCTAAGGTAATGTTTCATGCTCTCAGAATTCTGCTTATTTTTCCAAAACAGCAGGTCACTGCGTGCACTTGTAAACACTGAACAAGGTTTCTGAAATGTTTCATTCTCAGAGGCTGCTCTTTAATAGCTTGGGAGACCTATTCATAAATTAGTTAAGTTGCATTTAAAGCTGCAGTCCGTTACATTTTTTGGGTTAAAACAGTCTCCTGACCTTACCCCGAATGCAACGATAAGCTTATGTCTCAATTTTACCTAAACCCACGTAAAGATAAGTATGTGAAGCAACTGCAATTTTATGTTTCAAAAGTTGTCGGTTCAAGAAGTTTAAAGGGATAGTTCAACCGAAAATGAGACTTCTGTCGTCATTTACTCTCTTTTCATGCCAAACCTTTATGACGTTCTTTCGTCTGCAGAACACACATTAAGATATTTTTTAAGAAAATTGATAACCGAACAGCGCCGGCACCCATCCATCCATCCATCCATTTTCTACCGCTTGTCCGAACTACCTCGGGTCACGGGGAGCCTGCGCCTATCTCAGGAGTCATCGGGCATCAAGGCAGGATACACCCTGGATGGAGTGCCAACCCATCGCAGGGCACACACACTCACTCATTCACTCACGCACTCACACCCTACGGACAATTTTTCCAGAGATGCCAATCAACCTACCATGCATGTCTTTGGACCAGGGGAGGAAACCGGAGTACCCGGAGGAAACCCCCGAGGCACGGGGAGAACATGCAAACTCCACACACACAAGTCGGAAGCGGGAATCGAACCCCCAACCCTGGAGGTGTGAGGCGAACGTGCTAACCACTAAGCCACCGTGGCCCCTAGCGCCGGCACCCAATCAATTATATTGTATGAACACAAAACCAATGCAAGTGAATGGGAACTTTCTTCAAAATATCTTCTGTGTTGTGCAAAAGAAAATCATGCAGGTTCAAAATGACAAGAGGTTGAGTAAATGATGACAGAGTTATCATTCGACTTGACATCACAGAGTTACCCCACATGCACTGACAGTATTGGAATCTGTTCAGCAGGACATACAAGAACGTATCCTCACACACATATGCACGTGTATATCTATATAGCAAATATTAACATTTAGTTGTACATTTATTTTGGAATCGATTAATAACGATCGACATGACATCACAGAGTTATATCCCCCCACACGCACTGACAGTATTGGACTCTCTTCAGCAGAACATGCATGAGCATATCTTCACTTATCCAGTGACAGGCTGACAGAATATAAGCGAGGACTCGATCCTTTAAACCCTCAATTTTAGAACTCAAATTGTTTTCTCATCCCGCCCATTTCTGCTCCTAGCGCTCGCATACACTGACATTCTCAGACCACGTCCATTTTCCTCGCACCGTTTTCCCGTCGTCTCATTGAAGTTGAGTGCACACAGTTGAGTGGTCGTCGATAATGAGGAACAAAGAGGACAAACCCAATGGTGAATATGGCTGATTGTAATTGTGTATCAATCCCGGGGAAGTGCTTCATCCCCGGGATTGATTGTAGGTGGTGGGTGGAAAGACTCTGATTTCATTTGATTCTCAGCGGAGAGCTCCTTCTCCATATCAACCTAATCTTCACTCTGTAGGACATCTGCCCACTCGCTGCATGTATGCCTGTGTGAGAGAGACCACAGCCTGGAAATAGCTCAACTCGTGCCGTAATGTCATCATTAGAACTGGAGTCAATGTGTTACTGGAGATGGACTAGAAGAGTTAGCTGTTATATTGAAATCTTTCATGCATAGGTACAGTAATGTACAGTAGTGCAGCGTTTGGTGTTTTCAGGGCGGATTATATTACTCACTGATACAAAAAAATGCTGGAACGAAGCCAACCATTGGGTTCCGGAAAATGTTGACCCAACAATGGTATGCGCGCCATCATTGGACATGTAATCATTGTGGATCATAAGTAATAATTGACAGGAAGTTTTTTGTATGTTTCCATATTCAAAACCTTGTATTTTCCACCTTTCAGTATTATAAAGATACTTCACCCATAAATGAAAATTCTCTCATCATTAACCCTCAAATTGTTCCTAACCTGTATAAATGTCTTTGTTTTGCCGAACACACAGGAAGACATTTGGAAACATTTCAGATCTCGCCTCCAATCGACTCCCATAGTAGGGGAAATAAATACTATGGGAGTCATTGGGGGGCAGGATCTGACATTGTTCTAAATATCTCCCTGTGTGTTCAGCAAAACAAAGACATTTACACACTAAAATTCTCTGAAGTGTCAAGTGTTTGCTATCTTAACACCAAACTCCCCAGAGGACTAGATTGCATTTCGGTCTTCAATTCAGACTACACTCAGTATACACTCCTCTCTCTCTCTGTCAGATCCACTCGTTCTTGAGAGCATGGAAACATTACACGGAGAGTTCGCTCCATGATGGCACTCTGGTGAGAAAGAGCCAGATGCACAGGCCTTTTGAGGATAGAGAGTGTCATTTGAGAAATGATCAGATAACGTTCCTCCTCCTGCGAACACAAACTTCCCTCTTCTTCATCTTGAATCAATCGCCCACCCTTTCTCTGCCGCATACTTTTTGTTCCTTTCAGTTTTTTTATTAGTGTGTTAGTCCCTAAGCTGTTTAATTGTTAGCATTTAAAAAGTGTCAATGGCTTGGAGAAGTGTTGCTTACTGTGTGAGGTTTATTTAGATCGCACACGTTTTCTTTTGCCGACTTTGATCGCCAAAGATAATACTGTATATATTAACAAGATGCGCCACTGCCATTACAATGAATTGAGAGTAATGCAACGCTCAATATGGCTGCTCTATCGAAGAAAGCCCCGCCTTCGAGTAGAACGATCCAATCGTCAATCGATAGACTACCTATTCTCGGGGGCGGGGCTTATGCGAGGCGCTTGCCAGCCTGTGCCCATGCGCAATAGCCGAAGCGACCTCGAAAAAGGTGATTTTTAACACATTTTAAGGTTAGCAAACAAAAGTTATGGTACATTCCATATTTAATCATTGAAATATACTATTTAATTGTGATTTTTGCCAGCGATTTTAGAAATCCTTCCACCATTCAAATAGATAGGATTGTTGACTTGCTATCGGCGTTGCAAACCGCCGAGTGGCACGACTTCCGGACTCTGCTATTGCTAACATTGTAAAGCCTATGTAAAGCTTAAGATAGACTCAGTTCTGCAAAACAATAGCTAACAATGACTTTAACTTTGATAGCATTAGCTATTGATAAATTTGCAAAGTGTTGCTAACAATATGAATTTGAAGTTCTCATTATAAAATAAGTTTACACTAACAATACGAGTTTAGTTTTCACTTATACTGTTGGTGAATTCCATTTTGAGTGCTTTTGGGATCGTCCTGAATCTCATTTTCTTTCAAGTATTGCTAGCATTGTGAGTTCTCTTTTGAGGCCTCATGGGAACCGGGCGATCGATAGGTCATAGGTTATCTCCGGAGAACACAAGGCCTAATGGGATTCTAATGACACATCTCAACCTCATTGGTCAATAGCCACAAAGCACACTCAGACAAACGCAGCTCGCCGTCAATAGTGCTTCAAAATGTAAAATCCACTAATAAAAAAAAACCCATAAACTCTTAAAGTGCACAAAAGCTCCTCTGTAAGCATGATGAAGTAAGTTTGATTTCACTCTTTCCCGAGTCTTGAAAGCGATTGAACCAGAAGCACAGTCTCTTACTGATTGGGCGTCTATAGAGTTCTATTGATGAGGATTGAAGTGTAAAGAACTTCTGTTTAGAGGCCACCTGAGCTCATCCCAGACGCCGGTGAGATTGAAGGATGCGACTGCGCTCGATAAATCTCCATTTTTGCAGGAGAGCTGACACAATGTGCAGCCACGCTGATAATGAAAAGTGGTTCTCAGAAGCCAATTAGATTCGCCTCTGCATCGGCAGATTAGTACAGGCCTGAGCAGGGGGCGGGTTCAAATCAGAAAGATCTGGACACAAGCTGGGTCAACACGCTTGCATCATGCAGTACATACAAGCTTCTATGTTTGGCACTGTGGATGTTTAAAGGAATATTTCAATTTAAAACAAAGAAGACAGCGTTCACATCATCCAAACGTACAGAACTCATTAATTGAACCCGGGTGTGCACTAAAACGACGCCCTGAGTCATATGGCTTGGATCGGTATAGCAGATCTTGATCGACAACCTGCTCTTCTTTTGAATCGCTGTGGTCTGTTACAGTACATCCTTTTTTTTAGATTGAAGATGAAAGTAGTTTGTGTAGTTTTGCTTCCAAACATGTAACTGTGAGAATATGAGCATAGTAACCGTCTTTCCCTATCATGCACAACCTGAGAGACGGATAGAGTTTGCATGCAAATGTGCTTGATAGCTTAATTGTGGGATTCAATTAAATGACTTGGCTTTAAAAATGTCTGTGCGTGTACGTGTGTGCACATAGAGTTCAGGATATATATTTCAAGTAGTGAAATTAGATAGTGATGGCAAGACTTGTGTTGTGTGCATGTGTGTGTAATGTATGTTGCATCTGCACATCGGCCTCACCATCTGTACAACACATGCAGATAAACCCGGCAAATTGGACTCTTTGGCAAATGTTGGTGGTGGTGAGTGTGTTTGCATGAATCTGTTTTTGCTTTATTTGCATGTTAATTCATGACATGTGGACTGTGTATATGTTTCTTGCTCACATATTAGGAAAAACAAGACTTTAAAACAACTACCACAGATGGGCAATTCCAACGCTATTATTGTGAAATTTTGAGTCAAATCTTGAAAATATCATTCTCACAGAATGTACTTATTACCAATATATTGAATCATCTGTTTATATTTTACTAAACCCCTGATGATTCCAGAAATCAGAGAAATATCTACACATCCAACTCATCCGTTTAGATTATATTAATTTATATATTTTTTATCAGACGCCTGGCCTGAAGTAAACTTCCGGTCTCTGTTTGGCGCTCTAGCTAGTGGCTAGTAAAATAACAAGTCATTTTATATTTAATTTAGGCCTATATTAATAGTTATATGTTGTATATCAATTGAATTAAAGCAAATTAAAACTACTCAACGGTTATTAATTCTTAGCGGATGTCTACCGTAAGTTACAATTGGGCAAAATAATGTTTGTTTATGTTGTTTGATTTCCAAAAAATATTGATTTAGTTTGATTTATAAGCTGGGGGGAACAAAACCTTTCCGCACAAAGTCAATAAACTACCGGTATTCAGTGGCAGCTGGTCAATAGGGGGCGCCGCCCCACCAAATTATCCAGAGAAGAAGACTGTTAAAAATAAGTTCAACATATATTATTAATTGCATGTTTGAAATAAACAGATTTATTCACACTATAATCGCCTGGTAGTTGTGTTCGCATTCATTAGAAGTATAATTTTAAATTGTATTTGGTTAATTTCTGTGACATTACATATATATCGTACGTGCGGGGAAGCCAGACTTTTGGTACACAAACTTTTGGTAGGCAGGTGACCTGAGGCTGCTCTCTAATTGGCTTGCATCAGAATGTCGCCAGGGCGCAGAGACCCTCCTACTTTTGCTGAATCAATATTGATTTTGACATGTTTGACCTCATGTGATTGGACAATTTTCAACCGTTTCACAGAGAATCATTTACTCATTTACTTTAAATACAAGTTTAGAAGTACAGACTGCATGAACGTGATTTACACATTCACCGCAACAGTGATAAAGGATGAGCTTTACTCGCCCGAGATACGGGACTAAAGAAGAGAACCCACTATAACCAGTGATTCTATTTGCATTGGATGCTGTGTGTGCTGTCTAAGTAATCCAAGTTATTGTTTGTTTCTGGTTACCCTCACTTTCACTTTGGTTTTTACACTAGTATTGTAAGGTGCTGTTATATTTTACAGCTATATATAGATTTTATAAACGTTTTCAGAAGTACTAAATACAGTTGTTGTGCTTGTATAGCTAAACACAAATAAATGACTGTTATCATTCTTTACTGAACTAAAGTTAAGTGAAAAGTTCTCTCTCTATGGTCATTATTAACAATTCAAGAGTTTCCTGAACACTCCATAAAAATGAAAAAACACTGTAGCATGTAAGAATAGTACTACAGTTGTGTACAGTACTATAAAAAATAATAAAGTATACTGCAATATTTTTTTTCATTTGGACTGGCACCCTATTACTGTATTACTTAATAAACACCATTATATGTTTTGATAGTTAAAAAATTTTTTGGGGGGCTAAGCATTGATGATATGTTTACATCACATGTCAAATGGTTTGTTGCACCAGCTGCCACTGCTGGTATTTCTTTTTGGGGACATTAAGAGCCTGTTTTCACCTAAAAACTGAAAGTTTTTATGCGTTTTGGCTGTTCATTTACATGACAACCGCATTTTCGGGGACTGAAAACGCTAAGTTTTGAAAACGTGTTTTAAAGTGCACGTTTTTGAAAACGTCGACGTCCAAGTTTTTCTCACTTTTGGGTACATATTAGTGATGTGCGGATGACGGTTACATCCACGGGCGCTGCGATGATACGCTGGTCGGGTAATAAAAAATGACATTATAATTAAATGCGGGTGGGTTGCGGTGGGATGAGATAAGTTATTAATGATACAAATATTAACTACATTTCTCTTAAATACGAATGTGTTTTAAATGTATTTAAACATTTACGCTAATCGGACGCTAATTTGCACTCATTTAAAATAAATACTTGTGTGGCGGATTGTAGAGGGTGGTTCATTTCTTATGGCAGAAATGGAGGCGAAAAGGCAGAATTAAAAACAAAACAAAACAAAACAAAAGGAAGGAAAGAAAGAAAGAACGAAAAGTGCCGTCTGGGAGCGTTTTAGCGAAGTGGTTAACATGAAGTGTTAGAACATGAATCAAGTGCTGGGTATGTCATATGCAACAACGGTAAGGCACTGTATGTATATGAAAGCCGCAAGACTGGTACCTCGAATATGGTTCATCATGTGTGTGCTAAATCGAAAGGCCTGTCAATTCAGACAAACGCCTTAAGTTCTTACGTTCGTCGGGACAGCAAAAAATGCCACTGGAAGTTAAGACTAGTCTCGTGGATGCATGCGCGGACCTGTGCTGAATTATTTGAACAAACAGGGCTAGAAAATCTACGGTTATCCAGTCATTCGTGTGTTTTCGTGTTGCAGTGACAGAAACGGCGATATTCAAAGTCTGAAGGGAGTAAAGCCTGTGTTTATTTTATTAAGAAAATGTAGGCTATTCTGGCCAAAGACAAACTTTTGTTTTATAAATAAATGTTTCTTTAAAAGCATTTTACTATCAGAGATTGACAGATTAGTTCTAAAATCACTGAATCTGATAACATCATGCTTAAAACAAAGAATTCGAGTAATTAAAGTGACGGTCGGGTGCGGATATCTATATCAGAGAAAATTATACGTACGGGCAGGTGGGTCATTTATTTGAAGCAGTGGATGCAGGTGACATTTTGCCTCATCTGTCTATCTCTAGTACATATGTATCCCCAAAATATAGGTACACACATAAACACAACTTATAAAGTTTATAACAATATAAAATATATGTTACAAAATATAATGGCGCTTGCACACGCATACACATACACTGTAGACACTGTTACTTTGTAAACACTGACTGTTTGTAATAGCGACACCAAAAACTGCGTACAGTCTAAAAACATTGTGTACACAAAAAATATATATATAGTATTTATTTGGCATAGGATACACAAACAAACTGATTGTTCCAAAAGAAGCTCTGCACAGAGGTGGAAGTCTCGTGGGATTGCAGAGACCAACATCCACCCCACCAACTCACAAACACACACAGCTCTCTTATCTCCCCAGGGTAAAATTAGACAGTAATAGGTCTCTCTAGCAGGCAGATGCATTATTTAAAACAAGGGATGAGAAATATACTGAAGATGTGGAGAAAGTGTTGTAACCTAGGGCAAATATGCACTTTTAGAGTTTGAGCGGGAGTGTTTGTCAATGAGTTCCCTTCCTCCTTCACATACACACCCTCCTGGATGAAGTAAAAAAAAACATCTTTGCACGTTCACGCAAAGACTCATGGGAAACGACGTCTGTCAGTTCACAGTGCTGAGTCTAGTAGTACAGTAAGTATTTCAGCGTGTAAAGTAGCGATGATGAAAAGCTCATGACAGGAATGTATGTGTACGCGTGTGTGAATATTTCCCCATCGCTCCACGCTTTAATGCCGCCTTCTAAAACATTTGCATGTTTACAACCGTCTAACATCTTCCTGTTCCTCAACAACAAAGCCAGAAAAACCGTCTCCGCCTCAGATACGCCTCTCGCTTTTCCCTCTCGAAACAGCAGAAGCTGGAAATCAAATCTTCACCTTTCTTCATCTGCAGGTCCTTACTGTGTCTTCAAACAAGCGTTTTGAAGCCCTCCAGTTGGGAACGGCAGCCGACTTCAAAAATACCATTCTAGTCTCTCCGAGAGACAGATGAAAACGAAAACTACAGAAAAGGTTCCTCGCAGTTCCTTGCACAGATTAAAGGAGATGAATTCTTGGCCGCCCTTAATGCGCGTTTAAGCCCGGGCAGAGAAATAGATATTAATTAAACGCGTGTCTGGAAGAAATGGGCCAGAAAAGGAGCAGGGCTTTGAAGCAAAGCTAATCTTCACAACCCTGTGATGTTATGATGTTGCATAAGGCCACGGAGGATATTTCGACATAATGGGAACAAAATAAGTGGTTGTTTTCTTTTATTTGTGCCTCTTTATGTAAATATAACATTTTGTTCACAGAATCCAGTAGTTAGAAATGACATCAAAATATCTGTACACATTGTGATCACGCTGGTTTGATTCACCTGACAGGAGGAGGGAATTTAAGAAAATGACTGGGCAATTCAATGCAAATGTCAACCTTAAGATAAAATGGTTTTCACTGTACTGATCGATATTTGCTCAGATTTCAACATTTGGTGGTTTGAACAACAATGTGAAGTCTAGCTTAAAGTTTTTAAAGCATTTTTTGTGCGTTTTTTTAAGTGTGTAAGGGAATTGTCACATCCGATAAATAATTACATTTAAAATAAAATAACTATTTTATGTTCTATACGGAGGCATCCCTTCTCCATTTGTCGGGGATTATTTTGGTTTGCGCCTTTTAATCTACCGAAATCCTATAAAGTATTTTGTCTCTCATAAACATGCTTCCTTTTTTGTCACATCCGTAACGCATCTTTTAAAACACAAAGCTGATGTGTGTAGACCATAGACCATGGACGTAGTGTCCGTGACGTCACCCGTAGGTTTGTGAAGAGTAAAAATGAAGCCTAAAGTAGGAGGAGCCGGTCGTCGCCATCTTGGCATCGCGTGTAACTCCCGGATAATCGAAAATGGGCAAAGAGGCAGGATGTGGGTGGAGCTGATGTGCCTGGTTGCTGAAACAAACCTTGCAATCCAAGCGTGACGTATTGGCGGTTGACATTTAAACGTTTACAGCAGTTTACAGCAGTTTACAGCAGTTTACAGCAGTTTACAGCTTACTCTTGAGGTAAATTACCTGAAACTACAGAAAAAATGTGCAGGTGACAGCTAAACGGACACCTGTCACTCAAGTGGCCACGCCCTTAATTATGCATAATTTGAAGTCTTAAACTAACGTCAATTTACACTGATATTTGATTCACTGTGTTTTTTTACATCGACACGTTTTTTTAAATGACTCATCTGTAAACATCCTATATTACATTTAATAGTATGTCAGAGTCACGATTTTAGTCTAGCTATTCATATATTTCGCAAAACATGTATTGTATAGCTGTATTGATATAAAAAGGTAAGGATATAAATCATGTTTTGGGAATGTTCATCCATAGCTTTGACTTAAAGTGGATCTTTTCCTTTTGGTCCAACACACAATGATGCGCACGAGTAAAAGAATGAATGAGAGTGAAAATAGATGTTGCAGTGGCTTCATGTCACTGTCAGCTATAATGAAACATGGATATGAATCAAACAAACACTCACGTGCACACATCTGCCCTGCCTTCATTAGGCCGTACATACTTTCCCATGTAAAGAAGATTTGAATATGAAATTGAAGGAGTGTGCCCACTGAGGCATGCGTGTACACAAGGCATCCATGTCCTAGAACTCATCTGTGTGCGCAGTCAGGTAGAGAGATGTTTTTCTTTTTTAAATTGCCACTTCTGCTGTTTTCCCATGGTAATGACGAAAAGAGAATAAGCAGAGAGCGACGGATCCAGACTGAAACGCTGGATATATAAAGAAATATGGAGATGCGCTTCCATCCAGCACAGTTCTAAATCTTACGAACTCATTTAAGCCCCATTCACGCTTAGATTCCCTGACAGTTTGCCTGGCAGATGTTAGAAATCGTGTTCGTTGCGTGTTAGTGCTAGTGAAAGAGTGAAAGATATACTGGATATTTCGGGATGATTACTTGCTAGTGTACAAATTCCCCCGTGCCGCACGTCAGGTTTCTTGAACGTCGTCTGGTGGCGGAACGCAGTCGGCAATGTTAGGCGTGCGAAAGTGAGAATGCCGCAAAAAAAATTAACGTGAGGGTGCGTGGAGGGAAGCAAAAGGTAAACTCTTATGAGAAAAAGAGAAAGTGTGATACAAAACGAATAGAAATGGATCGCAGACAGAAAGAGAGTCAGGCGGGGTGTAAAATGCAAGAATTTATGCAAATCATTATGCAAATGAGGGGCACCACTGAGGTAAAATTGCCCTCTTTCCAATCAGAGAATCAAATCCATCACTAACCTGCTGCTAGGGAGGAACGGAGACTTAGAGCGATGGAGGAATGGTTGAAGGGAAGTTAAATGACTGCCCCATACCCAGAGATAGTGGCTCCCTGCTGGGGGGATAACTGCAGGCTGAGGCCCGTCTCTCCTGGAGCTCTTTGTCTAGGAGACTCCCAATCAGCCAGGATTCAGTCTGCCACTGCCTCTGGAGGGCATTAATGACACCTGCTACACACACACACACACACACACACACACCCTCGCTGGGATGCAAATCCTTCTTTCTCCCCACTAAGTTGTTTAAATTGAAAACAGTAATAGCACTGTAAGATGGCTAGACTAGATTTTTTAGTATTAGTCAGTATTTAATCAGTATTACTATTGCACTGTTTTTAATTGGTCAGGGTTTTTATATAAGTATTAAACTTATGCAACTCATCTTGCAATTTTTGTGCTACAGGCCTATATAGTGAATGTGCTGCTTCTGTTTTTTTTAGGTGATCAGTTTCACAATTTACACTGGACAGACGACAAAACAGGAGAAAATTAAGATGAAACAGGTACAAATAAATGTATCCAAGAGCTGTAATGGGGTAAGAAAACAATTACCTAGCAGTGCCCGTGATAACCCGCATAATACCTCAACAACTGCATAGCAACACCCTGGCAACTACCCACAACACACAATTGCAAAACCACACACTAACAAACATTCAAAATACACTAGCAATTGCATAGCAACACCCTGGCAACCACTCACAGCATTATTGCAACCTCATAACACCGCAGTAAAAACCCCCCAAAATGCCTTAGCTGTCGCATTTCAACTCCCTGGCTACCAACCACAGTACTCTCAAAACCGCATAATAACACACTGTCAAACTCTCAAAATACCTTAGCAATTGCATAGCGTTTCATTGCAACCACCCACGACACTCTTACAACCGCACAGCAACACACCAACCACCACTCAAAATAACAATTGCATAGTAACACAGTAGCAACTACCCACAACGCTCTGACAACTGCATAACCATGCGCACCGACCACCATTCAAGATATGTTAACGATCACATAGCAACACCCTAGCAACCACCCACAACACTCTTACAACTGCATAACAACACACCAACCACCACATAAAATAACAATTGCACAGCAACACCCTAGCAACCACCCACAACACTCTTACAACTGCATAACCATGCGCAACGACCACCATTCAAGATATGTTAACGATCACATAGCAACACCCTAGCAACCACCCACAACACTCTTACAACTGCATAACAACACACCAACCACCCAATAAAATAAAATAACAATTGCACAGCAACACCCTAGCAACCACCCACAACACTCTTACAACTGCATAACAACACACCAACCACCACATAAAATAAAATAACAATTGCACAGCAACACCCTAGCAACCACCCACAACACTCTTACAACTGCATAACAACACACTAACCACTACCCAAAAATATCCTAACTGCATAGCAACACCCTAGCAACCGGCCACAATACTCCTACAACTGCATAGCCACACACAAACCACCACTCAAAATACCTTAACAGTTGCAAAGCGACACCCTAACAACCAGCCGCAGAACTCTTACAACTGCATAACCCCACATACACACCAAACAGAACTCAAAATATGTCAATAATGGCATAGCAATGCCCTAGCAACCAGCCACAACACCATTACAACAGCATATAATACTCAAGCTGTATTGAAACACCCTAGCAACCAGCCACAACACTCTTACAAAAACACACTAAATAAACGTTTTATGTGTAATAATGTGCAGCTGTCTTTAATTGGCTTGAACGTTGGTCATCTATTAATGTTTTTAAACTTTTTTAAACAGTTATTAATTGCTCTTACTTGTTTACATTGCTTTAAATCTACAGTGCGCTTGGATGCATGCTAATGGATTTACGTCTAATTAGTTGACAACCCCATCCCTCTACTCTTACAGATCACACAGCAGTCGGTCTACACATGAAGATGAAATGAAAAATGATCCCATCCCTCAAGATCAAAGCTACACCTTTCTAATCAAAGGAGATTAAATCTCGCTGTATGTAATAGGCATGTGTGGAAGTTTAAATTGGTGTTTAGTTTGAGGCCGCTCATGCACGGTGGGTTTGTTAAGACTGAAGCTTAATGTGCCAGGTGAGGTTAAAATCCCCCAGGACTCCGGGCCAAACCGCACACGCTTCCACTCTTTCCAAACTTGTTTACCTGCTACCCATTCGGCAGTGGAGAGGAAGAGGGCTCGGCGTGCCTTGCTCTCTCTCCGTGCCCGCTTCCCCAGCCAAGTCATTTATTTGTCCATTTACTCATTGCTTGCCAACACGTCTCTCAGAAACCAAGAATGACTGTGAGGGGATGGGACAGGGGAGGTCTTGGGGGGGGTTCTCGATGAAAAGCTGAGCCAAAACAGTGTGTTTGAAAGAGCAAAAGGCTTCAAAAGTTGAATGTGAAACTAGAACATAGAACACAGTCGTTTGAAAGGAGACTGGTGCTTTTTTCCGAGTGAATGAAGGAGGCTTTTAAGAAGAGCGAGAGGAAGAGCAAGCAATTTTTGGATGGGTGAGAGTGGGTTTGGCACAGCTGCCCTGTATCCAGCTGCTCCGCGTCCTGAACTCTGCCATGCGCCTTTCTATCGGCTCACGTTGTCGGGAGTTTTACAGATGGACTGTGAGAGGCAGAACCGCCACAGCCAGCAATCTAACAAACCATCTTACAATCTCACACCAACCACAAGAACTTTACAAATCACAGAATTCACATTTTTTCATTTCATTTGAAAAAAATAAGAGGTGATTGACACCTAAATTCGAACTTTTTTTAGGGAAATTGAAGAAAAAATATTATAGAACAAAATGACATCAATGTTTCATATTTTAAAAGTTTATGCAAAACTTATGCAAGTATGGTCTTGTTTTTTTTAATTCAATGTGCTATTATAGTAAGCCAATTCCTTTCCTGTGACGGTAAGTTAAAATGACATTTTAGATCTATTTAGGCATTTCCAATCACATCCATTGTATAATTTTGTTGGTGTTCACATAAAAAGTGCCTTCCTGTTTTCTATTCATTTTCTATGGCAGTTGTGTTTGGAGGACCGTAAGTCTGTTTAGGACCAATTAACATTTTCAGTTCACATCAATGATTTTTTTATGTGTTCACATAGCCTGTGCCACAAAACCCACCAAATTTCGAACCATTCCAAAAGTAAAAAATAAAGAAAGAAAATATTTATTGTGGCAGACATGACTAAAGAAAACCCGAGTGTTGACTTTTAAAAGCTGTAATCCATAATGTCAGCCTCTTTATCACCGTCTCTGTTAAGGAACCTTCAAGTTAATATCTTCAACATACGTTTTCTTTATGCGAGTTGAAGTGATGTGACATTTCTAGTGAAATCGCACCTAACAGCTTAACGTATCAATCGTTATTATAAGCTTCCTGCTATGAATAGAGCACTGATTTTTTTATGTACTTGCTCGATAACTTCATATTTTTTGAAGAAAAAATATTTACAGATTGTGTCTGTAATTGAATGTCAATTAATTTTTTTTATAGAAATTAAAAAGAGTACGAGTTTTTTATGTTGGCCGAGTTTGCAAAAGACTGTATCCCCACCCATACATTCCGTCCCATCAGTCGTGAACCTGTGTTTATGAAGTCTCTCTCCAGTGAAAAGACCAAATCTCACCCTAGACAATCCGATCTCTAACTGTATACTTCTGTTCAACTTTCGCTTTGCATCCACAACGCATATCACACATTGACAAGCCTTCAATGTAGATATACGTTTGTTCAATGCTTGCCCCTGAGATAGTGACCGTGATGTCAGGTTAGGTTAGATACACACGCTTTTGTCTGTTTTTCCACTCCATTTACAGGGCTTCACGTCAAATTTCCTTTACCGGTGATGGTCTGTTGTCCTGATGCACATGTAATGTACATGCATCATATCTGCCTAGCTGGTGATGGAGGTTTCTGGTTCTGACACATAGAGAAATGTGTGAAGATAAAGCCCCAAACCTCCTTTATAGCCATCAGCCAACATCCCCAACTGTTCAGTTTTACCTTGATTTTTAGTGCTATTTATTCCTGTTTTTAGTTATTTACTATTTGAAAAAAAATGAAATTGACTAAAAAGCGACCAAACATTGTTGCTGACAAACAAATACAGAACAGACTAGAGTTCGCCTGATCTTAACTTGATTTGCTGTCACATGAAATAAGTCACTGTAGCACGTCTTGAATTACAAAGCAAACGACAGACCTTTTGGTTAAAAAACTGCTTTCATCAGCATTTTGACATCTGTAACACGACTTCTTTTCTATTTTCAGAGTTTGTTCACATGTCTCTCTTTGAAATCATCTTTTAAAGACACATTTGCCGGTAAACAACAGGATTAGATGCAGCTCTCATAAGCGATAATGGAAAAGCTAATGACAGCCGAACATATGTTCACACATCAGCTCTCTCTCTCTTTTTCTCTCTCTGTCACTCCTTCTCTGTGGCTCACAGCAGATTTGAATTCCCAGAATGGGAGATTTATTCCTAGTATTCAACTGGCATTGTTAATTGGAAAATTATTTTCTTCAGGTCTGCCGTTTGTGTCTGTAAGCTTTTAAAGGCGATCACTACAATGGAAAATTAGGCAGAAGGACTTGACAGCAAAATATTATTTTTTCCCCGTGCATTTAAACATAAAAGAGCCTTCACACGGGAGGAGAGATTCATTAGCACAGTGTTGCGAGTGCTTGTTAGTCCGGTTCCTAAATGAATGTCGCTAATATAGTCAATGTGTGTTTGCTTATTAGTCCTTATGAGGCCCGAGCTATTAGAGCTTTCAGTGTCTTCACAAGTATGCCGTGCTTATTTCTGCACGCACACAAACACATTACACGCTCAGGATGTGGGATGTTCCTGTCGCTGGAAATGCTGTGCTTTGTTTCTTAAAGGGGCAGCGCACGCAGAATGAATATTCTTTCACTGTTTGTTCACATTTCAGACACTTTTGGATTTCTTTTCATATGCGGAAGAAAAGAGAAAAAAAATATTTTAAAGAAATGCTTAATGGCTGCAAAAATAACAATAACTGCTATACTTTTTGTGTTTTAGTAGTTCACCCAAATGTTATAATTATTTCATTATCAGCCATCCTGTACTTATCATGTCATTCCAAACCTGTATGACTTTCTTTCTTCTACAGAACACAAAATCAAATATTTTGAAGAGCGTTGGAAACCAAACAACATGGACCCCATTGACTTCCATTGCATGGACACAGAAGAGACTTTTCTCAAAATATCTTCTTATGTGTTCCACAGAAGAAAGAGTCATATACAGGTAATGAAGGTCATTAAAATGAAGACCATTCTTATTTTTGGGTGAACCGTCTCTTTAAGAGCTACACAAATCAACGTGTTACAATGTCGCAGGGTCGGAGTTGACTGTGTAGCACATTCCGGGTCACTCGGTTAAATAGAGACACTAGGGTAATCACCTAATGACTTTATAGCTACAATGTCACAGGATTGACCCTTTGTAAACAGCAGTTGGTTGTTATTGAGTTAATTGGGAAACATGGGAAATATTGTATATTGGTAGGGTGAGAGGGTAAAGATGCCATATTGTTGAGTCGTGTGTTCCGGGGCTCAGACTCATATTCTCCCTCTCCGTTGGGGACATGATGGATGTGGCCCATCCATGCCCAGATGGAGCAGGGCAAACCCCATCCATCACACAGAGGGGGCAAGCAGAGATTTCACCCCGCTGGCATCCTCACCAACACACCACTACTATGATGATACTATAGAGATGTATTTGAACTGGGCATGGGACATGTTCTTTATAGATGAACTTGGTTTTTGGGAGCGTTTGCACCAGACTTCAGTAACCCAGCTTTTAAACGAGAATAAAGCAATGTATACAAAAACCTGTGGACACTTGAATGAATAGATGGTTCAATGCTTGCACTCAAAGTACAACACACACAACATAACAGAAGACATGAAACATGACATCATATACTGTATGACGTGACATGACATGACATATGATAGGATAAATACAAAAAGTGAATACTTTGGAACTACTACACAAAACAATATAAAATACTGGGTTCACAATTACGATTGCATCACAGTATTCTGAACAAAATGTAAACAATGAAACTAAAATTCAAAGAACATGAACAATTTTCAGTAACATACATTTTTTTGTAAAGGATTTACAACATTTGTCAAGTTTAATTGAACCGTCTGTACTGTATATAAATAAAAATACAACATGAAAATAAAAAATGTATGTCACTGAAAAAATACAAAATCAGAATAAAGATATATAAAGGAAGCAACACCCTATAAGAGAGAGCTGCTTAAAGCAGTAAAAGAACAACATTAAAATATTACATATGTTGATCACATGTTGGAATATGTTGGCAATTGCTTTACTCCATCCATATGTTTTGAGTCACAAATGTGATGCATCAATATTCTTACTATCTAAGAACTACATCACAAAATTTGTTTAAAAACATTTGGATACCTTATGAAAATAGGCCTGTCTAGAGAAAGGATTTACCCAAAATAGAAGAGAGTTTTAATTTGTGATTATATGGTTACCACATAATACTCATACATGATGTATGTGCTCTATTTCATAGTTTTAATATGCTTGTTTTATTGTTTTAAAATGGAACGAGTAGGTGTGTATACATTTTTTTTTACACCTTTATTCATTTGCCAGGTGCTTTCATCCAGAGCGACACGGTAAACTTGTGTTATGTCCTCATAATATAATACATATATCCACGGCACGATGTCAGACTGCAGACCAGCACCGCTCACACTGCGCCTGGACACAAAACAGATCGATAAGTCACAGGAAATCATTTGAAGTCATCCCGGGTCTTCTGAAATTCAATGACTCGATGAAGGGAGAAATAAGGGCTGAAACGAGGAGAGGGGGAAAGAGGATGATAAAGAAGAGAAAGAGAGAGAGAAAAAGAGAGCGTCCCTGCTGCCAAGCTCACATCTGCTCATTAGCGAGGAGTCATTTCCATATTCTCAATAACTCTGTCAAATGTGATCTGCTCCCTGCCATAGTGTTGAGAACGTTTGGGAATGTAATGGGACAAAATATGACACAATCTTCAGCCCCGAAATCAACAGAACCGAATTACGCTCGATTCATTTAACAGCTAAAAGAAAATAATGGCCAGTTCAACAGCCGCATTCAACATTTCAGATGTAATAATTGTACGCAAACCAATAGCATTATGGGAAGTTGACTAATGAAGCGTAATATAAATAATTACCTCTCTCATTAATTACACTAAAGGTATTTAATCCATCGCCATTAATTATTGAAGTCAGGGTTAGCTCATCTCCTCGGTTAAATCGCAGCGAGAAAATTCATTTTGAGGTATTGGAGTGAAATATTAACGTTGCTAAATGATGCCGTGACTGTTCAATGAAAATCTTTTTGGAATGGGAACAAGGCCATAAATAGACATGATTAACATATAATGTCATTTAAATGAGTGTACGGGGGAGTGTATTTGTGGGGCGTTAACATTTATCTCCACCAAAACTGCAAGCAAATGTTTTGAAAATGCTGATTTTATTTAAAACCCTAAGGGGTTATTATGGTCAGTTTCAGTCAGAATACGCAATTAACACGCACCCGTTGTTTTATCAACAGGCTGGCGAATAACCTGTTTGTTATCTCACGACAATGCCGAGCTGATGCTTTTGTCCCCCTCCATGATTAACCATCAGCAAATAATAATTAATTTGATATTTAAGCCCGTTACGACGGTGGCGGCGAAGAGCTCCCTGCATTTATTTTGAATTAGAGCCATTAAGCATCATTTATTGTGTTTGGTTTATTTTAATTAGCGCAGAGGCAGAACTGCACAGGGGAAGAACAGCCACGGCGCTTGTTATGCCAAAACTGGAGCGTCGCCAGGCTTTTGTTTAGGCCACCGCATTGCCTTTACGATTGGGTGATGAAATAACAACTCAAATCTTGCATGCGTGTTGTTGCCGCGTTTTCTTGAGAGGAAAAGTAGCACATTCATCCATCACAGACGGGCTTTGTGTTTCCACGGGCGATGACGGCCCGGAGATAACGCGAGGGGAACAAAGACATTCCTGCTTCCTGATTGGCTCGTTTAATCTCTGTCACTGTAATTGTTGCAGGGTAACCGTGAACTGATTTATGTGCTAAATCAATGACGCAAACGCACCTCCAGACCGCCGCAATTACCTCATCCTCTCTTCACATTTGGAGAAATTGTTCCCTTCGTGAAAAAAAGCAAAGATGAAAGTTTATTTCCAATAAAGTGCATTTACCTCCGTAAAGATGTGTTCTGAAGAAGTCGGCTAATTGAAGCTCATGAAAAGCTTGTGACAAACTCGTACAAAGTGTGTGGGCGCGCTTTTCGTGTTTTATTTTAGGGAGCGCTGCTTTTTGGAGAGCCAAGACAACACACAGACTATCTGAAACGCAACACAGAGGCAGTTTCTACACGCTGTGACTTCCTCTCATGTACACGCCAAGTGCAATTAACAGCCTGAAGACAGCCTGCCAAAACAGGGATGGGGAACAGGTCATTGATATGCATTTGTCCTACAGGAAAATCTGCCCACAATCCATTTCAATTGAAAACAGTCAATTGAAATCTATACACACGCACGCGTGCATTCGGAGACAGAAGAATTGCTATCAATATACATGGTTGGTATGACCACACTTGAGCTGATGTTCTGCGGTGCTTGATGAATAGTAGAGAGGGGTTTATCATGGGCAATAGAGCTTGTTTTTAGATAATCAGAAGTGACTTTAAGGAAAAATGTAATCTGTGCCTTCTCTCCCTGTTTCTCATCGCATGTATGTGTTTAAAAAAGAAATCGAATGGAATAAGTCTGGGCTGTTCCAGCATTGTGGATGTGGCATTTGCAGTCAAAACTTGAAATGCGCATTATGCTCAGAGAATGTTTTTATTACCAATGTTTGGAATCATCTGTTTACTGTTTATCTGTTTTACTAAACCCCTGGTGATAGAGTCAAGACTTCAGAAAAAATATCAGTGTATGAAAGAAATGAATGCGTTATGGATGTGACAAAAAAAAGGACACGTTTTTGAGAGACAACATACTTTGTAGGATTTCTGTGAATTTAAATGTGCAAACCAGAAGCAATATTACCCGACAAATGGAGAAGAGATTGCTCTTTATAGAAAATGAGATTTAATTTTCACGTGCCCATTAAAAAAGAATATAGACCCTAATGGAGGTGACAATTCATATACCTGACGATGGAAAACTACACTTTAAAAACACAAAGAAATGCTCGAAGACTTCACATTGGTATTTAAACTACCAAATTTTGACATCTGACCTAAAAGTGTTGTGAAAACGTTTTGTGAAAACTAGATTTTTTGGCATCGCTAGGATGACATTTTCATCGGATTGCCGTACTGAAAGAAGATCATAACTTTGTCAAAGCTTTGCATACTTTTGATAACAAAATCTATGCCAGCTTTTAAATGTATGCATTCGGCAGACACTTGTTAAAACGTTATTGCAATGAAGACACAATGCTTCAAAATGTGTTACCTGGAATTTAATTCCAGGACCTTGATATTATTAGTGCAAAATAATTAAATAAAACTTGAACATTTTTCAATAGAATTTTGGCCAAATTATATATATATAATATTTTATGTTTTTTCATACTATACAGTATATATCATATATATATATATAAAGACAGACAGACAAAATCTTACAGTACAGCTGTTGGCTTATTTGTTTTGATTATTTTTTTAGAGAAATTTCTGTGATGATGTTTCCCTGAGAACTTAAATAGAGTTTACATAAAAACTAATTCTTTCATCATTTATTCACCCTCATGTCATTTCAAACCTGTATGACTTCCGTTCTTCCTTCCTTTCAAAAGATATTTTAAAGAACGATGACCCCCGTTGACTTCCATTGTAAAGACATGAAACCACAGAGATATTTTTCAAAATACCTTCTATTCATAAACATTTATTAAAGACGTGATGGTGAATAAACAATGACAAAAGAAAAAAATCCTTCTGGCTAAACAACTTCTTTAAAGTATACTGACCCTGCCATGGCATCTTTTTCTGTTCTTGCAATTCCACTGAAACAACATTTGTACAATTCGTGTGCAATATTTTTGTTGTAGACCTTTTTCTGAACTTATATTTCAAAACCGTCTCTCAGCTCCGCTGTTGACACGCATCTTCAGCGCAAAAGACAGCAGGAAAATCACGCAAGTTCACTGAGCTCCTACGAAGTCCTCGCGTCTCGCTAAGCAGATTATTCAAATGACCCAACAGGTGCTCGCCATTGATGTTCTGCCGCGAGACACCTGCAACGGCGCCTCCTAATAAGAAGCGCAAGGTCAGAGCTTATTCAGAATTAACCTCTCAGATCTCGTCCCGCCCGCCGTAATGCAGAAGAATAACAGTAAATGAGTTGTTTGTCTATTCAATCAGGTCATGATTGAACACTGTTATGATGAGCTCCTCTGTCACTCACGCTGTTAACCGGCATCGTGCCAGGGTTTGCCAGTAGGTTTCTTTCATGAAGAGGCATCATGCACCTGTTTTCTTTTCTTTTTTGAGGGGAAGCAGTGGCAGTCCTGGCTCAGGCTTGGTGCCCTGGGCGAGATGAGACATCAAAGAGAAAGCACACCTTTTAACACCCTGGTAGTTGTATAAAAACATATGTGTAAGGTGTGTCAGTCTAGTGTGATTTGTGTTCAGTCTGGATGATTATCTGAGTTAATAGGGCGATTCTCACCAAATCTTGGTTTGAATGTCAAAACACAAAACACTCGCATCAACAATTCTTCTTTTCATTTTCATTAAAAACAAATTCATTAAAAACAAGTAATGACATGTTTAAAGGAATTCAAAATTCGTATTAATCATACATCATTAGCAGTGGCGGCTGCTGATCTTTTAAAGAGGGGAAGCTCATTTTCGGCCTAAATCATAAAAATTGTCCATTTATTTATATGTAAATTCTGCCCTACGTTCCTTTTCAAGAAAATGGTCTGTAACCCTGTCGTACCAACTAGGCATCTTTTCCAGTGACTTGACCAGTGTCCTCTCAATGGCCAGCAGAGCTAGGCTGCTTAAACGGCCTTGGCCCATTGTGTTACGGGTGTAGGACTTGAGCCGCTTTAAACAGGAGAAGCTCCTTTCTACACCTGCAGATGTAGCTCCAATTGTTGCCACTAATGAGAACAGTTTGTAAAGCTGAGGCATTGCACTGTCCAACTCCATGTCTTTAAGGACTTTAAGGACAGACTATATGAATTAATGAACAAACGATCTAATATATATATATATATTTAACTCAACGGGAGGAAATGTGGGAATTATGTTAAACTGAAACAATGAATGTGGTGTGAAATTGTGTGAAATATACGATGAAGGTTGCAGCAGTTTGTCTTTCGACTACACATGCAAAATCCGCGATGGGACTGAGTTGGAAATGGAGACACAGAGTGATACGCGTCATAATCTGAAGACCACGCCCACACCAACCGTCTCTTTGCATTGCGAGAAGCTGCCGCCTCCTTGTCATTTATGATTTATAAAAAAAAAAAAAAAATGTCTAAAAGCTGATATGTGACAATGTGTATAGCAAACAAGCTAAAAAAAAAACAAGAAATACGTTTTTATAAGCTGTCGACCCCAAAAAACGAGCGTTTTAGGACATAAAAGTGGATTAAAAAGAGATGACAGACCCTCCAATCATCACGCAGACGCTCGGAGTCCGGGCCAGCCCACTCCTCCATTCATCCCAGAGACGCTGAGCGTCTATTTGACCATTCATTTTTTGACAATTATAGGGGAAGCTGAGCTTCCCTTGCAGTCTTAAAGAAATCGCGACGACATTCATTAATTATATTTTAATAGAAAATTATACATGTAACAAGGTACTGGTAGATGTGTTTTATCACATAATATCAAACTTAACGTAAATATCTATGTGTGTTTGTGTGTGTGTTTAAAAATGTTACAGAGAATGAGAATATCAGTCATGCACACTGCTTTTTTCACTATTTCTATTATACATTTATTATTCCTTTAATTCTTTTTTTGTCATTTGAGAACATCTGGTAGCACATCCAATAGTTTTTTTTCAAAATGTTTTAATTTTACTAAAAACATATAATGCAAACAAATCAGAATGCATTGCAGCAATAAGAACTTTGAATCAATTTTGTGCAAGGTAGAGAAAACAATTATGTTATTAAGAACATTTTTTACCGAATTATTTGTTTTATAATTAAACTCTGTGCTGCCATTATGTTTCTGTGGTTTGACCCAATGTCTCATCATATACGATATACATAACTTTTTATAGTATTCAAATCATGCACTTGATACAAACCATTGCTATATGCATATTGCAATACACTGTAAAAAGTAATGCACAATGTACTGTATTAATATACATGTTATACTTAATTATAACTTAATTTTTGCACTCCCTTGAATTGTTTTAGGGTTAACGATGAAGACAAATTTACAGAAAAATACTAGTACGTTTCATTACGATTTACAAATTGTATTTATTTATAACAATTTTGAAGCCCTAATGTTTAAATATATATATATATATATATTAAGGGCTGTCAAAAGATTAATTGCGATTAATCGCATCCAGAATAAAAGTTTGTGTTTACATAATATATATCTGTGTGCTGTGCATAATAATTTTGTATTTATTAACACATACACATCCATCCACATATTTAAGAAAAAAATAAAATATTATTAAACATTTATATATAATTTCATTTGTTAATAAATATAAATAATTACATGTAAATATTTCCTAAATATGTATACATGAGTATGTGTTTGTATTTATAAAAAACATAATTAATATGCACAATAGACATATATTATGTAAACACAAACTTTTATTCTGGATGCGATTAATCACGATTAATCGCGATAAATCTTTTGACAGCCCTTATATATATATACATGTGTGTGTAAAGGAAACATGTGAATTATGAACAGATGTTGACAGTATTTTCAGTTAAAATGATCTAATCTGTGAAAGTACATTTTGTGAAAGTGTTTTTTTTTTACGAATAATTTTTTATAACAATAACAATTTTTGACATGTCATCACTTCATCACACGTTCAGACATCAAGGTTATATTTTCACAGTATGTTCTTTACATGATGTGAAATGATTTAATATAGAAACAGTAAAACACAAAAAAATACAGTTTTGAAAATGTAATTCACAATGTTTTTTGTGAGTAAGTGAGTAAGAGACGTTTCAATGTTCATTCCTATTCCGTCCTCTGTGAACTTGTAAACTTTTAAACTTACAAACAAACACACCCAATCCCAGGCTTATTCACAGACACCATACGCCCCTCCCACAAACAAACATTTCTGCTTTCCAGACAAACACACTCACGCTCCACGTGCCCCTCCTAAACAGACTTTAAAACACTTCACTCCATTACCGCACTCGGAGTACACACACAGCCACACACACACCTTTCCCACTTTCCCCTAATGTTAGTGAGCCACATGCCGAAGTGGAGGGGCAGAGTAAGACTGTCTAAAGTGTGACACTCTGAATAAATTAGCACATTGACTGGTTGAGCGAGCCAGGAAGGTGGGCACCATAAAGGAGCCAATCAGACGCAGAAGCCCCCCCCCTTCTTCACAGGACGCGGGGCGGCTGGTGATCGGCTGTTGCTGGAGTGAGGAGAAATTTTGGCTAGCAACGTTTCAGCCAATCAAATTCTACAAAAACCGGCAAAGGGGAAAACAACTTCGGCGTGTCAAGAAAAAGAAAAATGTGGTCTAAAAAAGCATTCTGTTGCCAGGTTTAAGACTCCTCCTGTGTGCCTGTGTGTGGCGCGGACGCGTTCTGCATGTGCTCTTTTGTTTCGCTCTCCTCAGGACCAGAAACCAGGAAGATGTTTTGAAATCACAAGTTTAACCATTTTCACAAGTTCGACATTAAGTCCCGCTAACTGCTTTATTATAACTAGTCCTGGATGTTTCCAGTTGACATTTGTTGCTGCAAAGGCATGTTTTCCACTATTGTCCTTTTCTCTGAAATGCGCGCTGGTAGGAGAGAGAGAGCGAGAGACACAGAGAAAGAGTTGAGTTTGAGTGACAGCGCTAACCTTTTCAGTATGCACAGTTGAGGTGGGGTGGCGAGTGAGGGGGGTGCGTTTTTAGAGCAGACAGGTTCTTGTCATCTTGCGATGGAAGTGTGGGAGGTCGTCCTGTATCCTGCTTGTGTGTGCGAGCAGCCACAAATAATTTCCTCCTCAACATCTGCCTTCCCAAATCATGTTTTTTTCTTTGTTTTTTATGTCGGTTTTTCTTATATCTCGTGGCAATTAGCACATTATGCCGAAGGATAGCAACCGGCTCTTTAAAGGGGATAATTACCTTTGTTGAGCATGCTCTCTTTTTGGCAGCGAGGATGACAGCTCCTCCCTGTTGTTGCCACGGCCACCGTTGCCGCTGTTGCCATGGTGTGGAGTCGCTCTATTAAGCTGCATTCGATTGGCGGAGAGCGTGGTGCCCATTAGACAAATGAAAGCGCCCTGCGGGCCGGGGTAAAATAGCGACTCGTGCGTCTCAGGGGCCCATCCTCATTACGGCTGGTACGCTACTTCTGGAAAACTCCATGGTTTCTTTACTACGGTCAGCAAAAGTACCACCGCATTACAAATGAAGACATGACCCGCAACAATGCCCGATCCGCACACTGAATATCAATGGCGCAGGTGCATGCAAGGGCATTGCAGAACTGGGTTCGTTTTCAATGCGCTGTTTTCTGGTTTGTGGTTAATGGTCAAGTCTGACTCTTGACACTCACCCTTCAGCGCATATCTGTTTCAGAATGTTGCCACTTTGTGTCACCGCATTATGCTTTGAACGATCTGCGACCCATTTGTGAATTGAAACTATTTTACAAGCTTTACACAGCAGTCTGAAAATACATTTTCAGGAGCTCATAGGCTAACAACAGTCATTTTGGACCAACTATAGCAAGACACAGGGAGAATTCCTAATGTTCTTTTTTTGTTATATACAATCTGAGGTATTGATTTTCTTTCCTGGAACTAACAGTGACTTTCGCACTACCGAGATTCAGTTTTTGAGCACCTGAACGTTTTTTTTAGAACTAAATTTAACTCGATATTTTTAATTCTGATAATCTTTTTTATTGTAAGGTATGCAGTCAAATAAAATTGACATATTAAATACAATTATTGACTATAAAAAAAATTTTGGTTGCAATGTTGCTTTGGAAGCATAAGATATTACACTTTAATCTTTACAGTAGGGCAATTCAAGCATTGTGGATGTGATTTATTTTGTCAGAATGAAATATGAATTATTAGAGAATGTATTTAATACGAATATACTGCATCATCTGTTTACATTTTACTGAACACCTGATGATAGAGTCCAGACACAAAATATCAGTCTAAGCAGGAGTTTTCTATTTTAAAAAGAAAAAATGAATGTGTTATGAATGAGACAAAAAAGGACGCACGTTTCTGAGAGACGTCATACTTTGTAGGATTTCTGTGAATTAAAATGTACAAACCTGAAGCAATAAAACCCAACAAATGGAGAAGGGATGACTCTTTATGGAGAATAAAATAGGGATGTACCGATATGTACATTTTAGCCGATAACCGATAATTCTTGAACCTTTGAAGCCGATAACCGATATATTGGCCGATATACAGTATCTAAATATTATAACATTTTCTAAACTGATTTTTTTTCACATTTCCACTGGTTCAACCAGAGGAAATGATTAATTATTTATCGGTTATAATATATCATCCTAAATTTGAATATCGTCCGATAACATAAAAAAACCCCGACTATTTATCGGCCAATACCGATATGACCGATAATATATTGTGCATCCCTAGAATAAAATAATTATTTTATTTTCATTTTCAACTGCCCATTTATGAGACATATTGACTGTTATGGATACGAGTATTCCGAAAGCAGCACTTACGTGACTATGGAAAACTAGGCCTTAAAAATACAAAAAACATGCTTTAAAACTTTAAAAGAGACCTCACATGGGCATTTAAACCCCCAAGTATTGACATTTGACCTACCAATTTGGTGAAAACCTTGATTTTTGTATGGGCTTTTTGCCTATGCAATACAATAGGACAGTGGAGAGTATACAAGAAATTATTGGATATAGAGACACGGGAGAGGAACCGGCAAATGACGCTCGAGACGGGAATCGAACTCGGTTCAAGCCGCAAGTGCATATGTCCGCGCACTAACCACAGGGCTATCGGCGCCGACAAACCTCAATTTTTTCATCTAAAGGTTGACATTTGCGTGGAATTACCCAGTAGTTCTACAAATAATAATGAATTATCATTCAATTTTTTTACATAATATCCAGTTCTCTACAAGCATTCATGTTGCTTTCTGCTAGCTTGCTGTAAAATGGTGTGTGTGTCTGTGCAGTTAATTGTTAAACAGGCCAGTTTCAGTTGTCTTCATTTGCCAATAATAAACTGCGCTCCTCCATATAAACACATGAAGCTCTCATGCAGTCACTTCACCAGTGTCTTTATTGTTGCATGTGCTCTACTTGTCAAAGGAAATTAGCTCACTATTACATCTCTTTTTAAGTAGTCTTGTAGGCTTCAGCCACACCTGGCGAACAATTAACCACAATTATACAATAGTTGTTGGCAAAACCATCCTTTAGAGGCATCCACATCCTCCTGAAACCTGTCAAATGAAGATTTGATCTAATGCGTGTCTGATTATATTTAAGTCAATACTGTGTTATAAAGAGAGAAGAATCTGCAAGAGTCATAAGAACAACGAGGAACGAAAGTTAATATCTGCTTTTGTCAGCACTATTCCAATCTTTTGTTTTGTGTTTAACTATTTCACTGGCAGTGTGATAAGAAATGGCCAATTTCAATCGTGGACACAACAATCTGTCATCCACACCTCAAGTACTGTCAGGATCTGTGGACAGAACCCAAACGCAGGCAGGTGAAGGGTTAAACGCAGACTTTAATAAGACACCAAATCAAAAACCCTTGATGGGGTAGAACGCTCAGAAACTAAAATAAGAAATCAAACCAAAAACTTCCCGCAAGGGGGACGAAACAAGCAGGATGATAATTCCAAATAATACGTAATCCATAATACTATGTCCGGGAGAGCACAGAGGAGTATACGATGTGAAATGAACCGACAAAGACCGGGCATAAAACAGGACTATATAAAGGGGACCACTGACGAGGGATAATAATACAGGGACGGTGAAGGACAGGTGACAAGACTTAACATTAAGGGAGACTGGCGGGAAGATGAATGGACAGGTGAGGGAGAAGAAACACTAATGGGACACTAACGGAGAAACAAGGGGGCGGAGCAAGACAGGAGGCGAAATGTCACAACATACCGCCACGTGTCTCCACACAAGACGAAACACACACAAGACATGGTACTGTCAAGACCCTGTACCCAAGGCACGAAAACTCATGACAGGGAGGACAGGACCCTGACAAGTATACCTCAAATCCAACTGTGACTTTCAGAACAACCCTCAGATATTCAAATGAGCCTCCTTCACCTCCATCTCCAATTTATAAAGTAGCCAACACCGGTACCCCATTTATTGAGAACCTTGACACAATCTACTGGCCGACAGCTCTGTTCTCCACAACTGACCTCACTTGAGTCTTACCAGATGAAAACTACTGGCTCGTCTCCATTTCAGGTCAACATCTTTTCAGCGCTGCATTAAGCCAAGTGTTGAAAACAATCTGCTTGACCTCTATTAATCAGGCTTCAGACCTGACCACTCAAGTGAAGTACTTAGTCAAGCCAGAATGTCCTCACTTAACACCACACTCCGTTCTTTTAGGTCTGCCTGCTACATTTGTCACTCTCAACAGCACATATCCGAATCTCCAAATTGGCTAAAATTCTCTCCTCTGTTGTGTTATCACGATTTGAATCTTTTTATTGGTACTTATCCTGCTTTCGATTGACCATCATCTCAGGTTTACCTCAACTTGGCATCATTCAGGTGGGAAAAACTGTGGTGGTCTTCATACGCCAGGAGTCACGCTTACCTAAAATACATTTTATTATTGTGATTTCTACTTTATCTGTAAACTCTTTTCTCCAAAGAACCGGCACAAAGTCAAATTTGTACATTTGGTATCAGTTACGGTCTCAACACGGGACTCAACTTGTCTTAAAAATACAATAGTTTTGAATACAGTAGTGTCCCAAAGTGATGTGTAGAGCACAATATTGGCACAACGTTAGCTTTTAATGCAAGAAAATGGATTGCATGATTGGCTAACACTTTCAAATGAGGTTTATGGTAAAAAAAAAAACACGCTAGATTTTGGTAGGTGGATTTATTTGACAACATTCTTTGGCGAAAAAAAGGCAAACTACAGCATATCTGGGATTATGGGCTTTATTCGTACATTTGCAAATATGCCTACGGATCAAGAAAGCATACATTGACTACAGTTGTATCAGATATCGATATCTTATTGATCAACTCTTGCTTTTGGAGTGTAAACTGAAGCTCAAACACAACTACACGACATGCATAATGACATGTTTGAATAAAGGGCAAAGACTACTAATTTTCAAAGTTAAACATCACTTTTTGCCATTACTGTACATTATTGGCACCCAGATATGCTGTAGTTTGCCACTTCGATCAGACTTTTATGTAAAATCAGTGTATTATACAATAAACTTGGTTTCTCTTTGTGCACTTTAAAGTCTCTGTTTGTTTGTCCAGATGTGTTTAGAAGTGTGCCGTTCTGCACTTCGTAACAGATACCTGGACAACTGTGGCGATTGAACTTCTCCTACGTGCCTTTATTTATTCATTCGCTCCAGGCGGACCCCGCTGTGCCGTACTCTGATGCTTTGTGTGGTTGAGGCGTCGAGGTCTTTTATGACAGAAATGAGGAAAATCATACCACACCCCTTCCCTATAGCCTGGAGCGCTAATAAAAGGCCTCTGATTGCTTCCTCTTTCCTCAGGAGAGACAAAGAGCGAGATAGACTGTAAAAGAGCGCAGACATAAAAGCGAGTCTAAGAGAAACAGCGAGAGAAAGAGTCTGAAGTATGCGAGCGGCCGCGGCGCCTGGCGTAGCGTTAGCCGCTAACAATGAGCCATCTCCTGTGAGTTTTATTAAATCAGCGTGAGATTGACACCTGAATATGTTTTCATCCTCAAGATGTGCACAAAGCAGGCGGTGCTTCAGGCTTCACTGGATTCCTCATTAGTACTCGCAATGAACTTCCAAAGGCAGCTCTGCAATATATCAATGTCTACATTTCAATAGATGAAGAGGCGCTAACGCAACTATAAAGAAAGGATGGAAAACTCAGAGCAAACTGAACCCAATGTCCTGCAAATTTTCAACCAGAGCGCATTGTGGCGCTGTTGCGGATGTCTTACCGTTTTTGTGGTCGTCTCTTTATAGAATTCACGGCTGCTTCGAAACAAAAAATTTGAAAATTAGCATTAGCTGTATCGCTACCAACAGGACTTTATGGGATAAACAAAAATGTCAAAAAACGTATTGGCAAAATGTCAAATAACATGAATACATAGTGGCATGTGTTGGACAAGCTCAGTTTTGCATATTATAAACAACACTAGATATTATGGAAACAAAAACACCAGTTATTTCTAATACCGAATGACCAGTTAACTTGTGCCCCCTCAGGCACAATAGGTGTATGACCATACCCAGCTATCGATATATATTTTGCACATGTATTTTTCTATCCCTCTGACAGGCATTTTGCTTCCCCGAGCCATATGGTGACATATGTCAATGCCGCTGTGTCCTAGGCATTACAGATTGTGCAAAGCGGTCAAATTTACATGATGTCAACCCAGATGTCGATCACATGTAGCTTATGTGCCCTCAGTATCAGGGGGAGCCCCCTCAGCTCTGAGGGAGACGAGCGTCCCTCCACATCTGGAAAATAGACGAAGGTTTCTGAGGCAGAATGAAGATTATTGTAATAAGGAATGTGTTTCAGTTTATAGATTTAAAAGGGTGGGATTCTGCATTTAGGTTTTTAAGGCAAGAACCACTTACAGCTCATCTTCATAGCCTTCATGGTCAGTTTTCTCTGATAAATGTTTTTCTATGCAGAGTTTTTGAGATAGAAGCCAGCTTTCTGAAAAAACAAAGTTAGTAATGTTGTGCTCTACACAAAACTTAGCATTTTCATACTAAGCTTTTTTTGTTTTCTTGTACAAATATCTCATTTTTTTTATCAAGATACATTTATTTTGCACGGAGAGTTATCTAAGGTCTTTAAGTCTTCTTTTACGAAAGAAAATTACACTTCCTATTTTGATTTAAGAATTCTCTGATATTTCTACTAGAAATTCTATAATACTGGTCAGTACCTGGATGGGAGACCTCCTGGGAAAAACTAGGTTACTGCTGGAAGAGGTGTTAGTGAAACATACATACAACGTATAGTGACGGGGACACTACTGTAAAAAAGCGGATGAGACGTTAAACCAAGGTCCTGATTCTCTGTGGTCATTTAAAATCCCACTTTCACCCATTTGCCTCTATACAACATGGCCTCCTGATCATCCCCATATGTATTAATCAGCTTCGTAACTCTGTCTTTATAAAGCGCTTTATAAATGTAATGAATTATAGAAACATGACAGAAGCGCATAGTGAGAAATATATTTTCTGTGTGTTAAATAAGGCGGGAAACTTGTACCTCCTCAAAATATATACAAAGGGAAAAATACTAAAATATAATAGCATAAATAAGATCAAAGTGCATGAAGCACTGCTTTTAAAACAGCATTGTTTGCACTGTAATAACTGTAATTTTACAGAATTTTACAGTTTTTAGAGATATTTTTTAAATATAGAAAAAATAGTCAAATTACAGAAAATGACAACAAATTAAAAAAAAAAAGTATTTTTCTGGCATCGAAACTGTAAGTTTTTCACAGGTTTTTTTTACAGTGATGACTGTTTCATAAACGGTAACATGATGTTTAACAGTACATGATGTTCAAAATGTCTTGAACTTTCAAATAAACTATGAATTTGCAATTGACTAAAATGTACAAACCTTTCTAATTTCAGCCCAGCTGCTATGAAATACAAACAGTGACCTTTACTTTGACGCAAAGCCAAGTATGACCTTATATAACTGAACCACAGGCAAGAATATCTCTCATCTATTGGATTCTACTTCCTCCTTCAGTGCTCCATGTGTTTGGCTTGGGTTTCTTTCATTACTTCACAGAAGTCTTGATGCGGCTGAGGACATGAATGTCATGAACGTCAGTAGGATGCGGCTCTAATTTAATTTGAAAATAGGGAGATATTTCCTACAGTATGTTTTTCCATTAGGAGCAACCTGCTAAGTATTTTGCTAAGTAACTCTTGATAGATCATTTGAGGAGGACCGAACATGTGGTCGGATGACAGTGTGACTAAACACTTAAGCAATGTTTTTAATAGTGCATGTCAGTCATGTCAACATTTTTAGTTAATTGCAAACCGCGACCAAAATACTCTCGCATGAAGAGATAACAGAGCAAAATCTGTTTGTCATTTATCAAATCTCGATGCTTTTCCTTTCTTGTTTTTTTTTTCACTGTTGATGTGGAATTTGTTTGAAGTTAAAATGCTTTCTCTTATCAGAGCTTCTAGACTACCGTTTAAGTCCTTTAAAGGTCGATTCCAACAAAGAATCACTGTGTAACTCTTACGCTATCAAAGCATAGGCTGTTTGTTTGGGCATCTTGACCCAAAACATTACTATGACTGGTGACTAATGAATGCAATTGGGGGCGGAGCTAAATTCTTGTCCTGCCAATGTGAGATGATGGAAGCATTAGAAAATTTGTTGAAAATGTGTCCTTTTTGCACACACATAAGTCCACATTTGTGTCATATGCAAGATCAATAGCTGATTCTTATGAAGCCCCCGGTTTTCCTGTCCTCCTTCTCTTTATCTACAACACCTCCTCCTCTTCCTGTCTCCTATCCGTAAGAGTTGTTGATGGATTAGCAGCACACTCTGTCCTCTTATCACCCCATGCGAGGAGGCAGAGCGGCACTCTGCCAAACGCGCTCCACCCCGCAGCATCTTTAACCTTTACTCTGACCCCTCCCTCTGCCTGTATCTCATTACCCTCTCATAGATTAGACGGCATATATATGTCTAATCCTTGTATACATTGTCTTCTTTAGTGTATATATCCTCAGCTGACCTCTCTTGATATGCTGTTACTGTGAGTAGATAACAAGTGCCGCTGTCTCTGTTTGCATTCGTGTGAGACAGGCTTTGAGTATGCAGTCATTTGACCTGAGGAGGAACAGCCGTGTGGTCTGACTGTGACAAACTTGCATGAGTGATCTTGTTTTGCTAATTTCTGACACTATTAAAGCTATTGTTTATGCACGCAGTACAAGAAAGAAGTTTGTTAACCATTTGTGTTTTTTGAGTCACGCTATAAAAAGTCACATACTTGTCACAATAATTTTCTAGTGTGCATGATAGTCGTCTTGAGTTAGTACAGTGCAAAAATGAATTTCTTTTGCATTGTTTTATACTTCAAATGTCAAAAAATTCTTCAAGCAAGATTCCACGGTTATTTTAGTTTACTAAAAGTGAAACTTTGGAAACGTTTCTTCTCATTAATACTGGAATAAAAATTATTGGAAAAACTTTGGAAATTGGAACATTTATGTTGCCTCAGAAATAAACTGATAAAAATGAATTGATCCTACATAGCAACAAAAAAAAAATGACAAAAGCATAAAAATGGCTAGCAATTAACTAAAATTAACTTAAAAATGAAAAGCTAAAAATAAAAGCTAATTTGAAATTAATCTAAAAACAAAACGATAATAACTCTAAAAGATGAATTTACTAGTTAAGCAAAATTACTTATTTTATCAGGGGAAAAACTAAATTTAGTCAATTTATGCTAAAAACCAAGAAAAGAAGTACAGAAAAAATCAAGAGAAATAACTTTAATGCTTTGAGGTAACTACAGTGGAAAGCTACAGTATTTTTTCTTTCAAATAAAAACACAATTCAATTCATCCACTGAAGTGGACATCTCGAAACATTTTGAATTGTGTAAAAAAAAGAGCCAAAAACAAACCCTGATTGTGGTTGTCATAAATTTATGTTTACAACTTATTTCAATAAACTTTCATCTAAAACTTTTCATCTTTCATTTCTTTTTCTTGCTCAATTGGTAGACATTTTTTTGGGCTTATTTGTTTTCTTCGAACGTAAATGGATCTTGTTTTAAGAATTGTTAAAGAAAATTTGTACTAGAAAACAACACGGCATATTCATTTTCTGTAGTGTAGTCGACCAGTCATTTGATCAAAACGAAAGAAAACAGACCAGAGCAACAGCCAACCAAATTATGACCAATAGGCAAGAGAGAAAAAGAAAGGTGAAGCAACAAATTGAAAGTAGGTGCCAAAATATGAAGAAAAAATTTAAATGCTACCCACGTGTCATCATATTTTTTGTTAAATTTATAGCCGAGTGTATTGTGTGTATACAGACCAGGATATAATTCACACTGCAAGCAATTACGACAGAACAATCAATTTGAATGGATGACCACATAAGGATGACAGATGTGAAGCAGACCTTCTATCAGTCTGGGAATAACAAAGAGACTGAACTGAACTCCACCAGGAGTTTTTTTCTACAAGATAGATAAGAGTGCATTGCAAGAGTTGAGTTTTGCTCTGAGTAAGCACTTTGTCATTCCCACTGGGTTCAATGTGACCTGGCTGTATCCTCTGCCTCCTTTGCATTTGAAAAAAAAAATGTTTTTTGCTGTAGAGGTGCCGTCTGCCTCCCCTTTAAAGGTCCAGTGCCTCTGCCAGACGTCTTCTGTGCCTAATTATGCATGCAGGGGATACCCATATATCCAAACTATACACAAAAAAACACTCCCTCTTGCCTTCTGTAGAGAATAACTGGCCAGAAAGAGTAACACTGGATTAGCAAAGGGAAAATCCACCCTCTTTTCCTTCTTTCTTGGGGAGCAGGGGTGGCCTCATTCACTGGAGCTAATCCCTGCCTGGTGATGTGGAAGAACGGGCCAGACGAAGTGGCACATGTCTGGGGCACAGGCGGCCTCTACCCAGCCAGTCCTGTCTGATGGTGGGAGCCAAGAGATGAGTCATCCTCCGAGAGTGTGAGGACACGAGGTTTGGAGACAACAGAGATCTGAAAGACATAATGAGTATCCACAAGCAATCTGCCCGCTTTTCTGTAGATACAGAGTGATATTACTTGTTTTCTCTGGATGGATTCTTGCATTTTGAACCAATGTCTAATGTCAAACTTTATGAAGGCTTGAATGAAACACGTTAGTACCCTAAATGACCCTATCCCTACCTTTGGCAGAAGCATACCAGGATATTAATATCAGAGCTTGATCAGTTTTGGACAATTTACCTATAATCAGATGGCCCATCTAACAAGCAACCTGGAGCTTGCTTCACCACTAGAGCTTCTCTCAAACTGCTGCCAACTTGAGCACTGTCCGATCTGGACTCTTGGTGCAATTAAACCCGGAGTTAAGCCCATCTGCCGGTGGGTGACGCTAAGATCTGTTTTAACATGTGAATTGCGGTTCAAAACGTACCCCGCTGAATCTCTGAATGGCTAAGATCCACCACCTATTTTAACCGGATAAAGGGATTAGATTAACAAATCTGGGTTTACGGGCGTGAGTGTAATCTCCTTGAGATTCCTCCTTTATTGTTCATGACTTCTAAACGACCCAGGCAAAGAGTCACACAAGCAAAGAAAGAGAGAACGAAAGAATTGTGGAGTTGAAATTGAACATCCAATCTTTCCTAGGGCGGCTCAGAGATCAGAAAGTGCGGTATGGACACAGAAAGGTAATCTGTCAGATTAGTGAGTTCCCCATGGTAAATAACAGGGCTATGCCTGAGGCCTTTCATTCACAACAATAGGGAAAGCAGAATGACAAACAAGATGGACATCACCCTTGTTGTCCAAACCCTGGACAATGCTGTGATTGTCGCCTCTGTCTCAGGGGGTCTCGAGGCAGTTAATCCTTCTATCAATATTTTCTCTCTATTCATTCAATTGTTACCCCTGTATGTACCCATATGCACCATTTCATTTCCATTTTAATTTGCTAGATAAAATAGGCCTAGTGCACGCCAGGCAAGCATTGGACCATTCCTTCATATTCTCCATCAACATCTTCAATTGACGTTGGGTTTCGCTATTAAGAGGAGGGCCAGTTCTCATCCAAACGTCCACTCCCCATTGAACATCACAGGGGTTTAGGACACCCCCTGTGTCCTCTAACCTGTCTTTGCTGGAAGGGTGTCCGGACCCTTAGGGAGGTGGATTTACAGGTTTAGTCGCCTCTCAGCTTGCGATCACAGTGGACGTGTCCTTTCAGAATTCATCCTTAGCCCTACACACAAACTCCCACCACCATTATTTCCCAGCTCTCCTCTGTTATTTGAAATGTATGAGGTGAAGTTTATATAAACCTGGACTCCCCTGCTGTGGGGTGCAGGGATCAGCCCCTCATCTTTACCAAGAGCCCCTGCAGATTATTATTCAGAATGATGGGCTCTGAGCTGATATGTGGGCCAGGGCTGTCACAAGCTCTCAGAACAGAACCAAAGATTTATGCCCTGGGCTCAGCGTTCTGCCAATGCTCCCCCAACGCTCCTGCCTGCCCAATCACACAATTAGTCTGTGACTATGGTGGACACGGTCCCTGCTGTGTATCTGCCTGGAGGGATTTCAGAGTTTACATGCATATACACAATTCTGTGAGATTGTGTTTTCTGCTGGTTTACTTTGTGGCGAAGTTACAAGGCATGTGGAAGAGACTAAATAGTTCTGAATGGGTGTCTATACATAAAGCTTTAATCAAATCGTAGACCAAACTGTTTTTTAACAATGACAAAGCCCAACCCCTCAGCATGTGCCCTGTAGGTATTTAACACCATGCAGCTATATCTTCTTTACAACATCTTACTGTGAGATAATGAGGCCTTACAATTCTCTTCTTAATACCTGTGGCTCTTAAAGGATTCTTAAATCTGGATAACATTGAGAAAGACATTGCAGTATGATCTATGGATGCAGTTCAAGTTGACTTGTATTGATCTGCATGGAGTTTTAGCAGCGGGTAGAGACCTGGAGCTCATAACATCCCTCTTCGTACTTGAGTCAAAATACAGAAGTAAAAACGATCGCAACTTCCGGTTCACAGGGACTTTAAAATGATCATGTATTGCTCCTTATGTGGTCAGTAACACAGGTCTGTACAGTAAGTGGCCTATGGGTGTTTTATTGTTTTGGTGGTGTCATTTCACATGTTCAGCTGGGAATTGGTGAATGATGGTGTGACACTGGGTTTTTTATTTTTTTTGCTGACATATCGTTTTAACTGTAGTGATAAATTTCTACCATTGAGCTGGTGAATGACCTTTGTTTTACCTTTGCTATTTGTCATTTCAGCTACACCGAGTTAATGATTTTGAATAGCTTGGGGTTATACAGTAACTAATGCCATGATGATTTATTAGGGTTCCCTCTTAAATGATGTTGTATTTTATAGGGTTTCTTAAAAAAATTGTTTTAGAAACACAAACATTTATTTACACAAAATTGTTGGCATAATTTACCTTAGACTTAAAATACCACAGCACGGTATGCAATCCACTCTTTGCATTTCACATATTTACCCAATTACAAAATGTAATATTTTTATTAAATTATTTAAGTAAAACTTGACACTTAGTGTCTTTTAAAGGCACGGTATGCCATTTTTACTGATAAGGCATAGTTTGATGATGCGGTGAAGAAGCCTGGAATTGTCCTCACCTTTGTTGTTGTCCACAGCTCCACTGCCAATGAAAAATTATATATTTGCAAATCACCACACAGACGAGGCCCATCAGTCAAGAGGGATGCCCGCTGCAACACGTCCACATAGCCAGCCGCCGTTTGACGGCCCTGCACAACCTGAAGCTCCATTTTCGCATTGAAGGAAAAAGCACCCCAGATCATGATGGAGCCTCCAGCGGGAACTCCTTGTCATGCCAGTAACGTTGGAAGCCATCAGGACCGTCCATGTTCAATGTTTTCTCATAAGAGGATACAACTTTTTCCACCTGTCAATGTCTCATGTTTGGTGCTCCCTTGCAAATTCCAAACGGGCTAGTTTGTGGCATGGAAGCAAACGTGGCTTTTGAAGACGTTTTGTTGTTCTTGAAGCCCTTCTCTCGCACATGCTGTCTTATGGTTATTGGGCTGGAGTTAAAATTGTCAATTTCTCTGGATTTAAACATTGTTGGAAACGTTTTGGATAAAGTGAGCAAAATGTATAACATTATATATTTTTTATTTTAACGAACATATTTGGTCTTTAATACCAGTATTTTTAATTTAGTGTAAAAACAGTATGCCAAAAACTTACCAAAACAAAGCACTGCCTCAGCAACACGATAACTGTAGGGTGTGACACAGCCACAAATGTGCAAAAGTAGATGATCTGATACTGTGGAGAATGCGATGAAATCTACATTTTACATTGTTTGCTTTGTCATCAGTCCTCTTCACGAGCATGTCTGGGAGGACAAAGCTAAGCTGAAGATGTATTGTTTTGATGACAGTTCACTGTTTGTGTTGTTTTTATTTGTTCCAGACAAAATAAAATGAATCAGAGTGAGTCTCAGACGCATTGAGTCTGAAAGAGGACTGTCAACAGCTCTTTTTCTGAGGGCTGAGAACGTTTAGGTGTCAGTCACACGTGGGACGGTCGCCTGCTGCCTAAAGCTTGTCTGGACATTGTACTCTTGCGTGTGGTGACTGGGTGTTGCGTCCAAATCTGTTGTGTCCACCTGTCATACCGATGGCACAGTGAAGCTGGCGTTCTCCACAACTATACTTGATACTCTTGGGTACTTGCTGGTCAGTCCATGTGGTATGGTTTTGTGAAATACGCTCACACCACTACTGTACCTGAAAGAAGGACTGTAGGTAAGAAACCCACCTTTGATACCATTACCTATGGCTCTGTGTAAAGTTTTAAACTGGTCTTTAAATCAGGGTTGCATGATGGGATTACACGGACAACAAAATCATGTTAAAACTTGTGAAGTCTTCATAAGCTCCAAATGTGCATCAGCAATGAATGTCACACATAGTCACGTAAGCGTTTGCCAAAGATGATGCTTTAAGATACACATAAACACATCGGATAAAACAAAGCACTGCCTCAGCATCATGTTAAATGTAGAAATGCTCACATTAGTAGATGATCCGATACTGTGGAACAAACCTGCAACAGCCTAATATAGCGAGATACCGATTGCATCACTGTAGGGCAACATTTGTGAATAGGCTTTTTCTGTGTCATAAACAAACATGACATTTGTTGCCCTTTACAGCAGAACGCTGATGCATCTACAGCATCTTAAACTCAGTAAAGCTCTTTTGAAGCCCCTGTTTTAGAAAGAGTTTTCAGGGTCATACATTTCTGGTGTTATTTTCTAGAAGAAAGAGACTTTAATGGTACATTTGTACACGCTCCTAAACATATTGGATGGATGTGGCACAAGTATAAACTCCAATTTAGATGAATGTATGAATGAAAATGAAGAAATGAATATTGTTCTCATCCTCTGTAACATTTCAATCTTAATAAATAAACTTGATTTAGATTGAAATAACACCAGTATCTTCCAAACGGCCACAAGGGGCCTTATTTATCAACAGTGCGAATGCACAAATAAGTGCATAGTGAGTGCGTAAGAACAGTTTTACACAAAGTGTGGGATCTACTAACTTGTACTTGTAAGTAGAATTGTGTGTAAATATTTCATAAAGACACAGAGTATATTTGCAAATATTAAATTAGTAAATTCATAGTTCAAGCTAGACATTTGTTGCTGTATAATTGGAAATCCTTTGAAATGTAGTTATAGTGTCATGCTGATCTCAATTTGCTGGATGATTTGGCAAACCTCCTTTTATTGAAAGCACAATGTAAAGACACACTTAACAGAACAATATATGAAAAATAAATAAAATAAAAAACATTCAAACAAATCGGTCAAAACGAGGTTTGCATATGGATCATTATTACAAAAGTTATATAAATAAAAAAAATAAACATCTTATTGCTTTTCTGTTACTTCATCGCTTTACCAAATCATAATAACATTGCAATTCCACCAAAGATAACTGCAAATTTGGTTTCTTTTCTGAACATTTTAATGTATGCAAAATAAATCTGCTATAAATAATTATGAAATTAACAATAAAAACCAAATTGAGAATGCGTTTTCAAACACTGCTGTGATCCGTTTAGTTAGAGCACTGAGTAAATTCACGTGATTTATAAAGGGAGGTTTCGTCACCATATATGGTTCATTGGGGGCGTTTCCGAATGCAAACGAGCGTGAACGAGGATGGCACTTAAATACATGTGGGATTTATCAACAATGATGATTTACCGGTGTGCAGAGAACCACGGACGCACGTTTGATTAAAAAAGATTTGTTTGTACTTAGACGCGTTCTAAATTTCATTCGTAGGACAAAATATAAAACCTTTTCTACACACTGTTGATAAATGAGGTCCCAGGTTAACATATTTCTTTATTTCTCAAGTAAAAAGTTTAATATTATCTCAAACTCTGTTGTGTTGATTATCATTTCCGAAACAGGTAGTTTACTCATTCAAAAATTTACATTTCTCTAAAATATACTTAATTACTGTCTAGTAAGGTATGATGAAAAAAACTTGCCTAAACATTGTGATATTTTAGCAAACATGCTATCGTGGTAAATTTTTTGCTGTTACGGTAGTGAGTTTTTAATGTCTGGAAAAAAAAAGTTCAACAGTATGTTAAAATTAAACTTCATGCATTAATCAACATTCGACTTGTTTTAAGTGCCTACACTATAAAAAATGTTGGGTTATTTCAACACAGCATTGGGTAAAAACGGACAAACCCAGCTCTTGAGATAAATTAACCTTGAACATGTTGTATTTGACCCAAAAATGGGTTAAAAACACAGAATTTGGGGTTGAGACAAGTGTAAAAAGGAAATTTGTTGAGTGTTTAAAAAATGATGTTACCTTGGACTTGGAAACCAAGATTTGGTGAGAATTACCCAGATGCAGGTGTGAAACTTCAAACCAATTTGCAACACGTGAGTACACAAATGTAATCTTTAACTTGTTCTATAGTTGATGGATTTGGAGTATAGTAGAACAATAGTCATTTACATAAAACATGCCTAAACCAGTTCCATATAAAGTCTTGCCTCAACATTACAAGCACTTGTCCAGAGAAACATGCAGTATGTCACAAAAGCAAAAAAAAGAAAGATCTTCGCCACAAAAGCATAAAGGTTTTGCTGTCGGATGGGTTAGACCATATATAAGAAATGATAATACCAATCTTAAACTATTTTCAGATCATTTTTAGCCTAACCCTAATGATTAACTTATATAACCTAATAAGACTTAACGGACCTTTCTAGCAAATAGTGGTCCAGTTCCAAGTAAATAGTAAAAATTTATCCAGAGCGGTATACATGATATACTTTATAAGCATGTCAATTCGATTTTTTTTTGTGTAGATTAAGAAATAAAAAATCAGCACAAACGTTTTCTGTAAATCATGATCGAGACCCGTTGACTTTAGACACTAAAATTCTTTATTTGAGTTGCTGTGTTGTATTGCTCTGTTGCAGCGCATGCGTGTTATTTTCCATGCGTTTTCATTCAGATCCAATACTCCTTTCTGCTCCTGAAGGTCTTCGACTTCCTCCTGCAATCTTTCTCTCGGTTGACATTTTGAAGTGTGATTTTTCCTGTGAAAAGTAACCTTGGTTACCAACATTCCCCTGTCAGTGTTTAATAGTTCAGTCTGGCAGCTAACATGTGATTATGTTGTGTTTAAATGTGTGTGTGTGTGTGTCTCTGTGGCGGCCGACATGTCATTGTCAAGCTTGCTCGTGTGTTTTACTCCGTTACCTTTTGCATAGTAAAAGAGCCAGCAGCGGCAATCAGGGCGGTGTATTTTTGATTGATGGCTCAATCACATGGCACAAAAGACTTCATTACCATTGGCCACACAATTACTAACACGCAATCATGAATACACGCGGGTTAGTGACTCGGGCTGGAGTCTGGGAGGCTGTTTTACACAGGACGGTAGTTATCACAAAGTCACCAGAAATTAAGGAGGCGCTTTATCAGAGAGCCACGGCTAGATGAAGGTTATGTGGGTCAGCTTTAGTTTATTCCATTCACTTCAAAGCAGCAAAACAAACTGTGAGCCAAACGCTTAGTTAGCTTCTCCGTACGGGAGGGAAAATACATCGAATTTCATAATTAGATGTTCAAAGTTTTCTCTATAACAGCGTTATATGGGTCAGCTGCTGCCAATTCCACGAACTTCAAATGAAAAATCAGCGTGTCCCAAGACTATTGCTTTTATTGTTATGTTTCCCTTACGATTTCCCTCCAGTTTAACATGAAATAGACTATAAATAAACAACCATTTGATTGTTCAGTGCTTTTCTCTTTTCCTCTTGTCTTATGAAGTAAATGGCTATGAAGAGATGCCTGGAGAGCGAGCGGAATCGTCCTGAATCCCGAGGCAGATATAGGTTGATGCATGTTCTCATTAGGTTGATGGCTGCGTGTTATTCGGGTGTCACTGTGATCATTATTAATTATAATAATCTGACTTATGAGTCATCATATTATTAACATCCCTGAGCAGCGCTTATTGTTATCGCAACGCTGAAGAATAATTAATGAGTTCCTATTTCTACAGCCCGGGGCTCGGAGGTTTAGGGGGACTGGGAGGCTGGGATTGTGTGTGCGTGTAGTCTGCACAGATTTAGAGAAGCGGTTCAGATGGCACAAAATCAGGTGCACGCAAGCTTCCCTTTCAAGCATTCCAGCCCAGGCAACAAAAAGAGAATTCGTCTACGTGATGAGAATTACACAACGCCAGCGTCGAAAACTCATGGAATATACAGACACACTCGCACTCAAAGAGAACTACACACGCAGCTGCGCGCTCTCTCACTCGCACCCGGCCACTTGTATATGCACACACAGCCCCCTTTAAACCCCTCACACACATACACGCACTCGGCCCGTCAGCGATGGTGCTGGCACTATGGACGTGATAATTGTAATAAAGCTGCCAGTAATGGGTTGTGCGGCGCGCGGCTGCTCTGGCCAGGCGCTCTCTCTCTTTTGTTATGCTAATGCGGAGTGATTAGAGGCCTTCTGCAGAGCTGCACTGCCTAATCTGACTGCTCCCGAGAGGAGGGTGGGGGTTCGACACACACTGGGGATATTACGCACGGGCCACGGGGTCATCTGCCTCCAACATCATCTTACCTTCCATTTATATTCTTCATAATGAACACAGAACAGCTATAGATGGGCAGGGTTTGTAATCCACTGTCGTGATATTTAGAGCACAATCGTACATATATTGAATGTTTAGTGCATACTGTGTACGCGTGTATAGTGATATACAAATGTTGTGTTGGAGCATCGTGGTGATGTTTGTTATTTAGTAGGAAGGCACCGATGTGGGAATTTTGCCCGATGAGAATAGCTCATTCTTTAATGTTGGAAGCCGATATGGTTAATATTGTAAAATATTCACATTTTCTGAGCCTGAAACAAAAGGCAAAAAGTGTTTATAACATTGACTGCAAAAAACAGGATAACATTTATGTTTTTTTCTGAAAATCATGTGCCAGGCCTACTTTACACTAGTTTAAGATTGTTTAACTTAAATCTTTTCTGCTGTAATGTTTATTTATGAACAAATTATAGATGTTCTTCCAGTACTGTACTGGATTTTAACTGTGAGCAGCGTGCATCTGAAGTGGTCTCAGAGGAAATGATTTATAATCTAACAGCTTTAATAAATCGGCTTTATTTTATTTGGTTATCAGGCAGACCGATGACATCAAAATGACAATTTATCAGTTAGTACCGATACGGTTGATAATATATTGTGCATTCCTATTATTTAGGGCTGTCGATAGATTGAAGTAATGAGTCATTTTAGGAATGTTGACTGTTTTAAGTGACTTTTAGTTTTTTTATGACTGTCTGACATGTGACTTGTACACTGTAAAGAACTGTAATTTTACAGTTTTTTTCAGGTCTTTTTATGGATTTACAAAAAATATACAATAAAAAAGGTTGTATATATACGTGATTTCATTTTACAATATTACAGATTTTTTACGCCATTTACAGTGTATGTTTTTTACCTTAAATTTGTAGTTTATTCATTTTTAAATACCATTTGTTCTGTTTTTATGTGTCGTCAATGATTTTACTGGTTTTGTTATTGTAGCTTTCACTATTTCCTTATTTTTGAGTGTTTTTTGTGTTTTCTCAAACACTCTGCTCTTCCATGCCAGCAAACCCGGAACATGCAAAATGTCCAACGATAACGATTCAATTGGCTGATTTTCTAATTGGCTACAAATGCATTGGCTCCTCCCCCAGCTAAGTTTTTCAAGTGTGGTCCTTCTAACACACCTATTTTGGTGATATCTGTTAAGATGTAGAGACGTTTTTCAAGTTTGGCAGACATTTTATCTAAAGCAACAGTCCAGGGTCTCAAATTTGTTGCCATTTTGTGATCCCTTGCCATTGCTAGAATCACGATCTACCAATTGAGCAACTCAACATGTTTCAGAAAGAAAAAGAAAATGCATATGCATTTAGTTTTTATCGGGAAATTGCACGTTTAACAAGGTGTAACCTTTGCCAGCCTTCAGTTTATTACAGTGGAATTATTTGGCTCTCAGTTCCAGGCTGGTGAAGTTTCTGTCCTGATACCTAAATGACTACATTTCCGTGAGTCTCTCAGTCAGGGTTTCCCTGTCAGAACTGAATGGCTGTGGGGATTTAAGACTCAGTGCTAGAGGCTGGAGGCCAGGCCAAAGCAAACACACGGTTATTGTTGGAGCAGCTGGCTCACCCTGCCTGGACTCCCTGTGTTCTGCCAAGAGCAACCAGTTTCAAGCTGCGCTCTGTCCTGCCTCTGAGGTCAGCGCAACAATAGTTTACATATTGGTGTGTTTTTTTTTTTTTTTTTTATATCAAAATCATTGTACCTTTCATTTACCTTTTATATCAAGCTACGGGACTCCAGTAGCCCAATAGCCCATTGTGGGTTTGATACCCAAAAACCAGACATAAAGAAAAAATCAACCTTTCATACCGTGTTTAGAAGTTACATGTGGGCGTGTATTTATGTGCTTGTATGCATACTGTACATTGTGAAACTACTGTGTTACTGGTTTATTGATATTTTTGTAGCTTATAATGCGATAATATACGTAGCTTTTTGTAATGCTTATAAACAGGACACCTCTACCTTAAGGAAACGTTTTAGGTTAGCAATGACCTTTGCCCCTAAATCTGACCCTAACTGTGGTCCGCTGTCAACATCACTCCGGTTTTCCAGTAACAATCCCTGTGTGTCCCTGCAACGTGACGCCGCGCTTTGTCTTTCCACACGACCTGCAGATCCGAGTCCTCTGATAGATTGTGACTATTTGAATTTTGTTCCTTGTCTCTTACAGACCGAATATAAAACCTTCATTTTCATCAGCCTACATGCCTTTTCAAATAAGCCTTCCAAAGCAGTGAAAGAGGGAAGGGAGGTGCAAAAGGGGGTGGGGGGACCTTACCAAAAAAAGCACTATTTTGCCAGACGGTCCCTTTGGCAAACATGCATTAAGTTGATTTCAATGGACCAGATGCTCCCTTCCTCTCAAAGCAATTTGGATGCATAGAGCTTTTCTGGCCTTGCTGGAGACTAGACTCTGTGCTTTTGATTTGTAAGTGGCTTAAATTGAGGCTCGCATTCAAATGTATGCGCATGGAGTGGCCTTGTACTGCAGTCTTTCAGTTTTATACCGTGGTCTCCTTAATTTTTCCCCAGACAAAACACCATGGAGTTTTTTTTCACAGAGCCAAATGTAGTGAAGTGGAGAGGTATTTGCTTTGATTTTATGCTTATCACACATTGTGTTTGTTTCTTTTATTTTTGCAGAAATACATTTCCTTTGGGATCTACGTGGTTTCGTATTTGCAGCAAATGTCTTGAGTAATTCTGTAGAAATATTGAACAGATAAATGTGAAGTTAAATTTGTTTTTGGAATCTGCTCTATTATCTTACAGTATCTACATTGGGTAATATAACAGAGGCTTTCTGTTAAACATTAACAATACATCAGACGTCACAACACCCAGCGGCTAGTAAGGGCGTAAATGGACTGTATTGGGGCATTCACAGTACCATAAATCCAGTCATGTGCACTCTGATGGTGAACATTAATGAGCATTTACTACAACATACTCCTGCTTTTCTGCAAACACATTTTAGCGTATTTATGTGAATTGGGCAGATTTTGCCAGTTGCATTTTCCGCAGAATTAGACTTATGTTTAGTTTGATTGCCATAACATTTACATGTAGACATATAGCAGACATTTTTATCCAAAGCGACGTACAAGAATAAGGAAAACAATGAAGTGATTCATCATAGGGAGAGGAAAAACATTTTAAATTGACATCGCTGTGATTTTCTCCTTTTCTATTACCAGAGAGAGAGAGAGAGAGAAATACAATTTTAGAATATAAAAATATAATAACCTCTAAACCTTCACACATTTAAGTTGTTTGAATAAAGAAAACATTTATTTTAAAAAATATTATACAATTTTTATGAAAATAATAAAACATGTAATGTGTTATTTCCTATTTATTTTTTATGTTTTATTAAAAAAAATAAACAAGATATAAAATACAATAACTGAAATAAAAAGAAGAATTGCCACTATGGCTTTGTGTTTTTTTTTTATGAGTTATTATGAATTATTATTAATGATGTAATTTATATTCAAATAAATCAATAACTGTTATTTCTTGATTAATCCTTTTAGTATTAGTTTAGCCAGTGCTCACTTTTGAAAGAAACTGAGGAACAGATGACTCACTTAAAGGTCCAGTGTATGAAATTTAGCAGCATGTAGCGGAACGTCTCAGTCCACCCCTCACCCCTAAGCACTCTGGTGGCTGACACAGGACTAAGATGTCGTCACATTTTCGCTTCTTTGCAAAACGAGATAACGTTATTTCGAAGCGCTCGGTAGAGTAGTTTGTCCGTTTAGGGCTACTGTAGAAACAACATGGCGACTTCCATGCAAGGGGACCCCCGGTGTATGTAGATAGAAATAGCTCATTCTAAGGTAATAAAAACATAAAGCTTCATTGTGTAAGGTTTTATACACCTCTGAACACATAGTTATGTGTCTTATATTGCATTTCTGTCAAAAGATTCTCCAAAATATTACACATTGGACCTTTAAAGTTGACTTTGTCTATTTTTGAATTTAGGAAAGATTTTAATTTGCAAAAGTAAGATCCACTTTATATTTAAAGAGTATCATTAGAAGTAATACATTAGCATCACTGCTGTTTTGACATTTCTTCAAAGTCCTTGTAAGTTGCTTTTCTAAGGCAGTATATACATTCCACAAAGCAGATTCATGCTAATGGATTACAATTATTTTCTGAACATAATCACCAGCGATAGGTTTCATCTGTTATATTTACCTATAGCATCCCTCGGCTCTGCTGGCTGGCTTTTGCACAGGATTTCCTCAAACCAGTATCCAAACATGGTGTCTGATGGGAATTCAGTGTGCTGGGAAAAGCAAATTGCAGGGATCCAAGTGAAAGCGGTTTCATTCCTCTGGGACAGGAATCTGTACTAATCGACTGGAGATTTCCCAAAGGAATATAGCACTTCCTTTCTATATGTATTTTAAGCCAATCACGGTGTGCATGCACGATATATTAAAATAAATCATTCTTGTTCTCTTCACTGATCGTTCAAGGTCTGAATATTTAATTATTAAATCAAAATCATTTTATGACGCATACATGTATCAAAATACAGTCGAATGATGCCAAAGCTTACAGTACATGTGCATTTTACAGGTACAAGTCCACAGAAATGCCACTGAAAGCACAGTCAAAACAAAGCATGCGCGCATTTAAATAGCATGTCTTAAAGACTCATTCACGCTCCGTTAAACTCTGAGAGGCAGGCGTGTGAAATGTGACTGCCCCCCGCTCGGGGTAATTATGAAGGGGTAGAAGACAACAGGTTGAGAGACGAGGTCAAACTCACGTGAGAAGATAAATGCGAGGCTCTCACTCTGAGAGACAGCAGAAAGCGTCACGCGACAGCAGCATATGTCAAACGATCAAATTACTGCCTCTCGCGGGGGACGAGGACAAGAGAAGGCACCGCTGGAGAGGTCAACGAAGATGATGCCATGACATGTTTTTTTACTTTGCATATGCATGCAGCAGGTGTTCACGGCCTTTACAGTCTTGACATTTACACCGGAGGCCTGTAAAATCAGAGGTAATTGTCATCTTTAGTACTCGGGAACGTCTTTAGCTGCACAATTGTCTTATGAGTCATTGTTAAGCTGACTTATTTCAGGTTACACTATATGGCTTTGTTCCATAACCAAGTGAGGTGTCGTGCTGCAGGCCTATAATGTCTGCCGAAGAATAAGAAGATGAAACCAGTCTAAGCTGGTTTTGATGGTATTCCAGTCTGGTTAAGCTTGTGCACAAATACTGCACTCCTCAATAGAGACCCAACAATTGATTTCATTAGAGGATGGTGACCTTCTTGCAGGTTTTAGCTCAGATCTTTACCAAACACACCAGAACTGGTTCATTCTTTAGGGTTATTTAACAGTTATAAGCATGTGTTGAGAAGTTGGATTGGAACTAAATTATACCCTTAAGAAAGAAAAATCACATGAGATCTCTTTGATACCACATTATACTCCTAGACATCAATGATCAGTTTATTTGCAATATACTGAAAAACAGAATTTTTTTATTTTGTCAAAAAAATATTTTTTATTGCGTTTTATTGTGTTAGTTAGCGGTTTACTGTTGATGTTATTATTACTTAATCAAAACAAGTTTGATAAATATTAATTGGAATGCACTATAAAACACACGATTAAGTTATTAATGAACTCTTCAAATGGAGAGCAAATGGATTTTTTTTATTTTCATTTATTAACATTTACAGTCCAATATACTTATACATACACAATCAATCTTCATTTTACATCTTCATACTTTTTTATCATTTGTCTCATTCAGTTGATGTCCTTCACCATATTAAATTTTATTTTCTTGCCAGAAATCATTATTATTACTCACCCTTTATGTTTGTCACTGGGTTTTGCAAATATCAATAAAAGTATTAAAAAGTGCTTAAATACTGACAACACGGACAACAAAAGTACAGTGTTTTTCCAAAAGCTGTGAATTCGGACACCCGACGTTTCGGAAAGACAGCAATGATTTGTTACTATTTTTATTTCTCCTTAACAGTTTTAGTAAAAACATCTGAGACTATTGATACTTCAATTTCAGACTACCCTAATATAGATTTCATTGGTTCAGGTCAATATCAAATATAATACCTGTATTTCTTTTCTCTTATATCATCATCTGCCATCTCATAGAACTTGCAATGCATTCTGGGATTCTCTTACCATGAATATTACATGAAAGGCTTAAAATGTTGGCAAAATGAAGTATAATAGTTACTTCCTACCTTTTGGAATTGGCCTCAAGACAACAACAAAAAAATGCTTTAAAATTCTGTCAGACCTTTCACTTGTTCTTGAAACAGACCTCATAACTTTTCAACATGCCTGTTTGATATCGTCCCCTCTTTTCTTTCAAATGACCCCTGGTTTGTCTATTTTTGAAAATTTCCAGAAATCAGTCTTCTACTTTAAAACCGGGACTGACTATCTTCTGCACCCCAATGTGACATAATGCCCCTCATATATGACTAAAACCCCAAATGCTCTCGCTGTGGGATTATGGGTGCAGTAAGTCAATGTCTGGCATCTCAACTAAAGCCTGTTATTTTAAGAGTCCAGTGAGGCAGAGATGTAACTATGACTTTCCAAGTGTTTTATACATCGCCTTTTAAAAGTGCCTCTGGGTGCAGTCAACAACAGGCAATAATGAACTTTCTGACAGCGTCTGAAAATGGGTTGCCATGAACACGCTTGTTTAGTAACTAATCCTGAAGCCAACGTAGTTTAATATGGCATGTGCATTGGTTGTTTTGAGCTGACGCCTGCCTTCTGGCTGTCACAGACTCTTTGATTTACTCATGTAATATACCTCAGAGACGCACAGACATCCTGGCGCATAGATGACATTAATGATGAAGAGGATGGTGCTGATAAGGCTTCAGCTAAATGCCAACATGTGATAAAAGGAAAAGATGAATGTTTAATGAATGTACTGTACATACCCAAATGTACTATAAATTCACAAGTAGACATCCATCAGTGTTTAGATATGTTTATGCTTTCCATTAACATCAGTTTGAAGCTTTTAAGAAAATGAAATATTTTGAAGCTTAGATATTGAAGGCTTACTATTTGTATCTCTCGGTTGACATCAGTCTTACTTCGGTCATGACATTTTAATTAAAAAGCGCTAATCAGATCAAGATTGAGCTAAGAGCCCATTCATTTGGTCTCTGTGTGGTGGAAACCTCATGTTTTTATCTCCGAAATGAATGAAAATAAGGGCGTTTCTTCATCAGCCCTTCACGTACTTGAGCGTATTACTGAATTCATTTTTCTAACCCCTGCGAGACCACTTTGGAAGATCTAAACAACGCTTGTCCAGAGGAACTTCCTGTTCTAGGTTTTAACGCTGCACAAACGTTTGAACAAAATACAACCAACAGAACATTTTTAACTGAATCAAAATGGTTAACAAATATCTTTCATTTTAGAATTTTACATTTGCAATTCAATTGTAATAAAACCCGAAAGTTGCGAAGTGGTCTATAAAAACATGCCAGTGGTTAGAAAAAGGAATTCAGTAATACGCTCTAGTACGTGAAGGGCTGATGAAGTAACACCCTTATTTTCATTCATTTCTGAGACAAAAACACGAGATTTCCACCAGTGGGACATCCAAAGTCAAAACCAATTTCATTGCTCTGTGTTACTTTTAGTTTGAATTCATCACCTTGTCTGCTTTGGTGGTGTTTATGTTACAGACTGATTTTGATCTGCATTGCATCTCATGAAACAATATTTATACTGTGTGACGGTATTGTACATATTAGTCCATTACTTTGTTTTCTTAGCTGTTCATTTCTCCAAGGTGCCTTGTTTAGTTAAGGAAATATGTATATGTATCAATCTGTTACTTGCTGCACATACTTTGAATACTTCCTGTAATTTTACTTTTATAATGTTTATACTACACTATTCAATTGCTCTGTCGATATATTAATCAATTTCATAGATATTTATGTAGTGGTTTGTACAGTTTTGCATTGTTGCAAAGCAGCTAACCATTAGGCAGTGGTTATGAAATACACACTATGTTGGATTGTTAACGTGAAATAGTCAACACTGTTAATAATATTATGGTTACTTATGCGGGGCTTATAGTATCAACAATATCAGCAAACATAGTTAACATGCAATTATTGTCAGTAATGGAAGCTTAAAATAACATTCAAGTAAAACATTTAATATCATAATGTGCAAATATGTTGTATGTGTTAAGTTTACATGCATAGTTAAAGTTCAATGTAGGATGAAGTATGTATACATACTGTAAGAACATAATGTAGCTCAGGAAAGTATTTAGTTAACTGCCACCTTTTGTACAGTAAATTGGTATAACAGTTTAACTTCCTGTCTCTGACTTATTTCTATTTTTTGTCTAGTGTTATATGTTTGTTTTTAACACCAACAGGAGCAGCACTTCTTAACTGTATACGTAGTGTATGCAAGCCATACAACAATAAAAATGGTTTCAATTGAATTCAATTGCATTTCCCTGAAAAGTGTAAACACTGTGGCTCTCTCTAGTGTTCTGTTTGAGCAGCCAACCAATAGCGTGTTGTCGTGGGCGGGTCTGCCTGTTTGTCCAAACAATGGGAGTGAGAAACATGTGGGGAAAGCTTTTGTGGGTAGTCACAGTCATTTGTACTGTATAGAAATCTCACTTTGTCCTTTGGCCAAGTTTGGTAGAAGCAAAAAAATCAGAGAATTCAATTTTTTTGCCATATAGTGTTTTTACAGCAGCCCATTCCATGGTTCTGATGAGCCGTGTGTTTGTAGCCCGAGGCAGAAGCATACCTTCCTTGTCTGTCTCTAGCTCATCCAAGCCCATTTGACAGATCTTACGTTTCCTGTCGAAAGCACCTCAAGGCATAGCGAGAAGAACGAGGCTACCTTTGATAAGGGTGATCAAGACTGGCGTTCCCATGCCGACAGGTTTCACCAACATGAGAGATGCGGGGGGATTCGCGCACCCATTACCCACAAGGCCGCTCGGTTGATGGGGCCCAATCTGAGGATGTCGAGAGCTCGAATGGGTCGACGGGAGGTGGGGGGACGGTGCAGGAGCCGTGAGGATGAAAGGTATTTTGGCATAAAAGAGGAGAAGAGGGGAGCGGGAGGAAAATGAGTAAAAAGCACCAAAAAGAACAAAAAGAGAGGAGCGATACAGAGGAGATGAGGTGCACATCCGACTTGAAAAGCTGTCACGAGTGTAGATGAATAGAAACGACAGCTCTTACGCACCCCCGCTATGTGCTGTACAGTAGAGACGAATGAATTAGAACAGCGGCTTGAGAAACATCATTGTACATAAGCGCTGTAGACGTGTAGACGTTGATATACGCTCTTTGAAAGGATGGAGAGAAATCGGGCTGTCCGATCTGTGATTGTAGCCTTGAAATATTGGCCTCATAAAATGGACAGTCAGACGGTTTTCAATGACCTAAAAAAACCGGCACGTAAATGCAATTTAACGTTACTTTTGTGCATCTGTGTTGTGATAGAAGCCAAGTGGTTTGGTATTAAAGGAATAGTTCACACAAAAATGAAATGCTGTCATTATGTACTCTCCGTGTGACTTTTTTCATATGTGGAACACAAAAGGCGAATTTCTGAGGAATTGCCCGAGTTTTGTGTTCAATAGGAGGTAATTGAGGACAGGGGCTGTCAAAGTCCAAAAGACAAAATACTCAAATAAAAAAAATGATAAAAGAGACTCATCTGACTCGTGTTTCAGTCCCAGTTTTGTGATAGCAGACCAGGTTGAAATTTAGGATGTTCTTCACTGATTATTATCACAATTATTCTACAATGAGCTTTTTATGATATTTTTATTACACCGTAAACCTGGATAAGTTGCGTTTACTTAAAACATTTTAGAAACCGGTTGCCTTAAAAAAGTGAAATGTATTGATAACTTTGAGTGAACTGAACTTCAAATTTCTAGCTTGTGCAACAAAAGGGCATTGCACTAAACTTCAAGTAGTTTAAACTTCAAATATAATTAGTAACATCAATGTCGTCAAGGGTCACATTTGGGATCAAACAACCATTGACTACCATAGTAGGAATAGAAGCTACTATGGTAGTCAATAGTTGTTTGGTTTTCCACGTTCGTTGTGTTTGACAGAACAAAGAAATTCGTTTAGAACGACTTGAGGGCGAGTAAATGAAGACAGAATGTATGTTTTTGGCTGAACTATCCCTTTAACCAATTTAAATTTGTTTAACATTTTGCATCATTTTTGAACTTTTAAGTTTATAAATATTTTCGTTTTGGGTAAATCGATAAGGCTGGTAACCAACCTCTAAAGACAGAGAGATAGAGAGATTCTCTGTTAGCGCTGCACTTCACCTCAGGCTGCTCTGTAGGGACTGTCGCCACCGTTAGCGCATCTTAAGTTGCTATGGATAAAAACATCTGCTTAGTAACCAAGGCAACGTTAATATTATAACTACATATTGTCCTCTTAACAGAGAGCATTTTGCACACATTTCATTCTCCTCGGATGCACTCGAAGGGCCATAACATGATGACCAGAAACAAGGCAGATATTGTAAAGTGACCAGAAAAAGCAGCGCTTTACACAAGTCATTAAACTTGGTTTTGGAGCTCTCTTGTTTTTTCATTATTCCCCAATTTACAATTCATCGTTGTGTCTTGACTGCGGAAGAACAATTTGAGCCGGAATGATTTTCACACAGGCCTGTTATTCCTGGCGATTCTGAAGCAATCTGTCTCCTATGATTGTACCATCATTCCAATGTGAGTTCATGGGTTCCGCTTTGACATGTTTTGCTGTCCCCGGGCTGAAAAGCCAGCGATAAGCCTGCGTTACTGTGCTCTATATGATCCCAGGGGTGATGTTTGGCCAATGTTCTGTCACTGTTCTCTGCAATTTTATCTGATACACCATGAACACTGTCCAATTTCCACTCTCACCAAGAATTGTGTGCCATTTAGTGACATGTTCACGAAGGTAAGCTATGTGCCAATTTACTGCTAATGTGCCGCACACATAGGACATCTTGTCATGGGCAATGTAAAGTTATATATTACACCTTCCATAAGGCTAAAATGGGATGTTTGAAAAAATTGTGGGCCTGGTAGTGTCCAATTTATTATACAAATAGATAGGTTTTTTATTTGTACCTTCCCCAAACTTCAATCTTTCAGCTGTTTTGGTGATAAGGTTTTTCCGAACATCATTAAGAAAATGTCAAGTTTGAGTAATATTTCCTGTATAAACTCTTAAAAGAAAACAATTAGATATCATTGTGCACTTCAAGTGATAGTTCACCCAAAAATGAAAATTCCGTCATCATTTATTCACCCTCACATTAAAACCTGTATGGTGATATTTTGAAGAATGTTGTTAACTGGCACCCATAAACTAGCATTGGTTTTGTGTCCATACAGTGTATGGGTGCTGTTGCCTTTTGGTTACCAACTTTCTTCTAAATATCTTGGTTTGTGTTCTGCAATTGGCCAATGGGCTGGTTTTGTTTTGCTGATCTGGCAACCCCGCTATAAACATGTATGATTATCAAAGGTATTTGCTGTTGTTTAGACCAAGACATTATTATCACTAACACAATACAACAAAACACATGTGTAAGTGTTATAGCTAACACGACACCAAAAACTTGCCATACAGTTTAAAAACCTGTAATATTAAAATGGTACGAAAAAAGACAAACTGGAAAACCTATGGAAACTTTTCTTTTGTGTTATCTGCCAGCAAAAAAAAAAATCACAAAGGAAAGCTCATTAGAAATAGAAATCACAGAGATGGAACCAGTCATAGTTTATTCAAAAGTTTTAAGGTCACATGTTCTTCTTTTGCATCACTGGTCTTCAACTATTTGACCTCGTAGGGAGGTGTCTGAGCTGGAACAGGTTTGGAGAACCCAGCGGAGCTTCCCGGTGTGCTCTTTAATTAAAGACCACCATTAACAGGATTACTCGCTGTAGGTACCCAGCATCCCCGTCTAACACCGTATGGACCTGGTATGGTTCAGTTGCAAAGGTCCACCTGAACACGGCATCTTCAGCCATGCGTGGACATTGAGCGGGATCTGCCGAGAAACCGCGCGAGAGAGGGGAGGGTGAACTTTGAACAATACAGCAAATGGAGAGATACAGAGAGAAAACGAGCCGGACTGATGGTCTGTGACACAAGAAGCGAGAGACGGGATGGAGGGGTCGAGAGGGGAAACTGAAGGTCGGAGAAGAAGAGTGAGGCAGAAGGAAGGGAGCGGGCCAGTGATGGAGTGAGCGAGACAGCCAATCGCAGACGAGAGCCAGATTGCATCCTATTGCATCAGTCCTGAGTAACGAGATTGGGAGACGGCGGGCTTAGGTGCACAAATAGGTTTTTGCACCGAGGAGGGGAGGGGGAGATGATGAAGAAGCATCTCTCGCTGTGACGTTAACGGATCTTCGGTCCGTAATCGCGTCCTACCGTTTCTAGCCCTCAATAATCCCCAGCGTTCACTCATTATGTTTTAGCCATCAGCAGCTCTTGGACGGAAGACCAATTAATTGATGAATGGAAGAGAAAGACACTCGAAGAAAAGCAAATCATTTCAGCCTCCCTGCACTCGGTAAATAGGGCCTTCAGGAATGTCAAAGAGGAGTACAGATATGTTGTCGGACAAAAGAGACAGAGAAGCTGAGGCTTAAGAGGCAGGCGGTTTTAAATGCGTGTTTGTGCCGAATTGGGCAATATTTACAGTGCCATGTTTAAAAAAGAGATTAGGCTACATTGTTCAACGCTGATTTTTGTTTGTTGGTCTTTAGAAGCCAGATTTTACTCATCACATTGTGTAATGTACCAAGTTGCATTTCTTGGCAACTGAAATAGTCGGAGTTATATTAATTGTAAACAAAACGATGATTATACATAACAGTCTTACTGTTTTCAGTCTTTCTCCGAAACATCTTTTGTTATTATGTACAGTATTAGGATGTTTTGGTTCGGGTCCAACAAAGTGATGCCTCGCCCAAAAAACTAAAAAACATCCGTCATTATACATGATCATATCATTCAAAACGTGTATGACGACTTCTGGTGTGGAACACAAAAGAAGATATTTTGAGAAATGTCTCTGTGGATTTTTGTCCAAACAATGGTAGTCAATGGGGTCCATGTTGTCTGATTACCAACATTCTTCAAAATATCTTAGTTTGTGTTCTGCAGAAGAAAGAAAGTCATACTGGTTTGAGTGGGACAAAATAAGACTTTTGGGGTGACAATCAAATCTATCTATCCACATAACCCAGCAATATAAGGTATTAAATTGGATTTTCCAATAAAAAGTTTTTAACTGGATTATGCAGAAAACTGTTTTTAGTTTAATATGTATACATTTATATTTAAATTCCCAAATAAATACCTGTACTGTAAAATATACAACTGACAAATACACAAGGATGCAAAATGACTAAACCGTAGTATGAGATTTGGGCTATGCCTTTGCGCTGAATGATGTGCCGTTTTGAAGGTTTGACTTTCTTTATTTAATAAGAACGGTTAGCAGCATAGATTTGCTGTTTTAAGAAGCATTACATCTCCTGTAACATGATTTGAATAGCAGCCATATTCGGTTATAAAGCCAAAGGAAAACTAAATCTGCTTTACTGCATGCAATGTTATTTCTGTCTCTTTCAGATCATATCTGCCTAATCCCTAGCAACAACAGGGGTTGCTGAAGTGTTGCAACATCCCTCATCAATTAAAAAATCACTTCTTGTCACTTTTTATAAGCTGGCTGAAATTACGTAAACATGCATCATTAAACTGAAAGCTGCCAAAGAGCCTATTACATTATAGAAGCCCACCCCGGCCCAGTGCCCCCCTCCCTCGTATTGATCCCTTATAAATAGACCACAGCATATTGGGACACGAACCCGTTCGGTGTCTCCTGTCTTTCAACCTTTACTTTAATTTCCTCGTGTTTGTTTTTACCTTCTCCATCTCTCTCTGGCACAGATGAGGCTATTGATATTAATGATATGCAAACTGCCGAAAGTATTAGCATCACATTTGTAAAAGTTTAGTTTCTTGAAATTGACTGTGAATTCTTTCATGTTTGCACAGTGCCGCTGCACGTTCATCAGAATACAGAGCAGTTTGTCTAAAGTTTAGACTTCATGCGAGCGCGTGCAATCCTACATTTCTCATTTAAATGTAAGAGCATCCGAGCAGCGTCCCTTTGTTACTTTTCCCTCCGTAAGGAAAAGTATGAATCAAAGGCCAAAGGCGGCATTTTCCTTGTACTCTGAGAGCTGTTAAGACCGCTTTATATAAAAGGATCTTCAGCAAGCTCTGCGACATGAGACAACCTATATGATCTTCTTTTAAGAGCCTCTTTGAAGTTCATAGAGGTTTCCCATGATCCTTTGTAAGGTTAACGCAACACCCCGCAGCAGCGAAAAACACAGCAGTGTAATAGTTGATCAAACACCCTTGTTTATGGCGTAGAAAACAATGACAAATAAGATCTCTTTATGTTTAGGATTAAAGGAATAGTTCACCCAAAAAATGAAAATGTTGTCATCATTTACAAACTCAGTTTCACAGTTGTTACAAACCTCTATACATTTCCTTGTTGTGCTGAATACAAATGAAGATATTCTAACGAAAGTTTGTAATGAAGCTGTTTTGGGTAACCATTGACTCCCATAGTACAATAGGAGTCAACGGTGACCCAAAACCACCGATCACCACTGATATTAAAATAATCATAATTAAAAAATAATACATTGATCAAAATGGAATTTTTTTTGGATTTTTAATGTTTATTATGTGTTTAAGATTGTAACAATAATTGTTAGCAGAAATGATGGTTACCAGAGTATGTTATATGTTAACTTTTTATAGATCCAGAAACATGAACAATTTAATCTTTAAAATTCCTTCATGAATTACACCCTCAAGTTGTTCCAGACCTGTATGAATTTCTTTGGAAGAATATATGTGGAAGAATGTAAGCAACTGATAATTCTGGGGCACCGCTGACTACTATTAAAACGGCTGTCAAATTTTTCAAAATATCTCATTTTGTGAGGGTCAGTATGGTGAGTAATTCATGACAGAATTCTCATTATTGGGTGAACTATCCCTTTAAAGATGAAATTGTTCATTTTCTGGATCTATAAATGATGTACAAATAGTATTTCATTTCAAACAAATATATCCCAGTACGTGAAAGTTTGTTTTTTTATCATGTTGTCTGGAGTCACAACGTAATGTACAGAAAATAATGATATTCCATTGCAACCTGTCATCTGTTCAAGTGCTGAATGTTCATACATTTGAGAACCGGTGTCTGACTCGCACCCAGATGCACCGCAGTCCTCTGACCTTTATGAATGCTCCGGGCAAAGGCGACGTCTAATCGGCAGATTACTATTCCAGGCATCTCCTTTCTGGCATTTGATCAAATGGATGTCCATTTAGACAAGCAGCCCTGGGACCCTGTGTCAAAATGTCAGCTTATTATCTGTTTGCAGACCACCAAGCTCCAATACCGCCTGTATTCCTCCACCTTGAAAAGGACATCGCATTTTCTCACAGCCTCCTTGTTATTTGTGGCAATGGTTGTTTTTCTCTCGCTCCGTGGCCATTTGAACTTAAATCACAGTACCTGCAATGAACCAATGACTTTAAAGTTCACTCTTATCATCTCGTGAAGCATTGTAAACCAGCGACTCTGCAATCGTTTCTTTTCTTGTAAAGCGTTCGATTTTGTTGAGTCTTTGGTGGGTTACCGTGTGTGTGAGTCCATTTCTCCTCGCCTAATTTCTCTCCGCACCAGCGTAAACAAGCTCTCAAAGGAGAGCCCTGGATAGCGTTTGATTTAGCTTGGACAAAAAGCGTTGAGGCTGTGACACTACGAACCAGTGTCTCTCTCCATTAAGAGGATAAATGAATCTATTGCTTTGTGTCTATATTCATTCTCTGTTGTGCCGTTGAGAGGAAATGCTCATTTCTGTTTACCGAACCAAACTAAATGAGAGTGGATGGGGCTGAATTGGCTTCCTTGAACGTTCCGCCATGCCCAGCTCCAAAGGGAGATGCCACACGTCGTGTGTGTCTCTGTCTGACTGTCTGTTGTTGACCGGGGTCAGAAAGGCCCACGGCTTCAGCCCGGCATTAGAATAAAGAAAACGCAATGGAATTTGACTGTGATGGCTCTGTCTTTCTCATGTATATTAACTAGGTCTGTCCTCAGAGACGGTGAGTTGATAGAGCCGTCCAACAGAGCGGAAGTCTACTCGTGATCTGAGTAATATTATCTGTCTGTGAGATTCACGTGTCTGTTCGGTTGTATGTTACATTTATATTTAAGTGACATCGTTAGTGCATAAATCTCATGACTGGTGATTTATTGAGACTGAGGGGAGAGGCTGTGGGTGGGCGAGAGATGATCATATATAGAATAATAGAAAAATTGAAAAAAAGGGAAAGAAGCTTAAAGAATGTGCTAATATTTCCTGCCTGGACATTATTCATTAATTTTATAGACATTTCCGTTAAAACACAAATCAGTGTAAACTACACTTTAAAAACTTAATTTTACAGGATTTTATTGTTATTTTTTTAAAGAAAATGTACTGTTTTGTTAACAGATTTTCAAACAATTTAACAGTATATTTTTGGCGCCCCAGCTGCTCAAACTATTCATTTTGTACGGGATTTATTACAGTATAAAAAAATATATATCTGTAAAGTTCCTTTATTTTAGTTTAGTAGATATTGCCCTATTTTTACAGACTAATAATATATACTTATAATGCAAGAAATAAGAAAAAAACTGAAAAAATCCATACAATTGAAGTTTTAAGGTGGTTTGTCATGTATTCAAGTAAACTACTTGGCATTGTAACACCTGATTGTGTTTGATACATTCAAGGTTTTAAAACTTTATGTATTGTATGTGAAATACTTACAAAATATTTTTTATTTTCATATCAACTTCAGTTGCAAACTGTTTCTGCACAATACTTGTAAAAAAACATTTTTGGTACAGTAAAATAGCTTTTCATGTTATTTTACACCCAACTTGTAAATATGCGATACATTTTTTACCGCATTTCAAAAATACCTGAAAATTCAGTAAATTAAAACCATACTATTTTTTACACTGCACCTCCACTCCAGAACAGCAACTATATAATTCAGCTCGACACCATGGAGGCACAGCTTGGCCCAATCACATGCCCGTTTGCTAAGCATTTTTGTCCCTTTCAAAAATCCCCTTTTGTTTGTTTCTACCTTTATTCCATTATTTCAGCCCACCTGTATTATTTCTCATCTCGCTCAAGTGTAATTCAAACAATGTCTCCATGGCCAAGGGGCATTGTTTTCCACCATTACCATACCCCGCTGTTCCCATGTTGCTCTGCTATGTCGCGACATGACAGGCCTACCGTTAATTTACCTTCATATAGCGTGGCTACCTATATATACATCAGACCCCCTCCGTCTTCCTTTACTGTACTTCATCATGTGTATGCTTTCCTAAGACGGAGCCTCTCATTGAGTTGTCATATGTGAGCTCACAGGCGGTGTAGTGAATTGTAGAAAATTGTTTCTTGTGTCTGTCAGAGTGACGGCATCAGATAAATGTTAGGCCAGGCATTATATTGAATGCTGAATAGGATTTAATTATATTCTTATTTATTCAAACTTTAAGAAATATAAATGGATTGTGAAAGCAATTTCCTAAACTAGACACTCAAGGGTGATTTTCTTAGTATTCGTATTTGTATGTAATATTTGCACATACATTTTCTTGACTTTTACAGAAAGTCAAGTGTACAGTAGTATCTCAATTTTTACATAACTTAAACACAAATCTCAGAACATTTATGAGAGTACCACAAGTGGGCAAGTTTAATTCCCATTCCAATAGTGAGACATTTATGAAACTTTGAAAAAGATCGTTTTAAAAGGCAAATCAATGAAATCCAAATGAGACTAATTAAAGTGAAGTCATTTGCATTATTTGAATGATTGAATTAAATTATCTTCAAAGATATTTTGAGGTTGTGAGTGAAACAGCACCAATGTTATTAAAGTTCACCCAAAAACCTGTCATTATTTACTCGCCCAAATGTTGGTAACTGGCTCCCATTCACTTGCATTGGTTTTGACTTCAAACAACTTTCTTAGGACCATTTTTGATCCCCATAAGGAAAACTAAATCACCAGCCAGTGAAAATATAGAAAATATCATGGGTCTATGTCATAAGTCTTAGATGTTTCCTAATATAGCTAAACAAACTTGTGTTTGTGTGTGTGTGTTTGCTGCCACAATTGTTCTTAGTTGTAATGTCAAATTAGATAATGTGTTAACGCTGTTAAATGTAAATGCTTAATTAATCCAATTGTTTTTATGAACATTAAAACCAACCAATTAATTCAATTAATGCAATGTGCCAAAAATCTAATGATTTTTAAACATTTGTAAACCTGTCAAGGTTTTTAATACTTAAACAATCACCCACTGAGACACACAGATGTGTATGTTGTAGACAGTTATTGTCAGTCATGTATAAGGATTTTCGCCTATTACACTATTGTGTTGTAACGTCATGTGCAACACAAGAGCATTATCCTCTCTAACAGCTTGGGTTTGGCTGGCAGACGCTAAGGGAAGAAGAGATGTTTTTGTTTGAATTTGCTTCCCTTGTTTTGCTCTCCATATGTTAACCCTGGAGATAATAAACCATATGGCTGGAAATGATGCGTATTGTTTTGAAGTATAAGTGTAACAGCATATAGTTTATTATTTCTTAAAGCGTTGTTGATTATTTAAACTTACTTTGTAATGTGTATCATAATAAAGCATTTGTTGTGTTGTTTAATTTTTAAAACATTCAGTGATTTGTTAAGTATCTCTATACACCTCTATACAACCTCTATACTCTATACAACTATAGGATTCCCTACATTACTTTAATTTGTGTACATTTTTTACTTCATTTGTTATTTAAAAAACTGTGTGCAAATTTTGCAGAAAATTACATAAAAAAGGTCATCTTACTAGTTGTTTTAAAAACTTGAAAAATAAATCATTATTTTAATTTTATTTTTTTATTTGATTGACTTGAAAAAAACGTATAAAAACTGAAAACATAAAACAAATAAAAATCAATAAAATTAAATGAATGAAAAATAAAATGAACTAAAACATAATACAAAAAATATATTAAAATTATCAAAATGAGGTCTATATATTTACTATGCTGCTGTGTTGCAGTTTTCTGTAATGCATTGGAATCCTCTGTGCTATTCATGTACATTTAGGATTATGTTGTGCACCGCTGTTTAAAAGGTCTGTTGTTCATAATAAAATATATATAATAAAAAATCTTGAAAATAAAAAAATAAACAATAAATTAATTATAAAAATTCTTCTTCTATTGTTTTTGCAGTTTCTATATTGCAGGTGAATCCTCTGTACTGTTAATGTGCATTTTATTTTCTATTGCACACTGCTTTGTAAAAAGGCCATTTCTTAATTTTTAATGACCATAACAGCCTTAATCCAAACACATTCACAGATTCACAGTTCTTTCCAACAAAAAGCTGTTTAAACAAATGTACTCTATTCCTAAGCTCAACCCAGGCACCTGTACTCACACTTTGCTATGTGTGGTATTGCATCACTCTGTAAGGACAAATCTGTAAGGACAAACAGCATTAATGAGCTACGTATGCCAGCCCTCCCCATTAAAGTGGCTATTGGCAACTTTCTTTTAAATAGAGTCTAATGCACAGGCTGGCAAAGAGGCAGTGACGCCCATTCCTAGTGCTGTTGGATGTATGGGGTGGGCGTGGTGCCAGCAGGTGTGATTGGCTTGTCCCCTCACATCAGTGTGAACAGGCGTTCTCATCATGCGTGCGTGTGCGCCAGGGGAGCAGTACGCCATCTGCCGCCCTCTCCTCCTGCAGACTTCCACCCAACCCTTCTACCTTCAATCTATGTAAAGGCTTCACAAGTAGGACAATGTTAATATGTAACAACTTTCAACGTTTTAGCATTAACACAAATTCAATCACATTAACATTTCTCAGTGAATGATCGGTGCATTGAGGCCACAGGTTTTAGGTAACTGCAAGGAGCTGTCGCAAGTAAACATTAAAGTGCTCAGTCATAGAACCTATACGCAGTGTTGGGTGGAACTAGTTACTAAGTAATTAGTTACTGTAATTGAATTACTTTTCCCTTGAAAACGTAAAGTAAGGGATTACTCATATTACAGTTAATTCTGATGTAATTGAACTAAATACTGTGTAATATATTCAATAGTGGAAATGACATCACAATTATACGTCTAACTTTAAAATGTATGCTTTAATGTATCCTTCTCACATTTGTATACTTTGGTCAGCTAATAAGAATAATTTATTTGGTTATTTATTTGAACAAATTAAATAATAAATAACAGTAATCTAATTACACTATTGAATATGTAATAAGTAACTTGTAATTGATTACTTTTTCAGAGTAACTTACCCAACACTATAGGAAGCATATTTATGATCGAATCATTCCAATTGTTTTACTAAGGCTCTTGTCGAAGCTCGCAATGGTTGTTTCTTTGCTCTGGGTTTGTTTGGATGCCTCCGCGTGAGGCCTGCAGATGTGTCTGTGTTTGTGCTTGTCTGTTTGAGTCAGGTGTAGTGAATGTGTCTCGGGGCATTATGCTGAAGTCAGGCATGGCAAAGGGCAAGGCAGAATTAGGTTGCTGGACTATACAGCACATTTGACCTTTTCAAGTGCTATTACGCAGAAAACAGGATCCCGAGTCTGATGAACTTGAATGTGGGAGGCATTTCAACTGAAGGGGCCTGGAGGACATTTTTATTGCTCAGAAGTTCCTTTTTCGGGGCTTGGGTGGTTTGGTGGAGTTATACGTGTCATTTTTGTGTTAGATGTTCTTGAAAGAGAGAGAGCAAGGAAAAAATCATTCTATGCGTTTAATGTTCATAACACATTATGCTTTCCTATAGGAGCTGTCTTTTCTTATTTATTGCAGGCTTGTTCATAAGTTATGGTCTTCCTGCAAACTCAGATTTTTTAGACGGCTCATTCAATATTTAGTCCCATTGATCTTCAGCGTGTTTAAATGAGGGAGACTTCACACGTGTGTGCGCATGTCTGGATCCGTCCATGCCGTGTATGCAGCTTGTATCCAGCTAGGTGGTATGATTAGACTAAGGGCTGATAATGAACATCAAAGGGGTGTGATAGAGCCGGTTTGATCTGTGTCTATGTTCAGGAAATAGACTCGAGTCGTGTGTCTATGAGACTCGCTCACTTATTCCACACACAAGCATGCACCCTTTAATCTCAGACTGCACGGGAGATCTTCACTGGCTTTTACAACCTCGTCCCTGCTGATGAACACAAATGAATCAAAGATAATGGCGGCCATGAAACCGAGCCTTTGAAAAACACCTGGCGGTGGCAAGAGGTGAACTTTAATAGCTTGTTGGTGGAATCTTAATTACAACAGTGATTGGTTTTGAAACGTTTATTTCCATATGTTTTGCCATTTAAATATGTATGAGTATTTGACGAAGGGCCGTTGAACTGTTGATCATGTTTTTCTAACTGCTTTTTTATGTTGCCAAGTATTTATCCTTCAACAGCATTGCTATAAAATATAAAGTCCTTTTTTAGTCCAAAATGTGTTCAGAGGGTCCCAGTCTGTGAAAACCCAGGGAAGGTCATTGTCGTGTAGTTTACAGTTTTCTAAAATTAATGTTAATATAAAAAAATGTACATTCAAATTGTGATCCAACAAAATGTAAATAACTTTCTGTGAAAATATAACCTTGGTATCTTTAAAATTGACTAAGGCCATGTCAAAGATTAAAATCGGTTTAGAAAGCCAGCTTACTTGTGTACTTTTTATGTGCAAAATAATAAAATAGTGTTATTATTTCCAGTATAGTATTGATAATGTACGTAAGTGCTGTGCTTTGAAATATATCATTCAATCATTTACAACAATAACACACATTGTAAACCCAGAAAAACTCTTTTTTGGCAAATGTGTATAAATGTCTTTGTTCTGATGAACACAGAGAAAGATATTTGGAAGAATGCTTATAACCAAACAGGTCTTGGCCACCGTTGACTACCATAGTATGTGCTTTATAAATGTTTTTTTTTTTGTAGAACAGAAAAGGAGATATTTTGAAGAACGTAGGTGAGCAAATATTTCTGGGGCACTTTTGTCATTTTTCCTACTATGGTAGTCAATGGGATCCAAGAACTGGTTGAAAGCATTCGTCCGAATATCTTTTTCTGCGTTCAACCAAACAGAGACATTTATTCATGTTTGAAACAACTGGAGAGTGAGTAATTCATGACAGAATTTTCACTTCTGGGTCAAAAATTTACCGAAAGGGTCACGAATATTAACCTCAGTGTCCGAGTCTATGTCTTCAAGATAACATTTACTTCATAGTTGTAGGCATTTTATAAAAGCAATAATGCACATTTGATGTTATGCTTTATTGTGATTATAGTCACAGGTAAATGGGGTTGCATAACATCTGTGCATACCAACAACCTTTAACTTCAACTATAGCACAAACTCAAGCTCCTTATCACTTCCCACACATACACATATAGGCTTACCTTATATCCCATAATTCACTGCTTTAACTGACACCCACATTACATTTCTGTTTTTATACCTGTACAGCACATTATCACCCACATGATGTTAATGAGACGTTTTACTGGCAGGTGTGTAATAGAGAAATGGCGGTATGTAGGAAACTGATGATGTGTTTTAGGTTGAATGAAGCCAAGCCTTCCACATCCAACCTGAAACAAACAGCACCAATTAGTCCCAACTGCCTCACGCGAGTCCCTCGAGGAGATCTGTGATTCCCCATGATGTCTGTCCGTAACACTCCAGACACCGCCAGGGGCATGAGAAGTGCACCTGGAACCGGTTGCCGTGGTGATGGCCCTTTAAGGAGATGTAAATAAAAACTACAGATATTATAATGGACGATTCTTATTCCACTTAAATCAAAATGTTACAACTTTCCTTTTCTCGATGACATCACATAAGCTGTGCAAGCTATTGGGTGATGGTAAACAACAACTTAACGTCAGTTGTTTTGCTCAACTCACAGTGGATATGAAACACGCTTTTCACGACCCCTTCCTGAAATCTCCCTCTGTTTTCATCTCATTGAATATGCCGTTTCATTACAGCGGTAAACTAGTGAATATTATTTCATGTTGACTTTGACTAATAGTTTGTTTGATTATTTGACGTCTCATTGGTTGGTTTGAGAAAGATAAATGGCAGCACTGTTGATCAGCCAAACGTGAAATGTTCAAATACATGTTGACTGTTAAAACGGCAGTTTGTTTTTGCAACCAGATAAGAGTATTAACTCTGCCCTCCCAAAGGACGCTGTTATTTCGTTAATCTCTAATCTGTTTATTTTTATATTAACATACATTACCAACACTTCCTCTCTGAACACAAAATGTGCAATATACTTATGGAATGTGAAAGGAAATAGATCGATCCTAATATTATCTGCTGAAAACAGGTTAGCATTGATGCTTCGAGATGCATAAAACAAATCATATTCAGTTACATTGGAAGGGTCTGTCAGTATGTTATGGCAGTTCTAGGATTGACAGTAATGTTGATAATTTTTTAGTTAAGTTTTTTAATAATACGTTTGTTAATAATAACAGTGGTGATTTTTAATTAAAAAAATATTGCAAACATTGGACACACAAGAACATTTTAGTGTATAAAGCTGTTTGGGTCTCCAAATAATCTGTGAAACCAAAAATGTTTAATTCATTTCTTGTCCTTCAAACCTATCAATCCACCAGCTTTCGTTCTTTAGCACTACACTGTCAAAACAGTTAAATCAGATTAATCACAGAATATTCATAATTACAGCCACACAGATATTAATACTCTATTTGATATTAAAAGTGTTTGGAACAGAATGATACAACTTTTTATTCATAAAACTTAAGTGTTAATGATTGTAAAACTTCTTAAATTGGCACATTGACTTAAATGCATTTGCATGGTTTTCATTATTCTGCAGATGTTGTGAATGAGGTGATGCAGATGTTGTGGTTGTTCATCCAAAAATAAAAAAGAATTTACTCAACCAATTGTCAGTTCAAACCTGTGTGACTGTGTGAACACAAAAAAGATAGTTTGAAGCATGTTGTCAAAATATCTTCTTTTGTGTTCTGCGGAAGAAAGTAAGTGAAAATACTGATATATTACAACATCTGATGCGTTTACTGATATTTATTGTACAATCTATTACAGAACATAATGAAATGCAATATCATTCATATTTGATGGACTGAAATATTTCAAATGATTTGTCATTTTTATCCCGCCATTACTTTTCAGTGTGTTCATTGCATCTATAGTATATAATCCCACAAAGCTATAATCTATAGAAATTGTAGTTACATTGTTGGCTAAAATGCAAGGTAGTTTTTGAATCAATAACTCTTTGAAATGTTCTTTTCTCCCTGCTTAAGGATTGCTGTCACATACATAATGATTTTACAGCTGGACATAAGTGATTTTTATGGATCTCTTAATGAATTTCCAGCAGACGGTGAACAGCATAATGGATAATATTGCTGACCGACGAAAGGTTCGCTTCTAAAACAGAAAATAGCTGGCAGATAAACATTGTCGTGGAAAACTGCAAACGCTGAGGGAATGTTGCCACTGTGTATTGGGTAACTTTGTATGCACTGATAAATGTTTTAATAACGTCACATCTGCCATACTGATGTATGTCTCTTCATGCCTGCTATTTAAGGTTTCGGATATGAGAATATATTTCAGCGATTTGATTTATTGCTTCGTGCACATTCATTCTGTTACATATGCAAACACGGCACCACGTCATGCCGCGAACACAGAAACGCAATCGTGGGTAGGCCTATGTGATTGAAAAAATACAAGAGATTGTTTTTCGCCTGCCAATTTAATATCGTGAAATATCTTCACTGGGTTAATACCTGTAGCTTACACAAGAAAATACACAAGGGAAAATGAAAGCGCCGATCACTTTTTTATTTCATTTTGATACACACAAGAGGTTATTTGGTTAGTGACGTTGTGTGCGTGAAGGAAAGCTGAGAGAGATGCTTCTCCATTGAAATGGTAAAGAGAAAACGCACCTCGCCGGCTCGTGGAATCAAGGGCGTGCTTTTCATTACGGCCTCTTTATTTCATACGTGCGGCAATCTGTTTGAGAGGAAGATGACAAGATTAGTGCAGACAGAAATCAGTCACAGCGAGTCCCTACTGGCATAAACAACACATGTGTAAACATATGAGGTATGCTAGTTATTTTCCGACAGCAACATTTTACTCTTATCTGATTTCTGATAAGATCACGCTGTGTTGATTTGTGACTTATATCAGCGTAGTGCTTGCAGATGTATATGAGCGTGCGTGTTCGTGGCAGTCAATTCCGATTTTGAATATTCTGCCAGCTATTCTCAGTAGTCCATCACAGATTTGTTACAGCGGTTCATAACGCTGCGATAACGCCGAAGAGTGACGGTAACCTTGAGGAGTCCATCGAGACTTTAGAAAGTCACAAGGCATTGTGGGAACACAGAGTGGAGGCATTCGGCCAATTAGAGCCGTGAATCTCCCCGGGCAGCCCAAACTCAATCTCCTCCCTTTGGGATCTCTTTCTCTCCTTTTGCTCAATCTCTCTCGCTCTCTTTCTCTCTCTCACCCTTCACTCCATCTCCTTCCTATTCCAGTGCGGTTTGGCTCTTAGTCCTAAACTCTATTAACTCCGTCTTACTTTACACTCGTTCTTTACAACAGATTGTGAGAGGTCAATCTGAGTTGAGCCGATACGGCTGGGAGGGAGAAACTTTTCTGTTTCAATTCAAAGGTCTTTGTGGGAAGGAGTTTCACTTTGAAATGCTGATTCAGTGGCTTCTGTAGTCGTGGAGTTATTGAGCTCCTTCAGGACCGGCAAAACATTACAGAAATTTGTGTGCAGACTGTTAGAATGTGTCACGCCGGGTTATGCTTGTTAGAAGGGGGACTGTGTTAAGGGAAATACGTCAGCGTGGGGGGTGTTCGGGAGGTAAGGGAAAGGTAGCCTGTGGTAAACTTACTCCACCGTGACAATAGACTCATACATTTTACCATGAACGGAATTCATTGTTCCAATGGCACCTCTGGACATTTTCCAGCTTCAGAAGTTGTAACGCTGCTAGAAACGTTTTATATTGAATTCAAAACAGAATTAAAAAGCTCACAGAAAGTTAAAAGCCGCTAACGTATATATTCCCATGTGAAGCAATCAGTCAGTATTAATGTATGCGATTATAAAATCCATGTTGAATCTTTATTAATACACTGTACATTTATGATATGATAATATCAAACGTTAATTTAATGTTGTTCAGAATATAGGTTTGTGAAATGTAAATTAATAAAAAATTGGTCGAGGAAAATAAAATAGATTTGTATTTTTATAATTAACAAAGAAAAGCATAACACCGTGTCTCACATTATGCGGCACGGCACGATGTGATGCGACGAGAGACAATAGAACGCATTAGAACTAGGGATGCACGATAAATCATCGGCCAGATCTACGATAAATGGTAATTTTAATGTTATCGGTATCGGCTGATAATAAAAATAGGCCGATATATTATAGCCAACAAATTATTAATCATTTCCTTCAGCTGCACGCTGCTCACAGTTAAAATCCATTCAGTTCTGTCCTTCTGTCATGATCATTCACAGAGAACATCTAAAATGTAGTAAATAAACAAAATACCAGAAAAGTTTAAAAGTTGAAGAATCTTGAATTAGTGTAAAGTAGGCTTGATACATAATTTTCAGGGGGAAAAATAATTTTCCATCTCAGAATATGTTATTTTAATATTTAGGTATAACATTTGTTGATCTGCATATCGGCCAATATATCGGTTTTCAATGTTCAAGAATTATCGGTTATCGGCCAAACTTGACATATCGGTGCATCCCTAATAAGAACCCATTATACTTAAAAAGGTTAAGCGACGCAAGGTGACAATCCCATTAGAACAAGTTGTGTCGCATTGTACCTACTGATCTATATAAATAACCGGTTTGCATCTAGAACGCTAAACCAACAGCAGGAGGTGAAGCCATCGGAAGCGATTGGGCCGCCATCTAGAAAAAACATATACAGCCTCTATAATTATAGGCTGTATTATTAAACATATACAGCCTCTATCTAAATATTTAGATATCAGAATAAGCATTTATGTCAAATGTTGAGGTGTCTTGTTAGTCTGCTGATCTGATATGTACACAACCGTTATAAAAATGAACGTAACTCACTCTATATCTAATAAGACCATTTATTAAAAATAATTAATCATCTACATGCTTAAGACATTTGCGATGTCTTTTGATATAAAAACTGGGACTGGTAAGTTACTGTTTTATCATTGATATGGGATAACTCCCTATTAATATAAAAGAATGTTTGGGCATACCAACATGGCGGCACGGTGGCTCCAGTGTGATGACGTCATGAGCAATCCAGTCATATATATAGATCAGTGATCACGACTTGCCTCGTCCGGTGTAGACACAGTGTAACCAGAAAAGCCGAAACAAAACAAAACAAAAATCAAAACAAATTATGAATCAAAACAATACAAAAATCGAAACAAACCAAAATTCGAAACAAAAATATAAATAGTAATAAGTTGTATGGTGACGCAGGTCACATGTTGGCAGCTCAATTTAAAATATTTAAAATAAAATAATATGCTGTTGCTACCTCACCTGATTCTAACTTTTGTTGGTGTTAATAGTGACGGTGAATATACATGAAAAAGAAAACTGTTGTTTGTGTAAATAATATCTTTATTAGAAAACCAGCCATGTTATAGCCATTTACAGAGCGTTATATGAAAAAGTGATGCTGATGAACACAATGCAATAAGGTTGTATTTGTTAACATTAGTTAATACATTAGCTAACGCGAACTAACCATGAACAATACTTCTACAGCATTTAACCTATATCGTTCATGTTAGCTAATGCATTTCCTAATGTTAACAAATACAACCTTATTGTAAAGTGTTATCGGGTAAAAATTAGCTAGAAAAAAATCCACAGATGTTTTGCTAGCGTGACTCATAGCATAGTTAAGTGAAGTTTCGTGTTCAATATGTTATTCCTAAACGACTCTCCAGTATATTCTAATGTGTTTTTACCTCACCGCTCAACTATGTTCTTCAACAGTATAGTCATTTATACTCTACAAACAGTTTAAATTATAACTCTCCAAGTTACAATTATGTCACTTGTATTTATGTATTCACATACTTCTCCATGGTCAGATGAAGGGCCAAGGTCTTCCCCCATGAACTGGAGCAGAATGTATTTGCTGAAACAAAGAAGAAAAAATCTGTCACTGCATATGCTTCAGGGTCTAGTACAATTTTCAAACAACTGTCTCTAGTACAATACACAAACACCATAAATAAAGTCCACCGCAATACATCACTCAGCGATTGGACCTGAAACAATATATACTGTTATACAACATGGGCTTTATTTCTGTGGGTGTCGGTTCGTGTTTATGTAGAGTCATTACGGGTGACTTGTGCATTGCTTGCGCAAGCAAAACTTGAGTCGGCAGAGTGCAAAAAACACTTTGGTGAGTGTTATCCTTCGCCCTGTTGATAGAAAGCAGGGAGCTCGGCAGATTTCCCCTGCAGCAGCATTCATTCTGCTCCAGTAATGCTGATCTTAGTGTACTGAGATCAAGCAGAAGGGAGTGCTTTCCAAATTCAGTCTGATTGCCGACCACCTCCGGGCAGGTCGAAACATAAACAACAAACAGTGAGATGTTTATGTTTTCACGTACAGTTTCCAGAGCACTTGAATTACAGTAATACTGTTTTCCCCTCCATCTTGCCTGCCTGGTTGGGTAAGCATCCTAGATAGAGTGAACAAAAGTACCCCAAAACTTCTCAGGCTTGCACACTGAGAAGTGCAAGAGAAACGTGTCAAACGCGGCGATCACTTTCTTGCGCTTCTCAACCTATGGTTTCTCAAAAGAATTAGCATTGCTCTCTCTGTTTCTCTGTTTGGACATGTTGTTCGCGACGATGTTGGAGTCCTTCCCTCAGTCTGGTGTAGTGTTTATTCTTGCACCGCAGGCCCCCGGAGGAACACAATAACAGTCTGTAAGTGTTAGCATGCTAGCGTGGGAGCAACTTGTATATGTTCGGCTAGATTGACTAATACGTTTGGCTTATTGTGTACTTGTGATACGAGAGACACAATGTAAGGTCGTACAAGTTCACACCACGTGACTCCGTCCGGGAGCGTGGGCGTCAGACGGACCTGATAATGATAATATCAACATACATGAATGAGGATTAAAGTGCGCGTGAGCATGTCCAGGCAGCAGCCAGTGAAATCGGTTGAAAGCACCACAAATTTCCACATAATACAACAGAAAACGTATTATACACATACGCTGGTCCATGCATGCACACGGTTGATTTGCCAAAAAAAATAAAAAAATAATGAATATTAATAATAAAGAAAATCAACTAATTAACCAGCCTGATCTCATGGGAATTCGTAACTATTTTACGAGGCGGCTAATTCGTATGAATTTGTACGTTGTGAATCATACAAAATCAAACGATTTCTAGAAAAAGAGACAATAGTGAAGCCCCGCCCGTAAACCTAACGTCACTGACGTGAAAGCAAATCATACTAAAATGTTCGAATAAGGGGCGATTCACATTTCACATCTTTTGCGCGAGCATACTCGTTATTTTAAATTGTAGGGAGCGATGCGGTCACGATGCGCATGCATGCGTTTTTCGAGGTGCGTCGGCATCACTTTGAGATGAAAATATTTCAACTTTTCAGAATGCTGCATGCGCACCGCAGGTCATGTGACAAGAACCAACCAACCAATGCTCTGTGAAGATGGATACACAGATGATCACAGCATTAATTAATCTAGTAGCAAGTTATTGCAAGGTATTTTCAGTGCATATAATCCAAATATCCTTTGTTTATACCTCCTCATCTCAACGGCTAGCGTGGCCCATGGTTGCTTAGCAACGACAGACGCCAGGAGAGCTCAAACTCCGAGGCAGTGTGGCTCGCGTTTCCCGCACGGTTTTTGGCGCGAAATGTGAATCGCCCCTTAGATCCTACGAATTTACACCAATTAGCCAAAATTAGCCACATCGTAAAATAGTTACGTTTTTGGCGTGATATTTTGTTGAACTAACACAATAAAACAGAAGAAAAACATGACACAAGAAAATGTAATTTTAGAACATTTTTTTAAAGTGAGTAATCTGTTTGTGCAAATATACTCTTCAAGTAAGTCACTGGGGTTTAAATATTGAATTGATATCAGATGTTTTCTCCTGAAATAACACAATTTGTTATGCGTACATGTCACAATAAATCTGAATAGAGTGGCTGACAAAAATTGGTCTTGTAAACATGTTAATAAATATTGCTGTGTAAAAAGATTAAAGTATATAAATTAATTGGAATTATAATAATGATTATAGTCCTAAAATATCTATTTTACAGACTTTCCATTAAAATCAACTCTAAAAATGTGAAAATCCGGTCCTGCTCTGTATTTGACAAAAACAGAGTGATTCATGTCCGGTCTTGTTTTGTTCGCTAAAGCTTTCGACTGTCCTTTCCAAATGAAGGGCATGAGCTGGCACAGGCTCATTCTCACTTGAAATTTTGGACTGCTGCTGGCTTCACAAACGTTGACAGATGCCACATTGACCAACAAAATGACATTGTGCTGGAGGAACAGCTGCATCATGGTGCCTTCGGGATTTGAGGCTAACCTTGAAAGATATTAGACACTTCACCAGATTCTCAGTCCAGAAATAACATTCTCTCCTCCTGCACGGTAGCTTGTTGTTGATCGCCCAAAAACTGCATCTGCACGGGAGCGCACATCAAAACACAGTGGAGACAGAGTTCTCGAGCAGGCCTTTTATCTTGCCGTTTACTTTAAACACACAAACACAACCAGAGCAGAGCTCAGCTGTGGGGTGAAAGAGCAACAATGCAGGTGTGAAGATGAACTTTTGTCTGTGAGTGCCGGATGCCGCAGCGTAACCAAAGGAGATTTTGGGCCCTAAAATGCCTCATAGTGGATCATAGAGCGAGAGGAAGAAGCAAGCTGTAAAGAGTTATTCTGAGAAGCATGGGGTGATGTTTATGCTAGCGTGCTGTGATGAGCTGTGTAAACTTATCTGTTGAGATAAACACATTGCTGGGAGTGAACTGTGAAGGAATTTATGGACTGCTTCAACAAAGCATGTTTTTTGTTTCCCTTTGAGACCTCATGACATCTAGAATTGTTACTTTTTCGACCGTGTTTGTTAGCTTTGAATTGATATAACAATGTGCTTTAAATGTTGACAATTCTAACTTATAGCCAGAGCCAGTAGCCTGTTTGGCCAATCTCCAATGCATGGTGCTTTTGGGTTATCCAATGTTAAAGGAACAGTTCACCCAAACATGACAATTCGGTCATCATTTACTCACTTTCGAGTTGTTCTAATTCTGTATACATTTCTTTGTTCTGTTAAACACAGAGAAAGATATTTGGAAGAATGCTTGTCACCAAACAGTCCTTGGACCCCATTGACTACCATAGTAGGAAAATGACAACGGCAGTCAAAGGTGCCACAGAACTGTTTCGGAATCTTTTGTGTTCAACAGAACAATGAGATTTATAAAGCAGTTTTTCCTACTATGGAAATCAATGGTGGCCAAGAACTCTTTGTTAACAAGCATTCTTCCAAATATCTGTGTGTTCATCAGAAGAAAGAAATGTGCAGGGATTTGGAACAACGTGAGGGTGAGTAAATGAAGACAGAATTGTTATTTTCGGATGAACTGTTCCTTTAAGACTTGTTCATGTTCATTTGCTAATTCTCGTTTCATGTCTCCCTTCCCTCTCTCGTGTCACCTTCTCTAATATTATATCAAGTATGTCTAGAAAAAATGAAGTAAAAAATTTATAAATAACTTAAAGGGCCCTATTGTACACCTGGCGCAAGGCGCAGGGCAAGTGTTTTTGCCAGTTTCGGCCCGACGCAGGTCTCATTTTCCAGTTAAAAAATGTCCTTCTTTTGCTTAAACAGACCAATATTTTGTTGACTTATCTTGAATTTCTAGGGGTGTCATATTGTGTTAACTGTTAAATGCTCTCTGATATAGCTCAGATCGCTCTTCTGAAACCCCTGACTAGCAATAGCAAGAAGCAAATCGTTGTTCATGTGTGTATCTAAAATACTCCCTATGCCCTTATATAGTGCACTATTTGAGGGGACAGTTCTAGTGATGTTAACCCCAACAAGAAAATACAGGGTTTAGATCTGATGTACACTCACAGCTCACGCTGTGGCTAGTTTCATCCCCTGCACACTTACTGGCCATTCCACATTTACATATTTTGATTAAAGATTACAACGACGAAAAAAAGTGTGGATTAACATGATGAACGATTCACCGCAAAACTAGTCATGCGCTCTAACAAAGTAAATTGGCTCCATTTTGGATGACTTAAATAACTGGAAATATTTAGTATATATAACTGGATTTCCAGCAGTCTCGTTTTTTAATAAAACCTTCTCATGTACACATGTAATTCAATTGAGTTTCTGAGTATCTGATATTACAGCGAGTAAGCTTCAGGTGGTTATAAAAGAGAAAACACAAGGGAAATAACCAGCCCGGTGACCACGGCAAAACACTGAGACCTCCTCACGCCCGCTTTACAAACCCACGCGAGCCTGACTGAATATTACACGGCCGTGATAAAGCCACAAAAAGAGCCCTCAAGCGCATTACACACATTTGCTTATTGTCAGCGTGTAATGAAGACAATAACAAAGCAAGTCAGCTGCCACGCGGCTGCTTATTTATGCATTCAGAAAGACACTTAACTGATAGAAACAGCACGGCCGGGCAGAAACATGCATTATTCTAAATGATGCGGCGTGCCTTTAGATATAAAAATGCAAATCAGTGTTTCGGTTGCGTGCTGAAATCGCCAACCTCAAACAATTTAGCAAATGTCCGTTTTTGCGCTACATTGAATCCGAATGCGTTTGTCCCTGGATTTCTCGGCAGCGTGTGATCTTTAGGGTGCTGGTTTTTCTACGGTGTGCGTCCTCTGTGATTGTGTAGTTCATATGTTAGTGACCTACATATAGTGCACAGCAATCTGCTGTCCGTTACAAACCGTTATCAGAGATGCATTAATGCCAACTGTTGACTGCGGTCGAAGCCACAAGCATGAAGATTTATATTTGAAGGAATCTAAAGAAGTGGATTGGATTCTGGAATGATGAAAATCACATGGATGTCTGTCGATAAATGTTTATTTTAATCTCAAACCGGGGTGATTTGAGGGTGGAGGCACGCTCGGGGAGATCCAAAACCAATGGAATCCTGCCAAAGTGGTGCTGTCTGTTAGATTTTGGTTTGAAAGTTGTCCACAACATAAGGAAAAGGGGTAAAGCTATTTACAGCTTGTTCGCCTGTAAACTCACAGTTAAAGTCTGAGGATCCGACCTCAAGTACATTCAGATGTGTGCCGTTTGCTGTGGCCTGGTGTGCGTGTGGACGGGTTGGAGGTTCCAAGGGCTACCACATTTGAAGTTGATTAAGAACGATTTGGAACATAACGGGATTTGGAAAATGACCAAGCATCAAAGCTGAGTTTTGAAATGTACTGTAGTAAGCAAAAAGCAACATAACTGCTGTACATTGATGCAGGAGCTGGCAAATGAAAGCCTTGTGTGTATGGGGAATATGTGGGGAAAAGTGGGGTTTGGCACGAGCTGTGATGAATGACCCAGTTTCTGGTATGACATGAAAGAAAAGATTTACAGATACAGTCGAACAAATGGAACTGTACTGTGACATGAGACAACATAAACAATAACTATGAGGTATAGTTCACAGACACAAAGTTATAGAATCCAGCTGAATAATATTTATGTCGCTCAAGCCTCCTGATATAAAGACATTTAGTGATCACAGCTAAAAAGAAGAACAGACTATAAGAAAAGGTTTAAAATTGTAACCTTTCTGTCGCTGTTACCCTTAAAGGTTTCTTTTTGTACAACAAACAAAATGCTGGGGTACATTTTTTGGGGTACATTATTGTACATTTTCCTGTAAAGTGGAAGCTTTGGAGATACAAGCTTCTAGTCTGACAGCAACACTATGAGTTTAATAGACCGTTCCACTGACCCACAGTTAACTTCCGGTTTGTGTTTGGTCTAGTGTCTAATAATATAAGTCTTTATATTTAATTTAATTTATGTGAATATTAATTTGTTTTATAGTAAAATATATTTTATTCCTGTATAATATTTGTATTAAATAAGCGATTTGTTGAATTAGTGTGTTCATTTTATTAAACAAACAATTCGTTGAATGGGTCCTGTATTTGGTCGCATTTAAACGTATGGTGCATTGACATCTAGAGGTTGCGCTTGGTATCGCAGTCTAAATAAAAAATATTGGAGAGACAAGTTTAGCCGAGTAGCGGCTCTCGGTTTCTTTTGATTGTTATCAGAAATAATCTGCAAGCACTCTGTTGTTGGTAAATGTGTACCGGAAGTTCAGTTGGGGGTCACAAAAGTGCACATGTGCATTTTGTTTATGATGTTAAGATTAAACCGTCTATGATGGCTTTGGGGTGAGTAAGAAACTTTTGTTTTTGGGAACTGTTCCTTAAAAAGCAAAGCAAACGTGAGATTTGGCTTGATTGAGAGATAATACTATGGAACAGAATGGAATCTTTAGAGAAATGTGTTAGAGAATGTGAATAAAAGATATATGACTAAACCTAAACCTATGCATTTATAAATTGGTGCTTTAAAGCCTTTTCTGCCTTTACATGTTAGAAAGGCCCAAACACTCAAGTCCAGTTTAAAAACCTATTTTCATAGTTTGCCGTTTAACTCCGTGTGAGAGCTGCTATTTGAATTGAATTTGAATCTATTTTACTCTTATCTTATCTTAATAACGAACTTTTTAATAGTTCGTCTTTTTGATATTCTTATATTGTATTGCTTGGCAAACACTTGTTGTTTTTAAAAAGTGCTTTATAAATAAATACATTTTATTGTTGATTTAATTCTTCTAAATGGAACTTTGTGGTGCGATAAAATACAAAAAGCTACAATAGTTTTGTTTAGCTGATACTTTGCTAATTTTACTTTGGCTTTCGTTGTCTGTCATAATGTTTGCCAAGCAATGAGCTCTTTTTTGATGTACTTCAAACATGATATTTCATGCATTCTGACTTCTTCACACTGTTAAACGTGCTGGCTTCTCATACCGCTTCACTCGGCTGACGAAGTTGTTGTGTGTATGTTTGCTCACTGCATTTATGTTATACTGTATAAACGATGGATATAATGCTGGATTTAGAGATCGTTTGAAACTGATAGATGGCGGTCCCAGCGATAAAAGTCAAATGTCTGTGTTTTGTTGGCAATCGGCGCGTTTGTGCATAACGTAAACAACAGGAAGGGATTAATGCGATGATGTATTGTGCGCCCGTGCTGTAGTTCCGTCCCCCTGCCTGCCTCCAGCAGCTCGTCTTTTCCGGAAATAATCGTACAGCTGTATCTATCTTTTATAAATTTGATCAAACCAAATCCTCTTCGAAGATTTGAACTACGCAATACAACTGTACAGGTACTCAAGATTAATATGAGATTTGCGAAAACTGCATGTGTTACCCCATCTTTAAAGAGACAGTTCACGCAAAAATGAAAAATCTGTCATCATCAACTCACCCTCATGTATTACAACTTTATTTCAAAGAACGTAAAATAGAATATTCTGAAGAAAGTTTGAGCTTGTGGGGCATTGCATTAGCGTCAAACATATCTTACAAATATAAGAAATCTATTACAGTAATGTCTAGCATAAAGCCATCAGACTTGCCCTGACCTATTTATGTTTATTGATTAGAAATAAACAATGGCACGAAATTTTCTATTTATAAAAAAAGCATTTCTTTACACACAGTTTATGCTGCGTACCTGACATTGCATTTGTGAATAGGATGTATGTTCCAAAGCTCGGGTTCCGTCCAACCTTGCAAAGGTAAGCTAAAGTTACTCGTCGCCCCCCGCGTTGAACAGATGGGCCTGTCCGACAAAGTAGTTTTCATGCCTGAGCTGTGTGCTCAACTGTATTTGACACTGATATAACATGCCACGAGATCACAGCTCTCACAGTATGCAAACGTATGCAAATGTAATCCCACACCTGTAACTTCTCCCTGAGAGTCTCTACACTAATGCCTCGAGGACTTGTCATCAACTACGGCTGAGTGTAAGAGCTCTTACTCGGCTCGACGCACAGGTGGATTCAACCGAAACTGTAAAGTTCTACTATACCAAGCGATGACTAATAAATGAGTCTGTGATCCGACAGCAGGTGGAATATGAGCGGGCACGTGCTAAAAATCAGCCCCGCCGCCTGTGGCTACACTTTCTTCCCCTGTGATCAACGCCGCGTACACGCTGAGCATGGAACAGTTTTTGCCAAGAAAACGAAATGCTGAGGCAATGGCACTGTAGTGTTATATCTGTTGCCGAGATTTTAAGCATAAATGTTTTACTTTGTAAGCAGCAAATGACTGCTTAAACACGGAACAGACATTATCACATTTATTTTACTTGAAAGTGTGTATGGCTGAGAACAAACTACATTTTAAAACATGATGTTTATTTACGCATTTGGCATTTAAAGTGATAGTTCACCTAAAAATGAAAATGCTCTCATCATTTACTCAGCCTCTTGTCATTTCAAACCTTTATGACTTTCTTTCTTCCGCAGAACACAAAAGAAGATATTTTGAAGAAAGTTTTTAACCGAACAGCACTGGCCCCCATTCACTTCTATTGTACAGACAGAAAACCAATGCAAGTGAATTGGGTCCAGTTTTTTTTCAAAGTCACAGTTCACCCCAAAATGCAAATTCAGTCACTATTTATTTACATTCATGTCATCCAAAACCTGTATATGACTCTTTCTTCTGTGGAACACAAAATAATATATTTTGAGAAATGTCTCTGTTGTTTTGTGTCTATACAATGGAAGTCAATGGGACATAATGTTTACATTTACATTTAGGCATTTGGCAGACGCTTTTAACCAAAGCGACTTACATTGCTTTATCCTATACATTTTACATAGGTATTTGCCATCCCCTGGGATCGCACCCACAACCTTGCGTTGTTAACACAATGCTCATACCACTGAGCTACAGGAAAGCAATATTGTTTAGTTGCCTACTTTCTTCAAAATATCTACTTTGGTGTTTAGTAGGGATGCTGACAGAATTTGTTGTGCAATTTCCTTTAAAAGTTTGTAACAAGCACATCAAATATTTATTTTTTCATAATGTGCTTAATGTGGAGTTGTTTGTAATTATGAAGCTAGTCTATTTTTATTAGTCTCACTGTGTTGTGAAAAGGTACAGGCACCGGTATCGGCGAGTACTAGACAAAAAATCGGTACATCCCTAGTGTTTAGCAGAAGAAAGAAAGTCGTACAAGTTAAAAAAGTTGCAAGCTGACAAAAGGGGAAAATAATTAAATGCCATTTTTATTTCATTTTTTGGGAGAACTGTCCCTTTAAAGTGTACATTTTTTCAGTATGTATGTTGCGCTTCCAACACAGTCCACCCATTATCAATCGCCATGTTTTTATGTACCTTAGCGGCATACATTGCAAAAGGTGGTGTGCGTAATGTACACAGACCACCGATCTCCGCTCGCTCAGACGAAAGTGTTGGTGTGTTCGGACGCAGACGAAGAAGGGAAATTCTTACCTGAACCCAAAAGTGCGGATGGGGGGTTCATCGTTGGCAGGTATCAGCGCAGACACATAGTTAAACCAGCTAAATAGAATGAAATAAAACAGTGCTGAGAGAGAGAGAGAGAGAGAGAGAGAGAACTCTCTCCCCCTCCCTTCAGCCCTCTCCGTTTCTCTCCATCCCTATAGCACAGAGATAAGAACACAACCACAGACATCTAATCCACTGAGAGAGCTCATCTGAGGACAGCATCAGAACTATAGAGGAAGTAGAGAAATCGAAGAGGAGGTAATCGACCTGACGTGTCGTTCTAGGAGTCGTCGTCTAAACCTACCGTAGTGTGAGTATATGTGGGAGAGAGTACGTGCGCTTGGTTCTCCCCGTCAGCGCTCTCGCTCTGGCTTGCTTTCTGTCTGCTTCGCTCTGACTGCGTCCAGACATGGCTGGGGCTGATTTAGGTCACCGCGTCTGTCTGGCTGAGCTCAGCCTAGCTGCTGCGTCGCCGTTTCTGTTCGGCTCAGCCCTGCCCACTGGACACGGACTCGGACTCGGACTACGAAACTGCCTTAACCTTGGAGCAGAGTGGCCACCATGCCAAAACTTAAAGACGCAGTCAAAGCAAGACGGGCCCATCGGACGTCCGGACATTGGGGGGGGGCGGGTTTTGTGATGGGACGGACAGGTAACGGACTTGAATCCAAACCGTTCTCTTCGACTTCTCAGCCCAGGAATCTGGTTCAGGACACTGAGTGTACGAGTGTGCAATAGAAGGCACATGAAAATACGATCCGAGCTCGCCTCTCCAAACGATCTGTTTATATCTTGAGAAGGAGCGTAAATCCAAGTCTTCCCCGAGTTTGGTTTGCTCCTCTTATCGTTCTTGGCTGTGCTCTTTCCGGCTGCTCCGCCCGATGAAAATGATCCCTGAGCGGCGAAGAGGAGCGGAGCGGCATTTCGAGAGGAAGGAGCTCCCCGAAACAAGCCAGTAGACTGCAGCTGTGAGCTCCTGTGCCTCCACTCTAGTCGTCTGGCTGTGCCGCACTGCGTCTGGCAGAAAAAAAAGACTACGTCTATAGCCAGAGCGCTGGCACTCGCCTAAAACCAGCGCCGTGACACAGCAATCAGCTGACTTGTCAGCGAAATGATGCGTCATCATTTCCTCCGCGAAAGGGATGCTGGGAAGTTTCGGTGTGGCGTGGCACCCATAACCCATTCGATTCCTCGAAGAACATTTTACTGTACTTGTCACAGGGACACGTGCCTGTGTTTATCAGTCGGTCAGTGAATCTCGATTGCGCCTCACCAACCCTAAATTGTTTCCTTCTCTAGTTTTGCTTTATTCTGGGATGTTGCCCTCTCTCTTACCTACTGTGTGCTGCTTGTTTGCATCATTTCTGTACATCAATAAAATGACAACTGCTTTAAAGTGTCTTCATGTTCCAGTTTAAAGTATGAAAAGAATCTCTCATCCTTCAAATGTCACATTCTTCTCTAATGGAACGAACAAACAACCTCATTCCCAATCTTTCCGCATCAGATTTTTCATCTCCTCATAGCTGTTACTTTTTCTGCAAATTGAAGAAGAAGTAAAAGGAAAGTTTCCTCAAAAATGTATAAGATAAACAAAACCTTCTGTAGAATAAAGGGTTTTTAGCTTTTATTAAAGCTGCAGTCTGTAACTTTATTTGGTTAAAAACAAACAAGCAAGCAAAATAAAAAAGCACATAAACACTTAAATATAAATGCATAAAGTGTTCTGCAATTTTATGTTTTAAACAGAAATGGCGATAAAGAGGCAAAAGTTACGGATTGCAGCTTTAATTAAATCTTAAGATTTTGGATTTTATGTACTAAATATCCACAGATATGGTTAATGTTCTCTTGCAAATAATGAGCGACGTGGATGTTCTGCTGCAAACAAACAACAAGTGAATAATACAGTCAGATTCAGAACATTTACTCAAAATGATGACAGAAATTGCATACATTTTGCTTGATTTCTCTTCTCTTCAAATATAAGCCCTTTTACCTTTCAATCAACCTCCGTGGGTCGAGACGGTTAAGGAAGAAAAATAGAAATGGCAGGCCATGAGCACATGATGGACCTCTGGAGAGATCTGCTTCCTCCATCTTGCCGATATCCTGCTGTCTGCAATTGTGAAAACAATAATTGATTCAAGTCCAAGAGAAACGATTTTCTTTTTTCTCTCCTCTCTCACTCTGCCTCACTGCAGCATATGTGTTTGCATATTATCCATATTAAAGCTTTCAGATGTCCCCTGACCTCTTTTTGATTGCTTATTTTCGATTTGTTATTTCTTTATTCAGCAGGTCATTAGATTTCCAGGGCATCTTTTTGGCAGAGGTTTATTTAGGTCAGCTTGTCTGGGTTTCACACACGTGCATGTGTGTGTGGGGGGGGGTGCAAGAGCTGTCTGGTGTATGATACAGCACCTGTTCAGTCGGTGATGTGTTCTGTCTAACTGCAGGAGACAAGAAAATGGATCCTAGTAGCATACACATGCAAGTCAGGTGTTGGTTTATCAGCAGTCTGTCTGGACAAAACCACCACTGGAAGGACAAGGCTAAACACATTGCTCCAGTAATCACATATTCTTACTTTTGGGTGTACAAACCTTGAAACAAAATTCCATCATTTCCAATGAGGAGTGACCATTCAGCTCTCCATACTGTATAAATTTAGCCATTCTGTCCCCAGTCGCTTTGCTGAACACTTCCTTCTGCTTTTTTCTTAAAAGCACAGACCGTTCACACAGAAAAGCTAGTGCTCAAGGTTGCTTATAGAACATTGCCTCCAGAGCAACAACAAAAACATTTGCTTGGCTATTTATCTCGGAAAATCATTCTCAGAAGATGATGTTGAGTTTTATGTTTACGCCCCCATACGTGCTAAAATATTAAATGAAACACAATACCTACAGGTATTGTAAGAAAAAGGCACTGTTCATAACCTTGAGTAAAACCACTAGCGTCTATTAAACATGAGATCAAGGTTTTTGTCTGAGCTGAAAGAGGTACAAAAACGGTTTTCCATTAGAGGCTGTCAGTGAATATTGTGCGTTTTATTGTACATTCAATTCCATTTTGCCTCTGTAAATACGTGAAAGATTTGTGAAGACATGTTTAAAAAGAAAACAAAGCAACTAGTTCCTTGGTAATTTTGTTTTCCAGTTAAAGTTAAGCACTACGCCATGGTGATTCTGAATATATTTTTAGTACTGTAAAAAGCACTGAAATGCAGTGAGATTGTTCATTTGTTTTTCTGTATTTAAAACGCACTAAACGTATAATAAAAATATAAAAACAGTATGCAATATAAAGTATGGTGTAAATGAACAATTACATATAAATCAATAACGAGAATTAGAACAGGTAATGTGCGCAATATTTATGCGGATGATGTTATCAATCTTTTGCAAAAATTCTAATTCATAATAAATATTCAAATATTCAAAATAAAATAATAAAAATAAAGAATAAAATAGAATAAAATATAGAATAAAATAAACTAAAATAAATAGCTTATTAAAATATAAAATAATAAAATAAATGAAATGAAATAATGAAATGAAATGAAATAAACTTAACTTGGATTTTATTATGTTATCATTTAATTTTTATTGGGTTATTATTAATTAATCGAAACAACTCAACTGCAGTTTGATTGATGTTACTTGTAATGCACAAAAAAAAACGTTATAAGTAAATGTTATATGTTATGTATGTTTTTGCAAATGAACTCTTTAAATAAATAAGTCAATAACACTTTAATCAAATGACATCAGCCTATCACAACAGAAATCTCCCCAACTTCTACTTTACAGTTTGTCGGTGGACTCTCTTATCAATGACATCAAACCATAATTAACCTGAAGCACTTTTGAAAACAGTTCTGATGAAGTGATGCTATCAAGATGAATGCTCCTGATCTTGGGACCACTTACACAGGTGACAGTTGAAAAAAGAGGCGTGCGTTTGGGCACAGTTCCTGATTTACTGCCGCAATGAGGAAGGGAACCTGGGTGAAAGATATGTGAAGCGATCACCCATTCACTCCTGAACTCGTGTCCCTACCTCAAATGTTCTGCTCGGAGGGAAACAATCTGCTGACCCCACGGCAAGCTCTCTGGTTGACCTCACCACAAGGTTTTTCCTGTTAATGAAAGTGACGGACATTGGGTGACCTTTCCATTAAAGTTTTCTTAAGTTCGTTTTGAAAAGATGGGAATATATCAGCTTTAAAAGACAGGAATACCGGTTTCAGTTAAACGGTTTCAATGGAACTTGGCCATCTTTTTCAAGAATATACACAAAAGCTTCCTTGTGCGATCGTGGCGGTACAGAGAGGCTGGAGAAATTAGCCTGGTAATGAGTAACTGTGATGGTAAATAGAGAACGCAATGAACAACTCTAAGGCACGCTCCTAAAAACGCCTCATAATAGCTCAAACTATCATTCCAACCACAGTATATACACTTTCTGCACTATTCCGCGCCTCAATCCATCTTCCTGACAACCGCACGAAGAAGTCATTTTCATAAACCCAGAGCTGTTCTGTTGGTGCTTGTTCATGCTCAATGGCCAAGCCCTCAGATTGACATCTATGCAAATCTATGTATATATAGTTTCATATTTGTTTGCGCCTGTATTTGGAACCACGCGTTGATCATTTCTGTGCTAAGGTTAAGCTCATGTATTTTCTTGTCAGAATATGTTTCAGCAAACTCAAGTTTTGCAGTGTAGATGGAATGAGGTCAGACAGAAAGCTTCTCATTGCACGCGCCGATTATTATTAGATACTATATTCCGCCAATGAACGGCGACGGGGCGTGTCTCTGGCTGAAGACAGGCTAGTGACAGCAGCTGATTGGCTGGATTCTCCTTCCTTTATACCTTCGCAAAAGGATAAATCCTTGCGAGGCGGTGTAGCAGAAGTATTGAAAGTTGTGAAGGGTGATAGGAAGCTCAGAGCATGAAAAAGCGCAGTTGTCTAAACCCACCGCATGGTCGTACGACAAACTATGCTGAAGACACTTGTCCGTTTCCATTAAACGGCTTTAGATACTTTGCGTCCAGAGCGCACTCTGGCTTTGTTTTCAGTCGAACCGGCAGTTGAACTGCAGACTGCTACGTTTTTGAAGACGTTACAGGGACCTCACGGAGTTTCAAACCGGAGACATGCGCTCTGTGGACGGACTGCTGGCAGAGTGCTGAACCCAGAGACAGACTCCAGCAACTTTTGTTTCCACGCGCGTGGCGAGGACCCAGACCAGCATCTTATTTAATAAAGGCGTGAAAGACTGACAATAATTTCAAGAGGTGTAGGATTTTCCCGAGCAATTAAAAGTTGACTTTTGCATGGACACGTACGTGGCTATGGTGGAGCAAACGCACAGCACCGACGTGCTGTCCGGCGACTCCATTGATCCGGGGGAGATGGACCTAGACATGGACGCCTCGCCGACCCCCGGCTCCCCAAACTCAACTGGGGATAAAATGGACATCGCTTGGTGCAAGACCCCATCCGGACATATCAAGAGGCCAATGAACGCATTCATGGTTTGGTCGCAGATAGAAAGGCGCAAGATCATGGAACAGTCGCCGGACATGCACAACGCGGAGATCTCCAAGAGACTTGGCAAACGCTGGAAACTTTTAAAAGACAGCGATAAGATCCCTTTCATACGCGAGGCTGAGCGACTGCGGCTCAAGCACATGGCAGACTATCCTGACTACAAATATCGACCTCGGAAGAAGGTGAAGTCATCCAGCGGCAAAAGCGGAGAGAAGGGGGAGCGCGTCAGCGGCAGCCCGGGCGCGAAGTCTGCGTCCAAAAAGAGCTCGAAAACTCTCAGCAGGACGCACAGAAAGTCCGCTGCGCTTGAACTGCCTTCTCACTCCGTCCCTGCAGACCACCACGCTCTCTACAAATCCAGGTCCGCGTCCGCCGCCAAGCAAATACCCGACAAACCAGCGAAACGCGCGCATGTGTTCGGAGGATGCAGCACTGACGGCAGCCCGCCCTCCGTCGCTGTGCCCGCCAGTCCCACTCTGAGCAGCTCGGCGGAATCCAGTGACCCGCTCAGCCTGTACGACGACGGGCTCGCCAGCGGAAAAGAAGAGACCGAGTCCGCGGCGCGCTACAAATACACGCGCGCACCGTCTCCAACGCCCTCCGCGTCGCACTCATCCTCCTCACATTCATCTTCGTCGGACGAGGAGTTCGAGGACGAGCTTGCGGACCTTAGTCCCGGCTTTGACAGCTTCAGCACCTTTGGCACTGCGCCCCTGGACAGAGACTTGGAGTTCAATTTTGAGTCTGGCTCCGGCTCGCACTTTGAGTTCCCCGATTACTGCACACCAGAGGTGAGCGAAATGATATCAGGGGACTGGCTCGAATCGACGATATCCAACTTGGTATTCACTTATTGAACCAGAGTAACGAATCTGATTTAAAAGACAGATTGAGAAAAATATATCTTTATGACTGTCGTAAAGACGGAGGGCTGAAAAGTCCTCCGAGACGAGTCAGACAACGTGTCAACGACACGATTCCTCCTGTTTATCATGCATCAGAGACTGTGGGTTTTCATTATCCACTGACAAAAGTGCAGATGAAAGTGCTTAGCTTGCTCGTTTGGTGCTGGAAGGAGTGACTTGACGCGCGCGCTTTGGAAGAAGAGGACGGCATTGCGCGGTGGTGAAGTTCAACTTATCCACCCGCTTTAACTTAAAAAGGGACGTTTAAAAACAGTCTGGTCCAATGCTTGTTTTGGTGGAGGTACTGAACGGAGAAAGGCGTTTTGTGACCAGAATCGCATGCTTTCATTACGATGTAACCGCGAAAGCGTAACTGGTGTTGATTCATTGAAACGGAACGGCAGCGCTTTATCAGACGCAAAAAGACACACAATCACCAGCTTTTCTGTCGACATGACATCAGGATTCAAACGCAACTCAGATGATTCAACTCTTTACACTACAAATCAGGACCAAAATTCATCCGAGGAGCGTTCTGTCTCTCTCTCTCTCTCTCTCTCTCTCTCTCTGCCTTTCACTTTTCCATCATCTCCCGAGTAACTTTTTTCCGTGCTGGCATTTTTATATCGATGTATTTATAATGGCCCAACAGTGCTCCTCCTTTCCCCTCTCCCCCCTCTTCAATTGTGTTCTAGTCTGTCTGTTGTGTGTATAGTCTGCACATGCACATGTCCGTCTTTGTCGCGGAAGGGCTAGACTCGTTTCGTATTATTTAATTGACCTCTCATGCGGAAAGGAGATTAAATGTTTCATTATTTTCTGAGTGTATTTTTGTACAAAATCTATCGAGGGGGTGTCAATCGGTGAATATCGCTGTTTGGATTTCCGATTTTTATAACCAGGGGGTCGGGTTGTCTCAAAAATCTGCCCCCCTAACCATGTTTACAGTGTCAATCCACAGGCTTCTTAAAGAGACAGTGTCTGAATTTCAACGACCAATCATCATTAGCCTACGATGAGCGCTGAATGAGGTTGTATGTAGCTGCAGCAACGTCTGCAATTTATTACGTCCTTATTGGATACTGTACCTTTTGAATACCGATTTCTTCGTGCTTTTATAGTGACACGTTTTGGTTTTAACCACTGGATGGAATTATACAGATACGTCGAAATGCCTCTTAAGTTCATGAACAATGAAGTACGTCTTCGCTCCATAATTGTACAAGGATATTTAATCTTTTTCTACATGTTGGCTAAATGTAGCTAATCGTTTTAGTATATTACGGCATGGCAAATAGCATTTTGTATTTCTGAATTCAGGTTTATGTAGAGCAGTCGTGTTTAAGGCAGAGGGTCGACATGAAGATTTCTATGTACATTGACTGTAAAATAAGTAAAAGAGTGCGTGTTTATGTCTGACAATGTTATATCATGACAGGAGCGAGAACATATATCTTTATACATCCCTATGTTTAAGAGTGTTGTTCATGAGTTTTGGACTATATATAGATATGTTTTATTGTTTCATTTCGTGCAATATGCTGTGTACAATATTGTTTTGTCTTACCATACCATATCTCACCGTTTGAGTAGTGAACTCAAAAGCCAGCCAATTGTGTCAAGTCACTGCCTGTCAGACCTCTGTACAGAACTTTGTCTTTTTTCCAAGAAGGAAATAAAATCAGCTGGAACTGAAAGTCACTTGTACGACCCTTTCTGTGTATTGTTTTCATTACATATTATCTTAATGGTTTTTCATTATTCTACAAATTTAAAGAATCATTCTGCCTCACCCTGGTCAAACTACACAGTATATTGAACTTTGATGCTATTAGAAAAGCATCTTAGTCTAAAATATGACGTTCTGGAGTTAAGAATGAATTAAAAACTACTCGGTAATATTCACTTTACAGATCAATATAAGCATTCGTCTTTAGCTGAATACATCAATACTGTGTTTAAATTGGCTCTATCCCAGACATATGGAGTGGTGCATGACTTAAAGATTGACAGGTAAGCCTATAGCATCCCAGGTGCAGGAGATGTCACGCTGTGGGTGGAGGCCGACCAGCAGAGTAATTACATTGAGACAATGGTTCAGTTCTGCAGTCGGTGGTAAACATTTTTCACTGTTCTCATCTACAACGAGACACAGGCGGGTGGGTATGGGGTTACCGGAGGCTATCGAGATATTACAAACTCCCCCGTTATTAACATGCAATAATCACATTACATGCCTGCAATATGGCTTCGTGTTTACACGAGAAGAATAAAAAGATGGCTTGGCGACATGTCCAAGAGCTGAGCGTTCAGACTGAAGCAGTTCAGTCTAAATGATCATGTAGCATGATCCCAACCGATAGCGCAGGGTGTGAGGTTGAATGCACGCCGCAGCAAGAGGGTCTAGACATGGGCTCTGTGGGGGAGGAGTGCGAGACAGATGAGATGTCTCTGCCGAGAGGCTGCACTGGGGGCGCTCAAGTGGATTGTTCAGCAGGGATGACTGCTGAAACCAATTAATTCCTTCTGGGTGCACTGGTTTGTGTCGGGAAAGGGGAGGGGGCTCTCGAAAGATTTTGTGTTAATCTGTTTACATCCCCCAAATGAGAAGAGAGACAGGAAGCTGTTTGGAAACCAGAGTTGCGCAAAGTTATGATACGAATGCATCAGTCTGTCAAGCAGACTGAGATGATAGATTGTGCCGGGGTTCTGGTTGCGGGCTCATATGTTTATGTGCGCTGACTTTAACTGATTATCTGCGACTTAATGGAAGTTTAAAAGAAAGATCGTATAAACAACTTTAAAATGCGTAAAAAGCGACTTTGGTTAATACAGCATATCAAATAATATTTAATACAAGGAATTAAAGACAAACATACTGATTAACTCTTTGGCACAGAACAGAAGGCGGCACAGATGGTTCGATTTTGTGCATAAGTGCTTACAAATATTTACACCTATCCACATATTTTATCATTGCCACGACATGTCCCCAGTACAGTCTATTAGAATGCTTTTTAATAGTCCTTAAACAGCTTTCAATATTTTTAGATACGTTAATTGAGTGCAAAAATGTGGCCAGACGGTGAGTCAGAAGTGGCCTCCAAAAGAAGCCATTATGTCACAATGTACCAATGTTAACCAAATGGCATTTATTTTTCATAGGCACACTTATCTGAGCAAAACCTTTCAATAAAAAAACACAAAAATGTTAATAGTAGATGTAATAATATCTAACCATTTACATGTACTGTATTGGGACAGAGGGCAGGTTCGGGAGTCGAAGGGGCGTGGCCATTGAGCTGTCTCACAAAAGATGCTGGACACTCGGATGCTGGAAGTTTTACGATTTTGGATTTCGACGACAATATTGCTAAGCGTATATCGATAGCACAGCATTTCTGTGCAGGTTAAATAAGTTCAAACGTTTAGATGACGACTTCCTGACGAAATTAAAATGATCGCGGAATAACGGCGCTTCAATATGAGCACAAAGCAGGAAATATTCATCCTTTGTTCATTTTATAATGAACTGACTGGTCACACAGTGAAGTCCGTGACACTAGGATGAAAGCACAATAACTGAAGGGAATATCAAAATAATACATTTAATATCATAAATGATTCAATATGCAATGTTTTTTTTATAAACATTTCAATAGGTTTTATGACTTCAGAATGGACAAATGCAGAGAATGTTACTCATAAATCATATTTTAGTGCCGGATAAACTTTCAGGGAAAGTCTTCTAGATTTTCAGCAAACTATTTGGTGGATAGAGAATTCTTTAATAAAGTAAGCATCCTAATATTCTCAGAGATATTGTTTCAATGTCAAGATAATGCAATCTGTTTTATTTCATGGTTCTTGTACAATTCTGTGGTGATTATTATTGTGGTAATATATTTTTTGTTTACATTTAGATTAAGTACATTTTAAGCTTATATCATTCATTCCGATATACTGGTATACTGCAAATAAACAAAAACTGTACAAATATTCACATATTTGAACAACTATTTTCCAATTGTCACCATCAGAAAATTCTAGAAATGTCTGTAACACAAGGGAAGGTGGGATGAAACGATGATGGGTGACTACGTCTAGAGCTTGGTTTGTGGGGACAGTATTAGTCATAAAAGACAAAAACGATCAAATGTACACTTCTGACATTTTAGATGACTTAGTTTTGTTAAACTTTTGTTTTGAACTCAGTGTTATACCACTACCTTGTCATTCCTGTGTATGAGTAATAAGACTGAAATGTATAAATGTGTGAAAATATTTCTTTAGGTTTTTTTGTGAGTACCGTCGCTGGCAAAAAAATCTATGTGATTTTCATAAAGAAACTCTAAAAAAATTGATAGATTGTGTCATCTTGAGGTTACCTGCAGTGTGTTCTTGTCCTTGGTCATAAAGTCGTAATTATTTTGTTGTGATTTCAGTGAAGCTTAAAGCAAAAAATATTATTTTTGAAATGGGTGCACTATAAGAAAGATGTCACTTAGAAAGTGAAGTCACATGAGAGAACCCAACATGAGAGAGAAATATCATCATGACATGTTGGGCTCTGAATGCAGGATACAAGTTTGTTTGAGTTTCATTGCATTACATTTCAAAGTAAACCAAACGAAAGTAAATAAATGTCGTTAGACCTTTTCTCAGAATTTCTCAGAATGTCATTTCAGAACGTGAAGGAAGCTGCAGGTGTAAGTTCACGCATGTGTTCCAGCAGAGAAACCACAGCTTGCATTACCTTTGAACATATTCTAATAAGTTAAACGAACAAAGTCTCTCTTTATTTGTTCATTTTAAAACCTATTATAACCATTTTAAAAACAAAAATTCAATATGTTTTTTCACCCCTTTTAGATATTTTGCTCTATTACAAAGACACTCTCATTTTAAAAAATGTGTCATTATAATGTCAAGTACATTTTGGGTCATTTTATCATTAGTTTTGCTATCAGGCAGCTTGGACGCTTGAATATCAGCTAAACTTAAAGGGATAGTTCACCCAAAAATGAAAATGATGTCATGAATTTCTCAACATCAAGTTGTTCCAAAGCTGCATGCATTTTCGTCTTCTGTTAAACACAAAGAAAGATATTTAGAAAAAAATTCTGGGGAACCATTTACTACCATAGTAGAAACATTTAAATGAGAGTCAAAGGTCCCCCGGGACTGTTTGTTTTCCTAAATATCTCAATTTGTGTTCAACAGGACAAAGAAATTGGTAGTTAATGGTGCCCCAGAAATTTCACTTCCAAATATCTGCCTTTGTGTTCAACCAAACTAAGAAACGTATACAGGTTTGGAACAACTTGAGGGTTAGTAAATGATGACAGAATTTTCATTTTTTGGGTGAACTAACCCCTTAATGCATATGGCAGAGTATTGTCAGTATTGGCATTTGCACACCTGTGTGATATTGCAAGGGGCTCTAAGGTGTTGCCTTTGAGAAAAAGGTGCAATTCCTGACCAAGGGGTTCAAGAGGAATACCATATTTGTTGTTTAAAAATCAGTGTGCAGGGATTTATTACATTTCTGTGAGACATTGGAGACTTGTGTGTATGTGTGAGAGACAGACAGAGACAGTGTATTAATGTACGTTGGAAGGTTGCTGCAAAGATAGCCGTGTTGCCTTGGGATGTTGAAATGTCTTGTTTTGACATGCCTTGTCTTCCATGCAAAGAGAAAAAAACCAGAAGAAAAAAGACATTGCAGGCATCAGAAGACAGCACAGCTAATTAGTCACTTTTGTGCGAGAAGCGTGGTGAGATGATGTCACCGGCAGTGAAGTAATTACTACCCATAAATCATAGCGTGTGAGAGGTAAGAGGGGAGGGGTGAATGGCGCTGCTGGCAGATCTATTGTGTTGAACTCGTGAGCCCACTTCTGTGTCCTTTCCTTTCTAGATAGGTAAATAGACACCTTCTAACTCCAAGACATACTTTACAATGAAGGGAGATGAACTAAAAACACTTCCATACCTACACGTACCACCCACCCGCGCATCTGAGGGTCTTTAAGTCTGAAATTAATTTCAATGTTTTTCAGCACACCGACGGAGTAAAAGCCCTCCGACTGCGGCGTGACATCAGGCATCATCCGCGGCATTAATTTTCTTTGCAGCCTCGCAGCGGTTGTTTTGGCACCCCCTTATGTTTTTAATGGTTTGGTATCTCAAGCCCTCGTCAGGATCTTAGCAGAGCTCTTTGAAATTAGAGCGAAATGCTGTCAGCATATGCTTTGATTTATTTTCGTTGCGTCGCTCGCTCTCCACGCAGCAGAGGAAGTCTGATGTTTTACTGTTTCCAAACTGTGCGAATTTGCTGACGGTGCTAAACTGTACTGATGCGCAGGCAGTCAAAGAAATTCGGCTCTGCGGGCTCTGCCCAGCACTACCACTTCTGACATTCTCCTCCGCTCTCATGTGACGAACTGTGTGTTTATTGCTGGGAGCAACTCGGTATATGTTATGTGCGGTTTGCACGCCCATATTTGTGTGTGCCGAGGGGTCATAACTGCTTGTTGATGCTTTGTACTGTAAGTGTTGGGATTTCATATGTTGCTTTGATGTTAGGCTGTCCTGCGCTCTTCACATCGTACGTACAGTTGTCAAGCTGTACTGCACATTGAAGCACGTTGAGGCACTGGCAGTCCCTAGAGGATTCAACATGGGAGTTGATGGGATTTGTTGAGATGAGGAGAGCGGCACAAGCTGTGCCACTTTTTATAAGGAAGTCGGGCTGCAAAAATATGACTTCTATAAATGGTTCAGTTATGCAATATGCCTGTGTTAGGGTTGGGGTGGGATGTGCCGTGTCATTGAGGTATCAGAACATACATTCAGTAGTGGCCACAAATGATGTCGGGATGGCATATTTGTACAACATAAACAAACATTATGTGGTCCAAACTTACCTTTTGGTAAACCTCCACAAAGAATCAATAACTGTTGAGTAGTTTTTATTTAATTTCGTAAAATGAATACAAATTAATTTTAATATACATTTAATATAAAATAAATTGTGTGAAACCGATGAAACCGTCCATACGGAACCATAAAAATGTGAGGTGTATTGTACAAAATGGACAAACCACAAAACTAGACGAAAAGAATCAAACCTCAACACATCAGAGAATATGCGTTGCACCAAAATTCAACGTAGAAAAACAAAAAGCTCAGAAGAAATAAAGCAAACATTAAACTGCTTTTATTGTTATTAATATTTGTTGATCCTCTCTTGCGTGGTAAAATGATATAGTCATTCTGCTCTGTCTATAAATTTTAACAATTTGTACTGTACATATGTGTAACATGTGTAACTGCAACATGCATACATTTATAATGTGACTTTAGTAAAATATTTAAATAGAGAGCAAGGTCAATGATACAAAGCTAAAATCACTTTGGGCCAATACTATAATGAAGAGTTCATTTGCAAAAAGGGATAACTCATGTTTTTAACTGCGCATTCTAGTTAATATCAATCAAACTGCAGTTGGGTTGTTTCGTAATAACAACTTAAAAACAGGTAACTAACGCAACAAAACAAAGTAATAACATAATAACACAATAAAAACATGATTATCTGTTATCTGTTTTTTTATTGCAAATGATCTCTTATATAATCATAAATGCCTTTTTGAAAACCTTGGCAATTTACCAATGACATCAATCTACCTGCCACATAGAAATGGATGTACATTTTATAAACAGCTTTAGCATAATAAGCTCATCACTTTCTCATGAGCGTTTCTCAGTCACAGGCAGCTGCGTGTAATTTATGTATGCTTTTGGGACTTTTGATGGGCCGTTTGTACATGTGTGACAAATGACAGTCGCATGACAAAACCCTATACATTCATCTGTATACTTACAGGGACTAATTTGGCGGAGAGAGTGAAAGAACAAAATAAAAATGACAGAGAACGTTTGAAAACAGCAACGTTTGACTCATAGCAGCGCTGGTGTTTTCTTTTGCACATAAGGAACCCTGAACCTGGTGCTCTCTTCACAGCCCAATCCAAATGCAACACAGATGTTTCTGTAATGTACTAAACACTTTCTTCTCTCTTCATGTCCTCCTCTCTCGCCTCCTCTTTCCTCTCTCATTCTCATTAGAAAATCAGTTTATGGCATAGTTTGGCGCAATATGTTTGAGCTGCCTTGTTCCGCCCATCAAACTCTTGTTTCCCATGGCCTTACTGACTCCCTCCGTCACACCAACACATCACATCTTTTCTTTGTAATTTCTTTCTACATTATTTCCATTTTACTCATTAGTTTTTCTTTCATTGGGCCCTATTTTCACGATCTAGGCGCATGGTCTTAAGCGAATGGCGCAAATGCACTCAGGGTGTGTCCGAATACACTTTTGCTAGTTTAACGACGGGAAAACGGCAGGCACGCCCGGGCGCATGGTCTTAACGGGTTCGAAGAGTATTTAGTTTGATCACATTTATAAAAGATAGACACAGCTTTACGATTGTTTCCGAAATCATACGGCGTATGCAGGGGGGAGGGGTAGGCTGAACTAAAGCACATTGCCAACAAAACACAGACATCAGTTTCACTCACCACATGCAGTTCATGTCCGGCATGTTTTAGCGCTGGGACGGCTCCATATATCAGTTTCAAACGATCTCCAAATCCAGCGTTATATCCACAGTTTATATAACGTTCATCACCCAAATGCAGTGAAAAAACAAACACCTGAACTTTGCGAACGTATGTTCTCTCTCTCTCCTGCACACAAGTGAAAGTGACGTCTGCGCATGCTCCTTCTCTCCGTGCTGTCGCATGCTTTTCTGGAAGAATTGTCCAATAAGGGACAAAAAAATTTGTTACGAAACAGTTTTATATGTTGGAAAAAAACTTTCAGAAACCTGTACGATCGCTGGGGGAGTGTATCAAACACAGAAAAACTACGTAAAATGCCCAACTCGTTTTTTGACAAGTTGACCATGTTAAGCATGAGAAGACAGCACGTTTAACATTGTGAAGAAGTCAGAATGCATGAAACACCATTGCAGGGCCGCTTTAATGAGTAATGTGTGTTTTTTGGGCATAACGTGTAGTAAACCAATCAGAGTTTCATCTCTCATTCCCTTTAAGAGCCAGTTGCGCTCGCGCCATGGCGGATTCGCAATTCACACGGCGGACTTTGCAAGAACAAAGACTGGACGCTTCTCCAGAGAGGAAAGGCATCTACAAGACAAGCCGGATTTTTATCTTTATGTTCACAATAATCATCTTTAACATTGTACTCCATTTATTTTTATATTTGGCATGTTTGTGTGCTGCGGCGCTTCCATCTGTGTAATAAATAAAGTGAAAGTGCGTTGTGGACCCGCCCAGAGGTGCATTTTCTACTAACGTGCTCTTTAAATAGCAAAAAGTATTGCGCCATTGACTTTATTCCAGTTTTGAGTTCCTCAAAATAGCAACGCGCCAACAATGCGCCTGAAACACCTCATTTTTAGACCAACGCTCATGGGCGCACAAAGGAGCACAAATGCATTTGCTATTTAAACAGCGCCGGGTGTATGTTAGGGCCCATTGACTGTTATAGGAACGAAGAGATCAGGGGATAGTTGTCACACTTTGTATCCAGTGTAAAAGTTATTTTTGTGACAACATACCCCAATGATGTGTTGTATTTACACTCTTAAAAATAATGGTGCTTAAAAGGTTCTCCACAGCGATGCCATAGAAGAACCATTTTTGGTTCCACAAAGAACCATTCAGTCAAAGGCTCTATAAAGAACCATCTCTTTCTTAGATCTCTAATCTTGTAGTCTTGACAGAATGGAATTCTAGCAAATATTATTTTTTCATCATTTTGTCAATGTGTTTAAAGGTTTTTCTTTAATATCCGTCGGTTTGAAGTTATACACAGCAAGGCAGGTTATCGACAAGTCTCAAGTAGGAGATGTAAGAACGTATTAGATAAAAAAACAGAGAGAAAGCGAAAGAGTTGCTGAAAGTTTCTATAGGCTTTGTTAGTACAGAGCACATCTGTGAAAGCAATCACTGTACAGTATATTGCACATGAGGATGAAGGTAAATGTCCTGTGACAGTTGGAGATTGGCTTTACCCCCAGTGAGCACGTGTGTGTTTAAAGTTCCACATGGTTCAGAGCGGATTGAATAATGACTCAGAGACTACAAGAGACCCAGTCACCTTTTACGTGGTGAAAAAGACACAAAACTATATTCACTGCTATCTAAACTCCCAGTTTACAGTAATGGGGTTTGAACAGTATTGACCAGAAAACGTTCCATGTCGGAGCCGTGCAAATTGGATGGTGAGAGATGTTTTCCCATGAGAAGTTTTTAGTTTAATGCGCAGCGGTTTAGAAGATATGAGAAGACTCAGCGCTCTGTGGATTATTCGGGGCGGGCGGCACAAATGAGAGGGTGGCAGACCTTTGGAGCATCTGCCAATGTGCCTGTGAATTATAACAGATTTATTAGAGCAAGTGGGCGGAGAGTGTTTCTGAGCACTGACACTTCTGAATCCACAGAATCAAGCTTCCGAGGGTGTGGATTGTTTGGCATTTTCCCCTTTATTGACCGTATAGAGTCAGTTTGAAGCTGTTTAAACCAAATGCGCATTATTTCTATAACTAAAGAAGGTTAAATAGGATCAGAGGAAAAGTAGGAGTTATGGCCATTACTGGGTTTGTTGGAAGCATCCGTTTGTGATTATGTGGCCGTAAAAAGGCAACCATCCTGGGCTTATTGCTGTCTTAGCGGGGGTCGGTCGAATATTTAAGACGTAAGCCATTGAGTCATAAAACAGTGGTGCTGTTCATGCATGGTTGTACTCAAAGTACCCCGTGTCTCATGTATGTCAGTTTGTGTGTTTGTGTGTCAAGCAGATTATTGTTTTTCTTTAGACGAAATGTTGAATGACGCATTTGTTAGTTGCTTTGAATAAAATGGTCTGTTAAATTAATAAATGTCAGGTTTAAAGGGATAGTTCACCCAAAAATTGTAATTGTGTCATCGTTTTTTTGACATTCAGGTTGTTCCAAATTGATGAATGAACAAATACAGGGCAGCATGTCAGTAACCAAACATATCTCATCCCCCATTGACTCCCATACTATTTATTTTCCCTACTATGGCAGTAAATGGGGGACATTCTTCCAAATATCTTTCATTTTGGGGTGAACTGTCCCTTTAAGAGGCAAAGATCTTAAACTGTGCATGCAACAAACATTATCGTGGCATAATCAATATAACATAATTAATAGTGACTCGAATAAGATATCGTAATTCATAATTATATGAAATTGAAAAATGTCTTGGTGTTTTTAACATCCGTATCACTGTCAAAAGCAAGTGTCGCAACAATGTACGTTATCGTCAATTTTACACAAATACATTTTATGATTTTTTAACATTCTCTCCAATAAACCATTAAATACAGAAACCAATGCACAGTTATGAATGCCATAAGTGGCCTAGCTCATATTTCAAATTGTGCTTTTTTGCCGCTTACACGGCCATGAAAATAAACTAAGCCATATCACATAAATTTGTATCACTTGGGGGGGAAAAACACATTTGTGCCTCATTCAGCAGCAGCGTGACTGTTCCATACACTCGTGTGAAGTAATTAAGACTTTGTATGTGTAAAAAAGAGGTGCTAAAGCTGTCGCTTCATAAAGTCCACCGCTTGTGTTGGTCTGCCAATGGAGCCGTTTACTTCATAATGGTTTTAAGCTCTCAGCCTTTAATACCTTCAGTTGCTTCATCAATATTCTCTAATTGGTTTTTAAACTTCGTATGGAGCCTGAGCTTATAGTACTGAATGGAGGTGTTTTCAGGTTTAACGTTTGCTGTAGTTCCATTGACTTCCCTTAAGATCCGAAGAGTGCTGGCACACTCAGATGTCTTGTTAAAGAATCCTTTTCTAGCTTTGTTGCACCAAAGAAAATCTAAATATTATGTGACCGCCTTCCACCTTCACTGTATGGTTCTTATGGAGTCTGTTAAAGTGGTACACTGTGGGTCTTTCATCAGCTGTTGACTTTTCAGGGCACAGTACCAGTTTATACTTCATCGTGTGAAATATACAGGTATGTGGTTATATCTGATAGTTCACTAGTTAAGGGGACAAACCAAGCACTGCTTAAACAGTGTTTACATTAGCATTCTTGATGTTTGTGACCAAAATGTACTTCGAACAGTACACATGCATTTTGCCAGTCTGGGCAGCTAGTTAGATTAGAGTTCAAAAAGTCCACTTTAGTCGTGTGACCCAAACATTAGACTTTTTGATGGGTGTTGACATCGTACCGTCTCGCCCAGGTGTGTTGGACACAGCAAATCGATCGCCCCTTGGTGGCTGGTTGCAGTAGAAATATTACTCATAAACCTGCACACTCCATGCAAACAAGTGGGACTCACGCCAAACCAAAAAATACAATTGTATTACAAATATACAAATACAGTATATGTTTGCCATGGATGTTGTTGTCATTTTAGTTATTATAAGCCCAATTGTTTCTTCAAATGTTTGTTGTTCTAATACTGTAAGTGTGGCATTGGTTAGTTATAAGATGTTAACAAGTGAATAGGAGCATTTCTTCAATTATGATTGAGTCATCAGGGAATATGGGTGGCGTCTTGATACAGCTGCTCCACCTCGTGCTCACTGTTGCGTTGACTCCAAATGACGTCATCGCCACAATACGTCTCTGGCCAAATCTTGGACATTTTGGCGTCATTATTCTACAGTGGAAGTAAATGAGTCTTTAAAAGAACAGGGCTGTGGCAAATCTTTTTATTGATGGTCATTTTATTCGAAACATCAGCGAATCCATCCATCCATTAATTCATTTTCATGAACATTCATTCATTCATTTAATGCCGTAAATAATGCCGTTTGATATTGGAAAGCAATATTATTTTGACAGACCACCAAATTACTGTAATTGCAATAATGTGTTACTGTGGTTTTTAATGTAAAAGTATAAAAAGTGTAATACAATGATTAAAAAAAAAAAAAAATTAAAGGACAAAATATGAACTGAAATGCATATTTTATAAACTGTACTAGAAACACTGGAGTTCCGGAAAAAAACTGACGTGTGTGGAAATGCACATCCTACAGAACTGTTCTGGGTTAAAACTGTTCGACTGCAGCTCTCAGTAACTAGAAGACACTTCCGCTGTTTCGGTTTTCATTTTAAAGCTCTTAAAGTTCAAATGAACCCATATTAGCTGGAGTATTTATAGCTTTCTGGGGAGAAACCAGAAAGAAATGAAACCATTGTGTGATAAGTCAGCGCTGACCTTGCTGGGGTTTGATATACAGTATGCGCTCCACTTGATGGATGTGCTAGGTGTATGTTCCTCATTAATCCTGACGGCATTAAAACACAGGATTGCTGAAGTCCTGATCCTAAAGCGGTCCGTTACGGGGGTGGAATGTGACTTTTGGCAGGAGTAACAGTGGTCGCCTTTGACGGGACGCACCCCGTGAACCGCTGCATCTCGCGCAGTTGCGTTCCTCTCTGAAATATTTCTGTTACAGTCGGTTGCCGTTGTCAAACACGATTATTGATACGCTGCTTCTATTTTCATGTGGTCGGCCTCTGCGCCTCCCTTTTTTCCACAGGGCTGTGCTGCTAGCGTCAGGGCCCGAGCGCTCAATCAGCAAGAGTCCGTACGAGTAATGATGCCTTCGTGTTTTTCTTGGGCACGAGCTTCAAACAAAAATACACAGCCTGCTACCCACCTCACACATGCAAGGAAAGAAATACACCCACTTTTTCTCACTTTAACACGCACACACACTTCACAGCATGCTACCGGTTTCATCTACACCGCACTTGCGGGTCTGATCCTAAGCAAGGCGTAGCGTTCATATCTGCTTCTTTTCCTTCGTGACAGGTTGTAAAATAATCAGTGACTTGAAAGCTCTCCGCGTTCTTCATTTCGGCCTCTAAAGGGTCGTGTTTTGTAAGACGACTTTCCTCCACAAACATCAATGCTTCGTTGCATTTTCAGCCTCGGCTCTGATGTTTGTCTTTGGGAACAATAAAAATAGACCAAAAGAGACTAAAGTAATGTTGAGACTAGCATAACTCGGATACATTAGCGTTGGAATCCAAAATGGATCGATTATGTGACTCACTCCTGAAAAACAAAAACGGCCTTGTGAAACTCCCTGTTTATTTGGTTATGGTGTGCTTGTTTTGCTTTGTGCATTTCTTGTTTAAAAATGTGAATGAAAAAGTTATGCAATGAAAGATTTATGATTTGGCGTCTGAAATAAGAAAAAAAACATTTGACTTTTTTTAAAACTCTGACTTTGCTGTTTCATAGTTTACTTTGCTGAGCATATTTTGAGTCACTGTTAATGGGATAGTTCTCCCCAAAAGGAAAATGCTCTTATCATTTACTCACTCTCTTGTCATTTCAAACCTGTATGACTTTCTTTCTTCTGCAGAACACAACAGAAGATGTTTTGAAGAATGTTGGTGTCCGAACAATGGCGGTACACATTCACTTCTATTGTATGGACACAAAACCAATCCAAGTCAATGGGCACCGCCATTGTTCATGATACATTGAAGATAAGGTAAAATAATCATTTTTTATTCATTTTGTGAACTACTAAGAATTTTTTGTTCCAAATTTCAACTAAAAATATTGTTTCTATTTGCATTTATTTGCAGAAAATAACAGAATCTCTGTATTTTTTCAGAAGTTCATATTTACTTTTAAGAAACACAACAATAATATTTCTACAGGAAAAGTTCTTGTTTTATTTGATAACCTCGATTTTCATCACATATTCATACATATAGATCTGACCTTTACCCAAATGGTAAATCATTGATTTCCCTGTGAGGCCACAGCTATCAGACGGTAGATTTGAAGACTTCTCTGTGCTTATACAGTTGCCTGTCACTGTATACTGTTTTTGGACACTGCATGTCCATCCTTTCCCATGACCCCTCTCTATTCTCCAAGCGAGTGCACCTGCGTGGCTTGACACACCTGTGTGAGCGCTGTGTGTTTGGAAGGTTGTTGTCATGGCGACCGGTGAGATGTCTCACAGTGGAGGGCTGCTTGATAGGATCGGCTGAAGTGGACCACCCTCAGGGCAGCATGTGAAAGACCTCATTGTACCAGGAACTACAACTAAATGTATTTCACCCTGTGTGGCGACGCAGCTCAGAGCTGTGACTAAGCGTTCTCTGCTGATGTTCACAAGCGCTACTATATTAGCGTCATCAGTTTACTGTAAGCCTGTCTGTGCTGTTACTCTTTTTAATATTTTATGGTTATTGTTATCATCATAGTTAAAGAAAGCTTTCTTTATTTATTTTCATTCTGTTTCATAAAGCCTAAGAGAGTGGGTTACTTAAGGCTTTGGTTTCTTTGGTTACCTTTATTCTGGGACGGGATACCTCTCTGCCCTAAATTTCTACTTATTCTTTCTTCTTTCTTTCTTCCTTCCTTCCTTACTTCCTTCCTCCTCTCCTCCTCTCTGTCTTCCTTCCTTCCTTCCTTACCATCCCTGAACCCTCCCTCTTTCTTTCTTTCTTTCTTTCTTCCTTCCTTTCTTTCTTCTCTCTTTAAGTTGTTAAAGCAAAGCGCTTGATGTGTGTTTAACTCAGAGATGGCAGGCAGCCGGCAGGAGCTTCAAATCATGTGGCTGTTTTGGCCCCGGCAGCTGCTCGCAGGATTATGGAAACTTCAAGAAACGGATTCACAGCCGTTCGCACCGCTGGCCAGATTGGTTTGATTGAAATATTGTTGTCATGAACGCACCTCAAACAATACTTGGTAAAAATAGCTTGGCACCCATATGGTGATGTATGACACAAGTAAAACATGACGGATCTATTGACAGAAATGCAATATAATATACATCACTGTGTGTTCAGAGGTGTATAGACCTTAAATAATGAAGCCTTATGTTTTGCTTACCGTAGAATGAGCTCTTTCCATCTACATACACCGCCGGTTCCCTACATGGAATTCGCCATGTTGTTTCTACAGTAGCTCTAAACATCTACGAGCACATGTTGTTTTATGCTAAAACATGAATTTCTTCGGCCAAAAGAAGAATGAGGATATCTTAATCCTCTCTCGGCCTCCGTAGCTTTGGAGAGTGGACCTAACCTTAGATGCCTCTTAAAAAAATACACAGAGCACCTTTAAGCAACTTTACAAACAAAAAAATATTTTGACTTGCCTTTGATGAGTTTACATCACTACATACGCTTATCCCCACTTTTACCTGCTGTTATTAATTGAAGATATTTTCTTATAATAAGCTCATGAGGTTAAAGTAGTGTTTCCCAAACACTTTGGAGGTAGGGAAGGGTTCCCAGTCCCACCTGTCCCCAATCGCCCCAACAAAATGGTAATAAACTTTAGGTCCACTGTCTGTTTTAGTTTTGTCAGCTGGTGCCAAATCTCCAGTTCTCTTTTTATTCCATGTCAGAAACTTATCCATTGCTAACTTTTTTAACTGCTGCCGCCTCTCCACGTTAAAGTTTTTGTTCCGATTCAATTAACATTCTGACGTGAAATCATTCTCGTAGGCTATGGTTCCACGTGATATTTTCTTCACAGTCTGGTGTTGTTCTTAGTAAGGCTTACATTTAAATGGGCCTTGCTTTAAGTGTATGGTCAATAAATTAATTCATTAATAGAGAGGGGCAAAAATGACCAAATTTACTCCTGTTTGTCGCGCCCCATCTGTTATGTCTCTATTCCCCAACACTTTGAGAACTGCTGGGTTAAAGGGACAGTTCACCCAAAAATAAAAAAATCTGTCATCGGTTTTTTTATGTTCAGATGAACACAGAGAAACATATTCGCAGGAACAGTTGTAACCAAACACTTCTTGGCCACCATTGACTACCATAGTAGGACAATTGACAATGGTAATCAAATGTGCTTTGCTTTAGAAATGTTTGCAATTTTTTTCAAATAAAGCAAATTTTCCTAGTATGCTAGTCGATGGTGACCAAGAAGTGTTTGGTTACAAGCATTCTTCCAAATATCTTTCTCTGTGTTCATCAGAACAAGGGGTGAGTTAATGATGACAGAATTTTCATTTTTGGGTGAACTGTTCCTTTAAGTGCTCTTTACATGTGCCTGCGTGCCGGGTGAAGACACTTAAGAATGTGATGCAGAGGCTTGGTTCTGTTAAAGGCAGCACAATCTTTAAAGGAAACCCGAGTGCTGACAATTTAGCATCAGTCATTGTAACTGCTCAGGGCTGGAAACGCACCGTCAGGCAGTTTGGCTGTCGCTGTGACTGAGAGAACGCTGGCTGTCACAGAGGGACTCTGGTGCCACGCTCTGGCTCAGCTCTTCACGGCTGCCAGCTTGGCTCGGCTCAGGCAGGCAGCACAGCTGTGAGCTCTAGGAAGAGCCCGGTAAACTTCTGTAGTCCTTTTAGCTCAGCATATGTGCATTGACACACTGTGTGTCAAGTTCAAATGCGTATTTCTATCGCATATCGCTTTTTACAATGCATGTCATACTGTTGTTTTAATGATTTTTATTCCTCCGTAGCTTACAATACAATGTCAATGTTGTATACACCAAGGTGATTTTAGTTTACTAAAATTAAAACTTGGAAAACTTTCCTGTTCATTGAAATCAAATAAAGTATTGACCAAAAAATTATTGGAAACTCGTAGAAAATGTGAAATGTTGCCTCAAAAATAAATTGAAATAAGTTTAAAGCACTAAAATTATAATAATAAAAGAAACTATAATACCAACATTAAAAATAAAACAATAAGTTATAAAATGACAAAATAAACAAAAAATCTATTTAAAATATTAAACAAAACTAAATAAAACTAAAATCGGAACTATAATGACTCTGGTATACACATCTAACCCATTCCCTAACACCTGATTGGCTGATAGAAATGTTGTTCAAGGATGTTGATCCAGGGAACGTTTTCTACTTTACGTCGAGATTTTTTTTAACTTTTTTTTTCGGCTCCAGTTCAAACCAATCAAAATCAAATCCCTTTAATGTCACTCAACCATGTACACAAGTGCAACAGTAGGTGAAAAACTTGTTACAGTCTACCAGTCCAACAGACAGTCAACCACTTTAACCAGCTATTGAACTCCGTGACACAGCTCCAAACCATTCAGATCCATCAACCGCCTTAACAGGTGGTAGGTTTGTGCTCCATGACCCTGATTCCACGTTCATTTATGTCCCGCTGCGTGTCTGTGTTTTTCAACGTGTGTGTCTGTGTTTGTAATGAACCCCTCTGGCTGGTAGATTTCCCCCGCTAAAGTGTGCAACCCTATACGCTCTGGATCAGCAAAGTTTAGCTTCTCACAGACACAAGGCTCCATTCATGGCCTCGCTTATAAACCTTTGAGAGATATTTTGATAAGTGTGAATTGTGGGGGCATATTCATAAATAATTACCACAGGGGCTTTAACACGCTTCCTGTTCTCCTCCCCGCTCCTCAGAGAGCACTTGACAGAAAATGGTGGGTAAACTTAGCTAGTGCTGATAGGGAAGAGGTGGGAATATTTTCTCTCTCTCTCTCTCTCTGATGTGTGTGACTGTTGAGTCATGAGCTCTGGTACGGGATCAGAAGCTGAAGGGGAAAGTCCCGAGTCTTTTCCATCTGCACCTGGACAGACTAACATTCCACAGGCCATAGGACTGAATGAAGAGACTGTACAAGTGTGTTTGTGTGTGTTGGTGGGTTGGTGCTGCCCTGCAGTTGTGCCCTAAAATGTGAAGAATGCTAAAGCTGTACGAATCCCGAATTCCTAACCACATGAAAACACCTTTGGAATAGCACGCAATTAACACTTTGTTGATTTTGTTAAAGGGACAGTTCACCCAAGAATGAAGTTTCTGTCATCATTTACTCGCCCACTTGTCATTTCAAACCTTTATCCCTTGCTTTGTTCTGCAGAACACAAAATAAGTTATTTTGAAGAATGGTTGGTAAACCGAATAGCGGCAGCACCATTCACTTCCTTGGACACGAAACCAATGCAAGTGAATGGGCGGCGGTTATCAACATTCTTAAATTCAATTCAATTTTATTGATATAGTGCTTTCCAAAGCAGCTTGACAGGAGAAATAAGAAAAACAGAAAAACGCAGAAAAGGTAAAGCACAGGGAGGCTGACGGGAAGGACATTCTGTCAAAGTCCAGATTGGCCGTGACCAGGGGTGGACTGGCGGACTTATTATAAACTCAAGGCATTAGCGAGTCGGACAAGTATGCATGAAACGCAATCCACACCCCCCCTCGTCGACAGAATAGATGGAGTACCGATGTGGGCCGAATAATCCAGGGCCGAATTTGCTTCCCAATCCGCCCCTGGCACAGTGCATGGTGTTTATAGAGCAAGCAAGATCATTCTAGTAAATTATATCTAAAAAATGCAGTCTCCCGGCGAGCAAGCCAACACTGCCCTGTGGGGAGGAATCCAAACTCCAATGATAAATAAATGGAGAAAAAAAAACAGGAGAAACCAGTCTCAGCCGGGAGGGCCAGGTCTCCTCTGACGTGTCACAGCTGTACTCAGTTACTTTGATACAAAGGTTAATGAGGAAATGTTTATGAAAAATAGGGAGAGCTTATTAGTTGTGATTGAGGAAATTTCAAAATATCTCCTTTTGTATTCTGCAGAAGAAGGAAAGTCACACAGGTTTAGAATGACAAGAGCGTGAGTAAATTCGTTTTCATTTTTTGGGAGAACTGTCCCTTTGACTTGAAAAAGAGCGATATATTCTCACCGGTGCTATTTATACAACCTCTCACCTGTTTTACTACACAGACGCGCCAAACACACACAGTACTTATAACTCACGGCTAAACTTGACTTTCATATTAACCTGTTGACATTATTATTAGACTTAAAGCAAAACATGATTCTGCTGATTTATGGACCTTTCAAATCGTAAAGACCACTTCAAATGTCCACGCAAGTTAGTTTTGGACCGGTTTCACTTGATTTGTGGAGATAAGTAAAGAAGTGTAGCCAAACATACACAAACCATGTACTTCCCACTAACCTATATTGTGTTAGGTTAATTATAATTGCCGTAAACTACACCCAGCCCTCAAATTTTAACCCTAAATTAACCTCGAGGTTTTTAAGAAGTCAATGAGGACTTATTCAACCTCTTTCCCCAACGTTTCCCGAAAGCTTTTATCAGATTTAGCTGACTTTAATAGACATTTGTTTGGCAACTCAGTCATGCCAACTTGTATTTGTAAAGCACTTTTCACTTTTTCACAGAAAACAGTACTTTAATACCCCCCTCTGAGGCAGCCAAAGGTGACCGTGGTCAGCAAAAACTCCCCAAGATTCCCCAAATTTAATCCCTGAAAATAACACACACACTCTTCTCCCCGTCTCCTCTTCAGACTGAAGTGTTTGAAAGTCCTCTGAAGGAATGCTGTCCTGATAACCTAAAATAGGAGCAGGACGGGGCGTCACACGCGCTGATGGCCAGAACCTTGTTGTTTCCGGAGTCATCTCTGACCTTCTGTCTTTTGTCCGCTGTAGAGGGTCTTGTGTGGGAGCCGCAGCCTTTCCCAGACACAACAGAAACCAGAGGCTGTGGTTCCTTTCATGGCTTCCTCTTCATTGTTCGCTTGTCTGCGGGACTGGAAACCAGTAATGACAGACAGACGGCTCTGGTCTCTCTTAACCCGTGTTTGAGGAGAAACTAGAACTGGCTCAGAAGCAGTGAGAGATCAAAGTTGATGGCTGAGCTCCATGCTTTTCCCACACTTCTGAGACGACGTAACCTGTCATGCTAACCCTGTCGCTGCCAAGTTGCAGAAGTTGTTTTCTTTTGGTTACGTGGGTTGCGATAAGCAAGGTTGAGTATCAAGAATACCACTTTTGGAAAATCCAGGTCAAGCTAGTTGATGCATGATAGCTACTACTAGACTCTTTTGGACCAGCGATAAATAAACTAGCAGATGGTCATACCAGCTTAAGGTTGTTGTGATGCTTTTGAGAAACTGGTAGGTGGTCAACCAGCCAAAAACTGGACTTACATAGCGGATGACAGGCTACCAGCTAGAATCCAGCTAGCATGTTCCAAGATGATTTTTTCAACATGCTTCAGTTCAGAAAAAGGGAACTGGCCTCTGGCTGCATATTTAAAGCACCACGGTGAGCACTAACTTTGAGAAACAGAACTTGTAAATTGACAGGAAACGTTACAAGAGCACTGATAGCTTAACCAGATGCTAGACTCCCTGCGTGAGCTTATGCACAGAATGTCTGAGGCTATGTGTGTGTTTGTAGCTACGTTCAGATATGACTGTAAGGTCATATGTCGCTTATTACATTAACTCATTTGGCGGTGCTCATTTAGTGCAAACGTAATACACATTGAGCCGTTTTCTGCATGTCGGTGCAACCAAAGGTGATGCACATTTGCACACTGTATATACGACAAAGTTTTCAACTAAACTTACTTTTCGTTTACGCAAAACTAAAAACACAGATGTCATGAGTGTGCATATCACGTGTTTAGTCTGTAGGTAAATGCAAGTTTTCTTGAAACAATAAGGGCGGCCTACAGGACTGTGTTTGTGCTACGCAACATACTTATTAACATTTCATCACTGACCAGCAGAGACACATTATTTACTTGTATACGCCAACAAAGAGTATTAAAAAGCCATTTGGGTTAAACTTGAATAGGCATATGTACTGTACTTTACACAGTGACATTGCCAACTACTGGGATGTGTGAGTTTGTAAGTGAAACTTAATTTTTTTTTTTCTTCAGTTTTCTATTCTATCGTTGTCTTGTAAAAGTACAACTAGGCTTATTTAACCCTTATGTGACCCTGGACACCAAAACCAGTCTTAAGTAGCACAGGAACATTTTTAGTAATCACCAAAAATACATTGTAGGGGTTAAAAATGACGGATTTCATTTTTGGCAAAAATATTTGATTTTCTCAATATTTGGCTTTTTGCACCCTTAGATTCCAGCTTTGTAAACAGTTGTTGTTCCGCCAGATAATGTCTTATCCTAACAAACCATATATCAATAGAAAGCTTATTTCTTCAGCTTTCAGATTGTTATAGCACAATAAAAAAACATTGACCCTTAAGACTGGTTTTGTCATACAGGGTCACATATTCAGTATTGGACTTTGGATTTCTTTAACACTTGTGTGGTGTTCGGGTCTGTGGGACTCATTTTCCATAATTTTCCTCATATTTCAAAAACACAAATGGAAAACTGTGATGTTAGAACAATTTTGTGTGAATCCATGTAAGTGAGTAGTTGACAAATGTACCATACATGTGTCAAATGGTGAGACAAACCAAACATTTTGAAAACAAACTGTAATTAATATTATATTATTAATATTTATGATATGACATGAAATACCAATTCAATTCATGTAAACAAATTTTATTTAAATAACACTTTTCAAAATGTTTATTGTTGCTAAGCAGCTTTACATAAATCATGATAAAATAAATAAATAAGAATATGAGGGGAAAATTTAAAGAGATTACACAGTATTAAGAAGCATGGTATAATTGCAAGTTTTTTCTGTATGCCATGTACACTGATGAAACTACTGAATTAAATGCTATGTTGTCAGAAACTGTTAATTATTCAATTGAAGTTTATTTAATTTCGGTATATTATTATTTTAAATATTGTTATCAGGACTGGAATCCTAAAGTTTCAATTTACCAGAACAGTTTGCAATAATACCAAAACGAGTTGAAAGAATAGAAGATAATGAAGATACATTACTTGTATGCTAGTTTTTTTCTACATTTTTTTGCTGTCACACCATAGGACACACTTACTTATTTTGTCAACTCCCAGATCCCATATGAGACCCATGGCATCACATGTAAACAGGCATATGATATTATTTAATGAGTGTTGACGTGACAAACATGACATCAAATGTGTCTAATACATGTCTAATACATCAATAAAATGATGAAGGTTGTGGGGTGATGAGTCCCTATATATGGCTGCCATATACGCATTAAATTGCTTAAATACACAATCTGGAGCTTAAACCACATCTCACGCAAACAACACAAGCGAAGCAACAAAACTCATTGTTCAACACATGGTCACCCCTGCTCTTCCTGTGTAAGTGACTGATTTGTGTTCTCTCAGCAGGTTGGGGTCCACTGACCTACTTGTTCACAATGACAGGACTGTTTCTTCCTGGCGGTAACAAATCGTGAACGGGGGACATCCTGTGGGCTTGGAGAAAGCATGATGTATGGGACTCCCACCATGTCTCTCCTTCTTTCTCTCTCTCATGTATTCTTTCGCATTGGGGCTGCACAGTTACCCTGTGTTAACTTTTTCCCCTTTGACCCCCCACCCCACCTCCCCACAGGAAGAGCCAATGACAGACTCTCTCTCAGGAGACGAGCGTGTATGTTACAGCTTTGTGTAGTTCATGTTTCAACACTGCCAGTTCTCGGAGAATCATACTGGTGCTGTTTAAAACGCCGCGATAGTCTTATTCACACGTTGTTACGTTTGGCAAACGTTCGCCAGGTGTTTGAAAAGCGTAAAGTGAACCTTGGTTGAAGGCTCATTCTGTCTCGTGTCTAAAAAACTTTCTAAAGACAGCGGTTACTCTACTGCGCTCCGAAGATGGCAATGTACCGCAGACGATGCCAGACATGTCTAGCTCTACTTCAAGCCTGTATTGTGAAATTAATAACAGAAGAAGTGTACGATCAATAATAAATGCCACAGTGACTTTTGCCCCCAGACTAGACAGTAGATTATGAATTATGGATTGTTTTTCATGGGTAGGGAGGTTTGTATTTTCTTGTTTTGCCTGAGAGGTTGCATTCAAGTCATTCCTGTATACTTTTTTCAGAACACAATAGAATAAATTGAAGGAATCCATTTGTTTGGATTTAATTCCTTTTTCACAGCTCTTTTAATGGCTTTACTTTCCAGTGTGTCATACCAAGCTTTGACATTTACAAAGAAAAACGGAAGAACTGTCCACATCTTAAGTGCCATGTTTGTTAGATCCCCCTTCCCGACATCCGTTGAGAGGGTTCAAAACCTCCATTTGGGGTAGTCGATTCAAACCCTTGTTTCATTCATACCCTTGATCTTCTGGAGAGTAATAGGACTTCACTTCACCATGATGTATGCTCTCCAGACAGAAGTCTTCATGTGTTTGACTAAGAACAAACTTCTTGATGCTAAACAACCACAGGCCGGTTTTCCTCTGTAGATTTATGATTCACCTTTTCCCCATTTCAGAATTCTCTTTTTTTGTATGCTGTCAGGTTGGCAATGTTAGGCTAGCATGTTCAGCTTTCATCAGCCTGTGCTTAAGATTGGGCTTCCATCTGCTCATCAGAATGCTAAACATCAAAGACCATCTCTGTTCGTGTTTTAAAGACTATTTGCGAGAACTTGGAGGCCCTGCAAACAATAATGATCAAAGTTCTGCGCGTCTTTCTTGGTCGTCCGACATGTTTAGTCATAGCGCCATTTCTTCAGTTAAAACGCTAAAGATAAAACATGCTTGTTAGCGACTGAGCTATTCATCCACACACCAGTCCTCCACATGTTCAAAGCAGCCCGGACGCTTTGATTCAGGATCTCCAGGCTTTTTCTTTCATGTTTTGCTATGTGTATTCATCCGTCCTGGATTCCTGAAGATTTGTCTTCCTTCTTAAGTATTTTCTTCTGCAGTATTTTAACGGCAATGGTGTGACAGACATTCCCCACCTCCCTGCCACTACCTCTATTTTTACCCATTTTAATACTTTATCTTGCCTGGGTTTGTTATTTCTGTAAGAAGATATTAACGCACTGCAAAGCTTTGCTGAGTAAGCAGGTCGGGAGTTAAGACTGCTCACACGTAACCGCTCAGTGGTATCTACGTATACACACACATGTGTACGCTCAAATGTGCACACACATAATTATACACACTTTGTTTAATACACAATATCAGCATGAGAACCGCATGTTTGGTCTTACTGTTTCCGTCCTTCTTTTATGTATTCATACCATTCACATATGGACTCATTTATGGTAACCATAAACATGAATTATCCATCATCATGGGATTTACACCCACACATGCACTTGTATACAGCACTGTTTTGTAAAAAAAAAGTGCACGTACAATACACATCAATAGAAATTAGTACACATTTTTAAATCTACAATCAACACTATGCGATCAACAATACACACTAGGATATGATACAGTAGATTGGTCTCTACTGTATAGTATATTAGCCTATGCTGTAGACCTACTTCCAGTAGTACTTCCATTTTTCTATTTTTTGTTTTAAAATATTACATTTATAATGACTTGTTTAACATTTTGATTTGGTTATAAATGTGCTGTTGGTTGTATTCTGTTCAAACGTTTCTGCAGTGAAACAGGAGGTTCAGGACCAGCGTTGGACCAGCGTTTTTCAAGTGGTCACAATAGTGATGAGAATTGGCTATATGCACAAGACAACATACTGCTTATTAGCTAGAACTGTTCTACAGATAGTCTCTGTTCTATAGTCTCTTGTAAAAGAGATCATTGGTCTCAATGGGAAATTGTTTTTAATTTGGCCAGTTATTTCATTTCTCAAACTTTCAGCTAGTAAAAAGTGTAGTTAAATCATAGTTAAAAATACATTTTGTGTCACTAACCAGCACACAGAGTGGAGAATGTGAGCGGAATGGAGTGACAGCAGCCCCCCCCACTCAAAGCTTTCTTTAATCACTCAAGTTCCACTCTGGATTTTCCTTTCCTGTTCTCCGCTCGCTTCCCAATCACAAAGATAAACCGCTCTGAGCAATCCTGGAGTGACACAAAAGACTAAACGGTAAAGTCACACGTCTAATCACACACATTCTCTGGTCTGAAACATAAACATGGGTGATGATATAAACAAAAAAAGTTTTCCAGTGGTAATACTCAAAATATCACTCTGATGGTCAGTCTGATCAGAAAGAGTACCACAAAGGGCTGTTGTATTATTTGATCCTTACAAAAATCCATATCAATGTCACATGGTCACATGTAAAACAATGTTTTGGAGCATTTTCATCTGAATAACATGTAAAAACATGTTTTATAACATGTAGAGTAGAGTAGAGTAGAGTAGAGTAGAGTAGAGTCGAAGTAGAGTATAGTAGAGTAGAGTAGAGTAGAGTGTAGAGTAGAGTAGTAGAGTAGAGTAGAGTAGAGTAGAGTAGAGTAGAGTAGAGTAGAGTAGAGTAGAGTGAAGTAGAGTAGAGTGGAGTGGACCATCAGAGTGAGTAGAATAGAGTAGTGAGTAGAGTAGAGTAGAGGAGTAGAGAGTAGAGTAGAGTGGAGTTGAGTAGAGTAGAGTAGAAGAGTAGAGTAGAGTAGAGAGTAGAGTAGAGTAGAGTAGAAGTATAATTGAAGTAGAGTAGAGTAGAGTAGAAGTAGTGGAGTGGAGTGGAGTGGAGTTGAGTAGAGAGTAGCGTAGGACGAGAGTAGAAGCGAGTAGAGTAGAGTAGAGTAGAGTAGAATGGAGTGGCGTGGAGTGGAGTGGAGAGGAGAGCAGAGTAGAGTAGAGGTATAATCGAAGTAGAGTAGAGTAGAATACAGTGGAGTTGAGTTGAGTAGAGCAGAGTAGAGAAGAGGTATAATCGAAGTAGAGTAGAGAAGAGTAGAATACAGTGGAGTGGAGTAAGTATAGTGGAGTAGAGTCATATAGTGGAGTAGAATAGAGGTAAAACAGAACAGAATAGAGTGGAGTAGAATATAATATAATAGAATAGAATAAAATAGAATAGAATAGAAGTAAAATAGAGTAGAGCAGAGCAGAGCAGAGCAGAACTGAATATATTAGAATGGAGTATAATAGAAGTAGAGTAGAGTAGAGTAGAGTAGAGTAGAGTAGAGTAGAGAGGAATACAGTGGAGTAGAATAGAAGTAAAATCGAGTAGAGTAGAATACAGTGGAGTAGAGTAGAATAGAATAGAATAGAATAGAAGTCAAATAGTGTAAAGTAGAGTAGAATAGGGTCAATCAGGTGAGAGTAGTTAATGTATTGTAAAATTTAACATATAACTTTACGTCAGTTACATCAGAAATTCATTTCCTGCCCTTAAACTTTCTCGAAGCAGCAGTCTTGCAATACTTCAGCCAAATAAACATATCTAGGACAGAGGCTGTTATTTGGACATCCCACCACACAATTACTGATTCCCATCCCAGCCGAAAAGGGCGCAGTGGCCCTAGAGAGAACATTGTGTTTATCCAGTGAATATAAATGGCTTTAATTTCACAACCACGGGGAGAGCACGCTTTATAACTGACAAACCACGGGTCAGCTTTTAAAACTGATATTTGTGCCAGAGTGGGAGTCAAACAAATGCTGATCTCGCCTAACAAGTGTCTTCTCCCAGGCCTGTTTGCAGGATGACGAGTTCCTTGTTTGTCAGAGTGCTTGGGGAGTTGGGAGGGAGAGAGCGGATGTACGTTTCAGTCAGTTCCTCTTTTTGTGCGGAACGCTATGGGGTCTGAGAAGGGCTGTTGAGGGGGCACTGGTGGCAGAAGCATTATTTGGAGCGAGCCAGACGGTAGCCATCAAAACAGGAAAGGCAAACAGCAGATGCCGAGATCTGCAGCACGCCATGGCGGTAACCTCAAGCCTCGACCCACTGCTCTCACAAACTTAACTTCCTGTTTAGCAGAGCACAGGGGGATGACCCTGTGGTTAAACGCAAGGAGAACTCGCAAAGAACTGACCCGAATTCAACAGTCATTTCAAGCTTTTAAATACTAACAAGTGTAACTACGTAATAGTTATTGGTTATTTGAGTGAAAGGACACTTTTGTCTGAATTCTATTTATTTATTTATTTTTCAGATTAAGCAGTGACATGCACATCAATATTCTCCTGTTATTTCCCTTACGCAAAGAAATGTTTTCCGTTATAATAACTGTCAGTATAATAAGGGATAGTTCACTCCAAAATGAAAATTGTATCATCATTAATTCACCATCCTACAAACCTGTATATGACTCTTCCGTGGAACACAACAGTTATTTTAAGAAATGTCTCAGTGGACAGTGTTGTTTGGTTACCAGCATTCTTCAAAATATCTTCACTTTAAATGATGTATTATTATATGAAGAGTTTGGTTCCAAACTGAGATAACTGTGTTATCGTGTTTTTATTGTGTTAGTAGCTGTATTGTTTTGTTATTATAGCCTAAATCAAACCAACTGCAGTTTGATTGCTATTAATTGGAACTTTTTTATCTCATTTTGGAACCAAACTCTATGTATGTATTTGAAAATAAATAAAACAATACATGTAAACACATATTACAGTATTACACTATATGTCATAATATATAAGGAATTGCTGCTTTTTATAATACTTTTTATACTTTTTATTTACGCTTTTATATATGCTTATTTATATATATTTATTTAATTCTTTTATATTGTGTTATATTTTTATATTAAACAAATTAATCAGTATATTCCTATATATTTTTGAGTCATGACATTTTTCACCTTGGTTTACTGTGTTATGTGAATGCCTGCAAAATAGTTTGTTTTGAGAACATGGTAGCTTTTTATTCGTGGTTTGATTTTAATGCGGTCTTCTGATTTAAGGTGTCGTTTGGTCTAATGCCAAAAGCAACCAACTGAGAGGCTTCAGCTTGGTTTTAAAGTTGATGTTTTATGCAATCTAAAACATAGCATAATCTTTCTTTGTATGGTAGTGAAAACTGTGATCATTTCCCCAAATCACCCCCTGCAAATTTTTTCATCAGGGTGGCCTTACAGCACGCACCTATTTTTATTCATTGCACGCACACAGTTAAACTCATTGTAGGTCATTTTGGCATAAACTCTGCACGTTATTACTACAACACCCTGAGGAAATGTGTGCGACTCGAAGTGCACCTATTAGTTTAACATTAGTGACACGATGTACTTAGCTCAGTAAAAAGAAATAAGGTCATTTCAAATGATACAGCGGGGATAGTGAATAAGAGTCCACAGAAGGACTCCAGCCATGTGGATGAGGGTTTGGCCTAATGTGGTATAACAGGTCCTTATGTTCGCCCCCTGCTGGCAGGAGCATCTCTGTCCACCATCATTCTGCTCCCCCACTGCTTTGGGTAGAGCTGGAGGAGTGCAGTCTGCCTCATTAAGAAGAGTGGACCGCAGGGAGCAAGAAATTGAGAGATCCTGGTTTCGCTACATAGTGGTGCGCCCTTAACTCTACGGGCTTTTCATTTATCAGTACTTCTCCAGACGGGAGAGCGCTGCTCAATTAGGCCGTCCACTCGCAACTTAATGAGAAACCAGCCATGACGGCGTCCTTTAATTCATGACAAATTGCCTAATTGTTCCTGGCTATTCACATTCTCTGACCGATGACTGCCGGCCGTACAGTGCCTCCATCATACGTCTGCACGTTCTTCGTTGACCACTTTTCCACTCATTCTTTCTTTGAAGAACGTCCATGTAATCATTCTTTTTCAATTTGACTGGAGGTTTGATAAACCAAACATTTCATGAGTCTGGATGTTTTGTTTTAATAACATGCAGCATAAATCTTATGTCAAGATTCCTTCCCTTACGAAAATTAACCATTGTGTTGCTACAGTTAAAAGAAACAGCATGGTTTGCTACAGTAAAAAAAAATATCATGATTTTACTACAGTTAAAAAAAAACATTGTTTTTGTGGGTTTGCCAATGCGGAAGTAAAACGTGGGTTTGCCAATGCGGAAGTAAACAAGACACCAGAAACGTAGTTACTACACTTTAACCACGCGCACAAAAAAAAACACGGTTCATTTTTGTAAGGGTTGCTTAAAAACCTCTTCAATTATGCTTATTGCTTCGAATCTTGATGCAAGAAAAGGTCAAGTGGTAGGATATAGATCTTGCCAGAGCAACGTTTCGCTGGTTAGCATGAGTCCGTTAGCATTTTAGCATTGTGCCCGATTAGTATTTTTGGATTGTTCATTATTTATTCACTCTTATATTGTTCAAAACAAGACTTTCCACCTTTTGGTTGAGCACAAAAGACGGCATTTTGAGAAATGTCTCTGTGGTTTTGTGTCCATACAATGGAAGTCAACGGGGGCCAAAGTTGTTCGTTTACCAACGCTCTTCAAAATATCTTCTTTTGTGTTTTGCCGAAGATTAAAATGACATGAGCGTGAGTAAACGGTAAAACAATTTTCACTTTTGTGTAAACTAAATCTTTAAAAGTGTCAAATGGACACACAGCTCAGTACACTCTCTGATAAAGCCCTCAGCCAATCAGGAATCTCATGACATCATTTTCTTCTGACTCATGAGTGATTTGTCACATGACATTACAGTTTTTTCAATTTATGACATTCACTGAATAAATGTACTGTAATCACATGACGAAGTCTTGTGACAACTAGCACACTACTGTTTGAAACATTGTAAATAATGCTATTTATAATAAGAGTACACAGTGTACAATGTGTAGAGCCCAGTGTGCATTAAAGGATTTCTTCACCCAAAAATTGTAATTCTGTCATCATTAACTCACCTTTGAGTGGTTGCAAATCTGTATAACTGATGAACACAGAGAGAGGTATTATAGAATTAATATACAAATCTTAATAAATGAGACCTTAAAACCTCTATAAGCATGTGTAGGGTCAGGACTGAGGACATTGCACAGCTATGGAACATATCAAAACAGCACATTTTTATGACTGTACTTATCAGAGACATAGAAAATGTGTTTGCATAACCCATAAGTAGACCTGAATAGCTTTTTCACCTCATTGAACATTACCATGAATTCTGATGAAATGTTCTTGGCTCCTTTGTCCTCTTTTCTAAATCCTCCTTTTATAACAAAAACCATGCACGCACATACACAGACGCGCACATGGCTGGCTCTGTGCTCACGCGCTTTCTCTATCTGAGCTTCACAGACACGAAGTCAATTATTCGGATGCATTCTGCTGCATGTTTCCCGCAGTCAGACACTCGCTGGTACCTCCAGACACTCAAACGGCTCCCCGGCGCCCTCCCCACACACAGCTGTGCCAGTGACCCAGTAAACTCGCGAATGAACCAGCATATATGCCATTTCATTGGCTGCGTCGGAGACACATGACTGGAGCAGGCGAACACGACCCAACCTCTCCATCTCGGTCCGTTTCTCTTTCTTTAATTCCATTCCAAAAATTCTCCCAGCATTCCTGTTCTCCTGCTAAGCTCGCACCAGAGCCCTTCCATCATAAAAGGTCGTGTCCTCGAGTAATATCATTTTCATGGCAGACATGTGGCGATTTCCTCTAAATCTGTCAAATGAAACAACACAAGACGGATCGCTTCGCTTTGTTCTCACGCGTTCCGTTTCCCCGTTGCACTTCCCATTGGCTCTCTCTCTCTCGCTTTAGAAGGTCCGTTTTCTCCATCCTCTCCGTGTCAGTCGGCATTGTTTTTATTTATATACAAATCGTGGGATTTTTAGTTTTCGTGAGATTGGTTTCTCTTTTTTCATATCCTGACCAGTCCCATGGGCAGTGGGCAGCAGACGGTGATCTTATTAGCTGGAAAGTGCTGTCCTCATGACCTGGCTGTGCTCCCTGTGAGTTGGGTATGTCCCTTTTGTCCCCCGAGACGTTACAATCTCATGGATCTTACTTAGGGTGGACAACATATTTAATTTGCCGTGAAAAGACTGAGAGGAATTTTATAATAAGTAGAGAATTATTTATAAGCCATTTATTTCTAAGGCAGTAGCTTGGCTGGTGTTTTCACTTTTGATTGGTTGATTGACTTCGGCAGCCAGTCAGGACATGATGTCATCAATTCTCAATTTGTCGGCTCACAATTTACTCTCAGAGAAAGAATAAAATTTTGAAGAGATCTTATTTAGGATTGTTCCTTTCTTATAGTTGTGTTAGCCTGTGTGGACCCAGATGCACCAAAACTTTTGCTGCTCTCCCTGAGGTCCTGCTCTTCTATGGAGGGGGGGTCATGATAGAATGTAATATTTTCCTTCAGCCAGGATTCTGAGACACAGTGAGATCTCCCGGGACAGGCAAGTGAAGATGTGTTTTCCTTTTAAAGAACTTGATGCTGATCTGCATTCACTTTGAAGAAAAGCAACACTAGTTCATTATTCTGGGGTATAGATATTGTTCCATGCTAAAGAAAACCGTATTCCTGGCCTTGATATGTAAATATTCAGAAAGACTGTTTGATTGGATAACCACAAGGGAAATGCTCCCCAATTTTTTGTTTTTCTCAATGTGCTTTTTTGAGTTTCCTCACACATAAAGTAATAATTTGTAAAAGATTCACACTCATTTTAGTCACAATATACAAAAACGTATAGTCAACAAAAACAAGTCATTTGTCAATATGAAACTGACAAAACATTGTTGCAGGAAGATATACTGTATTTATTTATTCCTTTTAATATTATAGCGATTAATTTACCGGTATTCTCCTGTTTTTCATTGCAAAATATTTAATTATGTCTTTAACTGAGTAACATTCTATACTTTAGAGCGTTTATGATTTTATTCATAGTAAAATTATTTAAAAAATGATTTTATCTCCCTGTTTGACGATTTCATGCACAATTATGTTTTCATTAAATTATTATTGATATTATTAAAACACAATAAAATCAAATTATTTATTAAAGGCGCAATTCCTATTTTTCGGTTAAATAAACAAAAAAATATATTCTATCAATTAAATGAATGATAAAGTGCATCAAAAGTTAGTGTTGAACATAAGATATCGTCCGTTTTAATAGCTTTAAAATGTTATGTTGACTGAACCTGCTTGTCGTTGATCAACTTTAAGGAGAACTTTAAACAGGCCATACTACATTGCATTACCTGTCAGCCTCTATTGGGTGGGAAGTCGTTTTTCCATTGACTGTGGTAGTTCACTTTGACAGCCGTTTAAAGTTAGATGAGAAAGAACTAGTTGAAGCCCTCGTCCTTCTCTCCTGATGGTGACATCATCACTCAGCCACTGTCACAGGCCCGTGGGTTATTCACACGTTCTCCTCTGCTTTTCCCCAGACACTGACACACACTCCTTAAGATTGTTGGTGCCCATTGAGAGATCACACATATCTGTCCATCCTCTTAACTGTGAATGATGGGGATCTAATAATAGAAAAGCTGTCTGCATGCAAAAATCAGACTTTAATATTCTCTGGTATAAGGATGCAAGCCACAAGTCTCATAGCACTGTCTCTCTGTTTTTCTCACCCAATGTACTGTTGCAGTGAAACGAGAATAGTGAAGTAAGTTGAGAGATTTTTCAGTTCACCTAAAAATAAAAAAATGTCATCCGTTATTTTATTTTACCCTCATGTCATTCTATACCCTCGAACACAGAAGATATTTTGAAAAATGTCTTTTTCATAAGGTGGTTTTGTGTCCATACAATGGAAGTCAATGAGGGCCAGTGTTGTTTTGTTACCAACGTTCTTCAAAATATCTTCTTTCGTGTTCTGCGGAAGAAAGAAAGTCATACAGGTGTGAAATGACATGAGAGTAAATAAAGAGTTGCTGCTGAGAATATTGAATGGTGCACCAACACACTACTGGCATCAAAAAACCCATCAAATGCTGGTAACCAGTATGTTGGTCTTTTCAGCAGAGAAGTCGATTCCAATTTTCAATTCTTTTCTAAAGCCTCTAACATCTCTGTGGTAGGTCTTGATCAACCGACCAAACAAACATACACACGCTAAACATTAGAGTTTCCTTTTGAACTGCGTTTCAAGGCTCAGCGCTGGAGTCGAAAGGCCAGGCCTCCTGAGCTATTGAGGAGCCAAAACGTACCTCCTCATATACACATTCACTCAGTTTCCTTCCTGATCTCTAATACCGCAAGACTCAGCCAGTCATCAGTAACTGCTCTGAACGCCCTTTCCAATTACCACAATGGTGATATCATATGCACATGTGCTCTCCAGCCTGGAGCTGAACTGATTTAGACTTTGAATTAAAGCTTGGCGCTTCGCAACGGAACACGTCACACGATTGCCGAGTACAGGGAAAAGCAGCGGCGTCTCTGGATGCCGAGATAGTCGCTTCGAACGCCCTTCAAGCGCACATTAGGTTTAGTCCAGCATGAGGTAAGCCATAATAAACACTGTCATGGCTTTTACAGAACTGGCCTCTGCCGCTTCCTAGATTAGAACCGAATCCATAAAACTTTATGAGTATGAGCCATGCGTTGTGACTTTATATGACAACATCTATTGATCAGATAAGCCTTTTTATTGCTCATATGCAGTTTTTTTAATACCTTGATGCTTCTTCATTAAAGGTGCAGTGTGTCATTTTTTGAGGAGGATCTATTGACATGAATGCAACATAATATACATGTATGCATAATATACTAACTATAATATACACAACTATGTCTTAGAGGTGTATAAAGACCTTACATAATGAAGCCTTATTGTATTAACTTTAATGAGCTATTTCTATCTACATACACCGCCGGTCCCCTTACATGGAATTCACCATGTTGTTTCTACAGTAGCCCTAAATGGACAAACTGAGCGTGTTTCGTAAATACGTTATCTCCTTCGGCAAAGAAAGCGAAAATATGACAACTTCTTAGTCCTGTGAGAGCCACCGTAGTGTTTTGAAAGGGAGGTGTGGAGTGAGCCGTTGGTTGCAATTCCCAACCTCACCACTAAATTCATACACTGGACATTTAAGTGGTTCTTCACGTCAATGCAATAGTAGAACCAACTTTGGGTCCCCAACGAACCACATAGTAACCATTTCTTTAACACATTTTTAGTCCAAAAAGCACTTTTCCACAACAAAGAGCGTTTTATGAATCATAAAGGTTCTTTATAGAACCATCCAACTGAAAATGTTTTTTCTATCACAGCACCTTTCATTTTAAGAGTGCATTTAATGTGCAAGATCTTGAGCACACCGTCCAGATGTGATCGGACAAAAATCTGTGACTGTGGATCATTCAGCGAAGATCTCCATTGGGAGAAACATCTGAGAGCTCAAACAAACCGAGTTTATGCTTCTTACAGATCCCGATGCTCACCAACACGCTCTCATCTTGACTTTCTCCATGCCTCTGCGTGTGTTCATGTGCATATGAGTTCATATGAACTCTCATTATCATGATCAGCTCTCGATGGATTATGACTCAGAGCTGCCATCAACAGAACAACAACTCAGCGATGTGTGAAATCTGGACAGCACACAGTGACTATTGAAACTCAGTCAGGCTGAAAGAATGGCCCGACGGCCTTTTACAGAGGGTTAGAGAGAATCAGCCATGTATTAACAGGGTCAATTGCCTTGCTATTTGGCTTTTATATGTGGCAAAGAAGCTAAAACACTGTTTACTGAGAGTGTCAGCTGAGTGTATGGAAAGCACCACTGTCTGAGCCGGCTAGTCATCCCCTCCAGGCAAATTTACTTCTCGTTTGTTCTCACCACGGATTTGCACCACAGGTGTAGCAACAATCGAAATGGAGAAGTGTGTGGCCAGATTACCAACCTCAAAATGGTGATCTGGCCGTTTGACAGTGAAATGGAAGTGAAAATGTGTGTTTGGGAACAGGATGCCATAGAAGAACCTTTTGGTTCCATAAAGATCCTCCAAACTCTGAAGACCCTTTCTGTTTCGCAAAAGGTTTTTTTGTGGCGAAAAAAGATTCTTTAGATGACAAAAAAGTAAGAAAGAGATCTTCTTCAAAGGTCAAAGATTCTTTGAAGAACATTTGGCTGAATGGTTCTTGAAACCAAAAATGGTTCTTCTACGGCATCGCTGTGGAGAACCTTTTAAGCACCTTTATATTTAGGAGTGTGGGCCGCTGAAAGCATCCTGGAGGTTCTATGTGGTATTTCAAAGACTGTTTCTTGGAATGAACTGGTTTGTCTGGTAGTGGGGGCTATTCTGAACAAATCATGCTTGACAGAAATATCTTTGGGTAGTATTGAAATGCTAATATGTTTATTTTTTGTAGATAGGTTCACAGATCAAGTATTGTTCTTGTTTACAGATCAAATGTCTTGAGGGGACTTGTGTTGACTCTTCTCAACCAGCGTAGCTCTTTGCAAATGAAAGAATTATTACAGAATTATATATTCAGTGCATCCGCTCTGTTTCTCATTTAAACCAGAATGATTCTCCATAAATGTGTAGCCGCGTCTCTGCTGACTGCACAGACTAAATGTCTGTTCTACACAAATGGCCTTTGAAATCCACTCATGTCTGTCCCTTCCGAACTCTTTCTTCAAAAAAACAGCACATCTGTGAGCAATGTGTTGGTCTTAATTACAGTCGGAGTTAAGCAGCAAAGAACATCAAGCAAGCATTACCACATCACTCACAGTTCAGCTCTCCAGCATTGCCCTGACCTTCTGAACCATGACCTCACTTTACCTCTCTTCATACTGTCGGTTTAACTAGCTCAGCGTCTCTCAGGCTCAAGTTAAAACCTCATTCAGCCACCTTTGCATATTCTTGATTTTTCAAGAGCATTTCTAAATTCCTGATCACACTATCCTGATGATTTGCTCGGTTGATCTCAGTCTTGTATTGTAGATTCACGTGAAGTGAAAACGCCACTTGTATGCGTTTCACCCAGTCAGATTTATTGGGGTGTTGAGTTTCTATCAAACGGGTTAGTTTTCGACGGAGGGTCACCGAAGAGTCACTCGTTCTAATGCGAAAAGTTTTGGCTTTGCGTTTTATTTCCTCGTGAAATTTATACAGGCATCTGAAAACACTTTCTGCTACTTGGAATATGATGTAATGAAGGCCATCTAACTCCCTAGGTTACTAAACAGAATTGCAAACAGCTGAGACCAGCATCTTTTTCCTGAAAAACCTGCACGTACAGATTTAGGATTAGCAAGCTTTAGTTTAGATCTGCATTTCATTCATTTGACATAAGTAGCTTTTATTCTCATTCTTTGATGTTGATATACTGTAAAGAAAGTCAGCGAGTGACTGTAAATATTGTCTGATATAAATCTCTGTCTATTTTAAAACCTTGTGTGCTGTTCGAGTCTGCGTGACCCATTTTTAGTGCTTAACGGAAAAGAAATAAGAAATAAATTGCCAACCTCAGAAATTCTTATTTAGACAAATAAACTTGTTTATTATTACCCATATCATAGATTTAACATTTTCATAAATGTTATTTCCCTATAGTGAAAAAAGAAGTATACTCAAAGGAGTGGTTAACCCACAAATCAAAATTCTGCCATCTTTTACTCGACAGACTTTCTACATTTTGCAGAATGCACGTTGAAGAATGTTGGTAACCATACAATGGCTGTTCCCTTTGACTTTGCCTTGGTTTTGTGTCCATGCAATAGAATGGGTGTCGGCATGGTTCGGTTACCAAGGTTCTTCAGAATATCTTCTTTTGTGTTCTGCAGAAAAAAGAAAGTCACACAGGTTTGAAACGACAAAAGGGTGATTCAATGATAGAATTTTCATTTCACTATGCAGTATACCAACTGTGTTGTTTGACTAAAGTATGAAATAAGTACATTTACAGTATTTTTTAATTAGTAAACAGGCATGTTCATCTAATTTTAGCATACTCTTGAAATAAATCATGAAATAAATTAGGGATGCACCGATATGTACATTTTGGCCGATAACCGATAATTCTTGAACAATGGAAGCCGATATCCGATATATTGGCCAATATACAGTACCTAAATATAAAAATAACGTATTCTGAGACTGAAATATTTTTTTTCCCCTGAAAATCATGTACCAAGCCTACTTTATACTATTTCAAGATTCTTTAACTTTTCTGGTATATTTTTTGTTTAATACATTTAAGATGTTCTCCCATAGCAACCCAGAAATTGGTTCACAATAGCCACAAGTCTAACTACTCTCAAGACAAAAGCATTCAGACAGCAGTCGGCTTAAACAATATGCTTTTGTTCCTATAATTTACATATTAATTAATATCTACAGACTACATCAACAATGTTTTGCTAATAGTAGTAAGTGAATGATCATGACAGAAAGACAGAACTGAATGGATTTTAACTGTGATTAATTATTTATCGGCTATAATACATCAGCTTAAATTTTTATTATCAGCTGATACCGATTACATAAAAAATTACCATTTTTCAACCTGTACCGATATGGCCGATAATTTATTGTGCATCCCTAAAATAAGTGTATTTTAAATTAAATTTGGTATATTTTTTAAAGCGTCCTGGAGTAATGGGTTATCTGAGGTACAAGACAAAAAAGTCACAAAACCAGTCATTTTTAAAAGAAAATTGTAAAATACAAAAATCAAAATAATCTATTTTTCTTTTATGCCATAAATCATTAGGATATTAAATAAAGATCATTTTCCATGAGGATATTTTGAACATTTCCTACCTTAAATATATAAAACTCTCAATTTCGAAAAATTGACCCATAAGACTGATTTTGGTGTCCAGGGTCACATATATGCTGTATTGCTTGTAATGGGTTAGAAGTAAATACTGTAAAATATTTTAACATCATTTTTTTGACTGTGTTTATTTAAAAGTGTAATAGTGGTGTGGGTCCGCTAGTCAACACAGGCTGAGTAACACAAACACGAACACCAGGGTTAAAGCATCAACGTAAGCTTGCGTGTAGACATACATGCACACATACACGCACACACACATACACATACGTAAGAGCTAATGGAGCGGAGCGTCTGGCAGAATGACCTCAGCGCCAGGCAGGATTAGACGTAGTGCAGCATGGTGATTAAGAGATCTTCCTTTAATTGTATTAGTCTGTCAACAGATGTTCCACTCATTATACAAGCAGGACTGGGAGCAGAGCTTAGTAGCTGCCGCTAAGTCTGCTTGATCTACTCCTAAGAAGGAACATTAGCGCTAATAGAGTCATATTCCGTCATTTGGATGCTTGTCCCTGTGCCAAAGAATACTCTGCGATCGGTTTTTAATTGGAGGTCTGATCAACATCGGCCTCGCCGGGTACGAAAATTGGAAATGCGATCAAAACTTGATCTTCCGATGTGCTCCACGGTGGGATTACTGGCACAGGTGTCGAACTGTAGAGTATCATTCCTCATGTTCAGATCACTGTTCTTCTGCTGTACGTCAGACGGGGAGATGAAGGGAGGAAGGCGAGTGAGAGGAGGAGTGGGTTTTAGCTTTTATCATGATGTTGAGCTGGGAGTGGAAGCCGCTGATGTTGGGAAATAAACAGTCTGAAGTGGCTAAGCCAGGTTTGGTAATCTGAAAATCCCCTTTTGTTTAGTGGGACGCTGCTCAGTGTTTAATTGGTTCGCATTAAGCTCTCCAGTCATGTTTTCCATGAGAGATGTCATTAAATGAGGCTTGTTTGGATGGTCAGGAAGTTGAGAGCAGTTTTTCTGTGTCTGCTTGCCGTTCTGTGAACAGTTTTAGTTTGAGGGATGGATCAGAATGAGAAGTGTATACTTTGATCCTACTGTAAGTAATGCAAATAGATGTAAATGCATTATCCAGTTGATTTTGTAGATTTGTAACAAAGACTCATGTTTGTGAACAGTCAATAGTATATCCAGCATTTGCAGGAAGACTCGTTTCTGCACATCTGGGACGAGTGGGATTTTTTGACTTTCCTGTGTTTATTGTGGGTTGTTTTACTATGCATTTCCATCTTTTACCCCTCAAAGCCTTCAGCGTGGGAACTAGGCATAACTGATGGCCGAGCGCGGAGGATAGCCGTGTTCTGGTACTGAATGATACCTCTGGGCTAAAGCGGGAAAGCGTGGACATATCTCTCCATCTGCTTCCCGGAGACATCAAAGGAAAAGCCTTGGATTCTACGGCCTATATATAAAACCTGCAGGAAGACATGTGTTATTCTGGCTCTCTTCCTGTAACCTAAGGCTGCCTGAGCGCTCTTTATTTCTCATTCTCCCTCACATTGTGTGCTTTATTCCTTCTGATCTCTCCTGAAGTGTCTCATGACTAAATGCAGTCATTTTTATGTTCACGTGGCCCTTTTATGTTAGTTGGGTCTGGGATGCTTCAGGTATTTCGCCCCTTGACTTGCAGACATTTATGGGACAGTTAGAGATAGTTTATTAAAAGTTGTGATGTTATCTTTTTTACTTGTCAATGTAGAGAAACAGCGGGATCTCCAATGGTCCAATGTGTAATAATTAGGAGGATCTATTGACAGAAAAGCAATATACTACACATAACGTGTATAATAATAATGTGTTCATAAGTGTATAAAGACCTTACATATGAAGCGTTATGTTTTTATTATCTTAGAATGAGCTATTCGCCATGTTGTTTCTACAGTAGCCCTAAATGGAAAAACTGCTCTACAGAACGCGTTTCGTAAATGCGTTATCTCCTTCGGCAAAAAAGATCAAACGTGAAAACATATTTGTCCTGTGAGAGCCACCGTAGTGCTTCGAAAGATGCTGCTCACTTTTATACACTGGACCTTTAAAAATGTCATGCTAAAAAATGATTAATCGCAAATGGGATCACAAGGATATTTTGGTTTAAAGTTGAATGCACATAAACAAACACTAAAATAGAATTTAATTAATATTATATAGCAACATAAAAGAAATAAAAAATATATATAAAATGACAAAAGCATATACCAAAATTGCTAAAACTAAAATTAAATAAAATTATCATAAAAACTAAAGATCTTAAAAAAAAGCTAAATTAAAATATTAATAAAACTAAAATGAAAACTATGATCACTCTACTGGTACTAGACATTAACGAGATTAAATGGAGTTTAACGTTTTTGCTCCTGTGTTTCAGATATCTCTGTAAAAACGTATAACTTATGTCTCCATTAGAGTTTCAGAAAATGTCACAAACTGAGCTCAGATTTGCGCATTTTGCAATAAAACATCAACATTATTAAAGATCTCAATTTGAACTTCAACATTTCCCACCGAATATAAAAAAAGAAAATCTTTATGCAGCTTTTCTGCATACAAATAAAGTTCATAGTGACTGTACAGTAGCTGTTAAGCTCCAAAAATGATCATAAAAACATAAATGCAGCCTATACTTATAGACCTAGTCATTATAAGCTGATGATGTTTTTTACCTCCACTGAATCCCTGAAATCTCAATATTTTTGACATTCAGAGGAATAAAATGGTCAGTGATGGCAAATGGTTCTCATTGGCATGGCATTGAGATGAGATGGAGATAACTGAAATGAAATAGGAATAACTTAAATGTCCGTCTACATCTCTAAAAATGCAATCACATGGCTTCAGAAGATCGACTCTTTGGCTATTTTATGCGTTTATAGTGTTTGTTGCCAGATCTGAAGCACAACAGATGTGTCACTTTGAACCGTGATTGTATAAAATACACTATATGGCCAAAATATTGGGACGCCCCTTTCTAATGAACAGGTTTGACTACTATAATCATTTCCGTGTGCACAAATCTTAATGCTGCAGCATAGAATGTGATTTTAGTGAATTGTGTGCTTGTTTTATAGCAACAGTTTGGACTGGACCCTTTTCTATTCCAACAGGACAATGTCCCTGTGCACAAAGCAAGATTCATAAAGTAGATTGATTCAGTCTTGTGTAGAAGAACTTGACTGGTCTACATAAAGCCATGACCTGAACCCGGAATAACACGTTTGAGCCAAACACTCATCACCTAAACCCATCAATGACTTGTACACAGGGGCAGGGGCATGTTTACCATTTTGGGGGCCCTAAGCAAAGTCAAGACATGTGGCCCCCCACACATTGCATAACTTTGCACAGCAGTATTGAGTACATGGAATTAATGAGACATATATACATACAAATCGTAAATACAAAACCGGATTTATTTTACGTTGAACCACATAACAGCAAAACATTCTCTACAGTTTGTTATAAGATCAAACCTTCTTGGTTTTGGAATGAAAAAGTGTCCTTTGTTTTATTCAGAATAATACAGAATGCTTTTAGCTACAGTCTAACAAAGTAAAAGGTGCACGATGATTCTTTTTGTGCTTCTTTTCAAAGCGCTGTATTGCTATATTCGTAAAATTAGTGTTAGATTTATTTTATTTTGCTTTCTTTCGTTTTTGAGCACCGCTTTGATACGTGCGCTTCATTGCGTATATCTGAGTGTCTAATCAAGCTTCAAATGAATTTACCGCTTGTAGCCACTAGGGGCCCCCAATCTTGCGGGGCCCTACGCATCGGCGTGGTGGTTAACAACGCTACTGCACAGGGGCACAGTCAATTCAAAACCCCCCAAAAAAACTTTCAAAATTGTAGCAACAAAGACGGAAATAAAATTATATAACAAGGTACAGACATTTTTTTGATTGGAATTACTGGAATAGATAAATGTGTTTGTAAGACGGGGGACATCCCAATACTTTTGTCTCTACATTGTAGATTTGTGTAAATGTGATGTTCCCTACAACAAAAACAGCACATTTTGGAATGACATGACTAAATAATGACACAATTTTCCGTTTCCATCTTCAGTTCAGTTCCACCCTCATTAAACAGAACATCCAAGAATGGATGCATTGGACAGTATTGCTTTCTAAATGAACTTCAGCGTCCGCCCACAAGGGACCAGAAGGTTAATTAGAGCACAATGTTTGCTCTTCTTCAGCGGTGTATCAAACCACATGTTTTCTAATGACCCAGACAAATGGAGGAAGAGCTCTGACAGGGTGCTAAAGAGTTCCGAGCTCATGACAATTAGAAAGCGCGTGTGCCGTTTGTGAGAACACAGGTGATGGATCACGCCGTACGTGGCACTACTAGGGCCGGTGTGTAATTTGGTTGGTTCCAATTAGCTTAGCATGCCTTGCTCTACTGACTACTGACAGTCCACTTCTCTTGCTTCATTGACACCCTGACCTTTGCTTTCATCAGTGTTTGTGTGAGGAAAGCTATTTGGAGATACAGACCAGAACATGGAACAGGAAATGTACTTATTAATGTTTTCAGTTGTACTTTTATTTCTGTAGGATTTGTAGGCAATATAATGTGTTGTTGGGTAAATGTACTATTGTGTCAATGTATAATGCTCTGAGTAAAGCAGGGGATTTAAAGGGATAGTTCACACGAAATATGAAATCTGTTATTCATCCTCTTTTCTTTTCAAACCTGTATGAGTTTCTTTCTTCTGCAGAACACAAAAGGGGATGTTTTGAAGAATGTTGGTGACCGAACCACTTTGGTACCCATTGACTTGAATTTTTATGTCCATTTAATAGAAGTGAATGGATACCGCCATTTTTCAAAATATCTTACAAGTCAATATTTAGGTATAATGATATTGTAGATCAATTATTCTAATAGTTTACTTTTAAGTAATGTTTGAAGAAAATTCAGACTGAACTTTATTTTCAGTTTCAAAGTATACCAATAGCACAATTCAATAAACTCTGTATTAAACTTAAGCAGATTTGAGACAGAATAAGTTTTTCTTATCCAGGATAACTTAAACTGAATAACTGCTCAAAAAGGACCAGATCAAGACCAAAAACACAGTAGAGGAAGTTTGGATTGCATGTTGTTATTAACTATTAACCAGCAATCGCCACGCTGCTGTCTGATGTTTCTAAAACTGATGTTTCTAAATCTTTAAGCTTATTCACTTTGTTTAAGACAATCTTGGCTCCATTTCTAAAGGCCTCTTACTTTAAAGCCACACTCAACAGACTGCGTTTTTCTCACATTACCAGCCTTACTTCAGCTCTGAGGTTTGACATTTTGTTGACTCTATGACTTGTATTCACACGATCACAATGTTAATCATCACGTCCCCCGAGTCCCTAATTGGTCCTCCACACAGCTATCAGCAGCCGCACTGCTCCAGTGAGTATGAACACGCACCAGCTCGGGTTTTACCCAGCCAAACCTCATGCTTGGAGCAAAGCTGTATTTAAACACTAAAGAAACATGTCTGAAATATTCCAGCCCCACTCCTGGCCCAACCGCATATATCGCAGATTTCTAAATCTTTCAAATGTATGGGTTATTATGTAATTTGGGAGTAGTAATTGTGGCAATTATGTAGGGTCTGGAGTTATATTATACTGGGCCTGTGAAACGGGAGGGTAAGTCCCCAGTAATTTAAGCACTTCCCAGTGTATTTAAAGGTTAAATGAAGCATTCAGCGTTGAGCTGTATAGAAGGGGGCCAAAAAGCATGATGCTGCTATCTTGCCCTGATATATCCGTACATAACATCTTTTCAAAGATCTATGCGGGTGCTGTCCCAAATGACACCGTTTGTGTAGGAGAGGGAGACACTTTTTCTTTTGTCTGAGGATTTTGGATTCTCTTTGGGTCCCACTGCTGAACCCACACTAGTGCCGACTTCACATAGTACATGGCCTGTGTGGGGTATTATGTTAGGAAAGTGCAGACCTGACGGAAGACCGCAAGGGTCGAGGTTGGTATTTAGGACAGGGCCATAGACAATTATGCAATTATGCAAATACACAATTAGCTTTTTGTAATTCTGCCTCATTTAGGGCAGTGACTCCCAACTGGGGCTTAGCGGTACGCTAAGTTAGGGGGAACTTTAAATTTTCTTGATTTTGCTTTGTTAAAAATATTAAACATATTATAGATGAATGGACTATCGATGGAGTCTTGCATTTGATCGATGCTTTTATAAGCGACAAGCTATACATTTGAGCATTACATGGGAATTGATCTCGTGTTCTTGGCATTGCTTGCATCATCAGTGAAGTTATAGGAAGTAATTCAAATAATTCATCATCATTATATTTATAAGACATTCGTGCATGGACTTTACTGATGGGACTGTGAGACTACAAGTAAAAAACTCTGCTCTGATTGGCCCATCCTACTGTATGGATCTCCTACCAAAACAAGCTTGCTAGGCTGACGGTGACGTTGTTTAACATCTTTAACTTGCAGCTCCTCTCATCCATGAGCATCCATGACTCTTTCTTTCTGAGGATTGGTCGTCGCAGGAAATGATCTCCTCTAAGCTGCTTTGCCTTGGCACTTTTCCAGGGTACATGTGGAGCTGTGAATACTCTGCGAGCGTGCGTACCTTTACAAATCCTCTTCTTTGAACGCATGCTTAACCCTGTTTGAATATAATTCGAGATGACATCATACGAGCTTGAGCATCAAGGCACAGAGAGAAGGTTTGAAGTATTGCATATGCTTAGCCGTGCGAGTTTTAGATAGTATGTGTCACTTTAAATGTCATCGTAGTGGGTATGCGTGTGTATGAAGTCCTGCGGTTCCTGCTCCCTGTTGTGAGAGGTGATTACAGTCTATCAGTCACACCAAGCCAACTTTCAAAACCAAGGTGGACAACTATGTCGTCGTCATAGCAACAGGGCAAAAAATTGTCAATGGGAAGTGCAGTGGATTTATCAATGATGGCCTGGTGGCAGGGTTACGCCATCCGGAAGGACACAGTGTTTTAAAAGGGCACGGAGATACGGGTATATGCAGATTACCTCACTACCCTTTTGCCGCGGAGTCGCGGTTTTGTCGCGGCGCTGATGAGTGGCATTTGCATAGAGCAGGACCTTGTCCCATATTTTGCTGTAGATGGATCCATGCGTGGTGTAGCTCTCGAGAAGGGCAGGGTTAAGAGGTGTGGCATGCCCATTAGTTACACAATATAATTGGATACCTCCCGTGATGTTCTTATCGCACAACTAAAAACGACACTTCATCACGAACCCGTTGACCCTTTCCTTTCATCTCCTTAAACGTTTTCCCAGGCGTCCTCATCTGTCAGGAGGTTAACGCTGTTGATAATTTTGCAAAACACTTCATTGTAACGTCTTGCTCAAATTCATGCGAAACATGATGGTTTGCGCGCTATATACTTTCGCGTGTTATGTTGACAGTTTACTAAAAAGGGTCATTTAAGGGTCGGGTGCCATTTTAATTACTTTTATCCTGGGATTGTGAGTGGTTTGGACAAGTCGCTGTGGACTCCTGTCGTGGAGAGAAATGATCAACTGAATGTACCTGAAGCCTTAATTACGTTCGATTGGAATCGCTCCTGTTTTGGAAAACAAACACAGCTCGGTGTTCATTAATATGTGAATGAGATCTTTGTGTTTGCGATTTTGAAGCAGCTGTACATTGACAGTGATAGCTGCTGAATCCATTATTAATATGTTTATGCCAGTTGTTCTGATAACTGTCACCGTTTCAAATGCAAAACTAGCTATTAGAAAAGTCTGTGGCTGTATTTTTCCTAGTGCCGTACGTTTCGGATTTAACAACGGTGTGCCATTTGTATAATTGGAATACTGAGTTGAATTAGTAATTTATTTAAATCGCCCATTTCGTGATGTAGTCTTTTAGGTGATGCTAGCCCGGAGCACACCAATCTCTCAGTATGTTAATGAGTTACACAAGGAACATGTTAAATATGTACACTCCTCATTTGCATACAAATTCAATTAACCCAGTTGAAGGGGGGGAAAAGAGGAACAAATCTTTTGATTGATGTTTTTGTGCGTTAGTGTGGCAGAATACACAAGATGCGTATTGACTGAGGGCGATGTATCTCCGTGGACTTATTGTTTTTCTTTGATTATCCTTCAAGATGTCTTTAACCGAAGCCCTCGCTCTTGAGAGTTTAATGGCGGGCTAATCGCGGACTTCGTACCTCATAAAGTTCTTACCGTGATCTTGGTGTATAACAGTCGGCTAACATCAGTACGGAACGTCAATTAAGCAACTCGCTTCGAGCGCACAGTCCAATTAAGGATAAGCGTAATTGGGACACACAAACCTGCGCATATCAATGAAGCCGAACAGGATGACTTGGAGCAAAACATCATGTCGGTGCACGGGCATCTGAATGTTAGCAGGGCAGCGAATTTACTGGTCCCGGCCTCTCCCAACATTTACATATTAGACAATTAACCAAATTGATTTCTGCCGTCTGTGATGAGAGGTGATGGCAGAAGCTGGTCTTTCTCCTCTGGGGGTTGGACACTCTGGCTTTCCATCAAAGATGTCATGAAGGATGCTGGGGTTTCATTAGCATGCCGCTAATTAGATGGTCACATGCGCCCACTAATTATCATATATACTGTCTTTTGTCGACAACCTCAAAAGCTATGAATTTTCCATGTAATATCACCTTCATTTGCATGAGTGAGCCATTAACAGGGGTATAATTGGTTCGAAATGTCCTCACAGACACTTTTATGCAAGGCTAAGGCCCGCTGATGAGTCGAGATGTTTTGATCGGAAATATTCTCTTGCCATAGAAATACTAATAGCAGACTTACAGAGCACTTTGCTCTTGTTATGAATACTCTTGACATTTTCTGCCAGCATTTTAAATGTGTCCCATGTGAAAGTCCATGTTAGTATAGGTAGGAAGTAGTCGGTCTAAAAACTCTTATTGAAATGATGTGCACTACATTTTCTACAGGGATAATCCGTTTGGGGTTAAGGGCCTTGCCATGGGGTTTAGTGGACATAATAGTGTCATAGCTTCTTTGAAAGGTTTGATCTTAGAGGGATATTTCAAAGACAAAACACAAATACACCATGTTTTACTCACCCTCACAGCATCCAAGGTGTATAGGACTTCCTTCTTTCAGACGAATACAGTCGGAGTTATAAAACCATTTATATTCCCTTTATCTCGGCTCATCCAATCGAAATAGAATGGGAGTGAATGGAGAAAGAGATTGCCAAAAAGTGCATCCATCGATCAAAGCACTGCTCGACACGGCTCTATGTGGTAAATAAAGGCCTTCTGAAGCGAATCCATGTGTCCTCTGCGCTGCCGCGTTCGTCACCGGAATTTACAACACGCCTGCCTCATTTTCTGGAACGCCAAAGCTCTCGTGCAAACTCGACCGAGGGATAACGGAAGTATGACATTATCGTTAATAAAGATGTACATGTACATACAGTATGAACTTGAAACCGGTGTCGCTCCGCTTCTGAGTGAGTTCACACTGAGACTCGAGCTTCCTGTCCAGTGCTGGAGTGTCATGGGATAAGTTTAGTGGGTCAGTAGGTGGGTGTGTGAATTCAGTTCTCAAGGGCCATGAGCAGGCGACACAGTTTTAGAGAGAAAGGCAGAGACTAGTAAAGTTATGCTTGGCTCAGTCCTCCTCTCCTTCATATGAGAATGATGGGGGTGTTTTCTCGGGGTAATGAGGAATAAGATTCATGGTGCGGAGTTCACTTTCAAACGTATATTACAGATCTTGTGCTCCCATAATTCAGTTAAGCCATTTATTAATGTAGGATTTCTCAGTTGCTATATTTTAGGTTGCTTTTTCTGGATTGTTATTACTATCTCCAAGGCTATGTGAAAATGAAATGGAAGAGTAAGTTCAACCTTTGCAAAGTTAAAATGGCACAGAAGTGCCAAACAATAAAGTTTGCGAACTCTAGCCTTTTCTTTTGAAATGATGTGTTATGAAAAGCGTTTATGCAATGTAGCATGTTGTCATGTAATACAATACTGAAATATGTCTATTGAAAGAATGAAACAAGTGTGTTTAGTACTTTGCTGTGCATAGTGGCCACCAACCAAGACCAAACTGATGAGAAGCATTAGACAACCATTGTTTTCATTTGCCAAAGTGCACTTCCTGTGAAAACCATTAACAGAGCTCAGTGTAAAATAGCACACTTTCAGCTCCCAAAGCTCCTTCTTCCACATGATAATCACTTCTTGTCCAGATCTCAAGGTTCTCCCAGGAAGTATGTGTGTAATGTAATCTGTTTAAGTATGGGCCTGTCCGGTACTTTCTCAATGGGAAAAATTACACACTGTGGTTCAATAACAGCTTTGAATAATGTATTTTACAACTTGATTTATTATGTGAGTTCAATAGAATTAAGTTCAATTGACTCATAAAGCTAATTTGATTTAAAATTATTTGACAGTGTATAGACCGGATTTTAGTTTTATTCAGTTTTATTAATATTTTAAATTAGCTTTTATTTTTAGATCTTTAGTTTTTATGTTAATTTGAGTTAAAGTTTTAGCAATTTTGGTGTATGCTAAATAATATTAATTAATTTTAGTTTTTGTAGATTATTATAATTTTTGTGCTTTAAATTTTTCAATTTATTTTATTTTTTTTACTTAAAGGTGCAGTTTGTATCATATAAGACATCCCAAAATATCCAAAAACCTCTAGGCTAATGTTATATATTTTTTTCTGCTGAGTACTTACAATATCTCAAATGTTTCCAACTACTTGTAAATCGTGCGAAATTCGCCATTCTAAACAGTGATATGGCGCTGTGCACTTGCCTATCAATGGAGTCATTTCCCTGTTCCCCTTTTTGTTACCGCCTTTACTGACGTAGAGACCGCAAGAGAACAGTGTCGCTGACAAATGCGGAAATAGCGTCTAGCAAGCCACTAGCTTGTTTCGAGCAGTCACTTATTTATGGACCACAATTATTCGCAACATTTATAAAACTTTACCTCATCTGCTAACATGATTTCTCGTTCCCGTATGATTGATGGCCGTCAGCGGTGGAGTTGAAGACAACAGATCCCATCATTCCACGCTCCATCACAGCGTCATCAAGCTACGCCATTGTTGTTGTTTTGATCGTGCGCCCTCTAGCGGCGTTTTTTTACAAACTGTAGCTTTAAGTTTTTCCTATTATTTTAGGTTAATATTTTATTGGATTTCAATAAACAGAGACGTTTTCAAAGTTTTAATTTTAGTAAACTAAAATAACCTTGATATAGACCCCTTTTCAAGATATACACGGGGCCAGTCTATTGGTTTAAGCTTTAAGAATCAATAATTCCATGTGTGAGTGATGAAATACACATTCTGTCATTCCATGGCATTCCTCAAATTGAACCCTTTCTATTTTCTTTCACTCTTCCAATCCAAACACATTTTTCTTCTTTTTTTCCCCAACACATCCTCTCTTTATTTGTCTTTACCCATTTACATTTCACTCTGGCTCTCCTCACCTTTCTGCCTTTTCCTGTCGACCGTGAGCAAGCGCTGTGAGCTGCTTTGAATTAGGATTACATCTGCATGTGGATGCTAGTGCTTCACTTTGAAATATAGAGTATGTACAGCACAATGTATTACATGCAGACACCATGACCCCTTGTGCCCATAGATCAAGTCAAGTCCGGAATTTCCTGACTAGCATGATCACACGTGTTTCTCTGCACTTCACATTGCGAAGAGAGCTGCTTCTCACTTTGTTTGGGATCCATACAGCCTCCTAAAACTTTTGTCAAGAGCACCTTCTATGCGGAGTCAGTGAACTTGTTTCCTGACTAATTCCATATTCTGAAAATCTTCCTTGTTGCATCACTGAATCAATCTCTGCCTGACTCTGTTATTCCACCGAGGAGCGCTTGAGCGTCTGGTTAGAACATGCACAGGAACTCGCACACCCACACATTGGTTGTAATGTGTTTGCACCACACCGCTTCATTACTCCCTTATTGTGTCCCATTATTTGTAAGGGAGTCATTGAGTCTGCTAACTGCGGGTGACCTCAATATGTAGCGAACAGATACTTAGGAAAGTATTCAGGAAAAGAAGAGTTCGCCTTAAAATGAACAATTTGTCATTTTTTCTCACCCTCATGTGATTCCAAACCTCTGTCCTGTTTCCATGAAGTTCTTCTCCATACAGTAACAGGTCATAGGGACCATGTCTTTCCAGTTCTAAAATGATCTGTTAATAATCAGAAATAATCAGAAGTTGTGGTAAAGGGCAGCTTCTTTCAGTTAACGGGGGTGGCCAGATTGAAGGGCTTTCTATCTTTTACAGACTTGGAAATGGTGATTCATGCATTTATTTTGTCCATGTTGGACTACTGCTGGTGCAGAATGCAGCGGCCAGACTGTTGACTGGCACCAGGAAATGTTCCAGCATCTCTCCGGTGCTGGCTGCTCTGCATTGGCTCCCTGTTGAGTACAGGGTTAAATTCATGTTTTTTTATTGGTTTTTAAATCTCTTCATGGGCATTTCTAATTTACTACAGTATTATTGTGCTGCAAGACCTCTAAGATCATCTCAAAGTCTTTGCCTAAAGTCCCCAAATTTAGGCTCAAAGCCAAGGGAGATTGGACCTTTGCGGTAGCTGCACCGTGTATTTGGAATAGCCTACCACCACATTTCAGATCTTGCGACTCCATTAAGTGCTTTAAATCTCTGTTGAAGACTCATCTTTTCTCTGCTGCTTTTAATTATTCATAGCTATCTGAGCTGTGTTATGTGTCTTGTTTAATGTCATGTTTTTATCTGTTTTATTATTTGGTTGTAAAGCACTTCGGTCAATGTGAGTTGTTTTTAAATGTTCTATACAAATACAATGATTGATTGATTGATCAGTAAAAGTCATGCATACAATTGCTTTTTGTGAGTAAAACAGATATTTAAACAGAATTGGCTCTTGTTTGTTAGGTTTGGACAAATGTGGATATTTAAATACAATGTCCAATACAGAGTTTACAATGTTGCATAGTTTCATATCAGATTTACATAAAGAAAAAAACACAAAGAATATAATAAAAATATTTAATAATAAAACAAATTATAAAACAATTATTAAACCTGTTGAGTCAGAGAAGACTACAATAGAATAGGCCTACGTGGTATAATGAAGTAATGTTGAAAAGAGTGGTGTGTGCATGTTTATATACACCGGGTTGGTGTGTATGAGAAAACAATTAAAAACTTTTTTGCAATATTCAAACCAAATGAAACAAACAATCAAAAAAACACATTACCAATGAAATCAAATATGATGACACATTGTAAACTTCAAATCTCTTGTTTGATAATGCCTAAAAAAGTTTGAAATATTGAATATTTCCTTAACTTATCATGTTTGTCATGATTCTGCCCCATCATGTCATGTTTCTCTTGATCTAGTGGCAGGATCGTGACAGAGCCTCATGTTTTATGTGGAGAGAAGCATTAGGGTCCTGTAGGCCTTCCATACTATCCGGTCCCACCCTCTCGTTTCCTCATTAGTAATTGTTAATGATTTCATGCCCCGCACCTGTTCCCTCTTGATTTGTTCCCTTGTTTCATGCCCCTGTGCTTTCTGTCCTGTGCAGGTTCATTGTCATTTGATTCGTGTGGTGTTGTTCCTGTGCCCTGTTCAGTGGGTCTAGTTTAGTTATTTGTAAGTTATTGTCAAATGTTATCTTTAGTCTTGTCTAGTTTAGTTAGTCCGTGTTCCTGTTTATCTGTCATGTTTATATCTTTGTTATTTTACCCCCTCGTGGGTTTTTGTTTTATTTTTATTAAAGTCTTTTGTCAACCCCTTGCCCGCTGTCTGCCCTTGGGTCCTCTGTCCTTGTCTCACCACCGACCCTGACAATGTTAACTCAGGAAACATTTATTTTCTGTTGTTTAGGCAAGTTATGATGACGAATATACGTGGATTTGGAATTTTTACATGTTGAATAAAATTGATCATCAAATTGGTAATGTTTCTTAAAAACAATTCACAGGAAAAAAATGTGATGGTCAAAGATTACTTTTAAGGGATACAAGTATTGACTACAGGGGGACTTCAACATTTTCTATACACAGAGCACAAATTCATTGCATTTTCCTGTCCCGTTTTGATTGACAGGATTTATCGGCCCTGATTATTGGCTGTTTTTAAACTCTCTGCTGTTTTAAACTATTGGCTGTTTTTAAACAGTCTATAGCTGGTGGTGTGAGACATTTATTTTATTGACCGATGCCGATTATTATTATCAGTATATCAGTGCATCGCCAGTAATAACCAAAAATCTTCACCTTTGCTCAACTGAAAAAAGAAAGTTATACATTTATGAAAGCGTAATGGTGAGTAAACTATGAAAAAAATCTTTTTTGAATAAATAATTCCTTTAAGGGTGACCGTGTTAAATCACATCAGTAAGCCTATAGTGTTGTGCATGGCTGTCAGACAGACAGCAAAGAACAACATATGGAAAAGTATCGAAGAACATGAATAGTCACCTTATAAAAACCAAGGATAAAAGTAAATCGTGTGCGCGTCCACACAGCAAGAGGGTCTTAAAAAATTGATCACGATTTTTAAACACACTTTTATAATTTCATCCACACCAACACTTATAGTTACTTAAGGATGTGCGGAAGTGCTTATTAAAGATTGTCAATGTGGTTGGTTGTGTTTTGTTATGCTAATACATTTGTTCATTTATTCTGTTTGTAACATTTAAATCCTCTGAGATGACTCATATTCTCCTCTCACAAAGGTGGAGGGCTTTTAACTAGTTTTCCAAAGGCTTTTAACGCATTAAGGCCACGCATTTCCCCTTAAATTGAGCTCATTTGCATACTTAATTAGTCAGTTTTATTAAATGCTTTTCCACAAAGGAATACCAGTTTAAAAAATATCCCACACAAACTCGCAGGCAACGGAAGGTGGCATGCGAAAACACATTAAATGTGAGATTCTCCCCATGAGAATGACGGCTGGAACGCCGCCCTGCCCCTTCACTTCATTTTGGCTTGATTAACCATGCAAATGTAACGTCCACTTTTAAACATGTTAAAGAGTGAAATTACCCATCATCCCCATGGCTAAGCGATGCTGACATCTCGTAATTATGTCCACGACATGGAAAATTAATCAGACGCACATCTGCGGAGACACGTTCAAACATCTGTCAGTCACTTTGGCAGTGCATGATGGACAACTGTTGTTCTGTGTTCCCATCCGGCTCCATTAGGCATTTGTTTTCTGCTTGAATATTTGATCACATGCCGTTTATGAACTATCTGCACAGCTGTGTAAGAACCCAGCAAATGGATTATTCACAATACCATGTACAATATACATTCATATTCAGCGAGAGTGTGATTACAAGATATTGAACAGTTAACATCGTTCTACTGAACACCGATACTGACTATCTGTATGTACAATGATAGCCATGTGTACTTATGCAATATAAAGATCTCCTTTACACTACTTTTAAGCACGGATGAGGTGCTAATTGCTGAAAAACAACTTGAACTTCCACACACTTTCGCTCTCACCTTGTTCTGAGCGCATTTTCCCACCAACTTTTTGTAATAATTAATGCGCCAACATGTTTTTATAAAGCTCAGGCTTATTCATCATCTCCAATTTCTAAAACCATTTGTCTGTGTTTGTGTTGCCGCTTTTGCCTGTATTCTGGGCCTCTGGGGTTTTAAAGTGTCCACATTAGCAGTGTTGTGAAAAGTGTATTGTAATCACACATGAAAGCAATGTATGCAATTAATCCTAATTCTCGGATCTCAGTAATGCACACAACGAAAGGAACGATAGTCGTGAGGTGTAGGGTGGACAATCTTGCCTTTCTAGTAAAATAGATTTACTGAAGCACTTCGTGTCACGTTGACTCCATGATAAGGCAGAGGAATAAGATGTTTTACGGACACTGACACTTGGGAAGTGGCGTTGGAAAGCTCATCGGTCAGACGAAAAGAGAGGGAGGAGTTACAATAGTTGGTCAATTGTATTGGACCAAGAATTAAACCTGACAACAACTGTACCAATTTAAGTTTCTTAGCTTAAATTGCACTAAACACCCTTTTCGAGGGTGCACACAGGCTGGCAAGCGCCTCTGTGTGAAGCCCCACCTCGGAGAGTCTTTATGATTGGCTCTTTTTACTGGAAGTCGGGACTTCCATAGCGAGTTTTGCATTCCGTCGTTATTCATAGTAATGGCAGTGGCGCATCTTTTTAATATCTATTATCTTTGGTTATATTCAGCAGGGCATGTGATCTCTGAGTTGGGCGGTACTCTTATGATACTAAGAAAACTTACGTCATTCCTATGACTAGAGTCACTTTAAACGTATTGGTCAAAAATGACTTTGCACCTAAAAATAAACAAGTTTGTCACAACTGAAGTTTTGTCCTCTGGATAACCCTTACATGGCACAACACAATCCGATCTTGTTCATGTGGCCTTTTTACGTAAGTCTCTGTGGTAACTTTGTATATCATTAAAGCACTGCATCTTGTCATTTTCATAATTTACTGTTGCGGTCGTCATTACTCAACGCCTCCCTATAGTTACGCAGGAAGAAAAGCTCCTTTTTTCCGCCAGTTTGAAGTGACTTACGAGCTTTTGAAGGTACCAAGTGATGTTTTGCGCCGAGAGTAATTTCAAAGGATGTGGCTGAAGATCTCTCTAATCGACCGCGCTGCACAAAGAGTCTCTTAAATAAAACAGCTGCTTATCCCGAGCTTACCTGGAGGAGATGAAACATGTCAAGATATGCAGCTTGGAAAAACACAGCGTCTGGCCTTGCTGCGGTCTTTCAGACGTTGAGCAGCCATGCGTGTGTGTGCGGGAAGTTTTTAGCCTTTGAGTGTCTTTTGGCAGTGCTTTGGACTCCCACATAGGGTCTCAGATCACAGGAAAGATATGGGTGGCAGATCGCAGGCATACAGATGTACACACAGGAAGTGGAATGTAGTCTTGTATGTATGGTCACAGACTGTATTGTGATCAGTTTTTGACCACTGTATGTGCAGCAAAACAAATATTTTTAGACATGGGTTTTATTTGTGCAACTGTTTTTGTAAAATGTCCAAATTCGCCCTCCTGGTGGTTAGTTTTTGTACTGTCCTGACTGTGTCCATTTTTTCTCATCGATGTGGTGGGTCCACATTTCCCTTGACAATGAAGCAAATCTCAGACTGGGGGGGGGCAAAGCTTTTGACTGGGAGAAGGAACTCCCCCCCATGTATTCTATTATCTGTGTCCCTGTAGATTCCAACTCATTCTCACTCCCGATTCTCGGTCAGTACCACTTTTGAACGCGCAGGGTACCCCATTGGCGTCGTTTTTCGACGAACAGGGAACTGAGATGCTGTTCGCTAAATGCTCCAGACCGAGACGCGTGCAATTCTTAGCAATTCATTATTATTTATATTTAACACCACTCTGAAACTAACCACTTCTCAACCATATTAAACACAAGACGCGAATAAAAGTAGTCACAAGTATTTACTGCACAAACTGACCACAAGCAGTGTAAAAGCATTACAAACAACTCGTGTCGCAGACCTTTTTGCACCGAAGCCGTACGATAACTTTATATGACGATGCCGTGTCCACGCAGTCGGCACATTCATTTACATTTACATTTTTACATTTAGTCATTTAGCAGACCCTTTATCCAAAGCGACTTACAGATGGGGTAAACAATCGAAGCAATTCGGACAACATAAGTCCAACAAAAAGCATAAGTGCAATAAAAAATTATAACTAATATTCAATTTCATAATGACAGTAATATCCGCACGAAGAAAAACAACGCCACCCTGCGCGTTAAAAAGTGACGCTGAGGGGCGCTGACCGATTGCCAATTTGTTACTAGTCGGGAGAGAGAATGTGTTGCAACGACACACGTATTGGCCTACCGTCGATCTTTTCTCTGTTTGTTCGTCTTGACAAACTTCCACGTTCAGCAATAAAGCATAAAAACTGTCAAGAAAGTTGACAGTGTGCAGGATGTCATGTCTGGAGTTTCATATCAGATAACGGCTTCCTTTAAACTCAGCTCTCCACGCCGTGAAGCAAAAGACTTGCCGAGACGCTTGTCTGATAAAAATAGGCAAGAGATTTTAATTGCCGTCGCAGTTGGATTGAAGTAGATTTATGTGTTTATATGTGTATTTAAAGATTTTTCTGTCGAGTAGCCAAAGGAAAATCTCTAAAATAATACGTCGTATCTGTAAGGATCATATTCTTACAAACGAACACTTTTTTTCACAGGCTGTGCTTGTTTTAAACCTATTGTTTTGGTTACGTCACACTTTAGCAAATATATTAAAACCAGCCACCCACACTTAACAAAAATAGCTCTTTTTCTCAGCTTCATGTTAATAAGTCTCTTTTTAATCTTTCCCTCTACACGCAACCACTTTATCGTTCCCTGGTCTCTCACCCGCAGCAAAGTCTATCCAATCCATTTTACCCATATGCCAATCTCAATCTAAGTGATCGGCTCTCATCTCCTCATCCCTCTAACTGTGTCCAATCAATTATATTCTCTAATCAGTTCTTTACTGTCATCACTGCAAATCTGTGAGCAAGCCGCCGCTTTTAATGCAGCCTGTAATACCGGCAATAGGATTTAACTGGGATAATATATGCAGGAGGTTGGAGAGGCATTCTTCATGGAAGAGAGGCTTTTACCCATCGGCCTCAGGGGTGCTACAGTTGTTTGTAAAGTGAGATAGAATGAAGAATAGTTCATATAGTCAGAAAGCACCAAAACAGTATTTTAAGTGGTTTGTACATCTTACGGTTCTCAAGTTTAACTCACTAGTCAAAAAAGTTGACAGTTTGACGAAGAGTTTTATGAGGAAAAATAATACAACTTTTTATATTTTAGTGTACGTTTACAATGCAATAAAAAAAATCATTTTTGAAAAGTTTTATGTAAACACGACAACGTTGTCAAAAGAATCCATACTCACACGGATTTAGAAAAAAATGACTAAAATGTTGTACGGTATTATGCATGCCAGGCCAGTAGTTGATGTAATTTTGTGACAGCCCTTCTAACACAATCCTGTAGTCGGCCATTGTTGTTTTGGTGATACTCACGCATGCCTAAAGAGTGGTGCAGAGAAGACGTATTATTGTATGCAAAACCCGGTAGTGAGTTAGCATTTTAGCACTCAGTTCCATCGCCCCAGTCTGTGGGTTTTTGGTTAAATGCCTAAAATACGGTCTGTGGTTAATAAACCTTTAAAGATGTTCATGTTTAATTCTATGACCTAAAACACACCAGTTATAACCCGCTTGTGCTTTTTAAATCCTTATCGTATCTTAAAAACGACAGTTGCTAAAAGCAACTTTATCCTTTGGCGGTCATCACGCATAAACATTTCACAAACAATGTAACATTGATCTCTAAAAATGAAGATGGAGATTAATTGACCAAGTAGTAACCCACCAGGGAGCACATTTTCAATAAAGTTTGAAAATGTTGTCTGAGGCTTGGTGCTGGTGACTGTGGTGTAGTCTGCTTATAGCATTATGCTAGCTGACGATTGTATAGGCTTCAAAATAGTAAATATTGTGTTCATTCTAAATATTATCTTGATAAACAAAAGGTGTAAGTATCATAAACCTTTGATAATCCCTTAGCTTTTGCGATCTTCCGAAAGTCTATAGGAAAAATGCATAGGCTTTCGGTCAAGGGAACCGGTGCGATGCTAACTTCCAGATAGGCCTAGAAAATGTGTCGTGCACCAATCTATTGACTGAAAGTGTAATACACATGCGCATGACATCACTGTCTTCACAGATTTGTGTTTTTTAGTTTGCATAGAAACAATGATGGAAACGTTTTCAAAAAAAATGTAGGCCCCCAAAACACATTTAAAACACCTTCTGTTTTTAGGTTGAAACGTTAACGTTTTTGTACAGTAGGCTACTGTAATTGCACTGAAAGACAGAATTGTCATGTTTGGGATTTTCTAAAAACCTCTTTCTGCTAGTGGTCAGCCAAGCAGATAGTCCCAACCCAATGCATTCTATTAAAACGATTAACCTAAAAATTATTTTTAAATATGAACATACTAAACTTTTTAATATTACACTCTGCAGCTTCAAGTCATTCTTCTGAGAAGATTCATTTATCTGTTTAATATACGGTAGGCATTTTAATAAAACATTGTCCAAAAGCTGTGTGCTATTAGCAAATTATAATGTTTGGTTTTATAACATTTTAACAGTACATCTTATATGCATCGTGTATATTATAGTTTATGACAAAGCTCTGTCCGGTGCCATAATCAAATTCCTGCTTGAGAGATCCCATTGAAGTTTTTTGGTGATTCAACACAAGCTCTTAACACTATGGCAACCCTCAGGCCAGGGTATTATGTTCTTAAGGAGAAAGACTGTTACATTTAATTGACACATCCAACTGGCTGCTGATCTTCATTTGTTTCACAGTCAGACAATTAAGCTGCAGAACCCCCCAAAAATTACAGTTAAATACCACAGTATGAATAATACATACGGACAACTCCTCCATTCTCTCCATCACAATGGCTTTATCGCCGGCAAATGCGCTCTGTAAATCAGCCGGGACGTTTGCACACAAAGCCCTGTTGGATAAAACATTCCTTATTTGAACACTTTTACTGACCCATAAAGCTTTAGGGGCCATTCCGGCACGAATTACCCAGCAGAATGCAAACGCAAAATATGAGACAGAGATATCCACATCGTTCTAATCCCTTTGATTTAGGATTATTTGCAGTCTGCCTTGCTTGACAAAGGGCCCATTCAGATTGTTTATGGAATCATCATGGCCGTAGCTTACGGGTAGAAAGATTGTAATAAAACGAGAAAACACCGTGGCGGTGTTACGTGAAATATGTAGATACCTAAATTCTTTGGCATGACACAGGCAGAGAAATCGAAAAGACAATTTTAGGAAGGATATTATTATTACTATTTCAACACATATTTTCTCTCACTGTTTTAACTGTGTGGTGCAGTGAATAACTTGCTTATTTTTTGGCTCGGCACTTGTGGAAATAGTCTGCAGAATGGATTGCGTGCGTGTTTGAGTTTATGTAGATGTGAATTCTGTGATAAGTGACCCTAGCCGTCGGCTGAAGCCGCTTAAATAGTGGTGACTTCATGGGGGATTTTGGATTGTGTCTATTTTTAACCTGCAGAGCTTTTGGGTGGAGTGACATGAGGAATTGAGGGCAAAAGTTCAATGTCTCAGTGACTGGGTGCCTAGGAGAGAGAGAGAGAGAGAATGACATCACCAAAAGTCAATCATTTAAATTCAAACTCAATTCAATGTCATAATTCCAACATGCTAAACATTGATGTCATAGTGAGCTTGAGGGATTCCATTTTTCACTGTTTACCATGACATCACAACCTGCCAAACCCACAATAAAAACACTCTTTGCACACAACAAGGCCACATAACTACCAAAATATAGAGCCCAGATCTGACTAAACAGTGCACAGAAGTGCAGCAGAGCCGTTTTTATTTCTGAAGTCTTGGCGCACATTGTTGTTGACTTTGTCTATTTTCACAGTGGCCTGTATTTCCAGTAGAGGAGTATTTATAGGTGCCGTACCCAGAATATGTCATGCGTAAACCATAAATGATTAGAGCTACTTTCCCCACCACCATCTCCAACAAAGCACTCTTTATTAAAACCATCACGAGCATGGTCAGCTCAATCCCACAAACCTCAGCCTCTGCTCTGGTGGACAGGTTACGAGCGGGCCGGCCGGGGAGGGGGATCTTATTGGGAATCAACTGGAAAAACACAAGTGCTTAATACTGAACCGAGTGGGAGGTGGTCACGAATCTCATGAAGACCTGCTATTCTGCATGATGCAAACCATATGTTTGGTTAAAATTGTCCTTGTGTCTGGATTTTCCCCCATTAATACATGAAGTACGTGGAGTGGATTGTTTTGACATTGTAGACATTAAGATAAGGGTCGGGGAAGAGAGTCTGGGTGAGTTTAGGCTGAGGTCGCGTATGTGTAAGTGTGGTATCTCGCAGGCGGGCGAGCGAGGGGCGTAAGAGGGTCAGCACAGGACACAGAGCTCCATTAGAGGCAGAGCCTGTGATTGTTTTGACAGGAGCTGCTGGGGTCAGAGTGGGACAGTGTCAACTGTATATCTCTTTTTGATTACTTGGGATTGCACATCTTCTAAATTTACACTTCCCACACGTTGCTTTTCAATGTGAACATTCCCTCAAGGTAAACATTTTGCTTCTGCGTTATCTGATTTCCTTTTAGCCGAGGTTGAACGTACACCATTGTTTCCATTTGCACTTAAACAGGTCAGGAGATTGTGCTGAGGTTTAATTGGTACTGAATGCCTGCGAGTGCTTGTTATAAATGTTTCCTCCTTTTTTATTTTTAATACAAGAAACCCTTACTCGGCATGTTTACTTACACTCCGCCAATTCGAAAGACTGTAAGGGCGTATTTTCAACCAATCAAAACGGCCCTTGTTGTGTCCAGATTATTTGTAAAGGAAATTCATTCTATATTGTTATTTTTAGTTCAGTTCAGATTTATTTCTATAGCTCGTTTCACAAGTTTGCATTGTTGCAAAGCAGCTTTATATGCATATAGACTGTGGTTACCGAAGATATAGAAAGATGTATTATATTTTGGGCTGTCAAACGATTAATCGCGATTAATCGCATCCAGAATGAAAGTTTGTGTTTACATAATATGTGAGTGTGTACTGTTCATATTAATTTTGTATTTATAAACACAACCACATACATGAATATCATTTAAGAAAAATATTCATTATAAAAATGTATAAACATTTATATATAATTTAGATTATAGGTCAATATAAATAAGTACAGGTAAATATTTCCTAAACAAAATTAATATGCACGGTACAATTAGAATGATATTATATAAAAAAATATATATTATTAAATATAATTAAAGGGCTTTTGGTGGAAAATATGTTGTCATGGCCCAGTCACCCTTTATTTTTGTCACCGGGTTTGGCAAATATCTAACCAATAAAATGTTTTAAAAGTGCTTGTCATTTAATCATTTTTCATTTCCTGAATACAACAAATTGGGACATCTGAGGTTTCAGAAGGACGAGTAAAATGAGCCTATGACCAATTCTTGACAATCTTTTTTGGCAGAACAGAGGACAATCAGCTGCGTATGTGACAATATGAATTTCATAAAAGCACTCATCTGTACCTCAGTAACTCAATATCTCCCGGATTACTGTACGTCACCTCAATAAAGTATTAACTGCTGCCTTTAGGGGCCGGATCACGCCCAGTAGAAAGAGCAACAAATGTGGTCAGCCGATTAAACTGTCATTATGTGTACCCGCCATGAACTGGCGGAGGTGCCGGAAGGAAGCTGTGCCACCTGGTGTAACCTGCCAGAAATGACCTGTTCCTGCCAGAAATGACCTGTAATGGAGAAACGGCTGGCGGCTCACTTGCCCTGCTGTTTAAATAAAAAGACAACCGCGTGCAACATGTGTGCATGTCAGTCTAAATAGCCTCTTTCTATTCGTCTTCCAGCCTCGCATGTGAGGGGCTGTGTGTGTCTGCGTGTGTAAGCATACGGTGTTAAAATTGCGTTTGGCTCCAGAGCAGCCGTGACTTTTGGCAGGGACGTGCCTCACACCAGCAGCCCATGTGGCTCACAGGGGTGTGTTTCATTTTGAATCGCGTTGAGAATGCCTCGTACTTTCCAGGTCAATTCTTGAATTTGAGGTGGTAAACACGATGCAGAATTGTAATTAGAATTCAAAAGTTTAATTAAAATGGAATCAAATATAACTCAATATAAATTGATTTCTAAGAGTTTTTTTTTTAAGTTTTGTATTTTGCAAAGCAGTTTTAAAGAAAATACATTTTAGATTTAACAACAAAATAAATATTTTTTTTTTAATAATGCATTCATTAATTAGAATAAATGCAGTTCATTTGAATTACATTTTTCCTGTAATTTCAAATACATTTTTTGGCTCTACATGCTGTTACTTCAGTTTCTTCACTTCTCTTTGTCCTGAAAGCTCAGCCTCCCTCTCAGTTAAAGCTGTCTGTGTTCTTCTATGGGTTTGACATCTCATCCGGGTGTAGGTGTAGACCCGGGCGGCTCTGTTTCCGTTCGGCTGTCAGAGAGCTCTGACTCTGCCTCTCCCCGCTGAGCTATCGCCCGGTCGTAACCTCGCCTTAACCCTGTCATAACCCTCTCTGACAGCCTCGCAGATGGTGGAGAAAATGGGGGTTAAAACCCAGAGGCCACATCACGGCATCCCCCGTTCGTCTCCGCCCACCGCCCCTGTATCCCCCCCTCGAAAGACGACGTGACCTTGTGCTGCCATTCAATCACGTACAAGAGGATTGAGGGATTGGAGATGTGAAAACCAGATCTCGCGTCACATATGCACTTGAAAGCTTTGGAAAATAAATATTGGGGGGAAATGGATTGGATAATGCAGATCAGCTCTCATTTTGAGAATCTCAGAAGCAGCAGTTACGTGCAGATGTAGCACACATGCTTTGATCAGAGGAATGCCACACTCGATCCTGGGCTTGACTTGGGTAGACTTTAAGATTTAGTCCTAAACTTCTTGTCATCTCTTAAAAGTAAGGGATATGTCTTAAAAGTAACGTCATGTCTTAAAAGTAAGGGATAAAGCATGAAAAGGACCTTTCCAGAACATCACCAGTATTCGACATGTTCAAATTTCTAATGATCATAATTGCCAAAAACATCAAGAAAAAATTTAATAAAACAACTTCAAATCAGATGCCACCTACATTTTCAGTTCGGTTGCCACGTAGGATTTCACTAAACTGACTTTTTGATCAAATGCCAGTGTGATGTGATGCAAGGTAGCGCCTGAGCTTGAAAAAGTGGAGGATTTGATTAACTGGCCGCATTTAAACAATTGAACGATTGTGTGGAGCCCTAGCTGTTATAAAAAGCTTATCAAATGGAAGCGCTCATTGTGTTTCTATGGAACGGAAGGTTTTAGGACCGGCTACAGTGGATAATATGTGATGCAAGCTACTTGAAATCTGTAGTTGTACCCAAATGGTTTGTTCTGTAGGCCCACCTCCACTTTTAATACTGGTCTGGATTCTGACAGTTCGAGCAGTGTGGGAAAGCTAATTCTTTAAAGAGTATTAGATTAAGATGCCATGTAGTCTATTAAATCATTATTTAGATGGTAAAAATTTTAACTTTATGTAAGTGTGTGTGCGCGCAGCATTCTAAAAAGTAGAGTTTCTAATATATGACACCTGTATTCAGTGGGTTCTTCTATTTTACACACTGATCAAATTTCTATTTTTGTCTTTTTTTGCTACTTTAATTGATAATAAAATTATAGCATGTGTGTCAACTGTCAATTTGGGTTGGGTTAAACCTGTTGGGTTAAATTTACCCAGCATATTGTTTATAGTAGACCCAATAATGGATTAAAACAACCCAGCATAAATGAATGGTTACAATCCAATGGTTTGTCCTATTTGCACCCAACGCTGGGTTTAAAGATGAGGTAACAGACGCAGCCAATCTCATATTAATCTTGATCACCTATACAGTAGTATTGCATACTTTGTATCTTCGAAGAGTATTTAGTTTGATCAAATTTATAAAAGACAGATACAGATTAGTTCTGGAAAAAGACGAGCGGCTGGAGGCGTGCAGGGGGGATTGGAACTACAGCACGAACACAATACATCATCGCATTATCCCTGCATAACTGTTGATTCACAAGTTTGTGTTGTTTACATTATGCACGTACATTATGACTCAGTTTGACTTACCGCGTGCGGTTCACGTCCGGCATCTTTTAGCGCTGGGACCGCTCCATCTATCAGTTACAACCGTTTATATAGCATTCATCTCCCAAATGCAGTGAGCAAACAAACACAGTTAAACTTCCGTCAGCCGAGTGAAGCAGGATTGATGGGCGTGCTCTCTCTCACGCTGGCTGGTTGACGCGTGGCCGTGCTCTTTCTCTCACACTCGGCTGTGGGTGTGCTATTTCACTCGCTGGATGACGCGTGGACGTGCTTTTCCACGAGAATTGTTCAATAAGGGACTAAGAACCCTTGTTACGAAAAAAAAAAACTTTCCGAAACCTGTACGAACCCTGGCGGAGTGAATCGAGCCCAGAAATACTACGTCACACGTTCAACATGTTTTCTTACCTCCGCTTTAAAATAACTTCAACACCTACAGTAAGCCGTATCATTTAATCTGGTAACATTATCATTGGTGTAAAGCCAATACTATTTTATGTAATTCAGCTTTTGAATATTTTTTTTTAAATAGTTGATAGATGTTTTTTTAAAGTGCACAAGAGATTACAAACCTTTATTGATCTACTTGCTTAATGATGTCATGCTGTTTTTTGTGGGTTGCCTTGGAATTTTGAAAACGTATTCATGGTTGGAGACTTCGAAAGAAAGCTGGGCCTGAAGCACACAATGTGCGAGCCGACCCCGTACGTACAGTATGTGTTGACCACTAGAGCTCACAGAACACTCAACAGCTAAAGCCCCAGACGTCCCAATCTAGACCCTCCCAGCTGTCTAATTTTAGCCTAAACATTTTTTAGTCAAATGGCACTTACTGTTTAAAGGAGGATAAGGTGTCTAAGGCTAGGGGTGTGGGGTGACGTTTGGGGGGCTTCCAAAACCGAGTGCCCAAAGGCCTCACAGGATCTAACTCTGCATTCATTATTGCTGTTCGTAAAAATGGCTGAAAAGAACCATAGAGTACCTGCCAATTTGGGCATCTTTTTCTGTATTCGAATAAATCCTGAAAGCATTAATCAACATACTCGCTGTAACAGTACGATCAAACGTGAATCATTTCCTGCACCAAAGGAAGCAACCTTCTTCTGACGTTCATGCCGTGTGGCGAATCATTTTCATCTTGCATGCACTGCGAGGGTTAAGCGCATAAGACGAAAGGAATTATTACCTCGCATTTGAATAGCATGTCACAGTCTCCGCAGCCGCCCCCAGATTGATCGATTGCTTTGTTTATCGTTCATAAGCCCATCTGTACTAAATCTATCCCCCCCTCCTTCCCGTTCCATTTATTTAGGCATAATTATGCATTAATTGACGCATGGCTGGTTCTGATTGTGTCAAACGATCCATGCGTTTAGTTGGAGATGTACAGCGCGCGGCCCAGATGCTCACAATGGGGAACGTGCTCATTAGCCGTCGCGCCACAAAAGCCTGAATGACTTTCTTTTGTGTGTATCTAGATGAGGGCTAAGGCTTGCTCTATGGGGACAGAGTTATCCTGAGGGGAAAAGGGTGAGCGGTGGTTATAACGTTCATCTAGACAAATGGTTACGCGCCACCCCATTGTCTGGGCTCATTGAGGTCTCCTACCATAGCCTGCTATTAATCCGCATGCGAGGCCTACACAATGTACAGATAATGGTTGTCGCTTTTTAACCCAATGGGTTACGTTCTTAAAATAGGCTGGTAATTTCGAGGTGTTTTGCTGCTAAAGTTCAAATCCTAAGTTTATTACGCTATGAAAATGCCAAGTCGCTGTCACGTTCCCGGAGCAGTTTTCCCTCAGAGACGCAAGCGGTTTGTTAACAGATTGTCTGTCACTCATTTTGGTCCCTCATTGATTATGCCCATCGGAATTGGTGTCCATACGGTCTGCGGGAGGGAATAAAGTAGAGCCGCTCTCCATGCAGAAATGTCTTGACCCTGAGTAACTGAATGATAAATGAGAAGTTGAGCGTCTGTGTTTTGATGTGGAGATGTAATGAGAGGGCATGCATTCACCTTGCCCTAGGGCTCGCTGGGAGGTAGATGGACCAGATGCACGTCCAATCCGATACCTCAGTCAATGTTTGGGCTCTTTTAAAGATGAATGCTCTCTCGAAACGCAGGCCTCCCCTCCCTCGACGGTAGTCAACATTTGATCGTAGTGCAAATATCAGCTTGTGCGGAATTAATTTTCGAACAGAATGCAAACTGAAAGGTTTGGAAATGCAATAATAATACGAGTCTTTTGAAAAGATTGCGTGTGAGGTAAACAGCTGCTTGTGGTTTAAACCCTCCGACAATCCCTCGCTGCTCTTGAGCTGCCCGTATTGCACGAGATGTGTAAAATGTGTTTGTGTGCAGTCAATGTTAAGTGTTGTTTTCTGTCCGAGGACAGACTCTATCCCTGTGGTGGATGACCTCGCATTTACCCACATGTCCATCAAATGTGCAGACACAACAAGCGTGTGTGCGTGTGTGTATGAGCATGCATTAAGGGGTTTTATTCTGACCTACTTTGACTTGCCACTTGTGTTCGCTTCAAACTCAGTGACCCCTATCTCCTAAAGTAAATCTGCCACTGTCACTGTCTGAATCAAAGTTGTCTTTCACTGGACAAACTCTTAACTGCGTTCAAACCTGTGGTTGAGATTTTTCACAAATATCAGATGAGACAATTCAAAAAACGTTTGGCACCAGTTAAGGGCAAGGTTATTTATTTTAGTTTACTAAAATTAACATTTGGAAAATGTTTTTGTTCATTGAAATAAAATTAAATATTGACCCAAAAATGATTGGAAAAACTTAAACTAAATGATTTTTTTTTATTTTGTCTCAAAAATCATCTGAAATAAGTTTAAAGCTCTAAAATTATGATAATAAACAAAAAATTAAATACAACTAAAATAAAAAGTAATTAATCTCTTATAGCAACATTAAAAACAAGCAAATAAATTATAAAATAACAAAAGCATACACCAAAATTGCTAAAAATAAAAAAAATAAAAGCTAATTTAAAATATTATTAAATTTTAAAAAAAGAACTATAATAACTATGGTTGGGGGTAATGAAAACAAAAACCTGTTTTGTATCGAGGAGACATCAATAAAAGAGTGGGGATTTTAACACAATTCCTACATTTATAAATTCACAAAGAATTCTGGCCATCATTGACTCCACCTCCATATTTTGTCCAAATATATCTGTTCCTCCATATGTCATTTATTTTACACACCCTATTAACATCTATTGAAAGTATGTCTATTAATATTTGGTGTCACTTAAGACAACAGCTTTATGTACACTGTAAAAAACTGTAGTTTTACAGAATTTTACTTTTTTTATTCAGATTTTTTCATACTGTAAAATACTGTATTTTAAATACGGTAATTTTTTTTTTACATTTTTATCTTGTGCCCCAGGTGCCAGAATTTTTTTTTTTAATAGGATTTTAAGTATAAGTTAAAAACAACCCTGAATCAACGTACTGGTTGATCCTGAAAGAATATCAACAAAAGGTTTTGAGGATAGGGCTATGGTTCTTCCAATAACTGAATTAAAAAATGGTAACGGATTTAGTGTAATGTTAGGATTAGCAACAAAGTATGTTGATCCAGGAAGATGTCTTTCTTTGGTAAATCATGATGTGTCCTATGGACATAGTGTCACTTTTAAAGATACGAATGCATACATTTAAATTTAAAAAATATATATATTCCATCAACTGGTACACCAGACTAAACGTGAAATTACATTAATGTAAATTGAAATGTACACATTTTTCTTTATTTAACACCCGGCTTGTAAATATTTGCTGTTCATTTGTGTGTTTTTCCTTTTTTACCCCATTTCAAAAATACATAAAAAAAGTTCATGTAAAATTGTCAGTTTTACCCATGATGTGTAGCATAAATGAAGTATAAGAAATATTAACATTAGAGAACATATCAAATGGCAGAAGGATGCATAAATTGATTCTTTCATTACATTTGGTGCACTCAGCTCTCTTGTATGACTAGAGGCAAGTTGTGACATTTGCGTGTGGTGTTCAATGTGACTAGTAAATTGTAATGCATGTTTGCCCCCTTAAACTCAATAGAGTCACTGCATCTGTTCCGTGCATATGATATTTTATGTGGACACAAAGTTTTCAATAGAGCTCCCAATGTTTTCTGTCTCTCTTTATTTAGTTCATACGGTCATTAATCTTCCTGTAATTTCTGAAAGTTTACTGTAGTCGTGGGAGCAGCTCGGCTTCTGTTTTCGTAAGAAACAATTGCACCCCATTGCATCATAACTTTAGATAAGGGTCATTTCTCTGTTCCCAGAATTCCCTGTGTCGCCGATGACCTGAGCCATTCATTAAAGTCACTTGGCCTTCAACCGTTAATAATCTGTGTGTCTCTCCAAAGTCCCAGTGTTGAACTCCTTCTGCTCTGGGTCATTTTATATTTTATTTTTAGTTTATATTTATTCAGTAACTAGGGATAGATCACCCCCCCACATAAATGTTGTCATCATTTATTCTTCCTCGCCACATTCGAGTATTTGACTTTCTTTTGGAACACAAAAGAAGATATTTAAAAAAATGTCTCAGTGTGGGAGGTCAGTGGGGCCAATTTAGTTTTTACCAAGGTGTTATGTGTGTTTTAGCGGCATCTAGCGGTAAGGTTGCGAAATGCAACCAACCGCTCCACCCCTCCATTTCAAAGCACTACGAAGGCCAAGATGTCGTCATGTTTTTGCGCTCTTTTTCAAAAGAGATAACGCGTATTTACGAAACGCGTTCTGTAAAGCAGTTCGTCTGTTTGCAACATGCCGTCAACAAATTCTGATGACAAGCTTTTAATTATAGGCTGAACTATCCATTTAAGATCGGCCTATCGAGAATGAAAATCAACCCTGGAGAATGTACTCGAACATAAGTTACATAACAAAGCTGTTGTGGAAGATGTGACGTAGCAATGTAAACTCCCGCAGGACCGTTCGCAAGATCTGCTCTTCCTCTGAACCCATTCAGACTTCTGATTACACCGTCTGGAAGAGGTTTCTTGAAGCTTAAATTCCAAGGCCGCGTATATCCTGCAAAACCGCCCCGAGCTCATGTATGTGACCCGTCGAGGAGGATTTCTAAGCATGCCTGAAGAGCAGCCTTTTGGAGAGCTGCATTTTGGCTGAGATGTCTTGAAATTGCCTCCTCATGTCTTTCTTATCTAATTCAAAAGTCCTTTCCAAGAGATTTTCTTGCCAAATTGCACGCTCCATGCTTTTTAAGTCGGGGCGAAATGTCATGTGCTTATTTTTTGGGATCCCTACTGTAGTTTTCTTGACTGGCTCCTATGTTATCAGAGCCGCACAGCCCGTCTGCAAACCTCGGGAGGCATCAGGCGTTTGGACAGGCACTCTCAGGTACAATGCCGTCTGGCCCAGACAGTTCAATCAAATAATTATGGAGCTTTGCCCACTCTTAGCATGAGCTAATGAATGGAAAATGACTGATTTGTATGCAGTCTGTATGTCTGGCTTAAGTAGTACTGACCTGATAAGCACTAAAGCTTTACCCCGCGGTGATGAACTTCTTTCGCGCCGGGTGAAGATGGAAGCATTGTTTGAATGAATGTGCCGCGAGACTAGTCTGCTTTAAGAGGAATTTTAAACAGTAACATTGAAAGGTATGAATCAATAATACTTACTGCTGATTTACCAGCTGTAACCGGACTGAACCTCCGCCAGCGGGATTCGAAGCGAACGTCGTGTCGTATTTAACTTTTAAAGTATGCATTGCCCTAAATGACATATAAGAGGTTATTGGGAGCATAAGCGATTTCTTGGAAGCGCTCCATAATCATTACCGCAGTACACAGCATTCAGATGACCTTTTAAATCCGCTGATAGTTTGTCCTGGTTTGTCAGAAGGAAACCAAATAACGCTTCCCCTTTGAAACCGTCACAAACCTGGAGCGTTATTGGATGACCTGTGACCTTTGAAATGTTGTAATCACCCAGCAGAGCAAATCCGAGAGCGAGAAGCGCAGTCTTTTGGGACTTGAAGCTCTGATGCGCCACTGCAATGTAGTTAAAGCCACAAGTGCTGCATTGACTCTGTTGATGGAACTAATGCTGGGCAGGCCAGATGGACTATTTTTAGAAACAAGGACAAACAATGGTGAACGATATTACTGGTCCTCATGCACATCTGGTGCTGAGAGCAGATGTGGTCATGCGGTAGGAGATTGATGCTAACCTGGATTTGCAAAATGTGAAATGCGTCACTATAAATATGTGTTAAATATTGCATGGGTTCAGTTCAATTCAATTGGTAATTATTAGAAATTTATAAAATTAATAGAAATGAAATAGTAGAATATATTGTTAAGGGTCTGTACAAATCTTTGCTTTTACACACAAATGGTGCAAGGTCAATTTACAGTACACTCACATGTGATGAAACCAAACTGTCACTGTAACGTAGTATATACACTACAAGACTTTTGCTGAGATTTTGCCCAGAGTTTCAGTCTGGACTTGTTGCAGAAAGTCTGTGCCAGTCTGCAGATTTGATCAGCTAGTGTGTTCCTATCTGAAACTTTCACAAAGTCTGCAAGTGTATGATGTCTAGTCTGAAAAAAATCTGTTCAGATTTGAAAAGTCTTGTAGTGTGTTCCAGCCATAAGACATTGCAAGGTCAACACATGTCATTCTAAACTTTTAAAAAAGATGTTTACTCAACCATATGTTGTTCTCAAATCAAATATTTGAAGTTAAATTAACATGAAATGTTTTTATTTTTATTTAGCGACATCTAAAGGTGACATTGCAAATTGCCACCAACAGCTCACTTTACCTACAGAAAAGACGCACGGTGTATGTAGATAGAAATAGCTCATTCTAAGGTAATAAAAACATAACGCTTCATTATGTAAGGTCTTTATACACATCTGAAGACATAGTTTTGTGTATTATATTGCATTTCTGTCAATAGATCTTAAAAAAAACACACACAGCACCTTTAAGGTAATTACTTCATTTTACACAAAGCGTGCTGGGAACTGGAAATCCTCGTCCCATTTTTAACAATTTTATGTTAAAACAACACGAATAATTTGTGTAGTTACAACTAGAGTGGATTAAGTTGCACGACTAAACACGAAAAAATGACATTGTGGCAATACATTTTTTTTTTATTAACTTAAATTAAGTAAATTGAAATACTACGAAAAATCAGTAAAGAATAGAATAGTACCTCACAAAACTAATGACACTAAACAATGCATATTATTCCTATGCGTTCTGCATAATTATTTAAGTACACAGAGTACAATTTTTAAAATAAAATTATTTCAATTTTGCAAATACTTGTTGTGATGCAAGTTATGTGATCATAAAGGCTCTGCAACGTCTTCACATCGTTCCTGTGGTTTTACCCGCACACACTGGCATCTCTCCCCTGCTCTTTTAAAGAGAGTGTCTACGTTATTGTGTGTCAATGCGTGCCTTGTGCATGATCGAGGCTGTTTATGCGAGTGGATGTGCGAGTGTGTTTGTGGTTTTCTGATTCCCACCAGAGATGGACAGTTAGATAAGCCCCCCGGTGTTGACGCATGTCAAACACACAGTTAGTCAGATAAGACCCTCGTGACAGCAGGAAGTTCAGTGAGAACACACTGATCACACTGTGACATAATGACCGCGTCTCACTCCTAAACACAGATAATCTAACTGAAAACAGACACACGGGTCACGGCCGAGAATATTGACCATATACTTACATATGATATTCAACCCAGCTCTGTGTCCGGAAGACAGATCTAGAAGAGATTATGTTGTTTGTTTTAATAGATTGTGATGGAAAAGTGTCGAAAATGGTCATGAAAAACAAACAAATAAAAATAGTACCTCTGGGAAAAAATGAAGATTGACTTCAATAAAGAAAGAAAAACACAACACTGATGAAGTAGTAAAGGTGTCGCTAAGTTTTCTACCCTTTCTTGTGCAACATGAAACTGCTGTCAGAGAATTTGTGAAGGGTGCGGATTACTTTTTTACCTTCTCTTTATTCTCTGTAACCTCTGTTACCCTTCTCTCTTACATCTAGAAGCTGTCCACATCTGGAGAACATTTCACTCCCTCACCATGGGCCTGTTAAACAAAATCTGTCATCCACTTTAACTCTCTCTCTCTCTTTCTCTCTCGCTCTGCCTTTCCTTCAGCTTCCTCCTCAGTGTCTGTTTGACAGGCAGATTTTAGGGTGGAGCATCCTGTGAGCTTCACAGACATGAAGCATAAAATGCCACCCTCACAAATGAGTCAGGAAACTGTTTCTTCCATCTCAAAGGCCTTTGGTCTGGTTGTTATTCAGGCTTTTTGCAAGTCAGCTGTTGTTTAAAAAAACGTAAACCAAACTGTGCATCTGGAAATCTTTTAAGTTGTGGTTATGTACACAGCCTGTCGTGACTGACCCCTTAAAGCGATAGTACCCCCCAAAATCAACATTTTGTCAACATTTACTCGGTTGTCATTTCAAACCTGTATATGAATTGACAGCATCTGTAGAAACACAAAATGGGTTTTTAAAGATGTTTATGATGTTCTCTCGAAGTAAAATCGATCAGGTGACAGGTTGGCAAGGTAGCAAAATAATATTTTCATATAATAAATGAATTAATTAAGAACACAAAAGTCGAATGCACTACCATATCAGACTTTAGTATGAAAAACAGCCTGAAATCTAACAGAAAATCTTCCACTTAAGATATTTCCTGACATGTATTTAAATTCACTTTTACTGTGAGGAAAACATCAGCTTGGTCACTCTGGTAAAGATAGTTCACTAACAAAAAAGAAAATAATAAAATCATACAGATTTTGAAAGATATGAGGGCGAGTAAATGGTGACAGAATTGTATTCGTCAGCAATTTCTTTAAAAGGTGTTATTTAATATAATAGGTAAACAATAAGGTATGAGAGGCTGTGCTTGATTGTACATACATCAGAGCTGAAGGGTGTTGTTAAACACGACGCAAAGCGGACTCTTTCAGCTCTGATTTATTCACACTAAAACACTAGGCTCGAGTACTTTATTGCTTTTATAACAGTTACCACATAAAACAAATAAAAAAGACAAAAAATGTATCAATGCAACTCTCATGAAGTAAAAACAAGCCTTCCTTCCGCTGGAAAAAATAGTCCCTGATCGACTGTGAACACCAACAGAATCCCTGTGTCCGAAGTATCGCCTACATCCATACTATATAGTAGGCGAGAATCATGAGTCATGAATAGTATGTCGGAATCTTACGCCCCGTCTAGACCGTCAGCGACAAAACGAGCCGATGTCATTCATTTCAGGGTAGCCTAGCGACATCCAGAGACATAGGCGACAGTGACCGTTGGCGACAGGAAGTGGGTGTGTCTAGCGACTCTACAAAGTTGAGATTTGCTCAACTTTATGCAAATGATGAGCGACTTTCGAGCGACTACCAGTAGGAGTACAGCAGCGGAGCTCACGTCAGCCGTCTCTCGTCTGTTACTGCGGGGTTTGTTTATAAATGATTCTAGGACAACCAAAGCTAGGAACGCATTCTAACGATCTCGTACTAGAACGAATGCAAAAAACTGGCAGTGGCACAGTCGTTGGCGGTCTGAACGCAGCTATGCAACACTACTAAAAACCCCAGTGGTCTAGAATAAAAATAGCATAACGTAAGTGATAATACAGTAGATTACGGCAAAGGCCATGTATGGTCATTAATAAGCACGTGGAGACGATATACGTGGGTCATGCGAATCGGTCCATACAATAACATACGGATTCAATTAATTTTATATGTACGGTACTGCTAGTACTGTGGTCCTGGTAGTATGTCATTCAAATTCAGATTCTGGTATACGATTTCGGACACAGCAAATGTTTGTTTACATTGCTAAGGTTTGTTGCTAAGTGCACCTAGTGGTACACAGAATTGTTACGTGAAGCGGTCTTAGCCATAGATATAAATAACTAGATGCCTCATTCACGCGCTCCCGGAATGAAGACGCATCCGCCATATTGGAATGGTCCACTGATGTCACTCACAGTTCACTATCATCGTCTCGTTTCGAGATCCACCTATGGAAAGGGCATCCATACCTGACCTCTGTAGAAGCATCCAATTGCACGCTACCTTTTCTCAGTGAGCATACTCGGTCCTCATCTGGCAAAAGGCACGCGCTCCTTTCTGTCTAGCCAGACTTAGTGCAATTGGATGCTTCTACAGATGTCAGGTACGGATGCCCTTCCCATAGGTGGATCTCTCCACTCGATGTTTCAGAGAACCGGGGTTACGACACCTATTGTTTGCTAGAATGCCACAACACTAATTCCCCAAAAATGGATAGCCCTTTGTTGTTGTCATGTGTTAGTGTAGCAAATATAATGTTTGAGTTTACACAACAACAAATATGTTTCATAATCATAAACAGTCTGCTTGCTCTTGATTGTAACGTACCGGCTTGGCAGGGTTGCCAGACCTGTGAAACAAAATCCTTCGTCACACGAGCCTAACGTCCCTAGTCCAAATAACAGAACTTAACATTTAAAAATAAAATCATTTTAAGATTGAGAGCTATATAACAAAATCTTTCCACTCCCAGCCTGTGGATGAAACAAACCGGAGCAACTGTTATGCTGGGTTCACACCAAACGCGAACAATCGCATTCCACGCTCTTTATTACTCACGGGAAAAGTTCGTTATTTGATCTGTTAAATATTTTCAACCTTCGCGGAAGACGAGATTGATGAGCGTTCGCGGCAACCTCGAGTTTGCGTCTTTTCGCGTCTTTGCATTGACTTTGTATGTAATTTACTCGCGCAAAACACTTAATTCGCGTTTGGTGTGAACCCAGTGTTACAAAGTAGCCTAATCCCACGGGAAACCTGCAGACTTGGCAACACAGACTGGCTCGCTCCGTTCCAATATGGCGGACAACCTAATGTACGTATAGCGGCCCATAGAAAAAGATGCTAATGCGGCATCTAGATATTTAAATCTATGGTCATAGCTGCGTTTTTTTGCGAATAAAGCACAGCTATGACCAATCAGAATCAAGGACGGGAACAACCTGTTTTATAAATGACAATAAACTTCACAGCATTCAATTAGTATGGATGTTTTAAATGCTTAACATTTTAAAAGCTGAACAAATACACGGATGCCTTCTCTGTACATTTTTGGCAGGCTCGGCATCGGCCTCCGTCTGTGACCTGGCAAGTTTTGCCATTTTCCTCCGGAGCTGTTTTACATTACTGTAATACATTAGAGCTAAATGGTACAGCTGTTAGGACTATCATGGGTTTAATCAGCACAAAAGAGGTTTTCTTAAGCTTTCAACGTGAAGCTTGCGTGACTCCGCTTGTTATTTAACAGCAGCAGCACTGACACACACACAAACACACACGCGGGGTGCATGTCGGTTAATAGTTTCCCAACACGTCACAAAGTGAAGATTATGTTTGCTAACCGAACACTTCGCAGCTGCACTTGCAGTGCTGTACATAAGCCCCCATACCACATTTACTGTACACAGAAACTGAGTAGATGTAAATACTTTTCGACGATTGAGGATTTAGGCAAAACCTAACTTTTTACAAATGGGAAAGTTGAAGCTGTAATATATAAGCCTTGTCATATACAGCATAGGAGCAAGTGTGTATTTGCTTTAATTTAACTTTTACAGTTTTTCAAATCTAGTACATCATTGCAGAAAAACTACTGTGGTGGTATAGTAGTGGTTTCATTGATGAAAATATTTAGTATTTAAATAATAATAGTCAAAACCAATATGTGGGCTAGGCTTCAAATGTAATAGTGTATAGAACAATACCTACAGTATCACACAGTATAAGTATGAAAACCATTGTATGTATTTAAGAGGTATCTCAGCTTCTAAGGTGTGTGTGTTTTAGTAATAAAGTCTGCAGTGAACATTGAAGTCTAGTGCAGTCTGAACTGTACATTACACATTGTGTGCGTGCTATAGGAAGAACTGTATTGTGCTTTATACACAGGGTGGAGTGTAATTGAGTTCAGCTTAAAGAGAAACATATGCAGCCTGACGGCACAGCTAAAGCATTCAAGCACTCTGCATACAGTACTGAGCTCACAGTGGCCACTGTCACACTACACCCGAATATCTTATTCAACCATCAGATGCTGTCAGGGATATTATGAAGTTTGCGTGTATATGTGTGTGCGTGACTCAATCAGATATGCTTGATAGTTGATATGTGTTCTCTGGCTGGTTATTGTTATACAATAGCTCACTAGACTCAGGTCAGGTCAATCTTTCATTTGAGTTGGTAAGGATGCCACATATCAAAACACGAAAACACACGCTGTAGGGGAGACTGGGGCTGTTTGACACAATTTTTACTCCAGTGGATATTTCTCAGGGACGGTTTATTATTTGAAGTCAGTGTCTGCGCAGGCACATACTGTACCTTGGCTACAAACGTTCATTCATATTCATTCAAACACAAAGCTTCATTGTTATTGCCGTGGACAAAAACAGTTCATTTAACACATGTTGGATTTTACGTACGTAAGTTGTAACAATAGGAATCTGCCATCAAATAGTCCATACTGACAGTAAAGCAAATATGAAGCACAAAAAGACTTGTAAAGCAACCATATAAAATGTAGCGTAAAATTGAATTTGGCCAAGAAAAATTCGGCTTAATCAGTTAATAAATGTGGCGGTTTTCCACAATTTAATGTAAATGTGAAAACTTGCATCACCTTTACTTAAAGCGGCCCTAACACACAGGGTTTCTGCCAATCTCATATTAATCTTGAGTACCTATAGAGTAGTATTGCATACTTCATATCTTCGAAGAGTTTTTAGTTTGATCACATTTATAAAAGATAAACACAGCTTTACGATTGTTTCCAAAAACATACGGCGCGTGCGGGGGGGAGGGGAAGGCTGAACCAAAAAACTTGCACACTGATTGTCAACAAAACACAGACATCAGTTTTACTCACCGCATACGATTCATGTCCGGCATCTTTTGGTGCTGGGACGGCTCCATATATCAGTTTCAAACGATCTCCAAATCCACCGTTATATCCACAGTTTATATAACGTTCATCACCCAAAATGCAGTGAACAAACAAACACCTGAACTCGCGAACGTATGTTCTCTCTCTCTCCTGCACACAAGTGAAAGTGACGTCTGCGCATGCTCTTTCTTCTGCTCTCCTTGCCGCCACATGCTTTTCCAGGAGAATTGTCCAATAAGGGACAAAAATGTTTTCGTTACGAAACAGCTTTAAATGTTCGAAAAAAACTTTCCGAAACCTGTACGATCGCTGGGGGAGTGTATCGAGCACAGATACTACGTAATAGGCCCAACTCGTAATTTTAAGTTGACCATGTTAAGCATGAGAAGACACACGTTTAACATTGTGAAGAAGTCCGAATGCATGAAACACCGTCGTAGGTCCGCTTTAAGTCAAAGGACTTTGATGTGATTAAAAAACAAAAAGATTTGACCCCAAAATATTATGAAACACAAATGTTTACTTTTCTTTGTAAATGAGGACGTTTGATAGGATTGTATTGTTTATATACACAGCTAATAAGCTATAAATACTATAACCTAACCCACACTCTAAGTAGGCTATAGAAATTACAAATAATCTTTAGTTTTATATATTTATATAAATAATTCATCATTTTCTTGGATTGTTTTTTTCTTTCTGCTGCTTTATTTTCCGTCCTTGTTTTTTTATTTATTTTATTTGAATGAGAGCATAGGGATGTTAAGACACAAGTGTAAATTCTCAGGACACTTGTTGTAGTGATATCTGTTGAATGATTTGAGAGCTTTACGATTTCAAACAAGTTTTTATAATGTCGCAAATCACATTTATATTTTCTTATACAGTATATGTTCATTTCCACGACCCATTAGACCGTTAAAAAAACTATTTTTTGGTGCTACTGTGTCTTAAATACTTCTGTATAATACGATTTTGTTAAATAACTTTATTGGTTGTGAAAGTTATTGTATATCCTCAATTCATCTTCAAATATCAAGGAAAGTTTGGATTTCTGATGATGTGACCCATTCAACATGATTATTTGCTCTCAACTGGCACACTCCCTCTCTTTCTCTGTCTCTGTGATATACAGTGTAGCTCTGTTATCTGTCTCTGTGTCACATTGATGCACACTGTCTTTCTCTTCTCTCTTCATGTCTCAATGGTTCTTTTGTATGTTTTGCTGGACAGTACGTGAGCTGATACTCACTAGTTCAGAGTGAGAGAGGAACTTTCACTGCTGAAAATCTGCATTTCTCTCTCTCTCTCTCACAGAGAAAGCCCTCTCAAAACAGGGCCAATGCCTCAAGAATATCCTGCAATTTACAACATTCATTAATCCACACACAGCCAAAACCCTGAGGAGGTTCAATATCAAACAAAGCTTTGGAATGTAAATTTACAGGAAGGTTCGAATATAACCGTAATATCTCGTAGTCTCTCTGATTTTTCGATCTCCTTCTCATTCTTTTTATGCTTTCATTTTTTTTCATGTTCTTGGTAAGGAAAGTGATTGAGATTATTCAGAGTGTATAGTTCAAGGGTTTGTTTATTTAAATGTCAGCTATCTTTAAATGAAACAATCCCTCACGACATGTTTGCCTGACACGATACATTTCTAAGAAAGGACTTGATGCTTAACTTCCATACGGTAATGACCTTTCTGTAGTGTTTTCTATCAGATTCATATTTGCAGTGTTAAATTAGGATTGGGAGCAGTTTATTATTGACCAGATAATCTGCGTATATAGTACGAGAATTTACACATGATTATAAATGCAAAAGGCGCCTGAATTCATACAATAGGTATAAAATAAACGCACAAAATAAAAAATAAACAAATAAGTTCTTAAATAAATATTGCATTCATTATGGAGATCTATTATTGGCACGTTAAAATGTGAAAATCTAAAACTAACTGCGCCAGATTGATATAAAGTGAATAATTGGCTAAAACGTTGATTGCATTTTGATATAGTTTGTGTGCAAACGAATACATCAGTAGCGATATTATCCATTTATTAAAATGATATAACAAAGGAAAAACACAGTTTTCCTGCTGTGATCTGAACTCTCTCACGTGTTCTTGCCATGTGGAATTGCAGGTGCTTTGTCCGGCGTAAAACGCTGCATGCGCAATAACGTCTCCTGAGCCGAATCACTCGGATAAAAGAAGGCCGAGCCCTGTCCGATCTGGACGATCTGCGATACCATTGTTGCGAGTGATAAATGCTGCGTGTGATCCCTCCTGCTATACATTTGGTGTGTTCCCCATTTGCCTCATAAACAACATTTTTTGAGTGACCTTCAATGTGCCGAGCCAGCATAAAATATGCATTTAAAAGGAATTGCTGAAATAAATATAGGGACCTAGGTGGAGATTGCTTCTTTTGTACTGAGTTAGGCATGTACATGCATCACTGTCTACACACATGTGCCCGAGCCCGCTGCCCTTTCATTTGCAGCCAAATTAAGTGTGTTCAGCACATAAATAAATGCAACCTGCACGCCGCATGACAGTCGCAGCTGCTTATTACACCGCAGCTTTGTCACATCATTATCTGCACTTCCTGTAGACCCCAGTGCAAAAAAACGCGGGCATGTATGCGTCTGCAGATGGCATCAAATGATGAGTACCTGAGTCCCGTCTTCACTTTCTTCAGCGCTGTGTTTGTCTACGGGCGCGACATCACTCACAACACTGCGACCTGTTCTTGGCTGTTATTGAGCGCTTCAGAATCTGCACCGTCTCTTAATAGGCTTTGGGAATTGAGCTCGGCCACCTGATGTAGATGGCTGTTTATATTTGAGAAATGTAATAAAGGCAGCAATTTTGGATGGTGATCCCTTTTGGGCTGGAATTGAATTTTCTGGACTCAACCCCTCGCTCCACCTTTTCTCGCCGTGATTTCATTTTGAAGATCTGATTTGTTTAGTGCTAATGAAATGCATGTTGGGAAATGTCTCCTGTTGGCCCAAAGAGATGAAAATGACTGCTATTGAGTGACAGGATTGGTGTCAGCTGAATATAATGGTATTGTGTTTTCACAGACTTGCTAGACTAACGGCACACTAAAAGTGAATCCGTCTTTTATTATTTAGTCTTAGTCATGGGTAAGCTCACTTCTGAGTAGTTCAATTTTACATTAATGCATTCGGCAGATCCTCCTATCCAAAGTGACTAACAGTGCTTTTAATCTATATATTTTTATAACATAACATAACATAAAATGAAATCAAATATTAAATTAAATTAAATGTTAGAATGATTTTAATATATCCTTCATATTAAATATACTTATTGTAGGTTATAAAAGTGTTCGTTTGAAATGATGTGGCAAAATGTACCCACTAACATTAACATAAATTTGGTCTGTTAAATCGCATATTTCACAGTTATTTGTTTTAACCTAAAAAATCGACCCACCCTCATGTCCAAATGAACCGGTGCCACTGTCTGCAGCCCCACAAAAAACAGGTGCAACCTTGTATCGTATACTGTAGATCAGTCTGTCACCAAGCCCCGCCTCCGTCTAAAGATTGACAGCCTCTGTAAAGTGAGCCGAAATGGCATGCAGCTGTTAATGTCAGCAAGAGTTTATGTCAGATAAAGGATTAATAATGCCATCAGTGGCTTTGTTTGCGTGCAGAAATATTCTATTGCTCTTTAATGAGGCCGCGTGTCACAAGTGTAAACTTAATTGATACGTGTTTAGGAATTCCCGAACTCCCACAGCAAAGAGCTTTTATGGATTGCTTTCTCTCACGGAAGTTAATTACCAATATACTTTTATAATGTAACTGCTCAAATATACAACCTGTCTGAGAGAGAGATGGTGATAAAAGACCTGGTAAAACGCTTCTTCCTGATAATGTCTCTGGCGGGTGATTTTAATTTGTCATCGTGACTGGTTTGACTGGGAAGATGCATTCACCTGAATAAGTCGCTGGCTGAACGAGCAGTGATTCCGATGTCAGCATGTAATGTAGATATGTAAAGTTTTAAAGGGACAGGTGTGCTACATTTCCTGCAGTGGCAGATTGTGATGAGCTATACAGAAGATTTTTTCAGTGTAAACATATGTGTATCTGCGCCTAAGCATATATGTACGGAACATGTTGCATTGAAATGTCCATCTGTGCGTAATCACGAAGGTAAGCGTTTAACTTATGTAGTATTTCTTTCTTAACAAGACCATATGTTATGAAACATTATCATAACGTTCGCCTCTCTGTCACCATCTCTGTTTAAAACATAAAATTGCAGGTTATTTTTCAAAATTGGGTAGAAGGCAGTGTGAAGTTGTACCTGACAGCTTAACTGATGAATCGTTATTATAAGATTGCGATTGTACATAAGATGTGCAAATCACAGCTGTGATTAAGGTTTTTACCTTACTGAAAGGTCAGATGTTAATATTTGGTGGTTTAAATATTAATAAAAGCATTTTTTTGTGTTTTTAAAGCATAGTTTTCCATAGTCTGTTAAGTAAATTGTCACATTCATAACAGAATTCTCACATCCATAACGGTCCATGTTACCTCTAGATGAGCACATGTAAATGAAAATCAAATGACTCTATTATGTTCTATAAAGAGCCATCCCTTCTCCATTTGTTGGGTATTATTCATTGTGGTTTGCACATTTTAACTCCTACAAAGTCTTCTCTCAAAAACCTGCATCCTTTTTGTCACATCCATAATGCATTCATTTTTCCCTATTTTAAAATAAAAATCAGTATAGACTGACATGTGTCTGATGGTTTGGTAAAAAAAAAGTTTTGACTAAACATGTCCCATTCATGTGACTAAAATTTCCCATCTGCTTTGTAATGAGTATTGATAAACCATTGAGATGATTGTGTAAACAATATTGAGGAAGACACATTCCCCGATATTGAGAATGGTGGACGATCAATAACGATTTTCCAATTACCGTTATTTTACTTTTTATATCTTGAAAACATACCACAATTATGAAACTAGATTTGTGCTGTTGCTGAGCAACTACACCCGTGTAAAAAACAGCCTTTGTCAAAGAGAACCAAACAAAAATAGACACATACAGCTAACAGAAAAATCACACAAACGCCACAGAATTACAGTAGTTTGTTGTAAACGTCTCTTCTCTCGCGATCCCCTTCACTGCATATAGAATTTATGACCTTCAGATTGTATGTTTATTTCATTCATCGGACCTCAAGCATAAGCCTCTGTTAACTACGGAAGCAATAGTTTTTTCTTTTCATGTACAGCATATAGAAAGTGTCTCCGTGAGCACCTAAATGCATGACTACACACAAAGGCTCATTCTCCGGTAGAAAATCACAAATCAAACACCTTGGGTTATGTGAATGGAGGTTATTACCGTGGCCTGTTACACGAGAGAGGAGAATAATAGAGTTGCATTAGACAAGCAGGACCATGAAAGAGATGGGTCACCATGAAAAAGGGCACTTTAAAGAGGGCACAGAAATATAAGAGGCAGATAACAAGGGATGTATAAGCAGAAGAAGAACCAGCCCGGGCATGGCCGATCTCCTGATCTCGTTAGCTGGGTAGGTATACAGACGGGCGACGTATCCCAGTCCTCTCCAAATCCCTCCTCCCCCTTTAGGCTGTCAGCAGGCCATCTCCGCTCTTCTTAGGGCCTTACTGGGCTTTAGCGCTGGCGTGGCAGGCTCACACCAGCTGATTGCTGTGAATTAGGGAGTTCATGACATCCGCCCACCGACAGGTAGACTACCGTCAGCCATCATCAAACCCTGAAATGTTAACTCTGTGTTGGCTGAAGCGGTTGGCTGTTGCGTGTTTGCATTTACTATATACAGTATCAACGTATGCTGGGCTCTCCAGTGGTGCTTGTGCATGCCGATTCCCAGTTCTCTTCACCGGGTTCAGGCTGTCAGAAGAAGATTTTCAAGTATTCACAGGCTTGGGTAGACTGCCTTTGCACCGCATTTCACAGATCCAGAGGGAGCGAGAGGAAAGGCGTGAGGATGCAGGCTCGCCTGGAGCTGCATCCAAACATCTAGGGATTGTGGGAAATGATCTGATATCTGTACGTACCCTGCTATCTTTCGTGTTTTTCTTTATGCCGTCCTTCTTTTCACCAGCGGTTTGACTTGACTTTACCAACATAAGGGGTTAAGCCCGTTGTCCAGTTGTCCAAAGATGCGAACCGGGTGTCTTAAATATGTCTCAAGGCCTTTTAAAGTTGCCCACAACATACGGGTGCAAAAGTGTGGGCTAATTCATAAAACCTTCCTCCAATTATTCAACATTATGCACAACACATTCTCTTCTGGAGTTAATAAAGTTTAAAATTACATTCAGGCTGCTTTAATAACTAATATTGGGGTAATGCGGGAGGGAGCTCATGAAGTTTTCTAATTTCATTCACCAGAGGCCTTTAAATTACATATACATACAAAATTGGTAATGTTAACATCAATCATTTTTGCAGTGGAAAACAATGCAGTGGAAAACAGTCGGGAAACTTTTTTGTTTTGCTTTCCCGATTGTCATTATTGCCGTGAGTGACTATTTGAAAGATGCATTACCCATGATTGAGTTTCAGCTAAACCATGTGCAGATTAAAGTTACACCTTTATGCTTAAATTACCGAAAATTATAAGTGATAATAAATCCAGATAATATAATCAAAATATGACAAAATAATAATTATACAGATAATAAATAATAAAGATTAACTCATAATATATATGTATGTTGCTTTAAGGTGCCAAACTCCTTTGTTTTGAATAAATAATGTAATATAATCAAAATATACAATATAACAAAATAAATAATTATACACATAATAAATAATACAGATTGACAAAAACACAAATAATGCAAATAATAAAAAATAAAAACAACTTGGAAATAATAAACTGAATTTAAAATATTAGAACAGTAAATAAATAAAGACAATATAATCAAAATATAACAAAATAAATAATTATACAAATAATAAATAATACAGATTAACGCCTCATATGATGCTATGGGGTGACTAATTTAGAAATAATAAAAAATATATAAATATATGAAACTTTTCACAAAATGTATATTTTTTCTGGATTTTTCTGTATGCTGGCATAAACCATCTGAAATTTTGTATAACTGGCACTTATTTATTGCCTTCATAGGGGATATTCAATTTTTTCGACATGCAAGTTTGTTATTTTAAATGTAGAAGTGCTGCAGGCGCGCTTAAATTGTGAACGCCAGTGCCACATTGAGATAAAATGATTTCACCTCTCCAGAATGCTGCAAGCCCACCTCATGTCCTGTGACAAGAACCAACCGATCAGCTTCACTTTACAACATAGAAACTACTGTAAGTCGCTTTGGATAAAAGCATCTGCCAAATGAATACATGTAAATGCAAACTAGAACAATCACTGTCTAAAATGCATGCAAATAAAATAGAGTTGCATAGTTTCATGGGGAATTTTAAGCATGCAGAGTTCTGAACTCAGATTCAGATGTCAGATTGTTGGCTTGCTATGTACTGTAGATAGAGTTTTAAAACCCAGTTCCGAGTCAAGACCCTTGCTTTCACACCGGGGACATCTTTGCATTGTGCAAAGCCACATGAACAGACATCAGCACATGGCAGTTTAAGGATAATCCAACAATTTCTGGTAATCATGACTGAGCAGTGAACTATATTTCCAAATGAAAGAGTTCAGTAATCTTTCCTTTTGCAAAAAAAGCTGTCCCTCTGGATTAAACGTTCTGGATTGGAACTTTCTCTATCTCTTTTCCCTCCACTTCCCTTTTCCATGATGGGATGGAAACTTTAAGTGGAGTGCACATGCCCCAGATCATAACTGGCACAGGTGCAAGGAAATGTACTCGGATCATGTGTGCGTTGGCTTACTGTAAGGCCGTGCGTGTGGAGTGTAATTGAAATACCTCTGAGGGCCTCTGGTATGCTTTCTAATAGTGGCACAATTAACATGAAAGTGGCTCTCGAATTCCAGAACCAGCCATCCAATCTGCTCTAAAATCTAAACCTTTCCCAGAGACAGAGGCCCTTTAACAAACACATGTTTCTCCAGCTCTCTCTCCTTAACTCCCATTCCACCGGTTCACAGACTCCCCCAGTGTTGTTCAATATGCCCATCTAACTTGTGAATTGAAGATCCATTTTTGTCGTCCCACCCTTACAGAGCGTGTGAGTGTGTGTTTGTCTAATGGCCCTCGCTCCACTGGGCAGGCATAGATGGAACCGTGATGTCATTTGTTTTGATGTCATAAATCGATGGGATCGAGTCTCCCAGGAGCTTCGCTTGTTCTCGCAGCTTGACGGCAAATTACATCACAATCTCATCGCTCACCCGCGGCTTCGTGTTTTTCAGTCACAGCTCTTTCAAACTCATATAGACTCGGAATAAGACTGAAAGTCTCCCACTGCATCAATCTATATCAATTCCAGTGTATCTGCCGCTGTAGCAACATCTGATGTGATCTTGTGAGATGCCTAAAATAGTCGGTGTGGAGCACTTTTGGGGCGTTTGCTTGGTTTTGGGCTTATTATTTAAGACTATGTCTAAACCAAGTTGGCCGAAACTGGTTCTTGCTGGTTAGTTATTGTCATGTTGCACTCTTAAAAAGAAAGGTGCTTAAAAGGTTATTCACAGCGATGCCATAGAAGAACCAGTTTTGGTTCCACAAAGAACCATTCAGTCAAAATCTCTTTCCTACCTTTTCATAATCCGGAGAACCTTTTTTCGCCACAAGGAACCTTTTGTGAAAAAGGTTCTTCAGATGTTAAAGGTTCCCCAAGGAACCATTTTGACAAAATGCGTTCTTCTATGGCATCGCGAAGGACCTTTATTTTTAAGTGTGTTGTAAGGAAACAAATGTTGCTCATAGGTTGCTCTTTCAAAGCTCAGAATATTTGATGGAGTTCATTAGCAATCATATGGGCTTAGATGTTTGTCCTAGAATTGCTTGAATGAGACAATTTCGAAAATACAATAATATTACAGAGCATTCAAATCTGGATTCCAGTAAATTTGATGAGAAATGTTTGCGTCTGAAATGAAATGTTCGATAATATCGACGTTTTTGAAGAAGTTTGAGACATTGATGGGATGTCTTCTGAAACTCTAGCAGAGACATTTGTGATTTCTGCGACTTTTTCTCATGAGAAACATCTAAAACACAATAAACAAAGATCTCCTGTGTGATTTTTCTTTCTGGGATGTGCAGCAAGCAAAAGCTTATAGAAATGACCCACACCATCCAAAACACAACATATACGCAGTATATTCTGTTTATATATATATATATATATAAACGATTCACAAATATGTTGTTTTTCCTTCTAGGATAATTCCTGTGTGGGTTAAAAGGCCTTGCCAATTCGGCCACCGGGGATCTGCTGCTTAAGACCTGCGGTAAGAACGTTCAACAATCAGTATTCAGAATTGATGGCCTGCACATCCCGTATCCTGTTGTTTTGTTTCCAGCCCAGGGTTTGTTGGATCCCCAAGAGCAATGCCAATATATTCTGAGTTTTAAAAGATTTAGACTTTAGCATTTCAGCAGTCTGGAAGTGTATGCTCAAGGCCTTGACACCTATTCGTTCTTTTTCTCTGTTTTACACTCACACAAACACACACACAGACGCAAACGCTGGGACGATAACACAACATGTGTGAGTCTGTCTAACAATTAAGCAAGACCCTTTGATAAATGCGCATTGACAACACCCAGACATGTTTTTTTCTCTGGCTATTTTTTTGTTGACATCGTCAGCATACCTTTATCCTTAAGAAAACTAGTAGATTATTTTCATAATGTCTATGCTTTCTTTCTAACGTCTATGATTTTTGACCTTCAAATCCTGCTGCGTTCTCTTTGGAGCCCATTGAGGCGCTGTTATTATGCGCTGAAAACAGATTAAGGTTTGTATTGAGATTGAAACCTACAGGGCAGAGGCAGTACTGTCTAGAGCTTTAGCTCGATCTACTTGGGCACAGTTGTCCTTTTGTATAAACTTTGATAAGGAATCCCATTTCATTGGGTCTGTTTTTGCCTAGTGGTTTAGATAAGGACAGCTGACGGGAACGAATGTTTATATGCAAACGTGATTTGACCGTCCCCTAACAAAGGTCGGATTTGGGTTCAACTGAAGCCTCTAGGAATGGCAACCTTTTTACACACCACTTTTATTATTTTACAGACTTCGTTTTAGTCGTAATTCGAGGGATCATTCTAGAGAGATCCGTCAAAGCTTACCTGTGGAACGAGAGCGTGAACGAACTACCCTCATTCCCAACAAATGGTCAATTACAGCATTGATTGAGTATTGAGCGACTTCCAATATTACAGTGGCAAATACAGCTTTAGAATGATGGATCTCATTGAGACAGAGGAAGGATCGAAACATGACCCCTGACTTGAGAAGATTGCATCTGTTCAGCATATCGTGGTTCAGTTGAAGGTCGAAAAAGGTCACACGAAAACGACTTTTGAAGAAAGAGAGAGAGAGAGAGCGAGGCAAATGACAAGTGAGAAGTAAGCTTCCTTCCTTTAATGAGAGTATTGCTATTCATTCCCACCCGGTGAAAGAAGGTGCATTCCGTCTGAGCCATTTGATGTAACTCCACTCAAATCAGATTGCGGCTGTGAAAGGAGATATTGTTTTCCTTGAGGCACCTGTGACCCGGAGGGCTCATCCGGTTGACAAGTGAGAGAAGTGCTAAAATAAAAGTGTGGTCAAACTTGCATGATGTATCGTGAGATGAGTTAAAAGCGAGACAAAGATGAAATCAGTGACGAAGAATTGAGAGGTCTTGGCTTTCTTTAACACTTTAACTCCAGGTATCCTGGTACGTCTCCCTGGATGACCTTATCTTTAATAGTTGTGCAAATGACCGCCTGCCAGGAATCTATGAGAGGGATCTGATTCATTGGCCATTCTTCCTTGGTGGTCCAAGTTGTATTGCCTGTTGCTCCATGCACGATAACCACAAACACACACATGCATTGTACAGAATGGTTTGCGAGTATAAGAAATGTCCCTGAGGGTTCTTTTTGTTTGGAAAGTCAGAGGGAGAGCATGAAAAAAGACACGTGACCCGCTGTTGCTTGTTGTCCCCGAAGAATAGACATTATTATCAAACGGCACGTTGTCTAATGCGCAAGGAATCTCGGTCCATAATTACATCAAACTCACTTCGTCTACAAAAGTTTGGATTGTCTAGGGGTAAATGTGATGCAGTAGGACAGCAGGATTTTATTGAAGTTCTCCTCAAGCGCTCTGTTATTGTGACAACTCCACCTGCCGTTGATTGTTTGAGGCTGCTTTGATTCGGTTGAAACTTAGTAGCAATCTGATGCAGTGTTGCAAGGGACACATGGAAGGCTGTGGTCTGTTTCTTGGGTTGATCTTGGTGTAAAATGTGCAGGCCATTAAAGACTCTAAGACGCTGTTTATACTAGTTTGTTTTCCTTTAAAAACAAAGTTTTTAAAGTTTTTTAAAAGTTTTCGACCCCCGAAAACGGAGACTTTTGGAAACGCTGCAGACCCCGTTTTAGTTTGAAAACTGTGGGGTCGCGTTTCTGTGTAAACGGACAAAAACTGAGACTTTAGAATGCGCAGACGTTGCCCACATTCACTTACTGCTTGGGTCGTCTGTATCATTGCGTTTGCTTCCATGATTCGTTAGTCTGCATGGCGCCGGATGAAATCAAACAAGCCTTATAACATGTTCATTTTCTACTGACTAGTAACCAACTGTCATCAACAACTAACTTATGTATGCGAATACAACTATTTACTAGGGCTGTCAAAAGATTAATCGCGATTAATCGCATCCAGAATAAAAGTTTGTGTTTACATAATATATATCTGTGTGCTGTGCATAATCATTTTGTATTTATTATCACATAAACATCCATGCATATATTTAAGAAAAATCTAAAAATTATAAAAAATGTATATATAATTTAAATTGTTGGTAAATATAAATATGTATACATGTGTATGTGTTTGTATTTATAAAAAAAATATTAATATGCACAGTTCATAGACATATATTATTTAAACACAAACTTTTATTCTGGATGCGATTAATCGCGATTAATCTTTTGACAGCCCTACTATTTACATTTGTGTGCGCATACCCTGCGTGTCTGAATGGTCATGTGACATGCGTTTTTGGTAGTGTAGTGTAAATGCAGATTTGTTCTAAAACGCATGAGGAAACGGCAGTATAAACGAGGATTGTTTTCGTTTTAAAATGCCGTTTTTGTGCGATACTGGGGTACTGTAAACACCACCTAAGGTACAGCTCTCATCTTCGTGAATTGGAAAATAGCACTCCCACAGCCAACTTATTAACTCTTTCACGAACAGTTTTTTTTGTGCCAGCCAGCGCCAGCATTTTTGATCATTTTCACAAAACTTGTATGGCCATAGAACACTTTCATCTATATGAATGTATGTGCATACAACATGTCAAATCATAGAACCGATTTGTTCTTTATATTACCTCTTATATGTAGGTAATATTCTTCTCAAAATCAACATTTCTAACAAAAAGTACAGATTTTCTGTCAAAGACATCCAGATTGGATTCCGAGTGTTGATCAAAACATTTTGGATCACTAGATGCTGTATTCTTTCAGAAGTCGTGTGAAAAAATGGATTGCCAAATCGTTGTCTAAATGACAGAAATGTCACTCAATAGTTGGGAAAAAGTTACAATATCCAATTTATTTTTCTAGTCGTGGTCAGTCTTGTCCTCCATATGCGTTTGCATGTTGATTCGTGAACGCATAATCGAATGAATGACAACAGACAATATTTAATAAATAAACACAAAAAGGGGCGGAGCAAGTGCTCCAGATTTGTGAAAACCTTTTCAAAAAGTTACGTTGCTCAACTTCTGCTGACTTACAAGTTCAAGTGTAGAAGATGCTGTAATTATTCTCAGCTGACTTCATAATATATGGGTGTTGTCAAGGAAAAGTGCTTCACATTTTATATCCGTTGTGATGAAAATGAAACCCCACGTGGCTCATCAGAATCATGGGAAATATACAGTCGGTCGTTCCTAAACATCATCACGATACTGCTGGTAATTATTGTACAGATACCGTGTGGGACGTTTCACGCTTTATGAATAATGGAGATTAAAATGAGATTGGATATGTCTTTATGGCTCTCATGAATCAGCCAGTATCCAGCTGTTTGTAGCGTCATCTGAAATGTTTAATACATCAGGAAATAGATTCTAGGGTGAGATATTACTCATTATCTTTGATAGAGTGACATTTCACTGGCTGTCACATTTAATGGCTATCGTTTCTGATTTTAGATATATGCGAGGGATCTCCCCGTACTCTGCTGTCACGCATCAGGCGATAAAACGGGACCTCATTACTTAATTAAAGCTGAGCGTATTCATTAATTAAGTAATAGCTATCCTGGTGTTAATGGTGATGTGCAGCCCTCGTATTCCCCGCTGTTAGTCTGTGATGCTATTGATGTAGCCCCAACGTGTGGTAAAGTGCCACAGTGATATGACTTTTGGAGACGAAGACCTGGACTGCCTCCTCTAACCCCCCGTTTTCATTTGACTGACACTGCCAGACTGCAGATAATAATTACTGCGATCAAGACCCCATTTTCATCGATGTCCCGAGGAATGTCTGGAGAAAAAAGTGCATTTCAGCACGTCTAGAATTCATAAACCTGTTGGCGTAGCACTGCAGGCGTCTGTACGTTTTGTTTAAATTGGATGAAAAATAAAGTATCGACTGTGGTATTGATCCGACCGGCGTTCCTGCAGGTTATAGTGCTCCATATGTACGCCGCTGTATACAGCTGTAAATGAGCTTTGTTGCGCTGGGCGTCCGCTCCACCATCCTCAGCACATTACAATGAGTGCACGGGGCGGAGGTCACATACGCTGTGCACATGGGAGGCGCTCGGAGAGCTTACTTTAACAACCTGGACTCCATTAGCTGCTGACATTTCGCAGCATTGCTACTTCGCTTTTTTCAAATATGTTATCTCTTGTTCTCATTGTCCGACAGAGATTCTGTGTCAGGTTTGCGCTGTGTTTGCATAATATAGTTAGGAGGTACGTAAAGGTTAAATGTTGCTTCAGTTGTCTTTATAACATTCAAACAAAAGTTCATCCGAACATCACGTACCTTCTCTGGATCAGCTCCACATTTTGTGGAATGATCTCCCCGCTGTTACAAGATTCTGTGGCCATCTTTAAGAATCGGCTGAAACACATCTCTTCCGTCAGCACCTGACCGATCAGTTCTGACTTCATCTCTTTTTTACTCTTTCTATATAACAAAAAAAAACTAACTTAGCTCTGTATATTGTGGTAGGCTAGTTTTACTGCGCTTATGCTTTTTCTTGTCCCTACGTTGTTCCAATTTACCTCATTTGTAAGTCGCTTTGGATAAGCGCCTGCTAAATGACTATGATTAACTTATGGTACTTATGTCTTACGGTTGTTCTGTGTACATTTTTGTCCTGACAAAACGAGCCATTTTGGAAAATGTACAGATAAAAACGTTTTCTATTGAATAACGTCAGTTATCATCCACGTACGAAACAACAGCTGTTCAGCCAACTTAGTCAATGGCATTAAAATGCGAGTGCAACCAACTGAATCGTCGGCTTCTTTTTATAGCTACAACCCTGAAATTCTGTTAAGTAACAGTGCATGAGTTTCATATAAGCACGTACCACCAGTTCCGCTATCGTAGTGAATGCTTCCAATGTTTTCAGCGATATTCTATTATATGCATCTCATGCTGGCTGTGACCTTGCGCATTCTGCCAAAAGGTGTCTGTAAACTGTTTGCATCTCCTTACAGGGGGTCTTCATACTCTAACGTGCTGATGACATCTGACACATCAGTGATAGGATTTGGAACTCATACGCTGGATTAGCCCCATTTGGTTAGCATGGCATTATTTCATTATGAGTCTTGGGAGCCCACCAGCTGATGCCGCGTCTGTCCCACTGCCTGGATGGAAAACTGAAGTGTAGGCACGGATGGGATAAAGACGAATCCGGACGTGTCCTACTATGACCCTGCTGATCCGTTAAAGTAAATAATCTTGATTTGCTTTCTCTAATTTATTAGATTTTAGTCTTTCCGTATGGGGAGGACGAGAAATATGGTTGTGTGCCACGGTGTGGTTTGTGTGTTTATTGATGTGTATCGATTCCGATAAATGGTTAAGTTGAATGATTATCAGTCGTGCTTGCTAAGGAAAGAGTCATGATTACTATTGCTCATCCTCCATATTACATAGAGCATATAGAAACAGTGTATTGAGCTGTGTGTTAAGTATGAGGTGAATAGGCCGCCGTTGTGGTTTGAAATGACAAGAGGGTGTGTAAATGATCATAAAGCCCATCACCTACCCCTAACCTAAACTTTGACTAAATACTTGTTGGCCAATTTTCAAATATTTTCTTCATCTTATTAAAAATAAATGACTTACCGGTTTGATTTGTGATGGAAAAAGGTAAAAGAGCGAGGTGGTTTTGAACATGGGTATACCGCATCAAAACATTTAACAACACACTTTACTCCATACGCCACTGAAGCAGCTCTTCAAATCGTGGTCATTCCTTCTCTATTCTCTAAATAGACAAAAAATTAAGCATTAATGGAAGAGGAAGGTTTCAAAAAGTGAGATTGACATGTCCCTGCCCCCCGCCCAGGAATTGCGCCCCTGCCCCAGGGCATCATGGGTACTTGGGGTGGACCCTTTTGACTTGGGCCATAAGAAAATATAGCCATTTTCCATCATCAATAAAAGTACTAATTATCATAATGGTTGTGATTGTTTCAGGTACAGCAGAAATATAAAATATTAATTGTATGCAATGTTTTATTAGGAGTTAAACATTCAACTTGCCTCTACATCACCGGTATGTTATGTGTTGTGATATGGGCACAGTCAAAAAAGCACAAAGCAGCACAACATTTCTCTTTATGAATCAGTTTTACAGCCTATCTATAAAACTGTGAAATCTACAGGATTTGCACCTGCAAGTTTACAGCAAAACACATAAATCTCTAGTTACCTTTAGCTGTCACACAGTGCAACTCTCTATAGGAGCTCCACAGCTGGAGTCAGTCAGCTATAGCAGTGAGGTAAAAGAAAGATAGACTCACGTAGAAGTCAGATCCACACAGCAGAGTTAGCGCTTTACTTCCTGACCATTTTTCAAGCAACCCTATGATTTGTATGCTGGCTGTAGTGGAATAAAATATGCCATTAAATAATGTAAATGTCAATGGACGATGCTCCTGAGATAGGTCAGCACACGTACAGGTTGCATCGCGATCAAATATTCAGTCCTGCAATAAGGGACCTGCGTACAACACACGGATTCGCTGTGATTTATATTTCATCGTGTTTGCAGTCCAACAAGGGTGAAATAATTATCGTTGGTGAGCCGCGTGAAATATTTCGAATTTGATGAAACGCTTGTGCGAAGAAAGCGATACAGACTTTTTAAATTGAGGTGATGTTTTGACGTGCGCCGTATTTGTATAACTGTGCTTTACATGGCTTTAGGGGTAATGTGTTAGTGATGAGGAGTGTGTTTATCCTGACAAAGGAGACCGATTGGGAAGGGTGGAGACTTGTGTTCATAGAGTCCGGGGAAGGTCTTGGCTGGACCTCATTATTGTAGAGTCAGGGTCCATGTCTTTCAATCTATAACATCACGGCGAGTGTGAGATCTCGCCGGTGGCAATGGAGCGTTCTAAGGTAAACAACATCTGTAAGAATGCTTCGATGACAAAGAGGTCCTGCATCATAAAACAAGTATACCTCAAGCGCACTCTTCAAAGTTCTTCTGTGGATCTTTGTTATAGTTTCTTAAGTTCATCTTGAGTTGAATAGGTTTCTTGAGGTGGCTAAAGGCTCTTTTGGAAAGTTCTTAAATGTAGGTCCTTCAGATGTGTACACTACATGGTGGTAAAAGGTTTTCTGAAGAACTTAAAGGTGCTTTACGCGATTTTAGCCGTTTTGCTAACTTCAGTTTCTCAATTAGTCAACCACTATTCTCTATAACTCTCTCAAGCCCTCCAAAAACATTTTATGTTCACATTTATTTCTTTAACATGCTATTTTATCCGAAGCACCCAACAGTGCATTCATGCTATACATTTTTTTATCAGTGTGTGTGTTCATTGGGAACCAAACCCACCAACTTTACAGAAGCAGAGAAATCTTCAAATCCCCCATCTCCTGTTACACGTTCTCTTCTGGCATGTCACACCACACCACCCCTCTCCGGTCCCCCGTCTCCGTTGGGAGAAAATAGTAGTCTACTGTTTTCTTCTGTTATACTTTATTCAGTAATAAAGTATTAATAGTTTTAAGGGCCGTTCACAGTATGGACGATAACTATTACTCTAAAAATGAAGTTTTGAAAATCATTCTTCATTTAAGAGAATATGGAGAACTATTACGATTTACATTTACATTTAGTCATTTAGCAGACACTTTTATCCAAAGAGTTTAAGGAGCAATAAGCGATATGTCATACAGGAGCAATAATGCAATAGGTGCCAATACAAAGTCACTGGTTTCAACCAAGACCACTACCTGTTGAGAGAGAAAGAGGGTTATTTTTTTTATTTGTTTTAGATACAGAGAAGGATATCCCTTTTAGAGTGATTTTTACCAGCTGATGAACATAAAGCGTACTGTCAAAAAGTCTCTAATGTTTGGCTATTGATGAACGCGTTTTCGTCAGAATCAAAGACTGTAGTGGTCGAAAAGCGGTGTGTCTACGGCAGAATATTATATACGTAACACTTATAAGTCTGAGCAAGCTGCCAAAATGTATACTTTAAATCCCGAACACGAGCGTACCTTCAGAGCATCCAGACTTCCGTGACCAAAAGTGCAGTTTATGATATCACAGTTACTTGATATCACAAAACCAGATATATTCATATATTAATGTCATACGCCTGTGCAGCATTGCATGAAGGCAAACCTGGAAACTCACCTCTCCGACCAACAGTCTAAGTGAATATAAAATGATCAAATTTGATTCACTGTCGTGACTGCTATGTTGGTTGGAAGTGCACCTGCTATTGAACTAGTAAATATGGAGTGACAATAAACTGATTTTATTTGAGACCCATTCTAATAGGAGAAACTGGATGGCGATTATTAAAAAAAGGTTTTAAGATATTCTTGTACCATAGTTTTGGTCCTCTCTGAGGGTCCTGATGGTTCGACTGGGATGTGTGTGACCCAGTCTGTGAAAACAAGGCTAAAGTCCCAAAATCTAATTGTGAGATCACAAGCATCAGACTTTGATTTCAACCATTCATTTCATTATCATTTCAATATTTTAACATGGTATTTATCTATCAATAATAAAGAATGTTCTTCACATTATGTAGAATGATTTTATTAAATTAAATACAAACATGACTGGCTTGGTATTCGCAGAATGGGTCACATTCAGAAAGATTTCGTTGCCATAAACAATGCACGTGAGGAGCTGAGTCCTTCTGATCTCTCATTTTTGTTATCTGTTCATCATGTGCGAGGGAGACAGATTCTTAGAAAAAAGAGATGTGCTGTATCTTTCGCATAATTCAATAGAGGTTCCTTTCAATTACTCCACTAATTAAATGATACACTTCGCCTGAGGATGTGTCTACAGTACATCTCTCTCCATGTAAAGCATTGTTTGCACACTTCTGCCCGCTGTTGTGCTGTTTGCTTTGTGTGTTTGACTGTATCGTATACACCGAGACATAGAAACCCAGTTCTTAATTGACTCGCTATTAAGTTCCCATTTATTTGGCATTCTTTGAACTGGCTAGTACTTACCTCTCTCAGTCTTTCGCTCTTATCCAGGCACCGTGTCTGGGAGCCGAGCCACTAAAGAAGGTGCGATCTGCTCCCATAAATTCCCCGCCACCTGATAAATGTCTGTTTCATTTACATTACGCAAGCTGAAACAACATGCACTAATGTATATTTTGCCCCAGCAAAACCACTTCCTGTAAACTGTGGAAGAGAGCCGTCTGCCTCTCGTCTAATGACTGCGGGAATGTCAGAAGTGAGATGAGGACACGAAGCGGGTAAATTAGGTTTATACTATGAAGGCCTGTTCGTTGTTGAATACCTCCATGTCTTAACAATCGTGTGTTGGCTTAATAAGTGCATTCTGAACTCGCTCCAAAAAACACAGTTTATTAGACGGAGATAACTTTGCGCTTTAACACAGCGAGGTATTTTCACATCATTTTTCATAGTTATTACCTCGGATATTTGCAAAACGATGATGATGTCACTAGGAATCTTTCACATTACTTCTATTCTGAAGAAATGTATTGAGAATATAAACCGTGAGGTTGAAAGGCTTTGAAGTCGTATATGTTGATTTATATACATTTTAGGAAAGTAAAGTTGTATTTGTTTGGTCTGAAGAAGAGCCGCTGTTAAATGATCTGTGTTTCTAATTTCCACTGAGCTATGGCGCGATTACAGCGTTTATCCATCAGGTCCACATTTTATTGGATTTCTTTCATATTGCATATACCTTGCGGAATTACGCGCACACGCTCTCCACCAAATGCATAAATATCAAGAGTGCAACATGGTTTAATTTTAAAGCTCCACTTTTCAATGTGCCTTAAACACGTCACGGATGAACGAGTCATCATTTCCTGGTGATATACGAAGCTATTTAACATAGCTATCACGCCACAACGTCAGAAGAATGCAGGCCGTTACCTCTGCTGGGGTTAAGAGGAGAGGACATGACCAGCATTTAAAAACACCTGTGGGTTTAGTCAAAAAGAAAATAGAATGTCTACTATCTGTCAAAACAAGAGCCAGAGAAGCTCTCACTCTTTTTTAAAACTTTCATAAACTCCCAGCTCTGTCATACAGCTGTCAATCGTTCTAAGAGAGACAACAGCCTCAGGAAAATATCAACAAAAATCTTACTATCGCACACACATCATCGCAGAGCCAGGCTTTTGACTTACGGCATAAACTCAAGTCCCCATTGCAGCTTATTCAACCCAAGAATCATTTAAAGAGTAACGTGAAATTGTGACAATTTCACACAGTGTGTAATGTTGCCATATTTGAAAGTAAGGAGTCTGCCAAGTTGTAAATCCGAATGGAATGAATAACAAAGTTATTGGCTTGGAGAAAAGGGAGTCGACTCTGAATCACACAAACGTGTCCTAGTCCGATTCGCGAACCGCCGCAGATTTTCTCACTACATATAGTCCCCGCCTACGTATTGCTAGGACTGCCCGCGGAAATTTCACTCTTCTCCCCCAAACACTGTAGCTCGTGAGCCTCATTCGCAGTAGACCAATCACAGCAGACTAGACCATCTGACCTATCACATCAGAGTAGGCTAGCGGAAAGGAGGGATTAAGACAGATGAATCACAACGAATCATTTGAGAGTTGGTCAAAGAAGTAAGGTAAGAATAACTACCTATTATTACGAAATACTAGTGTTTTTACACCTTCTATGTACATCAACTTTTTCTTGGACACTCCATAAACCAAAGTAGGACCTTTAAAATCCCTAGTTATGTAGTCTTTAAAACACTTAAAGTGACAAATTACAATTTGTTTTCACCTTATGTACAGAGTGGAACCCCTTTAATGGCCCACATCTGAAATAGAATATGCAACCCTGAAACTGCAGTCAGTAACTTTAAAAATAAAGAGGTTAAAAATAAAGAAACTGTGTTTATAAGAGCAATGTGTAATTTTTTGAAGGATCTATTGACGGAATACAATAAACTTTGCATAACTATGTCTTCAGAGGTCTATACACAATAAAGCGTTATGTTTTTATTACCTTAGAATGAGCTATTTCTATCTACATACACCGCGGGTCCCCTTGCATGGAATTCGCCATGTTGTTTCTACAGAAGCCCTAAACGGACAAACTGCTCTACAGAGCTCGTTTCGTAAATACGTTATCTCCTTCGGCAAAGAAGCGAAAACGTGACGACATCTTAGCCCTGTGAGAGCCGTCGTAGTGACGAGCAATTAAAAAGGATCCAATCAGTTCTCCATGGATAATATCAAGTCCAATAAGATTTTTTTTATTGAATTCAGAAGCCATTTCTCTCGGATATATGTCACAATACAGAAAAGAGGACAACCGCCACTCGAGTTTAATGGTGAGTTTTAAAAGAAAAACTGCACAGAAATGCAGAAATATAGTCCATTCGAAACAATTAAAAGACAGTAAAAAACTATAATATACCGTACCAATATACTGTAATATATGTAAAATACAGTAAATGAATAGTTTTGTCACATACTGTATAATTACATGATTTTCATTGTTTTTTCTTTGTAAATTTGCAGTCTTTTTCTGTAATTTGACGGTTTTTATCGTATTAAAAAAACTTACTGTAAAATTCTGTGAAATTACAGTTTTTTATTGTATTCGTGAAAAATCTGTAAAATAACAGTAAAATTTTATATGGGTTTATTTTACAGTGAATTTAATTATTACTTCACTACATGTATATAATTGTGCATTAGGCATCAGTTAAATCTACTGTGAGTGGACCATGACTGCAGTTGCTTACAGACCCATGTACTTGAGTTGAAATATGGACTGGTTAAATATGGACAATAGCTATCACAGTGATTACACAACTGTGATAAATCACTATTGATAACCTACACGTACTGATTAACAACCAAAGCACTAGCTCAGATGAGGAATGCTATTACAACCCCTCATTGTGTGGCTCTCTCTTTATTGAACGGCTATACTGTGTCTCTATTATAAACATCGGCCACATTTTATATTGCGATGGGTCATTGGTCCTCTCTCTCAAATACTTCCTGACGCCTGTCTGATGAGAAGTGCTGATTTAAAGACTTCCGATATCAGTGGAGTTAGCGTTCAGATTTCAGGAAGGGATGCTAGAAGCTAATGTGTGGCCCCCTTATTTACGGTGTTGGACCGTCCCACAATGCAGTCCTCTGACACTCCGTTTTCACGGTATTGATTTTTCCCCAGCATCCATCATATCAAACCTCTTGCTCCGCAAAGAGACTACAGATCCTGAGACATGACATCCTAAGTAGGGACGCTGTGGCCTGTTCTTATGGCCATTTGGATGCTTGAGTCATGGCTTCTGGTGGCCATGATGGATGGATCAGCCATCACAGGTAATTCAGTTAGCATCTTCAGTACCGTAAGTAAGTGGGGAGGCATGTGGTGGGGTTGATTTCCACTGTCCATTTGTGTCAGGTTGTGATTTCATGTCCTGCACTGACAGCCTTTGACCTCTGTTCCGTAACTTTGTGCTTGGGTTGTTTTTATCCGAGCTGTCTGCCTAGTTTTATGCGTTGTTTGGCTGTAAAGAGATAATGTTTTTTTCTGTTTTAAGGGCAGGCGGCTGCTTTATGGTCATGGAATGTCACTGTTGTCCTTTTCAATCCTTTTAAAAATGATTTACCTCAGATTGATTCATGAAGGATGTAGATAGCATGTGCTGTTAAAGTGGTCCAGGAGAAGATGATACCAGCCTCATGGTTGCCTTACTCGAAACCCCCTTGGATGTCAGCCGGGGCCCCCTGTTGAGAACCACTGGTCTAGATGGTCTTCCAGTCCGACCTGACAAATGGCACCAAACCCCCCGAAAATACTGGTTTGTGTTTGGCTAGTTTTTTCCTCGAGAGGATATGATTCAATTCGAAACATTTCACAAAACAAGCTGCCCAAAATATTTCTTAACAAAAACCAAGCTGCGGGCGTAGTGCCAAACCGTGGTCAATCTGATAAATACGATAAAGAGAGTCTTTACAATCGCCCAGTGTCCCGCCGGCGAGACCTTGTGATCTACATTTGTGTCCTCGGCACCATGCTAATGTCTTCATTAAGTTTACGGCCGGTCAGCCGACATAACTCTCTGCTGCGGCGAGCCTTTGTTGTACTGGTGATGAAAACTCTGTAGTATGTTTACCAGTCGTCCTTGTCCTGGGGCCAAAGTGGGTAGGAGACAACAGAGGACAGTGTGTGCTTGTAAATAACACGATTCTCTCTGCATGCCTGCGTGACCGTCTTACTACATGACCTCCCCCACCACACCTCAAAACATTAGCGAGAGCTGAGAAACCCTCTATGCCCAGGGACTCGTAACCCCCGTGAACCCATCGAACTAGTAGCTCCCTCTCTTCTCAAAGGAGGTCTGTTGGATGCACTAAGCTTGTGTACAACCGGCACACAGCTCAGGGTTTGTTTCTCGTGTAAATTTTGTTCTTTGGCCCGTCCCGGGAACAAGCCCCGGTTTTGTGTGGGGCAGTCAAGAGAATGGCTTGGTGACGGAGGAGAAATAAAGAGCAGACTGTGATGGGTTCCTTCTTTGTGTGGAGATCTGCATTCATGGGCACATGTGACTCGAACAGCAGGGCCTTTGGTTTGGCACGTTGCAACACCAGTGCTTTGTAAATACCCAAATGAGTTTGGATGGCTAATCGCTGCTCTTTTTTTCATTCGGGCCCACCGGCCTGTAGACTTTGCCGTTGTAAAGTGTCCGGAAAATATTTATTTTGAGGACTGTTTTGTTCAGTGTACACACATTTTTTCTTATCAATACAGGATGAACATATGAGTTTTAGGCACCTAAACTTGTTTTACAAGAAAAAATTATGAAATCAAACAGAACTCAAAGAGGGCCCGTGCGGACTCGGCTCGCCTCCAGCAAGTATGCAGAAGCAGATTTGGGATTGGCTTTGTTCTTCTGGCTGCTTTGTCTGGCTCGCTCTGCATGTTGTCTAAGGGCTAACGCTGCTTTAAAACTGAAGTCCTACTGGGCTCCAATTAAGACCAGGAGAAGAATTAATGAACAAGTCCTGCAAGTCAGCCTCAGCTTTCAACCGCTCTATTTATCAGACTGCTCAGGGGGACACATGGTCTCAATTCAAACCCATAATTTCTGTCTTCACTAAATTAAATATGTGTAATTTATGTTTTTATAAACATAGATGACCTTGCCATCAGCTATAAAAGTTCCAGTCTTTTGAATATGTCTCATTTTTACCCCTCCTCGTTTTTCGCTCCTCTTCATTGGGCTGCATTTCATTTCCCAACCTGCCTAGCAGCCATGTGCACGTTTCTCTGCTGACTGAAAAAAAGGTTTGAGGGCAACTGAGGGAAGAAGGCTGTTCTCTGGAGACTCAAGCTGTTCAAAGATTGTTCGGGGAAAAGAATGACAATGGGGGCAACTTTGGTATAGGGTTGTTTTTGTTGCATGCATGGAGCAGCAATATGAAGATATTTATTTTCATCACATGCAAGTGTTGCAGGTTGTTTTCTAGCACCTTTAGGGATAGTTCACCCAAAAATTTACATTTTTACTCACCCTCTTGTCATTTTTTTCTTCTACAGAACACAAAAGAAGATATTTTGCAGAATGTTGGTAGCCAAACAATGGCGATACACAAAAACCCAATACAAGTCAATGAATTCCGCCATTGTTCTTGATGTCGATCAAACAAAGAAAAATAAAACGAATACAAAATGAAAATAATTTATTTACACTCATGAAACAAAAGAAGATATTTTGAGAAATTTCTCTTTGGTTTTTGTGTCCATACAATGCAAGTCAACGACGGCCAGTTTTTCAAAATATCTTCTTTTGTGTTCAGTAAAAGAAAGAAAGTCAGTCAGGTTTAAAATGATAAATGATGACCGAATATCCATTTGTGGATGAACTATCCCTTTCATTTTTAGACAAGTTTCTTTGGGACAAAAGCCTAAAGAAGGATGAAACTGAAAAGAATTGAAAATCTATCATATATTATTACTCTTTTTACACATTTCTCATGTTAAGCAAGATTCTTTGATATAACAACACTAAACAAGTAAACTAATATGACAATGTTGTTGGTTGTAATGGACAGATAACTCATTTACATTTTAATTAGAGAGATTTTTAATTAGCCTACTTTGTTGAAAAATATGAAAGTAATATGAAAATATTAAATAAGAAGGATTTCTACACCGCACACATTTTTTTAATGATATTAAGTTTGTTGTTTTAAGATTCAAGTTCCAGATCTTCGCACGAAGGTAGAACAATAAAACTTCTAATAAAACTGAAACTGCCGAGACATTAAAGTGTCCACATTTAAAAAGACATCCATAGATCTTTGCCTATTTCAAAAACATCTGCCATTATTATTTCCAGTATTTTTTATTCTTTTTTCCTGAAGGTAAGCATGCAAATATTAGCATGCGGTGTGTGTAATGGCTTGCACGTGCAGCGTTTTGTTCAGTGGATACATTTATACCTGTCCTTTTGTGTGCGCACGAACATTATTTAAAGTCACTAACTCAAGCCCTTTAACTTTCAGGTTTCATCCTCCACCCAAAATTTTCATCAATTTAAATATTCATGTCGTTTCGTGAACAGAAGCGAACGGTCCGGAGCGCACTTCTCACCGCCGGCCCGGCACAGAGGCGCTGATGAAGACAGATCCTATCGTTAACTCTGCACTCACAGTGAGGCTCCTCCAGGGACGGTGTAAATGCAAGCAGCCTCCCTCTCCTAATGTAGGTGTCTCTGTTATAGATCGTTTGCCATTTTGAAAAATATGCAACCGTGTCTTTTGCCATTTTTTACACCTTTGCATAGGCCACCACCGTGTCCGTGCATGCCTTCAGCACTTCAAACACACTCCCGTCTGTGGCTTATTTCTAAATGGCTGTCACTTTCACGTCTGTCGTTTTTAGTTTCGTGTGACCAAGCCGGGTTGAGCTTAAGTGAGCCAGGGCTGAGCACCCGAACCCAACCTAGTTATCCCGGAAACCTCACCGATCACAGCTGTTCGTGTCAAGCTGTCAGATTCCCCGGCAGCACGCCGGAAGAATTGCGAGGAAAAAAGAATCTCTCGCCTCTAACGAAAAGATGTTTGTTTGTTTCCTTTCTTGCAATCAATACGGCCGCTGTTTCCTTACAAGGCTGTCAGAACTCTGCCAACAGTTGATACCTAATATTCTGATTTCATTACCTCCCCCTGTGCCGGTCCTCCAAAGATGGGCTGCTCGATATTGGCAAACAAAGCTCACAGTGTTTCTTATTCATATTGGGACGCTGTTCTATTGCTTCAAAAAACAAAAAAAAAAAAAAAGCCGGGTGCTGGTTTTATAAGCTCTGAGTCTAGGAGAGAGGAATGAGGTAATGCAGAGAGAGGCAAGAAGCTGATAAAGAGCTTCTCTCTCCTCCTCTGCTCTTTCTCTCTCTCTCTTTCACCCTCGCCCGACGTTTTTCTTTCTCTCGCTCTATCTCCAGGGCACAGACACAGGTACAAAAGATTCGCAAATTGTTTTTGGCCGGGGCCCAAGTAAGCCAATCACTGTCTAACCCGGAGTGATCTCATTCCTATTAAGACCATTTGTTCCGTTCTAAATCCAATATCGGTACTGTCAGTAATAATGTAATTTCAGAGGGCTCTCGGGCAAAGGGAAAGAGGACAGGATAACCGGGGACGTCTGCATGCCGCTGTGTTCTGTGTTTATATCATAAGAACTAGCCTGAGTAACCAATGCATTGTGGGCTGTATTCAGATGTATTGTGATGACATGAATGTGCGGACTTTACTGGACACTTCGGTCAAGTTTAAAGGGATTTTGTTCACAAAAGGTGTCTGGACAAGTCTCTTTGACAGGCTTAGGTTTTGTAAACAAAGAGAAGAAACAACAAAAGGGAGTGGCTTGGATTTTTTTGCTGGTAGAAAAACTATACTATTGTGTTAAAAATAGAAAAACAATTATTTTGGAATTGGCAAAATAAGCCATACTGAAAAGCAACATAAAAAAACAATATTTCATTGTATTGTGCTAGATGCTTCACCGTGCCCCGTTCTTCAGTTGTCTTTTCGGGCAATTCCATGCAAATGTCAACCTTAAGATAAAAAAAATCAAGTGTTTATCATACTGATGTCAATGTTTGGTGGTTTAAAGGGGTCATAATGCGCGCGAATTAGTGTTTTTCTGTGTCTTTGGTGTGTTATAAGTTGCCCGTGCATGTATTAGACACGTAAAATTGCTAAAATTAAAGTGTCGGAACAAAAGATGCTTTCTAACTAAAAGCGAATGCTCACCCAGACCTGCCTGAAACGCCTCGTGTAACTTCACCCCCACAAATCCACGTCAGTTCGTGGTATGATATGACTAAGACCGCCCAAATGTAAACGCAAGTAAGGTGGGCGTACCTGTCAGTACAATTGCTTTGGAACCTGATGTTCCAAATATGGTAAGAGGGTTACATTTCCCTCAGACTCTTGCAGTATTTGACCAATCACTACGCACCGGTTAACTGGCCAATAATAGCACACCTCGCTTTTCAACAAATCAGCGCGTTTCGGAGAGGCGGGGCGAAGAGGAGATGCAAACATGCACGGAATGTGAAAAATACAGCGTTTTTTAACCTTAAATCATGTTAATCTAAAATAAACGATAATATTAGTTTTAGCTGTGTCATTTGATCCCTTTAATTCTCTTAAAGTTAAGCAGTTTTTTGTGTGTATTTAAAGCATAATTTACCATTGTCAGAATTGTCACATCCATAACAGTCCGTATTATTCATAAATGGGCACACAAACATTTTAATACAAGACTATTTGATGTTCTATGGAGAGCCATCCCTTCCCCATTTGTTTGCTATTATTGCGTCTGGTTTGAACATTTTAAATCACAGAAATCCTACAAAGGATGTAGTGTCTCAGAAATGAGCATCCTTTTTTTGTCACATTCATAACGCATGAATTTTTCTTCCTTCTAAAATAGAAAACTTTAAATATATATATATATATATACAGTGAGGGAAATAATTATTTGATCCCCTGCTGGTTTTGTAAGTTTGCCTGCTTACAAAGAAATGAAGCGTCAATCATTTTTATGGTAGGTTTATTTTAACTGATAGAAACAGAATATTTAAGGGAAAAATGTTATATAAAGGTTATAATATGATTTGCAATTCAGTCAGTGAACGTTTACGTTTTTGATCCCCGAGAAAAAAATATTTTGTACTTGGTGGAGAAACCCTTGCTGGCAAGCACAGAGGTAAGACATTTCTGATAGCTGGTCACCAGGTTTGCACATGTGTCAGGATACATTTTAGTCCACTCCTCTGTCAATCTTTAAGGTTTCTTGGCCCTCGCTCAGCAAATTGGAGTTTTAGCCTCCTTCACAGATGTTCTACAGGACTTGGGTGTAGAGACTGGCTAGGACATTTAATGTGCTTCTCCTTTAGCCACTCTTTGGTTGTCTTGGCAATATGTTTCGGGTCTCGGTCATGTTAAAGGCACATGCACGACCCATCTTCAGTGATCTAGTTAAGGGGAGAAGGTTCTCGTCCAAGTTTTTACGGAACACTGGCCCGTCCCTCAGCCCATCAATGCGTCGAAGTCATCCTGTGCCCGTAGCAGAGAAAAGCCCTAAAGCATAACTCTGTTCTTGGGGTCATAGTCAGCACATCATAGTTTCTAATATTCAATCATATGGCATTTATGACAAATAAAGTGGCGTTGTGGTGTATGGGATCATTAACAGAAATCTTTTCAGATCATTTAGGCCAATTCTGTTTCTCGTCTGACACATTGTCCATCGGTTGCAGTACAGGGACGAGGTCCAACTTTAGCATCATTGCCGTGTTCTTATGGGTAAAACAAGACGTTAGCTGTCTTGTCTAAGTGCTCAACACACTCTCTCGTGAACTAGTCTGACTAAACTTCCACCTACAGCATGAATATTTCATTCGATCAGTCACTCACTGTCAGCTGTACAGCAATCCCCAGATGTTGCATCAAAAGTTGGCTTTAATATCTGCTCATATTCTTGACATTTCTTCAACTTATATTGGTCTCGGTACAGTGCTGTAACTGCAGGCGTCTCCCGTGGCGGCGCGTTAATTGCGGGCAGCGCGCTCATATGTACGGACGTGATCAATAGCGATTTCCCAGAGTACCTGATAAATCATGTGAAAAGTCCAACAAACGTGTGTAAACAAACTCAGCAGAACTCAAGTCAAACACAGCACATATGAAGGGCTTCTCAGAGGACCTCTTCAGAAATAATGCTTTTGTTGGAAGAAATTTTGCAGATATGCCTCCAGACGCTGTTTGTAACTGAACACGCAGTGGTTTTGTAAGTCGATCTGAAAAATGCATTTGCTCAGCATTTGTACTGTTCAGAATTGATTGGTCGCTAATATTCGCCTGTTGTGTCGGGATGAATTCATGCAGCGTCTGGTCTGGGCGAGTGTAGAGCGTCTGCACTTGACCCCGTAGGCCTTGAGCAGTGTTTTAATGCCAGCGATGTGGCTCAAAGTCTTCATAATTGCTGTTTAACACATTTTCATTTGGCTGCTACTTTGGGTGCTGACCAGTCAATTAGAATTAGGACCTTTAAGGACCTTTTAGGTCTCGCACTTAACGCAGCAAGAGAAACTAGTTAGCTAAATGAAGGACATTATTAATGTTTAAGTGCTTCATTTGTAGGCTTCATTTGTAGTCTTCAAGTGAATATACACAGTTTAAAGGGCCAACAAACTGGAATAATAGACTTATTAAAATTGTGAAGCTTGTTTTAATACAGTTCATTTGTAATCATTTACAGAAATGGCACAGTTCTCTAAATCATCATTTTTAAGCCGCAATCTGTAACTTTTGCCTATATATTGCCACTTCAGTTTGAAAGATGAAATTGCAGAACAATCTTTACATCCTTGTCATTACAACGTGTTCAAGAAGGACTGTCACAAGATCAGATTTTCATTACACTGTTTTCGATGCCAAAAGAAAAATCACTGTGATGTCTTTTGATGTTTAAAGAAAAACAATACTATCTTTAATCTTGTTTTATCTTTTTTTTGTCAATGAATTCTACTCAAAATACAAGTGTAGTGAGCTGGAACGGCAAAAGTCAAACGATTAATCGCGATTAATTGTGATTAATCGCATCCGGAATAAAAGTTTATGTTTACATAATATATGCCTGTGTACTGTGCATATTAATTGTGTATTTATAAACACATACACATACATGTGTACATACTTATGAAATGTTTACATGTATTTATTTATATTTACCAATCATTTAAATTATGTATTCATGTTTATTTTTTAATACATTTTTTCGTAAATATATGCATGTTTTATAAATACTAAATTAATATGCACGGTACATAGACATATGTTATGTAAACACACATTTTTATTCTGGATGTGATTAATCGTTTGACGGACCTATTTATGATATTCTCACATATATAAAGTTAACGTTGATAATCAATAGCGGTATATTTACTCTTTAATTGTATAATTATTATTATTATATGTCTGTTGTTGTATTTTGGTGTCTACACTGGAATGTGCGTGCAATGACTTTTTTAAACAAAAAAAGTTATAGAATGCAACTTTTAAGGTGACATTGGGGTTGGGTATTGATGACATGGATGGAGTTTGCAATACTCTTTTATATTTTAATGCATGCGTTTTATTCCTTCCATATCCTTTCCTGGTGTCTGACATAAATACCAAGAGAAAGTAACTGGTTTATATTGAATATGACCAACGTCTTTTGAAGCCAGTCAGCGTTGTTTCATGGAAATTAGCTTTTTTTTAAATTGCAAAGAAAATAAATCTGTTCTGTTGGCCCATAAACTGGCTCTTTAAGCTTGAATAGCTCTAGTCTAATAGCAACTTGCCGTAGTGCAATATGCTGAATGATTCGCATTCGATGAATTATAGATGGTGTAAATGGCCCGACTGGCTCACTGAATAAATCGTCAGACCAGAGCTGGGACTGCTGCTTCGTAAAACCCATTGATGCTGGCTAAAGTCTTTATAGTCATCTTTAACGAAACCATGCTTTGCTAGACAAGGGTCATCTCGAGTGAATTAGCAGGCCGGGCTTGATTTATCTGCTGCCATAGACGGCCACTCTCATGTGTGTTTGTCTGCTAATTAGTGCCGTCCCCGCTCTGGAGTATCACCTCGGCAAGCCCACACAAATGGACAGTGCTTCATCTTGCGCGGAAAAGAAGGGCGCGCCACAAAGAGGGTCTTAAATTACGGCTGTCACTTTAAACGCCGGGTCGCGGGTCGCCCGGAGCCCGCTGCATGCTGGGATACCGTCAGGAGGCCTCTCTTTGTTTGGAGGGGAAAGCGGGCCACAACAAACAGCAGTTCCCTCACGCTGACTGCTTTGAATTCCCCCCTCTCGACCTCCCCTACGGACGCGACGTGAAATGCGGCGCGCTCAGGAGTGATTCAGGCTCCTTCCGAGTGGATCGCCATGCTGTAATCCATAAATGCATGAATGTCCAAAATGAAAGAGACAGCAACGGTGTAAAAAATGCGATAGAAAGGAAGTGAGGGATGAAGGAAGGGATAAATAAAAAATGGCAGCTCTCACCTGGTGTGGGGCCTCCGTTGAAAGGCTGACCGACCCGTTGCCTGAGGAGAAAAGAAGAGAAGAAGAAAAGAGACGCGAATTTGGATAATGTTTCTGTTTCTAGTTGCACTTTTGGTTCTCCCTCAGTGTCAATATCTGTTCTTTTCACCCTGCCGCCTGCCAACGAAGAGCAAGAGGTGAAGTTTCAGATGAGATTTTACATTTCAATGAGCCCGTTCGGGCTTGTAGTCTTCCCTCAGTGTGGTACCTGACATTGAGATGCTCAGCATCTCCTCCCGGGCTGCCACGGGTGGGCATCAGGTGAAAAAACGGGTTTTAAGTTTCGCCCTCACCTTTTTACAACTTTTGAAGGTTTTTCCATAATGATGAATCTCGGAAGCAGCTCCCCACCTCGAACCCTTGCGAGGTGAAGTGCTTCAGCTCCAAATAATGTATTGTCTCAGTAATTGGCCATGACGTTGTCTCAAAATGCTCTCTCACTTTTTAACAGCGATAAAAAAGCCACTGCAGCTGGTGAGGTTTTGAATCATTAACGTTTCTCCTTTAATCTTCTGTCTGCGGGCTGATTGTTTCTGCGGATGTGTGAGACAGAGGTGTATTTCGTTGAGAATATACTCTTGATGGTACAGTTCATCCTGAGTTCACTCTCAGACCTGCTTCTCTCATCACCTCTTCTCCAGAGAGTTCTTGGGTTTCAGAGGAGGTTTAACTTTTGATGCTCTTATTGTAAAATCGTCCTCGAGCTGTCGTTCATCACAGAAGTTTTGAATTACATTTTTCATATGTTATTTAGCCGGAGCATGCCCTCATTGTAAGACTTTGCTGTAATTTCGCAGCAGGTTTCCCAGTAACTTACTGTAGATTTAATGTACAATTTTGCATAAACTTACCTATTTGATATATTTTTCTTTCATAAATCAAGGCTAAATATCTTGGGTCACTTTTCTTGTTATCGTAATTTAAGAAAACATTTTTACAGAGAACAAGAGAAAAATGCTTAGGAAGAATGTCATTTGCAGTGTTGCCAGTCTCTTCTTGCTCATTTTGAATCTCAAAAGTCAAAGTGTTTTAATGTTGATTAAAGTAATTGAAAACGGTACTAGTTGGAAAGTATATTAAGCAGTAAGCTACAGTAAGTTACTGGCAAACCTGCTGCAAAAACTACAGCAAAGTTTTACGCTGCTGTTTTGTGATGTATTGCAAAGGCCCAAATGTACTGTAATGTTGCAAATTACAACAAATCTTTATAGTGTTAAGCTTACAACATAATGAAAATGAACAGTGGAGAGCTAAACTAAATACAAATAATTCAGTTGTCAGATTTATTTAGTTTCAGATTCAGACTCGCGATATCAGATTTATTCAGACAAATCAATTTAGACTGTGTAAACAGAAATGCCTTCACCTCACTATTGTGACAAACACTTATTTATCGAATAATGTCTCTTTGCTTCAAGAAACACTGCTCAAATCTACAAATCTTTATACTGTTTTCGACACATCGTCGCCGTCCTTCCAAAACCTCAGATGTCCAAATTCACAGTTTTTTAGGAAATTGATTTTTTAAATGATTAAATACTGCGCTGTAAACGTTGACAAGCACTTTGCAATACAACAGTTAGATATTTGCAAAACCAAGTGACAAACATAAAGGGTGAATAATAATAATGATTCATGGCACAAATAAAAATCATGGAGATACAAGGTTTAAAAAGAACAGCTTTGTGTTTTATGTTTTTACAGCATGTTCTGGGAGCTGACTTTAGTATTGAACATACATCAGCATTATATTCCATTAGTGAAAGAGCCTTTTCTCCAACTCCTGTGCTCTAAAGAGCATTTGTTCTGTGCTTTGTATGTAACATGAGTCACAGTAACACTGTTTGGCAGTATGAGATACTGGCCCTCTTTCCCTGCAGTGTACAGTAAATACCATGTTCAGCACATTAGCGCAGCTATACTGTACCTGCCCTCATGGCTGGCAGATGTCGGCATGGAATGCAGATAATGAGGAGGAAATGTGGGACTGCCGAGTGGCTCCAAAAGCTCCTGGGAGGGGCTCAAGGGTAAAGAAACCAGAGTCAGTCCCGAAGCGGACAGCAGTGGATCAGCAGAATCCATAGTTTACCTCCTCATGGAATTTGGGCTTCTTACTGTTTTGTGTGGCACAACAGGAATATGGGTGGAATTAATTCACATTGAAGTTGAAGTGTTCATACATACGCCATGATAGTTAATACGTTTATCAAGGATGATTTTCAGATTTGAATTTCTTAAAGGGGTAGTTCACCCAAAAAAGAAAATTCTATTACGAATGACTTGCTCTCTAGTTGTTTCAGACCTGTATACATTTATTTGTTTTGTTCAACACAGAGAAAAATATACGGACGAATGCTTGTAATCTAACAGTTCTTGGACCCAATTGACCACAATAAAATTACAATAGTAGTCAAAAGTACCCCAGGACTGTTTACATACGTCAAAATATTTTGTTTTGTGTTCAACAGAACAAAAAACATGTATAAAGCAATTTTTCTTACTATGGTAGTCAATGGGCTTCAAGAACTGTTTGGTTATAAGCATTCTTCCAAATATCTTTCTCTGTCTTCCGCAGAGCAAGGACATTTGTACAGATTTGGAACAACTCGAAGGTGAGTGTATGATGACAGAATATTTAATTTTGAGCAAACTATCCCTTTAATTAACTAGGTTTGGTCACATAGTATTCAGATATACATAAGGGATAATCCACGGATAGCCGTGCATTTAAGGATTTAAGGCACGACGTGGAGGCCAAGAGCCACTCGATGCGAATCGAAACTTGCTCTTTGCCGCTTGCAATCGACAGATCTTTTGTCAGCATTAGCCGTGCATTAAACGATTTTAAAGCCCACCTTTCAGCCAATTAGAATCGAGTATTCAAACAGACCATGGTATGAACAATATACTGTCAACCTTGCCATGCCATTTACACTAGACCCCATAATAAATGTAAAGCCCTTCAATATGGTTTCAAAAGTGTCTCGGAGCATATGCTGTATATATACACTACTGTTTAAAAGTGTAGGATGGCTTGCCTGAATTGTATTTTGTGATCTTAAAATCATTTGATCTAAAGGCGCTATTTGTCAAAAATGTCATGAGGAAACTAATCTTTTAAGTAATAAAAAAGGTCAATACTGTTTAAAAAGCACCGCAGGATAAGACCTGAAAATGCCAAGTATGCAAATTCAGGTCAAATGGTTCTGCAGCTACTTTAAAGAAAATATAGCAAACTATAGTATGAAAAAAAGACTGTGTTTTTAAGTATTCTATAATCTAGAAATGCTATTAATAAGGAAAGCATAAGCGATCCCAAACCTTTGAACAGCAGTGGGAATGTATGTGTTTATAATGCAAGAACAGATAACTCAGCTGTCCATTAAGTTACAAAGAAATCAAATGTCACACCAAGATTTATTACACTAAATTGTCAAAAAATATGGAGAGCCACATCATTCCTACAAAATTAACTGTATACCATCAAAAAAAGGTATATATTGTTCTTATTGTTGTACATTGCTATATTAAATTGCTTAAATAATCCATTCTCTGATATAAAACCTCTGCCCACCTCTCTTATGACCAAACAAGGAAACCTATATCATATTTCTGAAGCTACTGTAACTTTATGTCCATAATAAGTTTGTTGTGAAAGAATGAAACCTTCACCCCATTCACACGGTATATTTTATGTCTGCGTGTTTCATGGCTCACTGTTGCCCCCTATGGAGATGACAACGACACTTCTGTCAGCATGGCCCGGTCTCTCTGAGTCCTGTCAAAATATCCAGTTCCTTCTCAGTAATCTCTCTGTCACCTTCGCTGGAGATGATTAATTGGCATTAAGAACATTAGTGGGGGTCTAAATCACCCTCTCTGCTCATTAACGGCAAGGCCGTTCATTTTTCAGAGCATTTTCAGACAAGTGTGGAATCTGTGTGACACTGGCGGACCCGAACGAACGCTCCGCTGGGGCCTCGCCGGGCCCTTCATCAACCACTCCATCTATTCTCTCTCATCAGGCAACGCCGCGGTGAATAAATGGGATTGTGATGGCGTCCCGAGCGCGGATCGGATCTGTATGTCTGCCCACTGGAGAAAAGACACAGGACCAGAGGGGTGACGGTGTTAGCGTGCGTGTGGAAGCGTGACAGCTTATTATACAACTGTTTCCTTAGATGGATGAATTTCAATAGCCATATCCAACCACTCAGATAATTGTTAATGGACATTCTGAGGTGACTGAAATGAACTCTTGCTATGAAGTGTCTCGTGAGAGTTACGTCTAGTGCCTTGATTCAAACCTGTTTTTATCTTTACGAATGTAGCTGGTTTCTCCCCACTAAATAAATGTATTTTCCGTTTGGTTAAGCAGCATTTGTCAGTGTTACTTGACAGTGTTACTGTTTTACATACGTGATTTCAAAACAGAGTAGCTTTCTGGTAACAAGCTACATTTCCAACAGGCAGTTTGACAAAACGCCACCTTGCTGTTTATTATATCGCATTATGTAGATCGTATAGTATTGTGCGTGGAAATCAAAATCTATCTTCTGAAACTTTTCTTCTCTCTCAATTGTAGCATTGGAAATGTTGAGTCCTTTTAGACAATCAGTTGGAAATTGTGTAAATAAACAAATTCAAAGCAAAGATTGTTGTAAAATTTTGTGATTTATAGACCGCTTGGCTGAGGACGTTTTGCTGGATAGGTTGAGTAGCTTGGATTTGGTCACCAGTGTCAACACTGGAAAAACATTTTTATTACATTTTTGTACTGATCACCAACGACCTACGGAAGTTTTACAAAAATGATAAAATGGTGATGTGAGATCAGATCTCTGTGCGGGCCACACCGTCTGTTGTATGACTCCTTGTTCATATAAAAAAAACTTTTCATATGTACCGATGCACTGATACAAAAAAGGATCATGAAAATGTTTTTGATTCTGCATTGCACATGTATGAAAAAGGGGTCATGTGGCGCGAACACATGTTTTTCTGTGTCTTTGGTGTGTTATAAGTTGCCCATGCATGAATTAGACGCGTAAAATTGCAAAAAATAAAGTGTCGAAACAAAAGATGCATTCTATCTAAAAGCGAATGCTCACCCGGACCTGCCTGAAACGCCTCGTGTAACCACACCCCCACAAATCTACGTCAGTTCGTGGTATGATTTGACTAAGACCGCCCAAATGTATGCGCAAGTAAGGTGGGTGTACCTGTCAGTACAATTGCTTTGGAACCTGATGTTCCAAATATGGTAAGAGGCGTTACATTTCCGTCACACGCATGCAGTATTCGACCAATCACTACGCACTGGTTAACTGGCCAATCATAGCACACCTCGTTTTACAGAGCAAACAGAGCAATGAGCTTTGTAAAAAATCTGCGCGTTTTAGAGAGGCGGAGCTAAGAGGAGATACAAACATGCACGATATGTGAAAAATACTGCGTTTTTAAATCGTGTGTACACATTACATCACATCTAAAACAAACGATAATATTCGTTTTAGCAAGTGTCATAAGACCCCTTTAAGGAAAGTGTTAACGATACGGTTTGTTAGGAACTTCAACAAGTGAAACAACTACAGAAGAACATCTTAACTGTTAAACTGCTATAGAACACGGAAGATGCAAACAACATCCGTTTCAGTTTTTTAACACACAAACTTTTGAACAAAATAAAACCAAAGCAAAATATTAAACGAATATCTTTAAGATTTATACATGTAAGATTAAAAATAATAATAAAACCAGAAGTGCTTCTGGACCAGCGTTTACATCTTGCAAAGTGGTCTATAGATTATTAGCAGATTGTAGTTTGGCAAGTTTAGTGTCAAACTGGCTTTCCCAACAAGTTCAAACACTTTCAGCGTTTAAAATTCATTTGCTACCTTCCCACAAATATCACATTTCCATGCCAATCAGCTGAAGCAGTCTTGTGTACCGTACTTATTTATCTTCTACAGCCATTCCACTGCGCTGTCCCCCTCCACTGACTCTCAGAGGCATTTAATTTCTATTAATGGCTTTGCATTCTCAGGTTTAAATAAAACCGAATGCTAGCTGGGCGCTCATTCGCTGCACATGAGAAAATATGCATTGGCCATTATCGGCCATAATGTGTTGGCTAACAAGTAATTCCATTGTGTTCACTGTATGTTTGAGTGAATCATTCGAATGGGGAGATTTATCAGTCTGTCTGCATATTTTAGGGCCGCATCGCATCCTACGCGGCGAGCGCCTCGTGTGTTTATGGGCTCGAACAAAAGCACCTTGTCTCACTTTTTGCTTTGTGACAAAAGTGTACGCTGATAATCCAGTAACACAATTTAAAAGACAAACCCGTATTTTCAGTTATGCCATACTGGAAAATCAATGAAAAATGCAACACAATACTCAGAGCATCCCACTGGCATATCTTCAACTCGGCAGCCTACACATCTGCTTCTTGAGTGTTAAAATACAGATCCACAAGTCTTGTTTTTGCAATGTGTGAACTTGTCCGTAAACTCTTGAGAGTTCAGACCACCCAAAATAGAAGTGGGTCAAGGCTGTACTAACACCGTATTTTAGCAGTGTTTCCCCTGGTGCGGAGCAGTGGCTTAACTGTGATGTTTGACTGATCGCTGTCTACAGCGCTGAGACTTCAGCGCAACAATACTCTATTCACTTTTGCTGACAGGAGATCTTTAAACCCTCTCTCGATTTCCCCAGAGCTTCCTTTCTCTCTGCTTCACTCTCAAACACGCACACACACACAGGCATGTATATCTGTATATACAGTCATTCGAAAAGTCACAATGTTTCAACCATATTTGAATTCTTTGGTAGCTTATTGATAAATGAGATTCTAATTGTTTCAAGATAAATTAGATTAGAGCAATACTTTTGCTAATAATTTTTTTCTTCTGATAAAAATATGAAATGATCTTACAATATCTGTCCAACTATTACAACACTATACCCTTATTACGTGTCAACAATTTTCAGTCACACTTCATTATATGGGGCAATTCTCACTATTAACGTACCATTAACTACGACTTTTTCCTTTTTCCGACGTTTTTTTAATCTTTAGTAGGTAGTTATTAGGTTTAGGCATTGGGTAGGATTAGGGATGTAGAGTATGGCCATGCAGAATATGTGCTTTATAAGTACTAATAAGCAGCCAATATGCCAATAATAGGCAGGCTAATAACAACTAGTCGATAGTGAGAATTGCCCCCTATACTGAAGTGTTACCCAATTTCTTATTTGTGTCTATTTTTGTTTTTGAAATTTCAATAGTATCTATAAATTGATAGGTAACTTATTAGAACGTGTTTTCCATTCCGCTGAACCACTTGCAAGTACATGCGCTAGACTGATGTGTTTGACCGTTACACCGCGTCTCGTGCATGAGCTACACTTTTTTAAGAGGCCGTTAACACGATGCCAATATCAATTAAAATCAGATTTTTAGCGTTTTGGTCATTCGTTTACACAGCAACGGCATTTTGGGGGCAAACGTTTGAAAACGGGCCTCAAAGTGCAGGTTTTTGAAAACGGTGCCGCTATCGTTTCCGTGTAAACTACAAGAAGGAACATTCTGAACACGATGACATGCGTGCATGCGTAGTTCATGTTTAATCGCGCGAGCATACCCAAAACAATATGGCGTTTTTACATTATTATTATATTTTGGACATTATATTATTATTATATATATCATTAACGTTTCTCCAGCAAAAGTAGATTTACTGCACCGCTAAGACAAGCGGAGACACATTATTTACATTCGCCAGACTTTAAACACATATATGTCGACCAAGGGTATTAAAAAGCACTTTTGGGTTATAACATATGTGGAAGTGTGAATCCATGGACACTTAACGGCTGAGATTACCCATAACTCACCGTTAGTAGGCGGAGTTTAGTTAAACAGCTTTAATCAAATCAAATAAAAGATGCTTGGCTAAATGAATAAATGTAAGTAGACAGTAAACATTACATACCAAATAATAAAGGAATGAAAACTTTAATGCAAGGAAGAGCTGTGTTTGGATGTTCGTTAAGATCACGGTGTTGTCAAGGCAACAAAGGCCACTTCGTTTCGCGTTAGTATGTCCCAGTGCGTGCATACAGTTTTGCTACGCACTAAAATTATAAACTTTTCCATAACCAAAACAGTACATACTTCGAGGGCATAGTTTAAGTAGGTGAATTGGGACGCCGCATATGTGTACTGTATGTGTGCAGGCATGTCGTGTTTCTTTACAACGCAACATCGCCATCCACTGGCCTGGTATGCATAATGCAGCGTTTATTTATCGGTGTTCAAAAACGCAAAGGAAAAACTTTTGCGTTTTTCATCATATAAACGTTCTCTAAGCTGTGTCAAATCGAATGAATTTAAACTTTTACAATCAGCTCAGCTCATTATTGTCAGTTCCACAGCAGTCGACCAATCAGAATCCCCTGGAGGCGGGGCAAGCGTTGAACACTTTTGTTTATAGTAACAAGTTAGCATAGCAATTTCTGTTATTAAAAGCACGTCTTGAGATCCTCATGTTCTGCGCTGCCCTTACAAACAATCACAAAAGAGCCATGGTTTTGATTAAAACTACATTTTAACCACAAAAACATAAATCATGGTTCATTTTTGCAACTGTGCGCTTTTTAAAACCATTCCTGGGCATTGCATGTAAACGGCCCAATGAAAACGCCATAGAACCTTCCATTTTGTGGACATGTTGTTTACTTTTGTTTTGAAAAAAGGCCAGACTGAACTTGAAAATATGTCCACAAAAGTATTGTATTCAAAATGTAGAAAAAAATGTTTGTTTAGTACAAAAATCACTCTTCAAAGCACCATTTACACGTGACCAACCCACGTACACATGAATAGTCTCAATCAGCACCAAGATATAGATTGCTTATCATGTTTATTATATTACAGTTTCCAGCCCTGCTCAGATCACTCGCTGGTGCACTATAATGTTTGCAGCTATGGGGAACATTTGTGTGCATTTCATTTCTTCTGCCCCACGGGTGCTAAAAATAAGCCGAGCACATTGTGCCAACTCCAAGGCTGTTTCAGAGAGTGATGTTTTGAGAGTAACCAACTCCATGAGAACTTTGACTGAATTTCATTGGAGGAGCTGAAGCGTGCCGAGCGATGTTTGAACTGTTTCCGTATAGCCTTTGCATAAGGATTAAATTCCCCTCCCCAAATTTATTAATCACACCAGATATGAAATGTGCTATCGTGGCTCTCTGTTTGTTTGAAAAGCGTAATTTGAGGCTGGTGCCAGAAAAAGACAATTAAACGTCCCTGTTTCTCATATGAAACTGTGCGACGTTTGGACGCTCCGTCTCAAGAGATCCGGCTAAGTTTTCACACCGCAGCTAATCTCTGTCATTCAATGCGAGACGGCGCTCTCTCAAAATGAGCAGCCAGCGCTCCTGTTGCTGAAATAGCTCACGCAGACACACATTTCAGCGACTGTGTCACATTAAAACTTGATAAGGAACATGGTTGGATGGGTCTTACGAGACAAAAACGAATATGGGCCCTCGCTGCTCTGGTAAAGCCGCTGTGACAGTGTTTATCCGGCTATGCTTGATGGAACTTATTTGTCCATTGAGACACGATACTCAGAGGTAAGAAGGTCAGAGCTACATAAATGCATTGACTGTTCTTTTACCCTTCACGTGTTAATGTCAAAGAGAACTAAACTCCCTGTCCTCCCTTAGGAAGATGAGATCTAAATATTTCATTTGTGTCTCTTAGATAGCACTGAGATTTTATGGCGAGTAAATGAAAACCTTGGATTCAGATTTCTGTGTCCTATATTATCTTTTGAGAAAAAAACATGCACTTTTTTTGCATTTTTTGCACCCTCAGATTTCATATTTTAAAATAGTTGTATCTCGACCTAATATTGTCCTATCCTAACAAACCATACATCGATATTCAGCGGTGTATAAATCTCAATTTAAAAAAAAATGATCCAGTAAAAAATCTATAACATGGCAACAGTGTAACCAGTGATCTCAAAGGTTTTGACCCAAATGTATGCCAACAATCGTTATTTGAGTGTTTACTTTTTTATCTTCTAAATAATTTTAGGTCGACTTTGAAACTATGAAACAATAATTACATTTCTTTAGGGCTATACCACCAGGCAAACTATTCTGCCGATCGTGAGGTCGGTTTAAGCAAGACTAGGGAGTCCAGTGGCAGAAAATATATGACTGATTGGGTTTTCTATGACTTTCTATTATCTGATACAGCAGTTTACACACATTAGGGCAATTATGAATTACAATCATCCCAGCAAACCACCGGCTACCAATAACGTTTTTATTATGGCGCTATCGACCCGTCGTCCTTCGAGAGGGACTGAACAATGACAGGTAATCAGAAGTTTGATTGATGATTTGTTTAGAGTGTATTGACTGGACATCACTCAGGCCGCTACGGACTGTAAATTCACATATTTCTTCTCAATCTCCGGGCATTAGTGCAGACCGCAGCGTAAACCCCAGAAACCCAGCAAACGTCCCCCGAAGCCACGATTCACCAGAAGCCATTTTGGAGGCCGTAATGATACCTTTTATAGCAGAGAGGTGTGGAAGAGAATAATGTTGAAAGTTTTTACTGCGGTAAAGCAGTGATGAGGTGCAGTGTAAGTGTGTTTATAGTGGGTTGGGGGTCTAATGGAGGCCAGACTCATTTTGTTTACTGTCCATTCTCATCATCATTTTACTGCCGAAAAAGGCGACCTGGGATATTAAGGGTGACGAGGACTTTGAAACGCAGAGAGCAGCCGATCGTAATGCTGCATGCTTCTCACACTGTTTTACACGGCAGTTATGTGAGAGCGGCAAGAACAGGCCACACTTTGGTTCGAAAGACATTTTGACATGCAGTGTGTTGTATACCATAAAAAGTTGAACCTAAAAAACGTAAGTTCAAAAGCCGGCTTTGCAAGTCACATGAATTTGAATTATATTATATTATTATATTACTGTCTTGTAATGAGGAACTTTGACTTATCAATGCCTTTTATATGCTTGAAACTGATTTCTAGGCAACTCGTAACTATTTTGCATTGTGGCTAACGGAGGTGGACAGTACTTAAGTAGTTTTACTCCCAAGTACACTTACAAGTATTTGTAATTTATCAGAATGTTTTTACCTTAGAACAAAAAATGCTTCACTACATTTAAAAGCATATATCATATTTTTAATTTCACTATATTTCATAAATTCATGTAGATTTTTTGCTTTCAATACTGTACATAAAAAATCTTGTACTTTCTTACTTTTACTAAAGTAAGTGTTTTTTACTCAGACATTTTACTTGTATAAAAGTTCAAGATTTTGAATGTACTTAAGTATAAGGGGAAAAAATTCTAATAATGTTTTTATAAATTAGGTTAAAAGTATACTACAGTATGCTTTATTATGCAAAAAGTAAAAACACTCCGATAAAGAACAGAAACTTGAAAAATGTACTTGAGTAGAGTAAAAATACGGTAGTACTGTCAAATTTGTATAAATTGGTGTTAACTGTACAAAAACAAATAAGCGATGATAAAACCTCGTACCTAAACTTAACTATCACTTGCGTGAAAGCAGGTTTTACTCAAATGAATGAATTAGCAGTTAGTCTGTTTCCAGATTAAGAGCAGTGCTTTCTTATACTTTTTTAAGTAGGAAGTTAAAAATGTAGACTTTCCAAGATGAATGGAACACACCATTAGTTATCTGTTTAGTTCCGGTGGATTTACCGGCTATTTTCAGCCTTGTTGTGTTGACTCACCAGTTCCTTGCAGGGTCTTAGTATTTTATTAACTGGCTGAGTTAGGGAATGCATGGACTTTTGCATTGACCCACGGATAAGATCCAAAGCCCACACAGCCCTCTGTCAGAGAAGAGCATGAAACCTCAGAGAGAAGTGACCAGTGTAATCACATTGAATCTGCTGCCCTGCATCGTACAGGCTAGCAAAACAAAAATCAATCCGTCTCGGCACGGAAGACTCAGGGAGAAAAAGAGAGAGAGCGAGATGCGTTAGAACAAGACACGAAGCATAAATCTATTCAGCAGTGGGAAATATTGCTCGGTATAAGACACAGCTGAAGATAAATAAAGCACAGGGCATGACTTTAAAACAGCACGTTAAAGGAACTCCTCAGGGGATTGAAATCACTGCCTGTGAACCCAATTCTAAAACTAAATTACAGAGGGGGGTCGGCCTGATTTTATGGTTCACTACCTAATTTTCCAACACTTTTTTCTTTCTTTCACCACATTTGGATTCTTTCTCGGCTCTAATGGTCTCCAGGACAAACATGTTTGGAGAGTAGCACAATAAGTTCGTTTTGTACAGTTGGTATTGCTTGAGTCGATACTGCGACTGCTGTTAGCATTTTATATTTATAATTGCAAAGAGAACTTCGGTGTAACTGGCAAGATTCAGCTTTTATCAAAGACTCAATAATAATTGTGATCCACAGTGGGGTACAAAGTTGGGAGATTCATATGGCAAGATACAAACAATAGTGGCACGAAAGTGAAATAATAAAATGTCCGAAATATAGTATTATATATAGTAAATATATTTTGCAATAATTCAGAAAATGTGATGATATTTTACTATTTGTAGTTTATCAATCAATCGATCTATTATATTTAATCGAATATTGAAATTATGTTACATGTTTGCATTAAAGGTCAAATTCACAAATATCTTCAGATCATTCTGATCAAATGCATCATAAGGTTTTGCAACTTGTGAAGTTTATACCAATGTATGTCAATAAAACCAAAAAATGGACTTCCGAAAAAATGCTAAGAAAATCTGAAAGTCAACCTTTTAATCAAATTGTTAAATGACGACAAAGTGCTTTCATTAATAATCTTTTGAGTTCCCACTGTATATAGAAGGATCCTAAATATGTTAAAGACACATATCTGTTCACAGAGTTGAGGTTGGAGGTAAGGGGGTTAGTTTATCCTTTTTGTGACTATCCTGTTGAACAGCAGACATGAAATGCGTTTCTACCCTCACCAGGGGTCCAAGTAAAACAGAAGGGAATGTGTCTGTCCACAAGCATCAATCTTTAACCCCGAGCACCTCCCACGGCCAAGCACCGGGCGTCCTCATCCCTCACACACATCTCTCCAACACCTCACAATCACTGGAGCATGACCGCTCAATAACACCCTCAGTGTAAACACAAACACACTCACGACCACACTGAATCTCAGCAGCACGTTAGGGTTGAATCGTATTTTTGTTTTCAAATATGGTGCTGCACTCCAACATCAGCTGTGCAGTTGTGTTCTCGTTTCTCTAAGTCAAAATGATGTACTTTCCTGTTCAGTACTCTCGGTCTTCAGTTATGTTTTGCCACATATGCTGTGTGTTGTTCTACAAAAAAGTTGTCTTTTCTGTGTGTTGTGAGGATAATGTAGAAAAAAACTTACTTCAAGATGACGTAACACACAATCTCATATTAATCTTGAGTAGCTATACAGTAGCATTGCAAACTTCGTATCTTCGAAGAGTATTTAGTTTGATCAAATTTATAAAAGAGAGATACAGCTGTACGATTATTTCCGGAAAAAGTCGAGCTCCTTGAGGCGTGCAGGGGAACTACAGCACGAGCACACAATACGTCTTCGGATTATCCCTGCATAACTGTTGATTCACTGTAAGTTTGTGTTGTTAACATTATGCAAGTACAACCCTATTGCCAACAAAACACAGACAAATGACTTAGTTTGACTTACCACGTGCGGTTCATGTCCGGCATCTTTTAGCGCTGGGATCGCACCATCCATCAGTTTCAAACGATCTCCAAATGCAGCGTTATATCCACCGTTTATATAACATCCATCTTCGAAATGCAGTGAGCAAACAAACACAGCTAAACGTCCGTCAGCCGAGTGTAACGGCATTGATGGGCATCCTCTTTCTCACACTGGCGTGTGGGCGTGTTCTTTCGCTCGCTGAATAATGCGTGGGTGGGCCTTTCCAGCAGAATTGTCCAATAAGGGACTAAGAACCCTTGTTACGAAACAGGAATCCATGTTTGAAAAAACTTTCCGAAACCTGTACGAACCCTGGCGGAGTGAATCGAACACAGAAATACTACGTCATACATTCAACTCGTTTTGTTAAGCTTGAGATGCCAGCGCATTTAACAGTGTAAAGAAGTCAGAATGCATGAAATAGCATGTTACCATTGCTTTAAACCTACTCAACTTACCTTACTTAAAATTGCCATACAAAATCCAGTTGCCAGGTCTGTGGTGTTTATGATTACTACTATACAGTATTTTTAAAAATAAATTGTAATGCACGCCAGTAAAATACTGTATGTATTTTAGATATGGGAGTGATGTGGTATTTGGGGTCATGAGGCTGTTTGTGGGCTAGATTTGACAAGTCATTTTCGTTTGTTCGAAAATAAATATTAAACATGATAAAACGCATACATTTAAAGGTGCTATGTGTAATTTTTTGGAGGATCTATTGACAGAAATGCAACATAACTATGTCTTCAGAGGTGTATAAAGACCTTACACAATGAAGCGTAAGGCTTTCTATTTCTATCTACATACACCGCGGGTCCCCTTGCATGGAATTCACCATGTTGTTTACAGTATGCCTAAAAGGACCAACTCCTCTACAGAGCACCTTTCGTAAATACGTTATCTCCTTCGGCAAAGAGGCATAAAAGTGATGACATCTTAGTCCTGTGTCAGCCTCCGTAGTGCTTTGAAAGGGAGGGGTGGAGTGAGACGTTGGTTGCAATTCGCAGCCTCACCACCAGATGCCGCTAAAATTCAAACACCGGGCCCTTAAAGGTCCCACATTGCCGTTCTAATGACTTTTTTTTAAGTTCCCCTCAATACACGAGCAGTGAAAAGATGAGAGGCAGTCGAGGCTCACCCCCATCTCCTGCAGTGTGTGTGTGTAGTCGAGTAATCACACAGGGCTAATCCTCTCCCAGACGGACTAGCCTTTGCATCACCCTGCATACAGAAGTAGCCGCTCCACACACCCGTGTGAGACGGAGTGAAAATGCAGGAAATCGCCTTCCATCCCCTGTGATATCTGCTCGCCTGAGGCTGCGGGGATAAGATGATTGAGGTGACACAGAAGAGAGAGAGAGAGGGAGGATATGAAATGGAAAAGAGGAAGTCCAACCTACCGTAAGATAGCGAAAAAGCCAAAGATACCGCAGTAAGATGGAAAAAGGTGGTATTTTGGAGGGTGGTGGGTGTGTGAAAGGAAGAGAAGGATGAGAGGAGAAGGAATTGGAGGCTTAGACTGCAAGACTGGTCTCTGAATGATAAGGGAATTGAAAAAGTGATTGACATCTAATCCATCGGGTCTAAATTCACACATTCAAACACAATAGCGGCCGAGCGGAGGATTTAGATCATCGGCACGATTATTAAATGTCACGTGTCACTCGTGACTAAAAGTTTTTAATCCAATTAACTTTAAGCAAAACAATATACAGTAATTGTGTTCTAGCCAGAGACCAACAGGAGGTTTTATGTTAAAACCTTAACCCAAAGCTCTTCTCTGTTCCTATAACCGGCCGCATTTACGGTTCCACACAAGCGAGGTGCTATTTCTATGCTAATGTCTTTTGAAACTGACATATAATTACATTCCCAAATAATTATGCCCACACATATTTTCCCTGGGAAGAAAGTTAGACATTCACATCTGGTTATTTCAATTCTCGCTCATAATTAATATTTTATTTGTCATGCATGCACACAACCTGCGTACCTCTCCACATCTGTCACGTTGTGTGTGTGCAGTCTTTGAAAATGCTTTTTGAGGATTTAAACCATCCTCGCCGCACGCGATCAGCATTCATAACCACACCAGCCACCTGGGCTTTGCCTCGCATTAAAAACCCACACAAATTTCACTCCTAGTTCCTCTTTTTGTAATAACCTCATTAAGTTAATATTTCATTAAACTATGCCAGGAATCACTAAAATGATTGTTTTGCTGTTTTAAGACATTTTATGCTGTATAGATTAGCGGCATATGATGGTACGCCACGTCAGGTGTCTTAACTAGATAACCAGTAAAATGTTTTTGCTCAAACAGTTTGGCATATGGTTTGCATTATTTATACACATTCCCTGAGGTTGAGACAATTGGGCAATCTGATTGGATTGGCTTGAGATTTGGACCCTGGCAGTTTTTGTGGGCAGAATGGGAACCGTTTCATTTATGTAGCTTCTTTTCTCTGATGTTTCTCCTTATATTGTTTAAAATGCGCATAGATGAGCTTGAATTTTTTATAAGAATAATATGTATATATAGACGGGCACTCTCCTGGCCCGAAGTTAACTTCCGGTTTGGTTATTATACAACAATTTCTTTTAGATTTAATTTATATATATATTAATTCATATAATTTTTTGTTGTATATTCATCAAGTTAACTTCCGGTTTGGTTATTATATAACAATTTATTTTAGATAGTATTTATAATCATATTAATTCATATGAATTTTTTATTGTATATTTGTCGTATTAAATTAAGTTAAATTAAAACTACTCAACAGTAATTCATTCTTTGCTGAGGTCTACCGGAAGTTCAGTTTGGGCCACATAATGTTTTTTTATGTTGTCACCGCTCGAAGTTAACTTCCGGTTTGGTTATTATATAACAATTTATTTAAAATTAGTTTATATATGTGTCGTATTACAGTAAATTAAAACTACTCAACAGTTATTCATTCTTTGCGGAGGTCTAGCGGAAGTTACGTTTTGGCCACATAATGTTTGTTTTTCGAATCTTGGCAAATCTAAACATTGTGACATTATTGATGACATTTCATCCGATTCTGAACTTTTACAAGCGACTCATTGGAGATAATCTTACATTTTCATTTAATCTTACATTTGTAAGCAGCTGATATATTTTAGAGATGCTGTTTGTGATTTGTCTCACAATCTTTACTGGTAATCTGGTTTTGCTGAACGACCGGTTTATACTGAACTGGGTTTTAATAGTAGTGGAGATTGCTATTAATAGACACCAGAATTATATAATTGATGGCTCGGTGAGCTGGTATTTAACAGCATATGCATGACTGTATTCTTTTCTCTAAACATTATCCTACTGCAAGCTTCATTCGTGGCTTTCCTCACACAGCCCGCAGCCAGACGCTCCTCAAGTTGACTTTGATTTCCACACTCTCATTCACCTGTTCGTTAACTGGGAGTTTGGCGAAATTGTCTGAAAGCTGCTACGGCAAGGCAGGAAAGCTCATTGAGCAGGGTGAAATCAGCGCCGCCTGAAGCCCCTGAGCAAAATGGGTCATTTCACACACACATTCTCTCCGTCTGAAGAATCGTATCAGGATTGCTTATTTCTGAAAAGTCATGACAAGCAACCCGCCCGCAGGCCAACAGACTTAAAAGATTCAGTGTTCGTGATGATGGACTGCCGACAGCGGACACCAAACCAACTTTAATATTTTCTACAATAGCTCTGTTTCATGGCTAGGGAAATGAGGTGTTTAAAATGTATAGTTTTGCACAATCGCTCGGTGGGATTTTCAGAAGAGCTTGCCTGTGTCTGATTGGTACAATTGAAGATATTAAACGTCTATCTGAACCGAGGCTACATTTGAATGTTAACGTTTCGGGCACTCACCTGTGAAGAATGCGTTTCTTTGCGAGGTGGAGACAGTACAAATGGCATGTGCGTTGGACGTGTTTCGCACTTTTGCAATATAGCCACGAACAGATGTCTTAAAACATGTAATCATACTTTCCTAAAATGATATGTTTGATTAATTAAGTACTTTCCTGTTGAGTGCACATGCATGTTCTCACATGTTACAGTAGTTCCATATGAAGGTGACATGGGAGACTGTGGGGGGCACCATGGCAACGCTGCTTGGCACCGCGGGAAGGCTGGTATGGAATTATTTCCATGTGACTTGACTTCTGTAGTGTTGGCAGATGCTGATTTTCACACATCAAAAATGAAAAGAGCTGGAGCATGAATATGTCGGAGACGTTATTCCAAGTGTAATACGTTTTTATGTTTTAATTATTCTATTAAAGGAATGCATTTAATGTAAACTGCTGGCATAGACATGGGGAACATTTATATGTATGTATTAAAATGATTAAATATATATATATATTTATATACAGTAGAGAGCAAACGTCTTCAGAATTTTTCCTAGCAAAGTTTTAATGATCATCCATATCTGTTGGTCTCCTTAGTAAGATTAAAAACACCTGGAACTCTTTTTGAAAGACTATGCTGAGGTCAATAGATAGAAATACTTGATAGAAATCACGCTAAATACTTGACACTTTTTTATTGTTTTTGAATACTGAATACAATTTTTTTTTCCCCTGGTTGTATTATAATAAAGACAAAATATATATGTATATACTTATATATCATACCATTGCTAAAAAAAATAATGGTGACATGATGGCCAAAGACTGTTACACATACTATACCATTCAGAGGTTTAGGGTTACTTTGGGGAATTTTTTTCAGATCGATCTTTTATGTCGGTAGGTGTATTAATAAAGGCCTGAAATTTGCCTTGTAGACAAAAATATAACTGTGCAAACATACTCGTTTCTATCATTACAGAACTAAAATGTGATTTAACTGTGTTTGAAATGGATGAGTTTTGATGAAGTTGATTTTACATTTGGTAGTATAATTCTTTTTGAAATCCTTTATTATAATAAATAAGTCCTTTGAAATATTTAGTTTTTGAGCAGTAAGTAAAGTTGGACCGTTTTGAAGCTTCTACCGTCGGAGCGCTAAAAGCAGGAATATTAACTCATTCTCTACTTCCTCTCTCAGTGGGAGGAGGCGCTTCAGTAGATGAAAGTTTCCCCAGTCGCACTTTGAATTAGAATCGCTCTTTGAAGCCATTTTATGTTTGTGTTTGTGATGGAAAGCACATCATCAAAATGCAAACACCATTTGAAATGAAATCCCAATGGAGTTGCTGTCTTCCTTTGTCCTCCAAACTAGCCTTTTTTTAATCTATTTGTTCATATAGGATATCAATGACTTTGAACATGCTAATGCGTGTGAGAACACAAGTTATTGATTTTTAGGGCATTTCACATTTTTGATTCCAGTTAATTTATACCCTTGTTTTGCATGTTTTGGTCTAAATCAAAGAATTTAAATTATCCAGAATGTTATTTAACTTTTTTTACACAAATAAATTGACAATGGATGAAAATACCGAGTCAACCAAACACAAAGTCATTTTTCTTGGGTTCTAAAGAAAGTTTTATAGGACATTGTTTAGATAATCCAAACTTCCTTACCTTTGCTTGTAAAAATGTTTTAAGATTAAATAGATTTTCTTATTGTGTTATCATGTTTTATTGTGTTAATTAGCAATGAACTCTTCAATTGCAAGGGTGTTTTTTTTCCTCATGCACAGTTTACATCTAAAGACAATGGCGGATATAGGCATGGGCAACTGCCCAGGGCAGCATTTTGAAGGGGGGGACACATGGTGGCCGAGAAAAAAATGGGCATTCACAAAATGTTGCTGTTTTGCTGGAGGGTGGTAAAGCATTTGAGGGGGGCTCAGAGCAAGTTGGGGGGACTAAAGGGGGGCTTTGCCCAGGGCACGATCCAGGCTAGAACCGCCACTGTCTAAAGATAAGAACATCTTGCAAGACTATTTGCTGCAAATGCTTTTTTATTTAAGATGTTCAATTATTTCAATTATTAAAGCAAACATCAAAACAGATCTTAACATCACCGCATGACGTTAAAATAACAGTGATAGCAGAAGTGAATAAAACATTATATGATAAAACAAGATGTTATTCAATCTCTCCGCAACCTTCTATTCCCATGTTCCTAAAGTATATTGGTTTTTATTTCAATTGTCAACTATTGAGTCTTGGGTCTGTTCTGAGCAAGAAAAAAATCTGAATTCAAATGTAACAAATTAGAAACAAGCCATAATAATTACGTTAAATAAACTTTACTTGAAACAAGGATTTGCGCCAATTACATGTTGTGGATAATTTTTGGCTACGAGAACATGAAATCATCAACAGCAAAACAAAATATTCAAATATTATTCAGCCTATGTTTATATTTTTTCATGTAGTTTGACGTAGTTTATGAATAGTTCAATATTTCATTTTCAGGACACTTTCTTTTAAACTGTGCTGCACTGGGTCGCCACATGATATCTTATAGAAAATCCTGAAGCAAAAAGATCCACTGCTTAAAATAGCATGTTATTTCTGACGGACACGGGTTGTGTAACCTAACATTATTAGGAAATTACAGTCACCGTGGGCTGAGTAGCAGGGTTCTGGCTCAGCCTCCCAAAGTTGGCTTGTCCACTGTGATTACAGAACACACTGTCATCAAACCATGTGCTCATAACAGCCCACTCGCTGCTCACATTTCATGACAAAACCCTCAGACAAAATATGTGTAAACAACCTACCACTTCACTCTGGTGCCCTAAATACGCCCCTTATGGCTCAGTGTTTCTCCGCTCTTTCCCACGCTGGTGACTTAGTCAGGCCCCTGCAGCGCACATCTGTCCACACACACACATAAACAAACAAACACAAAAGTGACTTTGACGCACTTCTGTGCTGTGTGTGTATCTCTTATCACCCTGGTCCATTGTGGCTCGGTGGTGCATCTTCCTGTGCAGGATGAGGGATCATTTAACCACAAACCTTCCCCTGTGTCCTTCCCCTTTCCTCTTGGTCTAACCCTGCTGTTAAACTACTAGCTGACGAGACATTTACACACCCAAGAGGACAAAATGTGAAGCATGAACCTTTAGGACAACAATTAGACTACATACTTATGATGATAGCACATAAACTAAATCAATTTAATGAGTGGCAATGCAATCTTGCAATCTCAAATGTTAAGATGTACTGTACAAGGCATTCGGCTTTGTCAGCGGTCTCATTACGCATAAGTAGAACAATTACAGCAACTCTTTTCTGGCTTTATCCCGCTAATGTCCGAACGTCCTTGTCTAGGCTTAACAGCTTTACTCATACATATATCTGATATGAAAGCAAATGTATAGAGTCGAGAGGGAAGATTTTGGGCTTAATTGCATCCAGCAGCAGCTTTAGGAAAGCGATGTGTGCTTATGGACTGAGATAAAAGCCAAGCTTATAACTGAGCCCATGCCATACGTCCCAATTCCTCTGTGCTGTGTGATAAACAGATCCCCCCTCTTGTAAGGTCCCGAATATGTTCCAGTAAGCGGCCAAAGTTGAGAACATCCAATGGTTTGGGTGGATTTGTTCAGATACTGCTGTAATTACTACCATTATATTCTGTAAAAAAATCGTACATGCTTCTCGGGAGAATTCGTTTAAACTGCAATTCAAATTCTTGGGCATTTGTGTTGTGACCGGGCTTATCTGTGGTGTCATGTGCCACATTTGAGATGCAGTTTCAGCTGGAATTGTGGAGTTTTATCTTTGAATTCTTAGCATGGGTCGACATGCCCTGAAGGGCGACAAAATCCATAATGTGCCCGATATGATATTTTGAAAATGGTTATGTGTAGTTCACACATATCTGTGTTCAGCTCCAAATATAAGTGAGAAGTTTTTATTGTTGGTCAGACTTCTTTGTTGACAAACTAATAAATATACATTAAAAGGCTTTTGAAATGATTTACTTCAACATTTCACCCGCTAAAGAGATCCATTTAATCCCCCTTTCAAACACACACAAATGCGCGCACACACTCACACCCACACACACACACAATCAGTCTATGTAATCAGATAACCACACTGTGCACATTGATGCCCACCCAGCTGAATTTTCTCCATGGATGACAGGAACTGCAATGTATTTGGTTTCAGATAGGAGATAGAAAACCCATTTCCAGTCAGCTATCAGAATATACAAGTAGCCGCAACATATACATACACACACACACACACACACACACATACAAAAGTTTTGCTGGTTACCATCATATGTTGTGTTTTGGTTGCTTGTTTGCTGTATGGAATGCCTGGATGTTGTCATCCTTACCATGTTTAAAAATGTATTTTTTCAACCTAGCGTTGGGTCAAAAATGGACAAACCCAAACGTTAGGATATACATTAACATATGCTGGGTTGTTTCAACCCAAAATGCTGGGTTATTGCAATCCATTGTTGAATCTAATGAAAACGATTTATTTGCTGTGATAATTTAACCGAACAGTTGGGTTTGTCCATTTTTGATCCAATGCTGGGTTATAATAACCCAACATTTTTAGAGTGCAAGCTTTTTTTCACTTGCACAACCAAAAAGCCTTCACTCTAAAAAATGCTGGGTTATGTCGAAAATGGGATAAAACAACCCAGCATAAAATCGAAAAAATGCTGGGTTATTTGCGCTGTCAAAAATGGATGAACCCAACCATTGTGTTGTAAAGTAACCCAAATTTAACCCATTTCTGGGTTATTTTAACCCAATGGTTGGGTTCTTCCCTTCCCTCTGGGTCAAAATTAACCCAGAGTTTTTAAAGTGTATGTTAGTTTATAACACAACAGTTATAAATGATTGTCCCTTTTCAAATCCAACGCTGGTTTAAAAAAGAACCCATTATTTTTTGAGTGGTCTTTAGTCAACCATCTTAATATAAAAACATATTTTGCACATGGTGCATAAAATGGTATGGTGGTCCACTAGCTTGACCATCAAAAAACACCGTTGACCAGCATTAAACATGTGTTTACCTTTTCCAAAGGCTGCTTTCAAACAAACTCAATGCCACTTGTGTCAACACAAGGCTCTACGTACCCAAGCACATCATGTGTACAACAACCTAGCTGAAGTGATAATGAGTCTTAACACTTTGGTGTGATTACATTTAGTTTTAACGGCCCACATCACTCCTGCCAGCATTTAAACAGCTGTAAGATCCCAGAATGCACTGCAACAGTGCCTCCTGTCATTGTCAAGGCAACCCTCGAAGACTCTGCCCATCAGCATCTAATTTAAACTTCTCTTCATTCAGTCTTTACGTACGGGTACACTCTCGGATCTCAATGAATCTCTGCAACAGCTGCAGCCCCAGCCTCACGATCAGCCATTTCTCCTTTCACGTGCAGACATAAATATTAATCCGATCCCTCTCGCTCCAGCATCTGTAAATCACTCTGTCTGTGTTACGTCTAAGAATTAAAGCGGCATCGTATATTTATCACAAATGCCTTTTAATGGGGTTATATTAGCCCTTATCATTCTTGTTGGCCTTCAGAGCTGGAAAAATATTCTGCGGGCGTCCATCATTATTGTGGCCATGTATTATTTACACAGTCACACAATACCGGGCTATTCAACAGAGCACTTTGCATGTTCAAAGAGCTTTCAGGGAGTGGAAGACTATCCATCCTCTGTTGTGCCTCCGAGGCTGCTAAATACTCTTGTGTTACTATCGCCGGCCTGTGCCGGTCCGTGGTGGCTCTTGTGGGAATGAGAGTGTGTTTTTCAGTATATTTAGGTTAGATGTACACTTTGCACTGCAACAATATGTTCAGAGGTGGTGAGAGAGATTCAGAGCTCTGTCTGTCAAAGCTGGGCTGTTAATGATGGACTAACAGATGGTTGCCAAACTCAGAACCAAATCGTACGCTTTTTTTTTTAATTGGGCATGTGACGCCCGAAGGAGTGCGAATTGCTCTCCGCTTGGGAAACAAAGAGCTGGTGGGTTGAGATACAGATGCGCACGGTCCTTTTGCTGGAGAGAATGGATTTAAAGAGAATTTCTTTTTTATTTAATTCATTGACTGTAGGTGATTATGTGGCTGATCTCTGAATCGCTTTCCTGTTTTAAACAATGAAAGTACAGAAATTATAACGTTAGATCAGCAGGTACCACACTTGTTCGTAATTAGTTTAAAAATGTGCTTTATCATTTTTAATGACCTGCACAGCAAAAAAATAGACTGTGAAGGATGAGCACAACATGCCTACTGTAAAATGTTTTTATGCATGTTATAGGATGTTTATAGGAACTTCATAAAAGTTTTGTAATGTGATGGAATAACACTTTTTCAGTTTTTAAAGAAAACTTGGATAAGCCTTGGAACTACTACAGGCTTCCTTTTGTGTAATAAAATAATGTACTATAGACTATATAAGATGTTGAAACTGATCCAAAGGCCCTTCGGTTTCATTGCTTCATTTTTATTTCATTTTATTTTTCAAATCTTACAAATATAATTAAATCTTCGAGATGGTGTTCCAGATGATCGTTCTGAGCAGTTTTGATATATTGAGCTTGTAGATAAAAACTTGTTGTTTTCTCAAAAAAAGTCCCAAAATGTACACAACATAAAGAAAGAAAAACATACCTAACATGTCTAACTGTGATTGATTTTTGTGTTCTGTAAGCTTCTATGACCACTACTGGATGGATGGATGGATGGATGGATTGGATGGATGGAAAGAAAAGGAGGAAAAGAAAGAAGAAAAAGAAGGAAAGAAAGAAGGAAAGAAATATTGATTGAAGAAAGGAAGAAAGGAAGGAAGGAAAGAAAAAAGGAAAGGAAGGAAGGAAGGAAGGATGGATTGAAGAAAGAAAGAAGGAAAGAAAGAAAGAAAGAAAGAAAGAACAAATGAATCCCGTTGTGCATAATCACGCTTCGCACTAAAAGCTCATCCTTCCTTCTTTTCAACTGTGCTTCACTTTACTACAAAATCTCAAAACTGTGCTGTACTTGCAGGAGTCACAATATCATAAATATGCATAATCTTCAAATGATCATTCCAGAACCAAATGAAGCCTGAACCACAAAAACCATTAATCCAAACATAAGGTGGAACATTTTATCCCCATATCCAGTCAAACCAAACCTCAAGCTTCAGGTGATATACGACGTCTAGCCTTTATGTCAACCACACGACAACGAGACATTCAATGTTCCTCTAAAGATGGTTTCAGCAGGACACTACCCTTCCCTCATTAGTGCTTTTGGAAAACAGATCACACATGTGACACACGAGGTCTATTCATCGGTCACATTCCCACTGACATAAATGTCTGTTACATTGCAACAGGCTTTAATTGAATTGTGCTTGTTTTTATTGTGCTTTATGTTCCACTTAATATGCTCTAACAAGCTTTCAAATTCAATCACACCGTCGACTCAATTTAGTGCATGCGTTGGCCCGTCCGTGCACATCTGCAAGTGCAATAAGTCACCATGCGGTGACGTATTAGCAGCCGGGGCATTCACAATTACTCTCCGCCGCTGAACGCGTCATTAAAGCTTAAGACGTTTTTTTTAGATGCATGTACGCAATAAATCAACACGTGTCCCGCTGCGATTTCTGGGTAGTGCGTGATTGGGATGAGGTGTAGTGGTAAAAGCAATCAGAGGCCTGCTGACAATTGCGCATCATTCCCACGCTACGGGGAGTTTGACCATGTTTGCCTCAAGACTTGGGAAGTCTGTCGCAGGCATCTGTGTTTGAGCTTCAGATTTGAGTATTCATGCACAGTTACAAACACACACCTCCTCACGCGGGCTGGCCTTGCGGTGAGAGCTTGTTAAGTGCAGCGCTGAATAGTTGAGAGAACCCCCTGTCTGCCTTCAGCTGGCCCCTTACTGCACCAGGCTTTCTGTCCTCATCTGCAGGCCAGCCGGAGACACTATACACCCTTCACACACACATAAAGTTCTGTATGGCCCCCAACCCATGCGCACATTCACAGTTGTGCTTTCTACAGACACAGAATACTGAACCAGGCTTGGAGCTAACACACAATCCACACACACAATCAAACCACTGTGCCAATTCTTATTCACAAGTGGTTGGAGTTTTGGAAAGATACTGGAACTGAAAGTTTTTGTGTTTTCTTCTGGCAATTCGCCACTGAATGTACTGTAGCATGGTGAAAGCAGTAACCTCCTTCTGTTGCGTTCTCCTGACTGGCTGCATGCAAAAATAAGCATACAGTGCCAGCAGTGTTGTCTTTTTGAATTCTTATGAAGCGGTTCTTGTTAAGGAATTGATCGCAAAACTAACAAATCACTGAAACAAATCACTGAAATATTTGCTCATGTTATTTTTATTACGTGAATTTAGGGCTCTTGCGATTTAAATGACGGATCAATGGATGCCATGAATTACTGACATGGTGTTTATATGACAGTAGCCAGGTTTCCTTTACAGATTTGTGGAAAACGTTTCATTATTTTCTAGACAAATAACTGCATTTATTTAACAATGTTACGTGGCTTAAATGTCATTTAGTCTTCCCACAATAAGTCATTCTGTCCAAACCTCTTCCTCAGTAGGTTGTTTGGCGGTTTGCGAAGCAACTTTTGAGTGGCATACCGCCACCTACTGTGATGGCGTGTGAAGAGAAATGTCTTTATTTCTTTATATTTGAATCAATTCCTATTAAATCTTCATACTGCACTCATTTATTTCCCTGCATTTGGGCCATCATATAAGAACGTAATGTGAATAATGCGAATTCCTTGCATCCGATCTTTCCAAGTGTTCTGCCCAAACATATCCCACCAAGAAATGAATCATGTGACTTTATCGAATTGCCATAAAAAAACACCTTATATGAGCCTAAAAACTATTTGAGATATATGGGCGTTTTTTGCAATGTTGGCATGGTCCCATCAGGCTTATTTTCAAGTCTCAATTTGCGCAATTAGAAGGTTAATGGAAATACAGCTAATGTGTGGTTAAAGAAAAAACGTAAAACATCTCTTGCTGCCTTAAGTTTAATCAAATTGGCTTTACTTATTTTTTCAACGTACTATTTTACATGTTGTTACTTCTACTAAATAAGTACTAAAGTAATACTCCAATTATTGGAGTTACATCAACTCCTCACTTGATCAAATTTAAAGTAATAAGTCAATTTGACTAAAAGCGTAAAGTAGACAAAAAATGTTGACAGCGTAAAACACATTCAGAATGTTTTTATAAATGGTTAATGTTAATTAATGGTACAGAAAATAGTATGAACAAACCAATTCAGATCATATTTATATTCTATAGCTCAATTTCCATTCTGCCGTTCTGCAAATTATTGAGTAACGTTGGAACCAGAATGTCAAAATGAGTTATGATTCCCATTTGTGACTGATGGATGTACACAGCCGACATTTCAGTTAAAAAGAGTTATCCAGATAACATTATGAGAAGTTCGTTCAGACCAAATGCACATCGCCGTCTAATAAGAAATGACATCCAGGCTTTGTTATTCACCGCATTGGGTTTTATACGCATAAATGTTTCAGGATCTTCTAAAGTTCATTCACATAAAAACTGTTTATTTATTCAGTGCAAATTAATCTTCTCTCCTCTTTCTACCAGTGCTGTGTATGCGTGGGGGGGGGTTGTGTGTGTAACATTCACTTGAAGCAGTCTAATGATACCCCTGCCTGCGCTCACATTTTTCCTTCAGTTCTTCAAAAGCGGCACATCCCTGTAGTCAACTTGGACTTGTTCAACGCCGATACGTTTTCACGCAGCAATAATATAATCTCACTCCCATTCTTTTGAAATCCGAATCCGTTACACGCTTGGATCTCTCACTATTTTACTGTGACCTTTGAACGCCGTTCTCTGCGTGCTCTTGTCCCCACGGCTTTTCTGCAGTCCATCTCACCGTGTGTTTGTCTTGATGGCAGAGCCTGTGTCTCATATTCCACATAGTCTTATCTGTGGTGGTCCAGTGGCTTGTAAAATGCAGTGTTGGAGTATTTGTAGAGCTTTGTCTCGGGTGCAAGAATGAAAGAATGAGTCGGTATTGACGGTTAAATCAACCAACCTCCTGTTTCTGTATGCAATACACCGACTCTCGGGGGAGTAAATGTGTGTGTGCGTGCAGGTGTTATATGATATATTCATATGCCCGGATTATATTATCGCCAGTGTCTTGTTCCTCAGAGTTCAGGTCCAGTGGTTTCATACTGATAACTTGTTATATCGATCTGCTAAGGTCACGGTTTACGTGACTGTATGTGCACTAGTGCTGTGCAAATATTAGAAAGTCTAATGAAAACAGAGAGCACAAAATCTAGCACCGATCTGATAACAGCTAGATCACAGAGGAACATAACGGGATGTAATTATAATGCTGGTGGATTTCTATCTGCACGGACAATCAAGCGCATTTTATTGCATGTGGACGCAAATTGATTTCACGTTTCATATATATTTATGTTTACAGTATATACTGCTTTTGAAAATCAGTGGCTATTTAATGTAACTAAATAAATTTCATGCATTACTGGACAGTGGGTTGCACAGGGGAGGGGCCAGGGGGGCTCCTTTTGTCATAATGTAAATGTGCCCTTCTGGTCATGCAAAAAAAGTTATATTAATTATAAAAGTATTAATACAATACCTTTCTACCATAGCAATGATAAAAATAGTGTATTTTATACGTGCATACGTGGAAGTGTAGTGACTCAAATTAAATGTGAAAATGGCGTTTTTGCTGGGTGACAGACGGGACGCAATGCCCAATCAGAGGCGTCTAAATGAGTCACTGGTGCAGTTGAGTTAAGTGCACGATTATCACCGAGTTCATCATAAACAAGTTTCATTGATTATAACGGTATAAGATTCATCTAGAGTCATTAACCGTTTTAATGACAGGGGACGTTCTTTGTACTACTTCAATAAGTAGTTGAATGTGTAAAAAGTGTAAATAAACATGCCATGCAGCTGCAGTGTAACAATGTGTTTGTTGATGTTAACATCAACAGTCTAGTATCCCTGCTGAACAAAAAACAATAGAAATCATAGAAACTGTCACAGAAATTTGAATGGTTTCAATTAAACCATTAGCCTTTTTCCATTGAAACCATTACAAAATTATTTTTTTATTCCAATAGGATTAATCAGCCAGATAACACACCACCAATAGAATCCACCACATACCAGTAGACACCATTATAGTTTCTATTAAAGCTAGTAAAACTCCCATTAAATTCATTCAATTTTCGGCTGTGGGTTGGTCAGGGTTCTATCTTTATTTTGGCAAGTTGTCAAATAAATTCCAGGGTGAAACATTAGCCTTTAATGGAAGGTTCATTTCTGACCAGTTTAAATGCTGTTAAATTGTATGTTTTGGAAAAAAATGCATCTAAGTGAACTCTCTATCACATAACATGGCATTCATATCTTTGATTTCATGACATAATACAGCCATAAAATATTGACAAAATTTAACACAAAATCAACATGATAACCCAATTGGTTCGTACTGTTTTGTTCAGTAAAATAATCGTGGACAATATATATTTTTAATTATATAGTATTTTCATCTCCCAATTTTGGTTTAATTTTATATTTAATAAATCATTACTGCACTTGTTTAAAATACACTTGTTAATGTATGTTACAGTAATGGTACTTTATTTTTAAATGCCATTTTTGGTCCTTCCGCCCCTGGCCAGGCAGAGGTCTGTTCACGCCCCTGTCACTGGAACACTTGCATTCTTTTCCCAATGCCAATACAATCCTGTGGTCAAATAATCGGACGGTGTTTTCAACATATTTACATCGCTAGTCACAACATCAGGGGCCACGACCAGGAATGTTGCACAGGGTCATAGGATGACTGGGCTTCACTAAGGTCCTCTATGGTTCAGCCCACTCGTTGGATTCGGGGGAAAGGTCTCCACAGACACAAGTTTTGATCCACATGATAGTGAATAAATAATTTGGGGGGGATAAACTACCTCTTTAAATATATAAATAGATGTTTATGTCATTTGCACAATGCACTCACACCGTACCCTCGTACCCACTGGGTGATTTCCACTTAACCCCAGCGTGACCCTTGCTGAATTATTTAGTCCGGAGCAATTATGACAGGCCCTCTGATGACAACGCTGCTCTTTCAAACCTATGATAAGTGGCGAGACTTACGGTCACTTTACAATCACGTTGATCCTGTATGAAAAGGTTAGCTGGATGGATGTGCTTTCTAGATGGAAATGTTAATCGGCCCCCTAAGGGAGAGGTGGCGGATGGGTCACTGTGGGAGGTTTGACCACCCTCCCCGAGGCTCGCGTCCAACCCTTTAAACAGCTGACAAGCGGGGCTTGTGTATGGAGAAATGGACCATCACTGGTTTAAAAACCTTTGAAATGACAGGCCCGGGGTGGGCGCGCGGTGGGGGTTGATTGGCGATGCTGTTTGTGCAGTGCGTGTGTGCGTGGATGCAATTAGAGTGATGTCAAGTGGTCACCGCTAAGTGTTGTGGGCTCCGGCATCTTCACTTCCTGGAGGGTTTTTCTCTAGATTTCGTCGATTCACGGGGTCGGATAAACACAGGTTTTATTTCTGCTGGGAAGAGTGATGAAGCCGATTGGAATGACATTGTTTGGACGGATAAAACGGACTGTGATGTTCTGCTTTACTTTTATGTTTTTGTTTCTTTGAGGCGGTTTAAGACAACAAGCTCTCGGCACCGGTGTGAGGGTGAAAGATAGCCCATTACCTCACTCTGTTTTCATATAAGCTGTTCACATACAGTGCGTCCATGTGAACACACATACACGTTAAGCAGAAGTGCCAGCGGAGCTCAGATTAGCTTAAAGCAGTAAAGTGCCTCTCCGCTCCTAATGGGCTATAAATCAGTGAAGTCGCAAGGCTGTTTACTGCAGCAGTGTCCTGCTCCTTCACTTTACAGGCCGTGATGGAAAAACCATTTAAATAAACACAGGACCCATTACATCTGAATCACTGCCACCTCAGCATAGGGAGGCAACACAAGCCAGCACACAGGGCCAAGATCGTAACCAGTTACTCCTGGATTTTATTATTCTGAGAGAATTCGAGCCTCAGACGGTCTCGAGACGAGCAGTCAAGCATTCGTATTAATCTCGTGCAAATGGGATACGGGAAGGGATCACAATCGCAGGGGATGTTTGGATTTGTTTTTATTAGTTTAACAATGAGGCGATGTTCGGTGGAAAGACACATCTCGGATGCGTGTTTATGGATTCCTTGCATAACACAGAGACAGCTTACCTGAAAAAAAAACGTTCATCAAAACAATCTCATCGTACGAATGATCGTTCCTTGATAAATGTGGCGGCTGAAATCGGTCGCAATTTACATATCACGCCCCTATAAGTTCAGGGTGTAGACGCCTCGCCCCTAGATTTTGCGACATGGAGAAACGTTATCCGGCCAAAAAGAGTAACTTTTCCCATTTAGAAATGAAAGTTTAACCTTGACAAGCGGAATCAAAAGAAACAGTTTGGAAAGAGATCGCTGTGGTTAACAACCTTAGTGAACCGAACTCAAACTGAGGTTTGTATTTTTTATTCGATATTTATGTTTTGTAAATATGACCGCAAATATTTTATTTTATTATAGTGTTTCACTATTATTTTTACACTGAAATTATTGTTGTTGCTTTACATTACTTTGGTTGTATGATGCATTTAAGTTGAAACAAAATTAATCTGACTTGAGTCTTGAAAAACTTGAAGTTGCATCAATGTGTTAATGTAAAAACGAAAGTAGATATGCAGCGCAATTCTAGAATAATGTTTATATGTAAATGTTATGCAGTTTTCTTCATTTAGGAGAAGAAAAAATGGTCTGTGGCGGAGGAGACAGATGTACAGTATGTTTCTAAGCAGGATAAAAGTTTAACATCTTATGCATTTAAGGCTGTTTAATTCAAGCACACACAGTTTTATGTTTGCTTCATTTATTTTTTTCTCTTTCAGATCTGTCAGAGGCAGGACCGGCCTGGAACCTGCCACACAAAGCCATGCAACCTCGAGGTGTGACCCAGTGCGCTTCTCCCATCCAACATCGCAGATCGCACAAATAAAAAAAACATTCAATCATGCGTTTTGTCTGTTTTCCTTAGAATGCATATTTGTCAAACAAAGAAGCTATTATCTTGCAAATAGGTCAATTAACCCATTGCATATGCAAATATATTGATTAGGCCTATTGTAGTTTTTTAAATGCATTTTAATTGTTGTAAATTATCTTAGAAGAAGCCCAAAATTTGCTTAAAGTTTTGTATACCAATGCACCCGTTAACCTTGTAATTTCAAACAATTAAATTATCATATAATAAAAATTTAAAAATACTTTATTAACGTAATGAAAAATAGAAATATCATCGGAATCTATTTTTACATTTGTTATAATAAATGAAAAAAAACCTAACTATTTGTCATTATTCCTTTTCAGTTATCAAAAGGGAAACACAGATCTTCACTCTATCTCAAAACTGCGTACACGAGTGAGACCTGTCACTCACATCCATATTGATAAATGCCAATTTTTGCGTGGAAACGACTGTACACCTAGTTTCGGTCGTACGCTCGTTTCATAAATGAGGCCCATTGACTCTATAATGTAATTATCTTATGTAAAAGGTTTTGTAGGTATCGTAATGGTACGCAAATACATACAAGTTATTTTTTGCTGTATTAACCAGCCTGGTCTTACAGGAATTTTTCCTTCTTTTTTAACTTTACCACATTTTTAACCAAAGGCTTCATCAATGGTCAGATTTCAACATTTGGTAGTTTAAATACCCATGTGAAGTCTTTCTTAAAGTTTGTAAGTCCATTTATAACGGAATAGACACACAAGACAATGTGTCAATAACAATATAGACTCACATCCTGTTTCAGGCAGATTTTCAACAACTTCTTAATAAAAAAATTTGTGTAGCACAACAATCTTTTGTTGCACATCAGAACTATTCTTTGGTTTTATCCATTCTGATGAAAGATTAAGGAGATTTTGCATTATGGGTTACTTAAAATGCATTTAACTGTGAAACAAGAAGTCATGACTGGTCAACATCTGTTTCTAGTCACCTTGGTGTGCTAAGAAAATGTAAATATCAATGGGAATATAGTTGATATAAATATTACTCGTAAGAATTTCAAGGGGGGGGGCTAATAAATGTGGCCGGAGTGTATTACAGAGAAACATTTATTTCATAAAGTGATATTTCCCCCACTTTCAGTTGTTTTACTTCAATGAAACATTGGATTTTTGTGATTTCTTTAAATAGAATATCAAAAAGAGAAACAACGCGGGTTTATTTTTACAGCATTCTTTGTTTGTATTTAACAAGGGGGCTAATATTTTTGTCCTTAACTGGATGTCACATCCATAACGCATTGATTTTTCCCTCTTTTAAAACAGAAAACCCGTAGACTAATATTTTCTGATGTCTGGGCTTTATCATCAGTTGTTTAGTAAAATATAAACATAAGAAATAAATACACTGCCTGATAATTTAGACTGAAGTTTTGATTGAAAATGTCACATCCATAGCACTGGAATCAATTTTCCAAGGTGGCTTCAACATGTATGAATTTGTACGGTTTGAGTTGTACACAAATATGCATGATTACTATAAAAAAGCTATCATGAAGCCTCACTTCTATACCTAACTATGAGTGACACAAATTTACAAATAATATTGTACAAATTCATAAAATTAGCACCACGTAAAACAGTGAAGAGCTGCCATGGGATTGTGTAGCCGTTGACCCGAAAGACCTTCAATATACACAAACATTTTGTGAGAATATGGCATCTAAATGTCATCCCTCTGTAACAGAGCTCACACTGCAACAGAACCGCACAAAATGTTGTAAACAGTGCAGTGACAATATATGTCCTGTGTGGTGTGCCAGCTCACAGCTTGAATCTTTCTATCCAGAAAGACATTGAGATCAAAACACGCATCTCTCTCTCTTTCTCCCATTTTCCTTCCACAATAGTGGCAAGCAGTCAAGGAGAGAGCAGGAACTTCGCCCAGACGTGCTTTACATCTTGCTCCCGGCGGGAGAACGCTTTGACAATCTGACACTTGTAAATCCAACGCATCATTTGTATTAATATAAGACGGCGTAATCCTGTCTCTCTGCATTAACAAGCAGTTAGAGACGCAGGCGTGATGAAATTCTTCATGAAAACTTTTTTCCCGCCTTATGTTACATTTCGTGCTGAATTTCGCTAATTGTTTTGCACCGCCGGTATGGAAATATTGAACGTTTCTTGGCAAAATTGTTCCTTCTAATATATGCTCTGTGAGTTTCCTCTCCTTTGCTGGTCTAATTAGCGCCAATGGAGGTGTTGTCAGCCCACCTCCATCTCCGCAGATTGCGGCAGCTGTTTTAATTCCAGCGAGAGCGATGCTAAATTTCATTAAGACCCAAAGCCTCCTCATTACATGCAGACAGGTGCAGGAAGTGCTGCGGATTTGCACCGCACTGAGTGAAGGCCCTCCTATGTATCTCTCGTGAAGTTTCATCGATGCTGCGGCATCACGCTTTTCGTCCTCGCGGCGTTTTTGTAAATTGCACGGCTCCAAAATTACGTTGGAGAAAAGGTCAGCGGTGACCGGAAGAATAATCCGCACTGGGGCCGAGGCAGCTCCCGCTCTGTCGCGGTCTTTCAGGAAGGTGGACGTTTGCTCGATGGGGAGATGGAGCCATGTTATGCCAGGCATGGATGTGCAGGTAATTAAGTCTTGTCATTGACATTACCCAGTGCTGTACCCTATGTCCATTACTCATAGTAAAGCTCATTACGGAGAGTAGAGGACTCTGCTTCTTCTTATCACTGCATTTCAGCCTCTATGTATGGAAACGGAGATAATTAACTCAACAGTCCTTCCATTTTTCAGCAGGAAATATGGACTGATATAAAAAGAAGCGGAATGCTGTCATTTAATGAGTCGCCATGGCAGTTATATACGTGAACATATAGCTCATGATGTTCCATTTTCAAGAATGACTGTCCGGCCCCAGCTTAGGCTAGAATACATTTCTCTGGGCTGGTTCACGTTGGTTTATGGTTGTTTGGTGAGGTTCACAATGTTCATTGTGTATTGGGCTAAGCTGGTTTATTACTGTATGTGGCTCTAGCGGGTCCTGATGGACAAGCAATACATGGGTTGTGTTAACCCATGGTTAGTTGGACAAACCCAACCATTGGTTAAACGAACAGCTTTCCTGATTTTAGCAAGTTAGAGATGTTCAAGGGTCAACGTCATGGTTGACGCTTGGACATACAATTAAATTGACCAATTAGATTTGAGAGATGCTTTTACAATCCATTTGATGCTTACAACCAGGGTTGGGTGCTGCTTGTACACCGTTATTATTCTCGTATATCATTTCCCTCTGCTTTTTGGGTGAGGGTTTAAAGGGCGTATAGGCTTTTTCTACCCAAAAAATCAACAAAGTATGTTGCCCCAACATTTCCCAGCTGACAAAGCCGGTTTGAGCTTAAATGAACCTAGAACACGTTCAAATTAGGCCCAATAATGGATAAAACAACCCAGCATAGAGTTCTCCATATTTTACCCAACCATGGGTTGAACCCAACTTTTGTTTTACAGTAAACCAACATCCAAACATCACACATACAGTACATCAGCAGAGACGAAGGAACAAAATGTATGGGAGACCAAATGGGCCCGCCACATGCTTTCCAAAAGTGGAAAGCGTTTAGCTGAGGTTATGGAGAGGAGTGGGCAAGGTGCCCCAATAAAAGAGAATTTACACATCTGTATTCGGTACAGTGAAGGACTCGGCACAAAGATGCCCTGTTCTGGGGTTGCCCATAAATTGGGGCTCTATGAATAGCTAGCTGTGCAAAACTATCGGGGCTCTTTCTCCAGAGGGGAGAGTCTGAAAGCTATTTCCCCCGTTAACCCAGCTGATTTGTGGGACGCCAATACCCAATGTTGACGCAGACCTCACCTCTCTTTTTTTCCAGCCGTGGCGTCTCCTGGAGGGAATATCATGCCACTTTATCACATCTTTCCCACAGAGGCTGGAAACTCAAGGCCTGTGTGTTGGATAAGGACTGTTCTGCTTCCATCCACGCTGGGTTAGATTAGACACGCTGTCATCATTCTGCCAACACGAAAACAAAGTGTATCCTACAGATGAGCTGAGGATGTATTACAGTATTAAATGAGAGAGACGTGGAGGTAAGACACTCGTGAAGAATCCCGGTGAGGAGGGTGCGAAGGATTTTTTTCCACCGAGGGCCTGGAAAACGGCTTTGGGAGCAGCGGTCTTAACAGTTTGATGGGTATGTAGACCACATCAGGTAGAAGTTTTAGTGCATTTAAATATTTATTGGTGGGAAAGTGCCTTGACTAAGCACCTCCAATTATCCCCGGCCGACGGGCCCGCAGCGCAGTGGGACCCTTCTGAATGTTTTATTACAGACTGATGCATTAAGCAGCATTGGTGTTTGTCATTACCGGCACACGGTGACCACAACAGAGCTGCTGAAGCCACATCTGCTGGAACACACTCATCAATGCCACATCTGCGGCCCGTCCAGCGTTCACCTCCTGCTGAATGCATCTTTGTTGAAAGTCAGACGTTTTTGAGTAATGAACACCACAGCGATCCTGGCCTTAATGATCCTTAATATGGATTTACAGGTTCAAGAACTCAACCGGAATTTGCAGCATTTGGAGTTTTTACCGCTCTGAAGTGCAGCAGACAAATGCAGGCACCTGCATCCCCAGCATCCCTTGCCGTTGCTGCCGACCCCGTTACATCTGACACAAACATGTTTTTTCGCCACACGTTTTGACGTTTTCTCGGGAATGATAAAAAATGAATGATAACCTCAATAGTCTTTTACATCTGCGTGAAGATCAATACGGTGGGCGAGTAGGTTAGGGGGTCTCCAGAGGTTGGAGAGAGGGAAGCGCGGTCGGGGGGGTTGGTGCTCTGCCTGTACGAGATCCGCCGGGTTCTCTAAGTACCATGTTTAATTGGAGGCCCGGACTGGGGCTGGCAGATGGGGTGCTGAGAAGGGCTGTCAGCGCAGAGTGGTACGGCAGGGCGGTAGCAACGCTGGCGCTCCTCGCCCGGGAGCCCCATACATTATTGATCGCTCCTGAGATAAAAGAGGATGCTATGCCGTGCACCCTGCTTCTCGAGGAGGAAAATGAAAAAGGCGACGGGAAGAGATGCGTCGGCCTCCAGCACAGTGTCGAGGAAGAAAAGCCAGACCTTGAGAGTTTGATTCTCTTCCTTTAACAGTGTTAAAGTATCAAAGTACTTCGGGTATTCATTTTTCATTGGTTGGTTCATCAGAAGCAGGTATTCTTTTTAAATACAGAATCTTTTTAAGTGGCTCTTGTACATATTATAAAAGTATAGTAATTCTCGGCAGGAACTACAAATGTTGCGGCGTTAAATATAACAACTGAATATCTTCGCATACTCCTCAGCGCAGATAAATGTGCGCGTCACACCACACCGACTTATGATAAAATGTAAATATTAATTTAGGTCAAATTGACCTTACAGCCCAACAACCAAGGCAAATGGCACAACCCCTTCTCTCTTCCCCGGAGAAGTAGGAACAGCGATCGCTGGCATGGGTCATGTCTCCGTCAAAACACTAATGTGATGGAGAGACAATGGTGCCTTGCCACAGGACAGTGGATGCTTGGCCTCCGCTGCTGTTACCAGGGACCCAGGGGGCCTCCGCATCCGTGAAGCCCATGGATGCAGCAGATGTCGGGGCTGCTGTGCCGCAGCACCCCCCTCTCCTGCCCTGCGGCTGTGTGCAGAGCGAGCAGTGTGTTTAGGACATTGGGACAGATGGCAGGGGGGTAAGGATAGGGCTGAACAGAGGATGCGAGCGGTCCGCGGTGCCAACACTGGATTCATAGGCATGTATGACATGTTTACCTCTGTGGATTGAAGCCCATAAATGTGCCCTTTAATGGTGATGAGTTTTACACCCCTGGACTGTTAATGTGGAGCTGTGCACAGCTGACAGTTAAAGGAATAGTTTGCTGAATTGTCAATGACAATCTAATGTTTTAATCACCTTCATGACCTTTCAGACGTACAGAGTTGCTTATCAGTAAAACACAACAAAAGAAAAGATTTGAAATGATGTCATCATTTACTCACCTTCGAGTTGTTCCAAATGTGTATGCGTTTACTTTTTCTGATGAACACAGAGAAAGATATTTGAAAGAATGCTTATTTCCTACTACCACAGTAGGAAAAATGACTTAATTTTTGTTTGTTCTGTTGAATAATTTGAAGAATGTAGGACAGCAAACACAGTTTTTGACCCCCATTGTAATGTTTACTATGGTAGTCAATGGGGTCCAAGAACTGTTTGGTTGCAAGCATTCGTCCAATATCTTTCTCTGTGTTCAACCAAACAAAGAAATGTACACAGGTTTGCATCAACTAATTCATGACAGAATTATCATTTTGGGGCGAATGTCCCTTTAATAGGTCCTAAATTGTTGAAGTTCGAAAAAGCATAAACATTCAGCATGAAAGAAATCCAAAGAACTCTAGTGGAGCGCTTTCTCAACAGATAAAATAGCTTATATCGACTAAAAAGTGCTGCGCTCTGTGTACCTATCAACATCAAAACACCACAAACATTTTTTCACATATACTCCAGAAGAGATTTGTAAAAACGCAATATCTCACCAACCCTCATTCATAGATGACTAACTGTACCTCACAGACAAAGCAAAGCTGAAATCTGCCCAATGAAACAAGCTCTGTCTGTCTGGGATTATATCGCCATCTAGTGTTCAGGCAATGTACCTAAACGAATACAATCAGTCAATACATCACCATAAATTACAAACAGCTTCTCTCAGAGACGATTCTCCACCTCTCCCAATGTAGGCCATGGTGTCTGTAAGAGAGGCAGAAAACAATATCCTTATGCAACCAGAATACTGAAGGATTAGATCCTAAGAATGAAACAAAACAACAACATCTCGGCAATAACCTTGAAACGCACCATTTTTCCCTTTATTCTTTTTTTTATGGTGCAACACGTCCAAACCTTCAGAATTGCGCACCGCCGAAATCCAAACAGATGACAGAGATTACAGGCCACAGGCAACACTTTACCTCAGCCCTGATATAGGTTTAGATTGAAATGTCATGTATTATTAATGGCAACGCCCCATTGTTTGACCATTAAGATGATGTAACATCTCCATTTTGGCACACAGACGAACTGTCTGGGACATCACTAGACGCGTCTTTTGACTTTTTGAACTCTTGGCTTCTCCGTTTGGCGAAAGGCGTCTAAGCGCGTCGTATATCACGGGTGAGATGGAAGCGGTGGCATTGCCATTGATGGCGTTTCTGCATCGCCGCCTCACCGACGTAATGAGCACATTATCTGCGCGCGCTCTAGGACTGCTGCTCGCCCCCGCAGCTTAAATATTCACATCTTATGTGTATGAAAAACAGGTACGAGACAACTGGTGAAGAGGGACCGTAAAACCACTGTAGTTTGGATAACACACGTGTACGTTAAATGATCTTCTGACCATTTTAAGTTAGCTGTCTGGCAGAAGTGCGCAGATTCTTTAGCATATTTACTTAATTTAATTGTTACATTTTTACAGTACTTGATCTTTTTTAGATACTGTTCATTATCATGCTCTACAATTTCCTGTAATATATTCCGCTTGAACTGTTTATGGAAAGCTTTAACTCGTTTTACAATGTAAATTATTCACACACAGCTTTTGGAAAATGAACCATGGTTTTGTTTAAATCCCTGAGTGTAATTCACATGGTTTTTGTTAGATTGATGATGTGACTGATTGATGCCTTTAAATAACCATTTTATCTGAATGGTTCCATAAAGAACCTTTAACGTGTAAAGAACTCTTCTATCACAAAAGGTTTTTAGAAGTGGAAAAAGGTTCTTCATAATATAAAAAAATTAAATGTTTTTAAGACATTTGGAACAAATGGTTCTTTGGGGAACCAAAAAGGGTTCTTTGGCATCCGTGTGAAGTTGCCCTTTTTAGAATGTGTGGTTATTTGTCATTTACTCTTGTACACAACCAATAGAAAACAAACTCCTAATGACATCATCAACACATCTTTGCGGCGCCAATTTATTTACACAGAGCCAATGGCTAAAACTTAAGCTGTCATTCAACTTCTGTCATTTAATGGCGAGCTGTCATTTAGCTTCAGCACCACGGACAGGTCAACAAAAACTACAGTGCTACTTGAAGAAATTCAGCTTTGATTTGATTATCAATCTGTCTTAAGACACAAAATATATACTTTTCATATTGGCAGTGGCCCTATGTCATAAAAAACATTGAAGGTCTAGTGGCAAATTACTCCTACAAGCCCTGCATAAAGCAGTCAATGGGCTCAATTGCTTGTGTAACCATGGAAATAACACTTCTTGAGTAGATGAAGTATTGCATGTTAACATGTCATATGAGGACATACAGTTTTCTAAGCATTCCTAACAACAAAACATATCCCAAGGTTAACTGTAATGAATAGCCCTTAGAGTTTGTGGAATTTCAACACAAATGCAATTTCCATCAGTCAGAGCCTTATTACCGACGCACAACCTTGAACACGGCTCGTGAAGTTGCAGGGCTGCTTTCGTAACAAAAGCTCTCAGAGCACTTGAGAGATTTTTATCCCATCTCTTATTATGTTTCTTAGTTATGGCCAGATAAGCTTAAGGGAGGCAAAGGCGACCAATTATATTTGCTTAATTATTCAAAGCTTTTGAAAGCTTTCATAACTTTGAATAGGCGTTCCTGGCATGTCCTGAGTGTTTTTGCAAGTAAACAGTGAAGTGGAGCTTTTAAGTGTTTTAGTGAGCATAAGCGTTAGTTTATAATCCGTTGAAAATCCATACATGGCTGGGAAGTCAGAGAGTCCTAATGCCTCAGTATGTGGATCTATAGCTACAGAATTCTTAACTTGACCATATGAATATGTGTAAAGTGACTAGATATTCACACTCTCTTTGTTTTAGAAGAATATAGACCTACCTGGATATTACAATAATACATTGAACTTACTGAGCAGTCTTCTGAGACACTATAAACAACCTTGTTGTAAATGTGTAAATGTATATTTTAAAGAATTTACTATATTTAAAACAACATCCATCCTTAACTCTGTATTTCTGACGTATTTACCATATGAAAAAACTGTCACACATCCATATATTTTTGTCTACATACTGCATATATAGGTAGTCTTGCGCGCATGCGCATTGCGCGCATTGGAGTACATGGTAAACTTCGGCTGATGCAGACAACGCGCAGGTGATGGGATGCACATAAAGGAGCAAACGGGATCGATTTCTGAATATTCGGTAGTAATCTGTTTTACCTCTTTTATATTAAAACAATGAGAAACGTTGACTCGTTATGCCGCGTCATAAACGATCTATTAAAATGGATTTGATGTGAGGGACGTCATTTAAATGAGTTTTAATGAGGGACGTGTCTGTAATATCCTGTGCCTAAAGCGCTTTATGTACTGTTGCCATTGTGATTTATATAATTACACAAACGCGTAAAATCGCCTTTATTGACTTTGCATTTATTGACATGTTTATTGCTGTCAATGAAGCATCGGCGTCGCCGGTATGTCAGCATCTCTGGATGCGCAGTAAATTTAACACAGATTCGTGCAACACTATTTGCATAAAATTGTACTTAAAACGATGGGTTTGGATCTTCACACTTAAATAATATAAGTCAATGAATGTCACGTGGCATTTGATGTCTGCTGCGTTGAGTCATTATCATAAACACTTTCTAATAGATGGTTTGGCTGCATTTTCGCAGTGTTAATGTGTTCATGTTAAAGTGTTGCAGGTAATGTATGTGAATTCATATTTGCCTAATACATGTAAACATTGGTCAGATTCCCTGGCTGGATGGAGAACCAGTCAGTTAATCAAATAAATGACTGACCAATCTGCATATAATTTATAACTCATTCTCTATTTTAAGCATCTTGTTCATTATTGTAATGTTCCTGTTTCAGATAATGAACCATTTTCTTGTCTCCTGGGTAATCTGAATATGTAGGACTTGATTAAGCGTTATTCTAGACCAAATAAACGTTTTTAATTCAAAGCTAATGGGTTTGAGACACAGAAAAAAGGGAATATAGACTTAAGTAAAGATCATCATCACATCACACTATGGGGAAAGACGTTAGATTCATAGCATGTAGATTCATTTGCTTTCAGTATTGAAGTGTTATGTGTATACTGTTCTGTATATAGTGCAATGTATGTGCCGTGCTAACAGTATGTCTATAACAGTATGAGAGAGAGAGATTCATCAGTGTGTGGTGTGCTTAAAGCAACAGTTGGTATGGAATCTGTGCAGATGGTCAACCGAGGAAATATTGAACAAAAATAATGCACTGATATTTTAAAATATCAGTCAACAATGCATTATTTTCTATTGCACAACAAAAAGCTTGTCATTTATTGAATTCCAACTGAAAACTGCAGCAATCAAACAAGCGTTTCCTTGTAATAGTGTGTGAAAGATCACACAATAATCACACAATATGTGTGATTACGATCACAGGTCTGAAAGATGGCATCCTGCTCGGAATTTTGTGGGTCTGGTCACATGGTCGACTCAGGCTGCCGTGTTTTCGGAGTGCGTTCCTATTTGCATCACTTTTACGAGGAGTGCACAGCCTCAATGAGGGATCAGCAGGAAAACCAGAGCCAGAGATCATCCCTGCGGTGGAGTCTGAATCTTTGGAAGGTATCAGACCGATCCGACGTTGTGTTGAATTGTGACATCCGAAAGAATGTCGTCATTCATATTATTTCGTTTTCACACTAGTGGAAATCCATATTGGCTTTCACAGCCCACTTTGCCTCCAGCGGTCCTTAAGACCCGAGTACGTTGCTTTTGCTTTTAAGTTTGTCAAATCAAAAGTTGTTTATCACTAGGTCATCAGTAGCAGTCTGCTTTTGGATTGTGCTCACGTCAACCATCAATGTACTTTGGCTCACATCATCACAACCGCTCATGTGAAGGATAGTAAAAAGTCTTACTCTTAGGTCACACTTGCACTTGGTGCTGTGCTCCTGACCGTGGGGCTGGTGGTCATGACGGTGGGCTACGCCATCCCGACTCGCATCGAGGCTTTTGGTGAGGGAGAGCTGCTGTTCGTGGACCGGCAGGCCATGCGATACAACCGCTCCCTGCATGTATGCGTGCTGGTCGGGACAGGGCTTCTCACGCTGGGTGGAGTTCTGATGGCAGGTGGAATCCTGATGTCTAGCATCTCCACGCCTCCGACACCCACAAAACAGGACGATTCCAGTCCACAGTCATCCAGGGGAGACTCCAAAATGGGATGCAGAATCCTAAGCGCCATGAAAAGCCCGGCTGACCCCGTGACGAAGCCTCTCAGTCCAGCTTTGAGTGACGGAGGAATTTCTCCTCTTGCCAGAGATGATAAAGTTCAGAAGAGCTTGTAAAAGCAGGATGACAATGCCTGTTTAAGTGTGATGTACTGTACGAACGCTCCTTGTTTATTTCAATAAAAATGTCGGGAGTGTAGTATTTGTTTCGAATACTTGATGACATCCTTAAACAAATCTAGTGTTTTATTATCTTCAAACTGGTACTAAGAAGAATGAATAATGGCACTTAACTACATTTGGCTTTTTTGAATGATAAGCGTTTGCAAGGCTGCATAAAAGTGTCAAGTAAAATGCGATCCTGCCTGAGAAAACCAAAGTCTCGTAATCTAATAATGAGATAAGTGTCAACGTTTGATTTGAACCATTATGATTTCAGTCTTTGACATGTTCTTACTCGATCAATATTAAAGATATCAAGATGGTATTTTCAAGGAATGTTCTTTATATTATGTTGGATGGTTTTATGTAGAAAACAGCAAATGAGAAAAAAATGCCTTGCTGGGTTTTCAGAGGCAGACTCACCAATTATAATTTAAAAGGCTGTTAAGATGTTCACCCAAATATAGAGAATGAAAGAGAGACAGTGAAGCGTCTTGCCCATGTGCCACTTTGATCAGTCAAAAGATGGTTGAATAAAGAACAGACCGATCGCAATTCAACAGATGAATACATGTAAGAAAATGGCCGATTGGAATTCAGTATGCAAATATTAGAACATTAGCTTATGAATGTAAATATTCTAATTTAGGTCAATGGAAGATTTTCAAACGGAAATCTCGAATTATTCCAAAAAGTGAAATACTTACGAAAACAAAATAGGATAGCACGTCTATTATCTAAAATAAATTCATATCAAGTCAATATTGTTATATTATAACCAAACGCGGACTTGAAGATATCTTGGGCCAGGCACGAATGAAACCGTCTATAGTGTCAATTTGGGTTTGGGCAAACAAAGTAACCCCAAACCAAATAGTTTGGAAATATTGACAACTTCAATCGCTGTAAAAATATGCCTGAAAACAGGTTACGACAAATTTCTTCAGTTCTTTTTTTGCAGCTCTCACCGTCTCTCTGGATCAATGACATTGTTTTTACCAAGTCTTCTCCTGTAATGCATAATGTATTAGAAAATATTCTTGTCGCCACCTCCTCCTACGCTTGTCAGGCACAAGTTGTGAAACAATTGAACTGTATACAACACCGAGATCGTCTCGATATGTTTTGTATCTGTCTCTTTTGAAACGGATACAACAAATCAATGCATGCATAATCAAACTGGTTAAAGAAATGTTGCTCAACACCTAGATCCTTGCATTCATTAATGGTGTGAATAGGACTAAACCACTCTCAGAGAGGTGTGATCGTACGTCTTTTTTTCGTATCGTGGAGCACTGTCTTTCAGTGCGGTGTTTCAGCGACTGTAAATAGATGCAGGAAACAGGCATGACTCATCCCATCCTCTGTTCACCGCTTCCATCAAACCTCTTTCTCTCTCTCTCTCTTGGCTCAGTGTGAGTCATTTTCTCTCATATAGCAGTCAGCTCGGTGCGTGGGCTGTTAACAATCAATTAGCCAGTGCTCCACGCACGTAGAGCCATCATCAAGAATCGTTCAATCCTCTGCGGCCGTGCTTAACAAAAACAAGACAAGGAATGCGAGAGAGAGGGATATAAATGTTGTTTGCCTTCAGCTTTAGGCCATGTACTCGATGCCTGTAATGTGGTGGCAGCTTGTTAACACATGTTTGTTTCGAACATTCACACTATGAACGCTTTAGCACTCAGGTGGAGAGATTGTGACACAGGTGCCTCAGTCTAGTGCGCATCACTATAGGTGTCGGTTACTGCAGTTTTTCACTACGTTTCTTTAAAAAAGTCCCTGTTTTCAGACAGAGATGTGCTCCGAGTATGCACAGCGGAGAGGCAAACAGACACGTGGAGTGGCTGTGACACCAGCGGTGGGGAAATAAGGCGAAACTGACACGCTCCATTGACTGGGATGTGGAAAATACCTCGCTAGTCGTTGCTGTGAGGAACTGCACATGGCAGAAATTCAATGAACTTATGAACTCTTGGCATTATTGAATGATGCTGATGCGCTCGAGGTTTCAAAGGGCGATTACGAGCGTTGCTGTATATCATTATAGGTTTTAAATTACAGAATTATTAAGTTTTCTTCGAGGGTTATGGGATAATGGAGGTCCCTGAGCTTTATTTTGCAGTAAGTATGGACAGATTAACTGATGTAATAGCATGTAAGGTTAACAGCTCTGTTGTACTTTTTATGTTAAAGGGGTCCTAGTGTGCCTGTTTTTTTATGTGCTAACCAATAGATGTTCATGTTTCGATTTTCATAAAACCGCTTTATATTTCACATACACTACCGGTCAAACGTTTTTTGGATGCTTACTCCCTTAGCCGTGTTCACACTTGACTTCTTTTTTGAAGCTGCTAGCATCTGTTTTACATTATGATCCTATGGAGTAAGTCGTTTTTTCAAAAACGTCCTAAGCGCATTTTAAAACTTTTTTTTCTGAAAAAAAATGCACTACGTCAAGCTCATTTTCCCCAGCTAACCAATGACAGAAAGCTGTCGTTTCCATAACAACATGTGAGGAACGTAATTGGTCGAGAAGGCTCCAGCTCGAAAAAATTAAATGGCGACCGAAACGCCCGTTGGAGCATAGTTTTGTATAAATGTAAGTTTAATTTTCTCTTTCAACAACTTCTGATTGCATTTCTAGCGAGAAATTAGTATTGTAGTTTTTACATATGTGATTAGTTACTGCAAAGATGCTCTCTGTTTGTAATTTAAATAGACTTTCGTTACGCTGCCTATCTGTTTCTCTGGGCCGCCTTCCTGCACAGACGGTGACGACGAAGTCATGGCGTTCGGCTGCTGTTTGTAACCAACAAAAAAAGTAGGTATGATGACAAAATTTCCAAACACCCAAGCTCAAAATGGATCACAGAGCTGAAAATTCCCTTTACGACGACACCTGAATTGTGAAAATCAGTTATGATATTTATAATAACGGGGAATATATTAAAATAGTAAACATTAACTAAAATAGAAGTCATGTGACCGAAAATGCTTATTACTCACACATTTTTGCTTGCAACTTCCTCATTTTATCAGATATTTGCATGAAATTTGAATAGAAGGTAGAATTTAGTTAGTTATTTCAAATGAAATCATGAAAATGTACTGTTTTAGCTGGAATGGGCATCAGACCCATGGTCAGAATGAGTTAAATACAGACAATGGTTCTTTTTTTTAGAACGACGCCTGCAGTACATTCGCTAATCTATCCGCCACAAATGTGACTACCAAATTTCCGCGATTTAGTAAAATACATTCTCCTCTATGGACTTCGATGGAATTTCGTCAGTACCAAGATAAAAGCTATGTATTTATGTCCACCTACAGTATCTTTCAGTAGTGTCCAAAGCTTAGATGAAACCCGCCGACCGGTTGAAAGTCACGCAAATCTTGAACTGAAATCACCTTAGGGCTGAAATCCCGAAGTGTCCAACGTTGCAGGGGTTTGCACTCGGTGTAGTTACCGTCGTATTCAGGAAAAACATACTCCCACCAGGCGGCCAGGAGTAGATATTGAATGACACACACACATTTTAGTACTACGCAGTTTGAACACATTGTTGAGACAGAATGTTCACCGCGAGTGGTTGCTATGTCATCATACCTAAAAACGTCTAAAAAAGCGCCTTGGTCCACTTTTTCTTCTCAAAAATGATGTTAAGTGTGAACACGGGCTTACGTGTTGATATTTTTTCAATTTTAGAATAATAATAAACTCATCAAAATGATAAAATAAAACAATGGGAACTGTGGGACTTGTTTAACTAAAAAAATACCGTAAAACTTGTTATATTTTAACATCTTCAGTGGACTCACCCTTTGGCTAGAATTTACAGAAATGTTTTCCGTGAGATGCTTTTTAAACAACATCAAAGGAGCTCTATCTATCTATAATCTGTCAATAATAGCACAAAGTTATTCATCTAAAAAAACTAAATGTTAGTTTTGTCACGACAGAACATGCACGTTTGTAAAATTATATTTTTAAAAACTAATTTCAGAAATATAAGCTTACACCTTCAGATCAAAATATTTTTTTAATAATGAAAAACATTCACTCAAGTGTCTAAAAACTTTTGACCGGTATTTTATCTCATATTTCTCTATTCTCAGAAAACATGCTGTTGAGTTCCTGCTTCTATGAAGTCTCTATATCCGAAAAGGCTCTGATTGGTCAAGCTGACCCAGTCTGTTGTGATTGGTCACCCGTTAAGAGCATTACCATATCTTGGAATCTTGTAAGCTCATTGTAGTCCCTACGAGCCGTTTGTTGTAGTTCTTAAAAAGTGATTTCAGTTAAAGAGAATATCTCCCTTTACTGTCAACTGAGCATCGTGACATATTTATTTACACGGTCACATTTTTTGTGTTAAAAGGAGCTGAATTAATGTTTATCGATGCCATATAAACGAGGTCACAAACTAGACATTCTTTTTATTATATATATATATATATATTATCTTATAGGCTAGTTATTATACATGTATAATTATCGTGGATGCCAGTCTAGATTTAGTTTGGTTGAGCTCGTACTGAAATCTGACTTTTGATTTGGTACAGAAGTTGCATGAGGGGATTAATATGGGTTTTTCTGAGAAAAGTCTGACATGTAAACGTCTGCATTTGCTTTTCATTACTCATCGTTCACAGTCGATGCTGTGATGTGCTGTGATGAGTATTTCATCTCTTGTGTTCAGACAGTATGTGTCACTTCCTCTGAATGGCTCAGCGTGACAGACCGGCCGTAGGAAAACTGAATATATTTAAACATATACGACCGTGAAATACGCAATTGGATATCAGAGCAGCTGACAGCCGATCACATTTAAGGATCCAATATTTCATTTGCTCACAAAGTCTGTGGCTTTTGGAGGCCCTTGTGCGCCGTTATCACCCGTGGTGATGTGCCATAGAGATACACATTAACTAGGCAAATTTGGCAAGAAGTCACAAGATCATTTCAACGTTACGCAATGATGAATGACTGCGAAATCGGCCTTCTTGATAAGGATAATAACATCACCTGTCACCGCCAACTTTTGCGCCGTCATATTTAAATCTCCATTCATTCAAAAGCTTTATTGGAATAAGTTTTGTATCTTTAAAAGACCCTTTATATGTCACAGTCACATGCCCATACTCCTATTCGCCGTCGTTGCAGTTTGTCAAACATAAAATGTTAATTGGATTGCTGAGCGAGAAATACCGCATCCAGTAGAACCCACCTCCAGTCAAAATATTGGGAAAAAGCAATATTTCAAATGAGATTTTAATTTGGATAATCTTTTGAACTTTAATAGAGCCCGAGCCGGTGGGCATATTGAGATTACCACATCATTATTAAACAAAAGTGACACAAAACCATCAATTCTCAGTCCGTGACAGATAAACGCTTTCCATTGCACAAATAATATTAGTTCTGCCTACTGACGCCAGCTCTTATCTGCCTCTGGTTTATTGGGTTCACGCTGCTGTCAGGTGCTGAGAGATTTGACAGAAATGTTTGCATATATGAATAGCTACAGTCAGACACATACGTTGGGAGGAAGCCTAAGGCACAGTGAACGAGACACGGCCATATCGGAGGTTTAATGATATTCCCCGTGCTCATCAAACACAGGGCGAGAGCGATTCTACACGGAGAGGGACAGAGACACGAGATGAAACGTACGGTTTCCAACTATCACCATCCGTATTCTGTATCATTATCATATTAATGCTCGCCGTAATGATGGACGTGTCTCGAGGTTGGAGCGATAGAAGTAGATTGTCAGGAAAGGTGAGCGCAACCATTGTTGTCACCTCGGGGTGTGCGCAATACTGTGTCGTATTTTGAAATCTTTGGTTAAAAAAACAGCCTCAAAATGAATAGATGCGATGTTCTGTAATTGAATGCATTATGTATTAGAATAGTATCAACAGGGCAATGTGAATTGAAATTTGTATTTGCTTCCGATTTCCATCTGTTGATTTGTGTTATTCATTTTAAAATCTGGTCCTTTCGCGAAAGATTATAATATATTTATGCTAGGAGATTTAGTTAACCTCTACTCATGCATACATACGGTATTATATCAAAGCAGGCAACCAACTCTCTCAACAACAAAAAAAATGTCTTGATTCAATATTCACACAGAGAGCCATTGATCGTAACAATGATTTAGAAGAGCTCTCACTAAAGACAGAAGCCGTTTGCATGAACTACATAGCCCTGGTCCTCAGCTACACCATAATCCACAGAGATCGTGCGAAAACCATCGCAGCCACATTGTTTAATTATTTTCTTTTATTTCGGAATAACCAAATGACCTTCCAGAAATCTCCCTTGCATTTTCTCCGGGCAGACTACAGACCGCATAAATGTGACTCGGTTACGTTCATTCATGTAAAAGAAAACAAAGAGTCACACCGAACAAAGACTTACACTGGAAGAGAATTTCAAGGGCACTTTGGCTAATTCAGATGGCCAGGTTGCATAGCAACTTCATCCATTCAGTCCAAGCGAGTGTCAAACCCTGATTTCCATGAGCAATTTGAGATGATGTCATTATCTATTAACAGCTTGGACACAGGTGGCAAAACGCTCCACTTTCAAGAAAGCAAGAAGCAATTCTCAGTCTATTTTTACTACAGGGGTGATGTAATGCCTTTGCCTCTCCTCCTAGTCAGAGTTTATGAATCGTGTAGCGCCACCCTGTGGTACTACGAGAAACTCTATGTAAGTTTCTCAAACAAATGACATCATGTGTTTACATGGTGGGTTAAGGTGGTAGATCAGAAAGAAGTGAAAGAAACGGCGGGCGAGGGAAGGAATTGGTTGGGGAGAGGGAGATAAAGAAACTTACTGAGTCGATGTGGATGAGTGAGAATGATAAAAATGTGAAAACAAAACAGAGATACTAAATTGAAGGGCAAACTCAGATATTTTGTGGAATCTGCTTAAGAAAACAATCCTAATATTTACTTTAAAGCCACTTAGCAAAACACTTGTACAAAAGGTCTTCCAAAAAATCACTTTTGTCGGACAATGGATGGTACTGTAATACCACAGAAATAGTAACAGCACTGCATTCGTACATAAATATTATTACCATATTTATATAGCGTAGTTCATTTATATATATTACATTTAAAAATAACTCATATTTACATTGTTCATCTTTTGGGGAGCTTGTAGTTTATAAAACATGCACCTGCACAACCCTACTGTAGCAATACAACCATTTCAATCGAATACTTAATTTAATACTATCGTGTAAAATCCAAAAGCCACATAGCATCATCTTAATATGTAAAACAATATTTTGACTGTCTCATAAACAATTGCGCTTAAAGATCCAACAGCGTGTATAAGATGATCCAGGCTCCCTTTCTTTGCTTCTGTTGTTATATTGCGCCGCCTTGTGGTACAAATTGAGATTTAGAGGCAATTTTGGCTGTCATAGAAACGCTTTGTGCTTTACCTTTATTCTTCTTTTTGGAAAACTGCTAATGATCAGTGTACAATTCTTCAATGGTCATTAAAAACATCTGAAGAAAGTCTTGTTAAAGGATCAAGGCTGTTGTGATGAGTAGATTAAGGACCAAGGATATATAACTGTGTAATAAACATTAACTTACTATGCATGAAATTTTAACAACCCACAATTTAAAATAGATTTAAATAATAATTCTATACACTACCCATCTAAAGTTTAGGGTAACTTATTCTTTATATATTCAATAATTAAAGGGATAGCTCACATAAAAAGGAAAACTCTGTTATTTACTCAACCTCAGGTTGTTCCAAATCTATATAAATTATTTTGTTCTTCTAAACACAAAAGAAGATATTTGGAAGAATATTAGCAATTTTCAGTTCTGGGATATCAGCGACTACCATATAGGAACAATTAAAATGGTATCAAAGGTGCCCCAAAACAGTTTGCTGAAATCTTAAACATATCTCATTTTGTTTTTAACAGAACTAGTGAATGACGTCCCAGAAAATAAAATTGCTAATGTTCTTCCGTAGCCTATATCTTTCTTTCTTTCTTTCTTTTTCTTCCAAAGAAATGTATACAGGTTTGGAACAACTTGATAAACAAATGAAGACAGAATTTCTTTTTTGGGTGAACTGTCCCTTTAATTGTAAACTCATCAAAACACAATAAATGTTATTGCAGAAATTATGGGAATCATATTTTGACTAATAACATACGAAATAAATGTTTATACACTATGGAAAAGGCACATTATTGTTTTTACCTAAAGGGTTTCATGCCAGTTATTTACGTCTTTTTGTAGTCTGTCAGTAGGAAATATCAGTTTACATTTCTTGTTGCCAATACTTGTAATAATCCGGTGCGATTTTTGCATGCACAACAGCCAAAATCATAAATGACACTGGATTATTACAAATAATGGCAAAAGAAAAGTTTGGAAATGTAAACTGATATTTGCTACTTACTGACACACTACAGAAAAATGCTTAAATAAATATTCAAAGTATGTAAATAACTGGCTCAAAACCACTTTTTGGGGGCATGAAAATCCAAACGTGCCAAAGACTTTATGCACAGTACTGTATATCACCTTTATTGTAGTCAACCTTTGGCTAGAATTTGCAGAAATGTTCTCCTGGCATTTCATCAGCCAACTTCTAAAAGTCTTACATTGGGATGCTTTTTAAATAATATTGAAGGACTTCCCACCGGTTCATCTTCAATTTCAATAACATACTTTTGACATAAAACTTTTGTTTTATAATGAAAAACACGTTGGCACAATTATTTTTCTCCACAACTAATTTCAGACATGCCTTGGGATCAGTCAAGTGACGCAAAACGTTTGAGAAGTAGTGTATACTATAAATATCAAATTACCAATATATCAGCCATAAATACTGTTTTCCTTATGGAAGGTATGCGTCAAATAAAATATGGGGAAAATACTGTGATGTTGTCTGTTTACAATGCTAGTACAGTTTTGTTGTCCAGTGATGTTAAACAGGATGTGCATGTATAAAACATACAACAAAAATATATGGATGGAGAAATATAGAACTTACTGTGACTTATTTTACCATGGTGCCTCTGTATAAACGATCAATTCAACCGACAAGAAATTAAGTTTAACCAATATTAGTATCTACAGTACTGGCACAAACATCACCTGTTAGCATCATTTTGCCTGAACAACCCAAAGAATCTGTTATTTATAAACCACACGCTCATGTAATAAACTGAATGCCACTTTATATATGACAACTGTTAAAAGCTCTCTCTAAAAAAAAAACAAGACATCGAAGAACAGGTTTCCTTTCTATTACTGTCAGAAAATACAGCTTTGAAGAGAAGCCGAGGCTCTTGGAGGAAATAAAAAAATAAATTATTGAAAGATTTTCAAAAGAACTCCCAGATCCCAGATGTGATGTTCCCAGATGCAAATTTAAAATCAACTTATCATTCATCATCACATCACATCTCTCTCACACACACACACACTGAGAGTGACAGGCTGTGAGGGTCAAAGCTTTCAGTCCTGTTTCTTGATGTGTGCTGTACTGTGATGGTTAAGTTCTTTGGGGCTGAAGTCACCACAGAAGCCATTAGTCGAAGGCCGAGACTCTGAAGGTGAGTGTCTTGGTGTTGAGTCATGGAGACAGTGATACTGCTCCACAAAATCTGGGCAATTCTTCATAAACCCGCAAAAATCACCTGCCACAAAACAAGACAGTTAACATTAGTACAGTCTAATGCAAACCAGAGGCCTCCTTTATAAAAAAGTGTGTACGCACAGATTTGATCATAAAGCGTGTAAACACAAAAAAAGTGCTGAGCGCAACGTCAGGGTGTGTTGAAGATATTTTTGGCTAAAATATAGACGAATAATGTATATTATTGTTTACCATTATAAAGTCATTTTAACAGTTTCTTATCTGGGAGGCCAAATGTTGGTTGACACAAAGGAACCAATATGTGGGCCAGGGGAGTAAAACACATCTGTTTTGCATTATATTGGGGGTCTCATATAACTCAGGTTGACACTGTGGGTGTGTGTGTTAAGCACACTATATAAGGGTTCTTCCAAGACCAGAGAGAGAGTGACATTGCAATCCTACTCCATTATTAAAGTGGCTTTTGTATCAAAACTCGAGACTCAAGAATAATTCTTCATAACACGCAAAGAGAATTCACAACAGGTGCTTGTAAGTTTTTGGAAATAAGTCATTCTTGCCAATCGTATAGGATTTGGACGTTGACCGGTGCTCTTTTATGGATCAATGACATTAATTAGACATTATTATAAGGCGGAGATCTGAAACTGTTCAGCTGCGATTTATAGATTTCACATCTGATAGAGAGGCGTATGTGCGTACGTTCCTTCTATGAATCACACGTACGCACTTTGAGAAATGATCGTAAAATCAAATTTAGGACGGTTTCTACCAAACATTCTATGAATGTGACCCCTGGTGTTTAAAGAGTGCTTCCACTTGACCCCATGTCCTTTCTTAATCTTAATAAATGCGACTGGTCTTACATCAGAATCTATATTTATCGCATGCTAAAATGTTTAAATACACAAAATGTCTGGTGGGGAATGCAACATTGCAAAGTTGACTGACTTTTTAAAGGTTGAGGGTCATAAAAGGACCTTGGGTTTAAAAACATTTGAGAAACACCGCACTAGCAAGCAACTCTGATAACACAATGTAACAATATTAAAAAAGCTGTTTTTTGCTTTAATTTTTACTGTTTCTTTGTGAAGTTTAAAGGGGTTTAAACGAATATTATGGTTTGTTTTAGATGTAATGTAATGTAATGTGTATATACGATATAAGGTTCAAAAATGCTGTATTTTCTACATACTGTGCATGTTTGTCTCTCCTCTTTGCTCCGCCTCTCTGAAACGTGCAGATTTTTAACTAAGCTCATCGCTCTGAAAAGCGAGGTGTGCTATGATTGGCCAGTGCGTAGTGATTGGTCGAATGCAAGCGTGTGATGGAAAGTAACGCCTCTTGCTTTGGAAGCTGATGTAATTTTACGTATCTAATACATGGGCAACTTATAACACACCAAAGACACAGCAAAACACGTATTCGCAATATACCGATATATCGTAATAAACGATATTAAATTAAAATGTACTTAAGCTAACGATATTAGCTGGAAATTTACTTGAGCTAAATATACAATAAAACATTGACGCTACATGAAAATAAATATTGCCAAAATATTTAGCACCACAGAATTGTACAAGAACTACATAAAGAACTATAACAATTTGTTACGCTGTGTAGTATTACAAACATGTGTTGTATATATCCTACCATATGTGATCTTTCCTTTGTCTTGACAATCGATGGCCCTAAAGAGGTCACCAACAGCGAGCTCTCCGACACCCAGAGCCGTTTTTAAAATTGTGGCCAACTCTTCTTCTACAATAGCTCCATCTTCTTGTGCTTCAAACATCTGGAGAACAGAAAAACTGTGTTCACAATGAAAGAATTTCTAAACATTTACAATCATATTGTGCCCTCATTGAAACTCAAAAAATCTCCACAATCTATTAATAGCATGTGGTTTGTGTTTCTCTGCCATAGATGAGGAGCCCATAATGTGAGTTTACTGAAACAAGACTCACCATGAAGGCCAGTTTAATGGTGTCCAGATATCTGAAAGGTCTGCAGACCACGGACAGAGCGGTGACATACTCTTTCACGTCCATCACCCCATTCTGGAAACACACAATCTGTTTAAAACCACAATCTGACACGCGGTATGCAAACACACAATCGATCATCATCAGTGAAGATTGTGCTTTTAAACAACATGGTTTACTCCTCTATTCGGTCACGACCTAATAAACACATTTTGGTAAAAACAAGCGTAACCTCTTCAAAAAGTGAGAAGATGTCCTGGACTGCCTCTGTCACGGGATGGTTGAGGTACCGGGCAAAGGCCTGCATGTCCAATCTTTCTCCGCTCATCTGACGGGCCCTGATGGCTTCCTCATGAAGAACTTCGTCTGTGACCCTTGACTTCAGTCTGTGATACAAAGTCCAAGTAAAACAAATACAGCAATCCAGATCTACTGCTTGAGATCGCAATGTTTGGTCCCTTGCAAATTACAGTTGTACAGTACATCACAATTCCAAAGAAGTTTGACCATACATCAATATTTGGTGGTTTAAATACCCATGTTAAGTCTCCATAAAACATTTTTTAAAGCATAGTTTTTCATATATAGGCAAGTGAACTGTCACCTCCATTACGGTCCATATATAAAATAAAATAACTATTTGTTCTATTAAGAGTCACCTCTTCTCTATTTGTTGGGTATTGCTTCTGGTTTGAGGAATCTGTGAATTAAAATATATCGTCTCTCAGTGCGTCCATTTTTGTCACATCCATAACAATCTTCCGTCCCTCATGTTAAATAGAAAATGTGTTTCGAGTGATATTTTTCTGATGTCTGGACTCTAAGGGGTTTAGTAAAATATAAAAAGATTATTCAATATTGTGGTAATAGAATATAAATTCTTAGAGAATGTATTTAAGCTTTCAATTTAAGTCCACGAGTATTATTACTCGAGTGTTTTTCATTGTGTTTTCACTTTGGGAAACTTTTACTTCACTATTATAAAGCATACATTATAAAAGTACAGTGGTTCTTTACCCCACAAGGGGGCACCAGCTGACTTCCAGGGGTCTCAAAATGACCAATAATTAAGACAAAATGAGTAATGAAATACATTTACAAAAAACATAATATGTGGCCATTTTTACTTTGAATAAAAAACATTTTTTCAGTTAATGTCAAACTCAAAAATATTTAATAAGGTAGAAATTTTGAGCGAGGAACACTGTGGGGCCTTGGAGTCACAAAGGTTGAGAACCCATGCTTAAGTACATAAAAAATCTGCCATCTTACTTTTTCCGTAGAACGTACTATGATTTTTAATGTACTTTCTTCATTGTGAAAAATGACATGTATTTATCAAATGCAGTCGAGTAAAAAGTGTGATATAGGCTAAGCTGAATGATACGAGTACTTCAAAAAGTTCAATGCAGACAGGAGCGACAGGCAAGCAAATGTTAATGCAAGAAAGTAAAACATGTATGTTGCTTATATAATTTCTAAATGTGTTATAATATACCTGAAGTAATTTAAAATATGCAATCCGATAGGTCTATATAAATTATTGTATTCCCTTTTTCCATATCCTGCAACCATAATGCAAACCCTAAATATCACCAACTGGATTTTCGCTGCATTAGCCAAATGCAGAAATTCTGGACCCTGATATTCAGACATTAAAGTAAAACCCTGAATTTCATCATTCCAGTCCCTGTTGATGGTGTTTCCAAATCACACTCACTAGAGGGCGCTATGTTCACTGCCAATAAACATCATACTGCTGTAGCATCACTATACAATCAATCCTCAGATTGTAATCTTCCTCTCATTGCTATCCCTGTGCTGCGTTTCATCAGTCAGCCCGGTGTTTCTCATACTACTGAGCGCAATGACAGCTAACACTTCACTTTACTAGATCAATACTGTGATGTAGAGCTGAGCCTTGGGGATTTATATGCTGATGGATTCAATGACCGATTCACCTCATGACCAAACACTGTACCTCAAATCTCTCATCACCGATAACACAATTACAGAACTAATAATAAAATGATTCAGTGTTTAAACTCTGTAGTTCAAAAGAATTGCTGAATCATATCTGATGCTGGTTCAATAGACACGAATACTTCACATGCCAGCCTTCCCAGACAGCCTGCTGGTGGGTCTACTTACCCTAAACAGCGAACCAGTCTGGCAAACTCCAGCAAGCAGGTGTGTCGGGCAAACGCAGAGGGCCCTTGGCCATTGCAAGCTGGCAATCTTCAAAAGAGTAGTCGATGATGGGCAACCCCAGCGCCCTACGAAACACACACAACGCATGAATGGATGTTTATTGCTGAACAAAGTATTTTTTTTTAGGTAAATCGATGACGGTAATGCATTCCTGATGACATTCTTGTAAGGAGAGACTGGTTTGACTGAAAGTAAGGTGCATTTATTTATGACTGATTCAGCAATATATTCAGCAATTTTCAGTTCTGGGACGTCATTCACTACCATAGTAGGAAACATTAAATTGGTAGTTAAGGGTGCCCCAGAACGGCTTGCTTTCCGAAATTCTTCAAAATATCAAATTTTGTGTTCACCAGAAAAACAAAAATTTCTACTATGGTAGTGAATGATGGCCCAGATATGAAAATTGCTAACATTCTTTCAAATATATTTCTCTGTGTTCAACAAAACAAAGAAATGTACACAGATTTTGGAACAACTTAAGGGCGGGTAAATGACATTTTGGAATGGGGAAGGAATTTCCCATCCTAATTTTTAGAGCTGCAGTGCATTTTATTGTTAACAGAAATTTACTTGCCGAAAATCACCAGCACATTTCTCTTTTTTTTTTTAAGTGCAGATGTCCTCTCACTTTAAAAATAAGATGACTCACTTGGCCATGATGCGCCTCACATTGCTGGCAAATAACGCAGGATCCTTCTTCTCTTCCTCTGATGGGGTGTATGTAGGGAGATACTAGACAGACGACATTCATTTACTAATTCATAGCATAATATCATTCAAATATCAGTATTTCACAAAGCTCTCACCTCTATTTCTATGATATTGTGTAACTGGCATAACGTCAGCCACAAAATCTTAAATCTGAAAGGAAAACATTGGGATTTTAGTCTCACGTTGCGTTTACTGACACGAATTTCCCCCTTTTTTCGTGTCTCTCAATGTAACGTATTTTAATATGCGATATCTTTCATACGTATATCAACACAATCTGATGAGAATTCATACCTATGTTGGCTCATTCGTGTGAATTCCTATTTCCTACCATCTCATTGGTGTGTTTTGTTATGAATTGACTTTTCACCTGTGGCGTTAGGTTTAGGGGCGGAATTAGGGGAGCCATTTGTCGTTGTTTCGCCACCTCGTGAAACTCGCGTTTTTAGCTAAATTTGCCTTTGTGGCTGTGATTTTAAGGTATGGGGTGAAGTAAGGTGTTGGTTAGGCACATCCTAAGATATGTACGACTAAATATATGTAAATGTCAATAAACAGGCAGTCTGTGTATTGAAAGTCATGCTGGGTGACACGAAAAGAAAGTTGTGCTTAGTGACAGTAAAAAAATGGGGATATTTGTGTCCATGAACACGAATGAATAGGTACCAAATTTCGTGTCTATGCCACGAACTGCATTGAGACAATGGTGATCCATACATACACACAAATAAGACACATAGTCCACACCCAGAGGACTGACGCCATGTTGTGTTGAGCTAGCTTGTTGGTTGGGTAAATTATTATAATTTACTCCAAATTATTTATTTTATTTTCAAGTTTGCTGTAATGCAGTTATTTTACAAGTGCTTCAGTTAAAATATCACCACACAAACATACTTAAATCGTCCCATGACTCAATCTACAAGGTCTTATTTCATTCTTTTGGGTGAAATCTGACCCGTCCTGAGATTCACTGACTGACTGTTTACATTTCAAATTTATCATATCAATGTCATTATAACAATGTGAAACAATGTGTACACAATGTAAAAACAACAATGAATGAGAATTTGAGTGAACTCACGCTCCAGGGCCCTGCCACGTCCACGAGATGGTATCCTATCGAGGAAGTGAGAAAAGGCAATGAATAGGTTTGGCATCCCGAACAAACGTCTGTGACATGGGTACTATACTAACAGTATCCACCCAAACAAACAGGCTAAACAAGGACACTCCTATCAACAACCTGCACAACACATCCAACTCCAAACTTGACTTAACCGTCTGGGCCTGACCTTAATCTTGTGATAGTACGACCTTGAAGTGCCCTGTTCTTATATTCCAATAGGAATACACGCTATGAAAGGAGCTTGGACGTGTGCAGAGTTTTCCAGGGAGTCTAAACACAACCTGCTTGTATTATTTAAACCCACATTGACGTCCAATACAGAGTGGAGACAGAAAGTGGACAAAGAAACGAGACGTGTTTGACCGATCCATCACCCAAATAGTGAAATGCTTGTTCTGCTGCATACGCAAGTCAATGAGCTGTGAAAGGCTGCTGGGATAAATAGAGCAACATAATCTCTTTCTGACAGGAAGTGGGAGTGGCTTAACATAGACACTAAGAACACACCCTGTTCGGGTGGACGGTTATTCTTACCATCTCGTTCGGATAACGCAAAACCACAGGCTGTACGGGAACTCCAGGGATGAACGCACCTGCAGGAGAGGAGAGAGAAATGGGCGGGAATGAGACAGAGTTGCAGGGCTTGTATTGTGACAGCTATAGGGGCTGGGTGTGGCTTTACACGCCCATTTACAGAAATGAATCATGACTCATGTGCGGGTGTGAACTCCAGTTTCCAAAATCATTAACCTCTCCGTGGATTGAATAATGACTTCATAAGTTTATTCTTCAATAAAGACAACTTTATAATTTAATTATTTTCTATATTTAGACATGACGAGCGTTATTTTGTTTCCTTTTATTGTAGTTGAATTTTTAGCCATTATCTGCTTTTGCTATTTTATTATTTATTTTTGTGCTTTAAATATCGTTTTATAGATTGTTTCATCACACATGGCTGGCCTGAAGTTAACTTCCGATCTGTGCTTAGCTTAGCGAGCAGCTAATGCTAGCTAGCAGCAATTTATATTCATATTAATTTAAATAAATATTTTATTGTATAATATATCTATTAAATAAACAATTTGTTGAATTTTATTGTATGTTCATTTTATACATTAAACAATTTGTTGACCCAAAATAATACTGGCTAGACATACTTTTAACTTGCTAGCTAATGTCATTTACTTGCTAGCTAATGTCATTTATTGTTATTTTGCTTGTTATCGGAATCAATCTTCAGTTCTTTGAGGAAGTTAGTTTGGGCCACAAAAGCATGAATACGCAGAAACTTTTATGCCGCTAACATTTTGCGTCTTTTACGCGCGCAAATTTGTTATTTTAAATGTAGACGCGCAGCAACCACGCTCAAATAGGGAGCGACGAGGTCCCGACGCGCATGCGGTGTGGTGCCCTCCTTATCAAGGCACGTTGGCGCCACATCGAGATAAAATATTTCATTTTATTTTATTTCAATCGATAGAGAGATTTTAGATGATTACAGTGCCATTTATAACCTTGTCGTAAACCAGTTATTGACATATCGCCCAGGTGTAATTAGAATACCTGTAATGGTGTGAACATCTACTTAATTCACACAGATATGAAAATTCGGTTATTGCAAACAAATCTTCTTGTCACTCTACAAACATGTATTTTCATGCAAGCAAAACGTTTCTATTTAATCCATAGGCTACATTGAAAGTGAACGGTGACTACAACTGACCACCAGAATAAAGTGAATTGAAACTTTATTATTTCGCTTCACATTTCTGGGAAGGTGAGCAGCAACGCCATTTGCCAGCTTGCAAAATGACCTTCAGCTTACCACTCTTTATTACCTGCTGTTAACAGGAGGGGAAATCAGATATTCTGTTGGGCCAACAATGTTTCTATTCACATTATAGCTCATAGCATGCATCATTTTACAAACATTTGGAACAAACCTTTCCCCCAGACCACACTTCTTTTATATAACATTATCAAAACAACTCCAAACTGCACATTTAAAAACAACAGGTGTGAACCAAAGTGGAGGCTCATGCAAATCTACAAACCACCTTTTTCAATTTGCATCTTTGCCTTTGAGAAACAGCAGCCTTGCCTGACCAATCGGGTCCTTGACCATATCTTCTTTGACAATAACAGGAAGTCAGACAGAAACAAAGGTGCTTCTTAGCTTTCCACCCATCAATATACCAATAAAACCTATTAAACATTATGGTCAATGCAAATTTGACAATTTATAGATTTGCTTCCAACAAGGTCTGCATATAAATGCAGAATAAACACTACTGAACAGAAGTTCAGAAAGTGCCACACAACTCTCGGCACACATTCAAACTCCATCCGTTGTGGCTTTTGTTTTGGAGAGTTATCTGGCTGCAGGTGTTGTTTGGTACATCGAGAGCCCCAGAATTAAAGGTTGTGGAGAGAAAAGCGAGTTGGCCCGACCAGAAAAACGAAGCGAGAGAAGGGGCGGGGTTTAAGGGAACGGAGCCAATACAGTGTTTGACAGAGGAGGGGGGATTTGAGATGAATACCATCTACCCCACAGTATACACAGGAAGAGGAAGTCGATCCCCGAATCTCTCAGCTCTGTGAAGCACGATGAGCCGCAGATTAGAGAGAGAACAAAGAGAGAACAAATGTACAAACGGAGCAAATATTTGGCCAACTATTTTGAGGGACCATCTCGAACAAACTCGAATCTCTTGCAAATACTCAGATACGTTCGGCCTGAGCATTTCCGTGTGTTTTTTATAGCAGGTATCAGATGTGGATAGAATAAGCAAGTTTATACCTACCAGGCTTAAACGCGATGAGACAGGATCTATTGGTGCATGTGCCCTCCGGGAATATCATGATCTGAAAAACAGACCACGGACAGAAAAGAACTGCCTCGGCTTATTCCTTCACACATGCTTACACAAATAGAATACTTTAATACACGAAATATATCAAAGTATGGATGTCTCTGCATCAGAAACATTCAAACCAAGTCTTAAGTGATTTTATTTCTAAAGGAGACATCAAGCTTTGAGTTAGTCGATTTGGCAAATAAGCATCTGGACCCCAAGGTCATTGTTAGTGAATGTTTAGTAAATCTTTTTTTTGCCCTGAAGATCACACAAATTCTATGGCAAAGTAACCAGAGGTGAAATTCATCACATACAGAAATGGTCCACTAAAACCCCAAAATGAAAATTCTGTCATCATTTACTCACCTTCAGGTTGTTTCAAACCTGTATCAATTTCTTTGTTCTGATGAACACATAAATATATTTGAAAGAACTTTCTTTTGGGACATCATTGACAACCAAAGTAGGACTTTTTTTGTTTTGTTCTGTTGAACGCAAAATGAGATATTTTGAAGCATTTCGGGAAAGAAAAACAGTTCTGGGACATCTTTGACTACCATTTAATTGTTCCATGGCTTTGACATACATTTATCCCCTTGGGTGATCTATCCCTTTAACATCTGACTACCACAGTGTCGAAATACTTTTTGGGAGCTAATAAAGAGTGTGTTTGTTCTACCTGAGGCCACTCGCCAGCCGAACACGCCCTACGTCTGATCTCCTCAACGGTCTTTTTCCTAGAGTCCTGATCCGAGCGGGACACAAACACGGGCCGGATGAACTTAATAAGGGCTGAAAGAATGAGAGAAAAGATTAACATGAGAGGAAAAAGAGACAACCTGCAAAATGCTGAGACTATCCATTTTTACTATCCAAACATTCAAAGTGATTTCTCTAACAAAGAAAAAGCAAGATGATAGTTCTCTTATTCAAACTACAATCAAATGTGAATCCAAACAAATCCTTAAGCCAGTTAAGCTGTTCCCAGTAAATGGCAAAAAGCAAATTGCTCATTTTCATACCGGGGTTGATGCTGTTCTCATAAACAATAGGACAGCGTTTATACAGCAACCCACAGAACATCTGGCCACCCAAGCCACACTTAAATCTTATAGATTTGTGTATATTACATACAGTACTATCAGTAGAATATATATATATATATACACAGACACACAAGTGTCCAAATACTTGGACGACACAATCAATCACGAATAAAAGTCACAATGTGAAGAGACTATGTAAATATATGGCATGCAAAACCACATACAAGCAATAAACAGACCATCAAAGCCACCCATTCACCCATTATCCTCTAAACCAGTTTAACCTGGCACATGACAGAATACCAACAATAGAAAAAAACATGACATTCAAACAACGTATGGATGAAATGGTCTTTTCAAGACTTACTGCCCCAGACTGGAATGTCTTTGCTCTCTGCCTTCATCACTATAGATGCCATCGTCATGGTAACCGGGATGGCGTCAAAGTAGGATGAGTGGGGGGCCATGGTGAGGATGGGCGCTTCGCTGGGCAGAGCAGGCTGTCCCTTCACGCGGATCCAGTGGAACCCCCCGGAAAACCACATGGCCCTCATAATGGCCTTTAAGACCAAATCCACTAACCTAGAGTGGGAAAGGAGGCGACATGACTACTTCGATTAGCAATATATGCACATTTGAAAATAAATACAGTATACAGTCAAGTATATATTTTCCCTTCTGCAGACTGTTGATACCAATAATCAAACGCACAAATCCAATAACGACACAAAATAGTTGCAGCAAACGCTAAACCTGGAAAAAACCCTGCTCCCAAAGAACCGTCAGTCTTTATTGAATCATGATTGGATATTTTTACTGGAGGTGGGACTTTATTCGTTGGAGTGGCCATATTGCGCGTCACATTCCCCTCCATTCATAATTCAAGTCACGTCACTCTCAGAATGATAAGAATGGAATGCACATAGGCTTAATTTTGATGGACTAGATCTGCTACTCAGCTGCTGTTGCCGTTGGCAAAAGGAAGATGATACACGCTGCTGCAAGGAAAGTACGAAGAACCTCCATTGCAGATCTAGGCAGGTGGTGCTGGGTAAGGTGGGGAGCTAGGGAAAAAAATCCCAAGGGGTTCTTGGGGAGTTGATTCAGGACAGAACAGAAATGAATAGTTTAGATTGCGAGGATGGAAAGATTGGCCACATTTCTAGATTTACAAGAACCAATCAGCTGCACAGCAAGTTTCATGACTGAAGCAGGGATTAGTAGCAAAGTTGTCATCTACGTAGAGCGTTTGAATACGAGTTTCATTTCAGCTAAGCGAACAAAGCCTTAGTCAAAAGATTTTCAGCTCGCTTTCCACACTTATTTAAACTGCTATAAATAAGAGCAGTGTATTGTGTGTGTGACGTATGTGCGACACACCCACACAGTGATTGCACCACACCAATCAGATCTTCACACGTGTTTTAACAACCATTGTCTCTATTCCACGATCACTTGATAGCTCCCACAAAAGCTTTTCTATTTTCTTCGGTTTCTTTATACCGTGTGCACTGGTGTGTTTTTGTGAAGTGTAGTCAGGCATTCACTTGGGTGTCATCCTGGTCCAACAGTTCCATGCCCTAGTACCTACTATTGCCGCACGTTAGAGAGATTGTGTATGAGTGTGTTTAATGCATTTTTATGGACCGTTTTCAGTATTAAACAAAAATAGTTCTCCATGCACTCATTTCATGTGCTCCTTGAAATGCATTCTGGGATTATTTTACCAACTATGCAATGCTTAGAGTTTGACCTAAATGTTAGGGGTACTCGATTATGACAAAAATGATCATCACGATTATTTTGGCCAATATTGAGATCACAGTTATTTAACACGATTACTCATTTGCTTTTAAAACAACATAGAAAATAAATAACTTTACATTTTATTTTTCAGTTGAATTCACAGTTTAAAAGCAAAGAAATAGCACTGTAAAGGAAAGGGATGCGCCTTGGTTTTTTTCCCCACAAGAAAAGAGAAAATCCTTGCAAAATGGAATGTGGCACGATAATCGTTTACCTCGATTATTTTGTTTTTGTAATTGTTGAAGGGCAAAATTGACGATTAAGATTAATTTTCGATGTATTGCACAGCCCTACTAAATGTGTTATCTTGTTGCATTTGCCATCACAACTACGATACTCACCATCTCCACCAGGAGAGAGGCTCTACCGCATCCTCAGAACGGCCGACGGTGGCCACAAACGCGAAGGGCCAGGCCAACAACATCATGAACGCAGCAAACAGCAGACGCACAGGAAAGAGTGTCACAGTCATCACAGCTATCTGTAAGAGACAGAGTTAAACAGAGTTTTAAATGCAAACTATTTTAACGTTGATCGGCTGCTGAGGAAAGAATGTGAGGTATGAGCGTAATATTCATAATAGCGCAACTGATCGCCTACGTGACAAGCGCTTAGAGAGACATAGAAACATGCAGTGAGACCACATAGCATTTTGCAAAGCTGTGTTATGCTCGGAAAGAGAAATATGGAGAAGGATCTAGGGGAGCATTAGCATGTGGATGACACCCAGCTATAGTAATGCTAGACTGGCCATGGAGTTTCAAACTGACGTTTAGCTATTCCAAGCAGAATTATTTCAGAGGTGAAAGGTTGAAGTAATAAAAATGCTGTCAAGAAAGGATTTATATTTACATAAAAAGAACATTTGATAAACTAAATCCCTGGCTTCAACAAAACAAAACGAAATTTGATTATAATCTGGAAGTATCTACGCCATAACAAGATACGTATGGTGACTGGTAAGAATAAGCCCAAAGCACATGGAAATCACACGTCAGCAATGCAGCTCAGGAAAGCAAGCTCACATTAAAGGAAAATATAGAGGAAACAGGAAAGAGGTAAATGTCAAAGAGGGACGTCACTTGATATCATCGACATCTTTCTCTTGTTTATCCCATGAGAAGGACATTCTCATGCCACCTGATATGCACTTAACATGTGATATTAAAGATTAAACCACTAAAGCGTCCTGTAGTTTTTCAATAGTTCCGGTCCTGGCCTGGGTGCTGACAGGTCAATAACAGTGCTTTTTTATGACGTAAAACATGTTATTTATTTGCATTTGCAACATTTTACAGTTTTCCGTCAAAACACACGGTCAATTCAAATGTTATGGCCAAAAATATTTACTTTACTTGGTATGATATTTTCTTTTTTGTCTTGGTACGTAAGTGTGTGAAAAGTCCATGTAACATGGATAGCATAATTCATTTTTAAATAAATGAATGAAAAAATGTTAAACATTGCTGACTGTAGTTACAATGTCAAACGAACCGAAGACAAAAGAGAAAACATGCGCGCACACACATTCAGATCATGAAGGGTTAATGAATATTTAATCTGTCTGAGAGTGTGTGGTTCCATTTCCAAGAAAAATCCTCATGACGCAGAGACACGGGCTACCAGTATTCCAAGAGCCGGTTTTTCCACCTTGCTTATTTTCTAAAGGCAGGGAAAAGGATATTCCACATAGGCTACGTGTCATTCCTTCGCAAAGATCTCGCCTGACTGGATTGATTGATTTAAGTTTTGTTAAATGTATTAGCTGTTGGCTATTAAGCGAGGTTGTCGTGGTGAGATCAGAGATAGAACGGAGCATCTCTCCGAGACGCTTATCAAATGTGGATGAACTGTACATGGGGAAGGTGCGGCCTATTTAGTGTTAATTTATTAATCTGAGCAGCCGTCAACACCTGCAGCCTGCTCTGACAGAGAGATCAAACTGATCTAGAGCCTAAACCGATGAGTCCCTTGGGAAAGGGAGGAAGAGAGAGAGCAACAAAGAAAAGTCAAGAGAGCGGGCGGAGCTAAAGATGTAGAAGCTACAAAACATCCAAAAGCATTGATTCCCACAAACTACACCTTGTGCTTTTGAATGCAGAACATGCAAAAATCATTTGCTTAGAGACAAAATTTTACCCAAACTATTAAATTATGTAGCGAGAGCCACACCCCTGATCCACACTATGGGGTCTCATTAGCAACCTCCCCCTTCCTCTTCATCTCTATTCTCCATCTGCTGTCGGGCTGAGGGGGAGTAAGGGATGAGGGGGTGGATCTAATCTCTGCAGCTGGTTTGGGAGTCCATCTGCATCCTAACTTGTCTTCAAGCACTGTAAAGAAGTAGCTCTTAACTTCACTCAAAAGGACTCGCATCATCTACCTGCGCTATAGAACCTGATCCTGACCTCAAGAAAAAGCCTGGAATGCAAAAATCCTTTGTGACAGGGTCTGCCTACAAAAAGACAAGAACTGAAGATATACGTTGAAAAATGGAAGAGTCAAGGTTTTAAGTTGGCAAAATAAGTTTGCATTATCTAGACCTCCATATCAGGAGAAACAAAACAACATTTTTACATTATATGATTGATGCTTCACCCCACAAAACATCATCCATCCTTACAATTTGAACTTAAAAAAAAAATCTAGTTTTACTCATTTCAACTCAATTTGTTTTTTCTTTAAAATTAAGGCAGCTTTTGAACTTAAGTTTTGAAGTAGGAATAGGTGAATTTTTAGATTTTTTATGTAAAGTTATGACAAAAGATCAGTTGTTTCCTACCACCAAAACACTATAGTGTTTTCGTACCATCTCGGTGACAAGAATGTGACAAAAAAATTAAAATACCAAGAACAGTTACCAGTGATGCTACAGATAATTGCACACACTCGTATAGACCACTTCAGAAAATGTAAACAATGCTGGTCCAACACTGGTGCAGAACAACTTCCTGTTGCAGTGTTTAAACACTGCAAAAACGTTTCAACAGAATACAACCAAGGGAATGTTTCTATCCCAATTAAAATGTTAAATAAGCATCTTTAATATTTAATAAAACATGTAAGATTAAAAAATGAAACCGGAAGTGCTTCTAGGCCAGTGTTTACATGTTCCGAAGTGGTCTATAATCAATATATGGAAAAAAGGTTGCAGAAAAGGAAATTAGATCTACGTATTAAAAAATACATCTGGGTTCCCACTCTAAGCCAAATGTCAAATTCCATGACTTTCACTGACTAACAAACTGAATTTCCATGACCTATAATGAATGAAACCCAGTCTTTGAAGTGGTCGTTTCTTAACCAAAGCTCTTGAAATGTACATTTTCCTGGCATTTTGCCTTAGTTAAGGCTACAGGTGACTGAATTTGACTCAAGTGATGGCCATGTGACAAGCAGGAAGGGAATACAATGGCGCTGAAGTTAACCATAACAATATGCAAAAGGTGTAAAAAAAGCACAATATAAAATACAGTTTAGAAAACATACACTTTGATAAATGGGAACTTAAATTGTGACAAACAAAAATCCCTGATATTCCATGACTTCAACAAACATTTTTTTTGTTCAATGTCTGGAATAGATCTTTTAAAATCCCATGATATTCCAGAAATTCCATGACCCATGGGAACCCTGTACATGTATAATGAATGCTAAAAACATTTTAAGAGAAGCAAAGCAGCTGATGGGTCTTAACACTTTGCAAGACACAGAATAATTCATGTACTGTATATTCCAACCACATCATCCATATTCATGCCAACATACAGGTCATGAAGACTATGCATGCTGAGGATCAGGGGTGAGCATGAACCACTACGCTTATTATTTTACTATAATAATTTTATTTAAAATTTTACTCCCTCCCTACCCCAAAGAGTGTGTAAACAGAGAATGCTGTTAGATCATTTGATGGATACCATGATTTTCATGCCATCTTAATCATGCATGTTTTCATATTAAACGATTCAAGTAATCTTGAATTTTGCCAGTATACAACAAATAAAAATGATTGAAAATGATGATTTAGTCGCAATGTCCGATGGAACGATCTAGAATGCATCTACAAGCTATAATGCGTCTAGAAAGAGCAACGTGCTAAGCTCATGTTACGGTTAAAGAGAATTATAGGCAACAAAAACATGTTAAAAAGCACTTAAATTGACTCAGCACACTTGTCATGACATGCATGTGAAGCAATGGCATCAAGAAAGTTGGCAAAAGTGCTTTTCTGTGGATGATAATTGAAATGCATGGTCTAAAAGCGATTTCTCAGATTCTTAGATGCGAACAAGGCTGATGATGTTTGATTGCTAAGAGCTCTCCAGTAAGTACAGAGGTCCGAAAAAGACCATCGTCTAGTGAACACTTATCCGAGGAGCCCATTTCTGCTATAAAAAACAACTTTTTCATGGTGCTTGGAACATAAAGTTCAAAAGAAACACAAAAGCTGTAAGCCTGGGTCTAAATGAAATAACTTGCATTAACACCAAAATGTTCCATTTATCATTCTGTTCGACCTATGTGGAAAACATTGATTCGCCAAGGTTTCGTAGGAACATTCAAGCAGCTGTTGCGTCAGAACGTTACATGAAAAACAGAAGCTAATGGAACAAAACTATCCTTGTAAACAAGGAGTTTGTCAGGTTTTTGAAAACTGACCCAAATGTCCTCCAGGCCGAATTATGTCTCTGCTTCTCTGAAACAAATAAAAAGACTTATGATCTCATGTTGTGTGTGGTAGAGCTCCATTTTTGAATACCTGAATTTGGTTTTGTATGGAGTCAAGTTGTAAAATATTTGCAAAATTCTGCCAAAGTATCTATACCTAAAGCTAAATATAGAGCTGTTCAATCATTGTGTCAATGTGGATATACAGCTCATACATCTAATGGGATCCCTGAGGGACTTCTGATGGGTTTTTACAGCGACACTAGTAGAATATAGTCTGTGTATAGTCTAAATACATTATTTAAAAAGATCTTGTTTTTCAACATAAATTACACAGTAAACCTCACACATTAATTCTTAAACCGCTGAGTGCTGTAAAAAATGTTGCACTAGGTTAGCAAGGATCTCATGGCTTGTCAGGCTTGTTTGAATGCTTCATTCTGATTGGCCAGTCAGGACATTTGCAGGTTCGTTATTCCCAGATAACAACCTCTCAAAACTAATAAAAGCTGCTTCGCGTCGGGTCCTGATCACACTGTCGGGGCTTATTTCGGTGATAACAACCGGCTGCCTGTACATTATCCCTTACTTAAGCTTACAAGCTCGGACTCAGTGGAGAGTAGTATTGGTTTTACCAATAAAAGTCCATTAAGAACTAAAAGGAAAAAGTGAAATCTATTAAAACATGAGATAAAATCAACAGGCTTCTTTTTTACAGACAGCCTGGTTAGAATACAGATATACTTTTGTTAATATGGTTTAGTATGAACGCTGCTGTGTGCAGAACAAATATCCAAGTACCCCCCAGGTGTGACCACAATTTGCACAGCTCGTTTATACTGCATTGAACAAAAAGTGCCAAACAAAAACATAGATACACCACTAAGCCCATTACTGATCTCTGTACTATGGAGACACACTGCACATAATCATGCGACCACATATGCATAAAAAGCTTCGGAAAACATCAGCTTTCTTCATTTAATTAAAATGAGCGTGCCCTCCATCATCAAATAAAATAACCAATTACATTTGAAGGGTGGATGTACCGTGTATACTGTACGGTCTGTTCTGTTCTTCATGCTGTTGTCTTATGAGCTAACGTTACATTGTACTCCAGCAAGCCAAGCTCATTTAAAACAAGAACACCCTCGCAAAGAAAATCACTGGATTACTGTGTATGGTTATTCAAAGCAGCATGTTTTAACATAATATTGACATTTCTTGAATTTTTATGTAGGTAATTTAATCATAACAGCATTAAGCCACAGCAGTGCTTTTGCACCTGTGTGAATATTTGAACCAGTTTGACGATTTGAAAGTCTCGGGCAAGAAAGTCTTGCATATTTTAGGCAGATGACGCACGGCGCGTGTCACTCGGCAGTACGTAGCCTCAACATTCAAACATAACAATATTACGCGTGTTTTAACGCTAAATGACATTAAGAACTACGACAAAATGCTCCGTTTTATCCAACGAGGGTACTAGTGACATGGAAACGGGGTACAAGCGGAAACTTCAACTACATGAAGGTTTGCAGTTTGGAGAAAAGCGAAGATTACTTTACCTTCAGTTTCTGCAGTGGAGTGAATCTCAACTCGTGCACGAAGGGATTTTGAAAGTTTGCATGAGCTTCCGAGTGCTCTCCGTGTACCGCCGTGTGTAGTTTTCTGTTAGGAAACCTCATTCTGACAGAGACAGATATTTGTAAAAGGAAAAGTCCCCAACAAATACTTTGGCGCTGTGCGTTTTTATATATGAAACTATTCAGACTGCCTGGTCTCACGCCGATTTTGAACCACTGGTGCTTGCTTTGGACGCCGTTCCGTCCTTTTAATTTACCGAGAGATCAGCATCACTCTGTGCTGCTGTGGTGCGCATGCGTGATAAAGGCAGGTTCTGACATCACTTCGGGGGGTGTTTAAAAGCTAAGCACTCTCCATCCATCATAACAAACAGTAACACACAGAGTCGGTGGTTAGTTCCTGCTCTAAAATTGCCTAGAGGATCCTTTACATGCCTATTAGCGTGCACAAAACACGTGCTTGAACCGCAGGGATTTTATCAACCCAACAACATCTTTCCACAGTAGGCCGCTGCTGGGGACGATTCTCGGTAATGCTCTGATGTGAATGATGATCATTATTAGATTTGGTGCAAGAGATCACAAGAACAGACTTTCTATCCCATGAAGGATGCTGAACAAAAACCTTATTATTTACTTGATTCTAGAAAAGACTTCAACGCTTGGATGTATTTGTAACATACACAAATTAGTATAATAAGTATTGACTGAGCTACTGTCTCTCGCTTGCTTATGCAACGTTTTCTATAGACCTAATGCGCATGGTAACGTTTCGTTCTGCTTATTTTTACATTTTAAATGTTTGTCATTCAATTTTGGGAACAGATGTGTTTGGTAAAATATTCACTATAAAGAGCCCACTTATAATAAAACAAAGACTTTTAAAAACTAAAAGGATTTCTTTGACAAGTATTTGTGGCAAGACGTTTATAATTGTATCACTTAACGCCCCCTGCTGTAAAAATGGCAAACAGCATGAAGTGAACAAAGTATGGACGACAGGTAGAATACTACAAATATACGTCACACACAAGCATCTATAATGATTATCACAATAGGCAAGCATTTATCATAATTCTTATAATCATTATCAATGTGTTGCAACATGTTATATTTTAATTAATATCAAACAGCAAGCCAAACATGGGTTTGAATACAGGCTATGCACACATATTTAAAGTCTAAATGATATGATCTCGACCACTGTGTTCATGACACATTTCTGACAGGTAAAACTGAAACCTCGGAGAATATTCATAAATGAGATTGCAGCTTTATTAGAAATGCGTTGACTCCTACATGCTCAGAAAACCAATGACATCATCCCTCTTTCTACATCTGAAATATAAAGGAGTGGTATAACAACAATGGTAAAGGCCTGAACTCATTCACCCCTGTCGTTGCTTGTGTCTGGGGTGGGACTTGCAAAAAACAAACAGCCTTCCACGGCGGTGTACGAAAAAGCAGTCTTTACAGCGTCTTTTAAGGGCAGTTTTCGTCTTCATGCCAGCAGACGGCTGAACACACATCAGCTGCTGACACTGTCCAAGCAAGGGTGAGAGAAACGGAGCGTGCGGCTTGCATGTTGGGTTGATGGCGGCCCCAAATCGGGTTGTTGCAGATGTTATGGTATAGATGCATCTCTGTGCAGCCACTGCAGGTAAGGAGCCAAGGGCAGTGTACCGGGCAACCTGGGACAAGTGCCGAGTCAGAGAACCAACAAGACAGGAGAGAAACTGTGGTGCCATGGTGTCAACACCTAGTAAGAAAAATAATAATAGAATTAGATATTTTGTAACTGTAAAATAAGCAATGGCAGCATGTTTTAGATCACCATCATGAAAATATGTTAAGCAAAGCAATTCCATCTTTTTTATTAGACATCTCATCACTAGTCAATAATTTGTAAAGCCAACTTGATTATCATTTTTATATAAACATATCATTTGAGGGAAGCGATTTTACAGTTTATCTAACGTTGCAATCTAGACATAAGACTGTAACGACTATCTAGACTAGATTCTTGTTCATTTTCACTCATTTGTTTTATTGTTTTATTAAATAATTGCATAATAATGTTTTTAGCAGGATAAACTATGGCCCTGTTTTTAAAACAACCAAACATAGACCCTTACCCTACATTACAATGAGTGTTTATTTACCTTTTACACTTTTCTACAGACCATATTTAAAGCAAAATACTGGAACAGAATAGTAGCTCTTTACACATGCAGACTTTAAAAAAAAAATAAGTCAACGTACACTTCATTATTACTAGAGTTGTCATAATAAGTGCATTAGCATCAAGGCTAATGTCTAACTACACCAGCTAAACAAGTCAACAAAATGTGTGGCTTTGATAAAACAATCGCCAGACAGACGCTACAAATAATATGCATCTCATACCTGTCTGGATGCACCCCTAGAAACACGTTAGGAGCAATTTATTCCGAAATACACCAGCATTAGGTGCACATGCTTCAGCTGCACGGACACTGTACGAGTTCCGGTGACGCGTTGACTTTGAGGAGGAAAGTCATGACCAGCGCATGCGCAGTGCACTCACTGAACTATTGAACAAAACGTGTGTACGCGAATGTCTGTTATATTAGCCTATATAAAACAATGAGCAAAGATGCGAAATAAAGCAGAATTATATATTCGTAAGGTAAACGTACTCAGAAGCACACATCAAATATATAAATCATTCTTAGACAGCAGGGGCCAGCAGAGAGCTGCGTATTTTGATACTGACGCAAAAGGTTGCTGGGTAATTGTCACAGTAAAGATGGCGGCCACCCTACCGAGAGTTCTGTCCTTCGGTAAAAATACGAGGGCTTTGCTTAACGCTATTAGGGTATCTGCTGCTCCATCTCAACGCTATAGCGTTGCAGTGTCAAATGATGGGGAGAAAATTACACACACAGGGCAGGTAATATTTAATCGCACTTTTATAACTCTTAGGCTTGTGCACTTCTGTTTATGTCTATAAGCAACATTGTGTCGACAGATGACGTAAAGTTACATCTGTAGAATGCAGTATTATCGATTTAAATGCAGTTCTACTGTAGCCTACTGTAGTCTGCGCATTTATTGTTAGATCAGCGATCAGACAACAATAACATGGGAATGTATGATACTGCCGCCAGTCAAAGTTGTGATTGTAATTAGAATGCTGTTGTTTAATTAATTATAATGCTGTTGATTTTGTTTAATGATTAACTGTTACATGCTTTTGTTGCAGGTCTATGACCCAAGTGACGTGAGAAAGGCTAGATTCGTAGGTAGACAAAAAAGAGGTAACGTAATAGGTCAATGTATACTGCTTGAGAACATACATCACCCTAAAGATGCTATAAAATAGTTAAAATGTTTGCAATACAGTAAAATAGAAATAAATCACTCATTGAGTCTTTCAAATGTCAATGTGCAGGTGAATGAAAACTTTGCCATCAACCTGGTTGCTGAAGAGCCAGTGACGCATTTAGAGTCAAGAGTGGTGTCCTGTGATGGGGGTGGAGGGGCTCTCGGTCATCCCAAGGTTTACATCAACCTGGTAAATAAATATTTCATATAATAAAAGAAGCTCTAATTATTTATGCTAAAGTTATGCTTCCATGTTGCACGAAAGGTGCGGTGTAATGCAGTAAAAATAATTCAATCTTTTTCTTACAGGACAAGGAGACCAAAATTGGCACATGTGGATACTGTGGGTTGCAGTTTAAGCAGACGCATCATCACTGAGGGACAGTCGTGTGTCCTATACATTACTTCCCTTCCTATATATCTAATACTTTTCTCTGTACAATAAAATATGGTGTAAATACAAAACAGCAGCATTTTATTTGCGTTTCAGTCACATTTTAATCATTATTGTTTAGATATGTATTACTGATTACAATTCATGATATAAAAACGCCTCCATCCTAATACAGTGTCTTGTGTTCAGCTTTTAGGGCTTATCCCAGTATTCACAGACAGATGGCGTACTTTATCTTTTCAAGAATCATCTGAGCATTTAGAATGCACATAAAACTTATTTAAGCATTTCCTAAAACTTTCTTTATTGACAAAGGAAAAGATTCAAATAGCAGTTTTATTTTAGTACCGAGAAATAAAAGAGTAGCACTATTTGTTGATGCATTAGCTTACATGAAATTAAGTCCTTTTTTATTATTAAAATTATTTATTGTTAGAATTTCAGCATTTACTAAAACATTTTTAAAATCTAAAGTTTAAACTGTTAAGAAGTTAATACACAGTGAACTAATATGAACAACTGTATTGCCATTAAATAATAATAAATTCAAAACTATTGCTGATTGTTAATTCATGTTAGTTAATGCATTTATTTAATGCTTTTAATCATTTATTTAATATTTAATGCATTTTATCTTATTGTAAAGTTTTACCAGTAACATCATCCTCTTTTATTCAAATCTGCATAGCTGTTTACATGTGGTGGTATAGTTCAGTGAGTTCCTGTTGGGAGTTATGGTAGAATGAATGCAACGCATATGTGACCTGACAGGTGTAAAATCGAATACTGTTTTCTTGCTGAGAAATAAGAGGACTGGTCAGCATCAGGCTTACACATATATTTTTTTTCTCTGACAGATGTTGCAGGAAATTTTATATCATGGTCCTTTTCTAAAGTGTTTTTGAAGCAGTTCTAAGTGGCAAGACAGGAAGAGCAGAGCAACGTTTAAAGTACTGCGTCGCTGTCTCGTCCTGCTAAGTTTGGAGGATGTCAGGTGGGATTTAGTCTGATAAGAAACACTAGTGCAGAACAATGCATGTTTGAGAAAAGATCATATATATATTTTATTAAGAGTATTCTCTGCTGGCCTGGCCATGCCAAATTGGCCTTGTGGCAGTGTGGAAGAAGCCCGGTCTCTAGTGGTGCATACACTGGAACCGAGTTTTCTGGCTGGAGGCCCTCAGGTTGAGAGAAAGGCAGCCATGCTGCTATAATTGGGGGCTGGTGACAGAAGGCAAGAGACAGCGTGATGCCAATTAACCCTCATCTGCGCTATGTCCTGTCCGGTGTGTCTGATAGGTAAGGCTTCATTGTTAAGGGCCGGTGCTTTTTTCTTTTTCAGGTGTCTAAATTGCAGGTGGTTGGCTAGTTTAAACATTGCTCGGAGCAAAACTTTGGGGTGAAACTGAGCATATGAATTGTCCTGCATATAAAAGTGCGGTCTCTATTATTCATGAAGCTAAAAGGAAGCCATAAAAGATACAGGAGGATGATGCAGGTTTGCACAAAATGTCTTTGATGAAATAAATTGCTCTGTAGGCAAGTGTGATTGTTGCCGGTTTTAACACGATGAAAGGTTTGTGTTTTTTTCTATTTGACTTTTTAATGTTAATTTAAGTAGAGAATTGTTATGCAATTTACCATCAGAACTGCTTTTCCCCACACAGTGGATCACTTTTTTATAATTACTGTTCCAAACTGTCACAAGAAATTTACTCGGCCTGTGATATGACTGCTAACTTTACCTAATTGCCTGCATTATTTCCCCTCTTCGCCATGTACTAGAGTCATGACCTTTACTTATAAGACCATGTCATGTTTCTCAAAGCTGGTAGAGAATCCACTAGGATAGCTGTGGCCCCAGGAGAGTCTTATGTGTGTAAGGATGTGTGTGTCTCTACCTGTGATGAGATTTTAAAGCCAAGTTTGCTATATGTTTATTCTCTCATTTTTAAGACTTGTGGCACCATGTTGCAAAATGTATTTAACGTGGCTTTCTGTGTTAAACACAAAAGCTCAACACATCGTAAAAATGTAATCCAAATCTTGAATAACTAACTGAACCTGAGTACATATTGTGGGCATGTGTCGTTTAACTAAAACTAATACCTAGGCCTATGTGGGAAAACTTGTTTCTGGAAACTCATATAAACGTGTTTCTGATTTAGAATAGAATAATACACACTAGTTTAAATCACACATGCATTATTTTTTAATAACATTAATGCAGTAACTCATTTAGTAGCCATTGATTAATTATTATCTTTTTTCAATAAAGTGTAATTATAAGGGTCTCTGTATAAAAGTCTTATTATTCTGAAGAGGACTCTCTGTCGTCCGGTGATGTTATCCTGGTTTGGGTTCAAGTCCTCATTAAACTGCACTGGCTTTGCAGAGGGCAATGGTTCACACAGAATATACTAAACAAGAAAGTATTCTTTCTTTTCGCTCTTTTCAGTATTTGCAGAATGTGTCTTTACTGGATGTCATTATTTATTACGTTAAATAAGTTATTTATAACGCCGAACAATAAAGGAATTCCCGGATGAATTCGCCTTGAATAATTTAACTAAAAATAGTAAATCCCATACCAGGCTGAGGCAGATTTCTTCTTTGATCTAAATAACTTTTTATCATTATCTCAGGCTTCAAATTGAAAATAATAAAATGAATAAATCCAACAACACGGAAAAAGTTTCAAGCGAACACTTCCAAATATGATTCTGTTTCTCACTGAAATGCAAGACATGTCTAAAACAATCGTGGATGGTTTATTTTATTATCAAAATTACATGCAAATGTATTTGTTTTGAAATTTTACGTTGTTAAACGGTTTGTTTCACAAAATGTCTAACCACCCTGTGTCGATTTATTTAAAATATTTCGACCTAATACATTTAAACTACTCTTACAGTGAAAGAGTGAGTCTTTTTTGTGTATTTCATTCTAGACTACGTTACTTCGTACACCAGAGTCAGGATAAATTGTCTAACGAGGTGGGTAAACTCTGTCTATCTATGGTTTTAAATTGTGAGAATATACCTTCAGAAGCAGTGTTCTTGTCTCAGCTCCTGCAGCAACTCCTTGTGGAAATTATCAGTCACTTAATGAAAATAAACGCTTCATGATTTCAGGCTACTGCTGATTTAACAGTTTAGCGGATGTCCCTTTTGAGTATTTATATATATGTCAGGACTAAGTGCTTTTCACTTCAGTACCGATCTCAGAAAAACTTTATGTGGTGGGGTATACCTTTTTGTGAACTGAAAAGACTGGAGCTGAACAGACAACGCCGTGACCATCGTGCACTTGGCAGGAGTTCAGAACCATGGACAGCGATCGATAGTAAATTATTTTACAATACGACTTTTATTTCGGAGAAGTGAGAGGAGAAACTTGGTCCTCAGCTTGGGAAAATGTGTATTGTGCTATTATACCGTGACCACTTTCTGATATTTAACCCGAAATTTCATAAAAGTGAAAAAGTGCCAAACGCTCTAAATCTACGTTGCTGCGTTTAAGTTATAAATGTGAGTTCAACAAACTTTCATACGGGGTTATACGACAACACCTTACAATCCGATACTAACAATTGTTATATTAGCACTTTTCAAACCTATTCTTTTTAGTGTCACAAACTTATTTAGGCCCACTTATACATTTTGCTGAGAAGAAATAGGTCCTGAGGGTTCCTGGTAATTATTCTCTGGTGAGGTGGCTTCGGTCCATAACTCCGTGAAGTTGCTGAGAGTTTGATGTCGAAATATAGGGTCGTGAAAGACACCGTCAACCCAGTTTCTCAAAGTGGCAACTGGAGATTCTTGTTTCTTATTTGTTATGTCTGAATCACAGTTTGTAGAACGTTTGTGCATGCACGATGAGTAACCGGCTTGGTTTAACGACGTGGCAGTCTGCGCAAGCGACCAGATTTTTGGCTTGGTCTCGATGGTCTTTTGGCCTTGAAGGTAGATGGTTTGGTTGTCCTCTGTAGTTGGTTCGAGGCGGTCTTCACTGAATTCATGGACACCTCTCGGGAACTCGGTGGATTCGTGAAATGACTCTTCAAATGTGTTATCTTGGTATTTATTTGCTTCCGCAAACGATTTCGAGTCACACTCAGAGCTGTCTGATTCCACAAGATCTAAGTCCTCCAGATCGCTGTGAAGTTGATCTGTATCATCCTTTCCACTGTTGCCTGCAGTTATAAAACAAATATTTACACATGTTATAAAACATTACTGAATACAACATGCCAAGAACAAACAGTGGCAACAATATTTTGACGAATACGTATGCCGTTTTTGCGGCATGGTAACGAAAATAACATACAAAAAGCTTTCAACAAACCATTGAACTCCTGCTCTGTCTTTATTTCTTGTGACCCGCCCATATCCTCTTGATCGTCATCGCACTCTTTCTCCTCCGATGTCTTGTTGCGCGGTGACCACGTCATCTTATTTTCCTTCTTGAGTCTCCGGCGCGCGTTGGCGAACCAGGTGGACACCTGCGTAAGGGTCATTTTAGTGATGATCGCCAACATGATCTTCTCCCCCTTAGTTGGATACGGGTTCTTTTTATGCTCCTGCAGCCATGCTTTTAGTGTGCTGGTGGTTTCTCTCGTAGCGTTTTTCCTTCGCGCGCCTATGTCCACGGGTCCATATCTAAATATGAGGAGAATTTACTTCAAAACGTGATTTTCTAACACACACGTTAATCTAAAAGCAACACGCAAAAAGTGACCATTCTTACCCGTAACTGTCATATTGGTGATGTCCGATTGGGTGTTCATACGAGTAGTACGAAGAGCTTTGACCTGTCGCTGTTCCAACTTTCCCACTGAGTTTGCCCTATGTGAAGCAATAAACAAGAGCTCGGTGTTTAAAAAAGACACTTCCAACAATCATGTTTAGTGCGGTAACGCGTGTCAACATTGAAATGCACACCATAGAATAAAATGAAGTTGAATCTGGACCATAGGTGCTGCACGCATCATAACCGTGGTTTTTTGAGCAGGTGTTGCCATAGACAGTGGTTGGCATCAGGTCGTGCCGACCAGAGGCCACAAGCCTACTTTCATATACCGGACAATAAAGCGAGTTTTGAGCTGAAGTCGCCACTCCAGCATCCAACAGAGAGTCACTGCTGGATTCATAGCAAGCGCCCAGTGCGTTAGAAGACATCAGAAGCTGTGGAAGAAAGTACAAGCATGACATAACGTGTGCATGAAAGAATGCTTTTATTATTTTTATCAATCTAATTGAGTCCACACGCGCCGAGACTTATACTAAATAAAGTATGAATATGCCCCCTAAACATTGCAGTTCAATTTGTTGCGCAAATGTCTAACAAACACTTAATGACGAAATGTTTTGAACACACTTTAGATTATGTAACTCTGATAGAGCATTGCGTTGGTATCGCAAAGGTCATGGGTGCGAGTCCCAGGAAACACACAAACTTTCTATAGGCTACTGCACTTATTGTAAGCACATGGCATACTTGTCAGATGTTCTGTACTTCTTAAGTTGCTTTGGATAACAGCATGCATAGTAGGCATCCATGATATTCAAACATGAAAAATGTAAATGACTTCACATCAAGTAATGCCACAAGCTGATTATTAGCGGGTAAAAAGTTACCTGGGGTGCTGCGGAGTATGAATAGCCAAACTGTGTAAAGGGCATGATGAGTGTCCACAGAGCAGAAGGTTGCTGTCCCGATGAGAGTCATCAGTTCAAAAGGAAAACAAATCTTCTATTAACCGTTGGTTAATCGCTTTCGCCTTTTAAAAGGTTGTCACGCATTCACCTCAGCATGGTGCTGCACAGAACAAAAAAAAACATAACAAATGTTGGCACAAGCGCACGTTGTTTTAAACGCCGACGAGTCTGACGTCAGAGGAGCAAATTGAAAGGTCCACAAACAAATTCGGATAATCGCAAAAAGTTGTTGCGTTCCCAGCAAAGCGCATCACAGTAACTGTATAACTCAACGATGCGCTTGTGCACTTGCTTTGAGAGTCGTGCTTGTGAAGAGCCCGCGGGGTCTCGCTTGCATTAATGAGGACGTGTTCAGTTTCCCCCGCTGGAGCACCTGCCCGCCAGCAGCGAATCACACATCTGACTCCTGCTCGATCGCAGATGATTGATGACCACCGCCAAACCATTACCATAATTGCCTTTCTATGTACTTTTCAAACACTTTCATACGACTATATAGGTAACTGGATAAAAACATACCTGAAGTATAAAGCGATACATAAAATAATCGCAAAAGCATAAAGGGGCATTAGTTAAAGATCGATATCTATCAAAAGGCCATTTGCCAAATGATTAATACTACAACATAGGTCATTTATGTTAGTTCGTTATGCATTAACTAAAGTTAAAGGACAGCGCTTGATTTTAAATATGTTTAAGAAAATAGGCTACTAAGATTAATAAATGCTTTAATAATATATTACTCAATTATAGTTCGTCTGTTTGAACAAAAACGACTTTATTGTACAGATTCACATAATATCTACAGGCAATCTGAAAACAACTTTGGAAAATGTGCTCAAATTCTATTTATAGAGTTTTACTTCATTTTAAAGGGATTCTCCGCCCAAAAATGAAAAATCGGTCATAGTTTACTCACCCTCAGATTGTTTCAAACCTGTATACATTTAGAAGATATTTCGTAAAATGTCAGGAATTTTCAGTTCTGGAACATCATCCAATTTCATACACACATATCCCCACGAAGTACAAAAAATATATATATAATTTACACCAGAAACACAATAAGTGCAAATACCGCACACATCCTATGCCACATATACACCAGCACCTTTAACACATATATATTATGTATATTACCCGTGGGGTTACTACTAAAATAACTAACATTCTTCCAAATATCTTTCTCTGTGCTTATCAGAACAAAGTCATTTATACAGTTATGACATTACACAAGGGTGAGTAAATGATTAGACAATTTTCTCTCATTTTTGGGTGAACTATCCCTTTAAAGTTAAGCTCAAAAACACACAATAAAGTTCTTTACTGCTTGCAAATCTGAAAGAACATGAACTATCGTAGTAATATGTTCTGTACGAATGCTGTATCATGAACACACAAATTCTGATAAAACATTCCTTATTGGAAGCCAAATTTGAAAGTAAGACCATGAGATAAATGGTGCCATTTCCTTCATTGTGGCTATAAGAGGTTTGGCCTGTCAGAGTTCATTTAACATGTATGCACAAGGGCACTTCAGTGCATTTACTTTATTCGTGAGGTCAAGAGACTCCTTCTGACTCTTCATTAGAGATTGAAACACAGAAAGACATCCTCATGAAAGAGCTGTAACCTCATCACTCAGTGTTTGGACTCTTGTCTGGGTTCCAGCATGTAAAACAATTGATTAAGATGTCACGGGGTTCTGCATTTGTGCACGGATGAGAAGATTTTATCTTATTAATTTTGTTTAATTTATTTTGTTGGAAAGAAAGTAAATAAAGATAAAAGTAGAATTAGGCTAACTGGATGACAAGCCATGAAGCATGCAAAATGAAGAGACCATTCCAAATTTTATTTCAAATCAGCATTTCTATATGTTTTGTGGTCATTCCAGTCCAGTGTCTGTTGAATTTCAACAAAATCAAACCTCAGGAGTTACATAAAGTCATCCAACAGCAATGTGAAAGACTGACAGCATGACAAGACACATGAAAACTGTGATATAAATCGAGGTTATCACATAAAAATCATTTTGTACTTTTCCTAAATACATGAAATATTACTATTGTTTTGCCTAAAAGTGAATATGAACTTGTTGTTAGTAATTGAGGTCTGAAAAAATACAGAGCATCTTTTCTGTTCTTTTGTAAATGTAATTGTATTTTGACCTGTTTCTCCAGTTTCCATTTTCTGCAAATAAATACAAAAAGAAATGGTATTTTTTATTTTTATTTGCGAGTAATATTATTAGTAGTTCACAGTTGTGACATGTACGTGGATCTCTTTCTGAAGCCACAAACCAAGATACAGCAGGAGGAAGCTGCAAGAAAAATAGAGCAGTTTTATGTTCAGATGGAAATGATGCATTATGAAATGAATTAATGATGGGTTTGGATTGTGGAGAAAACTTGAAAGCTCAACCTGGGAGAATCTTAATTAAAAAAACCTAAACATTTGAATATTCAAAAATGATACATTCAATTATATTAACATATTTTACCGGGCTAAAATCAAAAGCAGCAAAAAAATAAACGGTAAAATAGTAGTACATAGTAGTAAAAATCGATAATTCCTTTGATAATAATATAAAGTGTCACAGCTGGGCTAATATTAGACATTCCAACAATGATGATGGAAGTAAACATGTTTCCACTGGTAATAGTTGTAATATTGGTAGTGAAATTAATATTACAATGCTTGAAAGAGGTAAGATTAGTCTATGTTATTGTAAAAATGCCTATGTAGCTAAAATATTTATTTTAGATTACTTAACTTTCCAACTTAATCTTTATAATCCACAATAAAGTGTTTAAACACAAGCAAGACTTGATAAAACATATTTCGATCACTTTGACATCACCATGTGATGTAGATGAGACACTTTTGAGACTACACAACACCTTGAATGGAGCTCTTGAAAAGACAGCTGTGTGATAGAGTTACATCATAATCTACTGAAATGTTTCTCTCAATCACAGAGACAGTGGAAGATAAATGTGTGGAAATGGGTGCTTTCAGAGACGAGCACACCATCATTCATTGTTACAGGCGAATACAAATTGCCAGCGTTTTGACTGACAGGTTTTTTTGTTGGACTTGAGAAGCACCTCACAAGCAAAAGCTTTATTTCCATTCCAAACACAGACAACAGCGCTTGTTCAATATATGAACACTCTTTTCAAGAAACAAATTAAATGTCATTCGTGTGAGGGAACATGCTGTCTTCGGTCTCTAGGGACAGTGCACAGTGAGGCTCTGGTGTCTAAAATGGACTTACCTTCTATAAAAGAAAGATATAAATCTCCACACAATTGACCTTCAACCTCTGTCCACCTCCTAACACTCTCCATCTTTCAATTTTTAAAACACTTAAGAGTTTCCAAAGCCTTTCCTTTTCCTCTCTCCATCTATGGCTTGCCAGCTCTTACTTCCCGGTCTGGATGGTCCAGGTGGGACCTCCAGCATGCTCTCAAGCAGACTGTTGGCTCATTCAGGCAGAAAATAGAGGGTTGGGGGAAGGACAAGAAATGGAAGGGGAGCTGAGTCTACTCTCACACACTTTAGCCCTGGAAAGCTGCACCTTGGGGGCAGTATCAAGTGATCTCTGACACTTCATTCCCTCTGTACACTCAAATTCTCTCTCTGACAACCAGTGAAGAACTCAGAACTACAGCTACTTGAGAAAGAGTTCTGCCTACAAAGAGTATTAAGTGCTAGCTAGAGTTTCTTAGTAAAGTTCCACATGGTTGATGTTGGGTGGAAAACTTGTATATCCATTTTTCATGATTTGTTTTAATGATTACTATTAGTCACCCTTCAGGTTTAACAAATATTTATTCAATAAAGCATATTTAAAAGAGCCTGTCAACTTTGACAACACAGTGTTTAATTATAAAAAAACTACAGTGTTTCTTCCTGAAAACCAGCGCTTTTGTAAATTCAAGGTTTTATGCCTGACAGCGACAATGTACAGAACGTCAGTTTTAATTAAAGAAGATTATGCTTACAGGTGCAGTGTTGAAGATTAAAGAGCTTCTGGTAACAGAACTGCAATATAGATAACTATGTCTTCAGATGTGTATAAAGGCCTTACATATGCGTTATGTTTTTATTACCTCAGAATGAGCTATTAATGCAATATCGCTCGAGTAGGAGTGTGATAGTGCTATATATCAGCATGGGTGTGATTAAGATAGAGGCATAAGGCCGCAGGCCCAGTGTAGGATATTTCTGATATAGAGGACTATCAGACGACCACGAGAGCAATATTGCATTTATACAACAGTTCGGCACATGTGTGTAGATAAATCAGAAACAACACCGCAGTGTCTTTAAAACCCTCTGGTTTTTAAAGGAAATGGGGAACTAGTTTCTTCCGCTGTGAATTTGAGCCCAGAACAACAGTTCAACAAACTTCTGTTACAAATTCCAAACCATCATGTTTTTTTAATTTGTGATGGCTGCTTCAGTGAAGTAATTAGTGAGAAAAAATGAGACAGGACATGTGTGTGAATGAAAAAGAGAGACTATTAAAGGACACTTACCTAGAATGTTTTATTTTCATTGCACTGCGGCACTTTTCATTGATTTTTATTCAAACATTCGCTTGTTTATAGTAGCAATTTTCTCTCTCACTCTCTCGTTTATATGGTGGGTCGCAACAAACTTGTTTAGGTGCATACCGCCACCTACTGTAACATCTGTGTGTTGCTCTAAGTGACAGCCAAATGTGCATGTTTTACTTTGCTTCATAACTTAATATTTAGTTAAGTGGCGGAGTGATACAAACGGTGAAATGGTTCCCGTGGTGATACTGGTGGAATATCGCATGGCTCTCAGATTATACAAACAACATACAAATGCAAAAACCAAAGGACCATCAATGACCCAGAGAACCTGTTGTAATTCCAAGGATTTTTATTATTATTCTTCTGCCTTAAACTGATCTTGATTCATGGCCCACAAGGGGGTCCAAGCTGACTTCCAAGGGGACCTCTGTCACGGGTAGTGGGTATACAGAAGCATAGACAACAGAGTATAATCCAAAAAGGTATTTTAATAAATCCACAGAAGAACACAGGAGTACAAACGAGCAACAACCACACAAAACCATAAACAACAGTCGACAGGGAACTGAGGAAAACATGGGGTTTAAATACATGGGGAACATAATCAGACTGAACAGGTGCAGGATTAATTAACTAATAAGGAAATCAGGCAAAAGAGAACACAGAAGACAAAACCAAAACAGAACAGAATATAACTGTGACAGCTTGAATCCCCTCCAAGAAATGCGTGTCCTCGCGCCGACAAAGTCCAACAGAGGAGGGAGGGCGGGGCTCGGGAGGTGGACGAGGGGCAGGCATGGGGCAGGCAACAGGGAGAGGTAGCAGTCCGTGGGGCCAGGGTGGTGAGGACGTGGGAGGAGCCCGGAGCAGGAGGCGCACAGTGGAGTCGCCTGAGTGGGGCGACTGACGGAGACAGAGTTGTTGGAGGAGGAGCCCATGGTGGAGATGAGCAGATGGAGATCCAGGGTGATGCAGAGGATCCGGACGGCCAAGGCGAAGCTGGCGGTTCAGGCGACTGAGGTGGAGGCGGGGACCCAGAAGACCACAGCGAACCCAGAGCGACCGAGGATGCAGGTGAAGCCGGAGGGAAGGAAGAGCCTGACAGAGCCAAAGGGGCGGAGTTACATCACGTAGCTAAAGGATTGTATTCCCGAGGCAGTGGATGGTCGACGACCGACCATGCCGGAGCCAGAGGGATGAGGGAACCTGTTGGAGCGGGTGGGGTGACGGGCCACGGTGGAGATGAGGGAGGCAGGAGCCATGGTGTAGCCGATGGGTCAGAGGGTCAAGGTGGAGTCCGGGTCTCGGAGGCTGGAGGCGGAGACATGGGATACTCAAACCCCGAGGTAGCTGGCAGCTGAAGATCCCAAAGCTCATCCGACCCAATGGCATTGGCGTGCTGAGGATGAGCTTAGGTGTCATCAGATGCCAGTGGACCAGTCGCGATTTCTTTAAGACTGCAAGGGAAGCTCAGCTTCCCCTATAATTGTCAAAAAATGAATGGTCAAATATATGTACTATTATGTTAACATTTTATTGACTAAAAATGCGTTAAACACGTTCATCTCGAACGAAAACAATTTCGTTCAGAATCAGCTACTTAGGTCGGCTGACTCGATTTCCTTCTCATTCATTCCCGTAGCGTACAGTGCATTACTCTGTTGAAGCCCAGCATCCATTGACTTCAATGGGGCTGCTTTTAACAGTTTTTTTCAGTGCTTAGAAACAAGATGGTCATTGGATAATGCTGCGATTATGTCCCGCCCACGGACGCTCAGCGTCTCTGGGATGAATGGAGGAGTGGGCTGGCCCGGACTCCGAGCGTCTGCGTGATGATTGGAGGGTCTGTCATCTCTTTTTAATCCACTTTTATGTCCTAAAACGCTCGTTTTTTGGGGTCGACAGCTTATAAAAACGTATTTCTTGGTTTTTTTTTAGCTTGTTTGCTATACACATTGTCACATATCAGCTTTTAGACATTTTTTTTTAGACAAGTTAGCTGGCTGACTGGAAGTGCTGTGAAAAAGAAAATGTACTGCTGGCCATGTCTCTTGATGAAACCATCTCATGGATGTGTTGTTTGGCCAAATTGGGGTTTGGAGATCTGTCAAACTTTGACAGGGCATATAAAAGGCATGAAAATAGCAATGAACATGTGAGTGCATGTGCAAGATTATGTTGCATGGGCAGGATCAGGGTTGAGCATGCAATCAATGAAGGTGCTCGCATTCAAGTGGCTAAACATAATGAAACTGAAGGGCCTTCCTAAACCGCCTTATTGATGTGACATCCTTGCTTGGCCGGCAGGAGCTGTCATTTAGGGGACATGATGAGAGTAGTGAATCATCCAACAAGGGGAATTACAGAGAGTTCACAGAAACATTAGCTAAATATGACTCTGTCCTGTCCACACAATTCGAGTCCTCAACTGTGTTTTCTGGTATGTCACACACTATTCAAAATGACTTGATCTCTGCTCTTGCAGCCACCATTTCTGATCAGATCAGAGATGAAATTCAGGATGCTCCCTTTTTTGGATGGCAGGTGGATGAACCACTGATATCCTGCCGTGCCCAACTCTCTGTCATTGTTCGCTATGTGGATAGTGCAGGTAAAATTCAGGAGCGCTTCATTGGATTTTTTTATGTTTCTGGGGGGCGAGATGCTCAGTCCGTTTTTGATGTTTTAAATGAGAACATGCAGGGCTACAATTTTAAGGTTAAGCTTGTGGCACAGACCTATGATGGGGCTGCTGTCATGGCTTCAGCTCTCAATGGTCTGCAGGCCAAAGTGAAAGCAATAGCCCCCAGTGCAATGTTTGTGCATTGCTATGCACACAGACTGAATCTGGTGCTGTCACAGGGGGCCAAATGCTTGCCTGAGTGCAGAATTTTTTTTTGCATCACTCTCTGGGTTTGCCACATTTTTCTCAAAATCCACAAAGAGGACGTCTTTTCTGGAGTCTGCAGGCTGCTCAAGGTTGCCCAGAAACGCTCCTACTCGATGGAATTTCACATCACGGATAGTGAGCACTGTGGCAAACAATTATGATGGCCTCCTGCAGACATTTGATAACATCATTGCAGATACGACAATGGATGATGATACACTGGATTGTGCCAAAGGCTTCGTGAGGAAACTGGAGGATTTTGAGTTTGTGTTCATGTTGTACACATATGAACAAATCTTCTCTGAGACTGATGTGGTCTTTGATATTGCCCAGCAGAGAGCGATGGATGTTCTTTACTGCAAGAAAAGAATTGAGTCTCTTCTTGCATTTGTCAAAGAGAAGAGGTCAGAGGGGGCTTTCCAAGCTGTTTATGCCAAAGCAGCAGATCTCACATCAGACCCAAGAGATGAGCCCATGAGAAAGCGCCTTCTGACCCAATTGCAGGATCCCCAAGAGCGCTACAGAAATCTGTACATGGCCATCCTTGATAACATCTTGGAGCAGATTCCTCGACGTTTTTCAAATTTGGAAAGTATGCTTTTCTTAGAATTAGTCAATCCAGGGAAATTTGATGACATGAGACAAGCATTTCCAGAGGAGGCCTTCCAAAGTGTCCTGAAAAGTTATGGCCATCACTTTGATTCAGGGAGACTGAGGTCTGAACTTCAAGTCCTGTATTCAGATCAGGACTTGCAGAGTAACAGGGGAAAGCTGTGTGATTACTTGGTGTTCCTTAAAGACATGGAGTTGGACAGTGCAATGCCTCAGCTTTACAAACTGTTCTCATTAGTGGCAACAATTGGAGCTACATCTGCAGGTGTAGAAAGGAGCTTCTCCTGTTTAAAGCGGCTCAAGTCCTACACCCGTAACACAATGGGCCAAGGCCGTTTAAGCAGCCTAGCTCTGCTGGCCATTGAGAGGACACTGGTCAAGTCACTGGAAAAGACGCCTAGTTGGTACGACAGGGTTACAGAGCATTTTCTTGAAAAGGAACGTAGGGCAGAATTTACATATAAATAAATGGACAATTTTTATGATTTAGGCCAAAAATGAGCTTCCCCTCTTTAAAAGATCAGCAGCCGCCACTGCAGTGGACCCAGGGCTGATGGACTGGCTGGCAGAGATAGAGGAGGTGGGAGTGGGAGGCTGGGCGGAGATTCTCTCTGCCCAATCAGTAATCTGTGTAAACATGTCACACTTTGGTATCAGTAAAGTACGCTTGGAACCTGGTACTAAAAATGTATCAGGTACTAGAATACTATACTCAGTGGAACCCCCAAAGGTGAGCTGTACCGCACTCTACCCTGCAGTACTATTCAGTGGAAAAGGGCCATGAAATGCCAGAGGCCAGTTTCAGCTCAGCCCTTAGCGGTGAGAGTGTGGGCGGGCTTTCCTCTAAGCCTTCGACTTCCACTCCCACGGCGACGAAAGGTGTTGCCGGCTCAAGCCTCGTTCAGACAGCCAGACACTTTGTCACTGTGTGTTGCTTGTCTCTTGCTATGAGATCATTTGAAGGCGTTCCTAGCTTTGATCGTCCTAGTATCAGTTTAAACAAACCCTCCAGTAACTGACGAGAAAGAATGACGTGAGCTTCACTGCTTTACTCCTATTGGTCGCTCATCATTTGCATAAAGTTAAACAATTCTCAACTTTTGTCGATTGACTACTGTCGCTGGATACGGCGATTTCCTGTTGCCAACGGTCACTATCGCTCGTGTTGCCGGAAGTGGCCAGCTCTCCATTTAAATAATTGAGATTGCATCGTTCTGCACCTGCTAGTTTCTGGCGGTCTGAAAGGGGCCGAACGCACCTGGTCAGACGCATCTTAAGGCTCAGGCTTGAGTGGTTCACTCGCTGACGCTTGTGTCGCGGCTTTCTCAGGCTCTCCTTCTGAGGTGGGCTCAGGCAGACGCTCCTTGCAGTGGGGTGTTGGCTGGCTGGTAGCTAGTTCGGGAGTGGGGCTGGAGATGTCAACCGCAGGGCAGACGGAAAAAGACAGTCCATTTTCTCCAGCACCTACTCCACAAAAGCAGCAAAGTTCTCTTGGGGACCGTCCGCTGGCTGGTGTGCCTTACACCGCTCACTCAGGCTGACAAAATAAAAAACAGCGGTCTGGGAGAAGGGTTAAGGCATGCCAAATGTAAAAAGACCCTGGTATCAGTGACGATCCTAGACGTCTAGGGGCCCTAAGCAAACCATTGTGGGGGCCCTTGTCATACATAACTGTAATCTATAATAAAAATAAATAACTAAAACAATTAACACAAATGTGTGTCTCACAGGACCACAGGACCACAGCATTACACATATAATATATTATACATTAAATGTTGCCACTGGAGTGGGGATTTTTTTTAGCACACGTTGGGCACCTTAGTAATACTGAGCATCATTTAAATGGCACAGCCTACCTTAGTATTGAAGCTTACCATGTCCATCCCTAAATTACCACAGTACACCCATCTTCTGATGTCTACTTGCAGCAGGATAATGCACCATGTCACGATGTCACCATGTTCTCCAATGGGTTTCATGGTCACCAGATCACAATGTAGGTGGCTTTGCTGCGATAAATATGTCCAGGATAGAGGGGAGAGGGACATCTTTTTGCAGCTGTGATCACTGGTCTTACAGTCTGCTGCACTGCAGTGTGTATTATACAGTATGTGCATATATATGTAAGCATATACGCTGTCTGTATTAGGTATTACGGACTAACCCTGATATTTTTCTGTGTGTGGATGATTTACATTGTTGATGTGTTAGGGTGAAAAACACAAAAGCAGAAATGCCTATGTGCTTATTTATTGTTTTATACTGTTATATGAGGTCTACTTATGACATTCGCGTGGTTTTTACATCCAAAAATATCAAAATCAATAAGTAATAGGCTATTTTCTACCCAGGTTTTGAGGCCAGCTCTGCAAAGGCTCGGTTTTAATGGGCATGCCGCATTGAAGACACTTGGAAGTAAACGCCCACCGCTTTGATTGGATAGCAGTTTGCGTAGTTAGAGCCTTCTGTGAATTTGATTCAAGACGTAACGTTGGGTTACACATTAGCACCAGTTTTCGCAGGGCATTAGTATTATCTGGAGACCTCGTGTGATTTATAAATGACCTCCCCACATGAGTATTTCATGTGACGCATTCACACTGGATGATTTTACTCAAATTGACTGACTTATTTCCTGGATGTGATGGCAAGGCTTTGCGTATAGTTTGTATAGCCTATACTTGTATTGCGTTTAATGATATATGACCGTACCTGTCATCATTTGAGACCAGTGATCGCAACCCGGACAAAAGATCACCGCGATAGAGGGTCTCAAATGTTACGAGAGTTTAATAAATAAACAAATGGGAGACTCCCGGTAACTTATGGATATCACCCAGCACCCGAAATAATACCAAAACACTTCAAAGCAGCCTCCATTATTAGCAAACGGTGTATAAAACCTTGAAAATGTATATATGAGCCCACCTAATGAAAGAGATGGCGATTCGCACGGGCTTAAGATCACAAACAACCTCTGCAATTAATACAAATGACTAGAGGTCCCCGTGTAATACTAATCTCGTGCGAATAGTGCTCAGGGCACATCAAGCGATCTCTAACAAAGCAATAGTGAAGCATAGTACAAAAATGTTTTACTCACATAAGATTGCTGCACTATTCCTATCGGATCCAATATTGAAGGCACAGCACTGCTTTTTAATTTTAAACTCTCCACAAATTCAGTCTCGACCTGTGCCTTGTTCACGAAGGAATCCTCGGAGAAATGAAACAAACAAACGCTCCATGTTTTTCCCACATGAGCTGGAAAGTCTTAACCCTGCATTCCTAATATTGGAATCCGAAGGAAGCGACTGTATTCTTTCACAACCAGGGATGGCACAATATTTAGCTATCTTTAACAGCATGTATGTTTATTGCTTGCTCGCTCTATCTGGTTCCGCGCCACTGTTTCTGTCATGCGCAAACAAGTGGGCGGGGCTATTTTTCTGTGGAGGTGGTGTTCAACCTATCAATGTTGTCATAGACAGGTGCATTCCAGAACATGGCGTTTGCTGGGTGTATTCTTTCACAACCAGGGATGGCACAATATTTAGCTATCTTTAACGGCATGTATGTTTATTGCTTGCTCGCTCTATCTGGTTCCGCGCCACTGGTTCTGTCATGCACAAACCAGTGGGCGGGGCTATTTTTCTGTGGAGACACTGTGTTCAACCTATCAATGTCGTCATAGACAGGTGCATTCCAGAACATGGCGTTTGCTGGGCCTGGTGTCAATAACAGATGTAATCTCAGTAACAAGGGCGTTTTCAGTTCGGACACTTATATGATGTTCGCGTGAATACGATTTCCTCTTATATGACAAAAGCTCGGGTTAAAATTGTGATTTTAATTCATGCCTCCTTTAAAACGCTTGAACCCCAGTAACTGCAGCTTGCAGCTATATTAAATCATTATTGTTAGTCACCGTTTATATTTGTCACTGGGTTTTGCAAATATCTTACCAATAAAAAGTATTAAAAAGTGTTTGTCAACTTTGACAACACAGTGTTTAATCTTCTGAAATGTACAGTGTTTTTTCCATTTCCTAAAAAACAGCGAATTTGTACATCCAAGGTTTTAGAAGGACAGCAACAACATAGGAGTTTAGTGGATCAGGCCATGGCTTGAAGTACATTTCCATGGCATTCATAAATCTGCACAGTGAATCTGAAACTAGTCTTTTGGATTCCACATAGAAACGTTCTAGGCTTATTGCAGTGAGACCTCGCCTAAGGTGGCAAGGGACCTAAAGGTCACACTTGGATTGCACAATTAATTGCAAATTACTGGCAAAATGACCAGAATTCATGTAGTGTTACCACTATATAATGTGCTTAAATGGCAATATGGAAAATGCTTTTAGTCTATGTTCTAAAGGGGGTCAAGAGACAATGATGTCTTTTGTCATAATACTCCATAACTGAAACTTTACTGTATGATATGTAGCCGACCTTGCTATAAAGCTTCAAGATTTTTTGCATGTGATTTCAATTCAAGTACTACAACGGTGTTACATGGTATTCTTTAAGTGGCTAAGAGATAGAGATGTACTGTATTATCAATATTAATTTGATAAATAAATCATCTTAAATTAAGATCTCAAAAAGCGAAGATCTTGATTCTGCAAATCCAGTCAGTGGAATAGTTTCTAGTCAAAGGGCGACTACATTAAAGATGCTACAATAATACTTATTTGTTTGTTTTGTTGAGTTTACTGTAAGTTTGTGCAAACAAAAAAATGTGCAAACAATTGTGCATTCAATATTTCTACAGCTTTCCTGTGGTTCATTGGTTAGAGCATTGCGCTAGCATCGACGAGGTCATGGGTACGATCCCAGGGATCGCACATACTCAGAAACAAATGTATAGAATAGTGCAATGTAGCTTTGGATAAAAGCGTCTGCCAAATGCATAAATGTAAGTGACGCTAAAGTTTTAAACAGCATTGTGTGCATTATACGGGCGGTTTTCCAGAGGAATTATCTTAAGCCAGCCCTAAGCCTTAGTTTAATTAGGATATTTGAGTTGTTTTTAAAAAAATTTTACAAAAAAGATATTGCTTTGTGCATCTTGAGACAAAACAACTGCGGACATATTTTAATATACAGTATGTCAGTGCAAGTTGTTTATGATGGTTTGATACCATCACTATTCCATTTCACCATCATAGTTTTTGGGAAGGTACCCGAAATGTCAAGTAGGCTATTTGTTAACAGACGCATTATTTTTACTGTCTTTTGCTTTCTTATTCAAATCATAAAGACATCTACGAAACAGCATTGTTTTATTTGCACACTATACAGTATGTGTCTCCATGTGTCACAGGACAGTATATGATCCTATAATTTAATAGAACTTCTGATCTGGCAATGCACTGATGCACTCAACAGAGGTCTGTTAAATGTGTAAATCCATACATTCTTTTGTCAATGCCTGAACCTATTATGTCACTGTTGCTTATGTGTTAACTGTCAGGGCAATGCCCACCACATGCTGAAGATTAGTATAGCAGAGTCAATCCTGATGCTGGGACAGTAAGAGCAGTAAATGTTTGAGGGACGTTTCAGAGGACTGGCTGTAGTGTATAAGCGTCTGCTTGGCTTGTTTTCCAGGCCAGTACCACAGAGAGAGCGAGAGCTCTTTAAAGTATGCATTTCCCCATCCCACTGAGAGCAGCGTATTCTTACCCATCACTTCCACTTCATTACTCCCTCGCCAGCCATGTATTATTCACCTGTATTCAATCCATCCTCCGCTGGGACCAATGTTAGCCGAAAAACGTTTTAGCCTCTTTTAACTAAAGTCTCTCTCGCATTCGCACACCCAATCCAGTTTGCTTTCACTCTTTCACTTTATCTATACAGTTTATATGCATAGGACTGTAAAATGTAGACACTCTAAAAATGCTGGATTCTTTATTTTGGTTGGGTCAAATATAATCATTGAATTTAAATCATATGTTAGGTTTGTCTATATATGACACAAGCATTTATTGAAAAAAAAAATTTTGCATTTATAATTGGCCAACTAACAGATATTTTCAAAATTTTGTTAAAAAAAATGTCATAATACACATTCCTGGCTCTTCTACCCAAGACAACTTCTGGTAGTCTGTTATTAAGTAGATATAAACATGCTCACACATTTCTGTTTTGTTGAATGGATTTGAAAAGTGGAAAAGTCACAAGCTGATGTCAAGTGCCATCATCTGGCCAGGCTGGGTAAGGCACATGGCAAAATTGGAGATGATAACTTTCAATGGAGGTCGGTTCGCTGCTGGAAAATGATTTGCGAATACAACATATATTTATTTATTTTGATTTCAGGAGTTACAGTTAGACTCTGCATAACATATGATCCGATTTATATTAAAGACATTTCAGCTCTCATGTTGTTTGTTTTGAGAGTGGTTTCCACTATATGCAGGGAAGTTAACAATAACCGCGCCAGTCAGGCAGAGGCATACACAACCTTTGCCCAAAGAGATGCTATAGTTAGCACGTGATTATTTCACAATGAATAATCTGTCCACTTTTAACGCACACACGCGCACGTACGTCACAGTGACGCGCACCAAAGATGAATTTGCAATGCGCTGCAGCTGAACTTTAAGTGCATCTTACTCCTCATATTCGTTGTCAGAAGACAAATGCGTTTAAAAGTTAAGTCAAAGGTTACAAAAGGCGAAAAATACCACCTAAACTGTAAAACTTTTTTTTATAGCCAATAATTTACTGTAGATTTAATGTACAATTTTGTTTTAAGCATAAACTTACCTAGTTTATATATTTTTCTTTCATAAAACAAGACTAAATATCTTGTGTCACTTTTCTTGTCATGTAAATATATCGTACCTTAAGATGTTTTTAAATATTTTTACAGAAAACAAAAAAAAATGCTTAGGAAGAACGTAATTTTTTTGCAGTGTTGCTGTGTTAATGCCAGTCTCTTCTTGCTCCTATTGAATCTCAAAAGTCAAAGTGTTTTAATGTTGATTAAAGTATTTGAAAACAGTTGTAATTTGAAAGTATATTAAGTAGTAATTAAAGCTACAGTAAGTGACTGGCAAACCTGCTGCAAAAACTACAGCAAAGTTTTACTGTGTAGCTCAACATTATCATTTTCAGGGACAAGGACAATTTAATATTGATTTTATGTGTACACCTATTTATTGCAATAAACTTTTACAATTATGGCTGGCATCCATCAAGATCAAACAAAAATGAGCTACATATTGCAATAAGATATTGTAACAAAATAGAATGTTTAAATAAATTGTTTCTTAATTTTTGTATTACACAGCTCTCTGTTGTCATAGTATATTATCATATAACACTGTTTTGTGTTTTCACAACAGGTCACTATGGAGTATAATTGTGACATACAACAGCCATTTTGATATTTTTGGTGGCATTTTGTTCCTGCCTTAATCACACAAGGACCTAACTTCATATGTTTTATTTTTATTTCACCTTAAATCTTTTTTTTATTAATAATATTAATCGGTTAATTATTAATATCAATTCTGTTATTACATCCTGTTAAATTACTCAGTGTGTGAATCCAAAAGTCAGAGATCAGCAATACAAACATGTTATTCAGTTGAATCACAACAAACTATTATTGTGTGAGATATTTCCAAAGTGCAACAATAAGACTTTCTAAGGATTCTTTTAAGCCTTGTGATACTACATGCAAGTGCCATACATATACGTACCCTCTAGACCCCCCAGACACAGACCACCAAGTCTGGACAGTCTATGACACACACCCGCTTTAAATGATTCAATCTCCATTTGGTCATCTCTCTCTTCACTGATGGGGTATCCCATGACACTAATGATTCTCAAATGATTTGGACAACTAGCAGACAGCTTGTCAGCACACCACTTGATCCCAGCATCCCTTTCAGACCGCCCGGTTATACATCTGTTAGCCCGCGATAAGAAAAAGGGCCGCAACCTCGCATCGGCGGACGCGTTTTGTTGACAACTGATGCGTTCTGCAGAGCGTTTCTTTTTTTACTTGAGTCATTGATAGGTGGATAAATTATCGGGCGTTTGTCTATTGACCTCCCTCAGAGACTGACAGCAGCCAATACCGCTTGACTTCTCTCCCAGGAGGGTTGCTCTTCAACTCCAAGGGAGGGATCCACGGAGAATAGTGATATCTAGTGTTTCTTATCCATTTTAACTCTAGAGTGCATGAAGGAAATGAGGGAAAAGAGAAACGGGACACCCGCCAACTGTTTATGTGACCAGTGTCTGGGCAGGGGCAAGCTGGCTGGGGTTAATACGGCTCATTTGACTCAATTACATAAAGCAGTGACTGGGGATGAGGTTGAAAGGAAGATCAAGTGACACTTTTTCCCTCAAAACCTAGTGAGCTGTCTATGTAAGCAAAAGTGTAAGTCATTGTTGCTATGATAAAATTAGCATTGAGAATCTCACCAAATTAAAGGCACAGTTCACCCAGAAATGAAAAATCCTTCATAATGTACTCACGCTCTTGTCATTCCAAACCTGTGTGACTTTCTTTCTTCTGCAGAACACAAAATAAATATTTTGAAGAATGCTGATAACAGCATTGGCCCCATTGATTTTCCATTGTATGGACACAAATCCACCGAAACATTTCTCGAAATATATTCTATTGTGGTCCACAGAAGAAAGAGTCACATATATTTGGGTGAACTATCCCTTCTATTTGTTTTCCTCTCTAACTCAACGTCAATTTCCTTCTCTGCAAATTCTTCATGCAATGCTGCTTTAAAAATGGGTCAACAAAAGCGAAAAAAGCACATTCCCAGATAGTACGTCTGTAATGTGTCTGCCAAAGATTTGGAGATCTGGAAAACATCTGCTGTTGATAAACAACATAGAAAAGGCAGTTTTACATACATTCGAAATCATAAACATCTGACAGACATCTTCTAGACGTCTATATGACATATGACAAAGACGTACTGGAGATTAGCACACAATCAAAAACCGTACTAAAACCGTAATAATCAGTTTGATTATTATTGGAGTACCACAGAGTTAGCTTAGCAATATGCTAATACAAAACACTATTGAAGTCCATTGTAGTCCTGTTGTAGCTCTATGATTGTTAGTAGGCTATGCTGCCAGAAGGTAGACAGTAAACAGCAAGGTATTAGAAAGAGCATATTTTCTCTCTCTTTTTTTCGCGTTGTCGCTTTGGTTGGACTTTTATCATTCAATTTGATCAATCACATCATACATTAAACAACATCTATGAATAGCACAACCAAAGAAAGTCCTTTCAGCTATAAATGTGATGAATACAGACAACACACAAGCTGACATACCATGACAATAATTCTAGCCTCAGCTTTGTGACGGCTTCCGTGCAGATGGACATATTGACGGGCGTCAGATAATTCACCCTCTCTTTGTAATGGGCAGAATAATGGCTAGTTTAAACACCGTAGCCAAACAGATGAGCGCCGATTACATTAAAGCACAATCCCATTAGTCTCTCTTTAATAAATGACCTATTCCTGTACAGCGAGGGGGGCTGACTCGGGCGTGCCCATCTTCTGCTGATAGGGGCAGAGCTTAATGAAATGGTCTTTTGTGCGCTTGGTTGAACTCATTTGATTTTTTCCCCCTGCAGACTTCCTGTATCCTGTGATAAGTCCTCAAGCCACTGAAGCCTATAATGACTCCATTACCGAGACCCCCGGCAGACTGTGCCGGTGTGTATGTGTGTGTGAGAGAGGGTGAAATACAATGTGTGTGTGTCTGCATCACATTATCAAATGTAATCATTTTGCAGTCAAGCTGGTAATTAGGTGTAATATTGGCCAACATGATAACATACACAAACACACCTCCCATACAAATTCGAATTCACGCCGATACGTATATTTAAATATACACGTTCACGCATGCAGTCAAAAACATACGCAGATACATAAATAATAGCCCGGTAATTATGTAGAATTCACCATCTACTGTACTGGATGACAGAGAGGGTCAATTGGTTGCTAATTTTGTTTTTGCCTCCTGAAGCATGAAATATGCATATGCAAACATTTCTAAACACACGCACGCACGCATGCAAATGTGCATGATAATGAATTCATCCAGGTCCTCTCTGCCATTGATTTGTCACCAACCTTGTGTTTCATGCAATTGCAATTACCACACAGGAAATTCTGCAGCCGCGGGGAAAAATCCATAATGTATTTCAGACACATCCAACTGGAGAAACACTTTGTGTCCATCAGACATTTCTTTTACACCTGAATGACTTAAAATACCCAATGATAAATGATTACTGTACTATATTGCAATATCAATGTATACATTTTGTTATTACAAATTTTTTTTGTATTTATACCAGTTATGAAATCGATCCTTTACATTATATTGATTTTACTTCCTGTTCTTAAAATGTAGCAACCACCCTAAATGTAACTGTATGACAAATAACTGTACCACATATTAAAGGTCCAGTGAATGCAATTTAGCGGCACCTAACGGTGAGGTTGCCATTGCAACCAACGGCTCACTCCACCTCTCCATTTCGAAGCACTACGATGGCTGACACAGCACTAAGATGTTGTCACGTTATGTTGTATGTTGTAACGTATTTACGAAACACCCTCTGTAGAGCAGTTTGTCCATTTAGGGCTACTGTAGAAACAACACAGAGAATTCCTTGCAAGGGTAAGGTCTTTATACACATTTTAAGACAGTTATGTATTTTATTTTACTTCTCCGTCCAGAGATCCTCTTAAAAAAATTCACATTGGACCTTTAAGCAGTTTTTTGTGTCCAGAACTAGCATATTAATACGGAAAGTGCATTGAAGGGTGTGTTTATCAGCATTTTACAACAGCTTTAGAAAGAACTGTTCCATACATTTCATAACAGATCAACTGGAATGAATCGATTCTTTTGCTAAAAGACCATATAGTTACAGCATTAGTGTTATAATAAAACTGTGGTAAGTGTTTATTCGTGTGCGGGGATCTCAGTTCAATCCACTTTTAGAATTAGTTAAAGGTCTTCTGGGACATGATAAACATTTCATACACACAAAATGTATGTACACAGACTCTACACACATATTTAGATTGATAAAAATAAATCCATGGATTACAGTACACTGTAAACCTGAATAAATTGAACAAACAAAATTGAGGTAATCGGTTATATAGTTTTGAATTTCCCAGATTTAAGTTGAGCTAAATATTGAGCAAATTAATTCAAATATTTGAGTTAATATTATAAAACTCATCCACTCTTCACATCTTTCCCATGTCTTTAAGTTAGAAGAACTTAAGTTCTGCTAACTTAACTCATCTTTCATTCACAATATTGATTTTATTACACTTTTTTTATTACAGTCGAACACTTTGAGACTGATGCCAGTACTGACATAAGCAAAGTTAATGCTTATTTAGTGATTCGACATACATTCGGCACACATGATCCTCATGTAGCATCCCACAGCCACTGGAAACCAAAAGTCAGAAATATTGTAAACTCTTCTAAATCTTAATTTAACATAAATCAACACTAACAAGTCTTTTTATTTACTGACACATAAAACACATAAAACAACAAAGTGTGGTTAATCCGTAAATAGTTAAAATTAATAGTGACTTAAGTGATAAGTAACCGTTTTCATAATAGATCAAACTCAAAATGTTTGATCTATTATCAATTTTTAATCAAATTAAGTTTACATTACTTAATCTATTGAATTACTTTGAACTTTCGGGTTTACAGTATAAAAATGCTAACAAATAATATGTGCACAACCTACTGATAGTCTTGACAGTGCAATTGCACACTTTAAGAATGAAATCTACACAATACAATGCCCCTGGATTCCAGAGACATCCTGAAAGGCTCACAGAAACTCAACCACATGCCGCAAACAACAGGGGAACAAGGATTAGGATTTGACCAGTCTTGTTAGCATTGAATGTGTTTGTTTGCTTTTGTTTGTTTGCTTTTTACTTTCTTCGCCACTTGGTTCCTGCGATTCGATTGGTCTGCGTGTCACAGCAAAGATGGATGGGTCGTGCAAACAAACCAACAACCAAGGCGATATCAAAAGTGCACTGTGGGACTGAGTCGAGCTTTCTCAGGCCTCAGCAGGACTGTCTACGCTGATTTATACGGGGAGGAGTAATAAACGTTCATTTAAACAGCCCAGTCAGACAACAGACTCCACAGCGCTATCTTCTCAAGCATGACACTTGGCTTAAAGTAACAAGGCTCATATTGGGGTAATTGTATCGTCCTCTTCGGGGGCCCAGGGCCACGTTTAGGGGTCATAAATCAACTACCGGCCTCCTTTTGACACCGCTATCAAGGGGTTCCTGTGTACTCTAAATAAGTCAGCACAAAGTCATTATCTTGAATGGGGATGCTGGGCCTGTCTTGTTCAATAGTCAAATGTAGAAGAATGACAAAAGGCTTATCAGGATCATTCATCCGAGAGCTTCGTGTTACTTAAGTCGAAATGATCATATGTCTTTATTCTGATAAGCGGGTATCTATTAAAGCTTATTTATTAGCAAAAACGAATGTTATCCCAGCTATCAGGGAACCATTTTAGAACATTGACAGTTCGTTCAAAGGTATCAGAAATGTTTATGCAGTACCATTGTTTATCATTGCAAATGTTCTAAAAACGTTAACATAACGTTGGTAGAAAGTTGCACTGTATTTTACAGCGTATATAGGGTTGGGTTCAAGGCTGGAAATGCAAAATAAAGTACTTCTCAAATGTGGCATCAGCTCACTTTGTAACACAGAAACGCTTGATCTCTGAAGCAGTGCACCATGCCAATGAGATCTGCCGTTCTTTCACCAATTTGGCAAAGAATAACAGCCCGTCCTGACTTGAAAGATTTTCCTTTTTAGTTTGGAATCCTTTTCACCTTTCTCAAATAAAAAGACAACCGTGCAATTGATAAGTCGAATCGCAGCTAAGACAACAAACTCTGCCAGAGTCAATTCAGGCCAGTCACTTCAGCTCCTCGGCAGAGCTCAGGAGAGCCGAAATAAAGAGCCTCCGCAGGGTCACAGATTCAAAGGGAGCTCCTCCTTAAGACTCATGGGTAAAAATCTCCTAAGCCTATTTAGTTTTCAAACAGGACTGTCTCCCCCTCAGTCTCACAGCAGGTCTGTGGTATCCAAACATGTCTTCATTTACTCACTGCAGTGTTAGTGTGTTCGAGAAGTTGCCCGTTGAAAGGGACGTCTCAAATACGCCATTATTATCGCTTCGTCAACTCTCATTCAGCGTTTTCCTGACCTCTCACCCCGGGCTATGGCAACAGTGAGAAAAATGTCCGTCTTGATTGACAGGACTGAGAAAAGCTGGCCCCTCCCCTCTCCACCAATAGGCATTTCAAACACTTTCGGTGAACAATGAAGGTTTGGGTGTAATGGATCAATGAGTGGATGATGACTGTCAAAAGAACACATACTCCTCACACAAACCTGATTATCTCAGCGTGACGGAGGCCAGGGGGAGCAGGAGGGGGGGCCGCGGGGAGGTCGACCCCCCTGCCGGGCACCTCCAATTGGTCTATCGTGGAACACGACCACCAGGCTGTCAGGCCTTGCCCTCTCCCATCCAGCAGGGGCCTTTACCAAATCTATTCATACGAGCAGGGGCGACTCTACATCCACTGCGGTTCAGTTAAGTTGGGGGATGGAGGCCTTGGCCATTGTTGGACCCGAGCGGTGAAAAGATCCACCGGCTTGCATACCTCAACAACCACCACTTCCCCTAAAAACAGCAAAAGACACCCATGGCCGAAACCCTCCCCTGAAATCTCTCCTTTATGGTGAATGCGAGGAAAGGAATCTGGGACAGAAAAGAGCAACAGGAGAGCCCCATCTCAGATAAAGCTCCAGCTAATCTGCTTTCATTTGGGCTTTGGGAGCAGCAGTGGATGTTTGTCCTTAGTGCACTTGTGTTTCCAGGGCAGGCATACAGTATTAGAGGCCTGTAGATTAGTCATGGGGATGAATGCGTGTAGATTGGATGTTTAGGCTTCTTTTCACATACTTTCAAAGGATGAGATCCGTTATCACAAACTCCTAATCTCAAGACACGGGTTTCATGATAATAAGCATAATATAATACGTGAGTGTGCGTCGTGCTGGTGTCTGAGCAAGGCCTCTAACAAAAGAAAAAAACAACACACAATGCTTTAATAAAATTATTAAAATGACTTTCCCCTCCAAGCTAGGCATGATATCACTTTAATTTCAATGTACTTTCTCTTATCTCAGCTGAATATGCAGAGAGTCAGCTGTAACATAAGCCATCTGTTGGATGATGTTTCCTTTGAAAAATGCTCCGTGGCACTATCAAAACATTGCTCTGTCATAGTCCCATCATATTTTGGAGCCAGGCAAATGTTTTATAATTATATTTGAAAACCAGATCACCGAGAGCCTTTACATACACGTGTTTAATAACCAAACAATGTGTCTTGCAATGACAGCGCAACAATTCTCGATTTTGCTCAGTATTTTCAATCCAAGAAATATATCAAATATGTCAACTGTATACAAAAAAAATGAAAAATCCATTTTTAAACATTTATACCAAAAAGTAGAAAAGAAGAGAAAACAGAAAGAGATAGATCAACTAAACCGTAAATAAGAAAAAGACTGTCATGAAGATTAAAAAACAAGCACTAAGATATTCAGAAATAAAAAATATCAAATAAATACAAATGTTTTGTACAGACTACCCAATAACTTCTGTCAACAAAATCATTACATATGGCTCAGAAATCTTTACTTATACACTTTTATTTATAAATTATTTATTTATGAATTGGAATAACAAGATTCTGACATTTTTGTCAAAATTGAGTTGCTCTCATTCTGAGACAATTTGTTTATAGGAGATGTTTTTTCTTTTCGTTGTTTATATTTTGGGCCTTTTTAGAAAAACACTAACACTAAAACACTAAAACTATGAGGCTCAATATCACAAAATCATTTTGGATGCAGACAAAACCTTATTATTCAAGACTATAACAACTTTATAACTAAAATATATATTTCATTTCCCAATTTTGCTGTATTCAATATGTGCAAATCTATTAGCTGTTAGCATGCAAATCAATTTGATGATCCCATATAAACTTGAATTGAAAATAAAGGCACTTTTACTTGTCTTTTTTGATATTTTATGAGTGGATATGTTAGCAAGTGTAAAATACTTTTGTCACAGACCAACCATCTCTTCAGCTAACTTCACAGCGGTCTCGAGGCAGCGTTGCTCTTCTCCGCTGTCTGTATCGCTCACCTCTGAGACTGCAGCCCGAGGCTACACCGCTCTTACCCATTACTCCACCATAATTAAGAGTCTTTGGTCTTCAGGGACACACCTCACCCTTAATCCTGTAACATTACATCAGTATCATCACTATTGTGATTTGATTCGACCCTCTTCAAATGGATTCAGTACAACACGCAACCTTATAAATTCAGTCATCCCAGAAGCGATTGTGAAGTCATTGACTGGATGCATCTGCTTTGAACAGGGAGACTGGGCTGAACTGTGATTGACAGCACGACCGGGTCCTCATGGATGAACTTTGAGGCGGGGATTGACTGCTCTTGTCTACCAGGGAAAATGGATACGTGTGACTATAGCTGTGACTGGCAGGTGGCTGTTCTGAGTAGATACAGTACAAGTTTCCTTTGCAGGGGGTTGAGGAGACACGGGATTGGCTGTATCATCAATTACAGGAATGATTGACAGGTGAAGTGTGTGTAGACGGCTCCAGATGTAGCTGCTCCCAGCAAGAGACGTTAGACTGAGAGTAATCTATCAGTGTCAACAGCAGTTTTGCATTATGCAAAACATAATTCAGGTATTAATCTGTTATTATATTATCATATGGCACAAAATGGATATTCAAAGTATTATCAAAAAAAGAAAAAGAAATTGAATGATTTCCATAACAATTACCATTATACTGTAGAACCCGGACCATTAGACCCACAGAGACCATTATAGTTTCCATTAAAATCAATAAAATTCCCACTGTAACCATAAATCCTATCTGTGAAAGATTCTATTTTCTAAGGGAATGCTTTAAAACCCAAATAAATTTCACCACATATGGCTGCTTATATAAAATATAGCTTTGCTTTAAGCAATTAAGCCGTTAACATCTTATCATCGGTTATTAGTGAATGAGACTCTACAAGCCATTCCAAAACGGTGTTTCTACAATAAGTCACTATTCTGCACACGTCCAGATAAGCACAGGGCAGTGCGGAGATATTTTAACTGATGAAATGATCCACTGAGCTAAGCACCAGACCTCCACCTACCCCAAGATCAAACATCAGGGCCCAGTTGCACAAACTTAACAACGTCTTAACAATTAGTCTCACTGACTAGCAATTAGTTAGGACTAATCAGTCTTACTTTTCATATTTCAATTAGCCCAATCTACCTTTTTATGTAATTGATTTAAAGAAGTTATGATCAGTCTTGAAGAAACAATTTGATGACTAACTTCTAAGACTAGTCCAAGCAGTTTATGCAACCGGCCCCAGGAACCTTTACATTGTTGTAGCTTCACACATTTAGAAAATCAATACCCAATAAATATCGAATAGAATCAATTATCAGTAGTAGCAAATTTAGCTAGTTTTGAAAATGGATGTGTTTATTGAAACAAATAGTGTAACGACACTAATAGGCAATTCCTCAGTTGAAAGATAGAGGGCAGCCTTGTGACAAGAACAGTCAAGCAGTGTGCAATGCATCAACTGTCAACAGTCAAACAGCATGATTAAATAATGTATTTATAATACATTACATTTACAAATGAATCGGTTTACAATTTATAACTGTCTGAATAATGACAGGAAATACAAGCACAGACAAACAATTATCAAACATGACCAATCATTACAAGCATGAAAACTGTATGTTTCCTGAATTGATGATTTATTATTAGTCACTCAGTAGTGTGATGATTTATTTTCATTCACTCACAGCCGTGTGCAATAGCATTTTTATTTCTGTTCAAAAAATGTGTCATCCCAACACACCCATGTCACAGACTCCCTGCAATGGCTGCCATTTAAACAGTGTAAATAATTGAGGAATAGCATTTGCCGTCATCCCCTCCGTGAGATGTGTCTATAAAAGAGCATCAGATCTTCTCTTTGAGAGGAGGAGTCTGATGTCATAACACACTGAGATCTCCACACCGGCTTATCGATGGAGGAGTCAATGACTGCCCCGCTTTCAAGCTGTTTACAATGTGCTTCCTTTACATCCAGAGAGTACATTGTTTTATGAGTATGGAGTAACATTACAATGCCTTAAACGACAGTATGACACATTTATGATTACATTGATCGATATCAAAAAATATGCGTTGTTAGTGTGCTCTCTCTTAATAATTCTTCAAAAGTAAACTGAAAAGTTACTTGGAACTATTCAGCTGTCAATCACCGGACTTTGTTGTCTTTTCCACGTCACCGTGTGTTGGCTTTAGCAGTTCGGAGATCATATTAAAATATTTCAGATTCAAAAATGAAATGAATAACCAGTTTGACCATTTTTTTCGTTCTACGTTTCCTCTTGTTTTTGTCCGTAGTTAATTAAAGCTTCATGTTGGTAGAGTTTGTTTCAACGTATCACACCTTGCAGCTATTTCTGGCGCTACGTCATGTTAGCTTAACCTTGCCAAGACACCCTGGAGCTAAGCTTGTAGTTGAAACAAAACAGAATTAGGTTACAAATGTCTTAGAGACGTGTGGGCAAACCGATACAGCAGACGCCGACGGATTAAGGCCTGTTTTCATTTAATCAGGTTTTCAATAAAGTGCTGAATGTTCTGATTTTGTCACGAACAAACCAGCCTTGTACGGATGTTTGTCCAGGAAAGCTGCTCACCTATGGCCGAGTGAAATAACTTCCTCTCCCATGATCCTCTCTGCTGAAGCTCCATTGCTGCAGGATTACAGCAGAATCAATCACTGCAGTGCACGGCCCCTTATTACCACAACAAAGTGTTGTTAATAATCCCAAAGCTGTTTTTTACATCTTAAAATCGTCCTTTATTGCCTGTTAACCAGTAACACATTTGAAAAGTTTTAAAAAATGACTCATCTCTGGGCGTCACGGAGAGGTGACATTGTCGTGTGAATATTTTAGAGCTACTACACTTTGAAAGGCTCAGAGGAAACAGGTTTTATAATTGAATGTCTGAAGACTTCACAGGGCTTTTCCATGCCTGTTAGATGATGACAGAGGAAAGTGAAAGCCTATTTTATGATTTAAAAAACAAAATATAAATACAAAACAATATCATCATATGTTCACACACACACACGGTACAATACATTTAAGTGGTTATCTCTACAAAACAAAAGCAGTTGTGAACAGGACAGAATGACCCAGATGTATAATGACATAACAAAAAGTGCTTTTTATTATTATTTAAAAAATAATTATTCAGACCCCTCGCAAGATGTAAACACTGGTCCAGAAGCACGTCCTGTTTCGGTTTTGACTTATTTATTTATTAGTAGCCTACACGTATTAAACCTTGAAGATATTGGTTGAAGATATTCAATCGACTGGTTGTATTTTTTGTAAACGATTGTGCAGTGTTAAAGAACTGAAACAGGAAGTTCTTCTTGACCAGAATTGAGTTGAACCAGAGTTTACTTATCCAAAAAGGTCCATATTTTCATATTAGAAAAAATAATGCTCTTTTATAATATATTGTGAATGTGCAAAGCAAAAGGCGTTTTTGTGCATGCATACAAGGTTTATTAGGCTTATTCTTTAAGTGAAGAAATAATCCTTGATATGTAAACTAATCCTGATGGTTGGCTTTTAGCAATATACACAGTTCTCAAGGCAAACAGGTGTTTGATGTCATAGATGTATTGTGTATTTGCTAGTATTAAGGTTTTTGTTTAATAATAGCATATATTTAAAGCAACCTTAATTTACATCAGGTTATTTAGGTTTATTCGTGCAGACAGATGAGCAGAGGATTTGTGCTTAATGTCATCACATATGACTGTTGTTCCCTCTGGAACGTCTTGTCACTCAGTCAAGACTCCTTCCTGATGTCTGTAGAGAGCCGCCGGGATCAGCGCACACTTTATCAACCAGTCATCAATCTTTCATCTGCCCCTTATTTATAATTAATGCCTTTACACAGCAGTTGGTCGTGGGGTCCTTACAGGTGTGTGTGTGTGCGACTGTATTTGTGTGCGTCTGCGCTGAACTATAACAAAGAACCAAGGCTATGTGGCGAAATGTGCCAATATCAATGTTCACAGAGTCACTCTGGCAGAAACGAACACGCTACCCGACTTCTGCTGGAGGAATAAATACAGAAGGTTTCCCAGAATACATTAGACAGGAAATAAGAGGAGACCTCTGCTCTCTCTCGGACTTCAGATGTCTTTGTGGCTCTAATGGAGGAGCTTTTCTCTGATATGATTGAAGACAGAAGAGCTCTCCTGGCGCACCTCTCCCCAACCCCCCAGGCCAGCATCTCAAAGGGAAGGAATAGATTATCCCCCTCACTGAACCCCACCAACTCAGACAGCCAGCGCGGGACATTATCATGTCAAAATATGGCATCACTTAATTGCCATGGCAACCCTGTGTCAGTAGACCACTGCACTGCATGGCATCCTTTGACATTAAATATATGGCCTGACTGCCAGCTGACTGTACAAAACAACAGCGATCCACAAGTCATCGTCAATGTTTTCAGATTGCATTTTGGACCGGTATTTCAGAGGTTAGGTTTGTTTTAGACCAGCGCAGAGTTCGCTTCAATCCCAGTGGTGTCATGGCACGGTGATTGACACAGGGATGTGTATTATTTTCACACGAGTGGATTTGCAGCGGAGGGAAGGGTTGAGGAATAATGCATAAGAGCCCTCTAATCTGGTTAGGCTAATCTCAGTCCCCGCTGCTGATGCTTAGGAGCGCTCGGGGAAGAAAAATGTCAGATTCAGACCCTCAGGTTAAATGATATATGAATCCGAATGAACGCTGCATATGACTCATTTTCACAGACTGACTGTAAGTGTGCATGACCGTGTGCTTTCCTATAAACAAAGAACTGACGTCATTAAAGCATAAAAAAACATGACACATTAAAGATTGAACAATCAGTTGGTTAGGGCTTGATGGCATTACTGTAATATCAAGTTGCTAAGGTCTTCGACACAAAAAAGGAAAGCAAATCAGTTTTTATTTTTTTTTCAATGTTTTGCTATCAATTTAAAATGTAAAAATGTGTATTGATGCAATACCAAAAAAATTGTTTATTACTGTCATGTGAATAAATATTCATATTTTAGATATCGGTTGGTAAAAATGCAAAAAATTCCCAATAGCCGAATAACAATTTCTGTTTACTTTTTGATTTGAGTGTAAAATAAATGTGTTTTTGTGAGATTGACCTACTGTATACGAGGCAGGTGTGTGCTTTATATTGTAGATTCGAACCTAATTAAAACTGTCGCTAAGTGAATCTGTAATGAAACCGAGTCTTTGCCTCCCTGCCAGGTTAAATAAGGCCGATCATTGCCTTTCCACTGACAAATACAGCAAAATGGAGTTCATATCTGCATCCACGTTTACTACACAGATATGGAAATGAATATGAGAGAGGACAGATTGAAAAGAGTTTGACTTGGAAATGAGAGCGAGATTTTTCATTACCGTCACAGAGAACCTCATGTGAGTCTGCATCCATCATTTGAATGTGATTGGTTATGCACTGGGATGAAAAAAGCACATTAGGTATGGGGCTTTCCTCTTATTTTTATTTCTTTTTTAACTCCTGAGGTCTGAACCTCGCGTTTTTGACAAAGGAGAGAGCTAATACACACATACACAAATGAACGTAAGCATATTTGGGGCAATGTTGTGGCAGGAAAGGTAAAGCCTCATATTCTAAATCCAACACATTTGCAAATACTGTGTCTACTTTTTCCATTTTCTTCTTATGTTTCTGAATTTACAGACTTCAAAAGAGATAAAGTCACCCTGGATTGATGAAAGTTGGTTTTCACAATTGGTTTTCAGCTACTGGATTTAGTAAATACGAGCCCTTGTGTCAATTCGTCTGTCCATGGTTAGTTTGTCAAAGCCTTTTAATTTGATATAAGAGCCAATTAAAATTGGCCCAGAGACATGAAGGTCAAATGGTAACCAACAGGGTCGTTGCCATGGCAATTATGAACAGCTGGTCTTCCATAATGCAAAATGAAACCCAACGTAATTGCAGCGAATGAGAAATCGTATCCGATTATCAAAGTCTAATTGATTTAAGCCTGTCACTATACGTTACACTGCGGTTATATAGTTTATGTCAGCGTACTACCTTGAAAAAAGGTCAGGCACAAAATTACACTAAATATTTCTCAACGCTATTACAAGTCAAATGAAACGCTTCTAAACGTTTAGTTCGGGTTAGAACAATGCTTTCTATAAGTGTCAGATCTCAGAAAAAGTGAGGAAGCACAAGGTACACCAATGTTTGGTTGGCATGACTAGTGACGAGATGTGAGCATGCGAATGGCCACGACTACAGTGTTGATATGCCACACCACACTCTTTAGCATCTGTGTCCGCTAATGAGCTGATTTCTGTACTGTTTTATCTAATCTCCCATGATAGACCATTAGCATCTCCAAAGAGAGAGAGAGAGATGGAGTGAGAGACTATTCTAGCTATATTAAAAGCAATAGTCTTCTATTGATAGACACAGCCAAAAGCAGGGACCGCTCACCCTCTCCCGTCTAACAGCCTGTACTAATAGGTCCCTTATGGCAGCAGTATGGCAACAAGGCAGACGAGGAGGCAAGAGGTTAATTTGGTCCTGCCCAGGTGAACCAACCAGTCAGCCCTCGCCCATTTGTCTCCCCTCCTCTCTACTCCAAACACTTAATGATTATTAACATGCTTCAAATGCTTAAGGAGCACTGGGAGTCTCTCTCATACTCTCTCTCTCTCTGGCGCACTGAAGCGCGAGGGGAAATCATTATGCTAATGAGCCTGCCGCCGCTGTTTTTATTTCCCGTAATCACCCTCGTCTCCGCGGCGATCTTCAGGGACGAGCGGCGGTACGCGCACACGCACAATCGTTATGAGCTTTATAAATATTTCCCCTTTTTCTCGCCACGGTTGTTTTTCAAAGGGAGAACAAAGGGGCTTGCGCGTTTAGAAGCGATGGAGAGCGCGTCGAGTGCGCAATGAATGGAGAGCCGCTGACTTAATGCTTGCTCTTAGAAGTTGCACATTTAACAGCGACACGCACCCTAATGCATTTACGACGTATTTATTTCATTTGAACTAATTACAGTGGCTGAAAAATGCCGTGTTTGCCAAATGCCAAATATGGAATGTCATAATAATTATTTCTGAGTGCGAGATGCTAAACGGAGTGCTTTAAGTCATTTCTCTTTATTAAAAACGACTTTTGGTGGGGGCGGTAAATGTGATGAGCTCTTCATCGGCTCTTGGGGTAATTCAGACCCCTCTAGAGCTACACTAATGAGGGGATAATAGCCCCTGTGAAATGTAAATAAAACCCAAATCCCCCTAGTGAGAGAGGGGAGGGGCCAGATGGAAGGCTGGTAGGCGCTCTCTCTCTCTCTCTCTCTCTCTCTCTCTCTCTCCATGATGCAGTTCATCTAGCTCTCATATAAATAAGGCTTCTCTATTATCAGCCTGCTGAAATTTTAGGTCTGTCCGGCTGATGTTTGTCTGGAAATTTTATGCATTTAGTTTACTTGCAACTTATTTCACGCACACGCACACACACACATAACAGTGCACATTCCCTCAGGACTGCAGGAGGAATCTGGTACCTCTAAAGACGATGTTGATAAACAGACGCTACAGGGAAGACCCAATCCCTTCAATTGATTTTTTAAACACATTATTCATACATCCGGACTGGCTCAAGGGTGAGATAGGCTGACAGGGACATTTGAAGTGAGCTGAACGGATAGGAACGGGGACCCACAGTAATGTATTATGCATTATAGACAATGATCAGCCATTACAAATCACCTAAGGGCAGGCAATAGATTGAGTTCTCTGGAATATCTGATAAACCGCTGCTTTGAGGAGAACAAACACACTGAATGGATTTACCATCATTCAGAGCTTTAGCCAGAGCTCAGAATGTATCGCTACCCGCGGGGCAAAAAAATGCTGCGTTGCCTTCTTGCTTGAAAAATAAACAGAATAACCGACTTGTATGGGTCTTTCAGTCAAGGTCTTGCTTTGCTATGGAGCTGCTGTGGACAGACCGCCTTTTAGTTTTTCTACAAAGCACATGAAACAAAAGAGTGTGTACGGATGTACTCGGCTTTGACCGCTGGGTGTCTATTGGAAATTGATTGCTGGTCAAGTCAGTGCTCTTGTAGGAGAATTTTGTAGAAATAAAAACAGACAGGGTGTATACAAATCACAATTCTAGAAGTAAAAGCCAATTTGTCAATACATTAGTCATTTATAGAGATTCAGATGCAAGCGCAGTAGAAAGCCTTCAGAGGATTTGCCCTGACAGAGATGGAGGCGTTTCCACATCATTAGTGGCAGGACAGAAAGCACAGACCCCCGCCGCACGCTCACACACACTTCCCATTGAGCACAGATGGGGAAAAAATCAGAAATCTCCTCTCATCCGAGCCACTAGAAACCTGTTTGTTTCCAGGTGCAACTGTTCCGCCGAGACTACCCGGATAGCATAGCACAGCCATTTACCTTTCTGTTCAAGGGGAATGCTGTGAATGGTGCCAAGACTACTTATGTAGACTACTGTGATGTAAAGAACGTCACATATATTTGCTGCATCTATGCACACGTAGTTTATCCTACACAAGGGCTATAAGAGACAGCATGCACAGTTTAGTTTTGTTCAGGGAATATTACTTTAATTTGCAGGTAAATTTGTTTGCAAAGTCAAAAATATATTAACAAGACAAATCGTACAAAAAAGCATTTAGGAAAAATGGAAATGCTTCGAGCATGATGGCAATGTGTAGCATGCAAATATATGACTAAAAAGGTAAAGTAGCCTCAAAATAAATGAACAGATATGCCCAGAATGAATAATGCCCACCAGTTAAACAATACAATTGTTTTCAGCTGTGTACGAACGTTATTACTTGCTTTTTGCAGAGCCAATTTACTATTAAGAGCAGAGATAGCCTTGGGTCTGAACAAGATACTCAAGAACAATCAAATGAGAAATCTTATCTTATGAACTATGAATCATATTGTGGGTATGTGGGGGGGGAAGGTAAGAGGGTATGATTTTCACAAATGTTTGCTGAAATGATCAGGAAAATATGAAGAGCACAGAAATGTGTTTTATTACTTATAGTTTCTCTACTACACTAATGTTGGCTGGCTAAAAGAAAGATTTTAAATATGACATTATTTTTGCAGGTATGACATTATTTTTACGGTTTATCACAAAGGATCTCAATCTATTTTACTTCAAGGGCCCTCATTGTCCAGAATAGCATTTGAAGCCCCTCGCCCTCACAATTTCTACCAAATGAAATACTCTATAGTCACAACTAAAAAGATGTATGTAATTATAACGTGTGACCCAGTCTGTGAAAACTTTTTTTTTGTAATGAACTGTTTTCTACATGAAATCATCCTACAAAATGTATAAAAACATTCTGTGAAAATATAACCTGATATCTTTATATGAACTGAGTAATACCATGCAAAAGAAAATCATAGTGAAATTAATGGTTTGAATTACACTTTGATGTTCATTATCTCTTTTCACAGACTGGGTCACATAATATATTATGTATAATCAATACAAAAAATATATAATTAAATGTTAAATGTAAAAAAAACGAAATATCTCATATTAGCTTATTTTAATGCTTGTTTTAGAAACTTTTTAGTTTTGTCTTGAAATTTATTGAGATACCTGGTGGAGAAATGCTGGCCTTTCACATACAGCATAACATTTAATCATTATTACAGCTCATTGTGATTGTCATAATATGGAAAAGAGTAATTTAATATTGTGGCGATCTACGCCAGCAATATTACATCTTTAACAAAAAAAGTTACCTGCACAAAATAAGCAATACAACTAATCATATTTAAAATAAAAATAAAAACTAAGATTTAAAAAATACGATTTAAGATTTTGCACGTATAATGTCAACTGTCTTTTTACAGATTTGTTTTATGTATTTGTTAAATGCGGTCAAAAGCGTAGAGTTTCAGAAAACGTTTTTCTAATTTACAAGAAAAAAGGGGGATTTTATTTATTTTAAAGTTTATTTCTGGCGCCCCAGCTACCAGTTTTTTTTACAGTTTACCCAACATATACTCACCCTCATGTCATTTAAACCTGTTTGGCTTTCCTTCTTTTGTGGAACACAAAAGAAGATATTTCGAAAAATGTCTCTGTGGTTTTATGTCCATACAATAGAAGTCAATTTTTTTGGTTGCCAACAATCTTCTTTGTGCTGCAGAATAACAAAATGATGTAAGAATAAATGATGTAATAATTATTTTTAGTTTTGAGCGAACGATCTCTTTAATAATCATCAATTCCAGCCATCTCAAATGTGGTAGCATATTGATATATCTTCAGCAGTATGGCCTCATTTACCCCACAAGATTATATGTATGGTACCCCAAATTGAATGTGCACAGCGCACTTCGGCTTCCTGTGTAATAACCACCCTGACTTTGCAAACCTCTGAGTCAAGCACAGACTAAACGCCTAAACGTTTGCTTATAGTCATGTAATCATTACTTCTGTGTTTCTACATCCCATCCATTGTGACCGGGGTGGAGTAAAGAACGCTGGTTACATTTCTCAAAATTAAAGGCGAAACATTCTCCTTCTAATCTACATAAAACATAGCATTAACCCAGAACATTTTGATCATACGTTTGCGAAGAGGGAAGAACCTGTACATGATGTATGGCTTCGAAAGCTGCCGGATAATAATGACTAAAACTTCGCAGACAGCCAAAATATTGTAAGAACATCAAACAGTAATTTTCAAGAGGCTGATCTCAGACAAAGACCGGGGAAATGCCAAACTACGTGACGGTTCTGTGTCAAACGTACAGAAAAAAGAACAAGCCAGCCGCTGAGGCCGAGACGTGCCATTCAGCCGTATTAAGGGATCACCTCATTTCTTTCTTTTTTCTAATAGTAGGGATTTCAGGGAGCCTAACACATTGTCTTGGGTTGAGGTGAGCAGACTGGCAGGCACCCATGCTACAGTAGCTGTGTCTTTAAGGAGACATATGAAGAATGTAGAGAGAGTGCTTTGAAACACACCCTGTCGTCGTGCTATGAATGCAGAGTGTTTAGATAGGACCGCACCACCCTGTTCGACCACACCGTGGATGAGCGGAAATAAGAGGTTAAAACTGCTCCCATTTGATATTTGGAGCAGGTAAGATTATCTGGGATATGCGTTGTCAAAAAGACAAAATAGGTTTCGACACTTTTACAGTGATATTAGCTTCAGTTGTTGTGGTATGCGGTATACGGCGCCAAATGAAATTCATACCTTCATGCAGATAAGAACACCACAGTCATAAGAACACCACGGAGTGAAGTTTCTAGCTGTCTTTCGTAACAGACTCTATCTCATTAGCTGAAAAGCATATAAACTTATCAAAGAATGATAAACATGACTTTCTTCTAAATTAGGCTTTATGACGGGGTTTGTGTTTACTTCGTAATTGATTCTCAGAGGAATTCTTAATGAGTTGTTTGTGTTGGGCTATATTGGTGTTTAAAATGTAATATTTCAAACTAAGTCACTATATAATGCTTAGTATTTGTTGAGAAGTTAGGCTAAAAATGAGATTCGGATTGAGAATGAGATTATTATTTTACACCAGACAATGCCTCATTAAAGTTACTAATAAAAATTAATTAATTGTAAAAGAAAGATATAACAATATGAAGGCAAAAGAAAAATATAAAAAATGATCTACACACAGAGGCACGAAACCCTCACGAAGGTCTCAAGTCATAAGATATAGTCAAACCAAACCTAAACACAGAGTCAACCAAAAACCGGTTTCGCTTTCATAATGTGACAATTCTTCGTGTATTTGTGTCATACATATGACGTGAAAAATGGCTACAGGTGCAAGGAGGGAAAGAGGAAAGGGATCTGCTTCAAAACAGATTCATGTTCTTTAATTCTACATTTACAGGGACAGTTCACCCAAGAATTAAAATCATCTGTCATCTTTAATCACCTCCGAGTTGTTACAAATCTGTATACTTTCTTTGTTTTGGGAAGGATATTTGGAAGAATGCTTGTAACCAAACAGTTCTTGGCCACCATTGACTACCATATAGGAAAAATTATACAAAAGTGCCCCAGATCTGTTTGCTTTAAATTCTTAAAAATATCTTCTTTTGTTACCAACAGAACAAAGAAATCTATAACGTAAATGTTCCTACTATGGTCACGGTGGCCAACAACTGTTAGAATTCTTCCAAATATCTTTCTCTGTGTTCATCAAAACAAAGAAAGAAATTTGAGAAATTTGGAGAAACGTGAGGGTGAGTAAATAAGACGGAAGACAGAATTTTCATTTTTGGGTGAACTGTTCATTTAATCTTTAATGCTCTCAGTGTCTCATTGTCATGCTTATAAAATGCCAAAGAAGGTGGAATAATTGACTTGATATTTATTCAAACTCGCAGGAGAACTAGCAAATAACATTACCCCTTCCAGTCTGCAAGTGAATATTCTACAAACACAGAAGTTTGTCTCGGACAAACAAAACTCATCATCAAATACGCGAATCTATTTGGGAGGTCTAGCACTGGAGATGACATCCTTTCCACATTCCCAATAGTGCAGTGTGTGAAGGAGAAGATGGTTGTTGAGAGAAGATGAGCAGGAGAAGATGTTAGTTGGGTGTTTTTATTCTGCTCCACACACTCAATCCCCTCATGACTCATTAGAGAGTGCGTATAGTGGGAAAGGACAATGATGTGACTATGGGGGTCAGAAACACATGGACACTGGGTAACAAGCACCTCTCCAGGAACCTGCTGTACAAAGCTAACTGCACTTTAATTACACACACACACACACACACACGCACACACACGCACGCACATTTCAATTTTTTCACATATTTATCCGTCAAAACCGAGCAATAGATAAACAGCCTCTGCATTTATTTCTGGTTCAAACATGATTCATAAAAGCCTTCTTACAGTGATTATTGTCACAAAGCAGTAGTTTATTGCCGGAATAATGCTTATCATTTCTGATTACAGACTGAGGAACTCATATGGAGTTTCTTACAGGGGGTGAGTGCCATGTGCTATTTACCTTTCAGATGTAAACCACATCTGTTTATTGCTGTCCTTAGTCCATCCTGTTAGAACACTCAAAGAGAGAGAGGACTGTTTGGGTTTACATGGCTGATCTGGTCTAATGTATCATCAGGTTGTATATTACACTATGTAATGAGTGGAGCCTGCTAGACAGAAGTATAAGCTTAGTGCTATTTCATTGGGATTGCACACTATGTGATGCTCAGACTTTAAAGCTAACACGTTGTATCTTCATCTAGACCCAAGGACAAAATTAAGAGACCATTCCAAATTTTCGTCCACTGTCTGTTGAATTTCAACAAAATCAAACCTCAGGAGTGACAAAGTCATCTTACAACAATGTCAAAGACAGACAGCATGACAAGACACATGAAAACTGTGATAAAAAGGTTATCACATAAATAAGCGTTTTAAACATTTCCTAAATATACGTGTACAATTATTACTCTTGTATTACTTAAAAATGAATATGAACTTGTTTTCTTTGCAATATTTGAGGTCTGAAAAAATACAGAGCATCTTTTCTGATATTTTAACCTGTTTCTCAAATTTCTCCAAAATAATGCAAATGTTTATTGATAATATTGTTAGAAACATACATTCATTCATACTTAACACATAGCTACCAATAAACAATAAAACTAAAACTTTTTTCCTGGCTTTATATCTATAGACAGACATAACAAACTGTGATGCATCAAACGTGTTGGCCCGGTTTCTTGACCAGGCTTAAAGCTAGTCCCAGACTAAAATGAATGTGTGAACTGAATTTAACATGCCCAGAAATATCTTAAAACTTAAGTGCCATTGTTTTGTCTTAAGATGCACACCAGTAATGTATTCTTCAAAGGCATTTTTATAAAAGCGACATAAATATCTTAATTCAACTAAGGCTTAGTCCTGGGTTAAGCTAAGCCGTGTCTGTGAAACCGGGCCAGATTTTTCTTTCATTTTACGTGCATCGGTCAAAAAGGTTAAAGTATCTTCTTTCTGTAAAACTTTTCAGATTTCCCCTCATCGCTAGAAACAGCATTTATAATGTTGCTGGAGTCATAATCATTATTTTAGAATTAGCAGCATTTAATCATTCACAAACTTAAAAAGGCTTTATCCTAACGCTGAAATGCACCGGCTTTTAAACACATTCTCTCTTAAGAGGCTTTCATAAATATTTGACCTCGCCACGATTAGGTCTCATAATACTCCAGCCTCCCTCCTCCAGTCCAGCCCGAGGACTGAATGAAGCTCTTGTACGACGTGTTTTTGAGGATCTCTGCAGGCCACAGGGTTAATAAGCTAGTGATGATGGCAGCCAAGCACTGTTGACCTCCGCCAATATGATTACTATGCCGGGTTAAACCTGAGAAGAGGAAGGTCTCAATCAATCGAAATATTATTTCGCCTCCTACCTGTCCACCAGAAGTTAAAGAAAAGCATCCGGTACTGGCATGTGTCAGTAATCTGATTTTATTTTTGAGGGGGGCAGGACAGATAAAGCAGAGTGTTTGTTTGATGTGTATTAGGGCTAAAGAACGTGACTAGATGTAGGTTGCTGGCTGCAAAAACTAAACAATTTTTTACAAGTGCCAAGAAAAATGTCTAATAAGTTGCTTGGCTTCTTGTGATGTTGGCTGGTTCTTTTAATATGCATGTGCATCTTAGAAAACTTAGAGCTTAATAAATGGCCATAGTAATAAAATAGTGAACAATAGGCTTTCAAATCCTGTCTGAACTATGTATTACAGGTGGAAAATAAACAATTAAGCAGATTATTTAACAGATAAAATATATTTTATCAAATCATTTGATTTTAGTACTAATCCCAAATTGTTAGATGGCATTGTCAAAATATCAGATTTTCGCCACATGATTATCGCTAAAATAATTCACTTTTTTTACTTTTTAGATCAAAATATCTATTGAAAAGAGTTCGAAAAATAAATAAATGCTGCTCTTAGTCAAGTTTTTGGTCAATAAATCACATAGTAAATCAAAATATGAGTACAGGGAGAGAGAGAGAGAGTTTGTATCCATTGTTTCTCTTAAGGCAAAAAAGGGTGCTGAGTTGCTTATACGATATGTGTACAATAACACATTATCGATAATCATGGTTATCGACGATTATTGTCAATACTGGTATACACCCCTGTTTGGGATCTCTAAAAAATCTAATATGGGAGCAAGTTAACTCAATCTGTTGAAATGAAATAGAGAACTCCATCACACTTCAGATTAGTGTCCATTTCTCACTATCAACTATGACCTTAAACTCCAATTACTGCTTATAAAGTAGTTTTTAGGTTTGGGTATTGGGTAGGTTTGAGGGATGTAGAATAAGGTCAGGCATTGATATATGCTTTTTCTATACGAATTTACAACCAATATGCATGTTAACAAGCAAATACCTAAATATAAAGTGTAACCAAGAATACTTACCGATGTGTAACAAGATGAACTTGTGTTTACCTATACATGACCCTAAAGTTGTTAAACGCATTCCGCCCATCCAGCAAACTACGGCTGTAACATTTACAGATTGGTGACTTCCCACTCCCATTAGGCCTAAACTTTAACCACTACAGAAGAATTGGTGCATTGCTTTTTGTTCTCACTGTAACCAGGGTCCCATTCACTTAATATTATGTAAAAGGCTTGACCCTTTCATGCCTCCCACCTCTGCCTCGAATCCCGGCCCTGAAACGACGCCAAAGCCATTGTCCCCCCAATTACTGATGATAATTGCCATGTAATGAAGTTAAGCATTTGTGGGATTTACAAGTTAACATTGACTGTGTTTCTCTTCCTCCAGCTCTCTCTCTCTTTCTCACCCTATATCATTCCCGATGAGCTCCGCCTTTTCTCTGGAACACAAAAGAAATGCAGACAATATGCGGCGGTTGTTAATGTCTTCTTCGCAGTGCCTTTAACTTTCCACCCCTCCTTTATTTTTTCGGTAATTTCTTTATTTCTTTTTCCTGCCTAATGGCATCAGGGTTTCTCTTTCTCAAAATAATAATGTGCGAATTAATGGCGTGACATTCGCATTGCCAACGCATTAGAAAGCAAAAGCGCAAAGAAAATATCAAACTCTCTCTTTCTTTCAATTAGACGTTCGAACTGAATGGTCAACCTCTTTTCAGCCACCCAATACGTTGTTAAATGCTCCCGTTGTTTAATGGCGTCTAATGATTACCACTTACACACCCTGGACAATACAGACAAGCCTTGAATTGCCCAGGGGGGCCGAATTTGCCTGCGCTCAGCAGCGAATCTCATGGCAACAGGTTGAATGGGAGGTGAGCTCGAAGCAAATTGTGAGGATGCGACCGCGTCTGATTCTTAAAGAAAGCTTTGCTTTTTCACACGGGGGCCGTGTGATGGACTGCCAAGTCACGGACAATCCTACTGTACCCCAGCAACCTCTGACCCCAAGCCAAGCTCCCGGTGACCCGAACACAGTAGCCGGGCGAAACCTTTGACCTCTCTGCAGAGCCCTTTGCGTCTCGGCAAACAGCACCATGCAGGCTGCTATGCCGGCGGACAAAGAGAATGAAGCGAATAGACTGCAAATGGACAGATCTACACAAATGACAGGTCAACAATGTATCCGGGTGCTTTGATCTATTCACACTTGCAGTGTGAGAACAGAGACGGCGGAGCGAATCGGTGAATGAATAACTAGATCCTAATATTAGATGTATTTAGAAAAGATGTTTTGCATGCTTTGCATCGCTTGTTTCTCAACAAGGTCATTATTGTCTGTTTGCTTTTTAACAGTGCAGTGAGTTCCCTTTTGACATTTTTTATGAATCACTGCAAAATAGAGAATCTGAACTGTTAGTGGTGCGTGTCCATGCAAAGGTGTCACGATAGGGTCTTTGCGTGGATTGTTGCTAACTTGAAGTTAAGAGGCTATATGCCCAAGTGTCCAAACCGCTGTCATACTGGATCATTTTAGGAAGTTATGGAACTAAAGAGGGCAGTTGTTAACAAACCAAGATTTCCCTCTGGTTCCATTCGCGCTGGCATTAGGACCTCTGAAGTGATGCAAGTCGGCCGACGGCGCGACACTTAAAAACAGGACGGCGCAATCGCAGTTGTGTATTTTTTTGTCTGTGGAGGGTTTTGTGATAACCGAGACGTAGACACGTAATTTGCTATTGAAAAAGCTCAAAGATCGCAAAAAACAGCGTCCTTGGAAAACCAACTGGGATGGACGCGCCACAATGACTTCTGGGACGTCAAGCGTGTTCGGTACGCACAGGTCTGCATATGAAGAATACATCCAAGTACTTTTAATGCATTCTCTTTACTTGTGTTCTTGAGTATTGGAACCGGACTTTGATGATTGATGATGATAGAGCAAGAACACAAGGACACAAGATGCCAATGTGAAGATAAATAAGATGGGTAAACGCAGCCGACATTAGCTTTCTATATACTGTATTCATGTCATATAACACCTTCAAATTCTTCCCGGTTTCTGCCGTGCGAACGCAACAAAAACCGGACACTTCTGGAACTACGAAATCATTTCTGCCATTTGAAATCCCTTTAATATTCCAGTCCCGTGCAATGTGGTCTGAGGCATATTGTTTTCGTCTATACATTAAAACAGTAATTCAGATCACTCAAAAGAGCACATCTCCTCTATAATACTTAGGGTTGATCCTACTGATCAAAACGCAACACTATTATGACCGATATTAATAGTGATAATTGTCTTAGCAAGATTCTATCTGAACTGTTGAAGTTATCCACAGTGCTTACCCTCATGAATATAATAATAGGACTCTGAAATATAACCCTTACCCTCACGCTGCACTAGACCATGAGAGGATGAAGTGGATTAGGAGGTGCTGTTGTAACTGTGGGAGAGGACAGGAGGTGATAATCTGGTGAACTTCTGACGGACCCACTGAGCTCTTCCCTCTAGAAGCCCCGAGGGCAGTAAATGCGGTAGACCTCCACTCTCTGACACAAATGTGTGTGTTTGCACAGTTTAAACACAGCCTCATTCTATTCCTCAGAGACAGACTCTCTACACACTGCCAAAAAGCCAACGGCACCAATTAGATAGAGCTGTTTTACGAGGTGCCAGAGAGAGAGAGAGAGAGAGAGAGAGAGAGAGACAGGGAGAGTGAGCGCAGTACGAGACAGAGAAAAGAATGAGAATAAAAGGAGGGGAAACACAAAGTAGGAGAGGAAAGGTATTGTTGGAATGAAAGAAATGATTGGTTGGATGTGAGGCACGTGGGTGGGGCAAGAGAAAGTAGAATTGTATTTAACTAACATTACACGTGCAACTAAAGAGATGGTTCACATTAAAATTCGAATGGTGTCATCATTTACTCACCCTCATGTTGTTCCAAAACTCTTTTGGTTTAGAACAAATCACGAGATGAGCAGAATGGTAATTTTGCTCTTTTATACAATGGAAATGAATGATGATGGCTGCTGTCAAGCTTCAAAATTATGAAAAAAGAACTGAAAGTTGGCCAAAACATTTGCCATGTTTTCAAAAACCATATGATAGCTTTATGTAAAGAGGGAGGTAACATCTTTTTTTTTTATTTGCTGAAAATGTTTAACCTCGATAAAATAAGTCACATGATTTCTTTGTTTTGCTTTAAAAGTTTCTTGCAAAAATTGTTCAAACAGTCTTTTAATTATTTTTCCCTGACCTTTTAGGGGTACCATAAATGGAACCGAATTTCGAAATGATTTTCTTTCTGAAAATCTTAATGAAATAAGATTTTCTTAATGAAATATTACTGATCACAACAAAACTCACATGTACGTTATATTTTTTAATGGACCCAGTTAGAATCTAATACCAGTTTCTTCATTTCGAGCTCCATTTACAAATGTCACTTTAAAAACGACATAATTTTACAGTTCCTTTTTAATTGTAAATTACAGTTAAAAACAGTCAAATTACAGAAAAAGACAGCAAATTTACAAGAAAATATTTTTAAATATTTACGAATGAAAAATTAATCGACGGTATATTTCTCACGCCCCAGCTGCGGTTTTTTTCACAGGCTACTTTTGAAATAGTCGGAAACCATCAAATTGCAGAAAAAGACCACACGTTATTTTACGCAATATTTCTGACGCCCCCGCCTCCTGGAAAAGTTTTTTACTGGATTTGCAGTGTGTCAATATAAATGAAGTCAGAACTAGACAGAACTCTAACCCTATAGGCTTTTGGAAATATTTCTCAAATTGGACCGAGAGAGAAAGTGGAGCAAGCATGAGAAATGGTTTAAAAAAGACTCCCTTCTTCGTTAGCGCTTCCACACCAGCTGGGCACCAAACAGGGCACTTCACTGGGACAGATGGCAGCATCACCCACACTGCTACCTCATTCCAACCTGTGCTGGCAGAAACTCTGCCAGCCAACCGGGCGGAAATCATTAACCCTGGAGGGAGACTGTCCTACCAGGCGCTACCTAGGAGGGCCGGGCAGAGAAAAGAGAGCAAGAGAGGGAGAAAGAGAGAGCGGGTGCCCCTTAAAGTGACCTACGCTGAGACAATCTGTCATGACTTAAGTAATTATCTAGATTTTATATGTGTGTGTGTGTATGAGAGAGAGAAGGCCGAGAGAGATAGAGAAAGGGAGAGATAGGAATACAAATAGAGCTGTCATTATTCAAGGATATAGTATATCACTGTGAGCCAAAGCTGAAACTGCCCAAACATCTTCAGATGGAGAGAATAAGAGCCACTGTTTTATCCACAGTTCTGTGCTTGATTTAATATTAAAAGTGTAACTTTTACTTTGGACATCGGCTAATACATCTTTATTATTGTTTGATGAGAACGATAAGCTTTGGACCTGTATCACGTGAGGTTATTATTTTAGGTGACCCATGTCTGCTGGGTGAGAAAACAAAGATGTGGTTATCTTCTTGCATCACAGAGGTGCTGCTATTGGTCAAATATTTGCTAAAACAACAGCTAACACAGGCTTCCTTAATTAAGCTTCATTACATTGCCCTTCCACGGGTTAATCTAGCTCAAGTGTGTCTGGGGGGAGGGGGATTAGGGAAAGTTTGTATAGTGTAAATACAAAATAGTCAGTTAAAAAATACGACAAAACCTGTGAATGTTCCCACATGATAGAGTAAATATACTCCCCAACAGAGGCAAAAGACTATGAATCAATGACTTTTTTTAGTCGACGTGTTTTAGTAAGGGAAATTATATATAATAAATGATGGACATAATAAAGGAGGTCCTGAAAGTCCCAAAAAATAAATAACTCATTTTCGACCGAAAACTAAGTTACGGCAGTATACAGTACATAAATGAAGTAAAATTAAGAATAAAGTCAGATCTTCTATCCTTATTTTATACCACTAATTTCTTTTCTCTGTACAGTTTGAAATGAGGTTTAGATTAAAACTGATTTTTAGTACAGAATTAAGACAACATAGAAAGAAAGTAAATTAAGCAATTTGAAAGTGCCTCAGATGGTTCTAAGATAACTTTTATTAATAGAGTTAGGCGTAAGTAAATATTTTATTAAAAAACTATTACACTCTAAAAAAACGTACAAAACTGTAATATTCCGGCAGCTGGGGAGAAAATACTGAAAAATGTTTGTAAAGGAAATTTTATTTTACATTTGACTTTGCCAGTCTATTTCTGTAATTATGCAAAATGTCATAAAATTTTAGTTGTTTACAGTGTGTGAATATGAGAGATCTTTATTAGTGTCGTTTTTTATATCTTTGAGATAATAGTGTGTATAGTGATAGTGTGTGTGTGTGTGTGCTTACATTGGTTAAGTCCGGAGCAGAAGTTCCCATCCCAGTCCTGCATCTTTGTGTTTGTGTGTTTACTGACACAGGTCTGTCCCTGATTAGTTAAGAGCCACATGGCACAGAAACAGCCCAGCAAACACCCGGTGACTTACACCAGACTGAGAAAAAAGCACTAAAGCAGCAACTGGGACTATTTACGGGGGCAAGTGATAACGCAAACAGCAAGAGGGCTATCACGAGTTAATAGCATCATTAACTAGGAAAAGAAATCACACACTTGCTAATTGGTTTCTGTATTTGTGGTTCAGGAGAGAGTTTCGTTCTCTCCTAGAACTTAATGAGCAGAGAAACGAGTTTAATCTGGGTGTCTGAGATGATACTGAAATATGCTTTATCTATACCGACCGATTAAATTCAACATTCATTCTTCAACTGAATATATAATGGATGAAATTAAATACTCGGTTGGGTTCTGTTTAAACATCAATTATTAATACCCCATGATTAATAAATGTAGCAATAGAACATGAGGTTGTCACTGTCTGAAATTAATGATATATTCTCTTTAAACTTAAGCCACGTTTAAATCTATAATTAGGCCAGCGAGTGCTTAATGACAGTCTGCCGTCTGTACCATAACCATCACGTCCCATCGGTGCAGGCCGGGTCGCCCTTCTTTCGAACCCGTCTCACGAATTCTCATGACAACATTGTCTCTGTTCCGGCTGCAGGTCTGCACACACACCACATATTGTTCTTGTAATTATAAGCCCTTCGGTATGGGTGGGATGTGGACTGTGACACCAGAGGTGAAATTTCCTCCAGTTGAGGCTGGAGATCATCTCAGGAAGTTTTGAATATTTTCCGACAGGAAGTAGAAACACATGGGGCACACTCCAGGTAATGCCGACATTCTTTCGAATATTACGGAGGCCTCCACCTCCCCTACATGAAAAGAACACAGCTTTTCCTAAAACACTGCTCCTGCCTGACATATGTTTGTCTTCTAGTCTGTCTCTACCAGCTCCGATAATTTGATACAGTCCTGGACGTCGTGCGTATTTTAGGGAAATCCTGGAATGTTGCGCTGGAGGCCGGGGGAGCAACCTCACATTGACTTTCAGGAATCATCAAATGAGATGCCAGATGTAAGTGACCAATCTGACTGCCTTGACTACCAACAAAAAGTTTACTTTCAAGTCCTCATCCAGCCTGTTTAATACCAAAGGCTGTATAAGCTTTTTATAGGATTTAGCCTTTCTCTCCGTCCCATTCCTCCTGCAGTTCGCGGTCTTTAATCTAATAATACTCAAGACTATGAGCTGTAAGGTAACTATGGAGATCACTTATGCTTACCGTCTTTAAGCTTTCTCTCGCAGTTTGGGTAACTAATACCTGATTAAATCCCGGCGCAGACAATAGGCTTGGTGGTGTCGATTGATGTAGCTTGTGCTCCATGGGGGTTGGTGAGTGGATGAAGGCCTGCTCTGTAAAGGATACCCTATTTATCCCTCCCCACGAGGGGTGCTCAGTCCTGGGGGAGCCAGTTGGTCCCTGAGGTTCGGCGAAGCAAAACACGCTCGTGCGGTGGCCAGATTTTGGCAATGAATGTAACAGACTGTTCTTCATAGAGAGATAATTTGACAGATGGCAAGAGACGTCACGGGACACAATAGAATAAAAAAATAAATAACTGATTGCATTAAAGCAAACCTGGGAGTTACAGCAATACAACATGTCAAACTTTCACTGCTGAAATATCTTCAAGACAATGACATCACGACGTAAGCGTTCTCATCCAATAAAGAGGAATGAGATGCATTCGCATGCAAGGTTATCCCACGCACGTTACCCAAAAGACCAAATCAACAAGGTTCCACTTCAGGGTACCTTTTCCAACCAACCCACCGCCCAGCCGACAACCTCTCCTGCCCCCTCATCTATTGTGTTAACCCCAGAACCCCCTCCGAGCATCAATGAACACAACAAAGCACTGGGCAGCGCTTTAAGCTTCTAAGATCAGCAACCTAGTGAGCCTGAAAGCAATGCTAATGGCTAATAGTGCATGCTAAGCATTAAACCGACCGGAGGTAAAACAAAGGAATAAATAAACTGTGAAACGGATTCAAATGCGGGACCTGCCTGAAAGCTTTTTGTTGCCCTCGCGAGAGTGGGCGGAGGCCTTCGCCGATTCAGTCAGCAATCGTGTAAAACATCTGTTAAATCCAGAAACTCTGTTGGAAATGACGGATTCGAGTTTGACAGCAAACAGTTTGTGTTAGAAGTGGTTAATTGGTGAACCGGTGAAACTCAAGCAGCCCGGCCACGCTCAGGTCTGGACAATGATCTACTGTATCGGGCTACAGGCAGTTGACCTTTGCTGGAATGAGTTCACGTTATCAGAGGATCTCTGACATTTAATGACGCCTATTGACTCTCTTAGGAACCGATTACATACAAACTTAAACCCACCCGCTAATTGCAGATGAGCAGGTATTAGTGGAGGCATTTTCCCTCAGGGTGTGAACCATAATGTAAAAAAACTCAAAGATGAAAACATCAAACGTTTTGCAGAAAATGGTTGTTTTAACTGTCGACAGTGGTGGTTTTTAAACTAACAGCTCATTTTGGGTTGACTTTTAGAGACACAACAATCTACAGCTCGTTGCACTTAAAAGGGTCATCAGTGTTAGAATCTCTTAATCTCTGCTGCTGCGTTTTTTGTTCTCACACAAGTAGGGAAATGAAGCTGTGATGACATCAAACTGCTGCTCATCAATGGACTCTACACTCATTATCACTGGGTCTTTGTCACTTACAAAAGCTCTACTGCACAGTCATCTGGTCATCTCTTAATGCACACTGCAGGGGTAATTGGCTCATTGGTGCAGGACAATGTGTGTAGAGCTATCAGGAAACGTGAAGGGTTAAAACCATTTTGGTAATTGTGATTTCCCAACAATAGTGTGTTCAATTTCGTTAACTAAAATTGCATAAATCTGCGTCGGTTGTGGTTTACAAATGTTTCTTCTTTTCTTCAATTTGGTTTTTGTGCACACGGATTATCCAGATAACATGTGTTTTTATTTACACTGAAAACCCATTGATTGACTACACTTGTTTTCTTGTTTAACCGATGAACGAGTTTCCTAAAAGTTCAATATATAAGTTTACTTAACTTGATGTTCATGTAGAGTGAACTTAAATTGTTACGTTGACTTAACGGTGTACTTTTTTTTATCCGGGCTACCTAATAATGAAACAAAGTTTTGAAAGAATTCATGCCTGACTCTGTCAACTATTGAACTTGATTCTCCACAGAAATACACCTGAAAATGTGTTTTGACCATGATTTTGAAAAGAAATATGATGTGTTGAGCAGGGTTTACCAAAGCAAACATGAATCACCTGAATGACATCATAGAAAACTCTTTTTACTGTAAAACATCAATACTACTAAAATAAGTTACACAATCTATGATCATTTATGAACAACGATTTTAATGTCCTATTAGTACAACATTTGTGCGCAAGAGCTTATGGGTATTTCTCATTTTGAATAGATTTTTTATGTTTATTGCACTTAAATCAGTATACAAGTTAAATTAATCAATAATTTATTTATGGGTCCAAATCTCAAAAAGTGTTATCACAAAACCAGTCATAAGTAGCACGAGTATATTTACAGCAATAGCCAACAATCCATTGTATGGCTCAAAATCGCTTTTTCTTATATGCCAAAAAACATTAGGTTTTTAAGTAAAGATCATGTTCCATGAAGATATTCTGTACATTACCTACCGTACATATTGTAAAACTTTATTTTTGTGAGTGGATGCAGCAAAATCACAAAAAAAAGGCCGGAAACATGCATAGAAACTTCACTCGCTGCCGCCTGCTCTTTGGGAATATACCCACTCAAGTTTGGTATCTATGTTAAACTTTCAGCTTTCGGGTTCATCTACTCTCCACAACGTCATTACGCCTACAAACCTGTGTCTTCTTAGCAACTGTCTGCTACAGTGTCTCTGACGGACAACTTTAAAGTCAATTTTCCTAATATTTAGATTTTTTGCACCCTCAGATTCCAGATTTTCAAACAGTTGTATCTCGGCCAAATATTGGCTGATCCTACCAAACCATACATCAATAGAAAGCTTATTTATATATTTATAAATAACAGTTTATTCTGCTAGTGTGACCCTTTTGACTGGTTTTGGGGTCCAGGGCCACACATTTCATTCCTTTTTTATTTCAAACATTAGTGCTTAGTTTACAGTTTTGAGCAAGTGTAAAAGCTTAAGACCGCCATTACAAGGATATGTGACTAACATTTGTGTTGTTAATTCTCTTACCGTGTGTGTGTGTATGTGTGTGTGTGTGTACACATCGTTAAAAGAAAATAAACACAAGGCCTGTGCAAGCTGTACCTACAGAAGCTCTTTCTTCAGGACTTCCTGGAGGAAATGAGATGTTGGCGTGCATGCACGTCTGTACTGACTGTCATCTTATGTGGTAAAACTCCATTCCTACGACACACATAATCACACAACTTTGGTTAATTCATCTCCACTTCATTAGAACTTCCTCCTTTCTTTTCTGAGAGGATTCAAATTGTCTGGATCTTACGAACACAATAAAGCACTTCACAAATCCAAGGACAACAGGTATAATGAGATTTGCAAATAAAAAAATGTGATACCGAAATTCCTTGCAGCTTCGTATTGCCTTGACACACACACAAAATGGTCATTACTGCGTTCACTTTAATGGCTCATTACAGAGGGAGGCAATGTTTAGCCAACAGTGTTAAAAAGGTCAGCGACTGAGGGGGAGGTTAGAGAGGTGAGGAGATTCACCAGATGAGAGTATCTGGGTGAGGGAATAAGGGGAATCGCCGGGACCCATGGGAATCTGAGTCTTGCCCTCAGTTAATGGACTGCAAAATGAGCCACGGTCCCCCGTGTCATCAAATCAGATACAGAGGCAGATGGAGATGAAGTGAAAGATGACAATCAGGGTCAGACCCTTCATATTAAAACCGTGCTGTGCCAACGCTCACAGTTGGGGGCAGAGACACAAGGAGATCTCGTTCCAATCTCACATGTTAGCAATAAGATAAAAATACTTAGCATAGTGAACTAAATTAAAAACAGTGAGGCGACAGGATTTTGTAGTCTTTCGAAAACACGTTGTTCTGTGTGTCTGTGTGTGTGTGTGTGTGCAGTTCTCTTTATGAACATTTACTTAGTACGTTCTGTTGCACCATCCAAAGGTGCTTCATCCACATCTGAATATCTGACTTGACTTTATTTATTCTTTTTAAAGGCCTGCATTGCTGAATACACAGCAGAGTCATCTTGGCCATTGTGTTTATAGTAACAGCACAGCGTCATACCTGATTTGAAAAGTATCTTTGAAAAACGAACCATACCCAACATACATAAACTCATAACAAATCTCAAAGCAGCGTGAAAGCCGAATAGATATAGGGAACAAATCAATGAATCGACCGTTTTGAGGCAGTCGTGATTTTGAAAGTAGGCAAAGTTAAAATAAATAATGCATTGAAAGTTGTTTCATTTATATGATGATGGGCTCTAGGTTTTGCATTTGGCATCTTTCAACAAAATGACACCAGCCATACGCTGTCTTTAATGTCTGTGTATAATTCGCCGGTGAGAAAATGTACCACATCCTGTGCAGCGTCATGAACTGTCACAGATATTTTAAACACAGACTCGTACATTCACACACAGTTATTATTCCACTATATTATTGAGGTCAATTGATAGACTTCGTAGATTTGATATTACTAGGCGATATCTTTTATTTTCTAAACCTACCCTTGCAGGAATACGAGCATATTTCAAGAAAAACTAGATATTTAGGACTGTACAATGTCTTTAAAATATCTTTACAAGTTGGTTGTCAGGATTTTTTTACTGTTAGGACATTACAGATATAGCTAAACTTGTACATGTTGGCACTCCAATGATAAAGATTATACTATTTTGTTTCCCTTAACTTCACCCCAAAACAACACATAAATACAGAAACTTCTGCATCTTAAAGAATATAGTTTAAACATTAAGCGTGTTTATAAATCCATTTCAAATCACACAAACACATACAATTACTAATTTAGTGAGGATACATTTCGTTGTTTTCATACAAGGCTGATGTATCATTCTAGCCTTATCCTATAGGGTAAAAAAGCATACACCTAACCTTGTACATTACCTGTTGATCTTATTTAAAGCATCGTTTTTCAGCAAAAGATGACATTTTAGTGAGTATTTTGGTACAGCCATACCTACACACACACGCACCATGCACGCACGCACGCACGCACGCACACAATATAAAAATCCTTCCTGGCGAATGAAGGGCTAACTGCTGTAATTAAATCATTAAATGCGACTCTTCGCTTCACAGGACACGAAGAGAATCGACTAACCAGCCCGCCAAACTCATTTGCAGCGCGCGCATGGAATTATGACTTTTTTGGATAAATAATTACAAAGCTAACATCTGATAGCAAGGTGCACCCAGGGGGAGGATTAGCGCAGACAGGGGTGTTAGCCCTCATTACCAGCAGTGGATGAGAGGAGGAGAGAGAAAATATACTGGGATAGAGAGATACGCTGTGATTTTAATTGCAGGCTTCTCTGGTTGGCTCCTTATCACAACCTCTCAGAGGGATCAAATGGCTCCTCTGAATGGAGCATTTCATTAACCTGTCACCTTATCACGGGACAACCTGTGTGATGCTAATGTGCAAATTACCATAAACGGGATCGTTTGTTTCCCTGTTGGACATTACCGAGACCCTCTCTGGCACGCCATGAGAACGCTTGTGTGTGTGCGCGCGCTCAGAGGGAGGGAGTGGTGATGATGATGATTCTCTGCGCTCCATCAATTCACCATTACGCTCCATTATGACCGTTTTCTCCACTCCACGATATCAGAAGCGAGGTGCATAAAGTTCTGAGGTGCGCAAAAAAGATGGAAGATTGTAATTGTGGTTATAAATGAAAGTGCATAATTCCACTAAATGGTCAAATGCATTTATTGCGTATGGATAACGCATGATAAAAAATATGAATATGTATTGTTAATAAAAGCACGTGCATACAATCCATTAAATTAATCTTGTTTTTGTTTTGCCTTTTCAATTGAATTGACTTGCATGTGTCACTGTACTAAGTTTGTTTTATGTTCTTATTAGAATATTGAAAACAATGAGAATAATAATATTTAAGCCGCTTCTATATCAATGCTGTTTGAGTGAAATGTTGAATGTTGAAAAAATAAACACAGCACTGTATCAATAGTCTATAATTGTTTCAAGTTACAGTTTATTTTGCATTTACATTTACAGTTTTAGATATTTGTTGTCATATTCAACACTTTGACGCGAACGAGACGTATGCAATGCAACTGAAACACTTCGTTTACACTGACACACCGTCACACAAACACACACAATAATACACACTGCAGTCTACTTATCGCGTGGCCTCGGATAGGAGGGGCATCGCGCTTAAGTAGCATGCCAATCAAGCCGTCAACTTCAAATTGAGAGAGGTCCGGAGGGGAGACGCATCACGAGAGCCGCGCTTCTGCACCGAGCGAGAGTTATTGCAGTGATTTTGTCACGAGTGGATTGCTCATCTCTTCTATAAATCTCTGTCAGAGTTCCTCTGGAGTTGGACATGTCGTTCCCCCAGCTGGGTTACCCGCAGTTTTTAAACGCCTCCCATGAGGTGTACGGAGCCGAACGAACGGGTGTCATGCCCACTTCTCCACGCGAGGGAAGCTCCGAGAGCAGCGCAAATCCGGCGACTACAGCTACTGCTATCACGCCAATGCTGGGCATGTACGCGAATCCGTGGACCGTGCAAAACTATAGCGCCTTCTTACCTTACAACAGTGCCGAGCTGGCCCTGCTCTCCCAGATGGTAAGATTTACATTCTTATAATGTTCAACTATTAGAATTTATTCATAAAAGTTTAAACAAACATGGATTAACTCTTAGTGAGTTGAAAGAACACTCCGAAATTATTAAAAACGGAAATAATCAAAAAACGTATGAAATGTTAGTAATTAGCCTCATACCTGAAATCACAGAATAATCTAAAAATAAAAAACTCCGTAAGTGTATCAATTCAAACTGAACAAATTATTGAAACAATTCTTAACGATTCAAATCAAAACACAAGCGTTAAGGCTTACATACTCTGTATAAATATTTTAAAAGATCAGAGCATCAAGTTTATCTGTTTTGTTAACTTATTTAAATATTTATCGCACTCCATACTTGATAAACAATTATGTAAGGTTTGTTTTTATTGGGAGTGCTTAGAAATTGAAGGCCTTTATAACTAAACAAACTTTTTTTGGCCGATTAAAAAAAAGGTTTGGAATATTTTTAAACAAAACCCCCCAAAGCGACTTTCCCTCATTGTTATTTTTTCCCATTCCCCAGGGATCGCAGTATGAGCTTAAGGAAAACCCCGGAGCTCACCCACCAGGATTTGCAGTCCATACTACACCCGGATTCTACCCATATGGTCAGTACCAGTACGGAGATCCGGCCCGGGCCAAGAGCGCAACAAGAGAGAGACCACTAGCACACTAAAGGCATGGCTACAGGAACATAAAAAGAATCCGTACCCTACCAAGGGTGAGAAGATTATGCTGGCCATCATCACTAAAATGACCCTAACGCAGGTGTCCACCTGGTTCGCCAATGCGCGCCGGAGACTAAAGAAGGAAAATAAAGTGACCTGGGGTCGCAGCGCGGAAGACAGAGACGGACGCATCTTCGACAGTGACAATGATGACGACGCGGACAAATGAAGACGATGAAGAAATCGATCTGGAAACAATCGATATTGACAAGCCTGAGGAGCCCAGAGGAGATCAAAACAAGGAATCGGAAAAAGAAACGTCGGGTGATCAACTCGAAAACGTGGAAACACCACGGATATTATCTTCATCGGCGCAAAAAAATACGGACAGCCCTGTGTTAGGCAGTAATAAAGAGCAGAGTGTGGTAAAAAGCGTCGGAGAGGTTTCTCCTGGTGGACCGGTGTGTCAGAGGCCGGGAAACAGCAAACCTAAAATCTGGTCTTTGGCGGAGACAGCGACAAGTCCAGATAATGCGCAGAAAGCCAGTATCCCCTCGACGCACACAGGCCTCAGGGCCTCACCCTCTCCCCATCCCGCTTTCCTCTCCACTAACGGAATTTATACGTGCCAAATTGGGAAACTACACAACTGGGCGAGCGCAGCTTTCCTTAGCGCAAATTCTCTGATGGGTGTGCGTTCACTTTTAAGTCAGAACAGTCACTTTCCAAACCATTGCCCCGTTACGAATCCCGAAAAGAAGCCATCATCTGCCCCTGGATCTCCGTGTCTAGAGGCTGACAGTGAAAACTCATCCGACAGTTTCAGTGTCAAACATAACGGTGCGTATGTATAATGCAATGAGGCCTAATTAAATGTTGTCACATTATTTAACACAAACGTCAGGCGTTAACATTTACTGACTCTACAATATTCCATTTTGGTTATAGTGCACGTTTTTAAATTGTTTTATTTAATTTTTATTTTGCATAGATCAAGAGAACGTTCAGAGAATTGAATCTCCGACACTTGCGTCCAGACCACCATTTCCAGTCATCCACGACAGGTAAATTACGCACACGGAGCACTGGTTTGGATCAAGTCCATCCATTGTTTGCTTTAGGAATTACAAAAACAATTGTTCAATCAAAAATAGAATAGAGTTTGGGTCACTTTCTAGCAACTTTTCCTGAAAACAACTTTTTAAAACAATTGCATGTTGTAATAACTCTTGTTATTGTGTATAATTTGTTCATAATTAAATAATGTAATTTGATAAAATGACATGAACGTGTAATTCATATTTTGATTTAACACACATGAGCATCGAAGCTTTATTTAATAATAAGTAATTAACAAATAATAACATTGGCCTAGTTATTTTAAGAGTTAGCGGGAAAATATGGCAATTGCACGATATACTTTTATTACCAATCGACTATTTGCTGTGTGTCATAATTAAATTATTTTGTTAAAATCATGTTTTGATACATTTTCTAAAGTCTGCCATTTTCTCTACTCATACAGGTCTCATCATGAAACATCACAGCGCGCTCTGAAGACTATTTCATGAACACATAACTTTTCTCAAAGAGCTAAATTATTTAAAGAATCTAATGTCACAATAAAACAACAGCATTTACGTCATCAAATAGACCAAAAATTGTATTTCTTTTACGCTTCCACCCTGCAATATAATTTTTGTTCTTTCAGTTGATTTCATTTGAGCATGTCTGAGTTTACCATGTAGCTCGCCTGCTTTTCTTTTACAGATTTATTAAGAATTATTTGTCAGAAATTGTGAATATGATATATTTTTGTGTAATAAAGCAAATGAGATTAACTGGGTTTTTGCCATCAGTAATTGTACATTGAATAATTCGGATTATTCACTCAAAAACCATGACACGAAGACATTATGGAGTTTCGCTATTGCCTCGCAATAAATATGCTTATCTTTAAAAAAGAACGAAATGTTGAATGTCAAACTGACGCAGTGAAACTATTAATAGTTTTCTTTTTTGTTTATTAAGGGTATTTGTCTAACAATCAACATGAACAATTTGACTTAGTTGTGGCTGATTTAAAAAATCTATGTATGACCTTAAATTATGTCGCAACCATGCTAAACGCCATTCATGTTTTTAAACAACAGTAACAATTATTATTAATTCATCGACATGTTTTGAGTCATCCTTAATACGTAAAGACAGTGGTAGTTTATTACAACGAAGCTGTCAGTGTCGCAAAAAAGCATCGGAGGGCAACGGCGACCCCTAAAGGCAGGTGTTGTTTATCAATCAGCGTTGGAAATGTTTAATTTTATAGAGCAGAATCCGTCGAGAATTGTGACAACATGGCCTTAAAACTGTATTACGTAGCCTAATAAAAAGATAAAAGGGTGTTTTCAACAAGAATGCAGGGTGACTTTTACAAAACCTGTGAATCACAATCCTTTAACGTATAATTTAACTAAAATTAGTTTTTAAAAACACAGGCAGAACATTTACACTATTAACTTGTTTAAGTTCATACTGCGGTTTTCACAGAATGTGAAAGCTCTCCTTACACAACCTCGACAGCTGACTGAAATATGGAGACATAGGAATATGGATCGCAGCTGTTCAAATGCCAGCGCGCAGCATGTGTGTTATACTCGGAGGAGAGTGGGGTGTGCATGGAGATTATATCGGTGATAAGCGGAATATAAAGGCCTTCAAGAAAGGAGACAGAGCTTCACCTGAACTATAGGAGCTCGGTGGGGCATCAACACCGCAGGACAAAGAGGCTATTCATTCAAACCTCTAAAAGTTTGTTTTTTTAAAACAAAGTTTGTTTTGAGGAAGTTGGACATAGTATATTGCGTCATATGATTAGATAACATTTGACAACAAATTTGATTATAAAGTTATATCCAACACCATTCCAATACGAACATTGAAAAAAAAGAATTCATAAAAATATGTTCCATAATTACATTCAGTAATATTATGTTAAGCATAATCAAATGTTTAGTAGTGTTATTAAAGAAACGTTTAAACAAATGTAAGTCAGTGTAGACGATGGAATAAACGGAGATCTCGCTGCACTTTTGAAGTGACGACCTACCGCAAACCTTCCGAAAAAATAAACCATCGCAAAAAAGGATAAAAAGGTGGTTCAGAAAACAATTTATTTTTCATTGTTTGAAAGTGTTTATGTTCTGTTTGCTCTGTCACAGATGCTGCATTCATCTAAGTGTTTTGGAGACAGAGCAACATAATAAAAGTCGGCACATCTGGACCTGGTCACATTCTTACTGTGTGACAAACAGACTGATTTATGGATCCCCTAATCAAACACATGATTCCAAAGCATTAAAGCGACATTTTAAACGTTTTGTGGAATACAAGACGTCAACAAAACCCCATATTCGTCAAAAAACGTGCTCAGAGAGAGCATGAGCATGAGAATAACATCTCATTTTTGACCGAGGTTCAAACCCAAAGGTCATACAGGGGTCAAACATAGAGCGCTTGGAGAGTATTGTGTGAAGTAAACCAAATCTATGAAATCACTGGTAAAGAAGATTTCTTCTAAGTTTTTTTCTGATTTAAAATAAAAAAATGTTTAAAGAAAGGCAATACAAGAGACACATAGTGAATTCTTTTTCAGTTTCTGATGTGCGATAAATATTTGGACTCTAGAGGTTTTATACTGAACAAATATCTGATATTATTAAGGTTGTTGAACCTCAGGTTACATTTCTTTTTCAGGCGATAAATAACAAATAAACGGTATATACAAAAGGCTATCAAACGATTAATCGCGATTAATCACACCCATAGAAGTTTGTGATTACATAATATGTCTGTGTTTACATATGTCTGTATACTGTGTTTATTAATTTTATATTTATAAAATATACGCATGCATGTACATAACAAAAATATTACATTTATTAACATTAATATACAATATAAATGATTGGCCAAAATAAATAAATACTATATTTCCTAAACATACATGTATGTGTTTATAAATACAAAATTAATATACACCACACAGACATTATGTAAACACAAACGTTTATTCTGGATGCAATTAATCAGGATTAATCGTTTGACAGCCCTAAAATAAACAAATACATGGTTAATTTAATAGGCCTAGATAGAAAATGTCCCACATATAATATTCCACAGTTATCACAATGTAGTTTCCAATTCCAAAAGCATACAGAATACTTGATATATTTTATACATAAAAAATAACGTATTTAAAATCCTCTTTTAAACTGTTCAAAGAGTAAACCCCACATCCTGTATATTTTTTAATCTTTTATAATGCATTTTTGCATTTTCACGCGAGACTAAATAATAATATCACTATCTTTTGGCCCACCTGCTCAGGTGACGTGTCAATCAAAGCAATGACACTAGAGAAGATGTCAGTCATGTTAAGGCATTTCTGTGCTATGCTGATGCTAATGGTGCAAGTGCAGCCAGGGCCTTTGTGGCCCACTCATGATAAGACATTAAATGGCCGTCTGTTTGAAAGGCTAGCTTCAGACTTCATGAAATGAATATATTAAACCAAGAAGGTGTGAAGGACAGGGAGATGGAGGGAGGTGAAAACGAATAACTGAATAAAATATAGCAAAAATAGGCAGGGTGGGGTGCATGGGTAGACTGTTCAGATGTTGAAAAAGAGAAAGTTTTCACATAATAATGTGAAAACGATAATCTAACTACATTTGAAATTAGTTACAAAAACCTTTAACAGTTTTACAGTTGGTATCTCAGTTGAAAGTTTAAGGTGACGATGGTGTATTATAAATGCAGGTCTAACCCAAGGTTAACCTGATAAACCAAAGCCATAGTGAATTGGATTCAATCGGTTGGCATAAACTACAAAGGACAGTTTCTATGAACTGAGATCTTACAGTTCTTCAGCATCTGTGAGCCGAGTAAATAGAAAATATGCTCTTGACAATGATAAACCAAAAGCTCTCTTACACACGCACACACAGACAAATTATTAAAGCTCATGCTTGTATCCAAAACGACATGAAAATGATTAGTAGTTATTAAGAACTAGTTAAGAACAGAGAATAAAAAAGTAATACAATTTGTTTAATAAAAACACAGCAAAATCATTTCTGTAATTTCAGAAGCACTGTAACAATGTAAGATATATATAAAATAAAATCAAATGAAGTGAATTAAACCCTGGTTACTGTGCTGTTTGAATGCTGGCAAAAGCTTACAAGTCTTTATTAATTTATTCTGATAAACTCTGAATTACACCAGGGTTATTATTATAGTTTATGACACTCAAAGATAGGTTGTTGGTTTAACTTAATTAAAACACACTTAATAGATTTATCTGCATCTTCATTTTAGTATGTGTAATGAATGGTGCTGGCAGGGATCAGGGAGAGTTTACTGCATGAATATTTGCAAATTACTAAACGAAAAATGAAAACAACACTGATTATGTCTGAACACAACTGAATTTATTTATGTCAATTTTTAAGTATTACACAAATACAACTGTGTTACATCAAACTATATTACTTTAGCAAAATGAACAACCTTTAAAACCCATATTTTTGTGTAAAACAAACTAATAAAAAATACTTAAAAACGTTCAGAGGGGACACTTAAATTAGCAACATACATTTAATAAAAACTAAACTAAACCATAAATTAAATTAATTAAACCCACATAGCAATATTAAGAATAAATTCACATAACAAAATAAATAAAAATAACTTTTTAACTAAATTAAATTAATTTCAGCTATGTTAACCAAAACAGAGGTATTCTGTCATATTACTATATTATGCTGCCACCTTGTGGTATAAGCAGAAACTCCGACAATACATTTTCCCTCTAATCAGCAAAGCCTAATAAATAATTATTTCAGTTACTTTACCCTCAATAAACAACTATTTTGTATCGTAAAGTTGAGCTTCACTTGTTTATATTCACAATAATCCTCAATCCTAAATTGTTAAACCCATCTCTTCTGTGAATAGTTGACAGACAAAATGAAAAAAAAATAAAATAACACTAACCCTTTCTCTCAACAGGTAGTGGTCTAGCTTTTGTTGAAACCAGTAACTTTGTATTGGCACCTTATGGCTCCTGTATGACATATCGCTTATTGCCCTTAAACTCTTTGTAAGTCGCTTTGGATAAAAGCGTCTGCTAAATGACTAAATGTAAAATGTAACTCTGCTCCTCTGTGGTTTTGAATGCTGCAGTGTGATTATAAATGATTTTAACATCTGAACGAGCATATTGAATGATATCACTTCCAGCAAAATCCTCGGCATAAATTTTAGATGATGCTTAAAGCTTGCTTTGTTTGTCCACTACCTCTTCATAAAACAGGGTGATAATATTGTTGTGGTACGAAAAGAGGACACTCAAATGTCCGTATATAGTACTGGCTTATGAATTTAAAGTCAAATATTGGATATACTCACATATACCACATAATAACTAACTTTACAAAAGTTATCCTGGTTAAACATTTATAAACCTTTGAAACAAAGTATACCTACTTAATAATCAATACCCTCTTTGGTTCAACATAAAGCCTTAAACCTTGAAATTCATTACAGCTACATTATCATCTTTTCATCGACCCAACTATCTTTCTACCCATTTATCTACCTATCCTTCTATCTGTATATCTATCGTTCCGTCCATCTACCTGTCTATCGTCTACCTTCCCATCTACTCACCTACCTGTCTGTCTATTCATCCACCCATCTATCTATCTGTATATCTATCCCTCTGTCGACCTACCTATCCACCCATCTCACAGTCTATGGCAGGGGTCTTCAACTACTTTTCTTTGAGGGCCAGATTCCAAAAGTATAAATAGGAAGCTTTTCACCACATCCTAATGTCTTCTCTTATTTGGTATTTCTGTTATTTATTGCATTTTGTTCCTTTTCTACAGTTTTTGTTGCGGTTACTAGGTTATATACTGTATTAAAACATTGCATCCAGTATTTTTGCCTTTTCATGATATTTAATTCAAAGGGATATTGTCGTTTTAATTGTATTTCATTTTCCTTAATGTGTTAGTTTACCCAAAAATTCACAACGTTCAAAAAACAGCTCAAAACATACCTGTTCCGCATCTATTTGACTAACCAATAAGTGTCCAGCTTTAATCCTCCTAGTAGCATGGCCTTGTAAACTAACGATACTGTTTAGCGTGCTGTCAAAATGTTTATATGCTCTCCTACTTGAAAGTCGCTTTGGATAAAAGCGTCTGCCAAATTAATAAATGTTAATCTTGATTTAAGTCACATGGTTGGATAAGATCACATGATCAGTCAAGACAAAAATGTTTTCAATAACAAAATATTAATTCATTATCGAAAATAAAATATAGATAACGTCTCTGAAAGTCTAACAATACGTAAGGGATAATCCACGGCTAGCCGTGCATTATCCCGCTTATATCACGGTTATTTGCCAAGTTAAAGCTTTTATTGATGTTTATAGTGTCATTTTAGATCAAACAGGTGAAAATGATGGTTATTTTGTCAGTTCATTTTTATTGTAATCAAACTGACTGGAGCGACCCGTGCGTTGAAGGCTTTTAATGCACACCTTCCAGCTATTCAGAATCCAATATTCAAACAGACCATGGATAAATGTATATATAATTCCATAATAACAATTGTAAAAATCATTATTCTATAGGAAACATGAAAGTACTAGTTCTTCATTCAAGCCCTTGGGATGTACACAGTTCATATAATAAATCCATTTAGCCTCACTCTGTGTCTCTTATTAGAATCACCACCTCTTATGGAATTGATCAATCTCTGAATACCACAGAATCTCATGTCACTGCCAGTGAAAATGTCATCAAAACTGACTCGTTCACGAGTACTGTCACTCAGACAACGTATCATATCTAATAAGCTAATAAGAGACTGTTACAGAGTGAGGCTGAATGGATTTATTATAAGAACTGTGTACATCCCAAGGTCTTGAATGAAGAACTTGTACTTTCATGTTTCCTATAAAATACTATTTTCTGCAACTGAAATGTATTGTTAGACGTGGAGACGTTACTTATATTGTATTTTTGATACTGAATGATTATTTTGTTATTGAAAACTTTTTTGTCTGAAAGATCATGTGATCTTGTCCAACAATTTGACACTTAAAATCAAGATGGCTTCTGTATCTCCACATTGTTTGATTGGCATTGAAAAAGGTCAAATGTCAACGAAACGTTTGCTTGCCTTTTGTTCTTAAGTAAGGCATGCTTTTAATCTCGCACTTGAATATTTGTTCCTTTTTTGAGCCATAGTGTGCGGAACTTCATGAAGAGTTTTTGACCATTTGAATTATTTTGGGTTACGCACCTATTTTGACTGTTACAAAGGCGAAGTGAGTCTTGGCTTTCTTCAGCTTTGCTAATTTACTCACCCACAGTCTCCCAGTACATCCAAGATGTGGGTGGCATTGTTTTTTCAAGAAGATCTTTATGAAGATATTTGGTTGAATTAATGAAAGTCAAATCAATAAAAGTAAAAAACGCTAATACATTCAGCACAAAAGTAATCCCTGCCCCTTGTGACGTTAAACTGGCGTCTTATAAAGCGAATCAATTGGTCTGTGCAAGAAACTGAATGCTATTATCGCATCTTCGGGGTGAATTCCAATAGCATTCATGTGCTCCACTCCCTTAGAAGGGCAGATCCTTTGTAGTGCGAGTTCTAGAGAGAGATGAACAGCTGGTTTTGTGAATATAGCCGTTTAAATCATACATGATGAATGCAGTAATAAAAACAACAGTTTTCCCTTATCTGAGACAACTGTTCCAAGTGGTGTACCTTTCCTGCAGTTACTTTCAAGGGCACAAGATGCGTTTTTAAACGCGACCTATCGCATGTTCAAACCAAATGCCTGTGGCATGCCTATTATGACGTTGTAAATAACGTTAAGTATCTTGAACAGATGGATTAAATCGCTTTATGAGACGTCAGTATAGCGTTATGAGCCGCGGGAATTACTTTTGTATTGAATGTGGCAGTGTTTTGGACTTTCAAAGATGTTGCGTCTCAGGATGTGCATTTTCACCGTTCTTTAAGTCTCTCCCCTTATTTCAAATGTTAAGCACCACTTGACTAGCCCTGGTCTATATACCCGTCTGTCTGTCTGTCTGGCTGTCCATCTATCTGTCTGTCCGTCCGTCTATCTATATCTATCTGCCCGTCTATCTATGTCTATCTGTCCGTCTTTCTATATATCCATCTATCTATCTATCTATCTATCTATCTATCTATCTATCTATCCATCTACCCATCTACCCATCTACCCATCGGCGCTTTTCCACTGCATGGTACCGTCAGGTTTAGTACGACTTGGCTCGGTACAGCTCAATTCACTTCGGCTCTCTTTTCGACAGCAGTTTAGTAGCGCTGGTGATTATAAACTTATCGCCATGGTTGCACCGCCTCTTCTGCCGTAGCATCATTGGAAACGCGACAAACACACGCACAACACAGGAGTAGTGGATCATATCGATGGCGGATGGGAGCAAAACAAAATACAGCTAAAATACCAGAGAGTTTGGGAAATCTTACAGCAAAGAGGCACACAAGGTTAAGCTAATGTAGCATTGCGTTAAGAGTCTCAATCTCTATTTTACTGTCACCAAGCATAAAACAGAATGCCAATATAACGTATTGAAATGCGGATTCATGTGTAGAAAATCCAATGTCGCTGGTAATGATTCTCTCTGCCCAATCAGTGATCTGTGTGTAAACACGTCACATTTTGGTATCGGTACAGTACGCTTGGAACCTCAACCGAGGTGGTACTTTAAAAAGTATCAGGTTCTAGGTACTATTCCCAGTGGAAACCCCCCCAAAAGTGAGCTGTACTGCGCCCTACCGTGCAGTACTATGCAGTGGAAAAAGCACCATAACCATCAATCCATCAATTGTACTACAACCCGAATTCCGGAAAAGTTGGGACATTTTTTTAATTAGAATAAAATTAAAACTAAAGGAATTTCAAACCATGGTTTAGCATCTCCTTTTCTTTTCAAAACAGACGTCTGGGCATTGAGGCTATGAGTTGCTGGAGTTTTGGTGTTGGAATTTGGTCCCATTCTTGCCTTATATAGGTTTCCAGCTGCTGAAGAGTTTGTGGTCGTAGTTTTTGTTTAATGATGTGCCAAATGTTCTCTATAGGTGAAAGATCTGGGGCCGTATTCACAAAGCGTTTTATCTTACCACTAGGAGTACTCCTAAATCGCACTAAAATATTTTAGCTAGGAGTTTTCTCTTTAAAAGTTATTCACAACGCCTTTCAGACCTACTTTTACTAAGGAAAAATGACAACTCCTAAACTAAGAGTGAGTCTTCGTTGCTATGGATGACGTCAATTCTCAGGCACGAGCTTCCTCGCAATGATCACGGTGATTGGTTGTTAGATGACAGGGCCATCATGCGGAACATAACACAGACGCACCAAATCATGGAATCACGACATCTAAATATGTCTGTGTCCTACATTACACAAAATAATAATAATAGTAATTTCATCGAATTGCATATACTGTATAATGACATGTTTGTGCAGGCCCCAGTGAAGTGTAATTCTAAAAAGGCAGAGACAGATAGAAAAGTCGGGAATTAAATTAAAATAAATCAAGGTAGCTTAATACCCTAATGAAAACCGCCACTTGCCTAATAATGAAAAACGACACTTGCATTAACTGTTGCTTGGTTAATTGACATCCTATTAGCCTTAATAGACTACTTAAAGCAATGAAATGTTGCTCCTATTGAAGTAATGTAATAGTTGAATGACGGTGGATTATGAACTCGCCAAAACGTAAAAGAAAGCCCAACTGGACGCAGGATCAGTTACTGCTGCTTGCCCAGTTGGTGCTGGAAAAAAAAAACATAATAAAAGGGAAATTCGGCACTGGGATATCAAGCAAAACTAAGCGTGAGACATGGGAGAGGATTTGTTTGCAGATCAATGCAGCATTCCCGCTTGTGTCGCGGACCACGGACGACTGCGAGAGGCGGTGGTATGCGCTACAATCACAGTCGAGGGTTGAGATTGCAGCCTTTAAACGGGCAAACATGGCAACAGGTAGGCATATAGTATTAAATAAATAATATCATTATTGTTTCATGTAATTTTAAAAACGTCCTGCTTGTCATGAATGTAATGAATTATGAAACAAATGTCATAAACAATATGCTTACATTAAAGTGTGCTTTTAAGTGTTATGTAGGCAATGCTTTTGAGTTGGTGAAACTTTCCATGTATGTGTTAAGGAGGAGGATCAGCACCTAAGCCACTGAGCCACATTGCATCGGTGGTGTATAGTGTCATTGGGTCAGACACCAGCATAATGGGCCTTGAGGGTGCAACTGATCCGTCAATGCAGCTGCTAATGGAAATAGAGGGGTAGGCTATGTTTATGAAATGATTGCAATACTTACATTTTTGGTGATATTTAATGAAGAACATAAAATATCATTATGTGCAAACCACCCCACACACACAAAAAACTGTTCACAAATTATAAGTGGTTTAACAGGCTATAATTTACAGGCCAAATGGAAACCCAGGTCCTTCAGATGCAAGTCATTTTCCTCTTCCTGCGCGTCTTGTCTTCCTCTTCCTGGGCACCTCTTCCTCTTGGCAACTGCACCTCTTCCTCTTACTGCACCTCTTCCAGCTTCCTCTTCCACAATCCCATCACCTGCCTCTCCCCTCAGTCCTGCTGCTGGTGCAAAGCCATCACCCCTGAAAGAAAAGAAGATGAAAATGGAAATGCGTGTGTTAAAAAGGCAGAAAAGGGTTCTTGATGCAAAAGAGAGGCTAATACAATTAAAGTCTGAATATTACACTCTAAAGATTGCAAAAATGCAAAGGGAATAAACACACTTAAATTGAGCAAAAATGTGTCTTTACTCATTTGTGCATATGTGATTATTTACCTAAAGTGTGTATAGACAAAGTGATCCCTGAATGCCAGTCCACATTGTTCCACTTCATCAACAAATTCTCTGTGTTCATCATCATTATCATCATCATCATCGTCAAACTCATCACCATCTTCTGTCTGTGGTATGTTCCTTTGCCGGCACAGGTTGTGAAGAAGCGCACACACAGTGATCACTTTACTCGTCTTCTCTGGACTAAGGCGGATTTCACTATGTAAAACGTGGAAACGTCGCTTTAGCTGTCCAATCCCCCTTTCCACCACGCTGCGTGTCTTCTTGTGTGCTCTGAAACATACACCAAGGAACAGTAAACATTATTGATTTAACCAACAACACCAAGAGCCACCATTATAATTTTTAAAAAGCTTTGACATTGTGGTCATGCTATTGAATTATGGCATCTAAATAATATAGCCAACATGTGCACTTACCTATTGTAATTTAACTGTGGTCCCACTTGTGGACGGAGGTAAGGTGTAAGGAGCCACGACTTACAGGGATAGCCACTGTCCCCCACCAAGTGACATCCAGCTGGCACATGATGTCTCTCAAACAGTTGCCTCAGACCACTTTCCATCAATATCCTCGAGTCATGAGTGGATCCGGGCCACTTTGCAACAACATCGAGAATTGTGAAGTTTGCATCGAACACAATCTGGGTATTGATGGAGTGGGTTTTCTTTCTATTCACAAACACGTCCTCATCCTGACGTGTGCAATTAGTTTAATATGGGTCCCGTCTATAGCACCGACCACTCCGGGCACACCGGCAATATCCATAAAGCTGGCTTTGTTTTTGGAGTTGGCGAATGTCCAAAGGAAAAACTTATGAACTGTCGAATAATATGGGGTCTACAGAGTGCATTGATGGTTTGGTGGATGGATCTGCTTACCGATGGCTGGGATATCGCTAGATCGTCGGCATTACACAATTGCATTTTTCCCGTTGCCAGGTAGCGAAGTGTTGTCAAACATTTCAATTCGGCCCTGATTGGGTTGTTGCGAATAGTTGGCGCTGTTATTGCATCCCTCACAAGATCCACAACAATCAGTATTCCCTCACGGTTAAGGCGGTATCTCTTTGTATTAACTCCGTGTCATTAAGTGTCTCCAATACACTGCGTCGCACGGCCATTTTAAGATCCTTTGTGAATAGGTCTTAGTGAGTTAGGAGTCCTCTCGACTTCTTTTAAGCTGTCCCAGACTTAGGTGCTACTTTTAGGGCTAAAATGCTTTGTGAATTACTCTTAGTGAAAAAAATTAGGAGTCCTAAAGTTGGGAGTGACACGCCCATTATTTTTAGGTGTTGCTCCTAAATTCGCCAGTTAGGACCTACTTTTAGCCTTAAAATTCTTTGTGAATACGGCCCCTGGACTGCAGGCAGGCCAATTCAGTACCCGGACTCTTCTACGACGAAGCCATGCTGTTGTAATAGCTGCAGTCTGTGGTTTTGCATTGTCCTGCTGAAGTATACAAGGCCTTCCCTGAAATAGACGTCGTTTGGAGGGAAGCATATGTTGCTCTAAAACCTTTATATACCTTTCAGCATTCAAAGAGCCTTGCAAGCTGCACATACCGTATGCACTTATGCACCCCCATACCATCAGAGATGCTGGCTTTTGAACTGAACGCTGATAACACGCTGGAAGGTCTCCCTTCTCTTTAGCCCGGAGGACACGGTGTCCGTGATTTCCAACAAGAATGTCAAATTTGGACTCGTCTGACCATAGACCACTATTCCGCTTTGAAATAGTCCATTTTAAATGAGCCTTGGCCAACAGGACACGACGGCGCTTCTGGACCATGTTCACATATGGCTTCCTTTTTGCATGATAGAGCTTTAGTTGGCATCTGCTGATGGCACGGCGGATTGTGTTTACCGACAGTGGTTTCTGGAAGTATTCCTGGGCCCATTTCGTAATGTCATTGACACAATCATGTCCGATGAGTGATGCAGTGTCGTCTGAGGGCCCTAAGACCACGGGCATCCAATGTGTTTGGTTATAATATAACAATTTATTTTAGATATAAGTTATGTTAATTTCTGTTCACATTAAAATTTTATTTTATATTAATTGTATTAAATTAAGTAAAAACTACTAGTTATTAATGCAATATTATATGCAATCATCACTTACTGTGTCCTGCACCCAGTAAAAAATGAAGATGCTTTATTGGGCTGAGATCTGGTGACTGTGGGGGCCATTTTAGTACAGTGAACTCTTTGTCATGTTCAAGAAACAAATTTGAAATGATTCGAGCTTTGTGACATGGTGCATTATCCTGCTGGAAGTAGCCATCAGAGGATGGGTACATGGTGGTCATAAAGGGATGGACATGGTTCAGAAACAATGCTCAGGTAGGCCGTGGCATTTAAACGATGCCCAATTGGCACTAAGGGGCCTAAAGTGTGCCAAGAAAACATCCCCCACACCATTACACCACCACCATAATTGCATTAATGAGAAATTGAACAGGTGTTCCTTATAATCCTTTAGGTGAGTGTATACTGTATATATAATCCCTGCCCTATTATTAGGACAATATTTTGTTTAAATTTTGTCAACACAATATTTATTTAAAGGATAAAAATAAAATAATTTAGCAGACATACAACACACAAAACGACAACCTAATAATGAAAGTAGACTCACTATTTGGCTTGGCTAAATCAGCGGCATGAAAATCAGCTGACTGTCCAAGATGCTTGGGCCGAACTCAACTGGGCAGAATGGGGAAAGTATTATAAGAGGCATTGCCTCCACTTCGGTGGGCGGATAGCAAAAGGCCCAGCAGAAGGCACGTTTCATTGCCCGCCATGCTCTCTTGAAAGCCCGCCTTGCCCTATGGAAAGCCTGCCTAAAAAATATATATACTGTTAAAATGCTAATTTTTATTAACATGCATATTTACTTAGTTTAAAATGTAGGAAAATGTTCACCATACACAGAAATGCAATTGAGGAAATGGGAAAACTGGGAGGAACGGTAACAAAAAATACTGTTGAATAGCCTACACTGTTAACAAATAGGCCTGTTACTGTCATGAAATATAATAATGTGCATTCTCCCTTTTAAATAAACTAATCTTAAATACATGGCAATGGGTTGTATTACCTAAAGAGAAGTGCATTTTCCCTAATCGGACTCATCGCTTTTCAATCCAAATAAACAAAGATCCAACTAACGTAACGTTAACTTACTTGCCTTGATCATCTTAATATAAACATGAAAACGGCACTTACAAAAAGGGGAAACAAATTTAATCTATTTGGGCCATAGATTTACATTTATTACTTTATTTTATGTCAGTACCGTGTCATTATTTCCATGACACTCTTAGGGTCACTAACCTCGAGGTCGAGGGTTGTTTTCCACTACATCAGCCTCCGACATGCCATCGGAGAGAACAGCTGGCTATCGCTGGAGACTGGAGGTATATACATGTTTACTTCACGCATTGTTTCGGGTGACTGGCTTTGCGTTTTCTCAGACAGTCACCAAACAACAACAAATGAAGCTCCCTTGTTATGCGCGCTTTCTGTAGCTACTGTTTGTGACGCAACCGCACGTTGTTATGTAACGTAAAGTGACACCGATCAGTGACGCTACTAGCATAGCTACATTTTCAGTAGCTTGACTAGGTTATTTTAAATTAGACATGTAAAATAAGTAAAATATGTGTTCTGTTTTCTCTTTAGGTTTTATGGCAGTAAAATATACTTTACGTGTAGCCTTTTTACCAACCTGCAGCGCAGTGTAGCGTCTTTTTTTACTTGATCACAAACTAAAATTGCTCGTTGCCGCCATCTTTTGTTGTATTTATGTATTTACGGTTCACTAAGCAAAGATCGTCTTCATGGTTAAATGACGTGTATGGCAAGCCGAATTAGCTTTTAATCATTCTCAGGATATGATTTTTTTAAAACAACTAGTTTTACTAGTAAAAATGATTATTCTTGATATCAGAGGCCGCATTTTTATGATGTCATCACGTAGACTTTCTTGCAAAGTATTTTGCAGTATTTTGAAACTACAAAAACACAAACACTGAAGTATTTTGATACACAATATGAAGCCTTTTTCATCAACCCAACCCAATCAAATACAAATTGCAAAATACTATTGTGCATTTTAAAATGTATTTTAAATATCATATATACTGCCCAGCACTGGCTGTATCCCTTTCTAGTCAAAACCACACAGATCCGCCGACACGTCTGTTTCACAAATAGCTTACAACTGTGTCTGAAACTGCTGCTTCGAAACAATTTAAAAACTGTCTCCACGGTGACATTTAGTGGTCACTTGCGCGTGTTGATTTGTGACAGTTCAAAAATGAGTTAAAGGCGCTTTTCGTGCTGTACACTTGCATAAAGAGACCTACCACATTGCCCTGACAGGCACACCTGTGAATTCCCCATATCATCGGTGACATAATTAACAACATATCTTTGTCCAAATTTCCCTGAAATCTAAATAAATTATTCAGAGCAAGTTAATGTGCCTCAACCTGATATTTTGTACATTAACTCAGTGGCAAAAGGACACTGAAATGAATGGTTATGTTCAATGCAGTTGTTATATAAATTTCTAGTTTCAAAATGATTTGTTCTCCAGTTATTCCTCTTTAAAAGAAATGCAGTACCAGATTCTTGATTCCTGATTTCAGAGATCCTGTGGACTTCACGTACCGTCCATCCGTCTGCGAGATCCTGCGTACTTGACTGATCAGCTCCAGCTCAGGCAATCTTCCGTCAACAACCAAGAGCAAAGATGGCCTTTTGTTATTTTAATACTAAGGCTCATTTTTTCCTTTATTTTCTTCCTGTAAAGCTGCTTTGAAACAATGCAAGATTGTAAAAAGCCCTGTAGAGATAAAATTGAATTGAAATTCAATTGAATTCTTGAAAAATGTGGTTTTTAAAATATATACATTTGAACGGCTTTCTCATGAAGCCACATTAAGATCCCCTTATCTCTAGGACTGAACATTATAGGGCTTTAAAAATGTACTTCCAAAAGGAAAAGTTTGTCAAGCACAAGAATCTAAAAGGACATTATAGAGACAGTCCACCCAAAAATGAAAACTCTGTCATCATTTACTCACCCTCAGGTTGTTCCAAACCTGTATACATTTCTTTGTTCTGATGAACACAGAGAAAGATATTTGGAAGAATGTCAGTAACCAAACAGGTCTCATCCCCTATTAACTGGTAGGTAAAATAAATACAGTGGGAGTCAATGGGGGATGAAATCGGTTGGGTTACTTACATTTTTCCTAATACCTTCCTTTGTGTTTAGCAGAACAAAGAAATGTTTACAGGTTGGGAGCAACCTGAGGATGAGTAAATGATGACAGTCAAGTTTCGTTTTTGGGTGAACTGTCCCTTTAAAGTACCTTTACGGTTTCTTAAAAGGCATGCAAATTTTGTACAAAATAACACAAAAAGTGCTTTTTACTTGGCATAAAAGGCATAAAAGAGATTTCACAAATAGATACTAATCTCTGTGTAAAAATAAAATGATGATGCATTTTTCTCATGTCATTTTCACCCCCTCTAACATGGCTCCAAATTTCAGGCAAAACATTTGACCTCCCTCTACAAATTATTGTATTACTTAGATACTATTCATTGGTGGCATTTACTATTATGGCTTTCATCACTACTTATTTTGGTCTTGGTCTAAAATTATTTTAAATATAATAGGTACCAGAGGTAACTTGAATCTTGTTTGGCTGTTACAGAGACAGATGAGCACAGTCTTGTGCTATTCCAGTGAATAGTGGCTATTGAAACCCTCTTTACCAAAAAGTGGAATGCTGCGATGAAAGAATTTAAGTGAGTATACAACAAACATGAATAAGAAATCCATTTAAATGTTACGTTGCACTTTATTTTAATTGTTCTAATTTTAAAAAGATTTATAGCAGCACTATACTGAATCTTGGTCTCTGTGTGTTTGCTTGCTGCAGAGCTTTTGTGGTGGTGGAGCTGGGCCTCAAAGGGATACTTCACCCAAAATGAAAATTCTGTCATCATTTACTTACCTTAGAGTTGTGTATACATTTTTTTTGTTGATGACACAGAAAGATATTTGGAAGAATGCTTGTAACCAAATAGATCTTGCTCCCCATTGACTCCCACAGGAAAAAATACTTTATTATTTGTTTTGTTCTGTTGAACACAAAAGAAGACATTTTAAAGAATGTAGGACAGCAAACACTTCTGGGCCACTTTTGACTACGATTGTATTTTTTCCTATTATGGTAGTCCATGGGGGGAAAATCTGTCATTTATACAGATTTGGAAAACTCGAAGGTGAGTAAATGATGACAGTATTTTCATTTTGGGGTGAAGTATCCCTTTAAAGAAAATACACTACTGGTCAAAGTTAAGGATCACTCTTTATTCATATTTTTCCACAGTTTAGATTTCGAATAATATTAAACCCATAAAAACCATAAAACAACAAATGTAGCTGTGGGAATTATGTTGTGACTAAAAGCATCCAAAATAAATTAACTCTATGTTTTACTTTAGCATCTTTAAAGTAGCCACCCTATGACTTGAATCATAGATTGAGGTCTCAACCTCAAAAGTCTACAAAAGTGATTTCAAACATTGAACATTTTTTTTTTTTTCAAGTGATCCTAAACATTTGACCGGTAGTGTACAGGAAAACCTAAAACAAAAATATGAAGTAAGCTCATTTTATACTTCTTATACACAAATAAAATGATCTTTATATCTGCAATGATGCCGTGTAAGCTGAAGGGGGCAGTAAATGCACAAACTTTAGCTACAAATTGCAAACAAAGTCCAGATAGCTGTGTGAATGTATGATGAAAATGAAGTAAAAACAATAAACACTAAATAGCATCCTAAAAACCTATCCTAAAATAAATAACCAAAACTGTTTACATTTTCACAAAAACTCTTTTTCACCGAAACTGCATATTTAACATTATTGCAGTAGGATTTGGGTATTTTTCTTTGTAGTTTTTCACTGCAGAGTCACTACAGTCATATGCTTTGATATTCTGAGCATGGCTCAGGTAGGGGTCTTTGAGAGGACACAGAGACGGACCGCGCCAGGCGGTAGAGGACAACGGGTTCTGTCTCACAGTATGTTACCTTTGGGACCACTGATCTAATTCTAGCGTTGTCCTGATTCTCTGTTAAGGGCTGGACATCTGAGCTCAGTGCAGCAGGAAGACAGTTCAAGAGAGGGAGAGAGCTGTATTATATCCACATTTACATCAACACTAAATTAGTCTCGGTGACCAATAATCCTTGCAATGGCCCTCTATACAGCATGGTGCTGTCCATGATGCAGGGAGAGAAAAGAAAGATGGTGCCAGCTGCAGCATTTGGACCACCACTTTAGGAAGCATTATGTATCTTTAATACATTACATACTTAGACATAGAGATTGTTAGCATAGCATTTAGCCTAGGTTTTTTAATGCATGGCAAGCTCAGTTTCTGTTAAATGTCCATTTATGGAAACAGTTTTTTGAAAGATCTCTCAGATGTGTGATTTAACTGAAAATGATATAGCTGATGTGTGCAGTGAACTATATCTAATATCATCTGTCATTCAGGTCAATGGTGTAAAATATAGAAGTAAGTAGAAGTGAGTGGATTATATTATAATGCTTAATGCTTAGTGTACACTAGATGGTGTCAGCCACTCTCTCTCACACACACATGCACAATAAATAATAAAAGAAGATTAAATGAATAAAAAGAATAAATCAAATAATAAACAAATAAAAATATATAGTTGACCCTTTTATTTATTTATTACCCCTTTATTATCATTTAATTAAAATACAGATTTAATAAGCCATTTTGGGTCTAGCTTGTTAAATAAAGGTTAAACAAATTCACAACAGTGTCAGATGCACTTTGTTTTATTAAAACAGATGGAAATACTATCAATGAATGGATAAACCAAGTCTATCGTTAAATTTTGATGCCGGACAGATGACACACTTTTAATACAAATCCCATCTTCTGATGTTAATGTGATTCTATTGTATAATTGATGGCATATTTTTTTTTTACTATACTCAAATATTATTTATATAACTCATATACATGTATATATGGCTTTTATATATAAGGAATACGTAGGGGCTAGTTGTCACACTATACCTAAAAAAAAGAATATTTGAACTCCAATTGCCCAGGAAAATATACTGTTCATTTAACACAAAGTAGCTTTTGTGGCCACATGCCTCAAGATTGAGAAATGTTATCACATCCCAATGGCCATTAATTTGCCTGTAATAGGGTTTATAGCTAATTTGCAACATTGAAACAAAACAAGTTATGAAACAGCAAAATGGAAGGGATGTGACCATAGCTTTGGTCAACAGAAATTTATGTTAAGAATTTTATATATTTACAACATAAAAAAATTATGATATGACCTGACATTTATAAAAAACACTGTTGACAACCAGTTGAACCACTTCGTCGATTTAGAAATGTAAGGTTCTATCTGCATTGTAAGTAGTTTTGAGATATTGAGCTTAAATGTTTTTGCATTTCATATAGCAAATTAAAAGAGGAACAAATCTCTTTCATACATAAAAATGATCCTAAATGTATTCTAAATGTACAATATCAACGTTTTCTGACATGTAAATGGGGATTTTTGGGTCAGGTCAAGCGCAGATATAACCTTCTGATTCTGAAAAATCACTTTCTGTTTAGAATTATAAGGTTCTATCTGCAAAACATTCAATAAAACTATACATTTTCAAGCAACGCAAACAATTTACTTATAATGTTTGGTAAAACATGAAATTAGTGTCGTAATATTGTGTTGACATGTATAGAAAAGTTACATTTACATGCTTTTTCATATTTTAGGACGCATAACTTTTCGTTCAAGTTAAGCATAAAAGGCAGTACTACATGTTGTATCTTTAGTGCAGATGTTAATTTTAGGTACGTATCTGGAGGGTAATTCAACACATTATTTCAGGAACAATTACGTTTTTCGTTGGTTTAGACAGAAAGCAGCTCCTGTAATCTGACCTATAGGCTTTATTCCACAGAAGGTGGGACAGGTCAAATTAATTCTAGAGATGAGTATTGCTGAAATAACATGGTAATGTTTATTGTTGTTATTAAGACTGTTATAATTGTTGACTATTTGGCCTTTAGGGCCTAATATTGTAAAATGTAAGGCATTAATGGCATTATGAGGGTTCATGTAAACAAGGGAATTAGGAAGCTAACAGTTAGCACTGCTGGCTAGTGTTGTGTCTATATATATATAAGAAAAAAATAATTTGTAGTTTGAGCTGCTCTCCTTGACAAGAGTATTAATAAAACAGTCAACCTTGAGGTTTCTTATAAACATTGTTTTGCGTTGCACTGTTTCCTCAGATATTTTCACCAAGGAGCCCGGCCACATGACTAAGAAAACTGATCCTGATTGGTCCTCTTGTGTGCATTCAAAGTCCCGATTGGCTAGCAGATAGTACCTTATCGAACCTAATTATAATTAGATTTTGTATATAGAACCTTCTTGTTTTCTTAATAAAACTCCCAAAATGCATGCATTAAAAAAAAAACATGGTATAATGTAAATAAGTTGTTGCAGAATAAGAATATGTGAATAACTCAGTTTTGACCAAAATATCAGATAAAACCATATAAGTCGAAGGCGATGTGTTGATAAAAAATCTACTCTTAATATACACTTAACATGTGCCTTGAAAAGTAATTTTCATTTAAGTAAGTCAGGATGAATATGTTGACCCACTGCAAGTGTAAGAGACTGATGAAACCATTAAGGCATTGAAATATTACCTCCCCATGTGTCAACTTGCCCCGGCCTCTGCGCGTACAGGACTCTAAAGTGCCAGTGAAGCACCATGTGACGTAAATAGAGGATATGAGACTTTTCAGCAGATGGGAGCAGAGGAGAGAGAGGACAGCAATTCATCAGCCTGTCTTTGAGCAAGCAAAGTTACTGGCTCAGTCTATTAAACAGATTTACGGTGAGTGTTGTTCCCTGTGTTTCCAGATAGCAGGTCACTCTATATAACACTGTTAGAAAGATACCCTACAGTTGAGAATCCTGCCATGAAAACGTCAGACTCGGATTGATCCCGTGACCCTGTTTGTGATGGAGGTGGAGGTGAAGTGTGATGACCGGTGACCTCCTGTCTGTGCTGCCGAGTCTACGGAGGCATCTCCCTGTCTGTCAGATCCCAAGTCCTCTGCTGTGACCTTCAAGGCAAAGAGGACGAGACGTCTGCATGAAGGTTTTGTAACAGTATTATACATCCTGTGCATATGTGAGGGATAATGTACAGTCAGCTGGTCAATTTATAAATGTGCGTTGTGGAATACTTGATTCTGATTGGTCGACCTCATCATCTAGTGGTGTTACATTCTTACAAAAAGAAGCACTAAAGCACGTGTAAAAGTTGATTTGTTATGCAAGAAGAAGAGACAGTAGAGTTATCCAAGAGCAGTTAATGTCTTGAACTCGAAGGTATTTGAGTTCTGCGAGCAACCAGTCAGAATTGAGAGAAATAAAGCGATGTATTAAAACAGAATATGTTTTATCAGTCTCTCTGTGAGGACAAGAATGTGAGGTGTAGGAGTGTGAGGACAAAGACAAGGAACACGGTGACTCAACCGCAGTCAGAAATCTGATTACGTGACACAATATTCCATTAGATACACAGAGCCTCCCGGCCACAGGGTTGTCGGTCCCAACACATTCTCCATTCAGCTCCAGCGACTGATTCAGATTTCATCTAGATAACCTTCCTCCACCTCACCCCCCCCTTTAATTTAAGACGTCATAAGCAGCATACGCTGGAAGCTGGAAACATTTCTGACCTTGAAACAAAGGTGGGAGCAAAGGACGAAGGTTCGTATAGTCTTGCATACAACTTGCACTTTCATTTGGAAAAAACTGCACTTTATGACGTCTGTCCGCAGGGGGCTGGGAAAGGTTATTTCACGGACACCGGTGGTCATTATGCTATTATGTGATTTCTGACATATGTGATTTCCCAGCGTAATTTGCAGCTCTTACACTATTGCCATGACAACTGCGTCACCGTTGACAACACACGTTTAGGAAGATGAAGCACATCCATCAACAGCTAGACCCAAATAGCCTCATAAATATGAATAAAGTGGAACCAACATGAATATTACATTACATTACCTACTCATAACATTTAAGGCAATTTAGGTGCTCATTATGAACGTGAAGATACTCCCCTGAGCTATCCATTATATTACATGAGATGTTTTTTACACAAACTGAACGTTAGGTTTCAACCTGGATCTTCGGATGTAACGATTTCTCACGCTTTAATCTGATCACTTAATCTTACACAAAAGCTCACGATGGAAGCCTGCGTCCAGCTGCCAGTCACCATCGGTATTAGCTTTGTTGTAATGCGGAGACCTCGATTGGTCGATTGATGCAAACGTCAGATGTAATTGCGTTTGTTATCGCCACCTATATATTTATTCGATTAGATGGCGACCGTGACAAATGTATTTGATTTGCGAGCAAATTTCAGTTTGCAGACCAGTTGTTCTATACTTAATGAGACTGTCTTATTCAATCCTGTTCCGCCAGATGTAATCGTGTTACTTAAACGCAACCTAGCAACGAGAAGCTCCCGGCGAACGGACCTCAATCATGAACGGTGTTTCTCGTCATGTTTCTTGCCTTGAGAGCGACAGAAAATTGACATCAGGTTTATTCCTAGTTAGCCAGTATTTGGCTGTAAGTGTAAAAAACGGTTCACCCTTGAGGACCAGTCATTCAGGCATGAAAAGTGCTGAGGGAAATCAATTAAGTTGGCCTACAGGGGCCAGAGCGTTCAAGGTCCCTTAGCTTTCCAAAGCTCACTAAAGAGACGCACTCTTCCACCAACACGTCCGCTGTGCTGCTGTTACTAAGAAACCATGATGATTCTTTTATGAGGTTGTAAAGGCAGATTCATATCTTTTATTCGTAATATCTTTTTATTTCTACTCCAACAACAAATTGGAATACTGACCCCTGTTGGTCAACATGCTAAGTTTTTCAATCTACTCCCAGGCTCGGTGTTCGAAGGCCATGCCCCCTTAAACCTGTTGATGTACCCCCCCCTTCCTTATAAACGTGATAGATTTTGAAAGCAAAAATAAAAACGAATTAAATGAAAGCGACTGCACATTGCACACTTCCCACCGGAAACAAACCTCCACCCGCACATGTGATTTTTCCCCCCAGAAAATATAAATGCCCCCCGATGTAGGTGCCCTGACAATCCTGTCATGGGTTTTTTAACATCTGTGCCGTATCAAATCCGTTGTTTGGGTCTTTTTGGGTCTTGAATGTTGCTGTGGCATGTCATGGGTTTAATTCTCATTGAAAACACAACCTGACTTTGAAACAAAGCATCGGCTACATGCACAAATGAAAATGCATGAATATAGACCACTGCCAAAGAAGTCTATGCTGGTTGACCAAGTTTTGCCACCCAACATTAGCCTACCAAAATCGACCAAGCATGGAAAAGAAAACAGCATCAGTTTTTATAGCGAGGCGTCAGTATTTTTCTTATATACCAGAAAAGTCATCACAAGCTGGAGGCATATTGACCTTTTTAGGCATGTAATTATCGAGAAGTAAGGATGAACAGAACAAGCCTGGTGAGACAAAGTGCAGACAATTAATCTGAGTTATTAAAAGCCCTGAAAGCCAAGTCAGCAGCAGAGTCGCTTAATCTGCTAATGTACAGAAGGAAACAGTGACATTTGTGCCAAAGATAATGTGTTTTCATCTGTTTAACGTTTCCTAGAAATACCACACGGTAACAAGAAAGGAGACGGTTGTGTACAGCATGAAACAACAACAAATTGTCAGAAACACATTCCTCTATCTCTCTCCACCTGTTCATCTGCATGTCTGTGTTCCCAACTCAAGCGCTACCAGCCAATTACAAGGCTCCATGAAGTGCCGCATGCCTCGACAGAGAACATGATGAGTCACATGACTCATGTGGACCAGATGACAAACACAGCAAGCGGAGAAAGGTATGGAAACAAACAGAGATTAGCGCTATGGAGAAATCATGCGATCAGGACAGCGATCAGAATGACAGGAGAGATCTACGGTGATGACACAGGGTGTAGGCATGGTGCCAATGTCCCGTTACACGTTAAAAAAAAGCAGAACTATGAGAAAATAAACAAAAGAGATGCAGGAAGACAGTGAGCGGAAGATAAAGAACAAAAACGCCACAAGAGATGGTTGTCGTGGCAACATTCCCTGTCTGCAAAATGTGTTTTTTATATCTCTGCACGAACACCCACACTGATTTTACACTATTTAGGCTTTATTCACCTTTCTAATAATCAGAGATTACCGGAGGCTGAGATTTTCATGAAAGAAACAATGGAGGTCCTGTTCTTAGATAGCACCAAGGGATATTTACAAAGGATAACCACATCATACAAATGATTTGTGTGTTCAAGTGCACACTCCACTCCATCAAGTCCGTATACGCTCGACGGTACATCTAGATAATGGCTTTACTTTTATCATTTCCCTGTCTGGCTGCGAATTTAGCCGATCTGTTTGTTTGCTCAAGGAACGTTGGGCTGGTGTTAGCCGTGATCGTGACAGGCAGTGTAATTGAATGCAAACAAATAAGATATAGGATTTCAACTTTACAATCGCTTTAGTAAACAATAAAATGAAATGGGATTTGCAGAGGATTTGGTGGGGGGCTGTCTTGACAAAGCATTATGAAGCACTTTAAAACTTGCAGAAGCAAGTTTGGGTGTATGGAGGGGGCTTTGGATGACAGAGAGGTGAGGTGACAGGACTGTAATATGTTTCTAACCCTCCTCACTGAGCCAAACAAAAGGCTTCACAAACATACAAATGTTGCTATTAGTGATAGTGTTACACATTCAATTCTATTGCTTTATTATTAAGATAATGATATATTAAGTACATTTTGCCAATTTCTTTATTGGAATTCATGGTTTTGTTCCATTATTAAGCATTTGGATTGTTGGGACAGTTAAAGGCTAATTCACAATGATCCAACAAACTCAAACAAACCCTGTGGGTGTTTGCTCGGTCAATGTGAATGAGAATTTAGGCCGTGTTCAGACTTGACTTCTTTTTTGAAGTTGATAGCGTCGGTTTTACATTATAATCCTATGGAGTAAACCGTGTTTTCAAAAAGCATCCTGAGTGCTTTTTAATCGCCAGCATCTTTTCTGCAGCTCAGAGCATCTTTTGAGGTTGAGAAAACGGCCTACGTCAAGCTCATTTTTCACACTAAACAATGACAGAGACCTGTTGTTCTTTCCTGCGGCTCAGTGGTTAGAGCATGTCACTAGCAATGCCAAGGTCATGGGTTCGATCCCATGGGAAATAAGTTTATAATACAATGCAATGTAGGTCGCTTTGGATAAAAGCGTCTGCCAAATGCATTAATATATATATAATATATACCTTTCTTTCCATAACAACATGCGAGGAATGTGATTGGTCGGGAAGCCTCAAGCTCGAAAAAATTAAATGGCTGCCGAAACGCCCATTGCAGCATAGTTTTGTATAAATGTAAGTTTAATTTTCACTTTCAACAACTTCTGATTGCATTTCTAGCGAGAAATTAGATAAGTAGTTTTTGATTAGTTATTGCAAAAGCGCTCTCTTTTTATAATTCAAATAGACTTCCGTTACGCTGCCTATCTGTTTCTCTGGGCTGCCTTCGTGCACAGACGCTGCCTCCGAAGTCATGCGTTCGGCTACTATTTGTCACCAAATGCTGCCTGCGTTTTGTTTTGCTAAAAAGCGCCTTTGTCAACTTTTCCTTGTCAAAAAAGAAGTCAAGTCTGAACACGGCCTTAGAATGTTGGTGTTTGTTGGAGTTTGATGGCGTTTGTTGAATCAGTGTGAATTAGCCTTAAGAGGTCCTAGTAGCGCACGTAACTTCACTTGTTATTTTATTTTGGAGGTGTGAAACACACACCCAGGAACCTTAAATAGTGATCTTGATGGGTAATTATACAGGTTAATAAATAAATAATTTCCCAGATATTAAGTTATTCTGAGATTCATGAATCTGTAGCAAATGTAAAGTACTTTTAGCAAAAAATTTGTCATAAGCCCTGGAGCATTTCAGATTTGACTCTCTGAGCCTTGGATGCCTTGTTGAAAGTGAAAGTTAGAAAAATATGCATGTTTTAAATAAATTCATAAATGAATGTTATAAAGGGGTCCTATTTTTCAAAGTCTTTATCATGTTTATGATGTGGCAAGTGTTTTTGCTAGTTTCGGCCCGACGCAGTTCTCATTTTCCCGCGCTGCGTTGTTTAAATAGACAATGCAGTTGCGTTCATTTGTGCGCCCATGGTCTAAAAAAGAGGTGTGCTCTCTTGCTATTTTGTGGAACTGAAAATAAACTGCGCCATAGACCAACTCAAACCTGGTCTTAAGTCAATGGCGCAATATTTTTTTGTTATTTAAAGAGCGCGTTAGTCTACTGTTTGGTACAAGTAAATTATTAAGTGTAAACCTGTTTTTTGTATATTTGTAAACGATTATTTAAAAAATAATTGCATATTTTGGAAATTACAGTGATCATGTATCCATACTTCCAGCAATTAAAACCCTGATAATTTTACTTATTACTTCATGACTGGGGAAAAAAACACACTTAATGAGAACCAAATAAATTTCTATAAATTATAATAAACAACTCAATTTTAAACTGGACCTCTTCTTCCTCCCACGCCTTCTTCATCTCGGGAAGCTTTGGTGGATTTCTGCTTGTCCCGTAGATGATCTGCTCGTGCGCTTTAACTTCGCACACGAGCAAATCAGTTTCTTCACCTTAGAAGCGTTCAGCTTTTCCGCCAACAAACTCCGCCATGTAAATAGCGATCCAATATGGCGCGATCGCAAATGGCTCTTAAAGGGAATGGAAGATGACGCTCTGGTTGGTTTAATGCACGTTACCCCCAAAAAACACCCGTTACTCATTTAGAGAATCTGGACAACCCGTTAAGACCATGCGCCCAGGCGCGCCGGCCATTTTCCCGTTGTTAAACTAGCAAGAGTGGATTCGGACACGCCCTGAGCGCACCTGCGCCGTGCGCTTTAAACCATGTGCTTAGATCGTGAAAATAGGGCCACAAGTGTTCATGTTTTGATTTTAAAAAAAAGCTTTATATTTCACCTGTGTTTTACACCATCAACTGGATTCTCAGAAAACAAGCTGTTGAGTTCATGGTTCTGTGAAGTCCCTCCTTCTGAAACGCTCTGATTGGTCAAGCTGAGCCAGTCTTTTGTGATTGGTCTACCGCTGAGAGTGTGTGTTCAGATGTCCCGCCCATTACCCTATTTGTGTTGCAGGGGAGAAGGTTTATGTGAAATTTGCAGTCATGATGTAACTACTGCAGGAAGCAGCTCATCGTAGTCCAAACGAGTGATTCATTGTAGTCTTTAAAAAGTGATTTTTGTTGCAGAAAATATCTTCTCTTTCTGTGACCTTTGAGCGTTATGATGTTGATGTTGTTTATATTCAAACAGCTATACTACTCACTAAATTTAAAGAAGAGAAATTCCACCCCTTCAGACCTCCCCTTTAAACGTTATTACTTCTTTAAAAGTGTAACATGACATTTTAGAGTTATTATAAAAATATTTTCCATATATTCATGGGGAAGTCAACTTCCAAAGTAAACCACCGATAAACCAACTGTTATCTGTCACTTTGTATGTATAAGATATGCCTGCAGAATGTGCTTAATGTGGAAACATTCATTTGAGCCATGTACATTTTTATTTTGACCCATCTACAGTAACTGAAAATACAGCATTTGCTGGTTAAGCATGGTAGCTGGTTTGAGCTGGTTTAAGATGGTCTTTAGTTGGTCATGAGCTGGTTTAAGCTGGCCCCTGAGCTGGTCCAGGAGCTTGCGTAGAACTAGGACCAGCACATGTAATCTTCTTGTACCATGCTTTAAAACATACCTAACCAGCTATATGCTGTTTTTTCAACAGGGTTAATGTAAATAAATGAGACGGCATGCTAAGTCACATTTGCTCACTGTACTCTTTCACCACAGTTGAAATCTGTTTTCATTCATACACATCATGCGGGGTGTCACTAGAGTGCATCCAGTGTGTATTTATCCTCTTACCCATATCTGCAGATGGGCACCCAGCAGTACAGACGGGCATGGAACAGAGAGAGCAGTATGCCGGGTAAATATTGCTCATATCAAATGAGCCTGTACTGTAGAGGAGCCCATGCAGCTGATGTGATAGAGTTTGACTCATGGCGAGAGCTCATATTTTTACACTCATGCAAGCATTCTGCTTGCACTCAGTCTCTCTCTCTCTCTCTCTCTCTCTCGCACACAAGAGAAGATCTGTGATGAACATGTTCACTTCTCTGTGCCTTGCTACAGTAGCGCACATTGCCTGCTAAACTGTCTACCAAATATCGTTCCTGCAATATTAATGTAGGGTCTACAGCATTACTGCATTTGCTGCTGAACTTTTAAAGTGGAAATTCTTTACAGGATGCAATTTATTTTCATTCGAGTCAGTGGAAAACTGGGATTTGAGTCTGGGATTTGTTGGCAAACAGTCAGGGAGAGCAGCTGGTTTGCTGGCCCTCAGTGTTCCTGCGGTCCCAGAGCAGAGCTTCTGATTCTACACACATCTCTGTCACTGAGAGCGCATTAAGAAACAATTAAACACCTCTCCAGTGATTGCATAATTTTAGATATACATTCAGGGCCTGAAAAAAAGACCAAATTAGAATTTTTACCAAATAAAAAAGGTACAACGTGTGCTCATAAAAACACATTACAGTTTGTTTGTGTGGGTTTGTGAACACGGCAAGTTTGACCAAAAATATCATAAACTCTCACATTTAATATCCTAAACCCTAGAGTACCATCACCAATGTTAGAAAGACCTGCCACTGGATCCCTTTTGTAAGTCATAAACAACTACAGATTAACATTTTTATGTTTTACAATCGATCGATTTATCGACTGAGCAACCCAGCGACCACTCACTCACTCACTCAATAAAAATACTAATCAGAAAATTTAATTCAGTGAGGGTTCCTTTTGCGAAACAGATACGCAGTAAAAAAGATGATAGGCTAAAAACTGTAAAATATCATTTTTGTAAAGTAAAATTATATATTTTTCATGTTTCTTTACACCCAACTAAGTTAAAACTTTTACATTTTGTATACAGTGTAAACTATAGCGATATTGCTTATTTTCATAAAACACCTAACAATCTAATTCGGTTCAGGCAATTTTTATTTTCTTTGTTAAAAGCATTCAAGGAATCCTTATAGGGTAGAAGTACATCGGACAAATTCATGAATTAGGCTTCTGTAAAAACACTAACAGCATGTTCTGCTGAGCAGAATGTTCTTCTGTGTCAGCGACACCTCTGGGTGAGGACACAAAAGAGACACCACTAATTGGATTAAGTAAATATGATCTTGGATCGGATTGTTTCTAATGTGCAGGTTTAATGGGATTGGTTTGATGTGGTCTGAAAACAGCAGCTCAATCTCTGTACCTTTCTCAGACAAAACAGGACAGCATACATCAACAAAGACACTCAATTGGTTGTTAGGCTGTTGATGTTTACTGAAGTGTGCAATTTCTGCATCACATAGCATGACCAAATTAGATTTTAAAAACAGTGAGTGACAGGAAGACCAAAATGTGTTTTTTTTGCATATGAAGCTTGGATAGGAGAAAATTAAACATTGTACAAATTATGCAAATTTAAAGGGATAGTTCACCAAAAAAAAAAAATATTTCATCATTTACTTACCGTCATGTCATTTTAAACCTGAATGACTATCTTTCTTCTGCAGAACACAAAAGAATGATCCTGTCATGATCCTGTCATGATCCTGTCCTCCTTTTAGGAGTTTAGTTTTGTGGACAGGGTTGTGACAGTACCATGTCTTTTGTTCTTGTCGTGTTCTTCTGTGTGGAAGCACATGGCCTTTGTTTGTTGCCTTGTGCCATGTGCTCTCCTGTCGCGTGTCTTGGCCCCGCCCCCTCGTTTCCCTGTATATCTTCCCATTAGTGTTTCATTCCCCTCACCTGCCCATTGTAATTATACCTTGTTAGTTTTCCCCAATTAAGGACCTTGTGTTCACTGTCCTGTCCTGTTTTGGTTCGTTAAAGTTTGTACATAGTTGCATCCCGCGTCAAGTTTGCCCTGTTCTTGTTTTAGCAGTTTACTATTATTCTAGTTGTTTTAGTTTTCTCTTGTTTTGACCCCTCATAGGAAGTGTTTGTTTTGAGTCCTTCATTATTTGCTGTTTTCCCCCATCGTCGGCTTTTCTGTAATAAAGGTCTTTTGTTGAAACTACCGTCTGCGCATGGGTTCGCTGTCGAAAATTCCTGACAGCACCTCTGTACACAAGAACCTCTTGAGACCAGCCTTCAGTAAATATACCTTTAAATGCACCGCTGGCAATCTCAAGAGGAATATGATAAGCTTGGCTTGATGTGGTACCGGTAATCTGGGCCCATTCAGGGACTTCAGATGTTCCCTCAATACACAAGCAGAGGACGCATCCAGAGAGTTTTTCTCCAGGTGGTCTGGTCGTGTTGTTTTAAAACATGTTGCCTGTATAGTGCAGCTTCACACAGACATCACTGAAATATTGCCTTTTGAAATAATGATTACAGTTGAGGGGCTCTTGCCAGGTATTTCACTTTGTGGAAATATTAATGCACCCTTGACAGCAGAAGCCAAATGGATGTGCACTCCAGACCTTCTCAGGAAATAATACAGTCACTTTTGGGGTTGGGGTGGTATCAACATTTCATGCGAGGGGAAAAACATGAGATTTCTCGGCAGCTTTAGTGTGTGTGTGCGGCACCCTGTCGATCTGTGTTTTAAAGCAAATGCTTCTCGTTTATTACCTTGTATTATGTCTTCCAATATTACAAAAGACAATCTAATTTAAACACATTCAACCTTCAAACGGAGATCACAAATAAAAACAAGAGGTGATAGATCATTGACTGGCATTGATGATGTGTGCCATTGCAAGTACAAGGAGAAAAGTTCAGTGCTTGATGTACTTGACACAGCCATTTTAAATAATTTGATATATGAGACCATAAACATAAGGCAACATTTTACAAAGAACTTGCCCATGCATTTAAAGCTAGATTTGTAAAGGATTTCTCCTTTTCATCATTCAGTACACATGAGGGGGGACAGTCTGTTCAGTCAATACTGAGAAGCTTCTCTCTATGATGTAACGTCTAGAAACAAGCAACATCGTCCGGCTTTGACCTCACGTGCCAGCAATCAATTTGGATCAATCGGTTGTGTTACAAGGAACTGGAATTACACATCTAACACCTGGAAGCATGTACATCCCTCAGACACCATTACCATCATTTGTATACAGACTTTTCTGTCTGATCAAATGCCTATGGATTTCCTTTAATTAGCATTAATAATATTTTCATTTCCATATCAAACAGTTTGGATTCTCCACTTTGCCAGACATTCAAAAGCTGTTTTTGATTTGTGATTTCACAGAGTTGCAGAGCGGGATGAATATCCAAACATCTTGCTCTCACCCGAATTTGTTTTCATCTAATGTGTGATAAGATGCCATATTGATTTATCTTGAATAAAGACGGATAAGTCTGTCAGCAAATCACTGTGAATATCTCTCTCTTTCATTTATTCTTTTCATTCGAGTGTTTTAGTCTGTGTCCATCCACACACACAAATCAGGCTCGCCGAACAAATAAAAGCCTTTGATTTCTCGGCACCCTGTCTGGGATGTCTTTAATAATGGATCTTTATTTTTTTCAAAGAGAACGGCTGTTATCTTTCTGCCTCTCTTATTCTCCATCAGACACTTTTACTCTCGAGCAAACAATCCCGGTATGGTGTGTGAATAAAGACAGTCGATGGCCGACAGTCAATGGTTCAGTGATTCTGGTGCTCAACCAGACGTCAGTGGGGATTTGGAGGATAGCGGTAAGGTCAAAGGGTGAGACACCCTCTGAGACCTGTCTCTCTGATCATCTGCTCCTGGACTGAAGTCGCACACAGGCAGATGGTTGCACTATGGTTTCAAAGACCACTCGACCATAAAGCATCATTTTGTCCATCTCTCGCCGCGGTATCTGACAATACTGAACGTGTGTGAGATTGAGGTGAGATTTTCTGGGATGATGCTCAAGCGCCAATATTCCGCCAAAACAACCCCGGTGAAGCTTTATGATCCCTGGCCATGAATGAAAGTATTTAAGTGAGATATTTAGCATTCTAATCGCGTTTATTAGATATTTAACACAGAAACTGTTTATCAGATATTTATCCTAACAAAAAGTGATGGAACTTTTGGAGCAGCATCGAAATACTATGATGTGTCAACGTGATAATGATTTAGCACCATGTGGAATAACAAATGTATTAGACCACCTACCTGTCATAATAGAAAGAAAACACAAATGACAATGGTAGTCCAAAGTTCCCCAGAACTGTTTGCTTTCCTTCATTCTTCCAAATATCTTTCTCTTTGTTCATCAGAACAAAGACATTTATACAGATTTGGAACAACTTGAGGGTAAGTAAACTATGACAGAATTTTCATTTTTGGAAGAACTATCCCTTTAAGGACCGCAAAATAACTGTAATTGGGCTTTACTATTGTTTATGGATTACTTGTAATTCTGTAAATTCGAAAAGTTATAGCAACAAAATTGTATTTTAGCAGTAAGTAATACTATGTAATTACAGAAACAACAAGCAGCTGTGGCACAAACCTTACATTAGGTGGTGGTCGAATACATTTTTTAAGCACTGTATGTAAGTATTATGGGACCAGCTGAAACCATCAGATGCCATAAAATGAATAAAGATTTTGACATTATTTATTGTTACTTATACTTTATGCATCTATAAAAATCAAAAATATATATTGATATAAAATATAGAATTATTGTAACATTTTCCAAAAATTGTCCTTTATTATTATTGTTATGATAATAATAACAACAACAATAATAGTGATAATAATAATTATTACAACAAACCATACATTGATGTTTGATTTGTTAGGATAGGACAATTTTTGGTCAAGATACAAAATACTAAATCTGAAATCTGAGGGAGCAAAAAATCTAAATATTAAAGTGACCATAACTCAGACAGTTTCTGCATATCTCATGTTAATCTTGAGTACTTAAAGAATAGTATCGCATCCTCCAAATATCGGTAAAGTCTTTAGTTTCATCACATTTCTAAAAGACAGATACAGCTGTACGATTATTTCCCGAAAACATATGACACAGTTTTATTTACTGCGTGCGGTTCATGTCCGGCATCTTTTACCACTGGGTCCATCTATCAGTTTCAAACGATCTCCAAATCCAGCATTGTATCCACTGTTTATATAAAATTCATCACGTAAATGCAGTGAACAAACAAAACACACCTCAACTTCTCTCACTATCGCAAGAGTAACGAGCTGCAGGCCCACAGCCAGCCAATCTTGATGGTAAGCAGGTCATCCTATCACTCGTCGGTTGACGCGTGGGCTTGTCTATTTCTTTCGCCTTTCCGTGGGCATGCTTTTCTGGGAGAATTGCCCAATAAGGGACTAAGAAAAGTTGTTACGAAATGGATTTTCATGTTAAAAAAAAACTTTCCGAAACTTATATAGACCCTGGCGGAGTGTATCGAGCACAGAAATACTACGTCATACTTCCAACTTGTTTTTTGACAAGTTGACCGTGTCAAGCATAAGAACACGTTTAACAGTGTGAAGAAGTCAGAATGCTTGAAAAACCGTGGCACATCCCCTTTAAGAAAATCAGCTTTAAAGCAGTCCATCAGAGGCACTGTAGCAGGCCTTTGCTAAGAAGAAACATTTTGTTTCAACGTTATCTTTTGGCTAACCGCTGTAATGACGTTGTGGAGAGTAGATGAACCCGAAAGTAGAAATTCCTAAGCTTTACACACAGTAGATAACAAACTTGAGTGGGTAACTCCCAAAGTAGCGAGTGAAGTTTGTAGGCACGAATGTGCTGCATCCACTCACAAAAATATAGTGTATGTACGGTAGGAAATTGACAAAATATCTTCATGGAACATGATCTTTACTTAATATCCTAATGATTTCTGGCATAAAAGAAAACTCAATAGTTTTGACCCATAGGCTACAATATATTGTTGGCTATTGCTACAAATATACACGTGCAACTTATGACTGGATTTGTGGTCCAGGGTCACATATGATTGTCATGGAATCAAAATCTGAGCTGCAAATATTCTGTCATCATTTTCACCCTCATGCCATTCAAAACTGATTTTACTTTTTCTTTGTTGGAAGAAAAATGTCTCGGTGGTTTTGTATCAATTCAATGACAATGAAAGGGTGTTTGTTGCATTGTTGCTGTGGTGCTCTGTAGAAGTTTAATGCTTCAGTCAGTATAAAGAGCCAAAAATTCATTCGTTTTTCTTAGAAGCACCTGCGTATGCTAAGAAAAACCAGGGAAGAGACCTTTTCTCATACACCACATAAGCTTGATGTTTTTGCCCTGTGTTGGCACAGTTACCATAGAAACAGGGACACTGAGCGTACAGTGTGTGGTGGCTTAAGTAGCACTTGAGCTACAAAAAATCGTATCTGGAAGATAAACAAGACTATTGAAAAACAAATCTCTTTGCTTTGTGTCCTCATTAGTACATGAAGTGCATGCTGAGGGGGTATGAAATTAATTTATTACGCTATACCTACGTTTTCGCAGGGAAATACGAAATTGACTTATTGATTGTTGTGCATGGGTAACGGCAGCCAAGGCCAAACATTATAAGAGCTCTTCATCACTGCCTGACTGCTTTTAAAATGACAGACTTTGCTCTGAAGTTCTCTTTACCCTTGTATAAAAGTCCAACAAATATTTTTTTTAAATACCTAGTTTGGTACAAGCCACAAGCCACCAGCTGCCCACAAACGTGCTCCTTAGACCAACACAAAACGAAAATCCCACAGGAAAGGATTTGTATAGTGTGATGGTTTAATGATGCATGGCTTGGAGAGCGTGGAGGTTAAAGGGGTTTGGAGGAGCACATCTCAACATAACTGCATTCAAACTCAAATATTAAGATTGGAAGACGTGATGAAAGGATCTCCTCCTCCAAACACTGCTGTGACGTCCGAACACTCCTTTCACAGAAACATGGAGACGCACACACGTCCACGTGATTTCTTAAGCAGCAGTGGACTATGACACTAACGTACAGTTGAGCACTTTTTCTTGGAAGCAATTTCAAGGCTTTGCACTTTAACCCAGGCACTCAACCCCAACAAGTGCCCTATATTCTCAACCCATCCTCAAAATATTTAAATAAGGACCCTCAATATACATTTCTCAAGCCATGCAGCAGAGCTTTGCCGTACCATTTACATTTACATTACATTACATTTAGACATTTAGCAGACGCTTTTATCCAAAGCGACTTACAAAGAGTTTAGGGAGCAATAAGCGATATGTCATACAGGAGGCATAATACATGAAGTGCCAATACAAAGTTACTGGTTTCAACAAAAGCTAGACCACTACCTGTTGAGAGAAAGGGTTAGTGTTTTTTTTTTTTTTCATTTGTCTGTCAAGTATTCACAGAAGAGATGGGTTTTAAGTAGTTTTTTAAAAGTTGTGAGAGATGTGGTTGAGCGGACAGAGTTAGGAAGAATGTTCCACCAGGAAGAAGTTGTGAATGAGAATGAGCGGGAGAGCGATTTACTGCCCTTATGGGAAGGCAATACAAGACGCCGCTGGTTTGCTGAACGCAGGGATCTTGATGGGGTGTAGGAGTGCAGGAGGGTGTGAGCCGGTGCAGATCCAGTGATAGTCCTGTAGGCAAGCATTAGTGACTTGAATCTGATACGGGCTGCAACCGGTAGCCAGTGAAGAGAGATGAAAAGGGGAGTCACGTGAGCCCTTTTGGGCTGTTGGAAGACGAGGCGTGCTGCTGCGTTCAACTTTGTAGAACTTTGTAGAACGCATTTGTAGAACTCTTGACAAAATGTTGCTTTGATGCAAGCAGTGAACACCATCTTTATATGGGTAGTTGACAAATAAACCCTTTAATGTGTATGTGTCCTATGGATTGACAGCAAAAATTTTGAAATCAAACTGTTAATAATATCAAATTTTATTAATATTTGTAATTACAATATAAAACAGCATAATAGAGATTTATCTTCATTGTTAGTTTTTTCAAAATTTTTGCTGTGTCACACCATATGACACGAGGTATGGTTTAACTGTCAACTACACTGTAGAGAAATCCAGTAAAAAAAGGACATTTTCTGGCAGCTCGGGTGCCAGAAATAAACCATAAAATAGCCGTTTTTCCCCATGTAAAATTATAAGTTTTCCCTGTTTCTCTTGTATATTTGCGGTCTTTTCCTGTAATTTTATGCTTTTTGACCTATTTAAAAAATACATGAAAAAACTGTAAAAAAACGTTTTTAATATTATACGTGGAAAAACTGTAAAAAATATTACTAAAAAAACTACAGTGTATAGGTACACTAAAGTATGATAAATGTAACTCAATTTAAATATTTTATGTTTCATGCTTGCATTTGCATTCATTAATAACACATTCAGGAATGTATTTCATACCCTTCAATCTAATGAAAAAGACAGATATGCTGTTCAGCCATCACATTTATAATTCCATTAACATAGAAGCAACAAAATGATAAACCAATAGTGAAATTTCTCTTAGCTATTTTTGCACAACGTCTCTAAATTTATACTTTTCCACATGAGTAATTTTAATTTACATAAGCCTGAGTGCTACAGCACAAATACAAGTTTGTGGTACTTTTTCCATATTTGTCTGTCATGAGGGATACAGACAGGGTAAAATTCATCCCTTCGGGTCGACAGACTAGCAAACACATACCCCCCTCATCTGCTGTTCACTACGCAGGCCCACCCCTGCCAGCTGTCAGCAAGTGAGGGACAACAGAAGGGCCTAAGTCATGCCGAAAATCATGACCTCACTGAGGTATGTCGTATATGTCTCGTGTTCTCATGGACCATATGCTCTTATATTGCTTTCCTGACATAGTTGAATACTGTCATTATCAATGCTGTCATTCGCAGCTTTTCCTACTAACACAGCCAACACGTGCTGAAATCATACATGACGACTATGAGATGACTGTTCAATGTAAGCACCCACATGGCGAATTATCATGTTCCTATATATATTCTGCCTTTACATCATTTATTTTACATCATCCAAAACATTTCAAGCCAAGCCAAACAATTGGTAATAACATGCAGCCAACCATTTTTTTTTTATTAACTAATAATGTTAAGGCAACCGGGTAACTTAATTTTTGAAGTTAAAACAATAAATCACTTTTACACTGTTAGGAAAGCAAATTAAAAGTCACGCTCTCTGTGAAATCCAGGCTAAAGTCTCAATCTGTTTATGAGAATCTGTCATAACAAGTTTGATTTCAATCATTAATTTCACTGTCATTTCAATCTTTCACATGACCTTAATCAGTCAATAATAAAGATTTTCGCAGTATGTACTTTACATGTAGGATGACTTTACTGTACTGTATATAGAAAACAGCAAATCACTAAAAAGTGCAGTTCATTTTAAACATGTAAGTATATTTTGTTTATTTCTGCACAATAGAAAATGCAATACTCAATTAGATGGCCGCCTATCTAATGAAAAGTGAATGACATCACTTTCTTTGCTTACATCAGCAGCACAGTGATGACTGAAGCAGTGGGGGTGTGATATATGTACGTATGATAAATGTATGAATTGGGTGGGATCTATTTAAGGATGGTGGTATCATCTATAATACTGATAGCCGGGGGCTTGGTGGACTTCTTTATTACACTCCCTTTATGTTCTCCTCAAGAAAGGCCCATCATAATTACAGAGCAATCACTGTTGCCACACCCATGTGGCCCCTGGGGAGCGCCTGACAAATCATTCTCATGTCTGCGCAGTCAAAGAGTGATGGATGGCTTGTTAAATGGAAACGTATGTCTTCGCTTCGTACCTCAAAGTAATTTCACCGTAGTACCGTGTAGCCATGTGTGCGACCGCGTGACAAGGCTGCTTTGAGGACAGCATTAGAGGTGATGGTGGCAGTATTCCACAATCCCTCTGATCCTGCAGTAGTTAATGGTGTTATCTAACACAAATCAAGGCAGAAGGGCATTAGCGCAGTGATTCAGTCCTCTTCATGCACTAATGATTCTGCCGTCCCTCGTATGATTTTGTAGTGCTCTCTCTTCTCTGATTTACTTAAACGTCCACTATTCAACGATAAAAGGACAAGAGAGGAGAAAGACACAGGAGGTGGGAGGTGGAGGGATAATGCTAGACGAATCGCATCAACACAACAGGGAAGAACAGAGATACTCTGCCTGGACATTTTCAAATCCCCTCTAAAATACAAGGGTGTTAAAATCAGAAGAACTTTGCACTTTTGCGTAAGAACGTATTTAGGTAATATTTAAAAGAACCAAAATATGAAACTCCTCTCATAATTTACGAACACAGTTGGAGTTATATTACATAACATCCTCCATAAGACCAATGAGATTCAATGTCATGAAGTTCATTATCACATATTTATCCTCACAATTTACTCATCCTCATGCCATCACAGCTGTGTAGGACTTATTTTGGTCAGCTGAACACAAACAAAGAATCTCATATAAAAATACTGTAATCATCCTTATATGGGACATAATATAAGACCATCCCTTTCTTTAAAGAACCGGAGTGTCGTGATCCTGCCTCCTTGTTCATGATTTTCCGGTCTAGTGGCAGGATTGGGACAGATCCCTTGTGTTTAGTTTGAGAAAGACATGGCATTGTTTATATATTGGCATGCCATTACTCGTGTCTCGTCTATTGCCCCTCTCATTTCCTCGTTAGCTTCCCTTCAGTGTTTCATTACCCACACCTGCCTATTGTTAATTATCCTTTGTTAGTCTCCTCTTTAAAAAAACATCGTTTGTGCTGTCCTATGCCAGTTCGTTTTGTATTGTTGCCAAATCATGTGCTGTATCGCTTGTTAAAAACTTACCTTGTGGATTACATTACCTTACCTTGCCTTGCCAATCCTTCCTTACCCTGTGTATTACCTGACCCTTTGTTGTGACGTTGTGTCGGTTTTTTTGACCCCACGTGGGAAGTCCTTGTTTCTTGTTTTGTATATTATTATTATTCAGTCCTGTCTTTGTTACCCCATCGTGGACTTTTTGTTTTCTTTGTAATAAATCTTGTGTTACCCATTCACCGCCAGCCTGCACTTGGGTTCTTCCCTAATCATCCCGGACAGAATGAACTGGCCCTTACAGAACCCAGCAGGCATGGAGTCGAACAAGGCATTTAGGAGCCGCCAGGCTCCCGCCCTGTACAGCTTCCGCCAGAAGGGGACCCCCGTGAAAGACTTTGCCATGGACTTCCTGTCCACTGCGCGCTACTCGGGGTTCAGCGAGGCAGAAATGCAGGTAATCTTCAACAGCTGCCTCGATGAACCCTTTGAGCCAGCGGAAATGCGCAGGATGAGACCCCCTTTGTGGACCAACTCCAGCTCCCGATGGATCGTGAGGAGCGTAGGGGACCATCCATGGCCATCCAAGCCTCTCACGGGCTGGCGACAATCCCTGAGCAGATCGGGGTTTTGGGCTGCCTCGGTAGCAAGCGGGGGAGGCGAGAGTCTTAGGGGTCCTCATCAGAGGCCTCCAGCCCCGAGCCAGCCATGTCCTTCACCTCCTTCCTCCAGCCTACCACCAGACGGGTGGCTCGGCTGAAAAAGAAGAGACAACAGAGGGGGGCACGGAACTCAGCACAGGCGTTGCAGCCGGCTTCCAGTCCAGTGTCCAGTCCGATGCAGCCGGCATCCAGTTCAGTGCAGCCGGCGTCCAGCCCTGTCTAGCTGGTGGCTCAGCCGGCCTTCCAGCCGTTGACTCAGTCGGCCTTCCAGCCGGTGACTCAGCCAGTCCCCATCCTTGTCCAGTCCGATGCAGCCGGCATCCAGTCCGGTGCAGCCAGCGTCCAGCCCTGTCCAGCCGGTGGCAAAGCCGGCCTTCCAGCCGTTGACTCAGTCGGCCTTCCAGCCGGTGACTCAGCCAGTCCCCAGCCTTGTCCAGTCCGATGCAGCCGGCATCCAGCCCTGTCCAGCGGGTGGCTCAGCCGGCCTTCCAGCCGTTGACTCAGTCGGCCTTCCAGCCGGTGAATCAGCCAGTCCCCAGCCTTGTCTGGTTGACTTTCCAGCCGGTGACTCAGCCGGCCTTCCAGCCAGTGACTCTGCCGGCAGCCCGCATGGCTCCTAGCCATGTCCGGCCGGCAGCCAAGCCTGCCCTGACCACTACCAGGTCCTCTGGGACAACGCACTTTCGAGCGCCTCCTAGGGCCAATACTGTTCCCTCTAGCCCTAGCTTGGACTCTTCTGTTCCCCCCATGTATGCTAGTGTGCTCCCACCCCCCCTCCCATGTTGTCACACCCTAATCCCGTTATCGCGTACTCCTGTCTTCCGTTGGTTCTGTTCACCATGTTTTGTTTAATCTTGTCACTTCTCCAGTCTGTCTTGTCTCGTTAGTCGGCCCCTTGGTGAACACCTGGGGGTGTTCATTAAGGGGGGGCTCTGTCGTGATCCTGCCTCCTTGTTCATGATTTTCCGGTCTGGCAGGATCGGGACAGATCCCTTGTGTTTAGTGTGAGAAAGGCATTGCATTGTTTATATATTGGCATGCCATGTGCTTTCTCGTGTCTTGTCTATGGCCCCGCTCCTCTCGTTTCCTCGTTAGCTTCCCTTCAGTGTTTCATTACCCACATCTGCTTTTTGTTAATTATCCTTTGTTAGTCTCCTCTTTAAAAAAACATCGTTTGTGCTGTTCTGTGCCAGTTCGTTTTGTATTGTTGCCAAGTCGTGTGCTGTATCGCTTGTTTAAAACTTACCTTGTGGATTACCTTACCTTGCCTTGCCAAGCCTTCTTTACCCTGTGGGTTACCTGACCCTTTGTTGTGACTGTTCGGATTTAGTTTAGTTTTTTTGCCCCTACGTGGGAAGTCTTTGTTTCTTGTTTTGTATATTATTATTTAGTCCTGTCTTTGTTACCCCATCATGGGCTTTTTGTTTTCTTTGTAATAAATCTTGTTTTACCCCTTCACTGCCTGCCTGCATTTGGGTTCTTCCCCACTCATCCCTGACACGGAGAGTGCGATCGTTTTTACTTCCGTATTCTGACACATATCTGAGAAGTATCTAAATCAACATGAAAATGTATGTTTTTAAGCAAAATTTGATCAAGGAAACAAACGTTATGGTACAGTTTACGTAATTTTTAAATGTTGTTTTAAATATGTCTTTTAATTGGTATTTTAGCCTGTGTTTGTAGAAATATCAGTATTCCCATTCACGTCTTGTTTGACATAGTAACTGCCTGGAGGAGCATTGCAAAGATGGCTGCCCAGTGGCACGATTTTGCTAATACTAAACATATGTCGAGTGCATTGTATATAATATAATTCAAACAGTAAAATTCTAAAAAAACAATAGAATGTTTTACTAGACATTCTCAAATGTATTCGATAATGACATACTTTATATTTTTCTAGTTTAATATTCTTTAAATTCTCTTTAAAAATAATTCTGTCTAACTTTTTCATTCTCATTACCGGTACAGGTTGTTTTCCGCATATCATTTTTTTAACATGTATAGATTTCTTTTAAAATATACTTTATTAATGTCTTATTATGTATGATTAATTAAAACTTGCTTATGCATCATGACTTTGGGATTGGCCATTTTGTAAAAAAAAATCTAAATTGTGTTAAACTGTCAGTTAGTTGTGACATGAATGCTTTAAGCATGTAACACCATGTTTTTAACAAACTAAAAATTAATTTGTTGATGCGAGAATTATTTTTAAGAAAGTCATGTTTAACATCTTGAAACCAAGATTTCGTCAGAATCACGCATTTATAGCAGTTACTACATCATGTATTTTAGCACAGATTACACAATGTGTCAACCTATCAGCATGCCGAACCAGAATGATCCATTTTATACCAGCTGTTCGTCAGATGTTGGCATTATGTGCAATGAAGCAAAATATTTTATAGTAACACATAACTCGCAGCTGGAGTGGGCAGTCAGCCTTAGAAATAGCATGAAATTAACTTTGTAACAAACAAGTATGATAAAAACAGTAGAATGGTCAATTGTCCTGAGAAAACAGCCACCATTCTGATCCTGTTTGGCAAACCGTGATAATCACTATGGTGAAATTGTCTCGTATTTCTCTGCAAAATCTCTGAAATACTCAACAGAAACCACAGAAATACGATGCTTTTAATCTGAAGCAATAAATCACGGTTGCGTTTGGGGGAGAAAGGTGTTTGCAGTGTGTCTTGACAGTGAAGCAGGTAACACAGTGATCTGATAATTAAAGCAGGTGTCAGGTGTGTGATATATGATCCATTAACCCGCCTCCTCATCTTCAGACCCATATATCTTAAACAAGATGGAGAGAGTATGTATAATAATGGCACGCAGCTGCAGGGTTCTAATGCAATGGTGCATAAAGAGTAGACAATGGAAAAATGAAAGCACGCTGACCAATTTACTTTATAAAAAGAAAATGCTTAAAAAAAGAACATAACTCAACTACACATTTCACATTACAATCAACAAAACTGTAGCACACATGCGTATAAGTTTGTCGATTATAATGGCAGCGATGCAGTTTTGTTGCGTCACGTTTTAAAGTGTTTTTGAAACTGCCAGTTGTCAATGAGAACATGCCAAATAAACGATGTGACCAATAAAACAACTTTTATGCAAATAGCAGTGAGCCAATGTGCCGACAACCAATGGGAATGCAAGCATTGATCCGACCACTGATACAGTTCAGACGTATTCACGACAAGACTCCAATAGAAAGTTTTTCTCTCACAGGAATGGTAGTTCATGGAGCCTCTCAATAGTTCCCGGAAGTTAGCAATGCATGGAGCTGGTGATTGAGGTGAACAACCCCAAACTGAATGAAAAATCTGAAGGAAATAAAGAATAAAAACAACATAACTTCCTTTAACTATGTGAAGGCTTGGGGAATCACGTGACACAAAAATATTTTGAACTTCCGTTGTCGCGACTCTCTCTCTCAGTGGCTCTGATACTGTCACGTTCGGTCAGGGAACAAGGACAGAGGACCCAGGCGCAGACAGCGGGTCAGGGGTTAACATAAGAGTTTAATAATAAAATAAAACAAAAACCCACGATGGGTAACATAACAGAGATATAAACATGACAGATAAACAAGAACATGGACTAACTACACTAGACAAGACTAAAGGTAACACTTGACATAATTACAAATGACTAGACTAGACTAGACTAACTACAGCAATACAAAACAAGACAGCTGACAAGGAACAAACAATTCAAAATGAACCAGCACAGGACAGAGAACACAGGGGCATTATAAAATGATCAAATCAAGAGGAGAACAGGTGCAGGGCATGAAATAATTAACAATCAATAATGAGGAAACGAGGGGGCGGGGACAAAGAAGAGACTGGAGAGTATGGAAGGCCAAAAGGGCCAAATTGGCTCTCTCTACACAAAACACGAGGCTCTGTCATGATCCTGCCACTAGATCACGAGAAACGTAACATGATGGGGCAGAATCATGACAGATACAGTTATACAATGGTCAAATAGCAACAATCAAATAACAAAATAACTTTAAAAATGAATGACTCACCATACTGTAAAAATAAGTAATTTTACTGTTTTATTATACAGAATTTTTACATATTTTTTAAAATGCAGTAAATGTCAAATTACAGAATTAGACAGCAAATGCAAAAGTTGGGTATAACATAACATGAAGACATGTCATTTTTATTTTTTTATTTCTTTACAGTGTATAAATCGCTTCATGTATGAACAACAACATTTAAGTCGTTGTGTACAACGGGTCAATCAAACATGGGAAACACAAGGTGTAATACAGAATTACTGTACATCCATGTAATCGTTGATGTGCGTTGTGTTGTGCTAACAGCACAGATAATCAGTCTGTTTTCTGCATCGCTATGATTACACAACATGCCGGATGGGAACAGAGAAGAATAATGAGCTGTCATGTGTCTAAAACAGCCTTGGCCTCCAGCAACCAACAGACAAACATGAAGTCAGTGATGTAAACACACATATACGTACATACAGACAAACACAAAAATAACAAAAACACAACACACTGACAATGTTAGCAAATAAGACTTTTGAAACAGTCCTTAACCTTGAACGTTGACCATCGCTTCAGTGCTATTATGGAGCAAAGATGGACTGAGCAGAAGCACACTAATGTCTCCGTGTTCAGTGCATGATAGATTCAATAAAAATGGTTCAATAAAATTCGATAATGGAATTCAGGGATGAATGAGCGATCGGAAGAGTGTGGGGGTGGGAGTGGCATTATAAACCTTATCAGTCAGCCTCATGAATATTAATTAGGCGACTTAATGTCTGTGAGATGCTGTAAAGCCTAGAAGGGGGCACTAGACATTAAGGATTAGCATTTACCGGTTCCATGTTTGTTTGTTGGCTTCCGACACATCCACTAGTGAGAGATCTTAAAGCTTTATCTCAGTGCGGTGAAGCAAAACAAAGCTCTTGAAATTGTATGATTTTCTGAGAGGTTGGAAGAACAAACTTTTATCATTGCTAACATATTATTTTCTTGAATCTGGTTTCTACGGTACTGATTGAATTTATGATTTCATGCCACTTCCTTCAGTTTTTACATTCCAAGGGATGCAGGACCCTTTAGTCATGAATTCTCATTTTTCCATGGGCACGGTTTAATCTATTGCTGATAAGAGTACCCCGTTCCTCAAAACGTATCAAATTTCTTACGACTTTCCTCTCTTTTTCCTCAAACTGACTAATTTTTTTGATGAAAATCAAGATGAGCGGATGTTGTGAAATATCCTTTGTACAGGTTCTAGATGGTCCCACATTTCTCATTGTGTTCATCTGAATACAGCTCATCTGCTTTCCCAGCAAAATGGGTCACAGTGATAAACGATCACACACAGCGTGAGAAGAAAGAAGCCTACTTTCCCTCATTCTACCCCCCATATCACCTCTCGTTCACGTCCTATCTGTGGCTTTGATAATATTTGATCACCATAACAATAATAGTATCCATATTTGTGATTAATTCAATGGATTAACACCCATTAAACAGTTTTTATTGTGATTTTTTGTTGGCTTTCAGCTATCTTTTCTTCTGAATCCTATATGCTACGCTTTCCTCATCTTCTTTGTTCTTCTCTATGTTTGTGTGTTATCTGTCAGTGTCTCTGCAGTCAGGCATGACTGTGCCTCTGATATACTCGTTTCGTAGTGTTTCTGTTTTTTCCTGTATCACTTGTCGTTTCATTGACATGCTTGTTGCTGACCAGCAGCTATGGGCCATTCCACGAATCCCACTGGGTTTTGAGTCAAACCGCTCAAATCCAGATGTCAGATTTGTGCACAGCAGGTATACACCTGGGTTCCTGGTACTTGGTGTGTGCGTGCATACGTGTGTATGGGCACTAAGGCCATCCCCACAACCATTCCGTCCTCTCCTCCAGCTCCCTTCCTGACTCCCTCACACTCCTGCCTGCCTCCCAACCCAAAGGATTGCATCATGGCTGTCGCAACCCTGGAGGACTTTGTTCTGCACGCCAGGTGACGTCCCTTGGGAGGGTACTGTCTCGATCCTGCCTCTCTCATCTATGCTCTTTAGTCTCATGTCAGGATCATGACAGTCCCTCGTGTTTTGTGTGGAAGCACATGGCCATTGTTAGTTTTTGGTGTGCCATGTGGTCTCCTGTCTCGTCTCTTGACCCCGCCTTCTCGTTTCCTCATTATTATCTTGCCATTGGTTCATGCCCCTCACCTGTTGCCCTCCTGATTTTTTCCCTATTTAATGCCTTTGTGTTTGCTGTCTCGTGCCGGTTCGTTTTGTATGTACTTGTACTACGTCGTGTTCAGAAGATTCCGGTCAAGTCTAGCAGTCAAGTCTTTTCAAGTCCAGTTTAAGTCTAGTTTATTGTTTTAGTCCAGTCTAGTCTGTTATTTGTATTTTGTCAAGTTCCCTGTTGTTTTACCTCCTCGTGGGTTTTGTTTTTCCTGTTTTTTTGTTGTTTAATAAATTCAGTTTAACCCTCGTATGGTGTTCGGGTCTGTGGGAACCATTTTAATTTTTTCATATTACTTACAGGATGTTCGAGTCCACTGGACCCAGGGCTTATTCACGAGTTTGCCTTGCATTACAATTACATTTTACATTTTATGCATTTGGCAGACGCTTTTATCCAAAGCGACTTGCATAGGTATTTGCAATCCCCTGGGATCGAACCCACAACCTTGCGTTGTTAACGCAATGCTCTTACCACTGAGCTACAGGAACGTGCTGTCCCGGGGCGAGGGCTCCGAACTCGGTAGAGGGCCCTGGGCTTGGTGTGTGACCGGACCATACCCCCCGGTACTGAGGTAAAAACGGGCTCGTGGTGTGGAGTTGGGTGGAGGAGGGATGTTGAGAAACGTCGGAGAGAATGGAGGTGAGGTGGCGTGAACTACTTATAGGCTGTTAGGATGATTGCTGTGATTGTTTATCGAAAGCCAACCGAGTTAATTATCTGCACATGCTCCTCCCGAACCTTTTTAATAAAACATCATTAAAATTGTTGAAACTGTAGGTTTACATACTGTCTACATAGGCAGATGCTTTCTGGGGCAGCCTCAAACTCAATCCTCTTAAGTGAGGAATATAACATGCATAACAGCAACTCCACATGCACACAATTCACAAGTTTACCTGTCCATAAAGTCTTAATAATTAATGGTAAATGTAGTTGGCTCGCTGTCCTCAAAGGCTATTGAACCTCAGGCTTGGTTCAAGCTCTGAGATAAGCATCCCCCCCACTCCCCCCCCTTTAAAAAAGAACAGGATCGAGGAAGAATAAGAGCAAAGGAGCAAGAGATGGGGAGAAGAATGCTGGGGTGCTGGGATGCTGGAAGAAATGTCGCTGGGAGGGTGCAGAAACTTCCGCTTATATGAGCGCCTAATGATGATTGACAGGATCGAATGTTTATGGTCTTCTCGAATCTACATTTATCTACATCTAGAGCTTCATATGGAGACTTATTTAGAGTTTGACGTCAGCGGGGTGCTAAGTTAATGAGAAAATACTGTAATAAATGTCTTATTTCCTATATATTTGCACTAAAGTTAACCCAGTCTTTGTTTGCCAGATGTGTCCTCCTTTTAGGCTACACAGACAGCTCAGCGTCATCTCTCTTTATTGAATTCTGTCAGCTCTCGCTGGCAGCCGCTTGACGCCAATTCCTTTCACCACAATGCACAGCCATGGCAACAGAGTTCATCTCAATGGATTGTGGGAAGGTGTATGATAGAACGAGAGATTGAGAGAAAGAAACTGAATCAGAGAAGGGCTATTTTAGTCATTCGTGACCTTTGAGTCTCACTTGATAATGTGTAAATAAGGAATGTAGGTGGCAGGGGCTTAGAGGGTAACGGCAATGCCATTTACTTCAAAAAATGGCAGATTTTTGTTGCAGCCGAGTGCATATTTCAAGACATTGATATTTGCTACTGTTCTCTCGGTTGAATTTTATAGAACTTTTTGGAAATATATCTGGAGATTGGTCAGCTTGCCTGATTGACAGGATACTTGTAGTTGCAATGCGTGCTTTGATAAGCAACAATGTAAGCAACAAATCATGATTAAAAAAAACAACTTGTTAAACGTGAACCCATATAAAACATTTACGGTGTCATCATCAATAATTTCCATTATGACTTAGGTTTCCAAGAGAACTGTAAAGACGTGTGTTTGGAAAGAATGGAGAGTCCAGAGGAAGAGACACAGAAGAGGGAATTGGCACTGGGAAATTCCTCCTTTCATGGTTCACAGTGCACTCCACTTGTACACTGTACAACTCACCAACACTGATAAGATGTTCTGGTCGGTTGCTAGGGTGTTGCTAGTCTCAGCCTTGCTAACCCCCATTGGCTGAACATCTGATGCATTCGGCATTTCGACTTGTGCGAAAAAGGCTTAATGCAAAATATGTGAGATGTAAACACATGCCAGTAAAGTCTGACGTGGCGAACATAAAATCCATGTGACTCATTGACTGTTTCCGTGAATGATGTCTTTCCAGTTTCTGGTTGTTGTTTAATTAACTGTTGGTTACTAGGTTACCAATACCACTATTTTCCCATTTTCTGGTATGCAGGCTTTAATTAAAAACCATCCTTAACTTTGTTTATTTTCAGGTTTTTTTCTTTTTTGAATAATAAATCACATTAAAAATACAAGTGTATGGAGAAAGAGAAAGAATTTGTAACCGTTGTGGCTAAGACAAAATTATTGTCAGGCTGAATTATTGACGATATTTTCATATCGATAGTATTAACTATTGGTGTCTGGCACGATACCAAATTTATGTACTCGTATTTGTACTCGAAAAGATACACTGATACCAAAGACCAACACCTCAGGTGACATATCTGACAGAACTGACAAAGATTTGTGCTCTGAAAGTTTGTGACAAGCACATCAAATTATGTTTCTTTTATAATGTGTATGAGGCGTAGTTGTGTTTAATAAAGAAGCTGTTCTATTTTTATTAGATTCAGCATTAAAAAATATTGCCACCTCGCTAAAACAAACCAGTAATGGCTTGTACCAGCAAAAAAGATCGGTACTCGTACTCAGTCTTTAAGAAATGGTATCGGAGCATCCCTAGTAACACAATATCAAAAATCGTGATTATTAATATCAAAATATTGACAATTCTCAGTATATTGCAATATATGGTGACACCCAGTTTAAGTATATTCAAGCTGTTAAAAGCTTATATATAATTTCATATAAAACAACGCATCATTAAAAAAGTTGTCATGTTAATAGTGTTCATCAGAAAATTGCTTGGAGTTTATGTAAACTTTCACTGTAAACTAAACATAATTAATTCTATAGATTTTCTCTGCAAAACCGTCCCAAGGAAGGTACAGTCCCGCATTTCATGTTTTGGTTCAAGCTGTTCACAAAATGACATTTAAAACATAAAAATTCTGACATATAACCACTCTGATGCTTTCTTTTGGCTGATGGTCTTCCAGAACACCCTCTATCACAGTTGCAATTCAATGTGAATTTTTTTTATTTAATTTAATTTAAGCTAGTCTATTTGGTTGTGGGAGAAATACAGCACACAGATTCTCGTCCTGCTTTCAGTCCCAAAATGAGTTATCTCACTCGAGGTGATCAACACAAAAAACCCCCACAAATTTCTGATGGATGCAAATGTCACTTACAAGAGCCCACCGAGTTCATCCGCTGAGACAGCGTTGACAAAAGCCAATATAATAAGTGACAAATTCATTAGAGGTGCTGTCAAAACACTGTTGTTTGATGCCGCAATTAAACTCACATTTTACAGATTGTAGAAGAAAGGCACTGTCTCCTTTCTTCACATCAGACAAGTGTTTTAATAGAGCTATCATGTACAGCACAGAATGTATACGTCTGGCCGTTTTATCTAAGATCCTGTTAAATACTTTTGTTTCTTATACCTTGAACTGCTCGAACAGAGAGTTACAGGGTATAAAATGGTCTGAAAGTGAATGGATTTGGACTCAAAGACATTTTTCTTGAAGGGGCTTTGAAGTGAAATGAGGACCTGAATCCGTCAATGACGTCATTTGTTCTTTATAGAACACACAGATCTATTGTCAGCACTGTAATTGCTATAATGGCTGTTAAAGACATGGAGTATCATAAGGCTTAGAGTTGTGTCAAGGAAGTGAAGAAAATATAAAATTAGAAAGAAAAACTATGAGGATTTTTCTGATGATGTTACTGCTCTGTCGCATATGATGTATTTTCAGTTTGAAACATTGAGAAGCCAAAGCACAAGAACACATTTTGGAATTGAATGATTTTTGGAGCTTTCAGCCTGACTCGAAAATGAACCAGGGGCCAATTTTTCCTTCAGAGGGCATAAAAGATTCACTCAATGCCAGCTTAATAATACATTATCTATAACTCATCTTCTGGCTTTCTCATTCTGTATCCGGTGGCCAGTGGAGGGAGAATATAGATATTTCAGAAAATGCAGGTCGTTTGAGTCTATACATCAGTCTCCACTGGCTATATTTATATCTCTGTGTTCATGAGCACATACATTTTATAGCAGTGCTTGTGAACACTAACCAACAACAATCCCTCCCAAGATTTGCAGTTAGGGATGTAAAAATATGCCAGTATTGACAATATCCACTATATTAAAAACCATGATTACTGATACCGTGACAATCTGATATTGTGACAGCGCTATTAGCAAAAGAGAACAGTGAAACTCAAGGGGAAGGGGGAAAAATGCTATTTCACGCATTCTGACTTTACACTGTTAAACCTGCTTGCTTCTCATGCTTAACATGGTCAACTTGTCGCAAAACGAGTTGGACGTATGACGTAGTATTTCTGTGCTTGTATTACTCCGCCATGTAGGTTTTGGAAAGTTTTTTCGAACATGAATTTTCAATAAGAAACAAGTTTTCTTAGTCCCTTATCGGACAATTCTGCCAGAAAAGCGCGGCCAGACGTCAACCAGTGAGAGAAAGAGCTCACCAATCAATGTGCGTCATTCGGGTTACGGAAGTTCTGTCGTGATCCTGATTTTCTGGTCCAGTGGCAGGATCAGGACAGATCCCTTGTGTTTAGTGTGAGGAAGACATGGCATTGTTTATATAGTGGCATGCCATGTGCTTTCTCGTGTCTTGTCTATGGCCCCGCCCCTCTCGTTTCCTTGTTAGCTTTCCTTCAGTGTTTCATTACCCACACCTGCCTATTGTTAATTATCCATTAGTCCCCTTTAAAATGTCTTGGTGCTGTCATTGTTTTCAGTGTGCCACAAATGTGATACCACTGATGTTTACCGTTATTGCCTGTTCCTGTTCCGTGAGTCTAAGTAAGTGTTCAGTTCAGTTCAGTTCAGGTCTAGTGTTGTTTAGTTTAGTGTTGGTTAGTGTAGTTCCTGTTTGCTTGTTCCTATTATTTCTATCGTGTCTTGTTTTACCCCCTCATGGGCTTTTGTTTTGTTCCTGTCTTTTGTTATAAATAAAACTATCTTTTGTTAACCGCTTCACCAACCGTTGCCTGCAATTGGGTAAAGGACAGATTTAAATGATCAATGGTATAACATCACATTGAATCCCAAGTTTTGATAATAAAATTATATATACAAGCTGATTTTATGTATAAGCGGTGCAGCAAGGCACCTTACCCCTACTTGCTCCCCGGGCGCTGCAGTGATAGCTGCCCACTGCTCCGGGTGTACGTGTGTTCACCACTTGCTGTGCGTGTGTTCACTACTCACTGGGTGGGTTAAAAGCAGAGGTATATTTCGGGTATGGGTAACCATAACTGACAAATAGGTCACTTTCACTTTTTTCACTTTCAATCTTCTATAGATGGCCATTGCTATGTGGCGAATATGTGGCTTTGCACAAATCCTTTGGGAATTAAATTTAAATTGAAAAATGTTTATTTTTGTGTATGCGAGAGAAGGAAAGAGACATAGCAAACGAAGAAAAATAACAGAGAGGTATATCTACTCTGCATTGATAGGATGGTTTTACTCCTGATGAAACCACATCAGACAGGCCATTTAAAGCCTCTGCAAAAAAACACATCTCGAGCAGATCTGAAATCTGTTGAGCTGGCTGATTGCTCCTTTCCTGCTGGTCTTTAGGGAGAACCTGTGACCTAAGCAGAAGTGAAGGTTGGATTCCCATGTTATGGACTGATGGAGAACAACCATCTGATGTTATACTTCATATATAATCCCCTGCATGGAAACTGAACAGATAAAGACGTTTTTTTAGCATGATGTTCCAATGAAAGAGCTTGAAATGCTTACTGCATCTTTTCTGTTGTGATTGAATGATTCCTTCTTATATTACTGCAGAGAACACGGCAGGGGGTTACTAAGGTGATGCTATGTGTTTGCTAAGGGGTTTTGAGTGTTTTTTTTCACATTTTGCCTCAAGGTGTTCTTGACGGTTGCTCACTGGCTCACAGTTTCTTTGAGATTTATATATGGCTTGGGCTCTGCTTTAATGTCTACATCATTTTTCCACACATTTTGTCTTTGGACAAGTGAAACCACATAAACAAACAAAGAACTACAGTATAAAGATGAGGAGTGTATAAACAGATCAGATAAAAACATGTGGGTAAACTTGTTTACTGATGCACATCTACATCTGCATCTATGTCACATTTTATGAAACCCATAAATATTTATGGAGGGGTTTCGAATGAGCTTCAACATCCAACTCTTCACTTTCTCTTGCCCAGAGTCAGTGGAAAAGTTTCTTGGAGATCTCCGGCGTGTTTCCTTCCCTTTCATCAGACCATATAAAATAAATATTGACTGCCAAATTCATCGTCTTCATCACAGCCGAGTGAGAACAGCTACAGAGACAAGACAAACCAGAAACACTGAATTTAGATGCGCTGGAACATCTCCACAGATCGCCCAACCACCACCACCTTAGAGAAAAGTATACTAGAGATTCTCAATCCAAACCAAACTTTTGACAACATTTTTGGGCTATCAAGCAAGAGACCCTGCCTGAATGAAAATACACTTTTAGAGAATTGATTTGCAACATCTGGATCAAGTAATAACTTTCTTTGTCTCCGGCTATGTGCATTAGATATTATACAACACATTAAAAGTATTCAATTCAATGTGTAATGGGCCAGTTACTGCGTATACTGTGAAACAGAGTGAGCATTTTACAAGTCACAAAACACACAAGCTGTTGTGTCCAGAATAAATAGCATCTGATATAATAAAAACCTTGATTAAAGAGAAATATATCACAGTATGTGAGAGGAACACATCTTCATCACTCTAATGGGTTCTTATGAGAGGTAAGAATTTATTTTAATGTGCTTATAAGCATAAAGCGATTCATTCTGGACAACATCTGGTTAGTGATTTATTTTAAGGATTACCAACATACTGAAGATAGAATAAAGTTCACAGCACACATTTAACTTACCTGCTCTCTCTCTCTCTCTCTCTCTCTCTCTCTCTCCTCTGTTGAAAATAGCATACGCTGGGTTAAGTGTGTTTCGATGCTGGTTTGACCATCTTAAACCAACTAAGGACCAGCACATGACCAGCTTAATCCAGCAAAAACCAACATCAAAACATACCAAACCAGCATATGCAGTTTTTTTCAACAGGGTCTCTCTCTCTCTGCCTGAAGCATTCAACCACATTAGTAAGTATTTTCTTCATTTCTGTCTAACAGTCTCCCATGGCCTCCCTCACCTCTCACCTGCGCTCTGCCTTAATAAGGACTGTTACTGTATGTTGTGTGCATTTATGCATTAGATTACTGCATGACTGTAATCCCCTGGGCTGTCTGTCAGGTGGGCCACATGCACATTTAATGCATATGACAGGCAATTACTCAGGAATGGGACTCTGTCTCATTGTCGGCCAGCTCCCTAGACTCTGTCAATCCTATCAGTGCAGAGAGAGACTGCACATTCCTATATAAACTTCTGCTGGAGCTATGGGGGCATGTGGTTTCATTGTGTCATCTCATTTAGAAGGAAATATCCCATAAAGAGGACGGTGAGGTCAAACACAGCTAGTTGACTTACAATAAAAAGATTTACGGTACCAGAGTATGAACGTTTTCATGTGACACATTACTTTTAGATAGTAATTAAAACTGTTTACCTGAGTCTTTTGAAATATTCATGATATTCAAATGTCGATGACATAGATTTCTCCCACATGTAATGCCTTATGCCTTAAAGGTCCAGTGTATGAAATTTAGTGGTATCTAGTGGTGAGGTTAAGAATTGCAACCAACGGCTCACTCCACGGCTCACCCCTCCCTTTCGAAGCACTACGGTGGTTGACACAGGACTAAGAAGTCGTCACATTTTCGCTTATTTGCCGAAGGGGATTACGTTTTTACGAAACGCGCTCTGTAGAGCACTTTGTTCATTTAGTGCTACTGTAGAAACCACATGGCGACATGACCGAGCTGTATGTAGACAGAAATAGCTCATCTAAGGTAATAAAAACATAACGCTTTATTATATAAAGTCTTTGTACACCTCTGAACACACAGTTATGTAGATTATATTGCATTTCTGTTCCCCCAAAAATGTGTATAACCAATCAATATTGGGCCCCCTTTGATTTCAATATTGACACAAAACTGAGACATTTCTTAAAAAATCTTCTTTTGCGTTCCACAGAAGAACGCTGTGACTTTATTTTAGCATCAGGAGGGAAGATTTGGTGAACAAATGCCCCTATAAGGAAAGTAAAAGTGTAAAGCACCTACATTGTTCCCGCAATTGAAATTGACTTCTAAACATACTAAATTACGTTTATATAAAATGCAGATGCAGAAAGTTCTGTGATGGTAAGTTTAGCGTTAGAGGATAGAATACGTTTAAGCAAAAAATTTAAATTCTGCCATCATTGTTCCAAATCTGTATACATTTCTTTGTTCTGATTAACACAGAGAAAGATATTTGGAAGAATATTAACGGCTGACAGTTCTGAGGCACAATTGCCTATACGGCAGTAGAAAAAAATGTGCATAATCTTTTTGTTCTGTTGAACACAAAAGAAGATATTTTGAAGAATGTATGAAAGCAAACCGTTCTGGGGCACCTTTGACTACCACTTTTTCCTACTATGGTAGTCAATGATGTCCATGAAGTGTCTGTTGCAAACATTTTTCCAAATATCTTTCTTTGTGTTCAACAGAACAAAGGAATGTAAACAGATTTGGAACAACTTGGGGGGGGTAATTCATGACAGAAGTTTTATCTTTGGGTATCCCTTTAAGTCCCCACAATGTATAAAAACAAACCCGTGTGTGTGCAGGTAAATGTTATATTTCAAACCCGTATAGCTTCAAGGTGATGGCAGAGCAACTTAAACATAAAACAGTCAAGGTCTGAAAAACAGATCAGAAATAGGACACTGGGCAGTGGCCACCAGGTTAGAAGTAACTCAATCTCACACCTGAATGAATGAAATTGAACAGTACGTGTACAAAAATGCACAACAAACTGTACAAAAAGGACTATACAATACAAGGAATGTTCGATGACCCCTCAAAAATATGTGGCGGTGTGAGTGAATTAACGTGTGCGAGAACTGAAGCAGTCAGGCTCCTATATCACAAGAAACGCCATCAAAAATCTGAAAGTGCTTCAAGTAAATCGATAGCTTTTTTTTGTGAATGACAGACTGTTATTTTGTAGTTTGGAGCTTGTTTGCCATATAATTGTAAACCTTACTTTGTGAAATGTTTTGCTGGAACAGTGTGCCTAAAATCTCTAAAACATGTTGTTATATAAAAGCAATGGCATTCAAATTTTTTGGGGGGGGTCACTCTACATGGAAAACAAACACTTTGAGACCTTCTGAAGCGCTGGTTAAAAAGCACCCCTGTGTTTAACTTCATTCAGACATGAATTCGTCATTTCTTTGATCTGGAATGCAAAATATTCTGAAGAAATTGGCTTTATATGGATCCTGCGCCTCTGCTTTCATGTATTTGGGTGAAAGTGGCGTATAGAGCATGATGACAGACCGATGACACACTGACCACACACACATAAGATCGATGACACACATACACAATGGCCCCAAGCCCTCACATGTATTACTAGATGAATCACAGACAAAATTTGAGGATTATTATGCGAAAGAAAATAAAAAGCTGTACATCAAAGGATCTCTCCACATTTAGGTCAGCTGTAGGCCTCTCGACTCCCAGCAGCCTCTTGGTTTCTGAAGTTAGCACTTCTCTGCTGAGGAAGGACAGCTCAGATCTATCTCTTAAGATCTAGAAATGAGACATCTCTGCTAGAGGGCTACACTTATCACCGCCAAGCAGTCGTGGCCACGGTTAGAGCTTCAGACAGGCCATTTTGTTCATTTAAAGAAGTGTCAGCAAATCTGCTTTAGGCCTGATTGTCTAAAAGAAGCCATCAATAAAATAACCTTGGAGAGGTTAAAACGTCTACGACTCGTAGTCGCCTAAATATCCTTCTTGCAAGAAATACAACAAAACTGAAATTGAACTTGGATTTTGAAGTTAGTGCTTAAATCCAGAACTTAGAAATCCTGGAAGTCTGGTTCAGTTGCAGTGTCACAGCAGTTCACGTTCCGCCATCAACCAATCACAATTTAAGGATGCGATGTTCAATCGTGATGTGGCGTATGTGTATCTCTCTTTTCATTTTTCCGAAAGCTGTTGCCACAAAATCATCTTAACCTGCATTAAACTGTCACTACTTTAAAAACAGACCACATCTATTTTTTGTGGGTTTTTTTGCTGTATCACAGGCACTCAGACTAAATATAGGAACGAAGTAAAAGCATGTGACTCATAGAGACGATGCACAACGCCATTTACGTAATCACAGCTGTGTCCCACGCGCCTCTTAACCTCCACGAGTATGCAAATTCAACCCAGTATAAAGTATGCACCCGTATGTGACCGAGATTGTGACGCTGAGTGATTTTGGTTACGGAGAGGATTGTGTCAGCGGACGGGACAAGGGCAGTTACGTAAGCAAGCATGAGAGAGATTTACAGAGCAAGAGCTGCTGGAGCGTAACTGTGCCATTTACCAGGAGGCACTGATGCTGTTGTAATTGTGATGTTTCTTTACTTAAAGAAACACTGCTGTGAAAGCGAAATAAAACCCATCCATCACCGCACAACGAGCGCTTGCATAGCACAGCAGATGCACACGCATGCACAAATAAGTTGATATTTATATGGTAACTACATAATCATGTTTTTCAAAGCCATTGGAGTGCAGTTATCGTCTGATTGTGCGTATGTTAAAGCGCCAACCAGAATCCACAAGAGACATTTACTCAGATCTGAGTCTCATCACTTAAAACTGACAGGAATATTATTGGTGCATATTCATTCTCATAAAATTTCTCGTGTGTATGAAAACATTCACAGCCATGCGTTGTGAACCGGAGTCGGCAGATCAACAACATCTTTCCTGAGATCCATATCTAGAATAGAGATGCACCGATACTTAATTTCACCACTAATACCGTTAGCCGATTATTTAGAGCGATATCTATCTTGAATATTAAATTAATATTTCTCAATGTTATTAATTCATGTCATGACTATTATTATTGATCATCAAACTGCTGATGTTACTTAACATTTTCTATATACAGAGCACAAATTCATTGCATTTTCCTCTTTTGATTGACAGGATATATCGGCCCTGATCATCGGCTGTCTATGGCCAATAGTATGAAGAGGTTTTAACGACCGATACCGATTATTGGTGCATCTAGACCACTACCAGACCTCCTAAGGGTAGACCAAGACTAGACCCTGCTGATCTTATTGCATAACCAGAATAAGTTGAGCACATAAGACTTTGAAATAATATAGTATCGATATTGTTTAGTGATATGATTTAGAAAGGAAAATATACTTTTGCTTTATAAATAAATGTCACGATAAAGAAACATTCTTTAAATTTCTTCTTTGTCGTTGTTTGATACCCAAGTTTCTAGCTACTATTTGAAAAAAATTGATTTGCAACAATTAAGGTAGATATTGACTAGACCAGATAAAGACAACATCAGATTTATGGCCAAAAAAATTCACAATAACAATATTATATTTTATATAAATAAATCAGCCAAATTGATTTTTTGTTTTAACAACTGACATTTCTGGGGCATCATTAACTACTACAGTAGAAAAAATTGAAATGGTAGTCAAAGTGAACTTGAACAGTTTGCTTTCCCAAATTCCTCAAATTTCTCCTTTTGTGGTTAACAGAACAAAAAACAGATACAATCATTTTTCCTACTATGGTAGTCAATGGTGTCCCAGAATTGGCAGCTAACATTCTTCCAAATATCTTTCTTCATGTTCATCCAAACAAAGACATTTACAGTATACAGGTTTGGAACAACTGTATTTTTTAAAACAACTGACTTTTCATTTTTTGGTGAACTATCCCTGGTTTTCCATTGTAGTTTACTGCAGTTACTCAACGGAGGAAGACTATCAGGTACATTAGAACAGTTTATGCTCAGGCATCATTTAAGCAGATACAAGCAGAGAGTACACACAGTTGGTGTGAATCGTGGATCTGACCTTTCTGCCACCAGGTGTGTTATCAGCTGTGAGTTACACTTGAATGAGTACTGCAGCTGACCCTGGAACAGCCTGCTGATTCATTCACCTGCATGCAGTTCTCTCTGTTCTTCTAACTGCCTCTCTCTCTGTCTCGATCCTGAACTTATGAACTTCTACTGCAGTGTTTGAAGATCAACAAAATTTCTGCTTGCCCATTGTAAAACATGAAAACAAACAAGAGGATATATCAACTTATTAAACAATAGTCTGGTAGGAGTACGCCCATCTATTCTTGTACCCGTATTAAAGCATCCTCTTCTTTTTGCATCCCGTCTCCTACCCTTTTCTTTTTTCGATCTTCTTTTATGTAATCATCAGCAAATCAGAGCTTGAGTAAAGTATTCTCACCGAGCTCTCAGTATAGCAAGCCCCAATTGTTTACTGTACGCTAACACTGTGTCAACATCAGACGCAGCGCGATGTGACAAAACACAATAGAACGCATTAGAACCCATTATAATTCAAAATGTTGTCCATACTGGATGCGGTGCGACGTGACGATCCCATTAGAACAAGCCGTGTCTCACCGGTCGCATCCGTTGTAGACAGGGTGTTAGATTATATAGGTACACAAACTCATACAATGCCACAGAATATGTAACCATATGGGTTACACAATAAACACAATAAACTAAAGCATATGAAAAGACATAAATTATATAATTCTAATGTTTAATAATAATTATAATACAGAATAATACAGTAATACCCCATTACTAATGACTAATTATAAAACAGAATATACTGTGCATATTCATTTTTTATTTATAAACACATACATGCATATATTTATGAAGGAACGAATGAGGCATTAAGCGCTTTATTGTGTATTGCTGTACACCCAAAGCACTTTACAATCATATGAGGGGGGTCTCTTCTCACCCCCCACCATTCATTCATTCATGCATATATTTAAGAAAATCATAAAATATAAAAAGTAATAAACATCTAAATATAATTTATAATATTGGTAAATATAAATAAATACATCAAAATATTTCCTAAATATAAACATGTATGTGTATGTTTTTGTGTTTATAAATAAAACATTAATATGCACAGTACACAGACATATTATGTGAAGACAAACTTTTATTCTGGAAGCGATTAATCAGGATTAATAGTCTGACAGCCCTAGTATATATTAACAAATAATGTTTGGCAAAGATTCAAAATCACAATAAAAAGCTTTAAAAAACGTGATAGTTCACAATGTGGCTCATTTTTGCTAATTTGTATGAATTCGTACGATCTCATTCTGCTTTACGCCTGTGACATTAGGTTTAGGGGCGGGGTTTAGAGGTGGGGCTTCAGTATTGCTTTTTTCTAGCAATCGTACCTTTTTGTATGATTCAGACGAAAAAAACTGTTGGTAAAATAGTTACAAACTCCCGTGAGATCAGTTTGGATATTTCTAAGGTCTGGTGTACTTGGGTATTGATAGATCTCAAGATATTTCCCCCTGTAGACAGCGCAAAATTCCTTCGAAACTAATTGAAATGCCATTCAAAACGAATATAGAAGTCTATGTGTGTGTGTAAGCGACCGCAGGTTGACGCTTCAATCTCAAGCTTGCTAAATTGCTGATTTGTTTTTCCATAATTAGACCTAATAAATGACCTACTACAGGAAAGCAATCACATTAATCAAAGTGCAAATACTTACGAATAAATCACAGCATTTAATGGGAACAATTTCCATAATCTACAATACAGTTTCATTTGTCACCCCGCTGAGATAAAGTCGTATAGGATGTAGAACAGAACTTATTTCTCTCAGGGCGAAACAACGTTATCTTCCTCTAATTATAATAAACAGTACATCAAGACAAACGGTGTAGCAGAAGAGCATCACTTCATCCGTGAACTTCAGTGTGCAGGTAAGGTCATTCACACATGAGCACACACACATTATAAATGATGGTCATACATGAATTTTCAGAGAAAGTGGAGAAATTGCTTCCGACTACAATCTGCATTTCACCTCTACTCCTCACATTACCCTTCAATCATATCTCCTCCTGGGAGCCATAATTATCGTAGCGGTTCTGCTGTTGAGGTTTGTTCTCTGTATCCAAAAACTTGTCATCCCAACACCTGTGGTCGAAGAAATGCACTATTCGAATCAGTATGGCACTGAAGAATTCAATAGCCTCACATGAATCTCGCTCATATTTATTTGAAGTGGTTTCATACAGTAAAACTATTATTTACATTACTAATATTGACTTTTCCTAATGCTTAAGGATTCAAACCCACTGCCAACCCAAAGCAAACTATAAAGAAACAAACTGTAGAAACTGCACAGCAACAGTCTAACATTGTGTGTGTGTTTTTTTATGGGCACCACTCACATTTTCTTTAAAGATATAAAATTCCATTTTAAATATTTTGTTTACATTTCTTTGCAGATTTTAACACACTAACGGGAATGCACGACAAATGTCACCAAAGCTAAGCATCCCCAAATCTCATCGGATTTCCCCTGTAAATATTAATGGACCACTTCACCACTTTCCATCAATGAAACATTCAGTAGCTGGAGTTGCGTGATGCCATAGGAGGTGTGTAAGAATTTAGAATCCAGAAGTTTTACATAATTAATATTGCATATAGGAATTTATAGTTAATATTTGACCTGTGTTTCTTTATCTTAAATGTGTGCTTTCACTGTGAGTGTGCAAGTGTGTGTGTGCGTCTATGTCGATGTGTGTAGTGTGTGTGCATATTGTGTGTGCGGAGCGTTTGTATGTCTGTCTTTTGTGTTTTCACCTTTTTCTTGTTTTTACAGGTATATGACTTTAGTTGTTTTACTTGTAGTCAAAATGTCTCATGTACAGCTGCTTTGTAACAATGAAAATTGTAAAAAGCGCTATATAAATAAAGTTTTTGTTGAGTTGACAAGAGTTGAGTTGAGTTGAGTTGAGTGTAAGAATTCGGCGGAATGAGCCGTTGGTTGCAGTTTGCAACCTCACCACTATTAATGCTGCAAAAAAATCCACATTGCACCTTTTAGGAGGCTTGGCAAAAAGGACACAAAACACATGTGTAAAGTTTATGAAGGAAAGCCCCAGGAGAGTGACTATAAAATAATATGACAAGAAAGAATCAACAATTATTAATAAAAGACGAACTTGTTTTATTTTCCGGTGAGCTATGTGCATTTTCTGTTTTATTTTTACGCTGTAGTTTACCTTTTTGCCAAATCATTTTATGCAAAACATACCTTTAAAGTTGAGTGTTTCGTTCCTTTTGTGCCATGCACCTCATATTTTGATCATTGAATTTAAACTGAGGGGACATTGAAAGCAAACATGCTACAAATTCCTTGACCTTCTATTATGAATGCGAAAGAAATGAACCAAAACTACTATCATGTTTGTTAATATTTCTTTTTTTACTTTACGTTTACAAATTTCCGTTTCATTAACTGCATTCCATTCACATGATAAAACATGAAACAAATTGTTTAAAATTCTTAGATGTTACACGTGCTGATTATAATGACTACTATACTGCATAACATCTTGCATTTACAAGTATTCATTTTGCAGATACTTTTACCCAAACAAATGGGAAAGCATTTCTTGTTTACATTAAAAGTATACACTGCAAAGTATTCAGCAAACAGTATACTAGTATTCCATAATATGTTCAATAAACGGTTGCTTTTGGTTACAGGTAAAAAGTTAAGGCAGGTCGAGCAGTTCATTCATTAGTGTTAATCTCTCATAATCTGGAGTGTTGAGTTCACTCTTCAACTACGTCACTACACTGCACAACTGTGACTCGACAGCCAATCAGAATCCTCCCCACACCTACGTCCTGCGCTCATGGTGGTTATCCGTCACTAACCCTGCCCAGAGGGGACATCTTCAACGGGATGTTCTCTCTCTTTGCCCAGGAATAAAGCTCCACACGTAAACACCTTATACATCACGGCAAGACGGCGGACCGCCGCTATATAAATCTTATTTCAGTGTTGATAAAACGATCACGCACAATAAAATCAGTGAGCTGTACACTTCAAACTGCAGCTATTTACATAAAGCAAGCATGCACATTTAGCATGGATGGGGCTGATCGCCAGCTGTGTTCCGTAGATTGTTTATGTCATCAACATCCCTCCAAACCTTTATGGATAAAGTTATCCAGCATCTTTAGCTCATTAGCACTGTCTGGATGTCACAGAAGCATGCGGTTTAACAGCACTTATTTTGACCCCTACGAGCTTGACTGATCTGCTTAGTGAAAATGTGAAACTGTGTGTGTGCTTGTGTGCGTGCGTGTTTGTAGATCTGAATACTTATGAGGACCAAATCTTTGAAAATGACCTGAAAAATGTCCGACCAACTTCCAAGGACATTTATCAAGCAAATCATGTTTTAGTTGAAATCAGATGATGTCAACATGCATGTTAGGTTTGGAGTTAGGGGAAAGAAAATAACACTGGCCTGGTATGAAAACAATGTCTATGGTGTCCTTACTAGAGCACATTAGCTGACTATAACAATAATAGTCAGTGGAAAGTCCTTGTACTGAATGCCTGTGTGTGTGTTTTAGCTAAATACGCATTCTTTCGAAATCAGCCCTTACATCCAAGTCTGTCCACTTGAAGTTCAAAATCCTTGTGGTTTACAGGACATCCTTCGTTTGAGAGAGCCGACAGTAAATAAAGACATGCTCACACCGAAATAGAGCAAGGCTCATACAAATTCTGCCTTGTCTCTTGGGTGTTGTTGGATGTAATGCTTAACAACATCCAAAGCTGTGCTAAAGAGAGCGTAAACTTGCTCTGTAGTGCTGACAGGTCAGATCACATAAGAGGATCTGTGACGAGAGGGAAACACCCTTATGTGTCTCTATGAAACGGATTACTCTGCTACTTGATGCTGATTGGTCGATAGTTGTTTTTACAATAAAGATATTTTTATAGCCCGTTGAAAAGTTTAGGGTCCCTCGCAGGGTCTAAATTGTTTCTCATAATCCTAAAAATCTTACGATATAAATGCTTACATTCTAATTATTTTGGCAGATAAAATATCATTGTGCCAAGAAAATAATTTCTTTGATTAGAAAAGTTACATTTAAAAAATGCATTTGAAGGGGACAACTGACTCAATAGGGAATAAAACAGCCAATAAGAACCCAGAAAATACGGTGACTCATTCAATATTGGTTAAATAACATTCAGGGCGATACCCCAAGAAGATGGTTATTAAAACAACAAGAGCATATTTTCATAAACAGTCAAACACTACTTTGAAAATGCGAACATATGTTTTGATGAGTTCACTATTATTCTAAAATGTGAAAGTAAATGAATTAAAATTAGAAACGTAAAGTTGCAAAAATTAAGGCGTAATATTCATTTTACCCTTGTCATATGACCCCTTTAAAACTGTTAGAAATTACTTGTAGAGACTTGTTGTACTGGTTGTACATTGTGGTTGTATTTTAATGCGAAAAAACTGTGTAGTATTTTAATGGTAATTTCTATTCTGGGGCTTTCTAATTTTATATGCCAACGGAATGTTAAAAAATGTGAGGAAAGTGGCTTGTTGACTACAAATGCTGTCTAAAATGGAGTGATTCAACGGGTTAAAACATGTTAAGATCATTTGTATTGGCTGAGAGCAGATGTGTAGTCTTTGCACAGGTGCACAGTGGCCCACTGACCTTTGTGCCCTGGAGGAAACGTTTGACGACAATAAGAGAGTCCGTTGGATATTTGACTGGAAAACCATTCATACTGGAAAAACAAAGACCAGTGTATTTGCAAGCCTGTACAAACAGATACAGCACAGGTCTGTCGTCACATTGTTAGAAACTGGTCACTAGCACAAGCAATGGGATTTCACACATGGCAACAATGACAAGCAAAGCTCCTTAAATCTTCATGGGATTTAGATTGTTTTCTGTGCTCCCGGTGCATGAAGGCATCTTGTCAGCTTATCCTTTAACACCAGTCATGTATTTTGTGTAGAAAGGTGAGATCAGAAGGGGAAATGAAGACTGTGACTCTGGCCATGTTAGACAGTATAAGGTCTCAGCTCTGTCTCTCGCTGGCACACAACAGCTGGCTGAACTCGCCGGTCTAAACAACTCGCTTTAACATTTTTAACATAGTTTTGCCATGTGCCACAGGGACTTCGTCTTTTGCATGGAAAACCAGGAAGTGAGTTAGCATTTTAGTACTTATGGTTCCATCGTCCCAATGGGTTTTTTTGAATGGGTTTTTAGTTACGTGTCTGAAATGAGGTCTGTGATGAACAAAAGCTGTAAATATTTTCATGTTATATTCTATGACATTAAACACACCAGTTATAACCCGCTCGTGATTTTTTAAATCTTTATTGTTTCTTAAAAACGGCAGTTGCTAACAATTTGCAAAATGCAACTACAGACATTGTCAGGGACATTGATCTCATTACTCATAATATTTTCAGAAATAATTCAACGTGGGCAGAAATAAAAAAATGTGGATGAAGAATAATTCACAGAGCAATTATTTTTTAACGTTTATAATTAATAACGTTTTTAATAAAGTTTGAAAGAGTTGTCGGATTCTTGGTGATGGTGACCTTGATGTCTAGCGATCACTGGATTTGACAAAGTTTATAAGGGTTGTGGCATAATATCCTGAAAAGATAAAAATAGATATCATCATCATCATTTTTACAGAATTTTACTGTAATTTTTTTTACAGACTTTTCACATTAAATGCCTTTAAAAGACTTCAAATAAGCAAGAAAAACAGGCAACTTATGTAATTTTGTGTGAATTTTTTATTTATTGTTTTGTTATTCCAGTTATGCCGGAACATTTCTGTTTTTTCACAGGATTTTTTTACAGTCTACTTAATACGGTCAAAATGCAGAAAAAGACCACAAATTTACAAGAAAAACTGGGGAAGGTTTAAATTTACAGGAAAAATAGGGAAAGGTTTAAATTTACAAGATTTTTTTTTTATTTTACTGATTTTAGAAAATTATAGTAGATTATATTTTCATAAGAAGAAACATTATATATTTAGTTTCGTTTTTTTTGCATACTGCATGTGAAATAATATTCATGCTTAAAAACTTTCAAGGCTCTGGCTATGTAAAACTACGCCGCAAAGTAAGAGCCGACGAATGGCTGAGTCATGTTATAGGAGCACATGTTTTGGAGGTACAAAACCTGCACATCAGCACTGTTCTGAAACTTTCAAGCTCATAGAACACACATCTAATGACTTACGCTCTACACTCTCCTTCCCACTTTAACAGTGTATGCCAGAACATAAATCTTAAACTCTGTCAAAAGGCAAAAATATACAGTACACGAATTTGATGGCTTTAAAAAAAACAGTACATTTTAAAGAGGTTGCCACAGCTCTGTGATTCAGGGTGTCCAGGGACCCGCGGTCCGGCGGTGTTGCAGTAGGAATAAATGCGGAGGGCTGGTTGATTGCAGTATTCCCTCTCTTATTCCAGCCCTTCTGTTCATACAAGGACAATTCGCTGACTGTGGGTTTACAGTACAGTCAGCGCTTTTGATCAATCTAAATTTGGCTATAGCTTCACTGCACATGAGTAAAAAGCACTAACAATCTCCAGGGACAAACAAGGGAGGTACAATTATTAGAGGTGTGGAAATAAAAGGTAAAGTATGCAAAACTACATAAGGTGTGTGCGCAGTCTTTTTTTGCTGCCACACATGCAACTGACTGCGTCATAGGAACTGCATGTCTCACTTACTAAATCTTATATGTGTGGAAAAAAGGCATTGATTTGCATGCGCTGTCTGCATTGGTACTATATGATCCTATTTACTATAGAATTTATGCAAATCAGGTAATGACACAAAAATGACCAAATATGCTTGCATCATAATCATAGTCCTGCATACTTCATTAGGACTGTAGAGTAGTATACTACACTCACTTAAGCACTCTGGAGCATTTCATAATAAGTCTTATTTAGATGAAAATAAATGAATGATAGTCATTTAATGAATGAATGACAAATATGGTAATATGCTTAGGCCAGCCCTAAGCACAGAGGGTTAAACCTGAATGTATAGGTGGTTAGTGAATAAGACACAGGTGGTCGCCTGTGGCGCTTTTGGGAATTTGTCTATGTTGGTCTTGTGAAATGTACTTTCAGCATTGGCACATCTTCGTTTGCATAAGATAATACAAGCACATATGGGGATTTTGATGTTGAGACATATTAAGCATCCCGGGCTGCGCAGAATGCTTCGCTGCTCTTAGCAGGTGTTATTTCAGTCTGGCTAATTTAATAACAAAACAGTCACTGGAATTCTGTCTAGCAGTACAGTGGCCTTTTTCTTGCGAGTGAATAAAATCCTGATGTATTGCTTTTCTTTCATTGCTTTACCTGGCCTCCGCAGTGCACTGCAGTAAGTTATTTATGTTTGGTCTCTATTGACCGCATAAAAAATCAGAATGACTAAAGGTCCACACAAACAAATAAGATTTTGTTTTTATATGTCCATGCACATTAAAATTCTTCTCTTTTTGTTGAGAACAATCAGGAGTGCACGTGATATTGGCCCGAGACTTTGTCACACATACAAGACTTGGAGAGCTGGATATGCACACATGTGAGAAGCTTAATGGGATAAATTGGATTATTGACTTTAAATCAGAAAACTCAAATTTATGAGGTCTTTAGCAGAAAATCCTATTTTAGTCACTACAGTAGTTAGTGAGGCTAAAGTTATTTAACTTTACATCAGTTTGTATGCATCATCCTCCTTGGTGAATTCATTTGTTTTATTCTTAGAGACCTATACATCTTAAAGCATTCAATAAATGAAGAAAACTATAGTCTGTAAAAAAACTGAAACAGACAAGTTCTGGCATTTTATGGTTTTGACCGTATTTTAAAAAATAAACTATAACAAAAATCCTGTTATCCTGTAAAAAAACTGTAATTTTCTGGCTGCTGGGGTTCCAGAAATCAACTGTAAAATAACTGTGTTTCCCAGTCAAATTTCCCCGTTGTTCTGTGGTCTTTCTGTAATTTTAATTTTTTTGACTGTATTTTAAAAATACATGCAAAACGTTAAAAAAACTGTAAAATACAGTTTATGACATTACACCTGGAAAGCTGTAAAAATTACGGGGGGTTTTAACAGTGTGGAGAGTCTCATACATTTTTTATTCAAATATCTGGACAAATTTCAATACAGTAAAACATTTTCAAGGCTCTAATTATTATTACTTTTAAGTAAAATAATTATAATAAGCGGTCAATAGTATGCCAGTAGTACTAAAGGTGTGTTTTATCTTCAAGCATCATGAATTACAAATAAGACCAAGTGTGCACCTTTGGCTTGTGTGTTTTTAATATCATTTAGAAATCTAATCTTACATATCATTTCAGATTGGAAAATATGTACATTTAAATTGAGTGTCTATCCTCAATATTTCTCTGACTTTCTTCATTAGCTTTTTTGTAATATTCTGGTGTTTTTGTTTGCATATTTTTGTTGTGATTGTGCAGGTTGCATCATTCTCTAACAAAGCAATATGTGCTTTCATTGTGTATTCTCCACATGGTCAGGACTGTGCAATATGGGGGGAGGAATCCCATGTGTCATGATGATACATCTGGCAAACAAAGGAAGCACAGCCAATGGTGCACCACTGGAGATGTGGGCATATCAGAAATAATTCTGTCTGAAAAGTGGTTACAGTCAACTTGAAAAGCAATTAGCAGGGGAACTAAAAATATATATATATATATATAAAAGAATTGTCCACATGACAAATGTTACAAAATATAGAGTTAGACAAAAAGAATGAAGAATGAAGGACAGTGAGAGAAAGAGAGGCAAATCATCCCTTCTGTACAGTATGCCTTCCAAAAAAGAAACTATACAGAAAAAAGCATTGGGGGAGTGTACTTTGTCTTAATAAATATATTGATGGACAAGATCTTTAGTTTAATACATGCATAACTGCATAGAGTGGGAGTGCTTTCCTGTAGCTCAGTGGTAAGAGCAATGCGCTAACTGTGGGTTCGATCCCAGGGGATTGCAAATACCTATGTAAAATGTATAGGACCTATGTAAAATGTATAGGATAAAGCAATGTAAGTCGCTTTGGATAAAAGCGTCTCCTAAATGTAAATGTATAAATGTAAAACCAGAATCTGTGATATTAACTCAAACCTCTTGTTTCTCGATCATCAGGTTACTTCATATAACTAATGATATTTTTTTCATTTTTTTATGTAACAAGTCCTAGTGAATATATATTTAGAAGAAATATAGATATAGAAATAAAATGGGAATTTATCCACAGTTGTGTTGTGTTAGAATGGTGTACAGGTCCTGTGCTCTTCCTAAGTCACAGTCCGGACCTGCTGAGAAACACAAGGCAGTATAATATGGTTTCACTGTGGTTGCGTACAGCAATTCAATTAGAAGATCTTACTGAACGCCTACAACAGTGTAGGCAACCATACTGTGACTACTAGTCCTTGAGAGTAAAATAAGTGGGTTTGAGTCATGCGTGTGGGCATAGTAACAGGAATCCCTGCTAGGATCCCAAAAAGTTTGTTTATTGCATCATTCAATAAATGTCAAGCATGTTAACATAAACAGAAGATTCACAATGCTGTGTTTAGCTTCAGAACCCAGGCTGTATGGTGACCCAATGGCATTGGCTTTCCATTCATTCTCTTTTTTTTTGATGGGATACCAAAATGCAAGACCACATCGAATGTGAGCATTTGCCCACTCAAGTCGGTTACGACGACGAACTGCAGTCAGATCGAGACCCCGATGAGGACGAGGAGCATGCAGATGAGCTTCCCTGAGACGGTTTCTGACAGTTTGTGCAGAAATTATTTGGTAATGCAAACCGATTGTTGCAGCAGCTGTCTGGGTAGCTGGTCTCAGACGATCTTGGAGGTGAAGATGCTGGATGTGGAGGTATTGGGCTGGTGTGGTTACACGTGGTCTGCGGTTGTGAGGCTGGTTGGGATGTGCTGCCAAATTCCCTGAAACGCCTTTGGAGATGGCTTATGGTAGAGAAATTAACATTCAATTCACAGGCAACAGCTCTGGTGGACATTCCTGCAGTCAGAATGCCAATTGCACGCTCCCTCAAAACTTGCAACATCTGTGGCATTGTGCTGTGTGATAAAACTGCACATTTTAGAGTGGCCAGCCTAAGGCACACCTGTGCATTAATCATGCTGGCATCTTGATATGCCACTCCTGTGAGGTGGATGGATTATCTCAGCAAAGGATAAGTGCTCACTAACACAGATTTAGACAGATTTGTGAACAATATTTGAGAGAAATAGGTCTTTCGTGTACATCAAAAAAGTCTTAGATCTTTGAGTTCAGCTCATGAAAAATGGGGGCAAAAACAAAAGTGTTACATTTATAATTTTGATCAACGTAATTATACTTTTTTTTTTACTACAATTGTACATATGTTTTCTGACTCAGACAAACTAAAATTTTGAACTAATAACTGTTCAAACAGATTGTGTTGAGGGCATTTGTACATGTTGTGCCAGTGTGACATGTCCTTAAACCTCAACATTGAAGACACAAACCTCAACCACGGTAACCATCAAAACCATCATTAATTAAAAAACTCTAAACACAACAGATAACAAACAGTAACAACAATATTAAAGATTAAATTAAGCCGGCAAGAAACACTAAACTTTAAAAGAAAAACAAATAAGAAACACAGGATTGAACGTGCTGCAATGCATCTTGGAAACTTTCAAACACTTGCAATATTGTTTGTTCAGAATACACTGATTTGCAAGTTGTGCAAACTTTCTGACACTTTTTGGCCAAAAACATGAGAAACTAAGTGCAGTCAACAAAAATATTTGTTACGAAACAGGTTTAGGTTCATTTTGTTTAGTACATTCAAATCAATAATTTGACTCTTTAACTAAAAATTCTATGTTCAAGTTACTTGAATATCTTTGTAGCGGGGACATTGTAGGGGGGACATTGCAGTGCAGGAAATGTGTGCCTTGCTCTACTACCAGTTCTATACCAACTGTTTTAAGAGCAAAATACATGATACAAATATATGTTCTCCTCTCCAGAGGAAACCACCAAGAGGTGATGACATTCAGATCTGCTCAGAATGAAACTGAGGTTGTCCCCCCACACACCCTCCCTGCGGGACACGTGTGCAAGTGTGCAAAAACACAGACACAGGCTGTACTGATGATCTGGGGGGCAGAGAGCAGAGGAGACAGAGATTAATTATGTTCAAATGGCCATGCATAACTCACATCTGCTGCACCTCTAAGGATCCCGGGGCAAGAGCTGGAAACAATGGGCCTGTTACGGACTATTAGACGTGTCCCCCATCCTCCCCTGGATCTATTCATGTCGGGGGCCCTGAATCATGCCGGGTAGTACCAGCCAGCCACCCACACACAACCCCCCCCAATAACTGCACCTCATTACAGATTTCTTTATTTTATAAAACTTGAACAAAACGTAATACTACTCAACAATGAGTGATGTGCATACAGTAACATACGGTAATAGATGAACATGATATGCATGTTCCTTTCTGTTCTCCAGATCCTCTGGGTATCTCCAGGAAGGGACGGTCGGTATAGTTAATGTCCTAATTGAAGTGTGCACATTCACACACACGTCCATAAAAAGGGCAGAGGCGTCACACAAATGGCGACACAAAGACAGGCAGTGCTGGAGAGTTTCAGGGGGTTTAATGTTCATCTGACATTGCCCTTTCCAATCCAAGGGGACATTCTGCACTGAGCAGATTCTGTCTTATGACACCGTGGAGATATAAGCAAAATAAATTAACATCCAGTTAGGATTTGCGGCATGCTAATTATGACCCCTTCTGCCGGCCTGCTGGAGACTTCCAAAAACAAATTACAGGCAAATATATTGTTTGCAGTAAACAAGTTGATGTTTGATAGAGTTGATAAATGATCTGAAAAGAAAGAAAGTGGGCATGGACAACAAAGCACATCTAACCACAAATGTATTCTTAAAGGGACAGTACAACAAAAGGAAAAATCCTGTCCCTCTAAAGTGATAGTTCACCCAAAGATGAAAATTCTGTCATCATTTACTCCCCCTCTTGTCATTTCAAACTTTGATGACTTTATTTCTTCTGCAGAACACAAAAGAAGATATTTTGAAGAATGTTGTTAACCAAACAGCACTGGCCCACATGCACTTCTATTGAATGGACACAAACCATTGCAAAATATAGCTGCAAGCAGCAATAACCGGGTCAAGCCAAACCACAGCCCAAAGGGAAATATTTTGGACATGTCAGATGATCACATTTTGAAAACCAAGTTTAAAAACACAGGGAAACACAGTTAGAACACAAGAAAATTACTCATAAATTTATAAACCAAATCCTTATGAAGGTAGATAAGATGTGCCAGTCATGATACATACCAAGTTTCGTGTCAATACACAAAATTGTTCTAAAGATACAGCCACATGACCCTTTGGCGTGCTCGCCTTAGAATTTGTCAACTCTGATAACAAACAACTCGGCTTGAGCCAACAAATATACCAATGTGAATTGAATACCATTATGTAGATGTTTTTCTAATGTTATTAGCGTTTTTGTAAGTTTCATTATATCCCTTGACCACTAGGGGACGCTGGCCTATCACTTTATAAGTCATCTCAGAACTTGACCTTGATGAACCATGCCAAGTTTCATAGGAATACGTTATTGTGCACGTTAAACACCGCATTTTATGACAAAATTAAAAATGGGTGACGCCCACAATGGACTAATAAGGAACATTGGGTATGGTTCGACTCACCATGCCTCAAGGAATCAAATAAGACCCCTCTTATGGTATTTTTTAAGTTTTCAAAAGTTATAAGCAAAAATTGCCTTTTTTTTATATGTCTGTACCAGTAGGTGGCGCTGTGCCGAAACTGTATATGTTATCTCAGATAATGACTGCGATGACCTGCACTAAGTTTTGTGTCGATACACAAAAGTTTGGCGAAGATGCAGAATCAAATCCATTTTGGCGTGCCTATCAAAAATATTCTAATAACTTTTTGTTTGCAGTGTCACTAGATGCTGCATACCAAATGTCGCGCAAATCGGGCAAACCGTCTAGGAGGAGTTCGAAAAATTCAAAATGATGGGAAAATTTGGGTTAATTAATTTTGGGTTAAACAAAAAAAAAATTTTGTTTGTAGGATGTACGGTTACTCCTGAGATAGGCGCAGGCTCCCCGTGACCCGAGGTAGTTCGGACAAGCGGTAGAAAATGGATGGATGGATGGATGGATGTACGGTTCAAAAGTTATAGGCAAAAATGGATGTGGACGTTTGGACTGTTTTTGGCGCTATGGAGTTTGGGTTAGAGACTGCATATTTGCTATGATAACAGATCAGACTGTCCTCTATGTGTGTGCCAAATTTCACAACCTTCCCATGTACAGTTCTATGGGATGCCATAGAGCAACAGAATAATAAGAACACTAACGGAACCAATAGGTGTCTATGCCACTTCGTGGCTTGACCCCTAATGAACGGGGGCTAGTTAACAACATTCTTCAAAATATATTCTGTTGTGTTCTACTGAAGAAAGAAAGTCGTACAGGTTTGAAATGACAATAAATGATGACAGAATTTTTTTTTTTTTTGGGTGAACTATTCCTTTAAGTACTGACAAATTAACAATACGTGCTTGACCTTGTCAAAACTTTGTTATCTTTAATAAAACGTTGAATCATCAGAACAGAACAAGCCAGGACAAAGTGGTCAAAATGCCCTTTGTGTAAATGAGATCGCATTCGCACGCACAGAACGCATCGGGAGGTGTAAGAACACCACCTGAACCCCAACAGAGCCGAAGACGACACCCAGTGCAATAACAACGGACCGTGCCTAAATGACCCAGCTGCCAACATCAGTCAACATTATGTACCTGTGTGAATGGGCACTGATAGATTTTACATCAGTGCACCATCCAACACAACATCATCATTACTCGTACAGAAGGAAAATGGTTTAAAGCTGAAGGCTGTCAACACACAGGACTAATTAAGCCTGTGGGAACTCAAAGAGCACCGTAAGCCTCTGTGCTCCGGCCCTGTGCGGTGCGCTAGATGCTTGTCAGAAAATCATACTGATTGTATATTAAATAAGAGGCCCTGGGGCTGAGGGGAGATAGGCAGAGAGGAAGGGAAGAAATTAGGTTTGATTCCCAACAGGCCTGAGATATTCAAATGAATGCTGCGGGAAAAGCATATGAAAGTCTCTCCTTCTCTAAAAACAAAAACGGTTTCTAAAAACAAACATCAGTTTGTTTTCTATGTCTTAAAGGAATAGTTTGATGATTTTGACATTTACTTTCTAAATGCAGATGCTGTTATGTTTTCCATAGGAAACACAAAAGGGGAGAATCTTCATATTATTTACATAAACAACAACATGGTAACATGTCTGACAAGCTTTATTAAAGCACCAAGTCGTTATTCTCAAATCATTCAGATGCAAAACAGTACAAATGGCATCTGCTGTCAATCCTGAAGTAATGCGTCAACACACTCAATGAAACATTTTATAAAACTGAACACAGATGCTTTAAAAGAAAGTTTCACACTCATCATTTACTCACACTCAAGTTGTTCTGGGGAACACAGAGAAAGATATTTGGAAGAATGCGTGCAACCAAATGGATCTTGGGCACCATTGACTACCAAAGTAGGAGAAATTTCTTTATAAATGTTTTTGTTCTGTTGAACACACACAGAAGATATTTTGTAGAATGTTGGACAGAAAACAGTTCTGGGGCACTTTTGTCTACATTTTTCCTACTACGGTAGTCAATGGTGGCCAAGAACGGTTTCGTTACAAGGATTCTTTCCAAATATATTTTTCTGTGTTCATCAGAACAAATACATTTAGACAGATTTGGAACAACTCGGGGATGAGTAAATGATGACAGAATTTTCATTTTTGGGTGAACTGTTCCTTTAATGGAGGGGAAGATTATGAGTGAAAACCAATTAAAGTTCTGTTTCTCTCATAAACCAATTGTTTAACGTCCGAAAACCTTAAAAACCTTGGTGTTTGCTTGGCTTTTTTAGAGCTTGTATGGAAAAGAGCTGCATGATGATTCTTTAAATATTCTCTGTGTTCCTGCGAAGAAAGGTTTGGACAAGTGCGGGTAAATGAAGGCAAATTTTTGCTAATTTTGAAAATGGACTGTTCACTTTCACCAAAATGTTTAATCTATTGTTCATCCATGCATCATTGGTTGTTTATTTGACAGGAGAAAGTCGAGATTGAAGATCATATAAACAGTCGTGGTTTTGTGACTTGCTGCTTTTTAATGAGAGAAGGATTGAGAGAGCAAGACGTCCATCTCCATGGAGACCAGACAGATCTACAACATTGCCCTTTCTCTGAGCAACCCTCAAGGCTATACTTTCTACATCTGAATGAATCCATGGTCCTGCCACACAAAACTTAGGCATCAAAACGCAGCCCACTGCAAACATGAGCTCGCATACTGACCATATCGCATGGATGAGAAGAAACGGGCATCGTGTAACCCAGTGTGGCATATAAACCAATGATGCTAAATATTAGGTTTAAGGTGTTTCCTGGCACAATTTATGCATCTCTGAAGAAAACCAGCTGCCTGGATATTAGTATTGCATATTAGCATGCATTCAGACGTATGCCAAACCCGATCCATTTCAGCAAATTCAAAGCTATTGCAACCTTTGGCCCTAAAGGGCGAAAATATAAATGACAATCTCAAACACATGCGAGGATGAGCAGTTTGCTTAGAACATATGTGTGTGCGTATGTGTCTGTCTGTTAAATATGCATCAGTTCCTTTTCCGACACATGCCCGTCTTTCTCCACCCCCTATACGGTGGCTTTTGTCTTCGCCTTCGGAAGGCGGGGTACGTCGCCATGGTGACTGTTGCAACAGAAGGCTGAAGGGTTTGACTTCTTCATGACCTTCACAGAGGGGGTGATTGTCCCTGAAATAGAGCCAGAGCTCTCCCTCATGTGGAAAGTGTTCAATCAAGAGGAAAAAAATGATCAGACTGTCCTCAGCTCTTTCGGATTGCATGCGCAACTGCAATCGCAGTCTGTGTGAAGCGCCTTTCATCAGCATAAACCATTCAGAGAATATTATCAAAGGTAGCATGAGGATGCCCACGAACCAAAAGAAGGACGCGCACGGGCCTGCTTGTGTCGGCCTCGGATGTAAAATAAGGATCAAAGGGACATTTTTGGTTTGTATATATATAATATGAGCTTATTTCACGTATTTGTTTGGGGGATACATCTGGTGAATTAGTATGCAAACAAAGTTAATATGCTTCCTGATGTTACATGGGAAAGAATCCAATAGAATAGTATTGGTGGTGTTAGCTGAGACAAGCAAACTGTGACTAGATAGTATAACAGTTTGGACAAGACACTTGAGACATGACCAGAACTTAAAGATATACTTCAGCCAAAAATGAAAATTCTATCCTTTTCGTATGACTTTCTTAAACAGAGCACAAAAGACGATATTTTGAAGAAAGTTTGTAACCAAACAACACTGACCCCCGTTGACCTCCATTGTATGGACACAAAACCACTGAGACATTTCTCAAATTATCTTCTGTTGTGTCATATACCGGTTTTAAAAGACAATGTGTAAATAAATGATGACAGAATAAAAACATTTTTGGGTGAACTGCCTATTAAAATTGTGCAACTTGTTGAGGGTATAGGATGATATAACAATCCCAGAAATTTAAAGGGATAGTCAATCAAAAATTTAAATTCTGTCATCATTTACCCACCCTCCAAATCTGTATACATTTCTTTGTTCTGCAGAACACAAGGGAAGATATTTGGAAGAATGTCAGTAACAAACAGATCTCATCCCCCATTTTCTGCCTTGGTAGGAAAAATAAATAAACAACTTAAAAACTTAACCAGCTCCATATATTTTTAAGGTTAAATCAAATTAGTGTTATGAGTCAATTAAACTTAAATTATATATCAATATATGTTACAACCATAGACGTAGTGGACGTAGGAGCTGTTTTGAAGCTTAAAGTGGGTGGAGCCGGCTGTCGCCATCTTAGCAGCACGTCACTCACGGATAATCGAAAATGGCAAAGAGGCGGGACGTGGTTGGAGCTGAGGCGCCTGGTTTGCTGAAACCACTTGTCACTCAAGTGGCCACGCACCTAGTTTTCAGAATTTTAAGGCTTAATATAACTTAAACGGGTGAGTTATAAACAAATTCACCCTCCTCTCAGTTGTCATGAAGGGCAAAATTAGCTATATAGACTAAAATATTTTTTTGTACCAGGCTGTAAATATGTTTTTTTATCTGCTGTAAAGTTGGGCATTTTAACATGGGACTCAATGAGTTTCTGCTCTATTTTGGAACCAGTCTCTATAGCAGCGAGTCGACGAATTGAAGTCTAAGACTTCCGTGTTGGCTTCACAAGAGAGATCGTACGTTTGCCGCTTGGTTACAATTAGATTTTTTAAGTCAGTTCAACATAATTTATAATAACTTCAATTGTCTCATAAAGCTAATTTGATGAACTTAAAATGTAATAATGCTGCTGAAATTGGTGATTTTTATACAGTGTATGGGAGTCAATGGGGGATGAGATCTGTTTGGTTAATGACATTCTACCAAATATCTTCCTTTGTGTTTAGGAGAACAAAGAAATGTATACAGGTTTGGAACAATCTGATGGTGAATAAATAATGAGAGAAATTTCCATTTTTGTGTGAAACATACCGTTAAGGATGCCATGATCATAGAGACTGGTGGTCTCTTTCAACTTATGCCAATAAGAAACAACCTAGTAACTATTAACAACACCTAGCATCTGTCGACTCGTAACACCATACATCCTAATTGGTTTCGAAGTCATACATTAACATGAATATGTGCACTAATATTTGTATTGTAATAATTGGTACAAGAAATTGAGTGATACAAAATTCTTGAAGGTTGTTTAGGCATGCGTCATCCCTTGCAAGCCAGTGGAGGTGGAAGAGGTGTTTGTTGAAATGAAGGTCATACTATAGATTAACAAATTATTCATTTCATGTGAGTCACAAGATCTTCGCTATTCAGTTACAAAAATGTCAAGGCAGTGAACAAAGCCTGACTGCTTCCCACAACGTGTGAGAACATGCACGCCACCTCTTCGACATCCCCAGTATCTGAAAAGGAGCTTTCTTTAAAAGTGTATCTCTATATTCTGGCACTACATGTTCTCTAAGGTAGGCAGCATAGGTGCTTCACGATGCCATTTTTTGTCTAAATGGTTCTATAAAGAAGTTCTTCTAAAAAGGTTCTTCAGATTTTAAAAAGGTAAGAAAGAGATGGCGACTGAATGGTTCTTTGTGGAACCAAAAATGGCTTTTCTATGGCATCGCTGTCAAGAACCTTTTAAGCACCTTTAAGCACAGAACTGTTCCAAGTTTTTCCAATACCTTTTGTGCATTTCACTAACAATGTTTCCATTGTCTATTAATTATATATTTTGTGTATATTGTTGTCTCATAAGAGCGCTCAATTCAGTGACTAACCATACAGCAGATGGTCAAAGTTTGAAGTTAAAGCCCCCATCACTTGGACAAAGCTCCTTTCAGGGAGACAAATATTTGAAGTCTTTATCCAAGTATAAGTCAAAGTATAAAGCTTTACCTTGCTAATAACAAATCATTCATTGCTGAAAGACAGCCAGTCATGTTCTGACTGCAATAGCACGTGAATTAATAAAGAACTTTACTCTGAATCATTATGGTCACGAGACACCTGCATGTCATCACAGGAAAAAGCTGCCCTTGGGATGTCATCTAGGGTAGGCTATTCGGTTCGCAGTTATCCTCCAGACTCTTAGGCAATGATGTCATGTGGCCAAAAGAGGATACTTACAAATCAATTCCATCACCACGACACCAGACAGCGGTGCGTAACCCGAAGTAACTTAAGAAACTTGCTCTAATATAACCAAGAGGTGGTGTAGAGACACTTGTATTACTTCAGAGATAAACTTGTTCAAAGAAACAAAAGACTTGCTATGATTACAAAATAATCATTTTATTCAACGGAAAATAAAAATATGCTGCGAAGATTACAAAGCATGACAAAAAAGGCATTTCACTGTAGAATGCACCAAAATATCCCTCAGTTCTCCAACCATTGTCTTGTGAAATACAAAGGCAAATAGAAAGATGAAAAAGCTGTAAAAATTTGCATATTTGACTGATGATTTCGATCTTAAAAAACATGTTATATTAATATCAACATATGTACATCTCGTATTAGAAGTTGTATGGCACTGGTAAACGTTTCATGAAGGAGGGTCGTCGCCATGAATAGCCTTGTATTTACCCATCTCTTCTGGGAAAACCTTCCCCAGCTCAGAAATAAGGAGGCTTTTAAATTTCTGAAAAAACAAAAAGAAACCACAGAACACAGTATGAGGGTGTGTCTTTTTTAGATCATTCCCACTGCCCACAGTCTGTTTGCTAGCATCTGATATAAAGCTTGATCTATTTACATTTGTAATATGCAGTTGGCAGTTTAAGCTACAGATTTTTTACAATATCTAAAGGAATAGTTACATGAGACTAGCATTACCCTAAAAAAAGGTAACACTATCAATATAGTACATAAGGTTAAAATGTGCTAGTTGGTAAGAGATGCTCAGTAAGGTGTAAATGTAAAATATACATATATCACAGTTTTCCAGCAAATTCAAACACCAACGTTTTTTATTCGTAACCAACGTTTAGTATATAAAGTATAGCGCTTCCATCAATTTCTATAAAGTAGTCAATAGTAACTTCAGACCCAAACTTTACTTTTGCCCATTTATTGAGGACTACAGTGGTTACACCCATACCAAAGCTAACCGTCATTCATCTAAAATGGAGAAATGAAGATTGTGATACAATAATATATTTAATATATCAGTATAACCTTAACCCCCATGCACCAATGCACTCTGGCATCTAGCTTTATTTAAAAAAAGAGAGAACTGCTTGACCTTTAAAATCAGTCGGTTGGTAGACCAATACTCACCGTCAAGGTGTCAATCTTTCCTTTGACCTGTTCATTTTTAGCCAACGCTCTCTCCAAACACTCCTTGGTATAGAGTTGAGGGTTACGGCCCTGATCAATGTATCTGTGGGCATAGGTGAAAAATCAATAGTGATAGTTCATAATTATGCAAATGTGTGATATCTAATCGTTCCCAATAATAACAAGATGTTGTATTGCATAGTTACCGAACCCATAAGTAGTTGACAAAAAGAAAACTTAAAGTAGTATGGAACTAAAGAACATTTATAAATAATATGCAAATAATACATGCATTGCAGTAATATAGACATTACTGTTAAAAGACAGGAACGATTTTGTTTGTGTTAATTATTATAAATGACTTACTCAAACACCTCCAAAGGTACATTGATATCATGAAGCTGTTGTCGGCATTTCTCAATGTCTTGTAATCCAGTAATCATAAAGTTCCTGCAAAGATGAATAACCAGATTTTCAACCACGAACCGATATGGTCAACAATACTGTTAGTGAGCTAAACAACAGTCACTGCAGCGTCAGGGAAACTCAAATAAACATCATAATAGTTGAGCTATTTTTGCATCGATCATTATATTCGGAATACTGATAAGGTGAAAAGATAACTCACAGTTTCTGATTCAGTCCCGTTTGACTACTAGGTTGAAAATCGCTGACGATAATCCCGAGTTGACGAATGTTCTCGATGAATTTCTCGAGGTGTTCCTCTAGATTATCAAACTTCTCCGCCATGGTGGCCTGTGTTTACATAAAGTTAAGTATGTGGTGAAGCTAATCGGGATGAAATTATAAAAGTATTAACAAAAGACGGGCATCTGTTCACGTTACGTAGCTCCCATGACAGCGTCCTGCTTTACGGCAGCATTGTAACCAATAGCGTCAGCGAATGCACTGTTACCTTGGTAACAGACTACCTCGTTGTGCTGCAAAGCATTTCCAATTGCTGCAATGATTCTGTTGTGGACAACGTTGCAAACATATTGGAAGATCCACAGCGTTTACTCTAAAAACATTTGATTTGACGTCATTCCGCTAACAATGCAACATACATATGATACATAACAAAAATATAAAATGATTGGTCATTACTACACACGTGTATGGTTCGTTTATACAGACCAAAGCGCTTTTATAAATATAAATGTAACCGTTTGCTGCTAAACTATTTTTAATACAGGGTCTGACTAAAGGGGGGGTGTATTAACTCATTGGCATAACACAGCTGATGCGTCTAAAGTCCGACCCCCAATCCTCCTCTGCACATTAGCGCAAAGACGCATTATTTATTCCCCCCACCCGTCTCCCGACAAGCCTCGCCTCCTGTGGCAAGATTGGCTAGTAAGGCGCTTGCAGCCGATCAGTGATTGGACAAACGAGGAGTCAATCAAACAGCCGTAGAACCCCAGCAAACAGTGGTCAGTTCTGGGGCGGGACTTTGTCGAAATACGGGTGGGAAGAAAAAATAACGCGTGCAAGACACTTGATTACTCATTCCGTCCAGGTACAGCGGATGCCAGCCGTCAGCCGACCCAAGGCGCTCCGCTTCTGCTATTCTTGTATGTGTGTCCGTGCCAGTTTATCGGACCCGTTCATTTCGAGCAACATTACAATTGCATCAGCTGCGCTTTCATCAGAGGCTTTGCTTCATAGGGAATTATTTTGTAGGCTGGCGACTACACCATCTTTGCACTTCTGTGGGTGTCATCAGATGTTTTTCACGATTTGGTGCAATCAGACGATTAATCGGGGTAAGCCTGCGGAGAAACAACAAAATGAGTTTGTGTTACAAATGATGAGATAAAGAGTTAAACACTGTGTGAAGGGCTGTCTGTCTGTCGCATATGAGAGTGTCTTGCATAGAGACGACCAATTCAAATCCAGACATTTATTTTTAAATATGCGCGTTGAATGTATGTACAATACATAAAATGCGTTATAAATAACCGTATCGCTCTTGTGTTTCAGTGCAGTCGTGCGGACAAATGATGCATTGAGGACGGGCTGCTGTGCGGTCATATCTTCCGAGCTCCATTACGCGCATCTCGATCGGGAGACCTGTAAATATTTCGTGCAGAAAAACGCAATGGCGACTCTTTTGCGCAAAATCGGCCTCATTCGCCTGCACGACCGCGATACGGAGGACCCGAAGCATCACCACCAGGGCTCGCTTAAAGGGACTAAAGGGAGTCAGAAAAACAACACGAAGCACTGCAACGCCAGCAACGAGACCAACAACATCCTCAGCACGCCAGAAATCAAAGCCAAGCGCTTCGACGTGTCCGGTAAGGAAAAGGCGGTCGCCAAACAGGACAAGGCGGTCGCCAAACAGGACAAACCGAGCAAGGACGCGAAGGAGAAACAGCAAACGGGGGGTAGCAAATCGACGAGCGCATCCGTGATGCCTCCGCTCGCGGCGAACCGACAGCACTGCACCCAGGTGCGCACGCGGAGGCTGATGAAGGAGCTGCAGGAGATCCGGCGGCTAGGTGATAACTTTATAACGGTGGAGCTGGCGGACGATAACCTCTTTGACTGGAACGTCAAGCTGCACCAGGTGGACAAGGACTCGGCGCTGTGGCAGGACATGAAGGAGACCAACACCGAGTACATACTGCTGAATGTCACCTTCCCCGACAATTTCCCCTTCTCTCCGCCGTTCATGCGCGTACTCACGCCGCGGCTGGAGAACGGATACGTGCTGGACGGCGGCGCGATCTGCATGGAGTTATTAACGCCCCGCGGCTGGTCGAGCGCGTACACCGTCGAGGCCGTGATGAGGCAGTTCGCTGCCAGTCTGGTCAAAGGACAGGTGAGAGTGTCTCGTGCGCGTTGGTTTCTCCATCGTTTTTCTTGACACCATCCTTCATTTTCCGCATCTGTGTACAGGTGATGTTTCGCCATCAATAACCATGCAATACATGGCAACTCAGTGTATGTAATAATAGTGCAAAACCATCGATTTAATAGGCTAGTAAGTCCACGTATTCTAATAGCGTCCATGTTGCATATTGCACGTGAATGTAATTGCATAGCAATGACAGTGTAATTCCCTTTACAAAAATGTACCGTGATTATACTTGAAACCATGTTTTTTGTTACATAGTTACTACACTTTTACAACGATACTCTATGGTACATTTCACAAGGGAATATGTTGCTTATTACTGAGCACTTGCAATGAACATTGTAGGGATGTGTAATAGTTGTTTCATTATTTCACATTGCATAATATGCAGAGCTTTAAAGGGACAGTGCACCCAAAAATGAAAATCTGTCACCATTAACTCATCCTTAAGTTGTTCTAAACCTGTATACATTTCTTGGTTTTGAAGAACACAAAGGAAGATATTTAGAAGAATGTCAGTAACCAAACAGATCTCATTTACTTCCATAGTAGGGAAAATAAATACAATTGGAGTCGATAGGGCATGAAATCTGTTTGGTTTCCTGTAGCTCAGTGGTGAGAGCATTGCGTTAACAACGCAAGGTTGTGGGTTCGATCCCAGGGGATTGCAAATACCTATGTAAAAATGTATAGGATAAAGCAATGTAAGTCACTTTGGATAAAAGCGTCTGCCAAAATGCCTAAATGTAAATGGTTACTGGCATTCTTCAGAAGAACTGTCTTTGTGTTAAGTAGAACAAAGAAGATTGTACAGGTTTGGGACTAAGTAAATGATGATAGAATTTTCATTTTTGGGTAACTGTCCCTTTAAATATTTTCTACTGCATTTCAAATGTCACATTCAAAAGGAAAACTCCTTACCATATAGTTCAATTTAAAACCACGATAAACCTAAAACTAATTATTGGATTTTCCTGGGGATTGGAGTTTTTTCAATATAGGGTTTTTATGGAACCCACACCAAAGGCGTCCAGCTATTGATTCAAGCCAGAAAACCTTTTTCGGATGCTATTTTTAGTACCAAATGAGTGCTGCGGTGGTTTTAAGACAAAGAACCGCAATCTTCTGCTATTTTTAGCACCAGATGGGTTCTTCTATTGTTTCAAGTATAAAGAACCCTAATCTGATGCCATTTAGCACCAAGGGGGTTCTGCTTTTGTTTCAAGGCAAATAACCGTAATCCGGTGCTACTTTAGTCCATTTTTCTTTAGGGAAGCATGCAGTCTTAATTTGTAATGTGATTAGATTGGCTACATAGATAAATCACACTGGTCATTAGATGGTAACGCTCTGTGGATGACTGCAGACACCAGCGTGGATCATGAAAATGGATGCAAATCCATATCCAACGTAGAAGCCGGCCATTAACCCACTGCTGTAAATTTAAGAGAAAGGGCCCGTTCAGCTTCTCTTACCTCGACATGTCAGAAGCTCTTAAATGGCAAATTCATGATGAGCCTGAGGCGGCAGTGACTGGATAACCATTTTTCCTCAGATGACCCAAAGCACTCAAGGGTAATTACCATTTTAGCTGCTGACACATCACACCCCAATTAACATGCAGTGATTGTGTGAGAAAAAGAAACGACGGGCCACGTTTTATCTTTTACCACAGAGCATTTATGATTCATCGTCCTTGGATGTGATACATTTAATGTCAATAATATTCTCCTTCATTAAAGCGTTCTGACAGTCATTTAAAAAATGAACTGAAGTTTTTGTTAATTTGTGCTAAACAGTTACTGAATAACATTCGCCAGTATATATTTTCTTTTTTACTGTAAATCAAAAACATAATAGAAACATTATATCAACCTACATTGTTTAAACAACCACAGACTATTGAATATAAAATAATCCAAATGATTGGAAATTAAAGGACCTTAAAGTGTTAGTTCACCTCAAAATGAAAATTCTATCATCATTTACATTTAGTCATTTAGCAGACGGTTTTATCCAAAGCAACTTACAAGTCGGGTCAACATTAGGACAACAAAAAGCTCAAGTGCAATAAAACATGTCTCACAAAGCCTTTTTTTATGCCTTTTTGGGATGGCACCACAAGATGTCGTTCGTTTGCAGAGCGAAGGGATCTGGCGGGCACATAAGTCTTTTTACTCACCCCCTTGTCATGTCAAACCTGTATGACATACTTTCTCCCGCAGAGCAGTATAGATGATATTTTGAAAAATGTTGGTTACTGAACAGCTGCGGTACCCATTCACGTCTATTGTATGGACACGAAACCAATGCAAGTCAACAGGTGCTGCCTTTGTGCGGTAACAGCAACCTTCATCAAAATATCTTCTATTGTGTTCTGCAGAATTTTCATTTTTGGGTCCCTTTAAAAATCAACTACAAAATTTGGCTCTGCATTCCATTCATAGTTGATGTCATCTTTGTCATGTGACGCAAGCACGCCAGAATAACTCACACACAGGCATCTGCTATGATGCAGAGGGCAATGCTGTTTACCCTTATCTGGGACATGTAGGTTACGTAATCGCCTCCCGGGTTATCCCAGAATGCACAAAGGCCGAGCCTGGCCATTGACTGATCTTCATTCACAGGATTACCCATCAGGCACTTCACAAGGGTACCGCTCTGCACTCGGTGAGCGCTACACCAAAATAGCGCAGGGAACGCCGCCGATGCCTTTAGCACGCTGCAGGGGAAGCGCTCATGCAAAAAACTGTATTCACATTGACATGACTCCCCATGCGTTCCCCTCTTCTCCAGCTCTCTGGTATGGGATCTCATGTGTGATGGAAGCGATTTCCAAGAGAGACGGTAAACACAATAAAGCTTAATTAAGGCTCCATTGGTTCCTTTTAATCCAAAAATCACAGGCTTGTCTTGGGGAGATTGTGCAGCCTCTTCTCGACTGCGCTCACGCTGTTACTTCTGGGCCATTAAAGCTCAGTCTGACCGATAGGAGCCTGAGGGAAGAGAGAGTTATTTCTGTCTCGCTGTCCCTGCTGTCTTACATCAGCACTGGCACTCGACCGACCTCAGTCCTGGGGCATCGGAAACTACATTCCGTGTTTGCTCACTTAGTGGATGCTGGGTCGGCGAGAGTGTTTATCTCACGCGTAGCCTGCAGTGGCATGTCATTTATATGATAATGCTTCAGATGCAGAAAACTGATGCTGCTCCTTTTCACCCAAAATGAAAATGTTTTTATCGTATGCTGTTTGACATGCTAGGTAGAATGTCTCGGAGCTCTTTTCTAAACAACAGAAGTAGATGGTGGTTTATACTGCCTGGTGTATAAACGCTTTGTGAAAGTAGTCCATAAGACTCATTATATAACACTTTGCATTATTGTCCGTCTCAGAGTAAAATCTTATTTGTGCTTAATGTTACTGTTTGGAGTGATGCTAACACATGCTTTTTACGAGGGTCGGGTCAAAACTCTTGCAGTGGGATTTGGCAGGCCAGACGAGTCTTGTGGAGAATACCTGTGTTGAGACAATGCATGTGTGGCCCTAATGCAGACAGAACCGTACCTATTTTCTAAATCATCATCGTCCACAGACAACGAAGGAGCTGGCTGGATATTCATCTCATCACCGGAAGACTGCCGAAAATTTCCAGAGCCAAGCAACATGACGCCCTCTGTATGCAGTTTGATCCTCTGATCATCCGAGTCACTGCTTCGCCCGCTCTCCAACTCCTGTCCCCCTACTTCGCTTGTGGAGTATTCATGTACCATGTTCCATCATCCTGGCGACTTTGCAAGCTCTTCCACTTGTCATTCGGGCTGCTGACCCCTGGTCCTTTGAGCCCCTCCTCGAAGCGATGGCGATGATCTATCTTATAGGTTTCGCTTACGAGAGCTTCAGTCTGGAGGCGTGGTTTTCACCAGCCCATAGAGCCGCTGCTTCCTGACTTGTTGGTTTACCTCATCTCTGAAGCACTTCGGGCACCTCAACCGTATCAGAAACATCTTCAGCTAGACCAGCTTGCTTAGCAGCTGGGCTCGCAGTGGTGCGCCGGCGTCTGTGCATGGATCTCACGCGTGGGGAGCGTTTATTATACTCTGCTAATGACAAACTTTTTGTGCCAGTCTGGTCTCCTTCACTTTCGCCTTCATTGTCACCCTCATTGTCGCCCTCTTCAGCATCTTTACCACAGTAAGTCTCCACCTCTTCTTCCTCAATTGTTACCTCGATCTCCACCCTATTGTCCTCCACCTCTGCGCCACATACCTCCAGTTCTCCATCTGTTATGCTGCTCCCTGTCTTCTGTCTTTCAGGTGATGGAAAGAGAGGTGGAGGTGATAGCTCCTTTGCGGACTAGTACAGGAGTAAGTTTGACCACAAGCTCTTTAGTAAGAGCAGAGTTCTGTGACGGCATTGACTTTCTCCATTTTAGCTTCCCTTTTGGCTTATTAGTTTCTATAGCAACACGGCTGCTGCGATGTCTGGCACCGGTCAGCTCATGGTCCAGGGCTTCCTGTAATGCAATGTTGGCTACTTGTAGATCATCCAAGACAGCACGAAACATCCTCGGCTGCTCAATTATCCTTTCTTCCTCCTTCACGTCCTCCCCTGCTCCACTTGGAACGATTGCCTTGAAAGAGTGGTTCAGAGATTAAGTAACGTCTACAAACCGTTGCATTCTTTGGTAAAGGCATGCCAAGGGCACCAGGCCTCCTCCCGGCTTCAACACAAAGGGCGCACCGCGATCACCCTTTGCTTTTACATTTACATTTATGCATTTGGCAGACGCTTTTATCCAAAGCGACTTACATTGCATTGTATTAAACATTTGTTTCTGACTATGTGCAATCCCCTGGGATGGAACCCATGACCTTGGCATTGCTAGTGCCATGCTCTTACCACTGAGCCACAGGAAAGCTTTTCTTCTAAACTGATCTTGTTTTTTTAACCTGTTCCAAGTAGTCCAGAACCAAGTCCTAGGCCAACACCAGTTCCACCAATGATTTCAGCTGCTGACCGTACACAGTGCAGTTTACCCTCTCATTCTCGTATCCTTTCCAACTGTCAGCAGCGTCTTTTTGCTGCTTTTGAACTCGTCTGCTGCGAAAATCATCACCTTCATTTCCCACACAGGCTCCGGCAGCACAAACACCGTTCCATTGATTAGGAAGTTGGTGTCAGGGTCATTTGAGTGAACAGATATCACATCCTCTGCTCCACTCTCAGACAAAACATCAGACTCATTCATCCCACTGTGTTTTATGACAACAGTCAGTTTTCTTCTTGAACGACCTGAGAAATACAGTCCTGCTGTCGAGTTGCCTTGGGTCTCCTCAGCAGCAGGACTGTCATCGTCTGGTCGTTCACAGAACTGTTGTCAAAGAAAAGGTGATGGCATTTGAAAATGGTCTTTATCATTTCTTTGAATGCCTTCCTTCAACTCTTGCTAAAGAGAATGTCATAATGGGATACTTTTGTGTTCTCTTCTTCAGTACCTTAAAATCATACTCAACAACACGAATTGCATCACTTGGTGTAATAGAAGGAAGCTCCTTGACTGTAACATAACACATCCTGCTAACTTTAGATGACGGCGAAGAACAGCCTACTGTATTTTGGAAAGTTGGAAAATGTGCAACCACGAATAGTGTAATATATAATAAAATGTGTTTTATACTAGACATCTGCCCGATTAACCGAAAATGTATATCATGTGATTTATGCACAACTTGTGAGTGAAGTACGATAAAATACTGCTGCATCTGAAAGCTAGAGGGCGCTCTCGTGCAGAAACTACAAATACGCACTGCAGAAGAAGACCATAACACGCGTAGTTCTAGGAAATGCCTTAGGACATGTTTTTATCACTGTTCCTCAAGCCTCCTCAGGTATTTTCATGATAATAAAGTATATTTATAATGATCATGTTTAACGGGTGTTGCTTTTTTAAATGCACGTGTGACTCATACTCGCACTGCTTTTAGATCGAGCTGCATTTCCTACTGATCCCAGAGCCGTGCTTCACGGACAAAGCTACGCATCAATAAAATAAAAACCTTGCATTATCGCAGCCAGCTCGGTTTCAGCAGGATTTAGTGGTTACCGTGATTCATCGTGCACATGTCTATTTTATACACAGGAGACAATTCGCACACTGTAAAAAATCCAACTTGCAAAATGTTCTCCCTACAAAGATAAATAAGTAACTTGAACATAGCATTTTTAGTTAAAGGAGTCACATGATTGTTTTGCATATACTGAACAAAATTAGCCTAAACATTTTTCTAACAAAGATAATTTTGTTGACTGGACTTAGTTTCTCAAGTTTTTGGCCAAAATGAGCCAGAAAGTTTGCCCAACTTACAAAACAGTGTATTCTGAACAAGCAATATTGCAGGAGTTTGAAAGTTCCCAAGATGCACTGCAGCATGTTCAATTCTGTGCTTCTTATTTGTTTTTCTTTTAAAGATGAGTGTTTAGTTCTTGCTGGCTTAATTTATGCGTTAATATCGTTGTTACTATTTGTTATCTGTTGAGTTTAGAGTTCTTTTAATGAATGATGGTTTTTGATTGTTACCATGGTTGAGATTTGTGTGTTCAATGTTGAGGTGTAATTGCATGACACAACCGCAAAGCCGGCATATAAACACTCAACACAAACTGTTTAAACCGTTATTTGATCAACGTTTGGGTCTGTTTGAGGCAGAAAATATTTACAATTGTAGTAAAAGACAAATCCATTTGTTTATTTTTATATTTAACAGTACACAAAGAGTACTTGGAATATTTCATTTAGCTAATTTAACAGTTTTCATCCACACAACAGAAATATATTAATTGCCTGAACGACAGTAATTGGTGTTACAATAATATCTTTATTAGAAAAATAAGACAATCAGCATTATATAAACACACATTACACACACTGGTGGTGGGTGAGGAGAGACCCCCCCTCATATGATTGTAAAGCGCTTTGGGTGTACAGCAATACACAATAAAGTGCTATATAAATGCCTCATTCATTCATTCATTTATTCATAAACAAACAATTTTAAGTTGGCTAAACAAAGTATCATTACTTTGAAGAATTAAATAATATGCTTTGAGTCAACACAACAGTCTTACTGCATCAGGTTGCCTAATTTTTTTACGTTGGCTAAATAGTTTTTTACAGTGCAGTGAAACGTAGGTCTGGACAGCTTTTCTGAGTAATAAGCAAGTAATAAACATATTAGATGAGAGGTAATATTAAAGTACAGTAAACTAATAATAGGCATAATAAAACACTGAAATCCTTATAGAAATTGAAATCTGGATAAAAAGATTGTAAATAAAAATAAGAATTTGAGTGTAAACAGAATATGAGCGGGATTATTTAAATTGAGCGCTATGGCAAAGGAGAGGATTGCCTTTGACTTAATATGATCATCAATTTTTAGTCTAAAGATATATGGGATATATTGGTCATATAGACTACTTTAGATCTTTTCAAGCTTTACAGTGTTACTTATGCTCCTGTAGATCAACTGGTAAAGCAACGGCAATGGGTTCAAATCCCATGGAAACACACACTGATAATATGTGTTATTTTGGATAAATGCATCTGCCAAATGCATACGTGTGCATATAATTTACCATCCACTTTCATTTAAAGGAACAGTTCACCCAAAAATGAAAATTCGGTCTTCTTTTACTCTTTTACCCTCGAGTTGTTCCAAATCTTTATACATGTCTTTGTTCTGATGAACACAGAGAAAGATATTTGAAAGAATGCTTGAAACCAAACAGTTCTTGGCCACCATTGACTACCACAGTAGGGAAATTGCTTCAAAATATCTTCTTTTGTGTTCAACAAAACAAAGACATTTATAAAGAATTCAGGAAAGCTAAATGTGCACTTTTGACCACTATTTTACTATTTTTTCTACTATGGTAGTCAATGGTGGCCAAAAACGGTTTGGTTACATTGTTTTTTGGTGAACTGTGCCTTTAATGGCAACAAAAAGTGTATTTTGTGATTCATGAAAAAATGGGGCAAGTACTTATACGTAAATAAATATAAGTAATTATAAGAAAATATTTTATTTTTAGATAAATTACGTACAATGGCATTAAATACGCACATTTATTATATGTTCTAAGACCATATTCAGGCTCTTTTTTGGTCTTATTTAATTGTTATTTTTTGTTTGGTTATTCACTACATTGGCATACTGCATCTTACTGTCCCACTTCAGGTTAGAAACCTCTTTCCCATTGTGAAGGCGCCTGTTAGGCTGCCATTTTGAGTATGCTTGGCCAAAGTGCGCTCTCTTGTCCTTAGAGCATTGGCAGAGCGTAGATGAAGCTTTAGGGGTTGGTGAGTCAGAGACACGGCTTATCTAAACACTGGACAAGTACGAGCCGCTAGATTTCTGTGTGCACTGTGCAGCATTAAGTATGTATTTATTTGTGTACCCTTCTGCTGATCAAATGTAAGTCAACATAAAATCCTTTTTACATCCTTAATATGTAATCCTGGTCTTATTCCAGTGTTTGCCTTTGTAATTATTTATGTAATGACTTAAAATGACTTTCCTTCTCATATGACATTCTGGAAAGTATACCGCCCACTTTTCCCAATGCAGTATTTTCCAACTTGATAACTTTTGTATTTTTGTCTCTTTGAATTTCCAATTTTGCTCAAAAATACCTCAAATCACAGATGTAAATGTATTTCAGGTTGACTTTATCTAAGCAGGGTTGTTTCTTCACCTTTGAAGGAGTCTTATGATCACTGGTTCTTTTAACAAAAGGGAGATACATTGTCAAATCTTGATACATTCACCAAGACGTTCCTTGAAAATCCCTTGGTATGCTTCATAATGATCACCTCAGTGGAAAAAATATAATAAAGTAGAACTAGATATTTTTACCGTGAATGCACCATTGCATCACTTTTATTCCGTCTGAATGTGTCTTACCAGTTAAAAGGATGAACCCGGTGCAGCTAAAGCTTGTTTAAATAATTCAGCCCGAGGTTTTATAAAGCACGGCTTCTTGTGTCTTCAAAGCTCAGTGCAGTCAGCTTTGAAATTGAAAATTGAGAAACCTTTGAAACTGAGAAACATCCTACCAGCATTTATTCACACCACAATCAGTTATTCACAAGTACTGCATGTCTGTTACATGATATATATGAAAAGAACTGAGGAAAACAGGTAAACAAGTGTCACACTCCTACACACTTCATGCCTCGATTTGTAATCCTCAGACTTATCAGAGATCATACAGACTGAGAGAAATGAAATCTTCAGATGTTCTTTGATTCAAACGCTTCCTCACAGCAAGCTGTACAGATGCCTTCTGTAGACAAAACTAAGCACTTATTTTAGAATGTTAAATACATTTTTACTTCTGTTTCTAACATTACATGTCATATCAAAATCGTCTGTTATTTACTTCGAAGTAGTTTACAAGCACTGCCCTGCATTTAAGAAGTAAAGAATAGGAGTGACTGACACTTTAAAGTCTTTCTGTAGCAGATAACATTGCATATTAGCTGAGAACCGTTCAGGTTGAACAAAATGTTATGAATTGATATTATGTTAAAAAGACTTGGGGAATGTATCCCTACGTAAATCTTTCATCTGTTAATATTAAGACTTGCCGAGACAGACTTTTGAATGGCAGCAGAAATATATTCTGGTCCATTCTACAACGTTATAGTAGAAACATTTTCATTTGTATGATATTTAAGGCCGCCCGATATACAGTAGATGTGCTTGTTTACTGGTTGCTTGATGCCTCAAACAAATCTCTGAATACCTTTCAAAGATGTTCCAATAACATTATTAATATAAATGTTCAGCTTGCTTGTCTGTGAAATTCATGTACCTATTGTATTGGATGTTTGTTACGCAATGTCTTACATGAATACCTGACATTATTCATATTTTCTCACTCAATAATTCACTTATATTTTTATGGGGGGTCTTTAAAGCTAAATCCACCCATTGTGTTTTCTCCTCAGGGCCGCATCTGCAGGAAAGCAGGCAAGTCTAAGAAGGCCTTTAGTCGCAAGGAAGCCGAGGCCACCTTCAAGAGCCTTGTGAAGACCCACGAGAAGTACGGCTGGGTTTCCCCGCCCGTGTCTGACGGCTGATGTCAGCACCTTCCTCGGCGATCCTGACATGGCTTTTTTTAGTTGGGTTATCTTCTTTCTTCATCATCAAACTTAACCATGCGAACAAAACAAATGCTACCGCGTCATATCTCGCACATCTCGGAACATTCACAGTCCCGTCGCCTCGACCGTTCTTCACACTTCATCAAGGTGCCATGGACACTGGCTGTGACATCACAATTGCTGGCTGTGACATCACAATTACTCATTAGCGGGCATCATTACGGCTACACGCAGCTGAGGAATTTGGAACGACGCTCCGAGCAAAGTGAAATGTGCGCCAATTCCACAACCATACTGTCTACCTGTCTGTATGTTTCCTCTTCTTCCCTCTTCCCCGTCCCGGCCATCTTTTTTTCCTTTAATAGCTGACAATGCATCGCACTGAAGAGCGTCAGACTTGCCCCCATTTCCATGCAAATGACTTTGTTAATACTTAATAGATAGGCAGATCATTACAGTACATTCGAGGTTCCGTTGTTCTCGTTTCCTCCTCTTTGGCTGTGTTGTTTTTCACGGTTGGATGCAACATGATGATTGTATTTTATGTAGAGCTGTGCTCTTCTCTTTCTCTCTATTACTCTATGCGCGTGGCAAAACGTAGACATCACTGTGTTGCGTAGATGGTCATCGATTTCCAATGGAGAAAAAAACTACTGTTGTTGCTTACGCAGAGGACTGAGATAAAAAAAAATGTGGTATTGATCCGCCTCTGTTGGTCGTTCTATTATTTGTTTTCGGAGAGGACCAAAAGCTCTTAATTCAGATGATTTAGATACCAGATGGCGAATGTCGACGTCCCGATGGGATATTCATGTACTGGCGAGAGAGTCACGGTTAGCATGTACGGCGATGTTTGCACACGGGGTTAATATGAAATCTTTTATTCGTCCCCGTGGGGCACTAAACCTCGAAACAAAGCCGAAAATAAGCGGACCGAGCTCTTTGTTAGCGCCAGCATAAGGACATCACTGTAACTTGGCAGGCTGAATGTCACAGCTGATGGCCTGAGAGCCAAAACCTACCAAACGTCCACACAAACACAAATGTGTTGATTTACTTCAATACTGTTTTGGTTCAAAAACGGATTCGTGGGATGATTTTTCAAACCTCGCTCCGACTTTGCATGAGTGCTGTTGTGCGTTTAAACAACACTAGAGTAAAACAGTGGTCACAAAATGGCCGACAAAAACCGTGATAAGATCTCGCATACGTTGCATCGTTTCGACTGAGTAAATGGACTCTCGAGCGGGTCAGTGCGTACCTGGGACAGATACTGTCGATAAAAGCCAGAAGAAGACAGACAGAGAAAGAGCGAGAGAGAAACGAGGGGGGTTCTTTGTTCAGTAGCCTTGAGGAATGAGGGCGGCCCGTTTAGTCACCTGAGTGATGTTCTGAGAGCCGCACCCGACGCCTTGATGTTTATTGACTTCTCCTTCAAATGTCAGCGTGAATCTGGAACAGCGCAGGACTGCATCTTGAGAGCGTAGAGATATAGGAGCTCTGTTGATTTGAGACTCCACCTATGGTGCTTTCCATGCTATATAAATGATATAAGATCGAGAGGGAAGATCATGTTTTAACATAATAGGTGTGTAAAAGTTGAAACAGCTGAAGAACGTCTTATTGTTTAGCGACCCTCATGGCGTTCTAATTCTGTATGATTTTCTGTCTTCGATAGAACACCAAAAAACACGTTAAAGACTATTGACTACCTTGTCTGTATGATGAACAAGAAATGGGGGCTGGGGATGTCAAGCTAAATATTAGCATTACGAGTAAATAATTATACGATTTCATTTTTCTTCAGATTGATTGTTTTGAACTTGAATAAATAAGATGTGTTTAATGCCGTTACGTGTGATATTTTGAAGGTCAGATCCAGACATGAAACAGCTCGTGCCAAAAGCTTAAAGTACTTTGTCACCATTTCCTCGTGTGCTTTTCTGTGTAGCTGCTGTGTTTTTGTCGTAGGACAACTCCGATTTTTTCAACCTTTGTCACAAGACGATGCTAATAAATATATGGTATTCGAATCATGAAACAAGAAGATGCTCATGTACACAATAGTATGAAATAGCATCCGTGGGGGTCCTAGAGAAGGAAAGAGTCAAAACTGAAATTAGACCGAATGCTTATTAGCTGTATATGCGTTTATGATAATAAGGTTGTCAAATCTGAAAAAATTGTGCTTAAAAGCAGTCTGGTTTTATTCCGGTCATCACCAACCAGAAAATATTGTGTTTGTGTTATTGCCGCAAATGCAACACGCTAGATGTGGTGGCTTCATGCAAAGTTCGGTGTCTGGTTGCAGACGGTATCTTGTGTCACTAATGAAGAGCGTTTGGTCTTCCCCAGAGTCTGTTTGGACATTCTTGAGAAGTGGTTTTGTGTTTTCCTATTTAGCGAGAGGAGATACTATACCAAGAACTTATTATTATAACCAGTCAAAAATATCTCGAAATTGGATGTTTTGCGGTTTAAAGAGCATCATTTTGTGATATAGTTTAGATCTGTAGTTCGCAGAAACAAACTAACAGAGTTAATCGTCCAATCGAGTGAGATGATTCTGTTGTAAATATATCTGCATGTGGTCTGTGATTGTTAGCTAGCTAACTTGTTTTCTTTTTCTTTGGTTTTTCACCAAAAAAAATGAAAGTAACTAAAAAGCGCAGAATATGCTTCTTTGTGTTTTCTTTCTGTCCGTCCGAATTTTCTTTATTACTGTCCTGAAATGTCAAATTGTGTTTTATGAATGTGTTTTAATTTATTTGTAGTTTGCCAAAATGACGATTTTGAAGCATGTTGCAGGCATTGTCACTAATGATAAAAGAGAAAGAAAATAAATTAAAAATATAATATATGTACCTGAATGGAAAGGAGTCTGGTATATGTAGTGACCACAGGCTTTCACGGGGTGAAAGGTGAAACTACGGGACAATGTGTTTTCTGCACTGCATAAACATCATGCCAGGATGTGGTGAGAGCAAAACCAAACAGGAATGTGCAATAAAAGCTGTAGGCTGATTCCACCCTGCAGAAAGATTTTGTGTTTTTCTTCCTTCTCTGAAGTGTCTCTACAGTAACACAGGCTGCTGTTCTGTCCAGTGGGGTGGACGGTATCAAATCACCCATGCTGGTGAAGAATAATATCATCTTCTCACGAGAAAGTGCTTCATGTAATGTACATTGTCCCTCATTATTATCATATGCACATTTCCAAAGTTAAGGGATAGTTCACATAAAAATGAATATTCTGTCATCATTTACCCACCCGCTTCTCATTTCAAACCGGTATGACTGTCTTTCTTTAGCTGAACACCAAAAGGTATATTGAAGATTGTTGGTGACGATGACAGAATTTTCTTTTTTTTATGTGCTGTAACCCCACTATCCTAATGTTTATCCTAACTCAGCCTCCTGTTAAATCGTAACTATTTGACGTGGTGGCTAATTTATGAATTTGTTCGTTTTTTGCCCAGGTTACGTGAGGTTTGAGGTAAAATATATTTTTTTTATTATCTTATTTTATTGCAAATTTGCCACTGTGTAAATTGTTTCATTTTCCAGTGAGATCAGGTTGGAATGTTTTTAAAAAAGTTGAAATAATTTAAACTATAGAGGAACTAAACAAAATTTTACTGAAATTAAACATCCTTACCCAAAACTAGTAAAAAAATATTTTGTTACTGTGCCAACCTTTTTATTGTAATATTTAAAATTCAATTGAGATTCAAAAAACATACAATAAATAGTCTACTATAAGCATGCATAAACAATTATAATATATGCGATTATGTTACGGTAACACGTTTGTTAAGGAAGCACAACGGTGTTTCACAAACCTGCTTAAAATTTAGTTTTTTTTTCATCTCTTTAGCAAGAACATTTTTATCACTTGCTGCTGAGATGATTCACATGTTACAGTTTAGCATTCGGTTCTTTTTATGCATATTGTCCTAATCTGCTGTTGCATTATGGGATGCCCTTGCCTCTGCCAATTCATTAGACCATCCTTGTGAATCTGTCCAGTACACAGTGCTCTGGACTGTTTTTCTGGCTTGCCAGAACTCATCCATTGAAGAAGCTGTTAGACATTTGTCATTGACATCTAGATAATGGTTATGATGTTATAAAAGCACGTTGGAAGAGCTTCAGGGAGAGAAAAGAACATTACTTTGTCTTTTCTTATTTATACTGGGGATGACTCAGAATGTTTGGAATGGGGAAGTAGACAAAAGAAATAGTGCTTACATCATTATTGCTATCGATCCTACCCCATTGCTATTACTTTCAGAAGAAATTAAAATAATTTAAATAAATCCAAATGGAAAACAACCTAGCCCCACCCAAAACACCATAGCAACACCCCGGCTACCACCAGAAACACAAAAATGTAGTTATTAAGCAAAATAATTTCCAGAATCAGATTAGAATGCAGAATGCAGAAGTTTCAGGCCAGTGGGTCACTGTGTGCCCTGTTGACAGATCCAGGAACTGTGTGCACAGGAAGCAAGGATATCCTTCCACTCACGTCTGCTCCGCCCTGGGGCTCACAAGGACATCAATATACCGGTGGGCAGGTCATGAGGGCCGAACACATTTCTCACCAAAACAAAACACCCCTCTGACATGAGCCAGACGGTCTCAGTCTCCGCGATACAACACTGTCTGCGTGGTGAAAGCAGGTCTAATTGATCCCAGAGCTATGTTTTCACCATACAGAGAGTCTGGTCACAACCTAATACATTGGGCTATGCAAGGGAAATATATCTGCATGCTTGGATTCAATAAACAATCAGTGAACGTATTCATTCTTGGCACGTTGTGATCGAAGACACACGTTTGGCATCCTTGACATAGCGCAATGTCCGATAGACAAATTTGATTGTAGAATATGAATTGTTTACGCAAAGCTGCTTCAAAATATCTCCTTTTGTGTGTCATGCAAGTTTGGAAGTGAAATTGTCATTTTCAAACATCATGTCTATTGATTTGCTCAAAACAAACATAATAAGCACTCTGCACACATCTCTTCCACATCGACTGTTTTCAGTGAGTAGAAACAAATTGTCTGTTATTGATAAGGGAACTGTTTGGATCTCTGACAAGAAACATTTGCAGCATTAAAGACCCTGAGTTGATCCACTCCCACAATGCAATGCAGGCAAGATACTACGACGCTCTTTGAAAATGCAGAAAACATACACTGCTGGATGACAAACAGCAGATAGGAAGCTGACAACACAGTTCCACCCCTATTGTGCAATCCTCTGAAGGTTACTTCTTCAAACACCAAAACAACCAAATCCCAAATGCATGAGATAAAAGAAGGGCTGTTTTTCCATTCTGATACTGCAGCGTGGAGCTGATTTGTTTTTCAATGTTGTCGTGCATCCCGACAGACGGCTGCTGTTCCGATTTCCTTCTGACCTTTTGGCCATGACGACTGTGTCACGGTTGATGGGGCGTTCTGAGGAACACGGTGTGATTCAAATCGCTCTGCGCTTTAATACATATTCATATTGGACTCAACAGCCGTCCCCTGCAAGAGCTTATCCTTCATTTCTTTCTGTATCACACAGAGCAGAAGATCTGGACTACCCCCACCGAATAATCGCTGGCCAGAGCGTAAACCAAATGTTAAATTATTAACGACAATATCTATGTGGATTTATATTTCAGTGAATTGAAAAGTAAAGCATTCAAAATTAATGTAGGGGGTGAAGCAATGTTCAATCCTAGTTGTTTTGTTGATTTATTTAAGGCTTGGACTCCAAGATGAACTCAATACTGAACTGAAATACTCGTGTGTAATGATTATTTATCAAGTGCAGAGAAATGCAGTGTCCTTTTGTGCTGTGTAGCAGTCCCTATAAAGCACATAAAACCCTTTTTAAAAGAAACCTTAGTCATGTTGTCATGCTTTTCTAGCCTTATGGCAGGATCATGACACCTTTTGTGTGCTATGATGGCCATGTGCTCTCCTGTCGCCTCTTTACCGTGCCCCCTCGTTTAGCTTCCCGCTATTCGCAAAGCAGTATATCATAACATCCGTCTTGCAACAAACAAGAAGAAGAACTTCCGTGAAAAAGTGAAAAAAAACTGAAAGAACACATATTCAAGTACTTATCCTAGCACCTTCACTAACACAAAAAGAAAAGACTTTTCGTTTTTTTGGTGACTTTGCCTTGCTTAGTTTGACCATACTAACCTTATGTTTTCCATATTACCATAGTTCCTGATAAGTGTCTATTTTAGTTTATCCTGTTTTCTGCTGTTTTTTGCTCCCTCGTGGGAAGTCTTTGTTTTCAAGTTCATCTTTGTTAAATTCTTGTTTTACCCCATCGTAGGTCTTTTGTTTTTGTACCTGCCGCCTGCTCTTGGGTTCTGCTTCCGGACACTGCTCACGACATATGTAGCATGTTGTAAATTATCACAGAAATTAATTCTACTTATCCCTCAGTTTGTACAAAAAAGCAAAAATCACATTTACAGTAATGCATTTCAGGGTTGCCACGATACTAAACATATCTTACGATCATATACTAGCTGAAGTATCATGGTACCAAGTAGTATCTCGATGCTGTCCCATGTTCACAATTCAAATCTACAAAATAAACCAATATTCCCCAAAATACACAGATCTAGATGAAATCATCTTGTAAATATTTGTAGAATAATAGTAATTATATAGTATAGTGTATATTGTGTAGTGTTATTATCACGTTAATGCATTAAGCAACGGCAACAATTATTTTATTGTGCAGTTTTTTAGTATTATTTTATTTCGAAAGTCTGTTGCTCACTGGCTCTGAAACGTACAGACAGACCATGGGTCACAGAAGGGGTGGATGTTGATCGGTACTGGCTGGCAAATGGCATCACCACGCGTCTCAACCAATGCAAGCATTTGGTGTTGGCCTATAAAATGAACCAGAAACACCAGAATGAAAAGATACTGAATGGACATTTCGTTTTAAATCTCTTCCAAACGGCGGAGTTGATAGAACAAACCATTCAATTCCGTCTTTCCTCCTTCAGCCATGCGCTTATCTATCAGTGCCCTCGCCCCACAAAGTCGTAAAATGCCCAGGTGTAAGATGCTTATTTAATGCTATTGATGATAAAGCGGAAGAAATCAATAGCCTGCAGAATACAAACATTTCCCTGGCTAAGGTACAAAACAGCAACGGTAACGAATTGTTACGTTTACGTAGTTACGTTACGCGTTACATTATATTAGACCTGTGTATTTTTTTTTTTGCAAAATGTGAATAATCCCTAATCTGTATTTAATCTGTAGCGCTCTTAAAGGGGCAGGAGCATAAAAAAGTTATCTGTTTGTAATGTTCATCAAACAATAAAGGACGGGCCAAAAACACTCATATAGAAATTGTGTTTTATATAATAAAAAAAAATATGTTTAAAGATGTGCTTTAAATACACTTTCAACACAATATGTAAAGTGTACTGTATTTAAAGTTTATAAGCAAGCAATCAAATCAATGATAATTATTACTTGTTTTTCTATATCAAACTAGACAGAATGTTTATGCCCTGGCAGTGGCAGATAGCTTTGGTTTTATATTTAATTCGATTACATTAATGTTTAAGTTGAGATTTACAAGAAATATTTAAGGTTCAATTGTTAATGCTACTATGTAAATGAAATGCTGTTGTAAAAATGTTTTTATTATTTGTATTAATCTTATTGCACTTTTGTTCATATAGCAGTACTTGTGCACAGTACAATACTTTTAAATTCATTATTGAATTTTACGCTTAACAATCCGATTAATCATGATTAATCACATAAAAGTCATGCGATTAATGCGACTAACATTTTTGATCGTTGCCCAGCACTAGTAATAATCAATAATCAATTGTAGCAAATAATGTAGTATAGGTAATATTTATTATGGTAAGACTCAAAACACTGGGAATTTTAGTAAAGTACACAAGAAGGTTTTTCACGTGGGAACTAATTCAGACATGCAACATATTTAATTTACTAAGCAATATTTTAAAAAGTGAAATCTAAGGCTTGCTTTTAAATGTAAATCTAAAAGGGCCAGTAGGTGTGGGTATTTTTATGTCTCTATCTTGTGTCCTTCCACGTATCAAGCAAAGTTACAATGGTGTACATGACCAAGAGAAGAGTTTGTGTACATATATGAAAAAGTGCACAGGGCAATTGTATCACATATTAGCATGGACAGCAATGTCTGTGGCTGTACTTTAAAGTCTTTCCTGTGACTCCTGTGGTTAGAGCATGGTGCTAGCAACGCCAAGGTCATGGGTTCAAACAAATGTAAAGTATAATGCAATGTAAACCGCTTTGGATAAAGGCGTCTGCCAAATGCGTAAATGTAAAGTTTCATTCATTACCTTACTTTTATTGTAAGTATATCCAGTAAGTCTTATAATGTCAGTCTTCCTATCAGACCGAAGGCATTTTTCACCATTTTACATCTCATATACACTCATGGCAGGTTTTGCTCTCCGATTGTGTTAGGCAGATACAGAGATAGACAGCAGGGCAGCAATGGAAGGGCGCTGATGTCAAAATGCACTGCAATGAGAGAGGAGACTGGCTGTTGATATTGGACATAGAGACGCGTGTCTAAACCTGTGCTCATGTATCAGACTGCGGCTGGCGTATTATGTAAGTGCTCTCTCTCTTCTCTCCTCTACCCCCTTTTTTCCCAGCGATCGCTCTGAGCCAACCGGCTAGCAGAGCTGTGAATATTTCAAGACGGTTGCATGAACGCCAGTGTAGCAGATTGTGGTGGACTATAAATGTTTTATAGCACAGTACATGTGGGGCAAAAAAGTATTTTTAGACCTTTTTGAAAGCTCAGTAGGAAATCGTGGACACACTGTATCTTTGTGTACATATATATATTTCCTTAGCCGAGATGAGGACAGTAAAAAATGAGTTGCTGTCTTGTCGTATCATTCAGGAGAATTTTCTCAAGGTGATTCCAAGATTCCCCTTTCTCCTGTCCAATAGGATTTACCATGATTTATGAAATGCTCCAATTTCGGAAACGAAAGGCAGAGAGGAGAGGAAAGGTGGAGGATGACATCATACTCAGGGCGGAGCTAGGATGCACAGTACAGTATGTGCCCGTATGCACAAACATATTGAGCTGCCAATCCAAATAATCTTTAACATAGGAAATGCATTTATGTCCTTTGGAAAAACAACCACATTAAGGTTGTTGTGATGAGTCTGTCGTTTCAGAAAATAATCCAGGGCAATACAGGTCAGGATAATCTGGGATGGTTATATTGGGCAAATAATCTCACAGCATCAGTATGATGAATAATCCCAGATGAATTTGCTCTATAATCTTGCATGAGTTGAATCAAGCAGAAGCACTGAGAAATGGAACATTATGGGATTATAAACCACGAGTGGCCTTCCGTTTTAAAGATGATGTAAGGTAGATACAGTACATAAAAAAAAAAAAAGCAATAATAAAAGCAATAAAACACATGAAGCCTTGGTGTACGGGGAATTTTAACAGAGATTTTCATGCCCGATAGCTGTTATAAAATCATGTAAATTAAACACAGCAAATAAAATGTAATGATATTACTTTAAAATATTATTGCTCCACCAAACAATGTAGTTCAGTTTGTCATTAACAGGAACAACAAAGCGGCTGCCAAGAAACACAGATACAGCAACATACAGTGGTGCAGTCATAGATATATGTAACTAGATGCCACATTAGCAGCTGTTTCTATGGGCCGCAAAATACGTAGGTCGTCCGCCATATTGGAACGGAGCAAGCCAGTCTGTGAACTAATGTTGACAAGTCTGCCGCTTTCCTGTGGAATTGGCCTTCTTTTAAACTGTTTTGCAAGTTGATTTTTTTCGCAGGTTAAAAATGGATGGATTTTGTTATTTCGCTTATATTTATCTTAAAGGCGCAGTTTGTAAAATCTGCACATGCGAAATGGATATGTTTACAACAACGGCGTAGCTTTATGACGCTGTGAAGGAGCGTGGAATAATGGGGACTGTCGTCTTCAGCTCCACCACTAATAATCAATCAGATGTGAATGAGACATCAGGTTTATGGATGATGTAATGTAATAAAGTTTTATACTGTAAATGTTGCGTTTGATGACTTGATTTTATTTCATTATAATGAATTGGACACATTAGACATAATTCATCAAATTTATTTATTACTATTTAGTCTGATGATCTAAAAACTATTTGTTCAGTAAATATCTACATGACAATATATATATAATATATACGTGACACTTTGTCAACGAGACTGTGCTGTCATGGTTTCTACGGCAGTAAAGGTGGAAACCGAGTTTAATGCAATAGACTGTGTTATTAGGGAGATGCAAGGTCTGGAAAAGGGTAACGGCTTACACGAATCACGTGAGGCACCTCAGCCAATGATATAACAGCCTCTGGTCTCCTTTCCTGCATTCCACTGAAGGTTGCAGGCTTTCCATCTAGTGTCTTTGGTAACACGGATATGATGCCATTGACAGGCGACTGCCAGACACGGTCAGTGTCACCGGTTAAAATGGCAATTTTCTCACGATTTACAAATAGTTAGAAACATTTGATATAGTGTAACTACTCAACTGAACAAAATATATAACACTGGCCTAGTGGTTATTGGATATTTTACTGCAAAAAAAGTTACAAACTGCGCCTTTAAGATTATTTTATTTACGAATGTTAAATTCTGTTATTTGGACTGGGGGCGACACATTTAGAGTAGTGATGATAGATTTTCTTACACAGATCTGGCAACCCTGCCAAGCCGGTCCGTAAACACTTATGAGCAAGATGACTGCGTTTGCAATATTTCATCTAGTTATAAATATCTATGGGCGCAGTGCTACTTATATAATGCGGTTGTTTTGGGGAATGTTACAACAGCTTAGAACATGGCACAACCAATCAGAAGGATCAGAAGTACCATTTTAAAACTAAAATGTAACCGTTCTTTTTATTATTAATTATAATAATCAGAACTAATCAATACTAAATTTCTACATAATCTGAAGAAATGTGTGTTGTGCAATAGTTCAACAAATATTTATATAACGCTGCTGTGCATGTTATAAGTGGTTGACCAGCCAGTAAAAAAACAAAACCCTGAATATTTCTATATATGCACTTCTTTAGTGTAAATCAACTGGATTTATCATCTGCTGGGCGAAATTTACACTGATAACTTAGAAATGTTGTAGTACACATTTCAGCAAGCTGCACCATTTGAGATATTACTCATGTGCCTAGCAGCACAAACAGTGCCTACAAGTTACGTACAAACAAATTTAATAAAAAGAGTATATTATTAGGGTATAAACAGTAGTACTAATGTTGCTTCAAGGAACTTGATGCCTAAAGTATAGACGGTTTCAGCAGCAACAACAAAGAAATGTTATGTGGCTCAAATTTGACTTCCGGTAGACCTCCGCAAAGAAACATTAACTGTTGAGTAGTTTTAATTGAATTGAATACAATTCATATTCAATAAAATATTAACATAAATTTAATATAAACGAAATATTAACAAAACCAAACCCAGACTCAAAGTTAACTTCGGGCCACGCGCGTGCGTCCAATGAAACGTCAAGAATTCAAATGTTTTGGCAATATCAGCTAATTCCCATAAATAACATGGCATCCGAGCTGAATTTAGAGTCAGAACTAATCTGATACATTTTGTCATTCAAGTGTGGTGGATTATAAGGATCTTAAAATGATGTTGCAATAAACCCAGGTTCACTGTAAGGTCAGCTGAAGTTACAGTCATTTCAGCAGTTCATTACTATATGCAACAGCAATACTGTCAGTTTTATCGTCATGAGAAAATCATCATACACTATGATGCATTGATACCGATATGCTCTGTAAAGAAAAGAAGTGACACAATGAAAGTCCATTAGAAGTGCAGAATTACACTCATTGTGAACAGAATGGGAGCCATCATTCTCTTAAAGGACCATTTAATCTACACGCATCTCTACAGCACTGGAACTTAGACTCAAGGAACGTTCCTTGTATTACAAACTCTTGCATTTTTAATCTAGCTGACAAATAGTAAATTGAGCTCTGGATGCCGTACAAAAGAGACAACCAATGCTAATGAGACAACCTGAAGAATTAACCTGCGGTCACACTTGACTTTCGTTCCATTGACTTCCATTCAAACGCATGCGAATGCGTCAGACTGGAAACGCAAGCCCGTCCGAAGATATTTCGCATTTCACTGCGTAGCAAGGTTCAAGGAACCTGCGAATTCCCGTCACGTGAGTGTGTGAGACCACTCGTCACGTGACCTCTCGGTACAGAAATATAAATAATGGAGGAATCGCTCCCGCCCTTTTTCGTACCACCGTCCGAATGAATTCCGCATGTTCAAAGTCAAGTCTGACCGCTGCATTAAAGTGTATAGATCTCACGATCGCATGTGAGAATTAAAGGGGTCAAATGACACGGCTAAAACGAATATTACCGATTGTTTTCGATGTAATGCAATGTGTAACCTCGATAAGGTTAAAAAACGCTGTATTTTCCACACACCGTGTATGTTTGTATCTCCTCTTTGCTCGCCTCTCTGAAACGCACAGATTTTTAACAAAGCTCGTTGCTCTGAAAAGCGAGGTGTGATATGATTGGCCAGTTAACCAATGCGTAGTGATTGGTCGACCACTGCAAGCGTGTGACGGAAATGTAACGCCTCTCACCATATTTGGAACATTAGGTTCCTCTTCAATTGTACAGACAGGTACACCCACCTTACTTGTGTATACATTTGGGCGGTCTTAATCAAATCAGACCACGAACTGACGTAGATGTGTGGGGGTGTGGTTACACGAGTCGTTTCAGGCAGGTCTGGGTGAGCATTCGCTTTTAGATAGAATGCATCTTTTGTTCCGACACTTACATTTTTGTAATTTTACGTGTCTAATACATGCATGGGCATCTTATAAAACACCAAAGACACACAAAAAAAAACGTGTTCGTGCAATATGACCCCTTTAACTTTCATCGGTAGCTTCTACTACCAAACAGTTCAGACGACATTCAGTTTCTAATTTGTTTGTTTAGGTGACACATGAAGAACATGCAAACAAACATTTGATGTGCAAACTGAACTGCAGACAGAGGACGAGATAGAATCACCATAGCAACCCTTTTTCGTTTCACGGCGCTGTTTAAAATGAAGGAATTCTTAACCCCCACTCCGCCTCTCTTTATGAAAAAGAGCTCCTCACCGAGGCCCCTTCAGTGCCAAACATCTCCAGTGTCTGTGGAATTGAATACCTCCTTATTTCTCTTACGTGGCTTTGGTGCCTCTGCTGGAGTTTCTCAAAGGGGTGATCAGTCTGGGTGAGACTTAAGGTTTATAGAGTTGAGAAGCTCTAGTAGAGAGATGCACGTCCCCTCGAGCTTCCACCCCCAACCTGATACTCCTCTGTTACTAGGCAACACCTGCTGGCATGTGCTAAATAAAGATTAGCACCAGGCAAGTCGCCTGGCAGAGATGTAATGACTTCTAAGAGGCGCAAAAGAACAGCGCATACTTTCTTATAAGTTATAATGGTCACCTCACAGCGTCTCACATGATATTCCTGATTAGTTGATCTAGTACCTGAGGCGGACAAGCATTACATTCTGAACTGTCTGAGAATTTAAAGAGCTTTCAAGTAGTTCAAGTATATATATATATATATTTATACAGCCGCTGAAAAAATTAAGAGACCACTCCAAATTTTCATTTCAAATCAGCATTTCCAGATGTTTTGTGATCGAGGTTATCACATAAACAATATTTTTTATAACTTTTCTTAAATACATGCTAAAAAGTGAATATGAACTTGTTTTCTTTACAGCATTTCAGGTCTGAAAAAACACAGAGCATCTTTTTGTGTTGTTTGACCTGTTTCTTCAGTTTTCTTTTTCTGAAAATAGAAACAATATTTTTATTTTAAATTTGGAAGAAATATTGTTAGTAGTTCACAGAATACTTTTACCTATAAATAGTACATTTTAAAATAAAAAGACAGTCTCTGAAAGTGTCTCTTCATTTTTTTTGCAGATGTAGATGTTGTGTTGTCCAGAACTGCCATCCATCCCCTGCCTAAGTTTGACATTTATGATGGATGACCACAGGAAAACACAAGAGAATCAAAAAGATAAATGCAAAGTTATTAAAGATACACTGATATGTGTTTGCCAAAAGTGATGATATCACACTTTATTCAAATACATTATTACAAATGTATGCATGTTTCATAGTTGTGCTTGGAGTATAAAAATGATCAGCTTTGAGAATTTAAGTAGCCTAGACAAAAAAAATACAACACATGGTGCAACAAAAGATTGGCTACAAAATATTACTACAGGAAGGAATAAACAAATGCGTAGTTGACGAATAAATCGTACATTGTGTCCTATGGTGTGACTAAGCAAAATTTAGAAAACAAACTGTTGATATTACATTAATATTTATACTTATCGCAGAGATTTATCTTCATTAGCTTTTTTTCAAAAATGTTGCCATCACACCATAGGACAAATGTGCGTATTATTCTGTCAACTACCCAAATATTAATAAATAATAATAAATGTATGTTTTTATTTATTTAACTTTTTGTTATTTTCATATTCAAATAAAAGCCATATTCTCTGATTCACTGTAGCTTGCCCTTTTGCCAAACGTGTTGTCTTGGAAAGAGATATTTCACCCAAAAATGAAAATTCTGTCATGAATTTCTCACTTTCTAGTTGTTCCAAACCTGTATACATTTATTTGGTTGGTTGAACACAGAGAAAGATATTTGGAAGAATACTTGTAACCAAACAGTTCTTGGACCCCATTGACTACCATAGTAGGGAAAATGACACTGGTAGCCAGAACTGTTTGCTGTGCTAAATCCTTCAAAATATCTTCTTTTGTGTTTAACAAAACAAAAAAATCAAGTAATTTTTCCTGCAATGGCAGTCCAAGAACTGTTTGGTTACAAGCATTCTTCCAAATATATTTCTCTGTGTTCATCAGACCAAATAATTTATAAAGTTTTGGAACAACTCGAGGGTGATTAAATGACAGCATTTTCATTTTTGGGTGAACTATCCCTTTAAATACCCTAAAGAGCAAGTGTTTTGTCCATGTTACAGGCTATTATACATCTCATGCTGATAGTTTAATCTAACCCCAGAGGTCATTTAAAGCAAATATTCTACAAATTTGATCATATACATCTGTTTTGGTCAATATGAGATTAATGTACGATTGATACATCTAATATCTACTACTTTCCATCGTAATTGTATCTGTCTGTATGGTTGAAGCAACGTTATGCATCGAAACATTACAGTGCATCACAAAAAAAAAGATGCACAGCAAGCGTTCAAGACCCTGATGTGAACCACTGTCCCGTTTAACACACAACTATTTACTAAATAACCAAACAGACATGAAATATTAAACCTGCGTTGAAATAATTATGTGAAATGAAATAGAACGAGGGCACTGTAAGAGAACTGCTGTCAAGAACGACGGACAATTATGCAAATATATTTGACGACAGAATGGCTGAGGTGACTGACCAATTAGAATCAGGTGTTTTAAATATGAATAAAACATCAGGTTATACATTATTATCAGTTAAACTGTAGGTCTTTTTTATTCATCAAATATGATACATGATGATATGCATCACTTGGGCTCATGTGACTTTCTGACAGTTTCACTTTATAGTTAGTATTCGCAACTCCAGTCCACACAATGTTTAGGACAGAGAGAAAATTGTAAGGGACATTAAACGACTAAAGGACAGGAAGACGAGATCTGTTTAATCCCCTTCAGAAAACACAAGCCCATGTGCTGGTGCACTGCTTCTGTGCCGACAGCCATTGCATAACCCCTTCATTACATAATTTCAAATGCACACTCATGTCCGAAAGGCTTATCTAGCGCTTCATCGTATCAAGAGCGCCCCATCCGAGAGGCAGAGGAGGAGAGAAAGAATAGCCCACAAACACCTCCAGAAGTCCTGCTTCACCAGCGGCATCAACAGCCCCATCACAGAGGGGTGCATCTAAAAAACGCGAGCCGCGGCTCTTTCTCTTTTCAAATGACCCGCGCTGCGCGTGCGGCACTCCAGGGTGTTAAACTATTTCCATCTCGATGCGGCGCGACGAGCCTTCGAAAAATGTGCGCGCGACTGCGTCGTCCCCTATTTGCACGCGATTGCCGCGCGTCTACGCCTGGTTCACAATAAACGCGAACAAAAGCGTCCCACGCTCTTTATTACTCGCGGGAAAAGTTGGATATATGAATCAGAATTTTTTTTCGGCGTTTTTTTTGAACGTTCGCGCCGCACGATTCGCGTCATTCGCACCGTCTGCCGCGTCTTTGCGTTGACTTTGTATGTTTACTCGCGCAAACGCTTAATTCGTGTTTGGTGTGAACCCAGTAACGAATATGCGCGCGAAAAATACGCGAAATGTGAATCGGGCCTTAGCGTACTCCCGCATACTGAGATTGTTTTGAATTTAAATAACAGCATGAAAGGAACAAGGGGGTGTCGAGTTGGGAAATACATTGTGAAACGTTTAACGGGATAGTTCACTCCAAAATGAACATTATTTCATTTTTTACTCACATTCGTGTTATACATGTGACTGCTCTCAACACGCGTTGTGCTTCGGCATTCCTTGTGTGTCAGCATCGATCCGCTTCTGTCATTGCGCTTCATTACGTTCAGAGCCTTTTTCTCACTGCAGTGACCATAGTAACAATCTCCATGGTCTCTGAACAACCGACACACAGCCGAGAGATGAGAGAGAGGGGGGCAAGTCCGTGTCAAAGCTAAAAAACGAGACGAAATAGCTTCCGTCAGTCTGTGAGAAAGAAAACTGACCAAGTAAGTGAGATGAATGTCCTCGGGGAAACAAAATCGCTATGAGCTAATGAAGGAAGATAAACCAAACAAGCAGTCAAGCTAAGGCAGACTATTACAGGCTTAAAAAAGGCCAGAGAGATTGTGATCACGCGTTACCCAACCCGACACGTTTGAGACGAGAGGGGCGATGATATAACACTGTGACTGAGGCCTATTGGGTGTCTATAAGGGAACAAATGCTAGTCAGTGAGACAGACGGAACCTCGAAGCACGTACGAGGAGAGTCAGTGTGAATGACTGAAGGACGATGGATGCTGAAGATAAATCAACGGTGGAGGGGAAAGCAGGAGGTGATGGGGAGTGGGTGGGCGGTTCGTCCAGGGTGAGACATTTTAAAACAGGGCGAAATATTATTTTATATTCTATATAATTCAATCATAAAGTATTTTCTTTGAAAGCAGGGTAAATGAGACATCATCATATGAGGTACCATGCCAACGCTTAGCAACAGTTGCAAGGTGAGCATCACTATTGCATCCGCTCGGGATTAGGGATTTGAACAAAACCTTAACCACACATTTAACGCTACAAAGGAAAACGTATAACGTGCTGGAGACACGGATGAGAACTTAAAAGGTCAACTGTGTGCTTCTTGCTTATTAAAATGTAGACGGTTTCAAAATAGCAAACTACACACGAATTCGTGGACTACCTTTAACTTCCGGTACACATTCACAGACATCGAGTGCCTGTAGATTATTTCTGTTAACAAGCCAAAGAAACCGAGAAAGAACCGTCACTTAACAAAACTAAACTCGTCTCTTCAATCTTTTGAATTTAGATCAAGCTCAACCGCAAGATGTCAACGTCCTGGACGGTTTATTTAATACTACAGGCCCCATTAAACCCATATTTATTTAATAAAATAACACAATGAAATTCAACAAATTGTATATTTAATACAATTATCATACAATAAAACAATATAAATAATTTGCCATAATTTAAATGAAATGTAGTGATATTAGTAGAATAATAAATGTAGTTAATATTATTAACGGTCAATGGGGCCGTGTCTATATGATTTCCGTGAGGAGTTAAAACTGAATTGACTGTATAACGCAGAATGACACAGAATCTAGCAAATGCATTATTTCTTAACAAAATTCGAATTGTGCTATGAATAAAGTTATTCAGATGCCTTTTAAATATGTAATCTACTTGTTTTGCACATATTCATGAGTGAAAAAGTGACATGGTTGCTTGTACTACGCTTTTAGCGTCAAACCCCCTTGCGGTGTCCCGTCAAAATAAAGGTCCGGCTAACTTGAACAAGTTACAACACCCCCTTTTGACAAATTGTAATAGCTCTCCTGGCCTACAGGGGTCCGTAAGGAGCAGGTCTTACCGTGTGACAAATGACAGAAACGGTTGTCACCTTATGAATAAATGTGCAAAACAATAAAATGAGTATGTGCCACCTGCTTGTACAAAGAAAAAATGCGGAAGTGTGCATATTATTCTGATGACAAATTTGACGTGAGCGCTGCACTCTGACCCTCACATCCACGTATAAAGTGAAGTATACATAGGCCTTTAACATCAGGGCAGCATGTGTTTGCAAGGGCAAGGTCACTTTAGTAAATGTAATAGTTATATAGAAGTTGTGAAAGTTATATTGGAATACAGATTACTCATTTCCATGGATGGCACTTATTAGGAGATAAACAGATGTGGTTTTATTACAAGTTTTGCAACAATTACAATGTGTAAAAGTGTTCGAGCAAATCCAATGCATTAGTGGGAAGCCTTCACTGTACACATTTTTACTCTGGGAACTAAGAACAGAACCAATTTTAATAGGCCTCCTACAAATTTGTTACGGCTTCTCGATGTGAACAGAGATAAAAAATATAAAAACATTTCAAATAGCATATGTTCTAATCATAAAATAACCAAAGAAAAAAAAAACATTCATAAAACAAGCCATTTTTATTTCATCTGACAGTACTTCAGAGGCGAACGTTCCTGGTACTCAAGGTCCACCGGAAAAGCCGTTTTTCGTATGTGCTCCACCCAGGTCAATACCTCCAGCTCATAGTCCCATTTCAAGTGCTTTCAGCAGGTTCTGTTCCATTAGGGTTGGATTCTGAAGAGTTAAGCTCTGCTTCTGCATCTTTCTCCTCTATAACACTTCCCTCTTCACCCTGAACCTCAGTATCTTCAGCGTTCCCTTCCTGGGCTTCTGTCGGAGCGTCGTTCCCACTCCCCTGTTTGTCAGGGAAGACGTCCACGCCCACCATGCGGAGGTAATGAAGCCGTTCGTTACGTGACACGAAAGCCCTGATGGATGCTTTTCCCCTCCATCCGCACAGATCTATGGGGCACTGGGGTGCATCAGGGTTCCTAAAGAGATGGGGAAAGGAGCAAATTAGAAGACGCAAGAAGGAAATGGTCCAAAGAATGAATGCCCGGGGAAGATGAGAAGGAAGAAAGAGAGAAAATGGGAAGAAAAGCTCTAATACTAACAGTGTGATGGAGGTGGATGGGGTACTTCAAGGATGACATTCATCATACGGATGGAGAGCGAGTGTGAAAGATAATCAGACTGTTTGTTGGTGCTGGAACAATCCTGGAACAAACCACGCTGCCAACGGTGGAGAATGACACCGCAGCGCCATGCGCTGCTAATTGCGGTGGCATCAGAGCTCCTGTTGGTTCCTGTCATCCAGCGTGACAAAACCGTGAACAACTATGCATGCGTCATTGTGTGCGAGTGTGTTATGGGGGCTATTAATGAGAAAATAAACCGTTTTTATATTCACAGGAACACTTCCTGGGCTTAATTTAGACGGTGCTTGTGAATGCAACACATCAATAACACTGATGAAAATGTTAGTTCATCAAAAAAAATGGAAATTTTGTCATTAGTCGATATCAAGTACCACGCTCAAGGCGCAGAAAGGAGCCAGCGTTCTACGCAAGCACCACAGGTATGCATCACGGTGCTCTCGTGAACGAGTGTCGGAAACTGACACGTCAGAGAAATTGTTGCATAAAGTAAATATTTTTAAGACACTAACAGTGTTCTTGTCGCATCAGAAAATTAAGGTTGTACGACTGGTGTCAATACATTAACTATTTCAATCGTCTTATCGGGGATAGTACACCCAAAATGAAAATTCTGTCACAAATGTCTCACTCTCTAGTTGTTCCAAATCTGGGTTCCCACTCTAAGCCAAATGTCAAATTCCCTGACTTTTCTCTTACTTTCACTGACTAAAAAGTTGAATTTCCATGGCTTATAATGAATGAAACCCAGTCTCAGAAGTGGTCATTTTTAGCCAAAGTTTCAATGTCTGGAATATACCTTTAAAAACTCGATGATAATCCAGAAATTCCATGACCCGTGAGAACCCTGTGTCTAAATTTCTTTATTTGGTTGAACACAGAGAAAGATATTTGGATTGTAACCAAACAGTTCTTGGCCACCATAGTAGGAAAATTACAATGGTAGTGAAAGTGCCCCAGAACGGTTTGCTTTTCTACATTCTTCAAAATATTTACTTTTGTGTTAAACAGAACAAAAACATTATAAAGCATTTTTTCCTATTATGGTGGTCAAGAACTGTTCGGTTTTAAGCATTCTTCCGAATATCTTTCTCTGTGTCCATCAGAACAAAGAAATGTATATAGATTTGAAACAACTCAAAGGTGAGTTAATGATGACAGAATTTTTTTTTTGGATGAAGAGTTGCTGTCTATGGGGGTCAGAAAGCTCTCCGATTTCATCTAAAATGTCTTTTGTTCACCTAAACGAAGAGTGTGTTGATTATAAGCAGTTTAATATTCATGAAGTGCAGGAATGAGAGCGGGGCTGTCAGCCACAACGTCGCAGGAATAGAAAACGTTTCTAAAACGTTTCTCAATTTTACTGTATGTTTCAAATAGAGATGGCGATAGAGAGGCAAATGTTACGGATTGCTGCTTTAACAGCATGTCAACATACTGGTCTTTCATCCTACAACCCTGAAAATCTCTCGTCACACAAACTCACAACCACGTGAAAGTTGGTTTTGAACAACAGTTCAAACAAACATGGAAGGGCTTGGTCAATTTTAGGACCAATTTTGTGCAGAACCAAATACCCAATAATACGGCCAGCTGGGTTTTGCATCCAGTCATTGCTGAGGTCATGATTGTAAAACTGCTGGTGGTTACAATCAAGAGCTTTTGTTGCAGACTGAAAACATGAAAGCCCGAAAAGTTTCTTTGTTGTAGTGCGCGCTAGGTCTAAAGGCCAAAGAAAGAACAGACAAGACAAACAACCTACTTAACAGTGAACATCTGGCACCACTACAAACATGTACACAAATCTCAACGAGAATTACCGGTTGAAATGTTGGGCGCGTTTATGTGTGACGGAGAATGGGAGATTAAGAGACCACACTTCAGATTGACTAGTTTTCTACACGGTAAGGGCCATAAACGTGAAACATGACTATCTGGCGAGTCGAACAATGAGCTTTCTGCTGAGAGAGACAATGAAGAGCTGTTTATCTGTGAAGAGGAAGCCGGGTGCATCAGTTCGAGCCCTTTAATTATGAGACAAGGGGCGTAATGACTACAAAACGCTCAATCTCCATTCATTTGTCTCCTGACTGGCTGATGAATGGCAGGAGTGCCATCCCCGAGCCCTCAGTGTACGTACAACACAACTTCTGCTCTCCTCTCTGCCAGTGATGCTGGATACAAAACATCTACAACCGCTACAAAACTCTAAACGGCCTGTCTAGAAAGATTCAAGTTTTGACAAAATTGACAAAACACAGCTTTCTTATTAATAGTCATCGTGTGGTGACAATCAAGTTTTAAATGTTATCACACATGTTACCTTAATGTGCTTTATGGCAAGCTCCTGATAGCACACATTCATCTGAGAGACGTCTATTTGATGTCTACATCAACATCCGCAAGATGTATTTTTTTATTGTTTGCTCATCTGCAAAAATGTGTATCCACCATTAGGGAAGCTCACTTTATAAAAGGTTTATCAATGGTTTAATGAGTTGTGCAAATACTAAAAATGTAAACATATTTCACGAAAACATTACCAAATATTAGTTTCCTGTGCGTTTTCAAAACATGAAAATACTTGTTAGCTTAGCAACATGCTAACATCAACACTTCACAAAATTAATACATTCTGGCTGGTTTGCCCTCATGCCATCCTGCATGCATGTCTTCCTATCTTTAGTTTAACAGTTTTATTTTAAACATACATCACTTATTATGGCACAAAATGTTGAAAATGAAGAAAGGAGGTAATTTATGACATGGTGTCAAAGTTAAAGGAGAGGTACCGTCAAGTTCTTTCAAAGAAATAGTTCACCTAAATTCTCAAAGCGGATAAATACACAAATTCTGTCAGTCATTCGAAACTTTTGGAAGTTTATCCTCGGACTTCTGTCTCTTGTGCACTTTATCAAAATAGTATGCATGATGCATAGAGTCACTTAAAAGGCTCCATTTTAGTTGGGATGCTATAATTTGAAGTACGTTCAATTATTGTGCTCTAAATTGAAGCTGCTTATAAAGACAGTGGACCGTAAGACAGCTGCCTACGATTTTAAATCGAGCAACGTTGTGTTGAGCTCACACCCTTCATAAAACACAAGCACAGACTATATGTCCATTCCTGCAGCGTGAGGTTTGTGCAGCGATACCAGCCATTAAGAAGAGGAGCACTTACTGTGGATCTGGCAGATATCTTAACACAATGCTGCCCATTTCTGGAGAAAAAGAGAATAACAACATATTTCAGAGAGATGATTCAATGATGCTGAAGTTTATGAAAAGCAAATAAGCATGAAAATTGTAGCCCTGCAGATTGGTGCGGTTTTACCAAGATGACATTGTAAAGTCAGACATCATTTGCATTGTTTGCGTAATAAATGTAAATACGTTAGAAGATACTGACCAAGTTTCTTGGCATTATTGTGAGCATCATCTCCCAGCTTGCTGAGAAAGGGGTTCTCCTCGGTGAGAAGAACCTTCACATCCTCCACGCTGATGTTGACTATCCTGGCTCTGATGTAGGGGCAGAGGGTGTAAACGCCCTGGAAAAAAAAGGATCACCCCAGAGTTAAAACATACTCTTTCAAACGCCAACACAAACAATCCCAACACACAAATTCTCAGATATTTCTCTGTAGTTTAAAATCAATATACTGTGCACTCAAGGGAACTTTCATTATTATTTCAACAATGGCAGGCAGATATTATTAATGGTATATCGAGATGACTTGTTTACATCAGCCTTCCGAACAGAGTTTTTGAAAGAAACAAAACCAATGGAGACGCCCTGGTGTTGGTTGTTCTAAATACAGACTGCAGCACTACTTTACTATTTACGCCTTTATGGATTCAAAAATAAGTATCACTCGAGAAAAACACCCATTATATCTTGCAGAGATACTGTAGGGATAACAGAAACTTTTTATCAAGTCCTGTATACAATACACATTTATACCACTACCATTTATTGTCCTACCAACAAGTGCATTCCTGTACAAATACCTTACAAATGTCGTGAGATAAAACATCGGAACAACGTCTTGTGGTGTGAAAACCGTGGTATAAGTTGAATAATTGACTCCGGTCTGTTGAATTCTTAGAAAATAATACTCCGCTTCGTGTCGTGCATCCAACAGCCCGTCATCAATTATTACTTACATATATTTATGCAATTTTGATCAATATATACACACTTTCTTATACAGAAACAAATTAAACCTTTTTGACCAAATATGCAAACTCTATTATCCATTCCACATGGCAAGGCATTTTTGGTAAATTATGGGAAGTAACATATATATATATATATATATATATATATATATATATATATATAAAAATCAACTGTATAATATAACATAATGACAAATTAATTTATGTTTGTAATAAAACATGCAGGGCTGCGTTTCCCAAAAGCATAATAGCCTTAAATTGATCGTAGCTCCATTGGTGACAATGGTTCTAAGATCAACTTAAGGCTACGATGCTTTTGGGAAACGCAGCCCAGGACCTTTTTAATATATCAAGCTCATTGTTAGAAACAAGGCAAGTACAAATTGACATTCTTCTTTCATTGTCACTTCTGACATCTGCACCCCCTATATTCTGTATTTCTGCTACTTTTGCTCTACGCTGTTGACTCAGCTCTTCGGGATTGTCAGATGTCAATGTTTGAACCTCTGAAAGCTCTCCTTGGGATGCTGGGTCAGGCACGTCAACAACTGATAAACCGCAAGCCTGGGGTACAAGAGTTTGCGGGTTCGAAGCTCGTGTAGCGCATTTACACATTTCGATTTGCAAGTATGTGCACAAATGGTGAAAGTATGTAAACGAACTAAATGTAACGTCGTTTTAGAAATAAAACAAAGTGCGATGTACGTAGTGCGACTTACATGTAAATATATTCAAACATAATCTGTTCCTCCAATACACTGTATTTGTGCTATTTTTGCTCTAATGTCTCATTTCGTGTCTTGGATACGCTGGGGGAAGTGTGTTTGGGCGTGTGGGGGAAGTGTGGGCTGGGTACGCTGGGTAAAGCGGCGCAAAGCGTGGGCTTGGCCCCGGTGGTGCTGCTTACAGCTTTTGTCTTGTTTATTATTATAATTTAAATGCTTTAAACTTATTTTAAATTTCAGTTTATTCCTGGGGCAACATTTCAATTTTTGTTAGTTTATTTTTCCCCAATAATTTTAGGTCAATATTTTATTTGATTGCAATAAACAAAACTGCTTTCAAAGTTTGAGTAAATGAGAATAACCTTGGGTTCAGACACTCACCTCTTGAGCCAGTCTAAATGCACAGCCAAAATGTTCACCATCATTATTCCTGGACCACACCTTCACTCCTGTGTTTATTACCTGTAACAAGACACAAAATGAGCACTTGATATTATTTTACTGTTTCCATTTTACACACTCTCCATGATCACACCACATGAGCGTTTTAAATAAACTCAAGAAGATCATCTTTCACTGCCCCCATTTCTTTTAAGGACCATAGGCGAGGTGTCCAGTTCAGTTCATGCCTGTCTGATCTTGATCCTGAAGACCCTGATCAACTTGGACTGGATGTTTAAGCAGTGCCAACTCTGCAGGACAGCGGCCCTACACATCACTTTCTTCCCTTTCGACTTACAATTTAATTTCTGATCCTTAATAACTCAATAGGTTTATGGACACGCTTCCCATCAACACCCTCATTGAATGAAGCATCTTAATTTAGTATCTTAAAGACAAAGAACACTTCTAACAGTGATGTCTGTTAACATTGCAGCAGATGGCTGTTTCATGCTTGATAAATGTGGAGCTACTGGAGCACAGATAGAGATGAGATCATAGAGGGTCTACTGTCCCCATCTGCCTGAACGCCATGCTCGATCACTGCTGGAGCTGATAGGGGACTTCAAACTGACTGTGTGTGCGCTTGCCTTCATTCTCTCGCTGTTATTGAGCAGAACGTTGCGCAGCTCTTTGGACACCATGTAAAGGTTCCTCTTCTTTCCTTCACGGGTTCGAGTCAACACATTGAGTTTGGGGAAATCGGGGGAAAGGTTGTAGAAAGTCCTGAAACAAAGTAAAATAAATGACGGTTAGACAAAAGAAAAAATCAAGTGCGGCAAACACACGGCGACATATGGTACTATCGCAGAGGCGGCGTCTCCAACTGTCCAAGTCAAAGTGGCGGTTTGCCAACACGGTGGCATCTGTGGCAGGAAATAAATAAACAACATTCATCACAGACAAAGGGAGCCAAAACCACCTAATGATCACGATCACAGTCCATTCATGTGATTGGTGGCTTCGGATATATATTGAGATGAATGTTCTTATAGTACATAAAATAAAAGTCTGCTACATGCCCTGTTTAGTGGGTAGGGCCTTTGTGTGGAGTATATGAACAGAGGCATAGTCAGAAGAACATGGGATCAGGCAAATGGTACATAAAAACCCACAAGCGTGTTTGTAAGAACAGTGTTTGTATTGAGCAGCAATGGCTTTGTTGAAGGAGAGGAGATGTACTCACTGGATGGGAGTGAAAATAGGGTCGTCCTCTGTCAGGAATACGAAAGGATCCTCTTTGAAGCCAAAGAGTTTCATCTTCTTTGGCGGAGGAGGGCTGGAATACAGAACACTTCATGTCAATGGGGAATGAGTTGACTAGTTGAACTGCAATGCTTCACACCAGAGCCGTTGAAAAACGGAGTTGCGACACACTTTGATCTCGCCTGGTTCACGGAGCGCTCAAGAGTTCCAAACAAATCCGTGCTGTCAACCTATTTGAATGGATTTTAGCAGGACAGACAACTATATTTGCATAAACTTTGCTAAATATATTAGCACATTGTGTACACTGAATTCTAACCAAGCGGCAACCTTCCGATCTCTCGGGTGAAGCCAACACGGAAGTGACTTAAACTGAAATTCATCAACTGGCTGCTAGAGACTGGCCCCAAAAGAGAGCAGACTCTCATTGAGCCCCATGTTAAAATGGGCAACTTTACAGCAGAATTTTCTTTACAGCCTGGTTCAAAAATGATTATGGTCTATATAGCTAATTTGACCCTTAATGTCAACTGTGAGGAGGGTGAATTCACCCGATTAACTTGTATTAAGCCTTAAAATTCTGCAAACTAGGTGCGTGGCCACTTGAGTTATAAGTGGTTTTAGCAAACCAGGCGCCTCAGCTCCAACCACATCCCGCCTGGGAGTGACGTGCTGCTAAGATGGCGACGCCCGGCTCCACCCAATTTCAGCTTCAAAACAGTTCCTCAGAAACCTACAGGTGACATCTCGGACACTACGTCCATATTTTATAGTCTATGGTCGTAACTCTGTTTTTCAACGGCTCTGCTACACACTACCAGGGGGATACAATAAGAATAAGTCTGCAACACACATTAAAAAGTCCCCATTAGCCGGAAGTTGCAATCGTTTTTACTTCCGTATTTTGACGCATTTCCATGAAATGTAACTGGCAGGGGAGGACTTAACGGATGCTCATATGTCATTTAAGATGGATAGTCATTACAGGAAGGTAGTGCATTTTCAGATTTTAACTAAAGATTATGAGGGCACACACATTTTAAAAAGAGAATGAGCCACATTGATAAACTATTTACAATAAACGTTGCAATATTTCCCGAAAAAATTATTTCACTGGGACCTTAAATATGCACTTTTCAGGGCTAAAATAAATCACTGCGCTATAATATGTTAACACAAAAAATGTGCATAGTAAGGGATAGTTCCCCAAAATATTTTTTTTATTTAATTCACTCGTATCGTTTAAAACCTGTCTTTGACTCTTTCTTCCGTGGAACACAAAAGAAGATATTTGGAGAAATGTCTGAGTGGTTTTGTTCCACACAATGGAAGTCAATAAGGGCCAATGTTGCTTGGTTACCAACATTCTTCAAAATATATTTTGTGTCATTCCAACTTGCATGACTTTCTTCTAAAGAACACAATAGTTTATTTCACTGAGAAAGTAAGTAGTCCTTTAATAAATAGAAACAACTAAAGTATATTGGTTTTCAAATAGTCATGTCCCCATACTCAAGCTCCCATGAGATCACAGATATCCAATATTATTCAATGTAAATTTCAGTTATCAATTGGTTCCTATAATTCAATATGTTCCTATATATTCAAGAGGGGCAAGTGTTGCTCAAAGTCACGCCGTCCGCCTGCACGCTGGAGTCATGTCTATAACTTTACATAGACATAATGGTTTTTATACTGTACCAAGTGTATAGCTGTATATTATATCTACTAAACCTTCCTGCATTTTAACATTTTCAAATAAACATTATTTAGTTTGATTCACAACAGGTTTACCTCATCGTAACCAAAGAATTGTCTCCACAAGTTAAAAAAATTACTCTTAATACCATCTTTGTCCCAACACTGTAGGGTTTACCACAGGACCACCAGCATGCACGTGTACATGTACACACACACACCTGCTTGAGGTCACTCACCTACAAACATTATCTTTCTTGGCCTCTGGGAGGTCAGGGGTATCTGGGACAGATGGGTTGCCCTCTGCAGGAGTCTCGCTCGCTGCTTCGACAGGGATGTCAGTGGGAGTGTCGTGTACAGGGGTGACCTCAGCGGGGGTCTCCTCAGCAGGCGCCTCTTCTGCGGGGGTCACCTCACTGGAGGAGTTTGCATCCTTATTATGAAGCTAGAGAGAGAAAGACACAATGGTATTATGATGTACAAATGTTAGCTTCCTAATTCAAAGGCAATAACCAATTTAATTCATAAGAATAAACGGGTGTTTATTGTAATCATATTGTAAAGACAGTATGTCTGCTTTGTTCCCATTTCCTTGTAGAGAATTCTAAACCTCCATTCCCAAACCCTTAAATCTAACCTATGTGGTGCTGAAAAAGGAAACAGGTTCACCCACAAATAAGATTCGGTCTTTGTTCAAACTATTATGTTTCCCCATGAACCACAAAAGGAGATGTTTAGTGGAATGGAAGGAAAGGGACAATGAAATGCATAGACCAGACACTCCCAAACAGACAAATAAGCAGATGTTGATATGATACGAGTTGAACTTTTGGGCGGATCACTGTCTGATACCTTAGGAAAATGGCGGTTCCAGGGCATGGGCGCCTTCTTCACCAGCACAGCTAGAAAGAAGCCACCAGTGTTCTGGTGATGGGGCAGAATTCTCAAACTGAAAGCACAGACACATACAAAATGTATCATGACACCGTCATGACTTGAGAAGCTTTACATGTCAACTGGGCACCCGGAGCATTCAGGAATCGACAAACACTGTACTACAGTGGTATACTGCCATCTGGTGGATAGTTTTGGTAAAACTTACAACGGCTCTAAAATAGTGATGTCAATCCTCACTGGAGTGCCGTTAGAGAGCAGGAGGTAAAGACAGAGGTCGTGTTGACCGAAAACATTTTACCAGTGACGGACAAATCTGAAGGATGTCCATCACATGGGTTTCAAAACGTCATTGTTTTTGTTAAGTTGCAACGGAGCAACTCACCATCTTTCTAGCTTCATATTCGCCAACTTCTCTGAATCTGTGGGGGGAAACATGGTGGGTCTGATCTGAGTGTGTCGACGTGTTGGGACCTCCGACCAGTCGGAGTACCACAGACCCTCTTTGGACATCAGCTTTGGAAAAAAAGAAACCAAGTTTAAAACCAACAGATTCTAACGGCATTGAAAAACGCATTATACTTATAATTCACGTCTAATGTCACAAATACAACAATTTCTGTGGTCTATTGTATATTTAAGGCAGAGATGATGGACACCAAGCACAGGGTAAAAGACAACTTAACCATATGCTCACAAATATTTGTGATGGCTTTACATTTGCAAAAGGAAAGCCAAAATATTCATGCCCTCATAAAATCTGGAGGGTTAAAAATGGGCATACTAATAGTACAAAATTAAATGAAAATTTGTTACATAACCTGTTATTTAAGTCATATATATATTAAACTTAAATTACTCTATTGTGTGTGAATGTGTACCCGAAGTTCAGTTGGGGGTCACAAAAGTGCGCATGCGCAGTAACATTTGTTGTTAAGATGAAACCGTCTATATGCCAGTTTATATTAATATGTTCGTCTACCTACCACCACCTATAACCCCTGTAAAACTGTAAACAAAAAATAAAACGCACTATTCAAAAGCATCAACTGTACAAAAAGATAATCATGTAAAAAATATGGGATAATGGTTTATTACTTTCCAAGATGTAATCCCAGGCATATATTTGAGGCCTGGGAGATCTGAAGAGGCATCTGCCAACTCTAAAGAACCTGATAGAGACAAATAAGGTAATTAAAGGAGACAGACAGACATAAAAGAAAAGGGGAAAAAAACACTAAAATATGCTAATTTAGCTTTAATTTAGGCACCAGGTGCATTTTTGATAGGCTTCTGTCGCGTCACTGTATTTGGACGTACCTTCACTCTTCTCCAGCAGGGCGGCAATGACAGCTTCATCCTCCACCGGGTTTAGAGAGCAGGTGGAGTACACCATCCTGCCCCCCACTGCCAGCTGTTCAACTCCACGCACTGCGATTCTTAACTGCAGTCTGTCAGACAACAAAAGAAATCAAGACACATCACGCTAAGACCTCAAAACACCTGCATGCACACACAGCAACGATGATTTGTGGGAGACAGTATCCAGCAGTGTGCTCATTTTGCTCGTTCTGTATGGATTTCAGGCATACAGAAAATATTGCTTTTCTCCAGTTTATTCTATAAATACTTTTAGTAAAAGTAACACTCAAGTATGAATAACAGCCTCAGTAAACTGCACTTATCTTACCCATGGAGCTGCAGGCTGTTGGCGGTTGTCCATTTTTTCCACACATCAATGTTTTTCCTCATGGTTCCATCCACTGCGGAGATAAAAACGTTTCATGATGATGTCTGTTGTTCGTTTCATTTCAATCATTTAATATTTTAGGACATAACGCAGCCTAATAATTATGGCAGATACTGATATGCCACTTGTTTCGTTGAAAGTGCTAAATTAAACCTTGATCAAAACAGTGATCTAAATTAGAATTTAGAAGTTAGACATAATTAATATTGCATATAAGAATTTATAGTCCGTTTAATATTTGACCTGTGGTTCTCTCTCCTTCATCTCAAATGTGTGCTTTCACTGTGCGTGTGTGTGCGTGTCTATGTCAATGTGTGTAGTGTGTATGCATATTGTGTGTGTGGAGCATTTGTATGTCTGTCTTTTGTTGTTTTCACCTTTTTCTTGTTTTTACAGGTATATGACTTTAGTTGTTTTTCTTGTATTCAATGCGTCTCATGTACAGCTGCTTTGTAACAATGAAAATTGTAAAAAGCGCTATATAAATAAAGTTGAGTTGAGTAAATTAAAAGACAAAGTTAAAATATGGAATATGGAAAAAAGGAACATCTAGTTTTTATTTCAACTAACAACATTAACTTATGTTTAACTTTACAAAACTATCACGCTATCACTCAAGTCTGCCACCCCTGCGGACCCATCAGTGGTCCACATTATTGCATCATCAAGTTTATAAATTGTAAAGCACATACAAGACATAGGCCCTATAGATGGTTTCAAAACAACAACATAAACAAACATCACTGCGCATGCGTGCGTTTGTGGGCGGAACTTGACTTCCGTTACACATCCGCAAACAATAAAGTGCCTTTAAATTATTTCTGATAACAAACAAAAGGAAACAGAGAAGAACCGTTACTTGGTAGATCCTTGCCTCTCTTAGAATCTAGACTGCAATACCAAGCTCAACCGCTAGATGTCAATGTCCCATACATTTTCTTTTAATTGTATATTTAATGCAATTATCATACAATAAAATATTAATATACAAGATAAAGACCGATAAACAAACAGACCAGAATTTAACTTCCGACGATGCAACCATCTATATGGCATCTTGAAATCTTAGACCTTCAGATTTCTTGCTCGTCACCCATGAAAATCATATGAATAATATTCAATTTTATATTTATATTACACAAAACATTGTGCATTCAAGCCAAAACATTCAACTTATTGTTTTTTGATTTATTCATTTACAAACCAGAAGAAACATTAAAGGGTGTTTAAATCTCAATGACATTTCTAAACCAGGTCACTGCTGCTACAACCATTTCAAGCTGTATAACCTTTAAACTTTCTTGTGGTAATGACATCATATGTTTTTTTTTATCAATTACATCAGTGTTTGGTTTACAAGGCAGAACATTTCACATCAAATAAAACTGCTATTCAGAAACGAACCCCTTTAGTGACAGAGCCGTGGGTCCTATGTGGGCAAAAAGCCCATAATTACATACTTAAAGTTGACCTAAAACCATCTGATCAACGAGGAGAAATGTTTATACAGCAAAAACGGCCTGACCACACGGTGCGTGTAAGACGTTTGCTCTGCGCAGTACTGAAGAAACTGTTATGCTTGGCACCTGATTCTGCTCCGGTCGAGTATAGACGGCAAATAGAAGCTCTGCTATATGAGGTTACATGCTGGGAGGAGAATCTAATTCAGCACAAATCTCACCCGAGCCTGTAAATGGGATCATTGTATTCACTGTGGTCACAACAGCACCATCTGTGTACAAACAAGCTGCTGGCTTTTATGTTTGAGAGTACAAGATTCTTACCTTAAGAGCAGATAAGAATACTGCTACGGTTTTAATGTTCTTACAATCTAATGGTACAATCATATTGTACAACATAAAAATCTATTCTATAATATATTATTTTTGAATTATAAATTACTTTCTAATAAATATTTTGCAGCACCCTGGATCACAAAACCAGTCTTATATAGCACGGGAACATTTTTAGTAAAAGCCCAAAATACATTGTATGGGTCAAAATTATCGATTTTTCTTTTATACCAAAAATCATTAGGATATTAAGTAAAGATCATGTTCCATGAAGATACTTTGTAAATTTCCTACCCTAAATATATAAAAACGTTATTTTTTTTGAGTGGATGGCCTGCTACAGCGCCTCTGATGGACAACTTTAAAGGCGATATTCTCAATGTTTAGATTTTTTTGCCCCCTCAGATTCCAGAGTTATAAATGTCTGTATCCCCGCCATATATTGTCATATCTTTAACAACTCATACATCAATAGAAGGCTTAATTATTCAGCTTTCAGATGATGTAAAAATCTCAATTTCGAAAAATTTACCCCTAGGACTGGTTTTGTTATCAAGGGTCACATTTTATCTGAGAGACATACACGACAACTAACCAAAGTTTTCTGTAAGTACACTGTAGAAAACTTATTTTTTTACATATTTTCCACATGTGCTGTCAAAATTTATTTTACAGATTTTTGTGTATTTTTGAAATACGGTCAAAACACATTAAATTACAGAAAAAGTTGGGAAAACATAAATACAGTTTTACGGTTTATTTCTGTCGCCCCAGCTGCCCGAAAATGTCTGTTTTATCACATGACTTATTTCTAAAAGTAGGGGGTCAAACATTAAAAAAAAAAAAAACACAAATTTACAAGAAAAACTGGAGGATTGTTTTTTTTCAGGGAAAAAAACATATTATATGATTTATTTCTGCCGCCCCAGTGTAAATTGTAGCTATATTTAAAAATCAATGCCCACAGTAACATTCTGACATACAAACTGATAAGCTTCATCTCACCTGCAAGGTACGTCACACAGGATCCTGTCGTAAAACAGGACATCCTTCTTTCCGTCCCGATCAAACTGCAGACGTGGAAAGATGGAGGCGTCATGGTTAACCACCATAATGCACGGACTGTTTAATCTCTTGGCCTGATGGACCAGCAGGTAACATCGCTTGTTATCCACATCATTGGCAATTACAAAACCCTCTGTAGACGCAGAAGAGATGACCATGAGATTACAGGTAGGGATGCACCGATACCAGTATCGGTTTCAGGCCCTACACTTAGCTCATGTACTCGTACTCATAAAAATGCACCGATACCAAAGACCGATACCTCATGTGACATAACTGACTAAAATTTGCTTTGAAAGTTTGTGGCAAGCACATAAAACGATTTATTTTTTCATAATGTTTTAGGTGGAATTGTTTGCAATTATGAAGGTTTTCTATTTTTATTAGTCTCACTGTGTTGTGAAAAGGTAAAGGCATCAGTATCGGCAAGTACCAGAAAAAAATTCGGTACTCTGTCTTTAAAAAATAGTTTTGGTGCATCCCAAATAACAGGTAAGTGCATTTTGCTGACTGAGTAAATGCTGTACCAGGAAAAGGCACATCCATGTCAGAGTGAAGCATCTCTATAAGTTGAGCTGTCTTTGATCCTGGAGCTGCACACAAGTCCAGAATCTAGTCATACAAGCGACAGAGATAGCGATGAGATCCCGCAAATAAAACAATTCTCGAGAGGTAGAGAGAACCTACAGCATTATAATGGACTAATAAACTGTTTAGAGTATGTTTGTTTAACACAAGAGATCAGACAAAGAAACTTATGATGCTGATGATCACGCACCTTATGATGAGGCTCGATTTTCAGCAGGAGAGGCGGAAGCATACTGACAGCTTCCTGTCTGCTAATGTTACCCTGATGGTGAAAGATTGAACAAAACTTAGCATTTATTGAAACCACAAGACTTGGGAATACAGCACCCTCTGAGACGGAGGAGATTGACTTTCGATACAAATGTTTTATTTACCGATTCAGTTTCGCTGACCAAGAACTGGTGGAACTTCTCTAGAAGTGGAGATTTGCGGAGGATCTTTCTGCTTAAATTTGTGTGCCAGGCCAATTCATCAGGATACCTGTAATAGTACAAAGTCAACTTGCATTTATTACTTTTTCAATTTTCATTTATCTATGTAATAGCGTAACAAAATTAAAGATCATCCATCGTACCAGCTTAAAGGCTGCGGGGCTTCAATCTTCTGGCCATCCACCTCCAGGTCCTGCACCTCTTTGAAGTATTTTTCTTTAAGAGTATGAAGGATTTCTTTGGCGTGGCTGTTATTAGGAAATGACCATTTAAAAAGGATGGTTAAGATTTTTTGTCTGTACAACCTCTGATGGAAGTCAACAATATTGGTTGGTCACTAGCCATTGCCGATATCTAATAGTAAGTATAATGGCTGAAGTGTCGACAGAAATGCATTTTAAATATGGAAAGCTGAGGCATCAATATAATGGTATCGGGACCGATACTAAGCTCATGTATTCATATAAATACACCGATATCGAAGCCTGATACCTCATGTGACATAACTGACTGAAATTTGCTTTGAAAGTTTGTAACAAGCACATATTATTTATTTTTTCATAATGTATTTAAGGTGGAGTCATTTGAAATTATGAAGTTATTCTATTTTATTTGTCTCACTGTGTTGTGAAAGGTCTTTTCTCTCTACTAGGTCTTTAAAAAATGGTATAGGTGCATCCCTAATATAAACACGTTTCATTTTCTACAAACATCATGAAGTATTAGTAAATGTTTATAACGTTACATCGCCGAGGATCTTTTATGCACCCAGACATAAGCTGAACAGATCCTGAGAGCAGAAGATTAATTCGCAAATTGCTGTTTGTTATTTAACATCTCCATTGAACATTACGTTACCTTTTGTATCCTGTGATGCGAATGGTTGCTGGCAGTGGCTCCCTCATGGCGTCCATGAACTTCTCAAACTCTCCGTCTGGGACGATCTTCAGCTCTTGGTAATAATGCTCAAAGAGTTTGTTCTCCTTGATGATTTCAGAGTATCCAGCTCCCCAACCCTGCCAACACACGCGAGTTACGTTACATCACTGAACATGCTCTCTAACATACTGCCATGCCATTTACAATGCGTTTATACAGTAACACATCCTTGACAGCAATCATTTTGATGTCACTATATGAGAAATATATTCAACAGCTCATGTTAACCCGTAAAAGTTAAATCCATGAAATTAACGTTTGGTGTTGGTCAGAAATATAGACGCTGAGGCAGATAGGACACTCACAGCGTCATCTCTGCTCCTCTTCCCTTCTGTTCTGCCGTCTCTGTTTTGCTGAGGTCTTTGTCTGTTTCTGTTTCTTCTTCCCATGTTAGAGATGCATATAACTCTGGATATAAACCTGCGATGCGTCTTGACTAACTGTAAACTGCACTCGTCTTCTGCTCCTGCTGAACTCAAGTGTTCCTGACGCAATCTAAACAAGCGCACGCAGTCAGAGGCGCACGCGTCAGTGGAAGGAATTTGTTAATTGCTTTTTTTTTTTTCGTTTTAAGAAAACGTGCAACAATACCGTACTATTTTTGGATAGTATTTATGTGGCTATTTTAACCTTATTTGTTTAATATTTTTAAATAGTTTTTTTACGGAATACACGAATTAAATATATATGTGAAAATATGTGCTGCAAAAAAATCACCAAGTTTGAAAATATCATGTATCAAAACATTACAAAATAATTTGAAATAGCTTGACAGTTTTAGATTTGTTCGAAGTCCTGCACATTTCTCTTTAAAATGATAATGATCGATGATGACTGATGATAAAATATATTAAAAATATCTTTTGATTTACTTTTTTAATCTTTTTTAAAATAAGTTTGACATTGAGCTCGTGTGTGTGTACTTTCGTTTTATTATTGGATTCATTTATTCATTTCATGAATTAATGCTCGATTAGGCACATGACCCGCCCAGAGCCCGCCTACCGACGCGGTGGAACCACACATTGTGGGCGTTTCAGTCGTTTCCATGGGGTGTCACATTGTTAACTTGCCGAACATTTACACTGTAAAAAGATTTCAATTGACTTTTATGTCGTAAACTGCAACGATGGACGCTATCCTGAAGAAGCTGTTTTCTTCTGAAGATGAAGAGCTGTACATTTTGGATTGTTTATCTTACTGTATGATGTTTATGGCTTTCGTAACTTTTCTCGCTTTACTTTTTGTAAACGTGCCCTATGGCAGATATGCATCCAGCAGGTATGGATTTCCTGTACACGCCACGATCGCCTGGTTCATTCAGGAGCTGCCAGCTTTTCTGTGCCTTTGGCTTTGATTCTAAGTTCTTGTGCAAAAATAACACACTTGCCCAACCAGCTTCTTTTGTTGATGTACTTTTGCCATTATACCCAAAGGTAGGATTTGTTATACATGCATATAAACAAATGTATATCTATATGTGTATGGATTTGTATGTTATGCAATTAAAACAATGTGTTTATTTGACCATGTTTTATTGTAGGTCCCTCATCTACCCATTTTTAATTCGAGGAGGGAAATCAACACCATTCATCTCATTTGCTTTAGCCTTTGTCTTTGCATCTATAATGGGTACCTGCAGACAAGATACCTGAGTCACTATGCGGAATACCCACCAGATTGGATTACACGTCCCTATTTCATTACAGGTAGGTGCTAGTGGGTTTCCTCACAGTCAAGAAGGTTCATTTCCATCTATTTCAAGATATAATCTAATGTTGTTAAGGTTTATAAAACACTTTATGCTATTTTAGTTGGTGGTTCAGGCAACGACAGGTTAAACTTTCCTTTTCTATAAATTATTTATATAACCAAAAGGTAGATGTCATTCAACATATCCTATTTCCCTTATAGACCTATACATAGTGTATCAGTTGTTTTTGTCATTTTAACAAAGCTTTTGAAATCACACACTCATTTCTAATGTGATTTTTGTTTTACAGGGTCTTGTCTGTGGCTCACAGGATGGATCATTAACATTCACTCTGACCATATCCTCAGGAACCTCCGGAAGCCTGGAGAGACGGGCTATAAGATACCTAGAGGTAAGAAAGCAGCTGTCCACCTTCACTATTTTTTACATAAGGTGTGCAACTGTAAAATGCACATTCTGTAACCTCAGTTTAACCCGCAGAGACAACAAAACGCCGTCTGTATGTTGATTTCAATAAAAAAGTATAATCACTGTTCTTTTAGCATCACTCATAGCAGTGGTGTTGTGTTCTCATTGTATCATTGAGCTTAACACAACACTAAGAAGAGTCTGCTTCCCTCTAGTTTTGACTCTGAAAATAAAAATAGATGCCCTTTTTGGTCATGACTAATTGCCCCGGCAACATGTCAGGATGATGCTGCCCTAGAGATGCTAACAGTTAGTGACATTAGTTTCTCTCTTTCCAAGACACGGGCAGTATCCATGCAGTAAGTGCAACAATACTGTACCCTTTGCTGCTGACAACAAGAATTTATTGGCTATTTTCAATCAAATGTTAATCTCATAACTCTCTGCAAAACTGAGATGAAGTGAGTCAGCAAGCCTCGATAAATCAGGGGTCAGCAAAAAGTGTTTTGGTAGTCTTCCATGTAGACGGTTTCATCGGTGCATGCGCCTGACCCGAAGTTATCTTCCGGTCTGTGTGTTAATCGATCTGGCTTGTGGCTAATAATACAACTATTTCAATTTTATTTAATTCATATTAATTTGTATTAGTATTTCAGTGCATAATAATTGTATTAAGTAATTGTTTGGTTTATTTTATTGTATATAATTTTTTGAATAAACAAAATTAGCCAAGTAACGGTTCTTCTACTGATAACCCAAAATAATACTGGCCAGACATACTTTTAGCTTGCTAGCTAATGTCATTTACTTGTTATTCGTTTGTTTTCAGAAATAATCTACAGGGACTATGCTTTGCGAATGTGTACTGGTAGTTAAGTTTGGGCCACAAACGCGTCCATGCGCAGTAACATTTGTTTATGTTGTTGCTTTGAAACGGCCTATAAAGCAACAGTTTAACCCAAAATGAAAACTCCCAAATTTTTTTACTCAACCATATTTTCTTTGCAAAACTTTTTATCCTGAGGACGGAAAATGTGAATTTTTGAAAAATGTTTTGGACACTTTTCACATAATGAAAACTTATGTGATAGTTATGTGATACTATTGACCTTATAGTAAATAAGGGCTGCGACTATCAGGCTCTAAATTTACTAAAGAAAAGAAGTGTCTTAAGTTCACATTAGAAGTGTGGTGGAAGTTTTTATTAAAATACAAATGATAGCGTATTATAATATTTTACGGGTAGATAGATAAGTCTACTGATGTATTCTTGAAGCGGTACTTCAATCGTTGCATTTTAACAGGAGGCTTGTTTAATTATGTGTCGGGAGCAAACTTCTTGGGTGAGATTGTGGAATGGGCTGGATTTGCTCTAGCTGCTCACTCGATCCACAGCGCTGCTTTTGCCATCTTCACTCTTGTTGTGCTGTCCAGCAGAGCTATTGCTCACCACAAGTAAGTGACTACAGGATGAAAAAAAAAAATGTGTTTTCAACTCTCAGCATAATGACAGATATAGGGGTGAATGGAAATATTGAATAAAATTTAGAAGAACGTGAAAAATGTATTGACTGTAATCTTTGTATATGCAATACAAATAATAAACTGTGTAATACAATGTTTTAATAGGGTTTTTAATAGGTTTAGTTAAACCATTGTATAATGAAGGCAGTACATCAAATACGACCACCATGTTTATATATTATATCATTATTCATTTTAGGATGTAATATATCACTCAGACATGTTCTTAACAGGTTGCAAGATTCAACCATAAAGACTTGGTTGAAATACTGTTGTTTATAATGACATTTTGTGCCGTTTCATTTTACAGGTGGTATCTTGCCAAATTTGAGGACTATCCAAAATCAAGAAAAGCATTAATACCATTCGTGTTCTGATCTCGTGCGAAGCTTCATCATTACACTCATTTTACTCATTTAAAAATTGCGATAAAAAGTTTGCTGAGAACTTTCAGGCAGATAGCTGAGATGATACGGGGTCAGTACTTGAAGCTGTCAAAATGAAGTATTTAGATCAATAACCAAAAGAAATAAAAGATGTTTGAACAGCATGCCATGCCTTAAAAGGACGGCTACATTTATTTATGTGTAGAATGCCTGAGTGTATGAGGCGATGTCAGTATTGTATTAACAAATCTGTAGGATGTGTTAAGTTTGCCACTTCAACTTTATCTTAAATGTTGAATGTTTTAGAGACGAAATTATTTTGTATGCGAATTACAATACCTCAGTATAGTGAACCTCACTCGCAATTTCATACATCTGTTTTTGTGTATTGTGTCAAAATCTGTTACCACCGCTGACATGTTTTGACTTGCTGCAGGTGGGTTCTCGAGGCGTAATGCATTAAACATGACAAGAGTTATGTGTGTGAACACTGTCAGCAGGACAAGTGGCTTGTGTTCATTTATCTCTGTAGTTTTTTATCTAGTTCTTAAACCAGTTGTTTCTTTTTTTTTTATAGTTTGAAATAAAAATGTTCTACCATTTTCCTCATACCATATGTATCTTTCTATTGGGCTCTGATGTTACTCCACGGACACACTACAGCAACTTTTATCTATCGACATTTTAATTCCCAAACCCAACTCTGTTTATCTCTTGTTTATATTTTTTATTCCCTTTTCTGTTGCACTGTTTGAATATGTTTGACTACACTGAAATGGAGTTGCCTCTTTTAATTTGATTGTAAATGCGTACGGTGACAATAAAGGCATTCTATTCTATTATTCTATTTTATTCTGTGGTCTAGTCCATTCCCCTCAGGCATGCATGGTAAATCTAGAACGGTTTGAGGTGTCGGTCGGGCAGCGAGCAATCTGACTGTCTTTTGGGGAAATAGCCACAGGCAATGCAATGATGAAATGCCCTTGCAAACCACATGGCACACACTCGTAACCTTTAACAGCAACCAGCAAAGCCCTGATCCATGGGCTTTAGGCTTGGATTGATAGGAGCATACCAAATACTAACCTCCAACACAACATATAGTAGTGTGGCTGCCAGTAGTGTGTGGATGAGGAAGCATCTCTTCATGCTACGCTGCTTGTACTGTGGCGGTGTGACAGCAATGCAAAGCTGCAGTAAGCGCACGAGTGTCAGAGGGGCTTCCCACTTTACACATGCTGCACGTGAACTGAAGACTAAGCACCTATTACGTAACCACCGTGGGAGGAGCTGAATGCTGCAGTTATTCATTCTAAAACATGTTACGTGATCATTAATGAAAGTATTTTTTTTAAAGACTCTACAACTCGTTCATATTTTAATCATTTGCATTAAAGTGGTTTAAAACTGATTGAATTGAAATGCCGAAGTATTTCAGTTGTTTTTAAAGGAAAATGTTCACTTAAGTGGCTAAATAAATCAAAACATAGTCAAAGAGTACTACTACACGCCCCCGTAAGAATATTTGGCGAAGCAACATTGTATAAAAACAGCTTTATTTTTTTATAATTCGTAATGTATGTCTGTATAATGTGTAGTGTTTTGTGTTAAACATCTAGAACAGTCACTTTACAAAGCATATTTAAATTTTAAATATACAATGCATGTATGCGATTACAAATACAAAGTTGTCTTTATTCGGCCATATGTAGGCAACTACGAAATGTAACTAGTGTCGCGTCGCGTCGCTTGCACTGTATATGTAAAATATTTAATAGTATATAGATAAAAAATATATAGTCCTCACTTCATGCTGTTTGGTTTAAAAGGGTGGGGTTGCTGAACATGTCGCGATTGCGCCTGCTCGGTGTGAAGTCTGGGGGAGTGTACTGCCTATAGGCGCAGACCGATGGTTTAAATCCTACACATGCGTATTGGATTTCGGGGTTCAAGGGAATACGCCATATTGGAAACACTGTATAGTTTAGCTAACAGTTTATAGCTAGCGGGGTAGAAGGGCCACTTATTGATTCCCGTTGGTTGTGGCGTTTGGCATTTCATTATTTTCCCTACAGTTTCGCGCAACCCAGTTTACAGGCAGATTCTGTCGGTCCGGAATCGCACTCGTCCGCTTGAACGGGGGCAGAAGGCGTTCATTTGCTTGACAGGGCTGTTAGAAAGAGAAGTTGAATGGATCCGAGGGTCGCTTGGATTCAGCCGGAACAGAAAGGTCCTGCGAACGCTTTATGGATGCGTGTGTGGGAAACGTCTCAGGTAAACCGGATCAGCACAGGTCAGCACCATAACCACCATCACCACCACAACGTCTGTGTCAATTCTCCGGCGTTTGACGTTTTTAAGAATGTAGCGTCCGCCGTTTGCAATAGCGGCGGCATCCCTTCCTCAGTTCCATCCAGCAGCCATCATCAGAGCAATGCAAATAACAGCACGAACATTAAAAACGGCACCGCAAACCCGGGCTTTGCAACGGTGCCGAACAGCGGCAGCCATCAGGGCTCTGCGGCTCATGCGCTAAATGGAAACGCCGGGAAGGTCGGTACGGGAGGCGGTGAAATGCCCCAAAAGACTGGCTCGGTTTCGTCGTCAGCGGATTCGAACTGCTCTAAAATAAGGACTACAAGCTCTAATACGATCGTTGGGATTATGAACAAGGGTGGCACTCATCTGCCTTTTAGTTGCAGCGAAAGCTTGCTGAATAACGTCAACCACCATCACCACCCTCCGCATCCTCATTTACGGCATTTTCACCAAGAGCAGCAGCAGCAATGTTTCCAGCAGAACTGCGTGAAGCGACACCCGTCCCATCCACCAGTGAGCCATCACCATCATCACCCGGGCCGAAGGAAAAGCGATAATAAGGCCAGCACCTACGGGATAAACTACTTGCTCTCCAACTGTACTAATGGCAATTATGTCAGCTCCGGCACGCCGTGGAAGACGAGGAAATATAACCCCGGGGTTGACGGGTGAGATGACTTCTTTCGGCCTTCTGGTGTCATTATCTGGTATTTGGGAATCTGACGGCAACGCTTACACTGGTTCTAATGGGCGCGTTCTAGTTCGTCCGTGTCGGTAGCTCGCAATCTAGATGGGAGTCGGTATAAATATTCATGATTTGATGTGGCTTTAGGTGTCTACCCTTGTGATACAGTGTCGGTCACTATTATTTGACGTGTTGGGCCGTGTTTTGTGGTTTTAGCTTTAGCCTGTTAGCTGGGGTGTCCCGGGTTTGGGTCTCTGCGGTGTGTGGGTGGGTCACTTGTGGAATGCGCGCGTGTGCGCGCCCGCCGCGATTGATTAACAGTTACGTGACTGAGCTTTTAAAAAGGACATCGGTTGAATACATATTCACATTAAAAGCGATATTTTTTCAAAATGTTGAGTTTGCACACCATTGCTAAGTGTTGATAAATGTGACATCAGCACCGGTGCGTGTTGTTCTGTTTCATTGTTGGACACATTTTAGTCATATTGCTGATTTATGAATTTGTACCACTTCTGTTTGCAACGAAGGGGCTTAAACTTGTCAGACGTTAAACGTTTTCAGCTATGCACCTCATACAATGTGTGTAGCCAGTGAGTGTAACGTTAGTCTAGTAAGAAAGTCGATTTAGTGACACGAACATGTTATATTTTCGGTTGATGGTCGCGCCCCTTTTGAATCAACAACTAAATGAAGCGATGATTGTGTTACAAAACCCTGAAGGCAACCTATCTAGACGTCATTGTGTCTAGATAGCTTCAGATGCTGTCTAGAGAGGCAGCCGTGCCAGGGCAGTCTTTTTAAAGACTTTGAGAAAGTTAAAATGGGGATTGCCAGTTCATGTATGATAACCAGCTTGTATAGACATTGTATGCTGTTCCTGATCTTTTTTTAATGTAATTCTATGGCATTATATCCTGTCCCATGCTTAATTTTCCTGTATCTGCACCTAACGTTTCTTATACTTCATTTCCCTTTTTCATTTCAACCAAGGCTGCATGAGGAGATCATGGACTTCTACAATTTCATGTCTCCTCGTCCTGAAGAGGCCACCATGAGGCAGGAGGTTGTGGACAGAATTGAGTCAATCATCAAAGAGTTGTGGCCATCTGCTGATGTAAGCAAGTAAAATGCGTTGGTGTATGTGGACTATTGGCATTTAAAATTAGAAGTCCTCATAATGCACATCTTTAACATTGTGTTTGTCTGAAAGGTGTTTTTTTCTGTTCTATGCTTAGGTCCAAATTTTTGGCAGCTTTAGCACTGGACTCTATCTCCCAACCAGGTAAACTGAGAAGTTTGGCCGGCTTGCTCTTGCACATTTAGTAAATATACAACTGTAAGAGGTTATAAATTGAGATTATAACACTCATAAACATTATGTATGCTCTTGTGATCTTGTTGTACAGTAATAACTTCTCCCTAAACGATGGCGTTTATGTTATGTGTCCTTCGTTCCAAATGTGGATTAACAACTGACATCATTATTCATTATATATGAAGAGTTCGGTTCCAAAATGAGAAGATCATGTGTTAGCTGTAATTTTTTAATTATTATGGCTTAAATCAAATCAAACCAACTGCAGTTGGATTGATATTAATTGGAATGCACTTTAAAAAAAACATGATTTTTATATTTTTATAACTCTTCATATATAATATTTTTTAAATATTTTTTATAACTCTTCATATATAATTTGTTTGTGTCTCAAAGCCTAAAGAGCTCTTTATTTAATCTGGTTCGTGTTCGTAATATTAGTTACTATGTTGGTCAGCTAAACACGAAATAATGAATGAATGTTTATGAGCCATCCAAACCAATGTGGGTTTGCCTTCATTGGGTGCTTTGTGTTATCTGTGCTTTTTCTTCATCATGCCCAGTGTTGATTTGAACAAATTCCCTTAGCAAAAAATGCGAGGTATTTTTAAACCGAGCTGTATGAAAGCATTTGCTTCTGTTTTATTCTTCATACTGTAGTGACATTGACCTGGTGGTGTTTGGGAAATGGGAGAAACCTCCCCTGCAGCAACTGGAGCAGGCCCTCAGAAAACACAGCGTGGCAGAGCCCTACTCCATCAAAGTTCTCGACAAAGCCACCGTGGGTTTCTCTCCTAGCGTTGTTGATCTGTCCTTATTTTGCAACTTTTTGCTTTTCCTTGCAATTATTCTGTTCTCACTTCAGAAGAAATGTCTCATCAGTTTTCTGTCATTCTTTTAAAGGTACCGATCATCAAACTGACAGATCAGGAGACAGAAGTGAAGGTGGACATCAGTTTCAATGTGGAGACAGGCATCAAAGCTGCTAGCTTCATCAAAGAATATGTGAAGGTAATGACGCCTGAAATTCGGCAGTGTTTTGGAAAGTCTGTGTTTAGTCTCGAGAGTTCGAAGAACTGGATGTTGTTTGTCAGTTGAGGAAGAAATATTTATAATTGTATTTAATGTAAAAACGCTCACAAAGCGCACATAAAGCCTGACTTTGGTCAATAAATAAAACTGCCAAATAGTTACTAGTCTGTAGTAAGAATTGCATTAATGCAACATGTATAGAATGATTCACATTGGAGCCACATACCGATCGGACTATTTTACAAGATCATACAGTTGACTAAATACTTTTTTATCTCTTAAAAGTTTTTTACCAGTGAAAAACGCCATGAAAAGAAGTTCATTCTCCATTTTTTTCAAAAATGCCACGCGGTAACGCATTCCTTGCCCTACGTCACCAAAAAATAAGTAGATGTCGTAGTCAGTGTTTTTATAAGACGTGCCATTTGCGTGATGCTGTGAATGTCAGACGCAGCGAAAGGCTGTATTTTAAAGAAATAACGCCAAATCTAGTTTGTAAATTTTTTCCATTCACATGCCAGGAAAATGTTGGATCCTGCTTGTGTTTACATGTTCTTTGTATTCCTGCTTTGCTCCGCATTGGCTGACTTTTCTGCCAGGCGTATAGGGTTTATGTTTGTTTGAGTGGGAGGAGGCTACATCTGTCAGCAAGCTTTTAATCCAGCTGTTTGAATAAGAGGGTGACCTGCCGGCTTTGCCAAACTCATTTCCCTCAGCATACCCACTGTAGCGCCTTTTGACAGCAGATCACCTTCATAGCTCTCATCAGTGCTTCTACAAGAACATGTTGCCAAGGGTTGTGTTAGAATGAGGGTGTCATTCTTAGATGAGGTAAAGACTGGAACCGAGATCTTATCCTTACTCGTAGGAATGTAAAGTTGGTTGGCTTGTCTCCAGTTATCATAATACACTTTACGTGACGTTTAGAGGCTAATGGTCTGCTCCTTGACTTGAACAGCCGTCTGCATTCCATGTTTTCTTCTTTCACCCAGTTAACACCTGGTATTATTATCTGTTTCAGGTGGTTCACACGAGCATTCAAACCACAGACAATACTGTACATAGACGCCGCATTGACCGCTTTTACAAATTGCTGTGATATGTCAAGTCCAGCCCAACATATTGGACAGGGCAAGTCCACCATATTGGACAGGGCAAGACCACTATAAAAACACATACAATTAAATTGAGAAGGGGCACTTTTTCTGGATTAAAAGCAAAAATATTTACATTTCTCAGCAGATTTCAATGATTCACGCTCAATGTCTTCACGTAGATTGTAAACCATTGGAATCTGCTGAAATCTGTACGTAAACATTTTGTGTCCTGTTACTAAAATTTCAACAGTTAGTCTCATTCTAACTATTTGTTGTAAGTTATTGCACTCCACATAATCATAAACCATTGAAAATGGTTGGGGAATGTAAACATTCCCAGAAAGAAATCAACTGTTTACTTGTGTTTATTTGGCTCTCTTTTTTATTTCGCTCTCTCTTTTTTTTTGTCCACACAGAAGTATACCGTGCTGCCTTATTTAATCTTCGTGCTGAAACAGTTCCTCCTACAGCGAGACCTCAATGAAGTCTTCACAGGAGGGATCAGCTCTTACAGTCTCATCCTGATGGTCATCAGCTTCTTGCAGGTGCAGTTTGCTTGTAACCTTTTTTATTTTTAAACACTCGCAACAACACACTTCCTTTTCATTCATTTAAAACAAGGCATTACTTTAAAAACTTTTCCTACAATTAAATTTTTAAAAAATTTTTTTTCTCATACCGGAATCGCATTTGTAAAAAGCCATGAGGCTTTTTATACATACATTATGAAGTATATTTTATTAGAATATTTTATTGTAAATATTTTTTAAATGCAGAAAACTACCCGTATCGGTAATGAGAATCCAAAATTTGTGTACACAGCGTGACCAGACAATACTAACCTTTTAACTAGAAAAATAAAGTAATCTGTTAACTTGTTAGCCATTTGAAAGGTATTGGTAAATGTTTTTTTTTTTTCATATACAGTCAAACTTAATGACAAAAAAATTAAGGTCTTTTAAAAATGTTACGGAAGATGAGAATATTAGTTATGGACACTTTTTAATTAATATTCTGTCAGTTACTTTTTTGTCATTTGAGAACATTTAGTCATTTAGCAGACGCTTTTATCCAAAGCGACTTACAAGTTGGGTAAACAATGGAAGCAATTTGGTCAACATTAGGACAACAAAAAGCATAAGTGCTATAAAACATGTCTCACAAAGACTACTACAGTGTAGAGAGCCAAGTTTATTTTTTTATATATAGATATAGTATAAAAGATCTAGTAGAACATCCAATTGCTTTTCTTCAGAACATTTACATTTTAAATTATAACAGAATAATGCAATCAGACAAACCAGGATGCGTTACGGTAATGAGAATTTTAGCAAAAAAAGCAAAAACAATAAATAAATATTTCATTCCAATGTTAAAATTATCCGTTGTGCAAGATAGAGAACACAATTATGTTTATTATGATCATTTATGTTTATTATGTTCATTTTTGTGTTACCGAATGATTTATATGTTTTTGTGTTACCGAATGGTTTCCTAATTCAAATCTTTACTGCCGTGCTGTTTCAGTGGTTTCGTGAGAATGATCCTTTCCAGCTTGATAAAATAAATAGAATTGAACTATTTGTTAAAATACACAGATCAAAGTTTGATCTGTTGATCGAAGACTTGTCATTTGGAGTTCTGTTATGACTTGCCATTCATGTTTTGGTCCCAATATCTAACTGCCTCTGCTATATTAATTTCTTAAATGCCTTTGCCAAACAAATGAATAGACTTTGTTCAATCTTGTTTCTTTGCTTACGCCCACAGTTACACCCACGAATCGATGCTAGGAATCCCAACATAAATCTTGGGACTCTGCTCATTGAGTTCTTCGAGCTGTATGGAAGACACTTCAACTACTTGAAGACGGGTATCAGGATAAAGAACGGTGGAGCTTACATGGCCAAAGAAGACATTATGAAGGCAATGAGCAATGGCTACAGGCCCTCTATGCTTTGTATCGAGGACCCGCTCCTACCAGGTACTAGCGACATATACAAAAATGAGCTCTGGTCCAAAACCTAATGGTCAACTACTTACATAAAAGAATTGAATTACACAAGAAGTTTCAACTTGTTTTTTTACTTCTCAGGTAATGATGTGGGCAGGAGCTCCTACGGGGCCATGCAGGTGAAAGAGGCATTTGACTACGCTTATATAATACTGGGTCACGCCGTCTCACCTCTTGCACGCTCCTACCCCAACAAAGACAGTGACAGGTACTCTCATATGGATGTACACCCTAATTCCTTAAAAACACCCACCCAAGTCTTTTGTTAATGGTCTGGTAATTGATCTTTTCTCCTCAGCACTTTGGGACGCATAATCAAAGTCACACAGGAAGTGATCGACTACAGGGAGTGGATTATAAAGAAGTGGGGTGGCAGACACAACTCCCGCATGGAGAGGAATTCAGGTGAGGTTATCACATGCTAAATGGTAACACGGTTACTGCAGGTCTGTAGAATTTCATACAGAAAGTTTCAAGCGTTCTTGTTAAAAAGTAAATCGCAGACTTGTCATATTGGGCGCAGTTTTGCGCTGCTTCTAAAATTTCATACTGTGACAGTACATACTGTATTTGAATAAGTATGTATGTAATTTAATTCGACCGTTGCTCAGCTCCTGTGGGCATCATGGGATAGACGTGGCATCATGAGTTTCGGACATACTATTTGTGACTCATACTCACTCTCGAATACCATATAGTATGGAAGTATACGGTTTCGGAAGCAGGCTTGAAGTACTATATTGTTAGTTTAGCAACATGCTTATATCCATCTCATCATAATCAATTTTACGTTGTTTTTGTTTTACTTTTATGTAGCTCAGGAAATTGTTGTGCTCAGGAGATGGTTAGAAGACATCTCCCTATGTAAGCAATGGACTGGTTTATCATAGAAAGTGTCTTTTGGCAGTATTTTATCTCATTTCAAGCACCTTTTTAAACACTTTGAATTGTGATTGATTGATTTCGTTAAATTGTTATAGAATATTTGACTTTGATAATGGGGTCGAAAATGAACCTTTCTTTTTCAGCCATGTGTTTAAAAATGGCCAGGAACTTCAAGCCACGTATGGATGACTACATAAAGCAACCTGCAATTTAAGTTCAAACACACATGGCGAGTGTCACGGATTGCAGCTTTAATGCTATTTCTTTACAAAGCGGTCCACAGCCCGTGGTTATGCAGCTAGTCAAATGTTTTTCGAAGGCTTTGGTTTCCCTCAAATGTTTCTTGTCAGATTTTGGCTGACATTTCACATACATTTGCATGCAGGTCCACCCCATAAGGACTCGGTGGAGCAGGTGGGGTCTGGCACACTGCTGGGTGTCGGTGTGGAAGATCAGCAGCGGAGGGACTCTGTGTCCCCTCATAGCGCAGACTCGCCCATGTCCCTCTCCAGCCCTCAGCAGCACTCCTCAGCCTCCTCCGCATCTTCACTTTCAGGCAGCGACATTGTGAGTACCAATTCATTTCTTTAAAAGAATAGTTGGTTAACTTTAGGAAGTGAATAGGGACTGGGGACTTTACGGGACAAACAAGTACAAACAGACTGAGAATCTTGCCGTTTTCTGTAACTTTCCTGTCCAATAATGCGATGTATCAAGTCAGATTTGAGGGAAATCTGTATTTTTCATTTTTGGGTGAACTGTAGCTTTAAAACCTGTCTTTAGTTGTTATTCCCCCTCATATATTTGACTTCCATTCTCTGTCTTTTCCTTCAGGACTCTGACTCCACACCGTATGTTGCTCCACCTGTAGCCCCTTTCCCTCTCCAGATCCTGACTCCAGGCCCCCTGCCACAAGCTCTTCAGATAGGCCCTGGCAAAGCCAGCATCACGGCAGCGCTCGCCATGCCTCCAGCCACCCATGTGAGATATCAAACTGTTATAACAGCTTACACATTAGATAGCACTAAAACCGGGTTTAAGCCTGGGTTGCAAATGAGTTTTATTAGCATAACCTTGAATTCAACTCTTATTTTTGTTCCAGGCGAGAGTGTCCATACCAGGCAATCTTTCAATCCACGCTTTACCTGGCAGACAGGTGTGTATGGCAGATGGACCACCGCCATACAACATGCCCCCTCCTGCAGTTCCCCAAGCTCCCCCCAGCCCTCTACCTAGTCCCCACCACCACCCAAAGGTAGGTCCATATGTACCGATAGAATGCTATGAACCCTTTCAGGGATTATGAAAAGTGCAGATGTGCAACGTAATAACAGTTTAATGGGAATGTAATAGTTTTTTATGCAGATAGCTAGTTGCTATTCAACTAGAATTAAATGGCCTACGAAGAATATTAAAGGCTAAGGCCATTTATACAAAATATGTATATTGTGACGATTTGCGAATGCTTATTTATGTGTAAGAGTTGCAGGGCACTGCACTAAAAATATAAAAATACATATTTAGTAGTATTTTTGTCTTGTTTTCCAGTACAAATATCAAAAAATTCAAATCAAGATATGTTTACTTGAAGCAAAATGATTTAAGATATTAAAGGGATATTTCCCTTAAAAATAAAAATTCTTTATCATTCATTTTATTTACTCACCCAGAAGTTGTGCCGAGGGTTTATACATTTCTTTGATCTGTTGAACACAAAGAAGATATTTTGAAGAATTTTTGTAACCAATTAGCTCTAAGACACCATTAGCCGGGTTTCCATCCAAAGTCCATCTAACTAGTCAACCGTCACTTCCTAATTAACCTGCCATCAGTAAGAGAAGCCACTGAATATAATATATAATAATGCTTGCGCAAGCAGACGATTACGAAACACAATAAATGGTGCTTTTGTGGATGCCTGCTGTTTGGAAACGCAGTCATGACAGTTTTAAGAGGCAATTACAGAAATACTTTGACGACTTTGCTCAGGCATTTAAGAATGACCATAACAACATTTCTGATGCTGTGTAACAAGATCAGTACTCTGGTTAGTCAGGTTACGCCGTCTCATAGTGCAGTTTTGTGACTTTTCGGAGGAATTTATTCGGCAAATGCGTTTCCATCTCCCTTTATTCGCATTAACTCTTTTTCGCAAAAATGAAAAACCACCTCAAGCGAGCGTAAAAACTTTTTTGCGAATTAAGGGTTTTTAATTCGAAATTTAGCATTTCCATCACTCGTTTCAGATGCGAAACCTGCTTATTGATTACCGTAGTAGTTTTTCTTTCTACTATGGTAGTCAATAGTGCCCCAGATTTGTGTGGCTACAAACATTCTTCCAAATGGCTTCCTTTGTCATTGGCACAACAACAAAACATAATTAAGGTTTGAAACAACTTCTGGGTGAGTACATTTTTATTGTTGGGTGAACTATTACATAGTTGTTATAGTATTTAGTTTTAATAATATTTTTACATTGGCTTTAATTTTTAGATTTTTAGTTTTTATGTAAATTTTAGTTAGTTTTAGCTATTTTTGTGTATGCTTTTGTCATTTTATAATTTATTTGTTTATTTTTATGTTGCCATATAAGATTCATTCATTTGATTTGATTTTGTTTATGATTATAATTTTAGTGCTTCTTTGAACTTATTTCAGTTTATTTTTGAGGCAATGTTTCAATTTTTTAATTTAGTTTAAGTTTATCTCTTGCCATGTCACAGTACTGGCTACATTTGTTGCAGTCACAAATCTTTTATAAACAGCCAGTAGAGGGATACATAGATTTGGTGTATTTAGGTATATTTGAAATAAAAATATTGTATTCCATACAAAAATGACCAAACAAAGTATTGTGCAGTGCATTTTTATACCTATAAAGTAGTTACCCTAGCAACATGCTAGTGTCAAACCAAAGTCCACATGAAGGAAGGTCTCCGTACCTCTTACCTTTGAGTTTTTGTTTCATCAGATGATGTTTTCTCAAGACTTTACCCTGTTTTTCTCTCTCCTGCAGACAGGTCCCAAGTACCCTCTGAAGGGCTACCCCGCTGTAGTGCACAGTCCCGTCCTGTCCAACCGAGGCCACTTTCAGTACAACCGCAACACCTGGCGCCGCAGAAAGAGGGACAGTCTGCCGGCCAGCGTCAGCAGATAAAGACACCCGCACCCCTCTGGACCCTTTATCTTCCACTCGCTTTCTTTTCCACACCTCTGGTCCAGTCTTTAAATGATGAGAACTCATCGAGTGCTCCTGCAGATGGTGCGAGCACAGAGAGACCAGCGTTTGAAACCCAGCTCCTCGATTGGTAGTTGTGGTGATGGTGGTGCTAAGTACTTCAGTCTGCAGCTGAATCTGTGCATGTGTATGTTGAACTGTTTTTGACCCGTGCAATCTTCCCGAGGAAGCTACGAGGAAACTTTTCCAGTCGTGCGCTCCACGGCGAAAAGCTGGTGTTTTGTGTGTCATACGACTTGTTGTCCATGTCTTCACGTGTTTAATTGGGGACACCCTCCACGTGTGGGAAGATGTCGATTCAGTGGAATTTAAGTGTTATTCGTTGTTTGGGGATAAGGATATGTGTTTCTAAGGTGAACGCCACTTCTGATTGTGTATGTGTGTCGCCGGTTTCACATCCTGCACTGTAGATGCTTCCAGAGTCTCCACCATATCGACCATCACGCCACCTTTACGTTTTTGTGCAATAACTTGTTGGTTTGTGTTTTCGTTCACTCTGGAAACATGGGGTTCTGTGTCTAGCAGTTTTGTCTTGTTTGTTTTTGTACAGAAACGTTTTTATTTTTGTAAGGTTTTTAATTTTGGTTATGGTTTACAGATCCTGTCAGACAGGCTCCTTAAGGGAAGAGTCTGTTTTAAACGTGAAACTGTTTTTGAGTAAAGAGAATTTATATTCCCTCTTCCCCTTTTTCTTAGAATGGGTTGAGTCTGGATTAGACGGAGTTGAAGATCTTGCTAAATGACTTTCCGCTCTTGCCTCTAGGTGACGCCATTTCACATGTTATGTCTGTCTTTATGATGGTTATGTGGCATTGAGGCTCTCACAGTAGTGTAGATTCAGAACCAGATCCAGACCAGGAAATTGTTCGCGTTGGAGAGAAATGAGCCCGTTGGAAATGTGCCTCAGAAATGGTGTGAAGGTGCTTTGATTTATGTGTATATATGTGCGTGTGTGTCCGTCCTTTTTAAATTGCTATAGGTAAGAGAAAGATGAGCCGTTTTTAGGGAAGAACGTGCGAGCAGACTTCAGATCAGTGCAGCTTTATGCAAGGTGCCCTAATCGGACTAGTGGAGAACGGGAATTTATTTTGATTCCTTTCTGGGATCTTTGTGCATTTATTGACAGGTACTTACTGCTAACATATGCCTTTTTGGTAATGACCTATTCCTGTACTGTATCGTATTGTATTTTTTCTGTTTGTATATGGCACACTACAACTGTATCGCTGTTGCTCGGAACGTCACAGGCATACAGGTTATTTTTACTATGCAAGTGGAGTTTTGAACATTTCTTCCCGTCTCCCTCACGACAGCCATCGCTTAGAAATCTTTTCGAGAGACTCAACCGGAGCAATGGACCCAGGTCTGGGGGGAGCCAAGCTGCCTCATTAGGGTACATGAGCACAGCTCCCGTATGCAAGTTCACAGTCTGTTTTAAGGGGAAAGAAAAACACCCAGACGTCTTGTTTGGAATATCCAGACGGAAATTTCTCTGCAGCCCGAGTATTTCCTTTCAGCCGGATCACGGATAAACCGGACTGCTGCTGTTACAATGCTACAACCATGTTAATGGCAACTGTCAAAAACAGACTTTGAATGCCTCCTGTATGGAATGACTTTGATTCTTCACAAACGTACGCATTTTAAGTCATATCTGATACGGAGACTCTTAAGAACTAAAATGAGCTACAGGATTGTCCTTGTAACTCTCGCCTGCCTATCAACGCAATAGGGCAAATGTGATTCTAATAGCAGTTTCTGCTTTTAGGTAGAACCAGCATCTTTTGCAGCGTGGGTCAGACATTGAGGCGACTCCTTCCATCCCCTTTTTAAGGACTCTGTGTGTAGTTATTGATGGTTTGCCCAAATGAATGCCCCCCCTCTCTTTTTCCAGTGTGAATCTGTGGAGATGTGTTGGAAAATTGGAAGTGTGTCACTCTGTAATGGTTAAACCTTTTTGGTGATGTACTGCTAGATACGGTGTGACACTCCTCGTTGAATATCAATGACTGATTTTAAATGTAACCCCTTTTTTTGCTGACGTCTGTTATGTCGCAGTGGCCAAAAGCACTCCTTAACTCTTCAAAACTTAAACAGAAAGCCCTCAATGTGGCCGCCCAGCATCCAAGAGGTTAGAAGGAGAATTTTTGTTTTGTTTTCCTTCAATATTTTTATGTAATTTTTTTTTCTATTTTATTTTTTAAATAAACATCTTAAAAACGTGTGTGTTGTCTTTTTTGTGGTAAATGGCTAACAAGCTCACCCGGTACTTAAGTTCATGTATTTGTGTACTAGAGTATTAAAACTGTACTCATCCACATTAGAAATGTTACCACTAGAGAGCATGCTTGTGCTATCCATGTCTACTAATCATTAACACTACCTAGAATAATCTTGAAGTATTTAAAGGGGCAGTTTACCCGAAAATTACAATTCTGTCATGAATTACTCGCTCTATAGTAGTTCCAAACCTGTGTAAGTTTATTTGTTTAGTTGAACACAGAGAAAGATGTTTGGACGAATGCTGGTAACTTAACAATTCTTGTACCCCATTGACTACCATAGTAGGAAAAATGACAATGTTAGTCAAAAGTTTGCTGTCCTACATTCTTCAAAATGTCTTCTTTTGTGTTAAACAGAACAAAAAATGACCTTCTATGGTAAGTTTTTTACACTTAAAACTTCTTACAAAAGCAACTTCCAAACAGGCGCTCTCAAGCGAATAACAGGCAAGTGTTATATATGACCAACCAGAAGATTTACTGGCAGTTAAAGAGAGAGAGGGGTAGACCTTAAATTCAGTAAAAACAATTAATTTCTTTCCAGAAAACGACAGTAAATAACACGGATGCTGTGTGCTGCATTTACATTTTAGGGTAAAATTTTGGCCTTCTTTATTTTTTCCCTCACTGTAAATTATTTTTTGTTTCAACTTTAAAAATAAGTTACCTGCTTGCCTTAAAATTGTTTGTTAATTTAACTTAAAAACATTAGTGAACACAACTAGTTTGCATCAAATGCATTGAATTAATTAATATTTGAATTTGAATTAACTCAACAATTTAAGGCAACTAGGTAACTTATTGTTGAACCCAAAAATATATTTATTTTTTACCTCGGGGCATTTTATATAGATAAAATGCTTCCTAAGCTTCAGTAACACCCCAAAATTCACTTAAAATTCACCCAAAATACACTTAAAAATAACTTTCTTAAATCTACATTACTCTGCCATCCTATGATAAACAAAATGGCTATGTACACACTTAATATTCAATGTAAATATACTTACACAATTCACAGTTTTCAAACATCAAACAATTTGATCAACTTTAAAACTGTTCTGACAAATATCGTTGCTCAGATGAAATGTCAATAAATTATTAAACACTTTCTTTACTATTCGTTGACCCTGTGTAGTAATATTATGTAGCAATTCTCCTATACAGGCCTTGCACATCAATATTGCAGCACAGTAAAGCCAAACGTCAAATGCCAATAAAACATTTACCATTGTAACCAGTTTGCTCCTAAAAAAACCCTGTTACTACATTTACCTTCACTAAAATGAAACTGTAATAGTTCTTATAACAAATAAACAGTTTATGTGTATGAGGAATGTGCCAGAAATCATAAAGTAATGTTTTATGGAAAATCGCCACATTTTGGCATTTACTTCGAGATACCTTTGTATTCTAAAATACCACTGTAATACTTTGTTGTAAAGGTTATTGTGGTTAACAGTGTACCGTGCTTTATTGTTATATATTTATTCGGAAGCAGCCTGACATTTGAAGCGTGCAACAGAAAGTGTGCTATCCTTCAGAAAGGCTAAGACCTTGTGAGGTGTGAGGTTGATAAGAATCGATGCTTCCTCTCAGAGATGATGTTTGGAGAAATTCCAAAGAGATAATAGTCAAACACAGGACAGAGGTATTGGACTTGTGCTGATATGGAAGAGATGAAGGAGGAAACCGAGATAATCAAAGTCTTCTCCAAAACACCTTCCAGCAGCTCTAGCAGTAATGAACCCCTGTGAAACTGCAGATTGCTGAGGCATAAAATATGTGTTGCTATTTTTGGCGGCATATTTGGAAGATTTTTGAAAGGGTGCTATTTCTTCGGATACATTCGGCCTCCTTTCAGCAAGGCAATGCATTTAAAACAGCTTTACCATCACACTTCATTAAACAATGTATCCATTGCAGCCCGAGCTGTGAATAGCATAGATGAACATCAGATTTCCAGCGCAGACCCCCTCTAGAAATGAACTCATCAGTACGCAAAACCCCAACTCCTCAATGACATCAATCATACATGTGTGCCATCAGAAACTGGCAGCTTTCCATGTTTCCTAAGATGTAAGTACAAGTATACACAAAGGATTTGTGTTGTCGAAGTTCTTTGTCAGTTACTTGCAAAGCACAAGTTCAAGATTCCCTCACGTACGGCTGTTCTATACGACCCGAGGATGCTGATGGAAATCATTTATACAACTTAATTAAAATGTCCTTTCTCCTGTCTGCTATCACGTCTACTTGCAAACGTTGATTATGTTTTATGGTCAAGCTTGTTTTGTTTTGTTTTGTGAAAAGAGAACAGTTGCTTTTTTGGTAAGAAATGAGTTCGGATGGACTCTGAATGCTTTTGTCTCTTGTAATTCATTTTACTCTGACAATGGAGTCTGAGTAATGAACCAGACGATGATGGAGAGAATTAAATAGCAAGTATTCTGTCCTATCATTAAAGATTTATTGGAAAGGTCTTATCTATTAGTGCGTGTTTACAAAGATAACACTTCTGTGTGTGGTTTTTGGCTCCGGGGATAAAACAAGAAGAAACCCCCAAATAACGGATGATGCACCAATTATATGTTGAACAAAACTGCTACCCACCCAAAATTTCCATCAGTGTTGTTACTGAGTTTGGGTGACAGGAGGGGCGGAAAGAGTCAAGAAACTAGCTTTGAGAGAATCCTTTTAATTTTCCTTGCTACACCACTATTCAAAGTGTGTTAAAGGGATACTTCAGCCAAAAATGAAATTTCTGTCATCATTTCTGTGTTCTGATGAACACAGAGAAAGATATTTGGAAGAAAAAACTGATTCCCCCCCATTGAATACCATATTAGGAAAAAATACATCAAAAGTGCCAAATACTGCTATGTAAGAATGAGATCAACCGAATTGATTCAAATTAGCCACCTTATAAAATAGTTACGTTTTTGCCGGGAGATGGTGTTGGTTTAGTCAAACACAAAGAAGTTTCTGGTGGGAGTTGTTGGAAAGTTGTTTCTTCGCACTTTCTGCACAATCTCACGGAAATTCCTTACTATTTGGCTCATTCATTCATATGAATTTGTACGTTGTAAAAATAAAAAAAACGTACGATTACTAGAAAAAAAATGCTATACTGAAGCCCCACCCCTATCCCCGCCCCTTAACCTAACGTCACTGGCGCAAAAGCAAATTGTGCTAAAATGTACAAATGAGATTGTATGAAAAATTAGCCACCACATAAAATAGTTACGCTTTTGTTGTGAGATTGTATTGGTGGTTAAGTCAAACATAAAGAAGTTTCTTGCAGGAGATGTTGGAAAGTGTTTTCTGTGCACTTTCTGGACAGCCAGATCTCGCAGTACTTTGTAACTATTTTACGAGGTGTCTAATTCGTATCATTTCGTACAATGTGAATCGTACAAAAAAGTATGATTATTAGAAATTGTTTAGTTTATTAATTTATAAAGCACATTTAAAAACAACGGAAGTTGTAACCAAAGTGCTGTACAGAGACATTAAAACTCTAATTAAATGAAAAAGAAAATTCAAAGCAAAAGCAAAATGATCACAATATTGAAGCCTCACCCCTAACCCGCCCCTAAATCTAACGTCACTGGCGCAAAAGCAAATCGTACTAAAACGTATGAACAAGACTGTACGAAATTCGTACGAATTAGCTATCCTGTACAATAGTTATGAATTGTGGTGAGATGTTGTTCTGAAACATTATTTCCAGCTTAGGAGAATTTATAATATTGTTGTTTCTTTGTATAGTTTTCATTATCATGCTTTATTTTATTTTAACCAGTACTTCTCTCACTTTAATTTTGAATCCAAAACATAACGCATAACTGAAGTTCAATTGCATTAAATTAGCTAATTACTAGAAACATGTTGACTCAAAAATTTAGTGAAATCAGAAAGAAAAATGAAGTGGAGCAAACCTAATGGCCTTACGGGTTAGTGAGTGACCCAGGGAATTCAATGTGCCGTCCTTAATTCAGAGCGAAGTCTAAAGCACGTACGCTTATCCGTGCGGTCAGGCTTATTTTTACACAAATGTAAAATGTTTTAAAGTTGAATCAGTGAATCAGTGAATCAGGGCATGTAAAGTTGACCTGTAAACCTGTGATCTGTGAGTGCATGACTGGATGGTATTTCTAAGCTCACTTTAACATTTTTATGTAAATATGCTATTGTGCATATACAGTTGGCAAATATATTTATGCGCACAGACCGAAAAGTAGTTTCTTTTCTTCATGCTCCCATTCTGTCATGCACCCACCCACCCCCTTTTCTGCAGATGTTGTGCTTTGCTTCATAGTTACAAGAAGATGAAAAAAAACACACACACATACCGGAAAATGACCACATTTCCAAAGGTGTGTGAGAAACAATTCAACAACATTGTAGGAAAAACTCAAATTCCAGCCACCCAATTAATTCCACATTAAGCTTATTTCACACTGTTCCTTCTCCATTCCATTCCATTCCTTTTGTTTTGTTTGTCTACTTTTCAAGGTCTAATTCTGGCCCTTTCCTGAGAAGACTGGAGACACGTACCTCTTTTACTTTCCAAAATGGCCTAAACCCAACAATCAAATGCTCAGATTGTCTATCAGCCTCTTTCCTGTTCGACAATATAGTGGGCTCTTGACCTGTGGATTTCATTTGTGTGGATCCAAAACAATCGGTTGCCTTCATTCACCTTTAAGCTATCATGGGAGGTTTGTGTCCATACTGAGAAGATGTTTCGTGCAGTGACTGCTAATGTTTCGTATGAAATTCTGTGTTGAGCTTTCTGAGGTGTCTGCAGTCTGTCCTTGCAGATAAGAGGCTCTTCAGACAGATTATTGCTGAGATGGAAGGCTCGAGAAGTGACTGAAGTATTAAGATCATGAGAATTTAGATGTTCAAGCCTGTCAGGGAAAATTCTGTCTCACAAAATAATTTACAGTTCACAGTGACCAAACTCTAAAGTTCTCCAATACAAGTATTTTTGATAACACCATGCAACATAATAAGTATGTGACCTCCATTTAGAGCCCAGAAGATTACTGCTGACGCCTCAGACACTTGAATAAGAATGAGTTTGTACCAGCTGAAGAAGGTCAGGCTTCAGGTCGTACTGGGGTGCTTTCCCGAACAACGACATAACTGGCTGGTTAACCACCATACGATGCATCGTTGGGGAAATTACAGGGTCTTTTTCACGAAACCGTAGTAACTCTGTCGGAGATCAATTGTTTGAACAAGTTGGTTCGGCAATCAAGCTGATGACGCCACACAAATGGTGGAGTAATGACGTCTACTAATAAATACGTTCAGATCGAATTAATGTCAAATTCTTGCTGTAAATAACATATTTAATTCATTTATAAGTGTCTTCCTACGTCATTCCGCCCAGGGATTCTCCAGGGTCATGCGCATTAGCACTTTTCAAACAACAGCACTTCTATTTTCTTGACAAACTAAAAGATGTCAAATTGAATTTGTATATCTTTAGAGTGATGGATATGGAATGCACTGCGTGTTGCTTGCTTACTTTGAAAAAAGCTTGATGCGTGTAAATCTACATGTCATCATAATGAGGAACGATGCTTCTAACCACATCTCTAGACCTGTAGTTCCAATCACGCAACTTTGCGATGCTGCTTGCGATTGATCGTTGTGGAACGATGGTTTCGAGAAACACTTAAATCATTAAGCTATGCTGGAACGACGGAAATTGTGACCATAGTTGGCTAGCGATGCTTTTGGGAGACGCACCCCAGCTCTGTCAATTAATTTCTGTGAGTGTTGGCATATGTGAGTTTGTGGTTGTGGAGCACTTCAGATGCTGAGCTCGTCCGCCCTGTTCACTGCACAAGACTCATTGGAGTGAAGCTTCACTAGAGCTCCACAGACTACGTCTACACTAATCCGGATAAATTTAAAAACGGCATTTTCGTCTAAAAACGCTCCGCGTCCACACTAACGTTTTCGATCATTTTTAAAAGGTTTCTCATCCACACTGAAACATGTGAAAATGCTAACGTCCCTGTACTGCGCATGTGCAAAAACGTAGGACGCTTCAAATGTACGTCATTTCCGCCTAGCGCTTTTTTTTTCGTCCGCGAGATCCACCGTCAAACAACAATTGTGAGTAACCATTCCGTGTCCTCTGAAGAAAAGAAATCTGTAGTACGTACAAACTAATATTAATCTTTAACAACGCTGTTAAAACCGAGAGTAAACAATTCAAATGGTGTACAGCATCGTCCACCATCTTGTCTAAAAGGATCACATGACTGCATCACGTGACTACAATTACGTCATATTTTCTTAAACCCTCCGTTTTCACGATCCACACTGCAACGCGTAAAGGGCGTTTTTAAATGTATCCATTTTCGAGAGCGGTTTTAAAATGCTCCGTCTTCCTTGATAAAAACGCCGTTTAAATGTGGACGAAAGGGCCAAAATGGAGAGAAAAATATGCGTTTTCAAACGAAAACGCACTAGTGTGGATGCGGCAACAGTCTCACACAGCTTTCGGTGAACTGTGCTGTAATATAGAGTAGTAGACGCTTAACAGGGTCTTTTGTGCTCATTTTTAAATGTTCACCGCTCGGCATGCTCCTTTATTTCATCTGAACAAAAAGCCCCAGACTACAAGGTGTTGAAATAGCCTGAGTTATCAACATGAAAAAAAACGCCTCAGTATTTCAGCTTCATGATTAAGTTCGTCTGAGATTTTCCTGGGGAAACTAAGCAGCTGTGTTGAAGAACAAGACTGTATATAGGACAGCGGCAATGCGGTGGCAATGGGTTTTTAGAGCAGGGGTGGGTATGCAAGAGAATTAATTTATTAAAGAAACACTTTTCCTGAAACAACCTTAAAGGGGCAGTCCGCAAATCATTTGAGTAAAAATGAGATAAAACCAATTATTGAGCAAGTACATGAAAGAACAAAACTGTGTCATTACCCTTGCTGGATTCACCACGGAAAGCTTTTAATAATGGTTTGTAGTTTGCCTCGGATCCTCATATGGTATCTTTCGTCTATGCGTCATTTCGTCACATTCGTACACAAAACGAAGAAGATCCGGCTGCTAGCCCGCGTGCGGATGTTGCGAGTGACAGGCGGTTTAATAGCGTGTACTCAGCGTTTAGTATTATTTATGGCGTCGTTTAGTACTTTTAAACGCCAAGCAGTGTTGACATCTGGGGATTCATCATTTGTAAAAAACAAGAAAGAACGAACTGATGACAGTTTACAAAGAAACATGAATTAACATTGGCAAGGCATTTCAGAGGTGGCATGAACTCCGTGAACTAAGTGAAGCCTGTGATTTTACTCAAATGTACTGACTAATATCACGGATATGATGGCAAGGCTTTGCATATAGTATATATAGTTGTATGGTGTATAATGATTTATGACCGCGCCTGTCAGCATTTGAGACCCGCGTTCGGGGATCTTCTGTCTGGTTCGCGTTAAGGGAGTTTCCATGAGAAATAACAAAACTGGAGACTCCCGGCCAAAACGGCAGTGTTGGCAGCTCCATTTGTGCTATGTTCCTGTGTTCGTGTATCATCTCTGTGTTTATTATGCGCTACTCATGTACAGTGACCACCAGTGTCACAGGCCACGACTCAAAACATCAGACTCATCCGCGCAGTTGAGCAGTGCCGAATCACAACTCACGTAAAGGAAAGACCTCCGCACATCACCTGCAGTAGCAATTACAAACTGAGATGGCGACAAAGAGGCCAATCCTACGGACTGCCGCTTTAAAGGAATAGTTCAACTGAAAATACGGTACGGTTGTTTTTGTTAACATAATGCATAAACATAAACAATACTTCTAAAACATTGCATTTGTTAATGTTCCTGTTAATTTCAGTATTTACTAATACATTTTTAAAATCAGAAGTAGTATTTGAAGAGTTCATTTGCAAAAGCAGACTCATTTTTTATTGTGCATTTCAAGTAATATCAAACTGCCGTTGGGTTGTTTTTAGTATGTAATAATAACGCATAAAATACATCAACTAACATAATAAAACACAATAAACATGATAACATAAAAGACATGTTTTGCAAATAAACTATTTAAATGTTAACATTAGTTAATGCGCCATGAACTAACATGAATAGTTATATTGACAAAAGTAAAATGAACAAAAATGAATAAATGCTGATAAAACTATATTGCCCATTGCTATAGTTTATGTAAAACAGGTGTGTGTAAGAAAAGGATGAATATTTTGAGCTTATTTTGTGAAATTTAAACGCATACGAGCACTACAAACACTACAAAACAGTGTTATCATAGTTCCTGTTTCCTTTCTTCGTTCTTTTCTCATTCTTGTTCTGTGTTGTGCTTATTGTAAATCTCTCTCCCCATCGGAAAGAAAAATCACCACGCTGGCCTTTAAAATATATAGTTTCTCCTAAAAACAATGGACACTATTTTAAGCCTCCTGTTTCCTTCTATTTTCTCACACAGAGGAGATCCCAGCAATGTCCCAAATGTGCTTACCAAGAAACCAAAATCTGCAATCTGAAACACTGCTCATCATGTTCTGCCAAAACCAAACAATTTCAGTTCGTTGTATACCAGCATATTTTTTATTTTGTTGCTATTTTTAATAGACGATTTTAAAGCAACAACACAAATAAACGTTACTATGCACACTTTTGTGTCCAAACTCAACATCCGGTACACATCCGCAAATAATATCCCTGACTATTTCTGATAAAAAATAAAATAAAAGACATTAGCTAATACCAGTAGGTCACTTCAGGCCAGGCGTGTGCGTCTGATGAAACTGTGGCCATTTCTCAATTCCAAGAACGCAAAGAACGGACTTGTGTTCTTGTGGAGATCGGTCTTGCGAAGCAGCCTCAATGAACTTGGATGGACGCGCCTCAGGGACTTCTGGGACTTCAAGCGGATTCCGTCATTTGATGCATCCTTGATATCGAGAACACATCCATGTACGCATATTGAGAAATGGCTTTTCTATATTAGGAAATTTTAGGAGAACCCAACAGTCGTCCTACAATTTATAGTTTGCCACTTTATCGTCATGTTGAAAAATAAATTGCAGGTACTTTATGTACTTATCTTTTTTTGTGTGTTAAAAAAAACGGACATTTCCAGCAATAACTTTCTTATCTTTTTTAAGCAAACTGCTGTGAATCATGGTAAGGCAAGGAAAAAGTTTTGAACACCGATTGTATATGTACTTTACGCCATTTAAACCAAAAGAAATTGTGAAATGCAGTTTTAAGCAATACAACTAAGTGACGTGAGCCTGCTGTGCTAAAAAATAAAAACTTCATATTCTTCTCTGGGCAACAAACTCATATTTAACTCACCAAACACCTCACTGTAGCACAGAGATCTCTGACTGCTTGTTTTTGGTCAAAGCCGCCACTCCCTTTCCTCTTAAATTCTTTCAAAGACTTTCTTTTCCTCTCTCTCTCTCTCTCTCTCTCTCTCTGACACACTTCACAAATGTTATTACTCTGGCTTGCGCTCTCTCGCTGTCAAACAAACCCTCGTGTTTCCCTCTCTCTCTCTCCTCCTCCCTCTCTCTCCTCCTCCTCTCACGCTCTCTCGTGCGAGGCTCAGTCGCTCTCCGCTGCTCAGTTCAACATGTTGGCTGGAGAATGCTGCGTGCGGCAGCGCTCTCCCTACTGCCCTGGCGCGGGACCCGTCTGGCCCACCCGCCGCAGCTGAGCACTCTTCCAGAAGAGGACGAGCCCGAACGGCAATACCAGGAGGAAGAAGAGGAAGACGAAGGCTTGGCGGGGAGCGCGGGGGTCCGCTCGGACCCCATGTTCCAGCCGCAGAGAGCTTACCTGCTGGAGGGTCCAGAGGACATGGTGATGTCACCCGGGCGGCTGAAGTCTCCAGACTGGGTGTACGAGTCGTACTACCGCATGAGCCAGCAGCATCCCCTCATTGTGTTTCTGCTCCTCATTATCATGGGAGCGTGCCTGGCTCTGCTCATCGTGTTCTTTGCCTCTGGACTGGTGAGAGTCTGCTTGTTTCATCCACCTACTCTTTTTGTACTTTTCTTTCTGGCGGTGGACCACGATGCTTGTTTTCATCTTGCATGTGTTGATCTCTCAGGGCAGTGGTTCTCAAACCGGTGTTTCGGGATGCCATGTTTTACATTGGTTATTAAGGCGATGGTATTTCAGTAAATGAGATGTATTGCGGTTGACAAACGATGTTTATCAGTGTTGTGGGGAAGTTGTTGCTGAATCGTGTACTCGTGGTTTTCTAGTTTTGTTCATGTCAAACTGTCCATGTTCACAGATGCCATATAGAAGAACCATTTTGGCTATATGGTCCCATGTAAAAACCTTTACCATCAGCAGAACATTTATGATTCACGAAAGGTTCTTGAGACTATAAAAAGTAACAAAGAAATGGCTCTTTTAAGAATAAACCTTTATGGCATGCCTGTGAGAAACCTCAAAAGGTCTAACTTGCCTCTATAAAGTGACAGATGTGGCGTTTGCACGTTTTTTCGTATTTTTAAATGACAAGACTTTTTATTATTTGCATTGCATTTCTGTATTGCTGTCTGGGGCCAATCAGAACAGACCTGTGACCAACCAGTTTAGATCTACATTCATTTTTCTGTTGTTTTTTCATTTTCCATTTTCTTTGCACATCTTGTTTTTATGGTAAAAACAGGAATGGGGTTACAGCGTTTTGCTCTTGCGTGGACTGCAGCACTTTCCGTCACTTTTTCTCTGTGTGGCAGATTGTGTGAATCTCTGTGGCGAGAGAGCCGTTTCTGAGAGCTGCACTTCTGCAACCTTCTCATTTACACCCGCTGTTTCACTCCTTTTCTCGTGCTCACTCTCTCTCTCTCACCAGATGCTCAGTTGTCTGTGTTTATGTGTAATGAGCTTTGGAGATTATGGCTGTTGATTCACTTGAACTGTGGGTGCGCTTAAATAATCACACACAAAGTCATTTTTTGTTTCATGGTGCGCTGGGTGATATGGAAAAGGTCTTGGGCACTTAGCGGCGTGAATGTAGCAACATCACACAAAAGCAGTTTCCGACACTGTCTTAAAAAAAGACTCTTTGCAGAAAGTCGTAAATAACTGCAACAACAAATAAGTATTAGATACTTTAGATACTTTCCTGTAGCTCAGTGGTAAGAGCATTGCGCTAACAACGCAAGGTTGTGGGTTCGATCCCAGGGGATTGCAAATACCTATGTAAAATGTATAGGATAAAGCAATGTAAGTCGCTTTGGATAAAAGCGTCTGCCAAATGCGTAAATGTAAATGTAGATAAAACAGATAAGACATTGTGGTATCTGCAGAAAGGTCACGGGTTCCATTCACAGTCATTTTGGATAAAAACTACTGGCAAACGCATGTGTGCAATGTAAATGTGTTTAATTTATTTGAAGAGAGAAAGTGTCAGATATTGAAAGGGGTTAGCGAGATAAAGTTCGTAATATTCATGTGATTTTTTTATCAGACTATGGATGTGACTTAAGCAATTACTTAATGTGACTGTAAACCATGCTAATAGTGCTACTAATTTCTTCATATGGAGAACTAAAAAAAGACATACATGGGAGACTTTATTTGATGTCTGCATCTACATCTGCAAGACATACACTGTAAAAAAAATTCATTAAAAAACGTAATTTTTCTGTAAGCTGGAGAAACAGAAATATACCGTAAAAAATAAAAAACCCGGTTAAATTACAAGATATAAGGATATTTTTTAAATTGTTTTCCCTGTTTTTCTTGTAAATTTGTTGTCTTTTTCTATTATTTTACCGTATTTCAAAAATTTAACTGTAAAGAAAAAAAGAAATCTTGTTAGAAAACTGACATTTTCTGGGAGCTGGACGCAGCTGGGGCATCAGAAATTAACTAGGTAATAAACAACCGTTTTTTCCCTTTAAAACTGAAATTTCCTTGGTTTTCTTGTAAATTTGCTGTCCTTTTCTGTAATTTAACGTTTTTTGACCATATTTCAAAAATACATCCAAAATATGTAAAAACAGTAAAATTCAGTTTTTTTACATTTTACGTAGAAAATCGTGGAAAAAAATTACGCTTTTTTACAGTGATATGTTTTACTTGCTCATCTGCAATTTCATATAGACATCGAGAAGATGTCTGTAAGATGTTTATTAATTAGAATGTATGTAAAACTGCCTTTTCTAAGACATTTATCAGATGTTTTTACACAACAGACGTTTTCCAGATGTCTAGATCTTTAGCAGACATCCCTATCCTAGAGATACATATATAAATAGTTAACTTTTCTAACTGCCCAGAATCTATGTGAATAAAACAGAAAATAAAAATAAATGTGTGTGGCCACGCTCCTGTGGTTTGGCTGTGTGTATGTTGTTTTGAAGTGCCGAGGCTCTTATCTTGGAAACAGCAGCCTGCCCACACAGAATGGCAACGGGGCCAAACAATGTCACGAAATACAAACTTTGAGTTATCGTGGTTTCGCCGTCCGGCGTGCCGTTTTGTTTCCTTTCAATTCCAACCCTTCTCGGTCTGGACAGGAAGTCCTGCCCATTCCTTATCTTGTTTTTTCACAGCAAATCTTTTTAGGTTTTTAGCGAGTGTGTTGCACTGCTATGTCCTGAGAGATTCAAGATTAATGAGCTGCTGGTGGAATCCCGAGATAACATGTTTCAAAACAAGAACAAAAGTTCACGTGATTAAAAAACACATTAGTTAGGGTGCAAGCAATAGTGCTCTACTTTCCTTTTTGTTCCTTTCTGTAATTTGACTGTATTTACAAAATAAAATCTTGTCAAATAAAATATTCTGAAATTTTCTGGCAAGCTGAGTGCTGCTAGGGCACCAGAAATAAGCTGTAGAAAACCACCCCCCCCCTGTAAAATGACATGGTTTCCCCTGTTTTTCTTGTAAATTTGTGGTCTTTTTCTGTAATTTGACGTTTTTTTGACCGTGTTTCAAAAATACATTAAAATCTGTACAGTTAAATTCCGTTTTTTTTTAAATATTTTACGTGGAACATCTGTAAAAAAGAACCGAAATTACGTTTTTTTACACTGTGGGTGGGGTCACGGATGCTGGAATGAGGTCTAGGTGGGGGTCCGAAAGGCCCCATAGAAAACATGAGAAACGCAGCAGAAATATAAAAATGCGGAGTGAGATGAAGAAAACATGCAGGTTGATCATCACCCTGAAATATGCTTTTCATGCAATCATTAATATTCACTCACACTTTCTTTATTGAATTCAGTTAAGCAAATAAAGCCATGCACTCAACTACACACTTCACAGCATCTTTATAAATGTATCTTGGCCTTTGCTTGACTGAGTTTGGTCGAGAGTTAATTAAAAATGCGTGACGATAAAACTACAACATTAGTGTTAAATGAACACATCATTTATACCTGCGCTACGGCTTGAAGAGCACACTTTATTTTCAAAACTTTTTAATTGTGATGAAAACAAAATGTTAGGTCATTTCAGTGTGTTACAGTCAGTACGTAAAAACTAGCTTAAGATTTTCAAAGTGAGTATTTAAGGGAAATTACACCAATCACGTTCCTTTCTTAAAGGGGTAGTTCACCCAAAAATGAAAATTTGGTTCATTTACTCACCCTTGTGTCATTTCAAACCTGAATGACTTTCTTTCTCCTGCAGAAAACAAAAGAAGATATTTTGAAGAACGTTGGTAGCCAAACGATACTGGGTCCCATTGACATTTCTCAAAATTCCACAGAATAAAGAGTCATATACAGGTTTTGAACCATAATGGTAAATAAATGATAGAATTTTATATTTAACTACTCAAGGATGAACGGTGGCTCCAAAACATGAAAACTAAAGCTAAATGAATGTTATTGCATTAGGACCAAGTGGCGTCTGCAATTGTTGATGCTGCACCTTTAAGGTTCAGGTCCTTTTTAGAGAATGTGTTTCTGCCTTTATTGCCTCCTGGCAAGTTCCTATTAACATGTTGAAATATTGTGGTTAAAAATATCTTGTTAACCACAGGTGTAGTTCATCACATTAACTACAGACCATTAACATTTGACCAGCAGAGTTGCTTAAAATAAACCACTTGATTGTATGTTTAATTATCAGTAGAACCTTATTTTACAGTCCTGACTGGTACATACCATCTCATTACTTTGTAATTATTAGGCACCGAACTTGAACCTAACTCTTGACACATACAATAAGGCCATTTTGTTGAGTTAGTACACTGTAAGTGCATGAACAGTTAAATAAAGTGCAAGCTAATCCAATTCAGTAATGCTACATTCATACTTTGTGTGGCATAGGTGTCGAAATACAAAACTGTGTGCCCCTATTTTAAAGCTGGTTAGGTATGCATACAGAACTGATGAGCAAGCCGCAGTAAATCCTTGTTAGAAGAGAGCGTCCACTCAACACAAAAACTAATCTCCATGAAAATGCAGGACCTATCTATAAAGCAGTGGACAATTACAGCTGTAAAATTGATAAATACATTACAAAACCACATTTTTTGATACTGTCCTCCTGTGCAGAAACGACGGAGAGTGTGCTTCTGTTAATGAGTTAAAAATGCATGAGTTTGTGGCCAGGATGTAAGTTTGCATTATGCTGACAATAAGTGGCATGTTTCTTGTCACATCAGCAAGTCTACAGTGCTGGCTGCAAAAACCATAGAAAACAGAGTTACATAAAACTCAATCCCTTAACTCGCATCAGACTGAGATGTTCGGTGGAAGGGACGGGAAGTGGCTGTGGAACGGATACAGCTGTAACAAAGCACCCCCGTCTGAGCGGCTCTCTCCCATTGTGACTTCTGCGAAATGGACTTAAATGGACTTAAATGTACAATCAGCCCGCTGTGTGTGCGTGCGTGCGAGTCGGTATGTTATTTAGACTTTGATGTCGGATACACACACATCGAGACAGAAAATTCTAGAGTGTTTCCTCTACAATATAGTGCTTTTCTTAGCAACGGCAAACACCAGGAGAGCGCAAGCTCCAGTTTTATACAAATTTACACAAAATATGAACATCTTGGTGGATCTTTACTGAGACGCAAACCACTGTGTACTGCGTATAAAAAGCCATAATTGAAAAACAACCTGTATAACAGTCATCCTCAATTGGCGGACCGCAGGCCAGATCCGGACCTTTGCTTCGTTCTGTAGCGATGCTTGTGAGTTGCTTAAATGCGTCACGAACATGAACCATTTAACCAATCAGCGGCTACTTGCTAGCGTATATAAACCAGGTGGTAATACCTCTGGGGTGTGCGTCGTGGTCGAAACCCGCCCCCTTTATGCCCTAGGGACTGCGGAGGTATATGTTTGTAGCCGGTTGGCTTAGTTTTTCTACCTTATTTTTGTTGGGATATCTTGCTTTTGGTGTGTCGCAGTGTGATGCTGGGAACCTTGTGTTTTACACGACAACAGCTCTCAGAGCGGTGTGCCTTTAAAGCGCCACGAAACACTAAATAACATTTATTTAGATGTTAACAGAGTTGGATGTGTTGCACATAATTGAAAACAACGTTAGCAACTGTACGTTTTTACAGTAGACCAAGTAAACCCCTTCCGGGTTTAAAATCCTCATCTGGCCAATGTCAAAGGATGCGACGTGGCGATGTGCGATAGTCCATTGATGACGCGTCGGTGTCTCATAATTATTCATGAGACTGTGTTTTCTTTTCCAAGGAGAAGATATTTCTTCTAATTATTAATGACCGTGCCTGGTGTGTTTCTATCTGACCCTTCAGAGAGAGGCGTTCATGGCACATTATAATAAGATGATGGATTAAGGATAAAAGTATATTTTTATGTGAAACACCGTAATACCGCTGGGGCTTGAAAGTTTGATTCGTGTAATGACCATAGACTGTATAAAACAGGTATGACTCATATATTTTAAGATATGGAATTGGATCACTTTCTTTTGTGCCCCGCCCACTCCCCCACTCTTCTTCTCACAGCGTTCACGCCCATTTTAGTTGCATTTTTCAAAACGACAATGGGGTAGACTGTAGCTGGAAAGGGGGGGTTTCATGACCCTTTAAAGCGTTCGTTTATGCAGTGTTGCCTCTAATGAGTGTGTCAGTGGGTTGAGACGCACTGTTGCTAAACAGACACTCCTAAACCAAATTATTCACACTTGCATATAACTTGTGGGAAACAAATTTCTGTCATAATTCTGAATTTATTCAGTGAACCATGAAAGAAGATATTTTGAGAAATATGTCCATACATTGAAAGTCAATGGGGCCAAAGTTGTTTGTTTACCGACATTAGTCATACAGGGTTTGTTACAGTATGTCATGAAGATGAGTACATTTTATTATATCTTTCATATTTAGGTGAACTATCCCTTTAACAGCAAATTCGACTGAAAAAAATCAATTACCTACAGTATATTAAAGGAGAGACCTGGGTCAGGTCTAGGGACCAAAACATAATAGAGACTTGGGTGGGTGGTGACTTTAATTACACGGGCAAGCACCTCTCACAGTTTCCCCAGTAAAATAATCTAGTGTTAATCTATGAAAAAGGTGCTCCATCTGGGTTTGATGGGAAGCGATAGGGTGTGTTCCCCACCGGTTCATTGAAATTCAATCTGTGTGCCAGTGTTTCCTTGAATTTGTAGTACTCCCTGGGGTGTCTCTGTAATGGCTGGTGACTCATACAGTGGTACAGGCATTATATTACTCTGTCTTTGCTCCCTCGAATCTCTCATCTTCCAGAACACACACAGACATGAAACAAATGAAAATATTTACTTATGTCATTTCAGATCTACACAGTATACTTTATTTCATCCGTGGGACAGAAAAGCACAATATATATAATTAAATTTATTCCTGTAAATAAACTGCATAACTGCGACCTATGATGTTTTTGTTCACTGGAAACCACAATGAAAACCATTGTGGCGTGTGTCATCTTTAATAAAATATGCAGAAATAATGTAGTTATTAAAGCATCTTATGTTAATCTTGAGTACCTGTAGAGTAGTACTGCGTTCTTCATATCTCCGAAAAGTCTTTAGTTTTCTCACATTCACAGAAGACAGATACAGCTTTACGATTGCTTCCGAAAAAAGCAGCGCTCCCGTGGGCATGTCTTGGGCGGAGCTAAAGACGAGTACGTACACCCTTTGCGTAACAGTCCGCCAGCTGTTGCATGGAAATACTGCACAAGGAAGTTGTGTTGTTGTTATACGTTAACTATGGCTTACAGTGTGATCGAGCACTACATATATGATCCTGAATCGGACCCCGAGTCTGTAGTAGAACAAGAAATACAGCAACAACGACTTCAGATGGATGTCTCTATATGGTACATTTACATTTACATTTAGCAGACGCTTTTATCCAAAGCGACTTACAAAGAGTTTATGAGCAATAAGCGATATGTCATACAGGAGTCATAATACATTAAGTGCCAATACAAAGTTACTGGTTTCAACAAAAGCGAGACCACTACCTGTTGAGAGAAAGGGTTAGTGTTTTTTTTTTCACTTGTCTGTCAAGAATTCACAGAAGAGATGGGTTTTAAGTAGTTTTTTAAATGTTGTGAGAGATGTGGTTGACCAAACAGAGTTAGGAAGAATGTTCCACCAGGAAGGAGTTGTGAATGAGAATGAGCGGGAGAACGATTTACTGCCCTTATGGGAAGGCAATACAAGACGCCGCTGGTTTGCTGAACGCAGGGATCTCGATGGGGTGTAGGAGTGTAGGAGGGTGTGAAAGTAAGCCGGTGCAGATCCAGTGATAGTCCTGTAGGCAAGCATTAGTGACTTGAATCTGATACGGGCTTCAACCGGTAGCCAGTGGAGAGAGATGAAAAGGGAGGTCACGTGAGCCCTTTTGGGCTGTTGCTGCTGCGTTCTGAACCATAATGTACCATGATAATATGGTTCATTATTACTCCTCGTTAACTTTGCCATTTTACATCCGCAATATGTATTATTTATACCTTATAACATTAAGAGAATTGACTGTAACGTTGACAGAGGTCATGTATTGCTTGTGAAAGCTCAAAGTTTACAACCCACATCAGACAGGGGAAATACAGACCGGATCGTGACACTCTATATGTCATAAACCAACTTACCGGTAAAGCTAACTTAAAGTTGAAACAAAAGTTAAACAAAATAACAAAAAACTATGCAAAAAAAATGAGTGCGTTAACATGCACAAAATAAACGTGTATCTATCAAAAATCAGCTTACAAAATAAACCTGTTTTCTCGTGTTTACATGCATTTCAATAAACCGTCTACGCAGAAAACCGCGTTTACGTGGAAATTTGAGACTTGTCAGGTTTCTCGCCTGCAGTGACGGAGTTCTAGAAATAAAAAAATGCTGCGGGAAATCGTTCAAAAGCTGTTTTTTATATCTGGGCAATTCCAGCGTTATAGATGTGACATTTTGCGTTATGGACATGACATAAAAAATGCAGAGAATGAATTTGTTACGATTATATTGAAACACCTGTTTATATTTTACTGAACCCTTGTTGATAGAGTCTAAACATCAAAAAATGTCTGTCTATGAAAAAAATATATATTTAAAAAAAGGGAAATAAACATGCGTTATGGATGTGACAAAAAAAGGATGCAGTTTTAGGGAGACAATAGCGTTATAGCGTTATGGATGTGACAATCCTAAAAATGGCACTTACCTGACAATGAAAAATCATGCACTAAAAAAAAACAAATGCTTTACAAATTTGAAGAGAGATCTCACATGGGTTTTTGAACCACCAAATGTTAAAATCTGTGCTGTAACCATAGTAGAAACTGCTGGTAAAATCTTAATTTTTTCGTGGAAAGGTTGACATTTTCATGGAATTGCTCTTCTGTTCTCATGTTCGCAGTAACGGCAAATGCAACAATGGTTTTTCATTTTGCTGTTTCTACACCAACTGCATGATTCGAGAGCAGAGTTTTATGCGTAATTGTACTGTTACTTCCATTCTTGGCTTTTACTATTACGCCGTCAGGCATGCGCACATAATCAAACTGAGAGAAAACCGGTAAAGGCGTTTACATGCAGCACACAATCAGGGTAATGGGCAAAAACGATATAAGAAAACTATTTCACATGTTTACATGACATTACACGTTAGCAGCTTATTAAGCATAATCGGAATAAGACTAGGCACTCAATTTCTCTTTGTTCACAATATAGAATTTTGTGAGATTTTAATAAAGCAAAGAGTTGCTTAGTATTTTGATTTGGATCCCGTCTGACAATATGATATGGCATTGCTTTGATATGGACACTGGCACTGAAATTGTTTTATGTTATATGATATTTAATTTGTGCCGCAATGTTGTTGAAGTTGAAATGGACTCAATGGCACATTATTTTTACGAGCTGAAAGGTAGAAAAAGTATTACAAAAATATGCAGTAAAAAAAATGCTCATCACAGCTTTACATTGGTTTTCACTGCTGTCCTACATTTCCCCCATCAAATTTACTACCTAATCCACATTTAATTTGCCCGGTGGCCATGCCCAAATTCACACCCTAAGCTGAAGTGTGGTCTTATTAGGGTGAATTCACTAAACAGCTGTCATACTTTTTGCATGCTGTCTCACTCGCAATCCAGTTTAAGCAGGCTGTCATTCTTCCCAGTAAACAGTCCCAGTTCCAGTTACAAAAGCCAAATTGCGGTAGTCTGCCGCATCCTCCACAACCAGAACGCACAACCGGCCTGCGAGCAGAAGAATTGTACTATGCAAATTGTGTTCAGGACTAATTATTTGGGCATGTTTGTGCTGATACTTCATTTGCATAACTCCTTTATTGAATCTGGTTAAAGATATAATGCATGTAATTGACTATCAGCAGCCACTGTAAATTCCACCAGTAAAAACACTATACGAAAACATTATACACAAATGTATTTATAAGAGAATGTCATTTTGCTTGGCTACTAGACTCTATACAGGTCTCACTGTCTTAGAAGTTGAAGTCACAGAGCCAGTCTTTGTATTTGACTATTGTGCCTTCCCATAGAAAAGAAGTCACAAATGAGAGCTCATGTCTCACACATTCAGTAGGTAACTACGCCACCTCTGAGCAATAAAACGTTCCTCTTGTTTAAAAGGAAGTTAAGTCATAGATCAGTCTCTGCGGTTCATTTCCTGAATGCGCATAATGTTTTATACACGTCAGTAGTGACTATATCTTGTCTGCTTGTCCTTTGTTCCATTTCAATTCCTCTGCTGTTAAATGCCTCAATGAATAACCCATGAACCTTTTTTTTATGTTGCTACAGGACATGGAGGACCACATGGCCTTCATCATCACTGTGCCCACGACCCTGGCCATTTTCTTCACCATCTTCATCCTTGTGTGCATTGAGTCCGTATTCAAAAAGCTTCTTCGCCTCTTTTCCCTGCTTATCTGGGGCTGTCTGGTTGCCATGGGTTACCTCTTCATGTTCTACGGCGGGATCATCTGTCCGTGGGACCAGGTGAGACTTGAGTGATGGCACTTTTTAATAGCTCTCAGTATCTGTCGGTTCAAACGTTTCTTTAACTGTACCCGTGCACGCAGAATCAAAAGTAAGTGTTTGCCATGCACAAAACGTGACGTGCGTCAGAACCGCATGCACGCGGGGAAATTGCTTGAACGGAAGGCGCTAGCAGCGGCAATGAAAACCCGGCACAATCATGCAGATATTCAGCGCACGGTGTCATTTTCCCTGTCATTTGCACAGAAATTCATGAATTTTAGCGCGCGAGCTGTTCAGCGCACTGAATCATTCATTAGTTCATTGAACCCCACTTAACACATGAGTCTGGCTGACGGCTGCTGCGCGGCTTTGACATAAATGCACGTCTTGCCGTAATTATGCCAATTTACGTTATTTTACGTTAAATTACCTCTGTAATCAGGAATCGGGTATTAAACAGGCTTGCACGGCTCACACACGTTTTCTTTTTTGATGTGTTGGGTAGAGTCGGGGAGGTGCAATCAACCAATCCGCCACCAACGGCACGGGAAAAACATCCGTGATTCAGTCGTCTTTTATAAACAGCTCTTGAGCTTTGATATTACGCCGACTGTAGGAGGAAACATGAGGCATTACGTGCAGGAGCAAATGTAGCTCGCCGTGAGTCATCTAAGCGTTTTGCTCGACATGACTTAATAACTTAATAACTTGGATGGGCTGGGTGAGTTGGAGATGATGAGATATGCATACGTGACACGGAGCGTCTCTGGATCAAAGGACGGTGACACTATTCCAAGAGTCGCTTCTGTGTAGGCTGTGTGGCACCTAAAACATGACATTTATTTCCAGTGTTCAGCCATAAATATGCCCACCGCCACGCTGCCCTGGAGATCCGTCGCCATCAACAGTGAGGTTACAGGGACCATATTGATAAGTGAGCTGGTGAGCTCATCTGTCCCCATGAACTGCGTGAAAAACCGACTCGTATGCATGCGCATATACCGTACAACTGTTTAAACTTGTATGTGCGTATACCCAGCATGACCGCATGGTCATGTGACAACAAACGTTTTAGATAGTGTAGTGTAGATAGAGCAGCGTTTTAAAACAAAATAATTGGTGTCTTACGACTGAAATAGCTGTCTGGAGGCGTTACAAATATGCCCGCCAAGTGGGCTGACCTCCCTCATGGGACTTGAGCTCTAGAGGGGCCAGAAATTTGATGAATTCAAATAAGCTAATAGGACTTCATGTGACAAAAAAAGTTGATTTCGGTCTTTTTGAATAAGCTACAGGCTAATTGGGACTCAAAGTACTGCACCAAAGTACTAATTTAAACGTTTCTGGATGTTTCTGGATATGCATGGAGTGATCTTATTAACGGGAATGAACGGAGCAGTAATGTCAACAGAAACTCAGAGAGGGCCTATTTAATTTCCAAGTTTTTAGCCGAACACTACACGCTACGCTACTCTGAAATCTTTGAAAGTGCAGTGTTCTTTCCAATTGCAAATCTGACAACTCTCGCTATGCCGTCACTTTGCTTGAGGGCTAATAAGCTGTCCTTTCAGTCACTTTGAAACACTCGTAAGGAAAAACTATAGAGTCCTGGGCATTGTTACCAACATGGATCAAGGTAGTGGTGGAGATGAAAGGCCCTCACGGTTCCGCTATAGTGCAGGCATCATTAATCCACAGCAGCGATTCTCCATTGGAAGCGGCCGTGAAAAGCCAGTGGCCTTTGTATGTTGTACAGAAGAGAGAACATAATTGAGCCTCCGAGCCGGCAGAGGAACAAAAGGCAAGACCTTACTCACCGTACACCAATCAGCCTGAGGGCAAATAGGCCCCTGAAAAAGTCATAGCCCTACGGGTCCCCGTTTCCCACAGTTCAGTGCTAGCAGAGATCGCCATTAAATGCCTTTTGAAGGGCGCAAAAGTGCAATGGGAAACAAATGGAGAGTGAAGGAGGCGGTTTAAATAAATAAAGACTCGGAGTCGATCATCTTTTATACCTAAAGGACAGGGCAAGAAAGGTGGATGCCACTTTGTGTCTGTCACTGAGACAAGATGTGGTGTAGTCCCTAATGTTTACTTATTCATGGTTTAGATATTTATTCATTTATGGTTCCCGTTAAAGCGAATCATCTTTATTCTTGTGACAAAGTTGAACTGTTTAATCTGATGAAGGTGTAGTTGTTAACATAAGCTATAGAGAAAGTTCCATGATGTCACACCTTTAAATGTCATGTCAGAAAGGTCAAACCCATTGTCTACAGTGAGTACAAATAGCTCTCCTTGTTGGCAGAGACTATTTACACTAACTCCGCTCACCAATATGTGATTGGAATAGAGAAAGTGAAAGACTGATGCAATGGATGAGTCTAGTGGCGAAAGGTGTAAAGTCTGTATAGCTTGGAACAAGAGACTGGGGTTCTGATTCACCTCTTGCTGAAAATGCTCTTTAAACTTTTTCTATTACCTTACAGATCATAATGGCATTTGTTTTCCATAAAATTCATTTAAGACTTAAAATTAATTTTTATTCATAAAGTTTAGGGTAAGGTTAGGGGTAGGGCTTTAAATACGTTGCCATCATTTTAATCATTTTTATAAATATAAGGATTTACGCTCTGTTATTATTGCATAATGTTTACTGCACAACTATACTGAGGGTGCAAATAGTAACGTTATCTGCCACTATTTTTACCTAAATAGCATCAAACTTCTATTTCTACTTAATCCAAAGAAAATACAGCTATTTTCGGTTAGTTTAAATAGCGTATCGCTAAGCGTATCGACATGCTGCTATTTTCACTTACATTTACATTTATTAATTTGGCAGACACTTTTGTCCATAGCGATTTTCAAGTAGGAGAGCATATAGACATTTTGCCAACATGCTAAACAGTACCGTTAGTTTACTAACAGTACCGTAAGTATTTAGTGTAAACAAAACCTACTGCTATTTAAACTTAGTGTAAATAGTGTCTGTCGTTATTTTCACCTAGTGCAAATAGCCGCTTTCTTTTTTTAATGGGACAGCACAAACATGAATGATTAGAAAGTGACGCACAATTACATACAGACATTACACAACACATTTTAACTTTCGTTTGGTGTTCATGTTTTTGTTACTTATTTGCTAAATCAGTGGTTCTCAAACTTTTTCATTGTAAGGCCCCCCAAATATGAGTGCATCGCTTTATGGCCCCCCAAATAAAAACTTAGAATCATGAACTTAGAATTTTAATGAAACCATAAACAAATACTGTTATACAATGCTGGAACATCAATACTTCTGGTTGGTGGTCTTGTTTTTCTAATGTTTAATTGCATACAATTGATTATACATTTCTATTTTTTATATAATTCCACAAAGTCTGTGGCCCCCTTGGATTTATCTTGGGGCCCCCCAGGGAGCCATGGCCCCCAGTTTGAGAACCACTGTGCTAAATGGACCCACAGCATTATACAGTTTTTAAATTAACATACAATTTATATTTGTGTAAAAATACTTTTCAAATGTTTGCTTTATTCTAAGTACAAGCAACGTAGACAACATATATGGTTAAAATTTGTCATTTAATCCATCAGTTTTATCTTAAATAAAATGTCTGATGTAAAAAATATTTTTTATTAATTTTTTAGTAAAAAATATGTTGCACAAAACAAACACCAGACAGGTGTTAAAAGAACCAAAAACTAGATAAGAAAATACATGTATTATAATACAAACAAAAACTAGTAGAATTCAATTCTGCTTATTCTAGTTCGGTTTCCTGTTCTTTATTTAAGGGATAATCCACAGCTAGCCGTGCATTAAAAGATTTTAATGCACAACGCGAAGGCAAGAACCACCCGACGCGAAGGTGTGTTAACTTATAATGCACACCTTCCAGCCAATCAGAATCGCATATTCAAACAGACCATGGTATAAGATTAAATATATGTTTATATATATTTAATCAATGTCATTTTTTATCAGACAGGTGAATTTGTCAGTTAATTTCAAATGTTGATCAAACTGACTGGAACTTCCCGTGCTTTATCCGGTTTTATATCCCCCTGTCCAGCCAATCAGAATCGAGTATTCAAACAGACCATGGTATAAGATTAAAAATGATGTATTATGCTTGTATGTATGTATGTATTATGATTTACATGCTCTATTTGATTCTATAGGTCGCTTTGGGATAAAAGTGTTTGCTAAATAGTTATACTGTATAGAAATGGGGTCAATTGGCCAATTGCATCACATAATACAACTAAGTTCTGTTTCCTGTTATTTTACAAGTAGCAGGTCATGGGCACACACCGAACACAAATGACACCATTTCCTGAGAATGCCCCAATTTAAAACAGCCTGAGACACAACGCACACCCATATCTCAAATATACTGCCATATTCCATTTCCAAAAGCAGAGCAGACTGGTTAACTGGATATTGAGATCCCAGTAGAGCACATAATCTTATTCATTACGAAAAAGTGAACCTGTTAAGTGAGCTTTATTTATCTAATACCATTGGTTGCCTAGGCAACCCTTGTGCTTTACAATATGTTAAAGGTTTCTTATACCAGTAACATGCCAGACAATATAAAGATCAATATTATACTCACGTCATATAAAATGATCACCTGGATATAAAGAGGTTTCTTTTTTTTGCATAGACAGGATGCATGGCAATGTGTTACATTTGTATTTCTATCCATTCAAAGATCATGTTATGGATCGCATTCTGAAGCCAGAAATTGTCCTTGAATGATAAGACTCTTGAGCGCCACATTAATTATGTACAACATTTTTTAATAAGACTTGTTAATATTTCAAAATACTACCAGATTGGATTAATGCGACGTTCTGGAAAGAATTAAAGAGACCACTCCAAATTAGCCTTTAATAAGCATTACTACATGTATGGTGGTCATTTCATTTCAGTGACTGTTGAATTCCAACAAAAGCAAAACCTCACGAGTGATAGAAAGTCACCCAACAGCAATATAATAGACGCCCATCAAATATTCACTCGTGTTAGGCTGTTTAAAAATTAATATAAAGATCTAAAAAACATCAGTTTGTCCAGGGTTTATATTCTGCAAATAAAATATATATTTTTGTTTGGGTTTTGGGAGAATTGTTATTAGTAGGCCTAGTTCACGGAATATTTGTAGAGTTGTTCCTTAATTTTTTGAGAACTGTATTGCTACAGACTGCACAACATGTTTTGTGTTCATGTTTTTGTTACTTATTTGCTTATTTGACCCACAGCATTATACAGTTTTTAAATTAAGATACAATTTATATTTGTGTAAAAATACTTTACAAAGTTTACTATATTCTAATTACAAGCCACATAGACAACATATATACATGGTTAATATTTGCCATTTACCTCATTCATTTTTGTAAACAAAATACTACAAAAAGTAGTCAAATATTACTGAAAAAGAAAAATCTATACATTTTATCATAAATAATATACGTAAAGAATAATCATAATACATTTTTTAGTAAAAAAACATTTCATAAACATGACCAAAAACTACCAATACGTTTTTTTATTGTTATTACCAATCAAATAAATGTATTTTAATACAAACAAAACTAGTAGAGTTCAACTTTGCTTATTCTAGTTCTATTTCCTGTTCTTTATGTAATGACGTCATATTTTATATTTTAGGCTGTTAAAATTAAAATAAAGATCTAAAACATCAGTTTGTTCAGGTTTTATTTTCTGCAAATAAAAGTTATATTTTTGTTTGGGAGAATTGTTGTTAGTAGGCCTAGTACACAGACTTATATAAAATGATTATGTTATTGCCTAATAGTTTATTTAGAAAAAAATATATAGATTTTTGGGGTGCTTAAGAGGGCAACATTTAAATATCATTGCTGTCCTTTCGAAAACTCTGATGATTAAATTTACTATTTCAGGAAATGGAAAAAAAACTTTTATTTTTAAATGATTCAATACTGTGTAGTCAAAGTCGACAAGCACTTGTTAACACTTTCTATTGGTTAGATATTCACAAAACCCATGGACAAACATAAAGGGTGACAAATAATAATGATTAATGGCAAAAAATCACAGAATATGGAGATTCCAAATATATTACTTGAAAGTATTGTAGTATTTGGTCACTAGTTATTGGACAAAGCTATAGTCTGAGATAGTTTTCTGTGACAAAAAATGTGTAATAATTTGTCACTAATAATTTAGTTATTGATAGTAAGTTATAGATAATTGAGTAAAAATGTGTTGCTACTTTGTTACAACCCTGCTTGCTTTTTTTAAGGAACCTCTCATTGGCAGTTCTGTGTCAGCGCACTCGTATTCTTGTTTGTAGTTCTCAGACATAATGCTTCTGCCTGCACCCTCAGTGTCAGGATTTACTGGGCTCCAGTGGCTGGACGACGAGAGAATGTTTGGGATTCTGCAGGTGTAAGAACTGGTCTGGTGCAGGATAAGAGCACTGAATTAAACTGCAAATCTTAATCCTGCTAACAGATAGACCAGAACTTCAAGCAGATGTGAAACTGGCTAGCAATCGGTTCATGGAACAGATTTTAACCTTGCCAATTCTTGTAGTTGACGTCAGCTCTTCACAACTCTCGCAACCCACACAAAAATATATGAGTCAAGGTCAAGGCGATTTTTGTAGCTTTGTTATATATTGTTTCAAATCAGGTGTATGGAAAATGGAGCTGTATTGTAATCGGTAAAGCATGACATAACAGATAATCACCTTGACAGCTATTGTACTCAAAGAGCTTATCAAGAGCTCAAAATTGCTTTTCAATTCAGTGTAATCCAGCGAATTTAATGCTTTAATTTTACATGTGACCATGTGTTTTTTCACATGTTTTTTCAACAATTAATCTTTTGATTCATAAATAAATTCTATATTTTTACTTAAAAAATATTAATCAGCAATACAAGATACAAGATTTCTAAAAAGTAATTTAAAAATGTATAATTCAATAATATCATTAAATCATTCAGCTATAGTGTCTATTCTAAAATTATTTTTGTTTGAAAAAAATAGTCAAAGTTGCCAAAACAGTAGCAGTATCTAAAATTAATAAACAGTGTATGCATAAAAACAAAAACTGTGTTGCTCAATATTATTACAGCATGTACTTTAAACACTGAATATCGATGTAAAATTCTGCTTTGAATTTTAGAACACTCGGTTTTTATATCACATTTAAATGAGAGTACAAATAAAAATGAACATTTTATATTACGTACACAATCAAGAGTGCAAAAACAAATTATTTATACCATTTCTATGTGAGCATGGATGGCAAACAAACAGACTTCTTTAAAAAAAAGAATGCTCTGCTCGACTCTAATCTTCTTCTGCACCTCTACTCTATAGAGTGGAAGTAGCGATCGATAAGACTGAAGACACATTTTGTCTGAATGAAATCACTGGTCTGCAGTCTGTTTTCTTTTTGGCATAGTGTGTGGTCTGTGAGGGTGACCAAGCCAGAAATCCATTAGGCTGCCATCCGGTGCCCTGCCTGCCATTCCACTAGTACTAGATGCAAAGACGATACAAAACAACACTCATAAACTCAAGCTTCGGAATATTCATGAGCACTTTCATGCTTTAAAAACCTGATGAAATATGCAGCTTTGACACTAACGTTAAGAGCCATAGATTATGGGAAACAGGATTTCTGTTGTTTTTATGTTCAAAGAGGTCAGACAGGAAAAAAATACTTTCTCAAAAAACTAGTTGAGAAAACAAAAAAAGACAACCTGATGCAGTAAGATTTTTTAGTTGTCTTATTGATTGTTTCAATGTTTAGCCAACTAAAATTTGTTCACTTATGTAATACCGAATTATATATATTTTTAACTAAGTTGGCAAGTTCGCACAATAATTTCAACAACTTTTTAACTTATTCTCAAATTATTTAGCGCTGATGCGTGACTTAAGTCTTAAAGTGCAAGTGCTAATGTATATTTTTGGTTAGGTTGGTGCCCCTGAAGTCTTGGTGCCCTCACCAAACTCACCAAATTGCCCATACGGTTAATGCGACCCGCAGTGTGGCCTATGTAGATAGAAAAAGCTCATTCTAAGATCTAAGGTCTTTATACACCTCTGAACACATAGCTATGCATATTGTATTGCATTTCTGTAAATAGATCCTCCAAAAAACGAAACTGTAAAACTGTAGTTTTGTAGCAGGTTTGCCTGTAACTTACTGTAGATTTGATTACGACTTAAAACTACTTTCCTATTAGTATTGTTGGTAAGACTTTACTTAAAGCCTTTAGGTATAATGCATTATTAAGGATTCTTAAACGATATGATGCATTATAATTGTTCATAATGTGTGTTGTAATACATTAAATGTTGTTGTAAAGAATTATAACCAAAATAAAAATGCGAAGTGTAACAATGAATTGATGTGAAGTGTTAAAAACTGTAGTTACAATAAGATAAGTAAGGTGCATTACAAGGCATAATTAATACTTTAAAACTGCTTTTACAAGGCATTACACATATATGCTTTAAGTAAGGTGTTGCGGTATTGTTTTAAACCTTACTTTAATCTAAATTAAAACACTTTGACTTTTGAGATTCAAAATGAGCAAGCAGAGACTGGTCTACTGGCATTTGGACAACAACACTGCAAAAAATGACATTCTTCCTTAGTATTTTTGTTTTGTTTTCTAATAAAAATATTTAATACTTCTTAAAGATACAGTTTGTATTTTTTTTGCAGTGAAATATCCAAAAACCACTAGGCTAGTGTAATATATTTTGTTCACTTGAGTATTTGAGTTGGCCTATCAAGCCGTTATCTTGTTTTGCACTTTCGTTATGGAGCATAAATATTATTTACTGTTTGCAGCTGATTCTGTCATCAAAGACATTTTTACTAGACAGAGACTGCCGATGTTTTACTAGACAGTTGAGCAACTGTTTAGATTCCTTTACTGACAGAAAACATATGATTATTATATCGATCAACAAGGTTAGTCTTACTGTTTGTCTTGTGTCTTTTTCTTAGAGCATATGCATATATTTACTGAAAAAGCAGTTGTCGTTTTTAGATCATATGACTAAATAGTAATAACTACATTTTATTTCTAATTCATTATAATTAAATAAAATCACATCATCAAACGCAACATTTATAAAACTTTATTACGAGATTTCTTATTCACGTCTGGTTGATTATTAGCGGTGGTGTTGTAGACGCTCCTTCACAGCGTCATCAAGGAACATTTGTGTGTTTGGATGTGCGCAGTCTAGCGCGGATTTTACAAATTGTGCCTTTAAATACCATACATTTACATAACAAAAAAGTGATCTAAGATATTTAGTCTTAGAAAATATAAGAACTAGGTAAGTTTATGTTTGAAACAAATTTGTAAGGGAAATCTACAGTAAGTTACTGTACACGCTGGTCTTTTAAGCTATTTTAATACGTTGTCTGTGAAACATATTTTATTGAATCATATGGCTGGTTCCAGGAAACAGAAATAATCTAAAACGTGGCTCACGCTCAAAAATTTCCCAGCTTGGCTCGTGAATATTTATTATGCGACTTAATTTTCACTCCCAAAATATAAGTATCATTACAACTATAATGATTATGACCAATTAAGGGACTTCTATATATAATATAAATCTAATTAGCTGCTTCTCCCCGTCTGTTTCACATTAATCCTTAATAACCAAAGGAGCTGAGATCTTTCTGAATGGTGTTAAAATCGACTGTGGATCAGATGTCAGTCTGACGCTCTGCGCTCTCTGTTCACAGGTTTCGTTTTTCCTCTTTATTGTGTTTGTGGTTTTCACCATGCTGCCGTTCTCCATGAGGGATGCCGTGATCGCTAGCGTCCTCACTTCATCTTCCCACACGCTAGTGCTCAGCATCTATCTCTCAACCACAAGCGACTACATCGAGCCTCTCGTCTGGCAGGTAAGTCTGTGTGTGTTCATTTAGTTGGACTGGAATTGTGTGGGCAGTGAAAGGACCAGCTAGTATCTAATAATAAATGGCCAGAGTCTTTGAACACTAAAATGTCACAAGAGACCAAAAGTTTGTTCTGTAAAAGCTAGTGTGAGTTAGTGGAAAAGAGAATATGAGTCAGAGAGAGTGCATTTGGCTGGAGGGAGTTGATCTCGAGGTTATAGGGTTGCTGGTGTTTAACAATGACTCCGCTGTCATAGAGGGCACACTTCCCAGAATCCTTCACTGTCAGTCTGACTGTTTCAAACATCATCATGGCTTTCCTGCTTAAATGACACATTTCCTGGCAGAAATAACTGGCAAAGCTAGGTTCTCCAGAGTCATTCAGCCCAGAAGGCTGTTTTAGAATCGTGTAATTGGTTATACTCTTTTGTTTGTATTATTTTGAACAAGATTGACCTCTATACAAAGATATCTATGCACCAACAGTGCAAAATTATATATTACAGTTATGAGTGGTGATTGATAAGATAAGCATTAGCATTAGCATCTATATCTATAAAGTGTTGACGTATGTGACAACTCACAATGTAAAAACTGCATAGAGTATGCATAGAGTATGCCTGTATGTAATCATTCTGATAGATTTATTGCAAGCAAGATTTCAATAGACAATGACAGCTGGGGTGACTTGCTATCACTGTCTAAATCAGTCAGTTAAGAGCTATATTTTGCCTAAGATGGTATATGTATACGATCCCTAAAGCACAGGTTTTATCAGCTGGCAATTTTCAATGCACATTTGTGATTTATGTGAAAACCCAACTATAAAGTCATTTATTTGTGATGTACTATTTCTGCATAAACCCTGCTAAAACATAGTATTACATTAATTCTAGTGGTTTCCATTAAAATACCATCATGTACCACCATTTTTTTCTCTTACAAAATAAAAATATCATTGGGTGTTCTTTTGATTCCCATCTGCATCTATTGTGTTTTGGGCAGAGTTCTATAATTTTTTCAGCAGGGCAACCAACATAATGTAAAGAATATCCTGTGAAAGTATAATCTTAAGATTCTGATTTAGTTTGACTAAGGCCATGTCAAAGACTTAGAGTAAATCATATTGAAATAAATGGTTAAAAGCAAACTCTGATGCTCGTCACTAATAACTAGATTTTAAGCCTAGTTTTGCATTGTATCTCCTCTTTGCCCCGCCTCTCTGAAACGCGTGGACTTTTAACAAAGCTAATGGTTTTGAAAAGTGAGGTGTGCTATGATTGGCCAGTTAACCAGTGCTTAGTGATTGGTGGAATACTGCAAGCGTGTGCCGGAAATGTAACGCCTCTTACCATATTTGGAACATCAGGTTCCTCTTCAATTGTTCTGACAGGTACACCCTACCTTACTTGCGTATACATTTGGGCGGTCTTAGTCAAATCATACCACGAACTGACGTAGATTTGTGTGGGTGTGGCTACACGAGGCGTTTCAGGCAGGTCTGGGTGAGCATTCGCTTTTAGTTAGAATGCATCTTTTGTTCCGACACTTTATTTTTGCAATTTTACGTGTCTTATACATGCATGGGCAACTTATAACACACCAAAGACACAGAAAAACATCCATATGACCCCTTTAAGTAGTTTTTAGCATTTAGCATTGCCTGTTTAATGTGATATAAAATGTGCAATATTGGTCCAAATACACTGAGCAGGGGCTTGATTCCCCTTCCATCCTCTCTTACACTAACAGTTGGTTTCGACTGCTGTATGAGAAAGTGTCCTGGCATCGTGCCATTGCTTATATCATTATAGCACCACATCACTGTACTTACACTAGAAATGGATTACTCTGTCTGATCTAACAGATCTGGTTTTTGTCAAATGCAAAATGATAGTCTTTTTAAAACATCCTATTTGTTTGCATTGTAAACAAAGCTATATAGCTGCTATAGATTGTGTCACATCTGCCACTGGAACCGTGATTCTCTTTCCGGAAAAAGACTGACAGGAAGTACAGTATGATCGCATGGACCTCAGTACTGCTCCTCTAATGATTTGTGTTTTCTCTCCGATGTTCTATCCATTATGAGCATTTTTATAATGGCTCTTATGTAAACAAGTGAACACAATAAAACCACATTGTTGTATAGCAAGGGTCAACAGCGTAATGAATGCAGACTTAGAAAAAGGTTAAACTGTGTTCTCAGCACGGTATTTTTCATAAATGTCAGACCGTGACAGATTTTCACATGTGTATTGAATGTTGAAATTGCATGCGGTTTATTAATACGTTTATGAACTTATTTGGCTGTTTAATAAACTATCCATATCACTTAGTACTTTTATTTTAGAAGTTATTCATAGCATGGGAAATGGAATGGAATGAACGCTTCAGAGTCAGATGCAGGGTTATATTAGATTTTAATAAACTCCCTTTGCAAACATAAACAATGTGGAGAGTCAAAATGGGTAAATAAGGGATGGATGAGGTTGGAGCTCAGAGAAAGGATAGAAGCAAAACTGCTGTGCCGTCCTCACGCCACTGAGTTTCCAGAGGCAAGACAACCATGGGTTGCAATATCACTCCGCCAGATGTGGTACACGAAACAAAACCCACAAACTCGATCCACAATGAAGTCCCCAAAATAAATCCACACAGAAGTCCTCGAAATAATTCCACAAAGAAGGAGTTAAATCCACTCGGTAATGTTCAAGAGGTAGATCCACGTGGTGTAGTCCAGTTGGGAAACCCACAAGGCTGAGTCCATGAGATAATTCCACAAGGCAGTTTCATATGACCGACTGAAGAGAATCCAAGTGATGAAGCCACCACAGGCCATCCGACGCCATTCATTTGTTTTTATTTTAACTTCTTTTAAGCAGTTGTAGTACCACTTACAATCACTTACATTATTTACCCACCCTGTTCCAAACTTGTCTAAATTTCATTGTTCTGCTGAACACAAAGACAGATATTTGGAAGAATGTTTGTAAGCAAACAGTTCTGGGGCACTATTGACTTCCATAGTATGGAAGAAAACTACTATGGCGGTCAGGTTCCCAGAACTGTTTAGTTTCCCGCATTCTTCAAAATATCTTTTGGGTAAATGACTACAGAATAATTTTTGGGTGAACTATCCCTTTAATGTACTTTTAGCCAGACACCACCATTGCATTTCACATTGAAATGGAAAGCTGATTTGAAAATGTTATATACATTTTAGAAGTTCTTAGTATTTCGTATTTCTTATGCTGCACTAACTTGAATGTCATCATGCACTCGTCATGCATGCTATGGGCCAGATTTACTTAGTCTCACCCTCAGACGTCACGCCCACGATCTTTAGGCTAAACGTCTGATGCATAGGCACACCTTTCTGGAAACACTTCAGCATGTTCGAAGTCGTCATCTGATTCAGGATGTCTGAAAGACATTCGTGTCGCGTTCTTTAACAGTCCGCCTGGAAACAACAAAGCCTTCTGATCTAAGAAGTAAGCTGTCGTTTTTACAACGGTTGCTATAAGAATTCATCACAATCGACTAAAGGGTAAATTCTTAAAGGTATGCGAAGTTCATGGCATAAATTTAATAATCATTGTTGTTTCTGTTAACTTTTGAAACGTTCGTGAATCTACATCAGTCTGTTACTGCGGGGACATTTCCACGCCTCTTAACATGACGCGGCACAAAACGAAACGTGATTGGTTGGTTTCCCTTCCAAAGAAATCGGCGATAAGATTTACTATACAGGGCAAAATACAATTTAAAAAAAGTGCAGATGGCAGTGGAAATTTCTGTGCGTGACTTACTAACAATAAGCACATAAAAAAACACTGGTTCAATATCTCATTCCCATAATGGCCAATGCAATCTACTAAACGTTGCGCAAATTAGCGCAGGGTAGGGATGCTGATAATCTTTTTCTAATGAATCTAGACCTACCAATAACAGAATGCAAACTGACACGTGCCACAGATCCCCCTCTTTGAGCAGCTCAGATGGAGAGATGGGTGATTTTTAAAAAAGCAGATTCGGGAGACGTTTGAGCTTATCCGCAGGGTTTGAGAGGTGCTTTTTGGGGGGGGGGCTTAAAGGGGCCATTTCTTGAAAAATCTGACATTTTCCATATTCAGGTACTATAATCGGGTCTCTGGTGCATCTACCAACTCAGAAAACGTGAAAAATTACAACTTTGTTTATGTGAGCCTATCTCTGCAACCCCCTGAGAAAACGGGCCGTTCAGATTTCATTCCTACTCATTTATTTTGTTTTCAATGGAAATCCTCCACGCTGAATGAGCCAAAGCTGCAAATAAAGACATTGTAAGTCCAGGTATTTTTTAAGTAAGACCTCAGGGACCTGTGGCACCATAAAAGTAGGTCAAATGTCACTGTGAAATGTTTGTCCGTTCACTCATAGAAAACAATGTGTATGGCTTGTAAACACGCAAAGGGATTGTCCTGTGTAACGTTACTTTCACTAAGAAAAAACGCGAGGCGTCTGTCTTGAGTACCTTCACTTATAGAAAGCAGTGTGCATGGTTTGTAAACACGCGACCGGTTTGTCATGTGTACTTTCGCATATAGAAAACGTTACACCTTTGTTAGGAGTCTGTTCGCTTATAGAAAACAATGTGTTTAGTGTTTAAAGACGAGACACAGCATTTCTCATTCGCTTTATGTGACCCTACTTTCATGTTTAGTCGTTGGAAGCACAGGCTCACAGCCTCGGCTGTGTTTTCTGCTGAAAAGGCGGGCGGAGACTAGCAGCTCATTTGCACTTAAAGAGACACAAACCAAAACAGCACGTTTCTCATCACATGCAAAACTGGGCAATTAGGGCATGGTATAATAAAAGAATAAAAGATATGTGGTGTATTTTTGAGCTGAAACTTCACAGACACATTATGTGGACCAATGAGATTTAGATTACATTTGTGTAAACGTAGAAAAAAATCTCTCAATAAACCCTCAAAGACCAGCACATTGACAAGCGTTAGTAAATCGCCTTGTGTGATTCATTCAAGGACTCTCCTCCCATAAAGTTTGCATCTGAAGAGGAAACTCCTACAAATGCATATGCAATAATGTCAGTCGCAAAAACATCTGTGTCCACGCCTTTTCAGCGCTTATTCTCACTGCGTGTCTTTAGTAAATACTGACAATCGTCTTTCACGCCAAAAAAGGAATTTGCGCTGTTGCAAGCTGTTAGTAAATCGGGCCCATGTTGTTCTCAATTCAAGCTGGTATGAAGTTCAAGAGTGTTTATAGGCGGTTTCATCATATATTTTCATATTTAAATGAAATTCAAGGTGGTCTCAGACTTTTGGACCCCACCGTACATTTTCTCCGTCAACACCATCACCTGCACCAAGCCCATCATTCTGCTACTGGTGTTCTATTTAACCCCCTAAATAGTAACTCATGTCTACCTGTCTATTGATATTCCGGTGCCTTTTTCATTTTTCTAAGCAGATCTCAAGCAGCTCGGTTTTTCAGTCCAGACCTAAACACAGCGCACGTCACCAAGGCAACACTCTAGTCACATGGTGCACGGTAACACTAAAATACTGGCTGTCAGGTTGTCCGAGAGCCAGCGGCATTACATTCAGGAATCAAGTGGCAGAAAGACGTAAATTGTTATTATGAGTTCTTCGTGCTGTTGTTCGCTCACATTTTCAAATCTCAAACGCCCTCTTTGAGCAAATGCACTTCTGTCAGACCTCCACGCTGTTCTCCTGCTGTTGGTGAGCTTCATTAAACACCGCCTTAAAGACCTTTCACATTGAGCTCTTGTAGTTCCTCAAGCTTTCCGGCCTCTCATTGAAAATATCGCAGCCTCTTTCAAATTAGGTGCACACAAGATCTGCAGGTCATACCCTGTAAGTGCCTTTAAAGCGGCTCCAATTCCGGTGTTACTTTTGGGACATTTACTTCTAACATGCTCGGCAAACAAATGTCTCGTGTTCAGGGGCTGGAAAAATAATGATGTCGCATCTGTGTGGGTCAGAATCAGCTTTGTAATTAAGCTGCTGTTCCCTGTAGGTCCTGGTCTATACTCATTTACTTTTACGACTGACCTCTTTCATCCTTTCATTCAGTGATTACTGAAGAGTTAAAATGTAGGGCTGCTCTCTAAGGAGCTGTGCTATAAAACTGTCCCAGTGAGATACAGGTGTGTCTACCGGCAGGTGTACCAGGCCTTATGTGGTGCGGTTGTTAAAGAGGTCGAGAGCCTCTTGCTGTAAATAAGTCTGCCTTTCATAGTATCATAGGGAGAAAGGCATCTACTACAGCACCATAAATGTGTCTTTCGTGCAGTCCTGTTTCAAGTTTGTCATATGTACGGATATCAGTGACAGTATACATTGAAATGCTTTTGTGAGGGCAGCAGTCTACAGCAATACAACAGTATAAATAATTATAATAATAGTGATGCACGATAAATTATCGGCTATATCGGTATCGGCCGATAATAAAATGTATGCCGATATATTGAAGCCGATAAATCTTTAATCATTTCCTCTGGTTTAACTACTTCATCTGCACGCTGGTCGCAGTTACAAATACAGTTCAGTACTGTCTTTCTGTCGTGATCATTCACTCACTGCTATTATCAAAACATTGTTGATGTAGGTACAGTATGTAGATAGAGTATTTATGAATGTGTAAATTATAGGAGCAAAAGGCCTATTGTTTGAATCAGACTGCTGTCTTAACGCTTTCTGTCTTGAGACCTGTTAGACATATGGCTATTGAAAGATTTTTTCTGGAAGAATGTCTATAATTTGTCTATTAAATATACCAGAAAAGTTTGAAGGTTAAAGAATCGGTAACTAGTGTAAAGTTGGCTTGGTACATGATTTTCAGGGAAAAAAAGAGAACTAATGGTTACCTTGTTTTCCGCGGTGAAACAAAAGCAGTTGTCCAACTTTTTGCCTTTTGTTTCAGTCTTAGGGAATTTTATATTAATATTTAGATATTGTATATTGGCCAATATATCGGTTATCGGCTTTCAATGTTTAAATTCTGGCTTTCAGTCGTTTTTGCAGATCTGTGTGATGACAATGTTGTTGCGTGTCAGCACATTGTCCACCATTGGTTGTCAAGTACATGCTGAACACGTAATAACCATGCCACCATTTTCACACATAGACTCTAATGGCGTTGTCCTCGAAATGAATGACTAAAAGTTTCACGTGTAATCTACTGTTGTTTCTGCTTTCCACTGTCCTGTCCAGAAAAAACAAAACACATAGATCTCATTCTAATGAACAGGTTCGACTACTTTGGTCATTTCTGTGAGCACAAATCAGTTCTGTGCTTCTTATTTGATATATATTTATTTTAACGCAACATTTTGAGAAGGGCCGTTTTCTATTCCAACATCTGTTTAAATTCCAACCTGTGTACAAAAGCAATATTCAAAAAGAAATGATTGATTCAGTCTTGTGTGAAAGAACTTGACTGTGGTCTCGTTTATAAATGTTGCGTAGTCACAAAACGGGGCGGTAAACGTGCGTACGCCACTTTCCACACAAAGATTGTGATCTATTGAAAACAAACTTGATGGGTGAATTTTGGAAACAATAGGAAGTGACGACACAGATGGCAAACTCAAATGTGAGAAGAACTATTATAAGTACTAATGCCTCACACACATTTAATTTCACTCTATATCATACGTTAGATCCACGTTATCACAGAGATTAAATCCAGCAGTGTTATTTTGCACTTTTCCTGTGTGATAATTGTTTCATAAACACAACCCGCGTTGACTGACAGATTCAGAAACATGAAGAGAACATTTTTATAAACAATAGTTCTTCAATGATTATCTCTGCTAAATTTTGATCTGTCATGTTCAATTTTTGGAAGACAAACAATGTGCCTTCATATGTTGTTAAAGACTACATAACTAGGGATTTTTAAGGTCCTACTTTGGTTTATGGAGTGTCCATAAATTGATGTACATAGGTGTAAAAACACTATTATTTCGTAATAATAGGCAGTTATTCTTACCTTACTTCTAGACTGACTCATAAATGATTCGTTCTGTGATTCATCTGTCTAATCCCTTTCTTTCCGCAAGCCTAGTCTGATGTGATAGGTCAGATTGTCTAGTCTGCTGTGATTGGTCTACTGCAATGAGGCTCACGAGCTACAGTGTTTGGGGGAGACGAGTGAAGTTTTCGCGAGCAGTCCTAGCAAAACGTAGGCGGGGACTATATGTAGTGAGAAAATCCGCGGCGGTTTGCGAATCGGACTAGGGACGACACGTTTGCATGATTCAGAGTCGACTCCCTTTTTTTCCAATCCAATAACTTTGTTATTCCTTCACCTTCGGATTTACAATTTGGCAGACTGCTTACTTTCAAACACGGCAACATTAAACACTGCGTGAAATGTCTTTTCATGATCTCATGTTATGTACTCTTTAAGGAGCTGTTATTGACTGTGTTTGCTAATTGACGTGTCATTTCCTGCAATGGATGATGTTTAATATTCTGTCAGTAAGTGATATCAGCAGGAGGTTCTAGACTTGTTAAAATGGGAGAAGTCTGCGCAGTCTGAGGTGAACTTTTCTGACCTCGTCTGCTGTTATTCACGGTGCTCACCTCTAATCTCAAATGGATGCCACAATGGAGAAGAATCTGGAGATGAGATTGACCGCGTCAGTGAGGCAAATGAAAGGAATCTTCAGGGTTCAATACAGAGTTAAGCTCCATTGAAAGGTGTTGTGGCATAATGTCGATTTGCACAGAAAATAAGTTTGATCCACCAGTTAAAAAAAAAGAAAAAAGAATTCACTTACAATGGAAGACACATGTGACCAAGCACAAAACAAAACTTTTAAAGGAATGTCATATTTTAATCAACTTTAAAATGCACACAAACTTTTTGGGTAAAACTTTAAAGCACCTGTACATTAATATCCATGAGCCTAAAGAATTCACTAATAATATTTGTCTTTTTAAGACAAATTTTAAGATTGTATTGCATGCAAATTCAGCTGTTCCCAATACTGTATTCATACTTTCCATTTGTAATGGATAATAGCAGACTGTTCACTATATTTTCATTAAAATATTCTGTGTACTTACTGAGAATCTCTCAGGCTGCATGACTGGCAGCTGAAAGCTCTTTGTGGACTGAATCGGATTTACTTTTCCTGATCAATATCTTTTAAATCAATGCAACACTTGCATTCTCCCTTTCAATGCTTACGCTGATTGTATTTTACGGTAATGTGCTCTCTCCTCTGTCGTTTGAAACTCAATCAAAAGCCATTTGGGTTGCTGTGCATAAGTGTGTGTGGTTAAACAGTAAACTTTTTGAGTTTATTTAATACACACAATAATACATGTTATACAGTATTTTAATGCTGTATTCAATACTATATAGCCTTTAACTGACTGCTAATTTACATAGACCATTTTAGAAGACGTAACTAATGCTGGTCCAGAAGCACTTCCAGTTTCAGAATTATGTCCTTCTGAAACCTTGAATCTCCATATTACGTAATTTATTTTTTTACCATACATCACTAATATATGTCACCCTTTACGTTTCTCACAGTAATTCTTTTTTTGCAAATATCTAACCAATAAAAAGTGCTTGTCAACTTTAAAAAAGTATATTTTTCCATTTCCTAAAAAAACAGCAAATTTGGACATACAAGGTTATGGAATGACAGTGACGATATATAATTAATTTGTACAAAATTGAAACAGGAAATGCTTTTCAACCAGTGTTGTTTACGCCTTCCAAAGTGGTCTATACAGTACTTGAATAGCTCTCACACAAATGCTTAAACCTTAGCAGAATGGGTATACAGGTTTAAACTTATTTTCAATGTTTCAAAGGTCTCTTTGACTGATGTTGTTTTGTGCTTCTCTAGATCCTGGCCAATATCATCATCTTCATGTGTGGAAATGTGGCCGGAGCGTATCACAAACACCTGATGGATCTTGCTCTTAAACAGACCTACCACGACACCTGCAACTGCATCAAGTCTCCCATCAAACTGGAGTTTGAGAAACATCAGCAGGTATCGGCATTTTCAAAGAAAAGAGGAAACAGCTGGTTGCGTAAAATTGCATGGTGCTTGGTTAATGGAGAGACAGGTTAAGGAAGTATCGGTTAGTTTTTAGCGTGAGTCATTCCTGCAGCTGTATGAAAAATATAATTATATAACCACAATGGGCTGCAATGATCCGAAGGCAGACAGGGGAGCTTTGCATTGTCCCAAAATAGCTTTGTTCTTCCTGTTGGATATAGGTGGGGGAGAAGTCAGCGCAAGGCCTTCCCTCGCTAGGGTCAGTTGTACTCATTGATTTGTTTCATGTGACGTAATGATAAAGTGTGTCTCAGTGGCGTCAGTCGAGGGATGAAATATGAGTGTTGAGATAAAAGCAGATCGCTGGCAGCACTTCTGCTCCATTAGGAAATATCAGGCTGTAAGTGTGGTTCCGCTATAGTGGTTCAGGCTATAGGGATGTCGAAATGACTAAAGAAATGTTAACAGCAAGATGGTATAAAACTGTGCATTTCTTTTCAATTTCCACCCTTCTGCAACTTATACCAACAACGCAAATAAGAGCAGTGATTATAGCTATATATGTGGGAGAGCTTTGCTATAACATGACTAAATTGTATTGCAATATGGAGCATTTAAATATGAACATTAAACCAACAGTAGTCTGCAGATTTGTAAATTTAAGTATTTAATAAGAAACTTAAATTGATGTTACATGTAAAATGGTTACAAAGTAAATGCATAAAATTGTAAATAATACAACTAACAGTTTCCAAATGTATGTGATATTACCTGAGATGATAGAAAAGAAAAAGAGAGAAAGTATAGAAGAAGAATAAGAGCCAGAGAAGGAGAGCCAAAGCTCCCTGAGAGGAGCTTCCAGCGAGGAGTTAAGAGAAAGAGAGAGCAGAGCTTATCTTACATTTCCTTTTTATCCATTCCTTGACCATGTGACTAAACTAACATGGTTACATTCAAATTTCCCGATCAGGGCCACCTTTAACCCCCACTGTACTGGACCCACAAATAAACAAACATCTGAGACAAAAGTGGTTGATCACCATGCTGATCATGCTGACCCCTGTGATCTTTAGAAGAGCAAATTGTGCCTTTTGGGAAGAAAGGGGGGGTTGTGGCACACCAATGAATTCCTGTCATATTACAGACACACTCTGTGAAATGCACACCCGTGCTTGCCAGATTATGTGAACTTTATTAGGGGTTTACCATAGAACCGTATGGTAAAATGTTATGACATTTGGCACACTGATAGAGGACAGTATCAAAATTGTCCACAGCAAATTTGGGGTCTCTATCTCAAATAACACCACCAGTTCAAAGTTTCTCACACATTTTTGCTCATAACTTTTGAATCGTAAATCCTAGAAACAAATTTATTCTTACCCATGAACCCTTGGATGATGCCAATTCAATACATACTTTTTCAAACTTTTCCTATAGACCATTTGTCTGATTTGCACCAAATTTGGTATTTAGCATCTAGAGACAGTGCTGGCAAAAAATTAGCAGAATATTGGCCAATCCAAATATTCATATAACAAAATATACAAACACAGTAAATATCACATCAAAGGAAAGATAAACCTGCCATCACCAATTACAACAAGTCCAAAACGGAGCTGGATGATGCAAAAGCTTTTTAAATGTTACAAAAAAATTGAAATTGTTTAAAAATGTTTATTTATATGTATATCAATTATAAATTTAATCAAATAACAATAAATGTGCACATTAAAGATATACATTATATAATACAAAAAGAAAAGAATAATCCAATAAAAATATTGTTACAACAAAATGATTATAAAATAATTTGATCTAAATGATGGTCTAAAAGCGCACAATTCTACACTCACAGTGTTTTTTTAGACACAGACACACATACACCTGTGTGAACAGTATGTGATGTGATTTGTATGTTCTGTGTGCTGTGATCACGAGTGAGAATGGAGCTCATCAGGCAGTTCAGTTGTTTCTGCTGTATCACGCTGGACTGATTTCCCATTTACCTCCTGCAGGGCTGCTCACTGGTTGGTCATTACAATCAGAACATTAGTTTAGCATAGACCATCAGTGTAATTAATGCCTCATTTTACACTGCAAGTGTTTCCTTTGAAATATAAAAATCTATACATTTTTACAGAGGTCATGTCATTCAGATTCACTTTCATATTATTTAAATTAGATCCAATTATATACAGTATACTGCATAAAACATAAAACATTTTTAGCAGCCATTACTAAAATTTGCACTTCCCTTTTTTACTGTATAGGCAAATAACCTCATGATTATTTCACAATGACATCACTTCCTAAAGACACTCATCATTTTTGACCATACATTATTTGAGTCTACTTTAAAACCACTTCCATCTTACGTGTTCCCGTTTTAAACTAAAATAACAGCCGAATGTGCTGAGAATGGTTAGTCCTCATCTCCCATTATAACAATCATACAAATGCATTCATTTATTTTCTATCTGCTTTATCGTCATTAAAAAAAAAAGAACGTTGTTGTGTCTTCTGTAGAGTTTTGGACCCACTGTAATTACAGTACATGATAAATATAGACGTTGACATTTCATTTAGTCACTAAGCAGATGCTTTTATCCAAAGGTATTTATAAATGAAGAACATCACATACAAGCCAGAGCCACAATGTTTGACAAGAAACAGTAAGAAAAATCTACCTTTACCTAAATGGAAAATGGACCATGTGAGGCCTCAAGCTCCAGAAGTACATTTGGTGACACATGTGAGCTTTTACTGGCATGAAGCCATCTAACATTGATTGTAGTAAAGTTTGTTTTTACAATATTTCACATCGAGACGGACTTAAAATGTGCTCAGCTAAATTTCAGGCTGATACCAGTCTACAACTATAGGTGAAACCCAAGGTTAAAGATGTTAACCCATTATGTAGCTACAATGTGGAAAACGTCTAGTATAGACCGTAAGACAGTAGTTTAAATTCAGAACAGACTGGAAAGCTACACATCTGTGCACATTTGTAGAATCATGTTTCTTTTACAATCACTATCACAGTTTTTCATAATTGTACATCATTAGCGACATGAGACATCTGTCACACTGCCGTGAGTCAATCTGTTCTTCTACCTCACTTGTTTTTCTCAAATTCTCTATTACTTACACTCCAGCGGTCCAATCATCATCAGTGAACAAGTGTTCAGAACAGTGCAAAAATTAGAGCTATTTTTTTGTCAGAAGATCTTAGCAGACAACATATTCTTGTCTGCAGTATACTACATACTGTATGATGTGTACTATCTGCATACTTATTGTCTGGAATGTCATGTGACAAGCATCAAGGGTAACGCTTTAGATTACAGCCTGCAATGTATCTGTCACAGTTTCCACAGGCAAGGGTAGAAAAATGAACTGGTGCTGAAGTGATGATTTAATAATAGGTGGTGCAATAATCCATAAAACAAAGCGATCCAAGAAACATGTGAAACAAAAACAGGGTAATCCAAAAAACCAATAACATCCACGGAACAAGGCACAAGAACGATGAAAGGTAACAATTAATACTCAACAATGAACAAAGGAATGGCGATTGTATTTGTAGTGTCCGGGTAAAGTCTTATGACAGGCAGGTGCAGAGACAATGACGAGGAACAGGTGAAACAGTCATGAGGGAGCGTGTGAAAAGAAACATCCTTGGTCAAAAACGGGGAAAACAAGACTAGGGACCAAAGGGAATGTCACAGTACTCCCTCTCCCGGAAGGCGCGACCACGCGCCGAACAACCGGGAAAGGGGGCTGGGCGTCTTGGAGTCTCCAGGACGTCGCCATAGACACCGGGAATCCACCGTGGTGCCGGTTGCTCAGGAGGCCGAATGAGTCCCCGGCTGGACAGGGCAGCGGGCTCTGGCGGCCGAAAAGAACCGGCTCTGAACACACTTGGCGGGACCGGCTCTGAACACTCTTGGAGGCCCGGCGGGACCGGCTCTGAACACTCTTGGAGGCCCGGCGGGACCGGCTCTAAACACACTTGGAGGCCGGGCGGGACCGGCTCTGAAGCTCCTTGGAGACCGGATGGGACTGGCTTGAATGGTCTCTCTCGCACATAGGCGAGAACCAATTATCCACCGGATAAGATCGACAAACTCTCCTACGGGTCTGTCCCTGAACTCGGGCGCCAGAACCCCCAGGGAGTCATTATCCAACCCCATCGTGAAACACACGTTGAGAGACTGATCATCCATACTCACCCCACGGCTCAGTGCAAAGAGGTCCTCCACATATCTCTCCAGAGGACGGCCGTCCTAGCTGAGATGGTATCTCAGATTGTCCTCTGGAGAGATGTTGAGCCGCAGGTAATCCATCTTTTGTAGGTCGAGTATTCTGTCACAGTTTCCAGAGGAAAAAGACGAGGTAGACGAAGGAACTGGTGCTGAAGTGATGATTTAATAATAGTTGGTGCAATAATCCATAAAACAAAGTGATCCGTGAAACATCCAGGAAACAAAAACAGGGTAATCCAATAACAGCCAATGCACAACAACGATGAAAGGTAACAATTAATACTCGACAATGAACAAAGGAATGGTGAGTGTATTTGTAGTGTCCGGGTAATGAGTCTGATGACAGGTAGGTGCAGAGACAATGACGAGGAACAGGTGAAACAGTCATGATGAGGGAGCGTGTGAAAAGAAACATCCTTGGTCAAAAGGGGGACCAATGTGAGTGTCACAGTATCGCGTAATTAAACATTATTTGTTGGGCAACAAATTGTAACGATGATGTACATCTAGTTTAACATTTATTGTACAGACCATGTAGCCAAATAGAATAAGGGGGTATAACTCTTTATTCCCCAAATTTTGCATACTGTTCAGATACATATACGTACTGTCAAGGTACATTGTTACAACTCACAATTCTGTTTAATTACATGGTAAAGTATATTGCGGGCTGTAATCTAAAGCTTTACCCAGTCATGTGGCATTCATTTAGCATACTGTTCTTTAAAATGTCATATCACCTTCTGTTTTACATATTATTGTACTCGTGTAAATTAAAGCGTGACTAATACACTTCTGTTTTTAACCAATAGGAACGCCTTTTGCTGTCGCTGCTCCCCGCCCACATTGCAAGAGTGATGAAGGACGAGATCATACAGAGGTTAAAGGGGCCAAACTTTGGCCGGACAGAAAACACCAACAACTTCCACAACCTCTACGTACAGAGACACACCAATGTGAGGTAGGACTTACTGGACAACATGAATACATACAAACTGTATCTGTATGCTCAGCTGACACACATTAGACAGCCATATAATTCATATGTGCTGCATACAAAGAACTAGTTATTCAGCAATTCCTATAGAGTCGTCTCTAGAAGAATCTAGACAGGTAAAAGGTAAAAACAAACACAATCTTCAGCCAAACAGGGTAAAATAATGAAGAGGCACTTCATCCGACGTAAATGGGATTTTGTTTGTTGCACTGAAGGACTGTTCAAAGCGATCTTTTTCAAAGCGCTTCTTTGCCCCCTTTAATATGTTTGCCATCTTTTAGGCAGGCTGATGAGCAACCTGGGTTTCCGGGCATCTGCATAATATTCATAAGGCTTTGTGCAGACAGGCGACAATCCATATCTGACACACAGATGTTTTCCAATATACACCACAAATTTTGTTTCACACATCTAAAACCGGGGGGGCACGGTGGCTTAGTGGTTAGCACGTTCGCCTCACACCTCCAGGGTTGGGGGTTCGATTCCCGCTTCCGACTTGTGTGTGTGGAGTTTGCATGTTCTCCCCGTGCCTCGGGGGTTTCCTCCGGGTACTCCGGTTTCCTCCCCTGGTCCAAAGACATGCATGGTAGGTTGATTGGCATTTCTGGAAAAATTGTCCGTAGGGTGTGAGTGCGTGAGTGAATGAGTGAGTGTGTGTGCCCTGCGATGGGTTGGCACTCCATCCAGGGTGTATCCTGCCTTGATGCCCGATGACTCCTGAGATAGGCGCAGGCTCCCCGTGACCCGAGGTAGTTCGGACAAGCGGTAGAAAATGGATGGATGGATGGGATGGACATCTAAAACCACAAAAAAAGATGTGTGCTGTTGTGTCCACAGTTGTGTCTGAATTCAGTCATTTACTCTTACATGTTGAAGTCAGTGTGTAATGAATAGTTAAGGGATGGTTCACGCAAAAATAAAAAAAAGGATTGTTACATTTGTTTACTCTCCGTAATTCCAAACTGGCATTGCTTTCTTCTGCAGAACACAAAGTAGATATTTTGAAGAACGTTTGTTACCAAACAACACTGGCTCTCATTGGCTTCCATTGAATGAACACAAAACCACGGTGACATTTATCAAAATATAATATTCCCAAGGAATTGAACCCCTTGATCTTGGTGTCGTTACACTAGTGCCACAGTTGAGTTTCAGGTGCAATTCAGACTTAATCTCACAGAAAATAATAACATAACTTTTTGGGCTGTACACACCCATTGGCCATATTAGATCACATGCTTTAAATAAAAAAAATCTGCCAATGGGGTAAGACAAATAATCTTGAATTTAGTGACAAAGAAAAAGGTAAACCTTTATTCAAGATTGTTTTTCTTACCCCATTGGTAGATTTTTGTGCTTGTTTTAAGTACAAATTCATTGAAATTTCATACTTTTGTTCTAAAAAAAGACTTATTTTCTTGGGTCGTTTTGCTCATCAAGAACATGCATCTTGATTTAAGATTTTTTTTACATTTGTACTATAAAACAAGACAAAAATACTAAGTAAGAAAGTCATTTTTTACAGTGCAGCACTCATGAGTTTTCTTTCCTATTTTCTGCAGCATACTGTATGCTGACATAGTTGGATTTACCCGTCTAGCCAGCGACTGTTCACCTGGGGAACTGGTCTACATGCTGAATGAGCTCTTTGGCAAATTTGACCAGATAGCCAAGGTATAGTATATATATTGACAGACATAATAATAAAATAATATCACTTACCGTACAGTGCCTCCATAAACAATTTAGACACTTTGAATACGTTTTAGTTATTAGATAACCAATATCAAATGAAGTGTAGTTAAAACATGAAAATGTTCTAGCAGAAAGTGATTGGAGGTGAACTCTACAGGAGAGTATCTCTCCAGGAGCAGGTTTGGAAACTGCTGTTTATTGTGTCAGAATGGCCGAGCGGTTTGTGGTGCCAGACCCCAGAACATTTGGCCTTCTCAGATTGTGAGAATTCTAGTGTCGGAATGAAGGCGTGGGTTTAAATCCCACTTTTGACAATAGGCTTTAAGAGGGATGAACTTAACGTGTTTCGGCCATTACATTAGATGGGGTTTGTTGTATACATGTATTGCAGATACATTCGTACAAATTAATCTTCTCGCCAAATGCTATGAGCTCTATGCTATGCTATGTTATTTTCTTTTTAAAATTCACGTACCCTCATAATTTTAAGTTAAAATCAGAAAATGCACTTCTGCCCTTAAATGACTATCCATCTGAAATGACATAAACTAGACGGCTTGGGCGGAGCATCCGTTAACTCCTCCCCTTCAACTGTCATTTCAAAATCAATGCAAGAGATGTTTTTACACATCCAATCAATTCGCAGTGAAAAACGCAAGCCACGCCCACTCATTTTTCTCCCTCACTTGAAATTCTCGTTTTTTAACTCCATGCCTTCATCGCAACTATCCAGAAATCAACCGTAAAACTCTTAATCGGAGCATCACGTGTTTCTCTCCCCTTTGACTCCCGACACCGGAAACCTTCTCATATGTGAATCATTCGCAGTGTCACAAAGGCCAGCAAAATGGTGTCGCCAACTCTTTATAACTCCAGGCTTGCCTTCAGAAACAGCATTGTCAAAATGGCCGGAAGTGGCATGGATAACATTTGGGGCTTCCGTTTCACTCGCGAAATGTGTCAAAATGCGGAAGTAAAATTGATCGCAACTTCCGGCTCACCGGGACTTTAACTATTTTTTCAGTTTTCTATTTCTCTTCGTTTCAAGTCTCCGCAACCGGAAACTGACGAGGGTTCTTGCGTTAAACACGGAGGTAGTGAGTGCATGTATTGGAGCCATAAAAAAATGTGTCCTGTAAACACTGCTATCGGCCACAATGACTGAATGTGCCAATTTGAAGCATGCTACTAGCATTTAAGCCGCATTAATGGCATTGCTGATCAGGCTTCCAAAACGTAAGGCGCCAGACTCAAGTATGTTTGACCTTCTTAAGAGAAGAGAATTCTAGTCTCCAAATGGAGGCGAGGGTTCAGATCCTACTTCTGACAGTTGGCTTTTGGAGAAATTGACTTTTCGCCATCACATGTTTGTTTGTATCTGTTGGTATGTATATCAATGCAATGAAGTCTGTTTAACATATTAACATCTAGATTGCTTTTTAATGATTCTTTGTAGGACAATGACTGCATGCGGATCAAGATCCTGGGTGACTGTTATTACTGCGTATCTGGGCTGCCTGACCCTTTGAACGACCACGCTAAGAACTGTGTGAAGATGGGGCTGGATATGTGTGAGGCCATCAAGTAAAAGAGCACGCTGCCTTTTTTCAAACACAGATCACCTTTTATTACACTGCCCTGTATTTCATTCCGTTCAATTCTGGTCAATTGCGGTATGCTGTCATATAATGACAATCTCAGCTGTCAGGTACGATTTTGGGGGTAATGTCAATATCACTTCATTTGACTTCAACTTGTAGCAACGTGGACTTCTTATGTTTCAAACCGAGAAGCTGATAGAGGCCAAAGTTATGGATTTCAGCTTGACAATCAACTTTTTCCTCTACTGTGCACATAAGGGACAATTTCAGCATATGAAGCCTTGTTTTTCACAGTTGGGATTCTGTGTACATTTTAGTTGCTTTGAAAATCTGGATAAACACATGCTTTGGGTGCCACTTACATATCGCATCCATGATGAGTCAAAAATGTTCAAGATATGCAGCTCTAACCATAGCATAACTATCTCAAAACAAGGAGCCTTTGCTGAACCTCTGTAGATCCTCCATATTAATACAAAACAAAGTGCCGCCCCCTTATTTCATTCTTTTGCCCCAATTCTGAGCGCCACACATGTTTAGATGCCGCGCCGTCTCCCACTTTTACACGACCATACACACACAAATCCATTTGAGGGGGTAATTGAGTACCCACCAATGTCGTATTGTATTCTCAAAAAACGAGAGAGGAATGCTGTGTGACAGATACACGCTGAAATGATCTGTCAGAAACACACACACCTTTCTGAAGAGACGCCAGGGGCAGCGCTCTATTGTTTGCGAATGTGTACGGGAAGGGCAAGTTAAGGGCAGTCCACGAACCCACGCATGCGCAGTAACGTTTGTTTATATTGTCTACTTTAAAACTGTATATATATACCTATACTATATATACCTTTCGATTGGGAAGAGGTCATAGGTGTTGGCTGATGGTTAACTGCCTAATTTAGTAGTATTTTATATTTAAGTAAATAGATTACTTAAAGGACCGGTTTATGAAATTTAGCGGCATCTAGTGGTGAGGTTGTGAATTGCAACCAACGGCTCACTCCACCCCTCCTCCCTCCATTTTAAAGTACTACGGTGGCTGACACAGAACTAAGATGTTATCACATTTTAGCTTCTATGCCGAAGAAGATAAAATACTTACAAATGCGCTCTATATAGCAGTTTGTCCGTTTAGGGCTACTGTAGAAACAACAAGGCGAATTCCATGCAAGACGACCCTTCCTCAAAAAAAACTGGACTTTTAACTACAAACATTTTGCAACTTTTAAAAGTTTAATTCTAAACCAGCTTGGCTCGAATATCTTGAATTGGCGTTGCATATGTTAAATAGTACATTTATGCATCCAGCAGACATTTTTATTCAAACTGACTCACAGTGCATTCAAGCTATACAATGTTTATTCACTGTGTGTGTTTCCTCAGAATGAAGTTGGATTTAGTTGGCTCTAAATATGACTGATGTTATGTAGAGTTATGTGTGTGAAATATGCCACATGTGGGGTTTTTTAGTACGGAGAGATTTTTATGACAGGAAGAAAACTTGTTTGTGTTTCTAAACACGCTAAAATACAAGACAGACTTGTTTTGCCAAGCATTTTTTGGTTACATAATTTCTCTTTTGTGTTATTTCAAGATTGCATTTTAAAACGTAAAAAATGTGAAAAATATATACAGTGTCCAAACTTTTGACTAGTAGTTTATGTGTTATTTTAGAAAGGTGAGGGACGCCACCGGGGTTGACATTAACATGCGCGTCGGAGTGCATTCTGGGAATGTTCTCTGCGGCGTGATTGGCCTCCAGAAATGGCAGTATGATGTTTGGTCTCATGACGTCACCCTGGCCAATCACATGGAGGCAGGAGGTGTACCAGGGTAAGATCAGCCTCAGGCGTATGACTTTTGTTTTTCCCCATTTCGTGATTTTCACATATTCGTTACAAGTGCTTCTGTCCTCATGAAGTGTTCTTGACGTTAATAGAAAAGCTCTGTTGAGAGTAACAATGAATGTGCTTTTGTGCTTGTGAGTGCTTTGTTGATTAACACATAATACAACGAAAAAGAACAGCTGTAACGTAACTCCTCGTTGTATAGGACAGTTCATTTTTTCTTATCGTAACTTCATTGTCTAGGCGAGCGTTGGAAAATGTGCGAACTACTTGTTATGCACCTGTGTTCATGAAGTGTTCTTTCATTGTGATGTTTGTGTGCTCCCCTCCAGGCGAGTTCACATCTCCTCTGTTACGTTGGAACATTTGAACGGGTCGTACAAAGTCGAGCAGGGGAACGGACAGAGCCGAGACTCCTACCTGAAAGAGCACGGCGTCATCACGTACCTAGTCATCAACCCGAAGGTAAAACACGACATGACTTACAGCTTCAACAAGTTGATCTATGATTGATATTAACCTTAATTTCAGGTGTTTGTTATGTTGTATATTTATTTGTTTATATTGCGCAAGTAAACATAATCGTATCCAAATCTTTTTTCCTGTTGTATTACTGTTGATAAATCACAGACCAAGTTTCAACTGAAGCAGGTATATTATTTTGTCATTACATTTAATTCACCCTGAGCACCAATTATGTAAATTAGTCTATTTAGACTTTGTAAATAGGCTGATTTGACTTTATAGCCATATTTGACAATCACGAAAGAGCTGTTTATCAAAACTCCTGTTCAATTTACTGCGGTAGTTTAACACAGAGCACAGATCCGAGCATCAAGACCCAGAAGATTCCAAAATATTCATCTCCTCAGATGTGTGTGGGCTTTACAGCCCACAGATATTATAATGCCTGGCACCATATACTATTCAAATAACAATGCCAATTCTTGTATTTATCCAGTACGTTATTTACTTTTCTACAACGCATTGGCCTGAGGTAACAAAAGCAGCAATGTTTTCTCATAAGAGACTCATACATTTATTTTCTGCTCTTTTTGAGCCTCTCAGCTCAAACATTACAGCCCACTGCCACCCACCACACTCCCATTGTCATTACCAGATTACAGTTTGGAGGGCTTTTCACTTGTTTGGTTAGTTGTTGTCTTTTTTTATACACTTTGGCTAATGCCTATTTGCGTTAGCAGTTTTTGACTCCAGGAAATGTTTTTTATTAGTCATGATGGCGAAAGGTAGAACTGCGTTGGACTTTAGAAGGACGGAATTGTGCACAGTTGTACAATATTGTACAATATACTGCACATGCTGACTATCTATGTAAAATTTTCTATTGATTATCTATTGTCTATTGCAGCCCTCACTTTTCTCATAATTTCTTGAATTCTGTATTTCTGCGTGGTCTAATAAAAAATATTCAACCCTTGTGTGGAGTTAAGGTCTCTATGTTGTCTTTCTGTATACTAAAAAAAGATGTGATTTTTTTCAATCTCAAACATTTATATTATATTATATTATATTGTATGATATGGTACGGTATTAAATTCAATTAAATAATGTTATATCATGTTATATTATATTACATTACATTACATTATATTGGATAAAATAAAATAAAATGCAAAAATTTGGATTAATTAATCATATTAAATTAAACATATTTTACATAAATATTTATGTCTGTATTGATTTTAAAAAACGAATAATGCTATTGGTCCACTAGACCTGCAAACATTTATTTACATTTTCAACATTTTGATCCAGATTATTGTTGACATTCTATTAGAATAATAAACATCAATAATCCAATATTATACACATTCTTTTTCTTATGTCTTGAGTTTCCATTGTCTTAAGTCTTATTATTTTTTTCTCACTTAGGCAGAGAAACGAAGTCCGCTGCTCCCCTGCCGCCTTCGGCCCATGTTGGACGGGGCCAAGATGAGGGCGTCTGTCCGCATGACGCAGTACCTCGAGTCATGGGGGGCAGCCAAGCCGTTTGCGAATCTCCACCATAGAGACAGCATGACCAATGAGAACGGCAAGATCAATACACATGTGAGTCAAGCGGAAGAGAATACAGAGCTTCTGATTCATAGAGATGCAGTTGTAGAATCTATATGAACGTTCTTTTGCAATTTTTCTCCCAGGATGTGCCGTTGGGGCAGTACAGTTTTCAACAAAGGTCAGAAAGGTCTGTTTTGTACTTTTTATTATTTATCATGGCTTCGTGATAATAAGCACAGTTTCAAGTGACTATTACTTCAGGACATTCACACACTGACCTCATCTGCATTTCTAAGCTTGCTTCAAGTCTCTCTCCCTATTTCCATCCTCCCGCCTGATCATCTTTTCAGAACGAAATCCCAGAAGAAGAGATTTGAAGAGGAATTGAATGAAAGAATAATTCGCACCATCCATGGCATCAACTCACAGAAGTGAGTACCCATAATTCCCGGCATTTTATCTGTAAGACGGAATCCATGAATTCTCTGAAAGACAGCATGAGTGAGAGTCAGTTCAAGTTTAACAAGGAAGAATTCGGAGAGCTTTCCCTTTTATTAATCTATATATAATATAAAACACATCCGTCGTAGGACAGTGCATTAGTATCACATTGAAAATCCATGAAAATGTTTATTCAATTTACACCTGAAAATAAGCAGGTCAGAAGTCCATGCCCTTATAACAAAACAATTATTAAAATCGTGTTTATTTCCTAATTGAGTAAAACAACCAATGTATTCAATATGCAAAATGCTGCCATTTTAATTAGTAGTTTCAGACTTCGCACCCCAGTGTACAGTATTTTTTCAGCACACTGTACTTCAGAGCATTTCCTGCATTTATGCCACTAAACAAGCTATCATAGAAACCATTCAGAGCGACAACAGCATTTAATTGATTTAAATGACTTTATGCTTTCTTTCCCCCAGGCAGTGGCTAAAATCAGAAGACATTCAGAGGATTTCTTTGTTCTTTCACAATAAGACCTTAGAAAAAGAGGTAGACTCCACCTTGAAACACGTGATTAAATCACAGATGGATACAAAAATACAAAAGTGCACTGATGTACAGAAAACCTTCACATCTTAATATTGATATTGTGTTAATTCAACAGATATGATAATAGTTTAATTCATCGCCTACATGTATTTAACTTTTTGTCTTAAAGGGGAACTCCATCCAAAAATTCTGCCTTAATAACTCACCCTCAAGTAGTTTAACATCTGTATGTCTTCCATTTTTCCCAAGAACGCATATAAAGGTCATTTTGGAAGCTTTCTGACTCCTCCTTAGATTCCAATCTTCAAAGCGCTGACAGGGCGTAAAGACATCGTAAAATTGTCCACTTGACTCCGGTGGTTCAGTTTAAATTAATAAAATGCGGTACGAGGATACTTTTTGTGCGCAAACAAACAAAACTAACGACTTTATTCAAAATATTGAGGGTTAGTTTCCAGTGCACGTTCCCGAGAGCCACACGACAATGCATCCGGTGTCAGCATCGCGTCACGTCGTTCTCACGCCTGTGTGGTCGGAACGCGCATGTGTCGAGCACCGGATGCAATGTCATGTGGCTCGTGTGTTTGCTTGCGTTGCAATCTAAAGAGGAGTCAGAAAGCTTCCAAAACTACCTGAGGTCCTAAGGATGTTAAACTTCTTGAGGGCGAGTAATTGATGGCAGAATTTTCATTTTTGCCCGAAGTTCCCCTTTAAGAGCCAGAATGGTTCCAAACTTTCTCTTTCTGCCTCACTGCACTCAAGTGTGATACATTGATCAAAAAAAGAGACAGCACACAATGAATTTGGACTGTTAGCAGTATATTTCTTGCGACGATATTTTTCCCTTTTTTGTTTCAGTACAGAGCAACAACTCTTCCAGCCTTCAAATACTACGTCACCTGCGCGTGTCTCATTTTCTTCTGCATCTTTGTAGTTCAGGTGTTAGTTTTGCCCAAGTAAGTATCACCTCCACGACCTGCACAGCAGCACATTCTGCAATTACTCGCACCCGCCGTCTCCCGCAGCACTTAGACCGGGCGACCCATAATAATATTACAACATCTACACAATTGAGAGAAAAGAAGTGCGAGAATAGAGATTGAGATGATGGGAACGTCAATGAGCATCTGAAAACGACGGCCCTGTGCGGGCGGTTATGGATTTTGGTGAATTAGAGGACAGTCTGGTTTGAAAATAATGTCTCTCTTTGTATGAAGGCAGACAGGAAAATCTATGCAAGGCGTCGCTCCAGTTTACTGCTCGTGTTGTCTGAGAGCACCTTTTCTGCTTTTGTTTTTTTCTCGCCCTGTGCTCCTGACATTGATTTCATGCCACGTTTATGGTGAGATGTGGCGCTTTCGAGTGAAGCTTAACATTTATGTTCTTATATAGAAGAAAGAAATTTAATTAGAGGTGCTTGTAAGGAAATCTATTGCTATTTGGACAAAACTGTAGTGTTGTACTAGAGAAAAACTAAACAGGAAAAAATGAGACTTGCTCAAGGGAGATTTGAAAGAGGGCCTGTTCAATCATTCCAGTAAGAAACCACCTATCGGCTACCCAGAATGCATAGCAACACAGCAGATCTGCTCAGAACACCTTAGTTTCATAACAGCGAATGTCAACCGAGTTCTTATTTCTGTATGTGCTGTTCTATTAATTCCCTTACTTTTCATGTAGGTGAATGCATGAGCGCACAAAGAACTTGCGTGACACATTCACGACCGATGCTTACATGTGCCATTGAGTATCAGTGACGATCCGAGATTGTGTCTCTTACAGAACTATCGTCCTTGGGATTTCATTCGGAACGGCCTTCCTGCTGCTCACCTTCATCCTCTGCATTTGTTTTGCCGGTCACATACTGGTAAGTTATTCTTGCACTTTCAGTAAATCGAAGCCGGTTTCCTTTGAGAGACTTTGAATGAAGAATGACGGTTCATGTTCTCCAGTCAGACGCAGACCTGTTACATGCATTTCTGCTGCTGGAGGAAATTTCTCTGTGTATTGAAATGTCATTTAATAAGTAGAGGTTCCTGCACATTTAAGACCCTCATCTTGTTAGAGAAAATGCCATACCGGGAGGAAAAAACACCGTATTACAGAAAGATTGAAATGTTCTTGCTTTAGTCTGAGGAACAGCTTTTTTCAGCTATTAGACAGATAGCGCTCTCTGTGATCAAATTATGAGCCACTTTGGATTTGTGGAACTTTAATGGCTTGAGTAAATGTCACCTATATCTCTTTCTGTCTCTCACGCTGTCTTTGTGTAGCTTCTGAGAGGGTAAAATGTCTCATTTAATATTCCAGGGTCAATTCACTTACTGTATGTGTGAATCTAATGAAATCAGAAATCAAGAAATATGAAATGATATGCTTTATTTTACATTTTTCTATCCGTCAATGTGATATTTGCTTTTCCGCAGATCATTTATTCAGATTGAGGAAAATTATTAGAAATGAGCAAGGTTGTTATACTGTAGATAACTTCAGAAGATGTAAACGACGTTTGTCTAACGCTGGTCCAAAAGAACTTCCTATATCAATTTTTAATACTACACAAACGTTTAAACAGAACATTTATAACTGCATCATAAAAAAATCTTTTTAAGAAAATCTTTACGATTTATAGGCTATATTATGTAAGATTTAGAAAATACTATTAAATTAAACTCGAAATGCTCGTGGACCAGTGTTTGCATCTTGTGTTGAGGTCTATAGTGTACTAAAAAATAAATTTCTGTTTATTATTGAAAAACCATCATTTTACCGATGTATTTTTTAAACTACGGTACAAAAACGTAAAATTACAGAAAAATACTGCAAAGTTACAAAATGGGGAAAACATAGTTTATTTCTGGCGCTCAATCCTGATAATTTTTTTACAGTGTAATCCAATATTATTATAATATTATTTTAAAAAGTGTTAATAAATTAGTAATTTGCCTTGGGAGAAGTTGAGGCACTAAAATAAATAACTGAAAATTAAAAAATTAAACCAATATATATTAATCTGCAACATAACAAATAAACAAATAAAAAATAAAATGACAAAAGCAAGTAAAAACATTGCTAAGAATGAAACGTGGAAAATATAAACATTAAAGCTGAATCAAAAAATGTGTAATACTAAAATTAAAACAACATAATAATAACTGTATAGTTTAATATATTACACTCATTAAAATATCATTATGGATGTTGATTTCTGGTATATGTGGGCGGTGAATTTGATTTGAATTTCATTTCATTTAGAGCTCTTTTTTAGGTCTGTCAAACGATTAATCGCAATTAATTTAATCCAGAATAAAAGTTTGTGTTTACATAATATATGGCTGTGTACTGTGCATATTACTGTGCATTCTATTTTGTATTTACAAACACATACATGCATTTATTTATGAAATACATAAAGTATAAAAATTAATAAACGTTTATATATATCATTTAAAATATTGGTGAATATAAATAAAGACATGGAAACATTTCCTTAATATGTATACATGTATGTGAATGTGTTTATAAATACAAATTTGATGTACACAGTAAACAGACATATATGTAATCAGTATGTAACTTATATAATCAAGATAACCTCTGTTTCTGTTCATTAAAGAAAAAAATATATATTTAGAATCTGACATTCTACGCCCTTAACAAGGTGGTTTTAAATAAAGAAACAGTATTTATGATGGTAAAAAGAGGCCACATTACAAAGCCGAGACCTTCTGCTAGCCCAAAAGCCTTCTTGTTTCATTTTCGTCTTGGATGATATACTTCACTGAGTTACTGTGATCTATTTTTCTCTCTGTATGGCTGTAAACTCAAGTCCCTGTGGGGACCGTGGATGTGAGGGACTATTTTTATAAAGCTCTGTGGCTCTCTGTTTTGTGTTTCCTTTCTAGTAGGCCACTAACACCCAGCCATGTGTGTCTAGTGCTGTGTGGAAGGTAGTTAAGAGTAGTTCTCTGCTTAATTCCTAATTTTCTGATGTGAGAGCTGAGGTCTTCTCATACAGTCGATGTGCTGTGTTTAACCATCGAACAACTAACACATGATTCACAGACAAGAGGGTTTTAAGAGCTGTTTTTAGTTTGACTACCTTTTACTCCTTTTAGATTTAGGCCTGAAGTGTACTTTTATACGGTCGAGGTTGAGTGTTTTTTGTAAAAAGCTGTTACCCTGTGCTTCTGTCTATTTTCATCCTGAGAATGCAGCATTACTGAGCACAAAGAGGCTGACGTGGCCCCTACAGAGTGAGACAGGGATCAGTGCTCCTTTCAGAAATACAAGCAAAAAGAATCTTCTTTATTGGGAGTTTGAGTCAAGTCGACTTGATACTATATTTATAAAATCAATTCAATTAAATCAAAATGTGGAACTTGCTCTATAGCCCTCCAAAACTATCTTCACATTGATCTGATCTACTCCCAATAAAGATTAAATCAATCCCTGCCCTGTTCCATATGGTGTTCACTTAAAAAACATTGAAAAGTAAAACAGGTCGTGAATGCCATTTTGTTGTTGACTGACAAGCTAACATGAGCGCACAGATTCGCTCTTAATTTATCATTATTACATTTACTGGATGAAGTGATGTTTATTAATGTGGGCATGAGTACAGTCATAACCCTGGGCATTAGGAATAAAAGCCAATATGCTAATGACGTTAGTGGGAGTCAAAGCTCTTTTTTTACTTCTCTCTTGATGCCGTAGCAATGGGGTAAAGCAGCCTCCTGCACTATGCCCCGGCTCCCGGGCCCATCTAAAGTCATCACCAACAAGCCCTGGATACGTCTTGCGCTCACCATGGCAACCACTGCACTTATCCTGGTAATGGCCGTGTTCAACATGGTAAGTATCACTACTCCATAATACCCGTCGTATTGGCTAGATTAAACTTGATTCATTAGATTCGGTATGACCAGGCATGAGCGTGCTCGATAAGGAAAGGCTCCCTGCTTTCATCATGGGTACTCTGGTTATGTCAATACCGTCAACAACTTTACAGGCTTTATGTCTCCTTAATTCAGGGACCTCTTGAGAAATAAGGGTAATATATAAGTCTAGTTCTTGGGCTGCCTTTCCATGCTCTTGTGGCCAATAATGCATATTTAATTCGCTAAAAATAATCAATACAGCGCTGCAGTGCTTAACTTTGTATCCAGCTTTTTCATAATGCGCGAAATAACCCATTGCTTACCTATGCGCGATTCACATTTCGCGTCTTTTCCGCGCAGCAGGCGCGCCCAAATAGGGGGCGACGCGCAAATTTTTCTAGATCAATTCCCAATAAATATTGAATCAATTGTTGCCATGTTCAAAATGGTGTTTCACTTGAAATACATTGAAAAGTTAAATAGGTTGTGAATGCCTTTTTTCGCATCGAGATGGAAATAACTTTTCGGAGTGCCGCGCGGTTTAAGACGCGAAATGTGAATCGGGCCTAAGATTTCCAGTTCGTGGCTTGATCCCAATAGGTAGTTTAAAAGATTTTTAACGGACATTATAATACTTTTGTGTCATTTAAAACAGCATTATGTCAAAGAGCAGTGACTAAACTATTTCACAGGGGCCGGACAGGAATGAGTTTTTAACCCAGACCGTAAAAAACAACTGTTTCTCACTATGAGAAGTTGGTCATTGACATCTACTGGAATGAGGACATTAAACTCCAGCAAGCAGCAGCAGTCACATATTGATATATCTTATGTATGAGAGTGTAGAAGAGCTTTAAATTTATAAAAACACTGAAGCATACAGTTAGGCAGCGTTAACATTGGACAAATTCTTCAACATGAGCATCAATAGAAACATTTTTAAAGCGGAGGTTGTGCGGAGTCCGGTGTCCTTAACAAGTTAGTCATAATCTAAGAGGAAGATTTTAATACCCACACCAGATATAAAAAAACCTGATCACATCGCGTGGGATCTGTTATGAAATAACGCTGTATTGGAGACATCTGGATGCTTTAGTGTGGCTGGTTCTGGTATGTCACGTAGCGATACAGCTTCTGTGTTGTTAAACGTTCCTTTATTTATGGAGCTACAATGGTAACGTGGCGGAGACGTCAAGAAAAAGGTGGTTAAGCAGTGTTATAGGTATTTAAGCTATAGTTTATAGAGGTATATTGGTCTAGTAAGATCAATGTCTCTATAGGGAAGCCATATTTGCAATATCTCTGGGCAGCCATTTGACAATTTCACAAGAGACCAAGTCCTGTCTACTTGAATTGAAGAAGATGTCTCACAATTTGCTGACTAAGGTTACTATAAAACATCCTCATGTCATTCCAAACCTGTTTGATTTCTTTCTCAAGGGTTAAAGTGCCAACCCATCATCTGGGATCTGTTTTAGTGTGAATTATTACATGATCCCTCAAAAAGCTCATTGTTCCAGTGAGAGAGTAGAAATGTCCCATTCTCTTACATATTTCAGCCCGAGGTTCCCTAATAAAGGTTAATGTTATTAAAAGTTAATGTTAATTGGTTTTACACATTAATTGGATGTGAATCAATATGTGTGTGTGCTAGTTTAAATAATTATGACCTTTTAGCAGTCCCAACATCACATGGCCTGGTTCTGTCTTGGTTTGTAGGTCAATTAGTGAATATGGAGCCCAGAGCAATTGCTATCAAGTTAAATCGGCCCCAATTACACTATTTGGACATTGTAAATGTGGGAATTTTATTTGCCGTCACACAGGGTCAAGATAAAAAACTTCGGTAACACTTTAGATTGCAGCCCCAATGTACTGCATAATTAAACAAAATTTACAGCGTAACTAGTTGTAACAATAATTTACCTCTATAGTACATATCTGTAGGTAAAGAGGAACAATATGCAAAGTTTGCGGAATAAAGGGGTAAGATTAAGGAAAACAACAATCCTCAATTCAATCAAATAAAAATGTATCATAAAGTCAAAACGTGTAGTTGACAGACAGCCCGGCCCAGAGGAGATATGGAACGTGTGCTTCATTCTGTTCTGCTTGCGCAGAAACTCAGCACATAATTTGACCCATATTTCATGTATGCAATAATAACAAATTAATAACCCATGGTCAGTTCATTTCCACATTAGCTTATTTTTATGAGCACATTGTGATTACAAAACCGTAGTGTCCGTTCATGCTAAGATTGATTGTTGCATATGCTATGCATACCACATAAAATGACCCCACAGTGACCCCTTAGTTTTAAAATACAGTATACAGTTACCCCTTTATTTCCCGAACTTTTCAAATTGTTCCCCTTTAACTACAGAAATGTACTGTTGAGGTACATTATTGTTGCAATTGGTTAATCGGTAAATTCTGTTAAATTATGCGATACATTGCGGGCCATAATCTAAACCGTTACCTAAACTTCAGCATCTTTTTAATTAAACCGTTCAATTACTGGAAAGCAACTGTTTCCAAAGCATCAGCCAACTTTGTGGATTACAGTCTTTTCTGCTCTTTCCATCTGCTTCTACTCTACTGATTGCTTTGTATAACTATATTTTTGTACATTTTACACTCGTGTAAAAAAAATCTTTTTTTTTTCAATACACAAAAAAACATTTTTCTGTGAAACATATCAATTAGAAAACGCAACAGATGTATTCAGCTAAGAGTGTCTTTTCTGTTTTAATAGTCCAGATTTTGTTTTTCTCCATCTGTTGTGTTGTAAGTTCTTCTTGGACGATGACAGAATGATGCTTTCAGCCCCACTGAACGTATCCAACAGCAGTACGGACGGTCCATATGGAGAAATCGCAAACTGCCCAAACAACAAGTTCTACTTGCCGGTAAATTCCATTAAATTTCAGATGTTTTTAGCATTCGAACCTTTGGAAGTCAGCTTTTTAGAAAATATGCAAAAAGCTTTAAATGTTAAAATGGTTAAAATGGTAAAATGGTTTGCAAGAAGTGCTTGTGGGGGCCAAAAGCATCCCCAAACTGAATTTCATAATGAGCAATTGTTTTCCAAAAGGTTTCCAATGTTCAACCCCAAACCTCTGCCAAACCGATGCTGTGTTTGGCTGGTAGATGACTGAAACAAAGAGAATAAACCCACAGTACAAATGGCCTATTCTCTGCATATTGAGCAAATTGTTTTTCACAACGCAGTAGCAGTGCTGTGAGAGCAATGTCAGGCTGTTATGTTCTCTGCAGATAACAAACACTGCGTTTTTCATGAAAAGGCATGGTCAAGTATGGACATTTCCTAGAAAAATCAATTTCGCAATAATTCATGGACCACCGTGCCATCTATGAAAATATAAGCGACGTTGTGTTGTGTGACTTGTGACTTTTTTAAAAGCAAGTTCATGGTTGTTCAGATAGCTCAATAGGGTGGATGTATCTTACCATTTTGTATTTTCTATAGGTTCTAAAAATATTACTCAATAAAGCGTTTGTCATTATAAGCCTAACCATCTAGCAAGAATAAAACCAACATACTGTATTGTATTTTATGTATTTTAAAACTGCAATCCATAACTTTTGCCTCTCTATCGCCATCTCTTTTTGAAACATAAAACTGCAGGGGACTTTACCTTCACGTGGGTTTATGCCAAATGGCGTTAACTCAATTTTTTCACAATACCGTACCCGACAGCTCAAATAATAAATGATTTATAAGCTCACATTGCAAAACAGGTATTTTTTGTACTTGTTTAATAACAGATTTGTATTTATTTTAAAGTGAAAATTTTACAGATTGCAGCTTTAATAACTTAGATATAAATACTAGAAGGAAGTAAAAAACATTTTAAGGGAACCAACTCAACAAAATTTGCAATTATTGTTAATAGTTTGAGGATTTTATGAATGGCATGTCTCTGCCTCAACAGTACTTCATCTACAGCTGCATTCTGGGATTGATCTCATGCTCGGTGTTCCTGAGGATAAACTACGAGCTGAAGATGATAATCATGCTTGTTGCTGTAGTCGGATATAATGTCATCATCCTCCAGACTCATGCATCAGTACTGGATCATTACAGCATGGACCTTTACCACCAAACCCAGCAACGGTATTTATCTCCACGTACAGTACACACATTCTTATACACAAATACATGATGGATGAAAGAAAGATGAGCAAATTGTGAGTGTAATCTTTCCAAAAGGCATCAAAAAGCATTTTCTTTTGGAACTATGAGTGACATACTGTAGGCTTTGTGTGGATTAGACTGTATTGTTTTTTATGGTGAAAACTCACGCATCAAAATCACGTAATAACTATTTCACGTTGAATTAAATAAAAATTTAAGGCAGCTGGTTAACTTCATATTTTTAAGTTGAAACAACAAATACATTTTCTGTTTGTTTTCAGACCGGGTGTTCTTAAAGATTTGAAGACCATGGGCTCTGTATCATTGTTCATTTTCTTCATCACTTTGCTCGTGTTGGCGAGGCAGGTGAGTCTCTTCCAACCACCCAAAGTGCCTCTACGTGCTGTGGATTGACTCTATTTTCAAAATCTTCTCTCATAGGTTGCAATAGGCTTTTCGCTAATCTGATTTAGTAAATACAACCTCTGGCTGAGTGAATGTCTGAATGTATTTTGAAATGTTTACTCAAATGGTTCATTTCATGCCACTATAAGAAAGCACATCAAATTTAGTACAAAACATTGAGGATTGCATGTTTTGCAACCTTTAAGAAACGCTTTCACAATCTTGGAAGGTCAGACGTTCTGTTCTTGCTTTCAAGGGACTGTTTGTCCTCAGATAATACACTTGTCTGAATTCTGTAGTTGAAATGCACAGCTAATACATTCTTGAAGAATGTAGTGTCTGATCAGGTGATAGGTAACATAAGGACAGATTATGAATGACTCTCAATATACTTTGGTAATACCTTCCAAGGTGCCAATTTCACAGATTTGAAAAATTGTCTGCTTAAAATACTTTTCCACGTTGAATGCTCGCTCAAACACAAAGGTGTCACACAGAGAAAATTGAAGCAATTTGTCATAATGACGGCCGTTCATTCTAGAGCAATCCCTACATATATATGAACTGTCCTTGTGTGCATTTAATTCTGCTTTCTTTGTCATCTTAAAAGTCACATGAGGTGATCAAATGTGTACCATCTCTTTACTTCTGTCCTCTTGTAACAGAATGAATATTACTGTAGGTTAGACTTCCTCTGGAGGAACAAGTTTAAGAGGGAGTGCGAGGAGATCGAGACCATGGAGAACCTGAACCGGGTGCTTCTGGAGAATGTCCTACCTGCTCATGTGGCTGAACATTTCCTGGGTCGTAACTGGAAGAATGAGGTGAGACTCTCAATCCATAGGCCATGTCAGTCCGTTCATTTTAATAAACGATCAGCTAATGAAGTTATTCAATTATTCGTAATCATTGCATACACGTTGACTGGAGTAGCAGCTAATGGTTGGTTATTATGGACTGTACATATTTCAGGGACACGATTGCGACACTCATAATGTAATTATGTAATATAATTCAATATTAATTAAACTTTTATAAACTTTAAACGTATTCCCATACAGGGCCGTGTCTGGGGGGGCTAGGGTGGCTTTGTCCCCCCAGATTATTCTTGGTCCCCTCCAAAAATATCCATTTTGAAATTACAAGAATTCAAAATTAAATACTTACTAAATACTTATTTGTATTATCTATTAAACAATTATCCACCAATTTAATCACAGATAAATATAAAAATGATGCATGCAATGAACCAGCTCGAATATGTGATTGCGCTTCCCCCCCAGTCAAACCAGCCTACTACCGGGCCTGTTTATAATGTATATAATATGGTATATAACTTAATTTGAGCTTTCTTTGTCATAGCTTTATTATATTTATTTTCGACAGGACCTCTACCACCAGTCGTACGATCTGGTGTGCGTCATGTTCGCCTCTATCCCAGACTTCAAGGAATTTTACACAGAATCGGATGTCAATAAGGAGGGACTGGAGTGTCTGAGACTCCTCAATGAGATTATAGCAGATTTTGATGAGGTACAAAATACACAAACACCTTCATAATCATATTATGTAAATGTTGATCTCATAGCAAAGCTACAGTAAGATGAAACTGTCTGAGTCTAAAGGTGCACACAAAATACAAAGAATACCACAATCAGTGGTTGGCAGCAAAGTAGTTTTTAGTATATTTAAGGTCAATGTGAAATCAAAATGGACCCTGTTATTTAGTACTTATAGTGTTAGTGCGCATTATTAGTTTTGTTGTGAACAATTTATCCATACATAGCAATCCACAAAAAAAGATCATAGACAATGAGTAGAATAATCCAGTGGAAAAAACAAGCCACACACTCTTTTCTTCTCATTCAATATTCAGTTTCACTTACTCTATTTACATCAAACACATCACAATAATGGAGTCGGTCACGTATTTGAAAAGTTTTGTTTTATTTAGTGACATCATACACTGTTGTACCATATTTGTTGAAGGGTTTGAAGTATTCCATGCTCATCCAAAAATGAAAATGTGTTCATCGTTTGCTTCCTCGTGTGTCATTCCAAACCTTTATGACTTTCTTTCTTCTGCAGAACACAAAAGAAAAAATTTTGAAGAACGCTGGCAGCCAAACAACATTGGCCCCCATTGACTTCCATTGTATGGACTCCACACAGACATTTCTTAAAATATCTTCTTTTGTGTTCCACAGATACTCGTGTTTTAAATGACATGAGGGGAATAAATAACGACATCACTTTTTTTGTTAACTATTCCTTTAAAGTCCAATGTGACCTTTTGACATCTGGCATACTGACAGATAAACATTTGCTGTTGTCTAATGAAAGTCTGTGCAAGTCCTGTTTATTCAAAAAGAATTTGACAGAAAATACTGCACATTGATATTCAAATACAGTTTAAGTTGCTTAAAAAATTGCAGCTGTAACTATAGAAGGTGGTCTGGGCAAAGGGTTTTTCAAATATGAAGGACGTCATACTAAACAGTTGTGATGTTTAACTGACTTATGTCAAAACCGGCAGATACATATTGTAAGAAAAGTATTATTGCTGCTCTCGATTTGACTGTAAACTCAAAATAATACTCTTATACCTGACAGCTGCTGTCAAAACCCAAATTCAGTGGGGTTGAGAAAATCAAAACCATTGGCAGCACATACATGGCTGCCACAGGGCTAAATGTGACTCCCGGACCAGAACACGCACAGGTAAATTATTGCTTTTTTGTAATAATTGCTGAATTGTACGCAAGTGGCTATGAACCTTGTTCTTTATTCCAAAGGACCATGACCGTCAGTATATGCACATCGGAACAATGGTGGAGTTTGCATTTGCTTTGGTGGGGAAGCTTGACGTCATCAACAAGCACTCCTTTAATGACTTCAGACTGCGAGTGGGTAAGCAGAGCCTATGAGTGCATTTCCATTACGTTTACATTTATGCATTGGCAGACCATATTATCCAAGGCAAAGTGCCCACGATGAGCCAAGCCCATGATCTTGGCGTTGCCAAACATGCAAAGTTGAGCTACAGGAACTCTCTCCCAGTAATGCTGTTGTCAATCTGTGGGTGGATACGTTCATGAAGTTTTGAATGTTTCCGGCCTCTCTCGTCAGGAATAAACCACGGGCCGTTAATCGCGGGCGTGATCGGAGCACAGAAACCACAGTATGACATCTGGGGAAACACGGTAAACGTGGCCAGCCGAATGGAAAGCACCGGGGTACTGGGGAAGATCCAGGTAGATCCTTTCTGACCTACTTTTCATGCGGTCTGTGTTTAATTATTGAGGAGCATCTCTTTCAGTGGATCTAATAATCTGTGTTGCTTCTCCAGGTCACAGAGGAGACGAGTCGAATCCTGAAGACGTTGGGTTACATGTGTTCCTGCCGAGGGATCATCAACGTTAAAGGAAAGGGGGAACTCAAGACCTTCTACGTTCACACTGAGATGACCAGATCTTTATCACAGGGGAATGTAATGCCTTGAACCTCAGTCACACAAAAACACGCAAGAATCGTTGTGATCAAACAGCGATTAAATACAGTTGTACAGTACGTGTACGGTTCAATACACCACCCAAACCCAATGTAGGACTAATCTAGAGCTGTTTGGACAGTACAGAAGATGTTTTTGCATTGCTTTATAAGTAATGAATGGCTGTGTAACTGATCATAACTGTGTTTCGCTCAATCCATTATTTAAATTCTTTTTGTAAAATAAAGGAATATTAACAAAGGTGGCCATGTTTTGATGCTATCATTTTGGTATCCATTAAAATTTCTATATAAATGTCCAAGTGTCTTTTTTTCTCAATCTGTGAACGCGGTCCAACCACACAGCAATACATTTTATGAAAATATAAACAAAAACTAAATGGATACATTTGTAATACAAATCTATACACATACACACATATAGTGTTACTGTTTATTCATATTTTTATATTGTCACTGACACTAGCGCACATCAGACAGGTGTCACGGATCCATAGCCCTCCTCCACTGTCCAGGTGATTCCGTTTTTGCTGTAGAAGTCCGAGCGAATGTGAGCGACGCGACCAAATGTCTTCCCCAGGTCATGTTGTGAGGGTGTAAACCGTCCATACACAGAAGAAGACAGAACAGGAACTGGTCTGCTTGACTCCTAACATGAGATGAAATACACAGGGATCCGTTCTTTACTGCATCTTCGCTGCATTTTGTTTATCTACAAAGGCAACACATAATGAATTGGAAACTCACCTCGCTGAAGAGGTCCAGGCCGCGGGCTTTAGCATGTGTCCGGTCATCTCTGTGGAGTTTGTTATCGTAACCTTCAGTGGTTTGATTTATGCAGTCATACAAAGACGTTTCTGAAGCTGTAGTATAAGAAAAGTCTAAATCAGTTTGTGTATGTTTGATTTGATATTTGTTATTATTTAATTTGTGTTGCCTGGGTGTCATTGTGAGGCCACCATACTGTTTCAGGGGCAACAACATAATGTGTGACTCAAACTTAACTTCTGGTAGACCTCTGCAAAGAATGAATAACTGTTGAGTAGGTTTAATTTCATTTATTGCTGTTAATATACAATAAAATATTAATACATATCAATATAAATAAAGTATCAAATAAATTGTTGTATTAGTAGCCACTAGCCAACCGATGACCAAACGCAGACCGGAAGTTGAGATCGTTTTTACTTCCGTATTTTGACGAATTTCCGAGTTTTTTTCCGCATTTTGAAATGGAACTGGCAGTAGACTGACAGTTGAAGGGGAGGCCCTAACGGATGCTCCGCCCAAGCCGTCTAACATACGCCTAACATACGTCAGCTAGTAGTCATTACAGGACGGAAGTACATTTTCAAAATGTAACTAAAGATTATGAGGGCACGCGATTTTTAAAAAGAGAATAACCCACTTTGATAAACTATTTAAAAAACGCTGCAATATTTCAGGAAAAAAATAGGCATTGTCATTTTTCATTTCACTTGGACTTTAACTTCGGACCAGGCGCGTGCGTCCGATGATATTGAATGATAACCATAGTTATTTATTGATATGTTACATGGAAATGTAAAGAGAATTTAAAAAGTGCCACCGTGATATACATGTCCAATAACACAGCATTACTGTTTGGTACTGTTTATGTTTGAACTTTGTAAAAGCTGCCAAGTTTGATCTTACCTTCGGGGTGTTGTTTAAATATCGCATTTCTTTGCTCTCCGTCCGTCTTGGTGGTATAAAGCTGAAGACAGACAGAGTAGAAAGAGGTCTGGACTTCGCTTCGAATGAAGCATCCATTACAATCCACGCTCAGATCGCACGAGATTATCGAGTTTGACGGCGCAGTTTGGCGTCTGCGGTTGCTAGGATACAGGGGACTACTGCGCGTGGAATTGGTAATGAAATCGATGAATGATTGACATTTGGATCGAAAGTAAATATATGAACTCACCCTATCATGGACGAAATCATTTCACATATTCTTTTTTTTTATAATTTCTGACAAATCATTTGAACATGATTAACAGCACTTGTATAATGTTTATGGGTTCTGGATAATTTGTCTTATAAATAGATAGCATTTAAATTCAAATGTTTTTTTGAAGGATGTGAACGGTAAAGTAAATGTACCATAAGCCTTTATAATGCCGCTGGTTCAGATCCAATGAAGATCAAGAAGGATGCATTGGCTTTTTATCCCTTACTTAAAGAAGTTCAGAAAATGCTTCGTTGAATATAGATATGCTTCATCACCGAGCCTCCACACTATATAAGACATTTGACGTTCTTAACTTCACAATGAGATAAAATAATTTAATAATCATTTTAACCCTGCCAGGTAAGGTATCTGGTCCGGTCATTGATCAATAAAACACAGATGCAGGCTTTTTATCTTCAAACATCACATAAAAACATTATTCTGTTCTTTTAATGTTTATATTATGATCTCCATTCACTTTCATTTTTACAACTTTTGTTCATGATTTAGAGTTAAGATTTAAAATGATTAGTTGTTAATAAAATAGGTTACAAGAAAATATTAGAAGGGCACCAGCCAAGGAGATGCCCCCTCTTGATTCAGATGTAATGTCTTTAAACTTAAATAGGAACAATATACTAATTGTTTTCATTATAAGTAGGATTGTTGTACTAGTGACATTAACAATAGTATTTATGATTGTATATCACCGAGGCAATTAAAAAATCTTTCTAAAGTTCTTCAAGGACTTTATGTGCTTCAAAGCTTGGATATAATGCATTCTTTGAAAAAGACTTGGATGAGGGAGATGACGAACGGTTCCTGTTGTTTTAGCTAGTCTTGTAAAACATATGTTGGGTAACAGCGCCATCTACCGAACGAGCTTGAGATGCACACCGATGCGCCAAAATAAAAGTCCCACAAATGAAGGTAAAAAGACGTATTATTAATTAGTGGCTCATTTTACACTAATTAATTTATATTTAATTACGTTTCCAGTTGTTTTATTTAAAACATATAACTAAATCTAGATAAATTATGATGTACATATAACTACCTCTGCACACAACATTTTCCATTTACCATCTGTAAATATGCCAAATTAAACAATATACTACCCTGTACAATGTCTCATATGTTATTATTCCCATTTTCTGTACAGTAGTCTTTATTTTATATATGCATTTTCTTATAATATTTTAATCTTTGTTGTAATTTGTATTGTTATTGTGTTGAATGTGTGTACCACCAAAGACAATTCCTTGTGTGTGCCAGCATACTTGGCAATAAAACTCTTCTGATTCTGATGCTGATTCTAAATCACAATAATCAAACCACAACCTTAACGTTTAAACACAAAATGTTGTAAATGTTAAACGTCTTAATGAATAACTACTATATGGTCCTAATATGAGCTAACAATAGTGTTACTTAATTTTCACTATTATTTACTGAAGACTTGATTATTGTATAAGTCTATACTTTCTTACCTTTAAACACCAGCTGTAATCATTAATTATTTAACATAAACAAATAAGACTCTTTTCATAACAAAACCTTTATCTGCTAGACCACCCTTGAGCAGTATTCACTTAAACTGTTTCACTGTGTAATTTTGCTTTCCTCTTTTCTTATTTTTATTTTCTTCACGATATTGCTGCAGTCCTATAACTTGTGGTATTTTGGGCGCATGCTGCAGTTACCACTTCGATCCCACAAACGCATTCCGTGTCATTATCTGTCGCTCGTGTAGTATGAAGGGCAAGTTCAGACTGAACTATGGGTGTGCCAAAAGAAAATAGGCGTTGCTTATGTCATTCAAGACGAGAGTAATGAAAAGGGGGGACTGGAAAGTCATGATTTTTGACGGACACGCGAAGACTCACATTTGACTTAACTGTTGGAACGGATCTAATCGCTGTAAATACTCAATGTGAATACTGACTCCACAAAACGCGTGAAACGACTCCGAGGCGTTCGGCTATGAGAGCTGTGTGAGGTCTGTCATGACTAGACGAGCACAGGATTTATCATAAGGTACATTTCTGTGACATATGTGAGATGTCAGATTTGTTGTTTGCGATGCGCGAACACAGCGAAGCGACAAAGCGAAACTCTAACTTGCTATTTCAAACCATTTCGCGCACGTTGCCATGTAGACGCGCGATTTATTTGATGCGTTTGTTTGTTTGTTTATCGAAAGCGTAACGTTAGTGATTTGTCGCGTTTTCGCTAGCTGTGTGTAACTGTGTGTGCGCGACGTCTTGAAGTTTACTTCGCTTGAATAACCGTAAACTAAACGGTCTGAGCTGTTGGTTATATTTTAACTTTCATAACATGAAGCGTTAACAGGCAAACAATGTTACGCCTAAAGCAACACTTTGGAGATACGCAACGAGATGTTTGCGTCAAGCTCGGTTTTATTAAAAAATTCTTCCCTTGGGAATAAATAACCGTTAAATATAGTAACCATAGTATTTTCTTTCTAGCAAAACCGCCACATAAATCGTTTCCCTAAGAGATGGAGTGACTGCTTCTGCAATAAAAAACTATGATATTGTTATCATATATATTATTTTTTTATAATAAATATATTATTTTATATATATTTTTTATATATATATAACATATAACACAGAATGATAAACAGGAAGCATCATTTAGCTGATAGATGTTTGTACAGTTTGTATAATCGTGTCATTCTCTCTTTCTCACTGATCTCCTTCTCTTCAGGCCTTTTGCATTATTTCTATCTTTCCTTTCTTTACTCTTTTAATTCTGCAGGATGCTGCGAAAGTTTAATTCAGAGGGTGCGTTGTTGGATCTCGACTACTCCACTCGGCGGCAAGGGGATAAAGATGGGACCCTGGACATGTCAGATGATGAGATGGATGACGCTCCGGCGTCCTATCCTTGCACCCCAGATACGAAGTCAGCGAGTGCTGGCAAAAATACGAAAAGACAACTCAACCGAGATCACAGCACTAGTTTTGAAAACCTCTTCGCTTCGGAAAAGGACTTAGATTTCTTAAAAGTCACAAACTTCAATGAAAGCTTCAAAGCTTACAGTGACAGCCAGCTTGCCCCAAATGCCAAAGGCTTTGATAGAATGGAAAAATGTGGCAACCATTCCCACTTGCTATCATCCACGCTCAAATCCAACCATACGCCTGTCTCCCCGAGACCTCCCCATTATCACCGGCAACAAGCTCGGGCCAAGTTAGCAGCTGCTAAATTACACCTTAAAAGTTTGTTTGGACAGGTAAGAGTTGATACGATTTTCTTCTTGCTTCAGTTTCTTTACGCTACACAAACGGAAGAACTAAAAACAACCTGTAGAACATTTATTGACACTTTAGAAATAAATTACCATTTTGGCCAGTTGCTGCCCTACAGACCTTTTTGCAAGACATACAAAACACAGTACACATACATCTTGGAGATGTCTATTTGATGTCTGCAAGATGTATTTTTCATCATTCGCTTGCTAATCTGCAATATGTCTCAAGACATTTCCTGTCAGATGTTTATGATTTAGAATGTATGTAAAGTATGTAAGGCATTTTTAAGATGTTTTTTAAATGTTGTAAGACATTTCTAAAATGTTTTAAGTAGGGCTGTCAACTTAATTCTTATTTTTTTCAGATTAATGCGTTAAAATATTTAACGCAGCATCTGTTTATCTTGTCATTCTTTGTCTAGCGTTACATTATATAATCACGCTCTCATTCATGTAAAGGCCTTTAAAGTCCCAGTGAATTAAAAAATGACAATTCCTGTTTTTTCATGAAATATTGCAGCATTTTTGTAAATAGTTAATCAATGCGGGTCATTCTCTTTTAAAAATTCGTGTGCCCTTATAATCTTCAGTTAAAATCTAAGTTAGAAGGCTGGGGCGGAGCATCAGTTTACTCCTCCCCTTTAACTGTCAGCCTGTTGCCAGTTCCATTTCAAAATGCAACGGCTGTTTTTATACATCTAATCAAATCACAGAAAGCCACGCCCACTATTTTTTTCATTTGAACTTCATTTCACATGGGAAAAATACAGAAGTAAAATCCGGTTCACGGGGAGTTTAAACCATTTAAGCGTGATTTGAAACTCCCCTGCGGCTGCCGGTGTTCCTTCACTTGCCTGGGGTGGCGACCTCCTTCGCGTTCCAGTTTATAGGTGTGGGACATGGCACAACGCGACAGCAGTCCAGTCTGGTGTATACAGTCACGGGCTGAAGGCTGCGTCAGTGAATCTCTGTCAGACATGAGTGCATCAGTATTAAGTTCTCTTTCGTGCTTGAATGGACAGAAACACACACGATTACGCCAGAAAGCCCGGTTTGTTTAGTATTTTCGTAAGCACAGATTGGAACATGCTAAATAAAATCCTGAATGAATGCAAAGTGTTGTGAAATGGGAAAGGGCATCAGGTCTGAGTAGAGCTGCATCTCTACTCGAAGAGAAAATCTATGTGTTTTGTAGCTTTAATTCTGTATTTAATTTAGAATTTAGCATTAAAGACTGTAAAGTTTTTGTATATTTCCTACCTGTTAGATATGACAGCTCTTAATTATACTGTACTTCAATGTTAAATGGCTATATTATTGTTAAAATAAAGAAAAAAATCAAACTCATGGAGACATCAGTTGCAGTACTAATATCAGAATGTTGACTTTCATTCAAAAAATGTTTTTAAGAAATCTATTGTTTCTACATTAATTTGGAGACGAAATGTGAAATTATTAGAATGTAAAAGTTTATTTAAAAACATTAATGTTACGTGCGATTATCAGATAATTTTTTTAATCAATCGACAGCACTTATTTTAAAACGTTTCTAAAATGTTTATCAGATGTATTTACACAGCAGATGTTTTCCAGATCTTTAACAGAAATCTGACAAACATATCTGTGCTATCTATGACTGGTCCAGAAGCACTTCCAGTTTAATTTTTTTAAACTACACATGCTTCTACGTGTTTCTGGACCATTGACAAAGTAGTCTATACACATCAAATTTTGCCGTTTTTTTTTTTTATATAAGCACAGTAACATAAATGCTCAATGTAAAAAATACTTCAATGTGTTTATAGGGCCGTCTGTCCCTCTACATTGACCCACGATTCAGCAACCAATGCAGCTTCTATATGCGTCTAAATTTATGATTGTGTTAATCTGCAGAATTTATGAATCATTGTCCAAGCACAACTCTGTATACGATCACATAAAAAAGCGACGGGGAGTTCTATTTGTGGTTTGTACCGTACTTGATACAAACTGCCGGTCGCGTGTCAGGGGTACAGCTGCAGCTCCAAGAATCTAGTACTTTATCATATCGCAGTAAAATCGATGTCATGTTTGCTTTATATTGCACAACTATGTTCTTCTTGAATTAGTTTCCTCTATACCTCTTTAACTCTTCCATCTGAGTTACGTAAAAGCGGAACCAAATTGTGAAAAGGGAACTAAATGTTCTGAAGTTGTACATGGGAATCACATTGTTGAGGCAGTTTTTTTTCATCTTTGACAATGTTGCAAGACATGACAAGAGACTGCGAAACACACAGAAAAAAGTCCAGAAGAATTTGGTATCTGGCTAATCTGACATTGTCAAAATGCTTTCCATGTCGTAATGCCTATGTGATGTTTGTTAATGTCATGGAACTTTTGGGTAAACCATAATTTCCTTAAAGTCTTGAATCAAGGAAGTTTCATTTCAACGTTGTGTATGTGTGGTTTTAAACCCTTGGTTTTTTTTTTTTTCGTGCAAGGGCTCACCACATTCCTCACATTCAAATCTTACGAGTGCAGAGCACAGGGAAAACGTAAGCAGGTAATATTATATCATATATCTTACTACAGTACAGTATGATCTCTGTCTTTCCATCCCTCCTTGCGTCAAAACAAACCCCTTATTTTGGCCCACTGTTATTGATTCCACACATTTTTTGCCGGATATCTGTCACGGATCCTCTAACCCTCTTGTTTCTCTCAGTGAGAAAGAGAGGCGCTCGCGAATGCCTTTCCTGAGACAGTGGAGTCAGGTGGGCCACAGTAAAGCTCGCCTCAGCAGGAAAGAGATGGAACATTGGGCCAGGTCTCTTGATGCTTTGCTGGAAAGCAGAGGTGAGCGCTCAGTCATTTACTACTTCTACATACTGCTCGAGTCAACGGCCAGTGGGTCAAAAGGCTCCTCAACAAAATGCTAAATGCGCTCTCATTTGTTATTCGTTTTGGATAAAAGCCTTTGCTAAATGAATAAATGTAATGCAAACGTTTGCAAGACGCAATAGAAGAAACATGATGTTATGCTAGAATAGGTTTGACCTGGAACGCTGAGATGTAAGATTAACATATTTTTTTAAAGGGGCCATATGGTGCGAATACGTGTTTTTCTGTGTCTTTGGTGTGTTAAGTTGCCCATACATGTATTAGACACGTAAAATTGCAAAAATGAAAGTGTCAGAACAAAAGATGCAGGGCTCCAGACTAACTTGTTCTACTAGGAGCACTCTAGCACCTGACAGATTTCTTTAGGAGCGCAAGCAAAAATTTAGGGGCACACCTTAGATCAGTCAGTAATGCATTTATTCACATTTTCCCCAAAATAACTTTATTAATGATATTAATTAATTAAATTAATGAATTATTTAAAAGGCAATGTCTACAGAGCAGCTTTTTTAGAGCGATGAGCTTTGTAAAATAATCTGCACGTATCAGAGAGGCGGAGCAAAGAGGAGATAAAGAGGAGATACAAACATGCACGGATTGTGGAAAATACAGCGTTTTTGAACCTTAAATTGCATTACATCTAAAACAAACGATAATATTCGTTTTAGCCGTGTCATATGACCCCTTTAATGTTATTGTTGTAAGTGCTGTGGAGAGGCCACACTTTGTTTAATATGAATATTTGATCATGTAAACGGTTAATGTAGGTCATTTATTGTAGAGTTTGTTATGTGCTTTGTACAATGTGTTGTGGTTTAGTTGTGAAACGCATCTATTACATAATTGAAACCCAATCATATCTTTCCTCTTAACGTTAAGGAACCAATTTAGTTATTTTTGTTCACCTGTAAATAATAGTGTTGTGAGAGGCTTTCAGGGCATTGCTATACGGTTGTTAAAGTGTTCCGGGTGGTTGCTAGGTGGATACTTACTGACCCACATAGGATTTCTGAAAAATGTTTGAAAAACGCATAGAAAACTGTCCTCTTTCACAGGCATCTGCGAACATGTCTAAAAATGTATATTATGCATTATAAATGTGCATGATGTACGCTTAAGTTGTTTATATAAAGAGTCAGTACGGACAGTGCAATCTGTTTGTTTAAATGAATTTAGAAAATATCTATATTTGACCCAAAAATGGATTGAAACAACACTCTTAAAAATAAGCACTCTTAAAATGAAAAGGTGCTTAAAAGGTTCTTCACAGCGATGCCATAGAAGAACCATTTTTGGTTCCACAAGGAACCATTCAGTCAAGGTTCTTTAAAGAACCATCTCTTTCATACTTTTTTATAAACTGAAGAGCCTTTTTCCCCACAAAGAACCTTTTGTAAGACAGAACGGTTCTTTAGATGTTGAAGGTTCTTTATGGGACCAGAAGGTTCTTCTATGGCATCGCAGAACCATTTGAAGCACATACAACATGTTTTAATTCAACACAACGGTTGGGTTTGTCCATATGTGATTCAACAATGGATCGAAACAGCCCAGGATTTTCGAATACAAGCGAGATGTACAACTTTATCAGTCAGTCACATTACATATTGTTTACATAGCTTATGCTGTGTAAACAGTGTACTAATGATAAATACCGGACGCTGTAATGCTTAACAACAGACGGCACGATTCCATAGTGATAATTGTGTTTCAGGTATTTAATGATTAACACATCTTGTCGTGTTCGTTTCTGAAGTGAATCCGCTCGGGCAGAGCTGTTGAGTAGAACTTGCAAAGAAGTTCTGGTTTGGCCATAATGGGAATTGACATAAATCTGGTTGTTTACCAATTTTGTTGGGTTTTCTGTTTTCGTTCTGTCCCTTTATGGGAAGCTATTCGTCATTGTGACAGTGCGCCTCATAAAATCCAATAATACACTGGCAGTAACAGCCGAGACAGACGTTTGCTCAAAGTATAACATGAAGTCACGAATTTCAGTGTCACTGTTATTTGGAAATGCCATACAGTACATAATAGGCACTTTACAGGAGTAAGGTACACGTTTACTTCTTGAAAACAATCAAGGCTTAACTTCCATGCATTTGAGAAAGATGTTAAAATGGTTTATTCTATAATATTCATCATTTTATTCCGTCGGTTTTTGACATCTTGGTGGTCTTTTTCCATTTTATGTAACTATTTGTATTGAAAGTATTTGATGTTATATTTCAACTAGCGAAGTAACTGTGTTTTCAAAAATGTTTCCTTCTTTTATTCAAAATAGACAATTTAAAACATATATATATATATTTTTTTAAATAGTAAGCCATTAGATGTCTATTTTAAACTAAACTGCTACTGCTATGTGCCAAAACAGTTAGCATAGCTATGCTTATCTTGCATGTGAAACAGGTGTTCTTCTGTATCTGCTTTTGTTAAAATGTGGGAACACAGGTTTGTTGTAACTTCAGAGCTCGCCCTTCCCCTCGCATGGTTCTATTTTCTTTTGAGAAAATCAGAGGTAAGGCATGTGTCAGATAAACCCTAAACGTATCAGGTTCAAAGAGCTTTTTTTCTAATTTTCGTGGCATTAGTGGGTGTACATCAGCAAAACATGTTTGTGAACTTTTGAGCCTCCTCCCATTCATAAACAGAAAGCTATTTTTTTTAAAGTTGATTAAGATTCTTTCTCTTGCATGATCCGAACCCGCTGGCCTAACCTGTCCTTTAGTGGGAATGACAGTGTTTGAAGCATTCCTACGATCCGAGTTCAGCGATGAGAACCTGCAGTTCTACATTGCCTGTGAGCAGTACAGACAGTCGTCCAACAAATTCAGTCTGCAGAGGCGGGCGAAAGCTATCACTGCGACCTACATTCAGCCGGGTGCTCCCAGAGAGGTACATTCATCTATATGTGGCTGTTTATCTGTATGTTATTAGAAGGAATGGTTTCAAAATGAAAATCCACTTTTCTCAGTTGCGTGACAACACAAAAGAAAAGGATTAGGGACTGAGACTGTCATGCTAGAAAAACAACAACCAAACAAAAACTTATCACGTAAAATATAAAAGAACTATAACTGTATTACTGAACCCATGTATAGATTTATGTTAGGATCCGAATAAAATGTACATTAAGTACACCTGATCAATTGCATGTTAGCACAAATATCTGGCAGCAAGTCAATGCATTTAGACTTGGTGACACGGTAAGGAAGATCTGTTAAAGTTCGAATCAACACAACATGGTATAATTGGAAAGTTCAGATGCAAAACCCTCTTAAAAGCCACTTCAGTCAAATATGTTACTATGATTTTGAGTGAATGCTCTCCACACATAGTATACGTTACTCAATAATTTAGCTTCAAAAGCAACTTGATACCACACTCTGACCGGTCTGAAACTATACGGTGTTGCTTAAAGTAAATGTAGGAGCCGGATGAAAAATGCTCATTTAATGTAAACAAAAAGTGGTCTGACGGATTTGCATCTGAACTCTTCATTTGTGGCTGCAAGAACTGCCGTGTTTTTCAGAAACTGCTGATCTACTGGGATTTTCATGTGCACACATTTCTTGGGTTTATAGAGGGTGGTCTGAAAAAAAGTCCAGTGAGCAGCAGTTTTGTGGGCGAAAATTCCTTGTCGAGTCAGAAGAGATAAGAAGGTGACAGTAATAACCACTTGTTGCAACCAAGGCACAACTTGCAATCGGCAATCTACAACTTTTGCCTCTATATCCCCATCTCTGTTTAATAGGGATGTAACAATATTATCGATATCGTGTTATCGCAATAGCAAAACTGTCTCAATATTATCGTGGTCACATAACTGTATGAAACAAGATCTTCTGGGCCTAACATAAAGAAAGTTAGAATAAAAACGTTTTTGTAATAGGACCACAGGGCAGCCACCTGATTTAAACATTGCGATAAACACCGTGCCGTGGACTTTATACCAAGGTATTATCGTACAGTGAGATTTTTATATAGTCAAATCCCTATTGTTTAAAACATTAAATGTAAATGTAAATTGCAGGTTACTTAACGTAATTATTGTGTGGATTTCCTGTGAATTTCCTGCAAAATCGTACCCAGCAGCTCAAATCATTATTTTAAGCTTTGTGAATCGTGGTATGGTGAGGAGACAGTTTTGAACACTGAACTTTTAAGTACTTGCTCGGTTACTAATATTTGTTCATTTTTAACAAAAAATGTTACGTATTCCAGCTTTAAAGCAGAAAACCACACAGTGTCACTTTGGTGTTCGGTTGGCTAAGAACAGGAAAACGAGAACACAGGCTCAACAAACTTTGACAGTAGAGACCTGAAAAAACATTGCCTGATCTTATGAGTCTCTTTCTCTGTGATACTTTAATATTGTGGGGCATATTTTCCCACTGTGTTCCCATTTTCTCTATACTTCGACTAGGATGATGCCATATCAAAACGTTTAGTTCTCCAACTGGTTTCTTGAACTTGATTGCAAGTTCAGTGTACTCAAATCGCAACTAAATAACTACTAAATATGGACCAGTGTTGTATACATTTTGAAAACTGGTCTATAGTTTTCTGATTTCAGAAAGGAGCATCAAGCCACATCCAACCAGGTTTGATGTCAAACTAAACCAATCATTTAAAATGGTTATTCCAAATGCGTAGCAAGGTTGCATAAAATAAAACGCAGCAAATAAGATGTCATTATATTTATAAAGATATTCTTCTTCTTTCAAACAAAGCAGTTCCTCAGAAACAGTTGTGGCTGCAACAGAGCGCTTGCCAAGCGGCACAGACGCAGCAACAGGGGCGCAGTGATGCTTAGGTTGTGTAATGCGGTCAGCAGTTGTAAATCGGGGTATTTTATAACGGCTTAGAATGCGGCTCAACCAATCAGAATCGCGGACCAGAATTTACCGTTTTTTAAATAATCATTGGAAATCTTTGTTTTGTCAATGCATGTGAAGATGCCATTTTTTTAAAATAAATATTGAGATACAGCAAAGGCATCCAGATATTGACCAAAACTTGGAATTATGTACCAGACATTAGGGTTATTACAATTATGAAAACCGTTTGGAGTCCATTGAAGACCACTATATGGAGAAAAATCCTGGAATGTTTTCATCAAAAACCTCAATTTCTTTTCGAGTAAAGAAAAAAACATAAACATCTTGGATGACATGGGGGTGAGAAAACTATCATGAAAATGTATTTTGAATGTGAACTACTCCTTTAATACAAATTGTCATAATATTTTGTGTGCTTGATTTATAAAAAAACTGTCAAATTGATAATTAATTTTTTTGTAAATTGTCACTTGCAGTATAATATTAATACAGTCAATACCTTAAAATATGAACTTATTCGTGAAGAAAATGTTGGGGAGTAATGGATAACATGTAACAAATTACGTAATCAGGGTGCAGAAAAACTAGTGACTGTAAGAATCAGAGAACAGTTACATTTTGTAAAAAAGTTAATTCAAAACAAAAAATCTTATTTTGGCATAATAACACGTAAAGCAACACTATGGAACTTTTGCAATACACGTGTTCTATCAATTCATGGAAATTTCACAGTTATTTTGTTTTCAAAGAAGAAAAAGCAAACAACATTCTACAGTGCAGCTAAGCTTAACAAACACAGTTCCTTTATCAAATGTTACAACTATATGATTTCTTATTTGCATCAAATATTTTACATTTTAAACCAAATCCTTAATAAATGAAAATATTTCTTCTTAATTGACTGTATTTATATTTGTAACTTCGAAGGAATCCAAAAGTTTACAATACTTTTATATTTTGTTGCTTGGATTAAGCTATTGAATACTTTTTTATAAAGTAACTGTAACAGAATACATTTTAAAAGTAACCCTCCCAAGTCTTTTTTAAAATAATGTGAAAATTCTTTTAACTGAAAACAATTACAAAGTAGCAATAACAGTAAAGACTTTACAGACAGAAATTACTTTGATCAAACCAAAAATACAAAGTTGATATGACCCATGATAGAGAAATGTCAATTGCTATTGTCTGAAATAATTGCAGGTTGGTAATACCAATATTTAATAATTATGACAGCCCTCCTATCAGACATATGGAATGTTTTAATAGTACTTTATTAATATGCCCTGTAGTCCTGAACTGTTCATTTAATAGCTGTGCTTCTTGCAAATGTACATGTTTTTAAAAATGCATATACAATTCTCTTTCTTCCTCACTTTTAGGTCAATCTCGACTGTAGGACGAGAGAACTGACTCTGGAGCTATTAAAAGCGCCATCACACACCTCTCTGTGCCACGGCCAGAAGCGCATCTACTGCCTCTTGGAAATGGACTCTTACCCCCGTTTCCTTCAGTCTGAGATCTACCTCACACTACTGAGGGATTCATACTAGAACAAAATTGGGCGGAGCCAAACCAACCAGGATGAGGTCATCCTCAAAACTCAGAGACCTTGAGATGAGATACATGGACAGTTGGAAAGGAGACAGGAGAGTTATTAAGTTATGTTAACTACTGAAGAATTGTTGTCGAATGAAAAGGGAAATTAATACATTTTGGAGTGACAATGCGACTGGTTTAAACTTAAATGAATGATGTAAGGTCTTAAAGGGTCATGTTGTGTTGAAGGAGGTGCTTACTGTTAATGTTTTATATGAAAAGAGGTTAATTGGGGGCTTTTCTTAGTTGCTCAGTAGAGACCGTTTGATAATCAGGGAATAAATGGCATGTTGACGGCAACAAAGGAAAAACCCGTTCTGCAAGAATGGGCTGTTCGCTGTGGGACAGAAACACAGATCAAACGGTCAAAACCATTAATTCACTCAAATGTATAGCTGTAACACTGAAAACGTATTCCTAGAATTTACTGTTTATCTAAATCCTTTTTATACCTTAAATGTGTTACAAACTGAACTTACTAAATTTAGATCATTTACATCAGTATCAAGTCACACAAGATCTCCGAGATCGTACACTGACATTATACTGTAAACCCATTCAAAATAAACAGACGTGTTGTTTGAATAGACGATATGAACTCAAGTACTTTGAACAAGGTTAAACCTTCCGTTTTTACAGATGCAGATCGTTTTGGCAGATCTTTACTGGTCAGCATGTTTAGACTTATTTTGTGTGTTAGGTTTGTGTTGTCATTGGTAAATGATGAATGCAAATTTCACATTTATTGTACATGTGTATGTCATCCATATGAATCTGTGTTTATTATAATCGAATGAAAATTATGCAACGGTAGACACTGAAATCCGTCAATGAATTAGTCTCTGTGGTGTATTTTTGTGTGGAAAAAATGAATTTAAAAATGTCACATTTTGAAAGTAGTATTAGTGTAATACACTGTAACAAGAAGTTACAAGTCTTAAAAAAAAACATGTGAAAAATGTGGAAACTTGGAGGCACCACAAAAAAAAAAAATACCTTACCACTAAACACACGTCAAATAGATGTCTTGATGACATACGTGTTCTATAAATGTTGCATTAATAATGTCTTTAGGACATTGTTTTATGAGAAATTATGTATCTATCATCTTTTAAACGTGCCATCACATGCACTGGTGGTCTTGGTCAAATGTGTTCAAAAAGTTAAATCTGGTTGTTTGAGTTTAATGTTTTCGACAAAAAATAAATGAATAAACCACTGATTAATCTTCAATCATCTATTCTCTATAGACGGTCTCATTGGACGCACGCGTCTGGCCCAAAATTAACTTCCGGTCTGTGTGTGTTGATCAGTCAGGCTAGTGGCTAATAATACAACCATTTATATTTGAATCAATTTATTTTAATATTTATTTATATCAATATTTTATTTGTATGACAATTATATTGTTTGATTATATTATTAATATAATTTTATTGTATGTTAAAGCAGTTACTGCCGATCTCATATTAATCTTGAGTACCTATAGAGTAGTATTACAAATTTCGTATCTTCAAAGAGTATTTAGTTTGATCAAATTGATAAAAGACAGATACAGCTGTACGATATGCACGTACACGGCAACAAAACACAGATATATGACTTAGTTTGACTTACCGTGTGCGGTTCATGTCCGTTATCTATCAGTTTCAAACAATCTCCAAATGCAGCGTTATATCCACCATTTATATTACATTCATCAACGAAATGCAGTGAGCAAACAAACACAGCTAAACTTCCATCGGCCGAGTGAAGCGACATTGATGGGCGTGCTCTTTCTCACGCTGGCTGGTTGAAGCGTGAGCGTGCTCTTTTGCCCGCTGAACGACGCGTGGATGTGCTTTTCCTGCAGAATTGTCCAATAAATTACTAAGAACCCTTGTTACGAAACGGGAATCCATGTTCGAAAAAAACCTGTATGATCCCTGGCGGAGTGAATCGAGCACAGAAATATGTTATACGTTCAACTTGTTTTTTGACAAGTTGACCATGTCGAGCTTGAGAAGCCAGCACGTTTAACAGTGTAACGAAGTCAGAATGTATGAAATAGCATCTTATCGCTTTAATAAACAATTTGTTGAATGGGTCGTGTAACTTTGCTGTCGCGTAACTGTCGCATTTAGGTTTAGCCAAGTAACGGTTGTTCTACTGGCAACCCAAAATAATTCGCTAGCTAATGTCATGTACTTGTTATTTCTTTTGCTTGTTATCAGAAATAAACTAAGTATGGGCCACAAAAGCGCTCATGCGCAGTAACGTTGATGTTGTTGCTGCTTATTCCTGTATGAGCTGTCACAGTTTGAAACATCAAAAAATAAAAAGTGACCAACGATGCAAACTTTACGCCATTTGTTTATTTTAATTATCTAATGAAAGAAAAACATTTGCATAGGGATGTTTCTGTAAAAACACGTTTATACAGCTTATAAAATAAAATTGTAAGAAAAGCACAGGCATGAACGGAATATCGGAAATATAAATAGAACTGCTAAAAATATTGTAAAAATAGCTATTAAAACGGGCATTACACATTGCTGCTGATTTTATTCATAATGGTCTTTTTTCCACACTTGTTTATTTTTTTTCACGCTTCATTATTCTCACTAACTCCTTGTGTTTTTCCAAGCCCAACCGTTATTTTTTCTTTTTCTCAACATCCTTTCAGCGTGCCATCACCATGGGCGCGTGCTGCGGTACTCTTGTTTCTGTCGGACCCACTGAGCATTACAGCGGCTCTCCCCAACTGTCCAAGACCACCCACCTCTCCCTCCACCCCTCTCCAACTCAGATCTCCCATCCTTCCTCCAGTTCTCTTCTCCTGCTCTGGACCAGCGCTCCAAACAGTTCTCTGTGGCTTTAGTCTTATGGTCACTGCGTTGCTCTTCTCTTAGCTCGGGGTCTATGGAGGTCTGTTCCTGCTGGTGATCGTTCTTGGATGCGGTGAGTGCTGGAAGGAAGACAACCTGCCCTTTAGGATGCGGTCTGATGATGAAAAATGACAGATGGACAGACAGAAGTAGGAAACTGAGAGAAGGAAATTATTTGTGGAAAGTAAGAGCAACAAGCGGGTAAAGACGTAAAGGACATCTGAGTGGAGAGAAAATGAGTGAAAGAAATTGTCCAAAGTTTGTGATGTAATAACCACGCCCACAAAGAATACAATCCTTTCTTCAGAATAAATGTTTATAGACGGTTTCATCTTAACAACATAAACGAACGTTACTGCGCATGTGCACTTTTGTGACCCCACCTTAACTTCCGCTACACAGATTATTTCTGAAAACAATCAAAAGACACCGAGAAGAACCGTTACTTGGCAAAACTTGTCTCTCCAATATTTTGAATTTAGACTGCGATACCAAGCTCACCCGGTAGATATAATTTACCATACGGTTTCTTTAAATGCATAAAGATTTTTTTTTAATAAAATGAACAAACAACAAATCGTTTATTTTATACAATTGTTATACAATAAAATAATAATATTAATTAATATTTACATAAATTAAATAAAATATTGCTAGATTATTAGACAGTAACTAAACACAAACCGGAAGTTAACTGGGGGTCAGGCGCACGTGTGTCCGATGAAACGGTCTATACCATATACCAGGGGTGTCAAAGTCAAATGGACGGAGGGCCAAATAAAAAATTTAGCTACAAGCCGAGGGCCGGACTGTTCGAATGTTCATTGAAAAATTTTTCAATGACGCATATAGTCTAGTGAACCTAATTGAACCTACTGAAAACCTAACAAATATATTCCAATATGATCAGATAAATAAAGCAATATTTTCTTATGGCTCTGTCAGTAATCTTTAATTTTCAACAGACACAAAAGACAAATTTCCTTTATATAAAAATCCCCATAACATGAACATTAAATGAAAGAAACCGGTATTCAAGGCACCATCAGTAGCCTATATTTTCTATTTTAGCAAAAGTGGGCTAAATTTACTTCAAAGAAAAAAACAATAATAGCAATTTTCTATCATCCACTCAACTGAAATATTTTTAAAATATAATTGGATTGAAATACAATAAAATAAAGTGCAAAAATCTATTAATCAAAAACAACACTTTGTTTAAGGAGAAGTAACATGCAGTGAAAACAAATATTAAACTTTAACTTTTAAACTTGAACTGAGTAAAAACTCTAAATATGTGATTGTACAGTAATGTTCACTTGTTTGAGGTTGAGGGTGATACTTGGTGGTGTCCCATCTTTTCCACAAGTTCATCAATGTTCGGGGTAAGGCTCTGAGCTGAGGAAATCCTCAGAATTGAGTGGAGGTGTTCAGCAGTAAGTCGACTTCTGTGTGATGTTTTGTTCAGGTTCATCAAAGAAAACAGTTGTTCACACAGGTATGTGCTGCCAAACATAGACAACGTTTGAGCAGCCTGGATGCGCAGCTGGGGCATTGTGTCGGGGAGGAAACGGGCGAACTCCGCAGCACCCACTGCCGCATATTTTGCCCTCAGTGCATCATTGCATTGGAGGTCAATCAACTCCATTTGGAGGTTTGGTGGTGAGCTTTCCACGTCAACAGCAAATGGGTTACCGAGCAGTTCCAACCTGCTTTTTTGTGCTTCAAAGTCAGCAAATCGGCGTCGAAAGTCAGCGGCAAGCATACCTATTTTATCAGCCAACTGTGCGCTCGGGAACGCACTGGTAGAGAGCTTCTCTTTCATGGTCTGGCAGCTGGGAAAGTGGCTCAAATTTTCTTTCCGCATCTGCGTCTCCCACACAGAGTCAGTTTGGTTTTAAATGCCTTCACTGTACTGTACATATCAGAGATGACATGATCCCGACCCTGCAGCTGCAAGTTCATTGCATTCAGATGACTCGTAATGTCACACAGAAAAGCCATTTCACACAGAAACATTTCGTCTCGGAGTTGTGTTGTGTCTTTCCCTTTGCTGTCCAAGAACAGACAAATCTCCTCACGAAGCTCGAAACATCTTTGAAGCACCTTTCCCTGGCTTAGCCATCGCACCTCTGTGTGATAAGGCAAATCACCATGCTCCGTTTCTAACTCCGTCAGAAATGCCTTGAACTGGCGGTGATTCAAACCTTTGGCTCTGATAAAGTTAACTGTGCGCGTGATGATGCTCATTACATGCTCCATTTTCAAGGCTTTACCGCACAACGCTTCCTGGTGTATGATACAATGATAAGCTGTCAGCTCACCTGTCGCGTTTTCCTCTTGCATCTTTTCCCGTATCTTCGCCACCAGTCCGCTCCTGTGTCCCACATCGCAGGTGCTCCGTCGGTTGTCAAACCTACGAGTTTTTCCCAAGGCAGCTCCATCTCATTTACACATCTTGACACCTCTTCATACAAATCATGCCCCGTAGTTGTGCCATGCATAGGACGTAAAGCCAAAAACTCCTCTGTCACGCTTGGGCTGGAGTCCACTCCGCGGATGAAAATTGACAACTGGGCAATGTCAGAAATGTCGGTGCTCTCATCCACAGCCAAGGAATATGCAATGAAATCTTTTCCCTTTTTCACAAGCTGCTCTTTTAGATTGATGGACAACTGGTCTACTCTCTCGGCAATGGTGTTTCTGCTCAGACTCACATTTAAAAAGAGTTGCCTTTTTTCTGGGCAAACTTCGTCACAAACTTTAATCATGCAGTTTTTGATGAAATCCCCCTCCGTAAATGGCCGGGCTGATTTAGCGATCTCTTCTGCCAAAATAAAACTGGCCTTGACAGCAGCCTGGCCTTGTGATTTGGCTTTTTTGAACAGAGCCTGTCGAGATTTGAGGCCTCGTTTTAATTCCTCTGCTTTTTGTAGCCTTTGTTCCATGTCCATATTCTTGTTTTTGTCCGCGTGTTTCGTTTCATAATGTCGTCTCAGATTATACTCTTTCAGTACCGCCACACTTTCTCCACACAGAAGACACACAGGTTTTCCAGCTACCTCCGTGAACATATACTCCGACTCCCACCTTGTTTGAAACCCCCGGTTCTCAGTGTCCACCTTCCGTTTTGCCATTTTTGATGGGTATCTGAAAGTTAATTTTACTGTGATGCTGACGACTGCTGTGCCAATAAATATTGAAATGAAGCAGCCTACTGCTCGGTGCGTCACCCCATGACGTGCAGGTGAACTCGACAAAAGGTTAAGGGCAAAAGTGGACAGATAACGTAAAGCGAAGGGGTAAAGAAAAAAATGCAGTAAAAACCTGATGGAAAACAGGGAAGCAAGGATTGAGAGTAATGGGGGTGATGGAGGAACAAGGAACAGGGGGGAAGGAGGTTCTAATAATAAATCAAGATCATCCCAGGGGCCGTAAAAAACCTTCTCGCGGGCCGGATGTGGCCCGCGGGCCTTGACTCTGACATATGTGCCATATACCATAGATTCGTGAGATCTTCGTGTTTCTATTCTGTCTAACTCAATTGTATTTATGGTATCTTTCATACCCCAGTTACATATTGAAATGTAATACTTATGATGTAAAAAACTTTATAAGTATTAGCAATTGTAATATTATACCAACGAACAAACACACAAGCATATATTCCGCCAAGCTTTCAGTGGGTGTAGATTTTGTGAAGGCGTAGTTATTACCCTTAGTTATATAACCAGCCATTATGAATTCCTGGCTCTTCAGTATTCGCTTCCAGTAAAGTTACACATAACCAATGACCAGGGTAAAACTCTCACGAAGGTCACGTGAGAAATGTCCGACCTTTCTGTTGTGTTTGTGTGCTCCGCTGCACGTGCCTGTGCCTCTCTCTCACAGAACCCTGAGGAACACACACGGCAGTTGCTAACGGTTTATAATGCTGCAACTCCCTGCGGTTCACGCGCTTCCTTACCTGGAAGTTTCAAGGCACTGGTGCCGTTCGCCGGATAATTGCCCGAGGTCCCTGCTGTTGATATGGCGACTGTAGAGGTTGCTCCTGGCAACCAGACCCTGATGACTATACGGGATATGAGGAAAGTAGACAAACAGCGATAGAAGAGAGTGGTGGAACGGAGGAGAAGAGGGTGGGCGGTAAAATGTAGGACGGAAAAACGAAGGGGGTGAATGTGGTACCAGAAAAAGAAAGAAAAAAGGGAACAAACAGAAAAGTAATTAAACAGAAATGCAAACTTAAAAATCAAAACATAATATTGCACGAAAATAAGTTTCTGTGAAAAAAAAAATTAGTAATGATTGTGTGTTGAAGTGTGATTTTTTTTTTAATCCTAAGGGCAGATTGAAAAGATTCATGTGGATGTGGAGTGAATATAAAAACAACAGGTTTTGGAGACCAAAGTTGAGTGATCCCAATGAGATTTCCATATTTGGGTGAACTATTCCTTTAAAGGGGTCATGTGGCATGAATACGTGTTTTTCTGTGTCTTTGGTGTGTTATAAGTGCATGTACTAGACACGTAAAATTGCAAAAATGTAAGTGTCGGAACGAAAGATGCATTCTATCTAAAAGCAAATGCTCACCCAGACCTGCCTGAAACGCCTCGTGTAGCCACACCCCCACAAATCTACGTCAGTTCGTGGTCTGATTTGACTAAGACCACCCAAATGTATACGCAAGTAAGGTGGGTGTACCTGTCTGTACAAGAGGAAGAGGAACCTGATGTTCCAAATATGGTAAGAGGCGTTACATTTCCGTCACACGCTTGCAGTTTTCGACCAATCACTACGCACTGGTTAACTGGCCAATCATAGCACACCTCGCTTTTCAGAGCCATGAGCTTTGTAAACAATCTGCGCGTTTCAGAGGTGGAGCAAAGAGGAGATACAAACATGCACAGTATGTGAAAAATACTGCGTTTTCGAACCTTAAATCGTGCATACACATTACATAACATCTAAAACAAACGATATTATTCGTTTTAGCCGTGTCATATGACCCCTTTAAATCTGAAATTAAATCAAGATTCAGGCTCTTGAACACAGGATTTCCTATCCTTCATGTTCATCCATTCCATGGATACACGGGTCACATGATGACAAATAATCAACTATGTTATCTATGACGTGAGGTTCTGTCTTCCGTGGAACACTAAAGAATGATTAACGTTCTTATTTTGTGTTCCACGAAAAGTGGGCAAATAAACAATGTGTGCAATGAGCCAATCCTTATAATGATTAAATACGAGCGACACTCATTTTTTCCAACTGCTTTTATTTCTTGCTGCTCAAATCGTCAGGAAAGAGAATATTCCACATGTGGGGTTTACGCTGATATTAAACTGAACTGTAAAATCTCAGTTTTCTGTACTGGGTACCAGGGTCTATAAGATACAGAAAAGTAAAAAAGTCACAATTGTCTTATCAAACCAGAAAATGGCGGCGTTCAGACACCCACAAAGCAAAATCTAACAGGGGCTATCTAACCAGTTAAAAACCACAGTCATGTTTAGGTCAATGACGTTGAAGAATAAGGGTCAATGAAAGCTAAGCCTAGATCTATTTAAAGAGCTGGCGTGAGATGAGTGAATGTAATAGAATGAGAAAAATGGAAATGTGTGGTTAAAAGAACACGAAAGTTCATCAATGAATGAATTACGGGGTCGGGAAACACAATGGACATAATGGGGGAGTTCATGTATCAAATGAGCATGTCGGAGATGAAGCAGGGAAAGAAAGAGAGAGAATGTTTAGAGATTCACTGAAAGAAAATGACCAAGGAGGTTTACGTGTTAGACGGACAGTGAGCTGTACACAGCCATAAACTAATGATGCACTAATGAGACAAATTCCTGCTGCCAAGTGGCCCGTGCATTCATCCGACACAGGAAGTGACTCGAAGCCAACGACCTCTTTCATTCCCACAAAGCCGGCAAGATGAAAAATGTGAAGGGGATGCAAAGTAAATATTTGCAAGCGAAGGGCTTGATGTGTTGGGGAGATGTACCTTGTGCGCTTTGCCCTGCAGTTGTCGTTGAGCTGGGAGGAGAGGTTCGGACGTGGCTGAAGCCCCGGCAGCGCGGTGGGACGGAGAGGCCCGCGGCTGGGGGAGGATCCCACACTGAGGGAACGAGACTGTGGGGATGATAGAAGCAGAGGAGGAGAGTGGTGGGGGGCCGCTGGACGTACGAACCTCTGCTCCTCCCGGACCACTGCGGAGGACAGGAAGGGATTTCAGAACTTATTTTTGTCTTTCATGCTTTGAAGGATACTACGTTTGTTTGGTGGTTGTATTGAGATTTTATCGACTCAAAACTAAAATCTGTTTCATGGCAATTCCATGCAAATGTCAAACTCGCCCAGCTACAAAAGAAAAACTTGATAAAATCAGATAAACGCTGTCCAGATTGAGAAAGCGCATGCCATTTTTATCTGCAATATGCATCGGTGAATAACTTGCACGTGCATGCGGTAAACATGCAACAACTCAACAAGTATTCCCATGAGAAAAATCGGTGGGCGTGACTTGCGTTGTAAACTGCAAATTGATTGGATGTATAAAAACAGGCGTTGCATTTTCAAATGGAACTGGCAGCAGACTGACACTTGGAGGGGAGGAGTTAACAGGTGCTCCGCCCAAGCCGACTACCTGACCTCATTTGAGGTGGATAGCCATTACAGGGCGGAAGTGCATTTACAGATTTTAATTTAAGATTATGAGGGCGCGTGAATTTTAAAAAGAAAATGAGCCACACTGATAAGCTGCTTATAATAAATACTGCAATTTCCCATGACAAATTAGGAATTGTAATTTGTCTTACATGAATAATGTCTTATTATGGAGATATAGGTTTTTCTTGTATTTTTTGATAGATGTTTACTGTAGCCTTGCTACCTGTAGTTCAAAATCACATATCCAACTGTATCAATATCACACAACAAATGCCAACTAAACAAAAAACTGTGTTTGCTGAACAAATGTTCTTTTCTAAAGGCTCTTAAGCAGTTAATGGATCGACGTAACCAAGACATTTCATGAATTAAAAGGATGCCTTTGAGCGTTTCCAGCTGAAACTATTTGTTACAGTGTCTGGATGATGTCAGTTTTTAAGCTAAGCAGTGTAAATGTCAGCAAATAAAGGTCAGTATTGTGTTAAATATATGACACGGAGCCTACCAGTAACTTACCATCTCTTTCCATTAGGGAGTACGGTTTGATCTCTCCCTCTGGCTTTTTGGGGGGAACTTTTCTCAATTGGGCCGCTGTAAAACAGAGCGTTTTAGTCAAAAAGCGCCAAGAAATCGAGCCGGTATGATTAAGCATAAATCTACAGCAGAGTCCAAATGACTCCATTGAAAATCTGTTTTCTTTTTTCATTAAACCTGGAAATAAACAAGAAATATATTTGATGCACTACACAAAGGTCAAATTGATCACGTGTGTACAGAAGATCAGATTTCTTTGCTTTCATTGAAGCACCTAAGAGACAGTTTTTTGTCAAATCATGCTGGGAGACCACCATGAAGGTCAATGGGATCCATGCTAGTTTAAGTACATGCTGTCTAGTGTAAGGGGGACGTACCAAATATAAAGGAAATCTGAAATTCATGTACATTTTTTAGCATTCGTTTTTCACTTTCGTGTTGTTATGCTACTTATACAATGTAGTTAACATAATCAATGCAAAACAGAAGCATTTTCAAGGGTGGCCTTTGGACCCCCGTATGTAACATCAGGCAATTTATATAAGATACTCAAACCCATCAAATATTCATCGACAATGCATTTATTGACTTTCATCCCACTGCATTTGGAAAAGCATATACAGAAAGGGATGGAGTGAGGTTGTAAGCGAGTTGTTGGGTTGTTTAACACAGGCAGAGGTTATGGGGTCCTTTCGAGTGCACAAACACAGAGGAATAGATCTATAATAAACATGGACTCTCTCTTAAACCACTGGGATAAACTGAGCAGCAGAAGTGAGGTGGAAGCTGAGACACAGTGGGGATGGGGAGGGGAAAAGGAGATATGTAATGTCCTTACAAAAATCCGTACATCCCCTGATCCGTCGGAGGGGAAGGAGGCGTTCCTGGGAGAATTCCGTGAGACAAAAGTGTTTGGACTTGTTTACAAAGGCTTGATGCGTCAGAATCTTTCTAGGGAAACTATCAACTGTAAACATTACTGAGCTTGATGACTCATTTGGAATCATGTAAATACATAGAAAAGGGTTTGCGGAAAAACGCCATTAGACATAATAGCACGTAATGCGAGTTAATGATGGTTTGAATGAGGAAACAGACTGAATTTGAATCCCATAATATGAGACGATTGAGCTATAATATGGGTTATCACAATGTTAAGGATTTCTCGTGCATTTGCATTCATCTTGTTAAATGTCATTTGCTAAATTTAACTGGATCCTCAGAGGTTCTTTATCAACCCGTATTTGCATTTCCTAAAGGAAATCCCAGTGCGTGCAATGCAGTAAAATCATAGTGATAGTTTCCTGTAAGCTTGTGTTTACTCTTTGATTCTTTTTTAGCGAACATCTGCATCAGAGCCCTTCATGAAGCTCAGCACGTGTCTGTTTTATATCGACTGTACACGGGAATCAACTTAAGACGTCTGCAGTGTAAGGAGAAAATAGATCTTTAAATAGTATGCCACCATTATGATGACATCATCACTAATGGTTAACTCTTTAAAAAGTTTTTTCCTAATGCCATTGAAGAACCAGTATGACTACATGGTTTTAAGAACCTTTCATAAAGAACCTAAAACATCCAAAGACCTTTCTGCAAGTGTCTTTGTAGTGGAGAAAACTAAAAAATAGTAAGAAAAAAATGGGCAAATCCAGCATTATGGAAAACTTGAAATATAAATTCTCAGAGAATGTAACTATGTATTACCAATATATTAAATCAACTGTTTATATTTTACTAAACCTCTGATGATAGAGGGGTGGGACTATTATGTTATGTTTGTGAAAAAGGACGCAATTTTAAGGGACGACATACTTTGCAGGATTTCCTTGAATTCAAATGTTCAAACCAGAAGCAATAGGATAAGAGACGACTCTTCATAGAACATCAAATTGTTATTATATTTGACTTTTCTTGTGTAAATTTATGAGAAATACCCGTTAAAGATGTGCAAGTTCACTTACTTGACTATAGAAAAACGTGCTTTAAAAACACACACACGAAAAAAAAACGTATTAAAATATAACCAAATATCGACGTCTGTACACAATAAAGGTGCTTAAAAGGTTCTTCACAGGGATGCCATAGAAGAACCATTTTTGGTTCCACAAAGAACCGTTTAGTCAAAGGTTCTTTAAAGAACCATCTCTTTCTTAACTTTTTATAATCTGAAGAACCCTTTTTCGGCACGAAGAACCATTTGTGAAACAGAACGGTTCTTCGGATGTTAAAGGTTCTTTATGGAACCAGTTAGACAAAAAGGGTTCTTCCATGGCATCGAAGAACCTTTTGAAGCGCCTTTATTTGTATAGTGAAAACCTTTCCTCATCTGAAGGTTGACGTTTGCATGGAATCGCCCAAATGGTTCTTACAAGAACCTCTGAATAAACGGTTCTTCTGTGTTTGTAGCACCTTTCATTTAATAGTGAAGAGCTAAAATGATCTACAACGGTGGTTCCCAAATACATTTCTATTGAATCTCCAGGAGAACGCAGAATGAATTCTCTGATCAAACACACATAAATCACCAACTCATCTGCTTATTGATGGAGATCTAAAATAGGTCTGCTCCATAAAAGACGAGGTTGGGAACCACCTGGTTCAAACAGAATTAACTGTAGGAATCTGAGATTTGGATTACAAAGAAGGAAGAGGAATTCCATTACACTGCTGTTTTGCAAGTACTGTATATGAGAAACAAGTTGTAGGAGGTTTGTCTTCACAAAACAAGTCTAAATGGAGCTCCGCCCATTCCCTGAACTCCACTGGAACAAAACAACATTCCAAACCCACATTATCACATAACAAAAGTGATCCAGTCAGGCATTACCTGATCTACTTTTGAAGAAGCCACTAAACACCACAAAGTTATTCACCTGAGAGGAGAAAAAAACAAGAAATGCATTATTCTCCGGCTTTTGCAGTTATATAACACCTCCTCTTCTGAGATTTTTTTTCCAATTGGATAGATGTCTTTAGAGATTTAGATCTTTTTTAATGAAGGATGCACAAAAAGTTTCCTTTAAACACCAATGAATTCGGTTCAAGTGTACCACGTTACTGAGTAGATGAGATGCAACAAGGCCTTTTACTGGTGTGTGGTTGCACTTGATAGCCCTGTCTTCAATAAAATCTCATTACAAAGCACAGCTGTTTATTAACATGAAATACTATCTGGCTGGGACTGTGTTATGCGGTTTCGCTTTCAGTGTGGACAGATGTTTGGAGAGCTGTAGAAAGTCTAATGACAATTTGTCTCTCAGAAATCAAACAGACAGAATTGAATAAGGTGAGAGAGATGGAAGTGAATCTAACCTGAGGCACACTGTTTTTCAGATCATAGTGCTTATCTAGAAAGAACAGAAACTTAGCAGAAGGTCTATCATACGCCATCTGCCCAGGCTCCACCTGCTTGTGCTGTTAAATGGGAAAATATGAGAATGTCAGAAAATAGGTCATAAAGGCAAAAAAGTATGTAAATGACCATGTAAATCAGGTTCTTTGTCAGAAAAAAAAACACATAGTTAGATCAAGCGAAAATTATGTCATTTAGTTCTAGTACATTCTTCCTGAATATGTCGCACAAAATGTGTGGACTACTATTATCGGTCAATATATGCTTTCATTGTACAGGGAAGAGCAGTGTGAACTATTCAAAACACCCCCTTTTTGCTTTCCAGGAAACAAATAATGTCATGCGGGATTAGAAGAACACGACGGTGAGTAAATTATAGTTAGAATTTTCCCTGAATGATTATTGTGCCCAAAGAATTCAGGATAATTATATTATCGCGATAATGGTTTTGAAAAAGTTAGTAGAAAAGTGAATACATATATATACAGAAACAATAAATTTGTCTTAAATTTGGTGTTTCCTCTATTTTCATACTAAAAATACAAGCACGGGCCAACAGAGAGTAGGGCTGCTCGATTATAATCAGGATTGTTTTGGCCAGTACGGCAACCCCGATAACTCATTGACTGAATCAAAAATACATAAATAAATTTAATTTAACACTGGATTCAACTGAAAAAACAAAAATAAATGTAAAAAATAGACAAAGTGCATGCATACATTAAAATAAATAAATACAAATAATTCATAAAAACACATTAAAATAAATGATGAAAAACAGAAATATGTTGTGATGTAAAAAGGTGCGCAGTCGATTTATAAGACAAGAAATGAGATTCCTTACGAAACGGAATGTGGCACAATAATCATCGTACGATTATTTCGTTTTCATAATTTTTGGAAGCCGAAATTGACCGTGAAATTGAAATACGACAACGATTTATTGCACAGCCTTATGGAAAGAAAGTTTGAAATCACTGTGCGCCACCTACTGCATTGGATTTTGTAGTTATTTGCAATATTATCAAATATGTAATATTAACACTATATAAAAATCGTGAATATTATTATCACGGTTACTGACAATACCGGTATATTGCGATACACCAAACAGCACTTACTTTCAGCATAAAGTCAAAGAGCTCAAGGCCATAGCCATGTCTCTGCAGAGTCTCTTTGATATAGAAATCCAGCACACACAGAGGTTCGGTTTCCACGTGCGCCCCCTGCTGGTCCTAAAGACAAATACAACATACATCTGATGGCATCTACAGGCACCATTGCAAGGTTAAATTACTAATGAGCCAAAAACAGAAACACTTACAAGTAAAAAGAGTTTCTTGCATCCAACCTTCAGAAACCCAACTACAACAGCCCTCCCGCTGTTTAAAGAAACAAGGAACTGAGTTTACTAATATTTAGCAGCAGAAGTTAATCTATGTGTATGTAAGGGACGTGGAAACCGGATGGAGAGAGGTCAGTTTTATTGACATTTTAATCGAGTACAGTAGACGGAGAAAGAGAGAAAGTACCCATTCTGTTCGCCGTCTTTGAGGAGGTAGAGATGGTGTCTGTTGGCCTGGAGTTTTGCAGCACTGGTTATGGGTGCAGGCAGCTGTTGTGCCTGAGGATTAACAAACAAACAAACAAACATCATGACCGACTGAAGCTGACAGTGATTGACATGTGTAAACCGTAAGAACGCAACAGAAAAAACACCAGGCAGATGTTGTTACCTTAGCAGAGGCTTTACCCAGCTCATCTATGACTGTGGCTATCTGAATCTGAGGGTCCGGTCTAGAGAACAAAACATTTGGGAATGTCATAGAATTTAATAACAGTTAGTCAATGTTTACAATAAACTGTTTGGTTTACAAGGTAAAATATTTGCAAAATATTAGTGGTCATGTCCTCAAAAGCTGATGCTTATAGAGAGTGCCTGATAACTGAAATAATAACAATATACTTAATTCAATAATGTTAAATATGAGACCATTGCAGAAATAAAACAATAAAATAAAAATAATATGTATTATTACGTGTTATTATGTATTCTTGTTATAGGTTTGTGCTTTTAGTTTGTACTGTTTATGTGTGAACTGCATTTTTTGTAATGCACGATTTACTATAATGTTAACTACACGTGGCTACTAATGCATCACAATTTATTATCTATTTATTATTGTTTAATTACAGTAAAGTTCATGAATGTCTTGCCGACTCGCCTTTGATCGAGATTAAAACAGGCGTATGTCAGATGTAATACTGACATCTTTACTCAGCGCTGTATTTGCATCATCTGACGTCATGCGGCTTATCATTAGCCTGCACTACAGGATAAAGACGACCTGGGTCAAATATAACATTAAGCCGTAACGATAAAACATCCTAAAACAAAACTGGTAGCAGTTTATACATAATGCACATCTGTTTCAGGCACAATACAAAGACTTCGCAAAAAGACAAAGGTTCAAACCTTTCAAACGATGACCAATTTCTCACAAGTCACAGTAAAATAGACATTTACCTCCCAGGCGCTTTCCGACCAGCAGTCAAGTTATTATCCAGCACTGACACTCTTTCAGGAAAAAGCGCATTCAAGTCAAAAGGGAAATCCATTGTAAGAACAGACCAAAATACGCTACTAATGCCCTGCCGATTGGAGATTTAGATATTGCATTAAATCGATTTCCACCGCACCACTGGCATGCATTTAAACCCGAAGCTCCGCATTAGTGACGCTTTAACAAAAGCATGGATTTATAGCGGTGTTATCAATGCTTCCTGTGTCCTCCCATTGTGTTTGTGTCACTCCCTTGTGCGGGATGATGATCGCTGGGCATCTGCAGCCGCAGTGTTGTGTTCGTTAAAAAACACGTCTGCAAGATTGAATAAAAGACACAATAATATGGAGACTAAATAAGACGATTCGCAAAATCTCTGCAAATATTTATGGCTGCGGGGAAATACGAAACGTTAAACGATTGAGACTTTAATTTACTACAGAAATACGCTTGTTTCCGTTTCCTCTTGGCAACGACGCACAATGTGGTGCATAGCAACCAAACATATTTACCAGGCAAATGTTTTACCATCCCTGCAATTTTGCATGGCTTGTACAGCACGCATTTGTTTTCGTTTTAAACCATTTGTACTGGTTATATTAAACACGAGGAATCATGCAATTTACGCAGGACTGTAAAACCAATAAAGAACAGTGTAGTTTCTTATCTTTTTTTAGGTTTTGCCAGTGTGATTTGTATAAGTAAAGCGACAAGCTAAATGTATACCTATTTTGTTTGATTTTGTCTATATTAAATTAGGCGTGCCTGTATTTTTAATCAGGCAAATATATCTCTACCCTGTTGGCAGTTTTGGGCATAGATATAAATAACTAGATGCCGCAGTAGGTCGTCCCGCCATATTGGAACGGTGCGAGCCGCTCCGCGTTGCCAAGTCTGTTTGTTATATAGCTATCAATCTTAAAATAATTGTATTTCATAAATGATTTTATTTATGAATGTTAAGTTTTGGAAGTGAAGGATTTGTTTCACAGATCTGGCCACCCTTACAAGAGCAAGTTGACTGTGAATGATTATGAAAACATATTTGTTGTTGTGTAAACTCAAACATTATATTCTCTACACCAACACATGACAACAAAGAAGGGTATCCAGTTTTGTGGAATTAAAATGCACAACCGTGGCTGCGGAGTGTTGTTGCATTCTAGCAAACTGTGAGTGACGTCAGTCAACCGTTCCAAGATGGCGGACGCGTCTACGTGCCTGTAGAACTTGAATGAGGCATCTAGTTATTTATATCTATGGTTTTAGGACCCGTTTAAATTCCTCGCCCTGCTTGCTAGTGATGGGAAGTTCGGCTCTTTTCAGAGAGCCGGCTCTTTTGGCTCAGCTCCCAAAGAAGAGCCGGCTCTTTCGACTCCTGAAAGGCTCTTAATTTAGGATTTTTTGTAGGCCTTTATTTTACCATAACTTTGCAAAAATTAATGGTTTGTGTGTTGAAAACCCTTTCATGTGCAGTGTTTTTATGCAGTTATTTTGTTACAAAACCATTCTTTTGTTTAATATTTTAATCAAACATTTTATTGTACAAATTAACAACAAAACAGCAAATAAATTCACAGAACAGAACTAGAACCAAACTCAAGCAAACAGTATTAATGTCCTCAGTGAAGATTGGCATTCAAAAAAATCAGATACCTCAGCTTTGATGGACTGATCCTATTTCTTCTTTCTGAGATTATCTGCCCTGTTTTTGAGAAGATTCTCTCTGAAGGAACCGATGTTGCCACAATACACAGTCTCCCCTCCATCACCTTCACCAGGCGTGGGAAGACTGAGGCCTTGGCCTGCCACCAGCTCAGTGGGTCTTCTGCTCGTTGGATGATGGGCTCCTCAAGATAAGACCTCATCTCCATTATAGCATCAGCTGTAGGATTTCTTGTAGCATCTCCTGTAGCTCTTTCATCAAAAAGCCTCCAAACAACAGAGGTTTGTGGTTCCTCAAACACTTGGCCTTCTAATGGCGGAGCTGGCTGGCTGCTAGGGGTGCATCTTGCTGCTGCTGCACTAATTCTCTGAAGTGCCTCATCAACAGCTCTGTTGTCATTGAACGCAAGCTTCTTAAACCTAGGATCCAATAATGTGGTTTCTGAGTGGACAGTGTTGTACTCCATACGCAGAAATTTCCGGTCCATGGCTGAACAAAGAGCTGCAACCAATTCTTTCCCTTTCTGCATGGTTACAGTCTGTTGGGCTGTCACACGCTGCAAACCTTGCATAGCAGGAGCATTTTTGAGGCCGAGACATAGCTGAGGGAGAGAAAACAGCAACTTTTAAAATTAAGCTTTTTTAAAGTATGTGGCATATTATATGTGGCACATTATATTGTATTGTTTCTGCAATGTATAATAGTGACTGAATGGTAGTAGTGCAAAAAAAAAAAAAATGGTTCAAGGTACCTTTCTGCACTTATCTCCACAGTCACCTCCTCAAATGGTTGCAGGACGGTGCAGACCTCTTTCACCAGCTCCCATTCCTCTTGACATAGAGCATCAACTGGTGCGTTGATGAGGGCCAGGGTGGAGATGATGGCATCTTTTGTTTCAAGAATTCGTTTCAACATATAAAATGTTGAGTTCCACCTGGTGGCACACTCTTGTTTGGGCCTCAGTTCAGGCATCCCCATCTGGCACTGTGTGGACTTTAGCCTCTGTGTTGCAACTGTGCTTTTGTGGAAAAACTCCACAACAGCCTTCACCTTATCCAAGGTTGGTTTGACCACCTTTAGGGCATCTCTAATCATGAGGTTTAGTGTATGTGCCAGACATGGGTGGTGGGTCCACTTAAGAATTTTTATGGCTTTGGTGATGTTTGCTGCATTGTCACTCACACAGCACACCACTTTGTCCTCTACTTGCCACTTTGGCCACTCTTACTAGCTCCTCTGCCAGGTTTTCTGCAGTGTGTCTGTCTGTGAACTCAAAACAGTCCAAAAGGCAAGATGTCATCTTGTAATTTTCAATGAAATGGCAAGTGACAGCCATGAAAGAGCAGGTTGTTCTGGAGGTCCAGCAGTCAGTTGTCAGGCAAACTGATGGAGCTTGTTTCACCCTTACTTGCCATAATGCCCGTTCTGTGTCATATAGTTTAGGTATTGTTGTTTGGGACAATGTTTTTCTACTGGGTAGAGTGTATGTGTGATTTAAAGTTTTGACAAAACTTTTAAAACCTCTGTCCTCCACAATTGAAAAGGGTTGGAAATCAGTAGCTATCATTTTAGCCAGTTCTTCATCAATGCTGTGCTGTTTGGATGGGGTCATCACTTTGGGTATAAAACTGGCTTATTTTGCTTTGAGCTGCAGTAAGAGAGGTTATACCTGCATGTGTGTGGAAGCCAGTAGATGCTGCTGCAGTTGCTGTTTTTTGGGGATGAGACAAACCAGGATCTGTAGATGGGTGTGCTAGCTTGCCTCTCTCCTCTAACTGCACTGTAGGATGGACAGTTCTCACATGTCTATGCAGGTTTGTGGTGGAACCTGCTCTTAAAGTAATTTTCATCTTGCAGTGAATGCACTCTGCTTTGTTGTTTCCATCGTCTTTAAACTGGAGCCAGATGCTGCTTCTCTTTCGGGTGTCACTCATAGTTTCAAATACGCCAACTCACACACTCTCCTCACCGCTATCTGACAGACAGTGTCGTTATTAACGTTGTTACGACTCGTTAACTTGCAGTGGAGTGCCGCTTCACTTCACCCCCCTCTCTGTTTTTACATAATGGTATGATCCCATATCCTCACATCTGATTGGCCGCGATGCGATTGCTGACCAATCAAAACAAAGTTCTGCCTTGAGGTAAGCCGCGAAAGGAAAAAAACTGGGAGCCGGCTCTCACTCGATGCGAGCCGGCTCTTCTGATTCACTACAAAGCATCGGCTCTCAGAGCCGCATCTGTTGCGCATGACACATCACTACTGCTTGCAGAGGGCCCTTATCATGCTGACTGGAGGCTTAGTGGTGGTGAAGGTAAATTTAGTTTACACTTATTTATATGTTTTACATAAGATACAAAACACGATACATTACTGCATCTTTAAAACTTGCCATATGTTTAATAATCGATCCTTAAATATAAACACTTGATTTATTGCGCAGCGCTTATGACTTCGCACACGTGGTCGGATTAGTATGTTGGTTAATGTGCCTATAGGATATGACATAACTTTTAATTTTTGTGTTTCTTTTATATTTGTTAGGAAACCAAGCTACCAAAAATGGAACCAAGTGGCAATAATAATCCCTATGTAAGTGTGAAAGTAAATGTATTTTATATTTGTACCTTGCTGCATGTAATGATGATTCCTTAGACTAGAGTCTCTGATTTACAAGTGAAGATGTATAGTGCACTGAACACATGCTGTAACATTTGTGATTTGATTAGTACTGGCTTCGGTATTATTCTTAAATATTGAAAAAAACATTTAATAGGCTCAATGGGATCCAAAGAAGTTTGCAGGAAGCTGATCTCCATAGTTGAAAGCCAATGAGTAAGTCTTTGATTCTTATTTGTATTACACCATATTTGCAACCCATTATATAAAGGGTTTGTCTCCAAAACTCCCTTTATTTTTCAAAAATCATGTTATCATATTTTGTGTTAGTTAGTTGTATTTTTTTAGTTAATACGACTTAAATCAAAACAAACCAACTGTAGTTTGATTGATATTAAATGGAATGCACAATAAAAAAAAACATGATTTTTGAGTCTCATTTTGGAAGTAAGCTCCACATGCTCTCATTGAACTCCTCCTCTCTTAGGTTTTCAAGTGTGGATCTAAGGCGCCATAGGAGAGAATGTCTCCAGCATGTGAATCCACCTAGAGGTTTGTGAGTGTTTTTGTTAGTGGTGACATTTTCCAGCGGTGTGCAATGATGATTTAGACTAGAGTCTCTGATGATATTATGATGTTCTTCATGAATCTCTGAGCACATCTCATGAGGTCTGGCCAGCATTTTGTTATAATTTCTGGTTGATAATTGTGGCATTTTTCCACAGAGTAAAAAAACATTAATGGAGCTTAATGTTTAAAATCATATTTCTAAAAATGTTAAAATTGTGTTTGCATATTTGTCCTTTCCAAGGTTTGCAATTGTGGATTTAAGGCCTCCAAAGGAAGGACATGTCTCCTGCATCTATTCACAGGTTTGTCATTTTCGGTTAGTGGTTAGTCTGTGGAAGTAGTGTGCAGTGATGACTCCTTAGACTAGAGTCTCTGATGATATTATGATGTTATTCACATTTCTCTGAGCACATTTTTCCTAATAATACATATGCAGTTTAACCCAAGGGCTTTTGATTGACACCTCTCTTTTTACACAGGTTAACATTATGCCAGGATGCATCGGTCTTTCAGATCACTAGAAGCTTCAATGCAGTTGTCTTTAAGCTGGTTGGAGCCAAACTGCAGGATACGGGGCTTTCCAGCACGAGAATGGCCAACCCTGAGCTATTGTGTGGTTTACTTTGCTTTAAAACTTATACGTTTATGATGCCAGTTTGTTTGTTTAAACAAATGTTGGTTTAAGTCCTAATGTCAAGACTGTAATACTTTAATAAGCAATGATTCATGAAAATAATAGGATGATTAATAAAATATGTTTGAAAAGAATGAACTTGTTTATCTAGTCACGTTTGTTTATTTATTGGGGTTCTTTGTTTGTCATTTTTACATGTCTTTCGGCATTCAGGTACATGTATGTGCGCACACATTTGTCTTTGTCATAGTTGCTGGCTGATTCCAATATTACGTCATTAAGATACTCTGCTGTAGTTTTAAACATAGCATTCATGTCACTCGTAGCATATACATAAAGAAACCTGGCAACACCCTATTACATGACACTTACTAGTGATTCATTTCAAGATTGTGTTGTAATATTAGGGCAACACAAAAGGTTCAATCCAAATACCTATTGGGTTGGGTTAAGAGTGCAAGTGTAATTTTTACATGATTTTGAAATATCGCAAGATAATTAAATTAAGGAAAATCTGTGGTAAAAGGCTTTCCAGTTTGAACGAAAACATTTTCTTGATACAAATTATAGAAACGTCAGCATATTTTCTAAAAAAAAAAAAAATGTTAAATAGCTTTATATTTTTTTGCGTTCCTGAAACATGCTTAAAAAAACATATTTTTGGCCTTTATTATTGTCACTTCTGTCTCACCAGATTTTACCATTTCAACGTGTGTTAATACAGTCAACCCTTCTACAGCGATCAATAAGGACTTTTATTATGAAAACTCATTGTCTGTAAGTTGTCATTAATGTGGAGAAAAATGTGTCACTTCATGTTTCTCAAAACGATGCCGGCTAAAATATTATAGCTATGCGCTCGCTCGACCAAGTAATCTTAGACCTGCACGTCATGAATCTCACCAGACTTTTAAAATGAACAAACAAGTCTTCAGAAGGAAGGTCACAGGGTCGTAAATAACAAACTAACCAGTTTTGTTTATACGTCACCAGGCACAGTAAACTAGCCAGCAAGCTCGCGCACAGGAAGCACAGTAAATCCGGTTTTTACGCTTCCCAGTGACTTCTGTTGGGGCGGCGTGTTTTTGTTTTGTTGGAATTACACTGTATTTGATTCGATCATTGTGGCGAGCATTCCTTCAAATGATTTATTTCGCGCATTTTTCTACCGGGTGGAGGTGAACAGAAGTGTGAAGTTGGCCTCGATAAGTGAAACTCAACCGACAGAAGCAGAGCAACCGTGATGTTCGTAGGCTGTATATGGATCAGCTCTTCGTGTTATATTTATGATCAAACTAAAGCTTTTTATCGCAGACATGTGTCAGATTTTCAAGTAACGTTAACATTGTAAAGCGTTTACAGCTGTCGAGTTTAGCAACGGCTTGTTCAGGCATGTTAACTGAAGCAGTTTCGCCCGAGAAAAATGTTTTTAAAGCCGTCTTATATACAACATTGAACTAAAACTCTACTGCCAATATGATATTTTTGCGTTCATCCATTTAATTATTATTATTATATTGTTTTATAGCTTTTTTGTCATAGTGTGATTTGGTCGGGTGTGCCCAGCTAACGTGACAGTTAGTTAGGTTAGTTAGTTTCGATTTGATGTTTAGTAACACCTCAATACAGGTTTGATGAGACATTTTAACTTTCTACGTAAAATTCCTAAAACATTTTTTATAACGTAAACAAAATGTCTGATGTGTGAATACACTTTTGGCAGTGTAACACGTTTAAGATATTTGACAGCTTCGTAGTAAATAGTTATTGGCGTTGTACACGAACACAACGAAATATTTGTATAATTAATATACAGACACTTTAATGTTTTAGCTTCTTATTACGTAATAAAGAAACAATACAGTCATGACAGCTGTTGTAGGGCGAGTTTGGGGGTGGGTAAATCCAACCAATCTGTACTCCACCTGGGGCAGTAAGACCAAGCCCTTGACAACTGACAGTCCAAATAAAAGCAAGTGGGGCTTATGGGGACTCACTTCCTGGGTTTGGGGTCGCGAGAAAACCACAAACCTAAAGATTGAGGAATTCTGGACGAAGGGGGAGGACATCAAACCTTTGGAAATAGAAGAGCTGAGAGCAATCAGGCCTGAGGTTGAGATCGAGAGAGTGGGAGGCCAAAGCTCTTCCCGCTGGTGGAGATGGCTGCATCCATCCAGCTACATCTACTGGCCCAGATGGTTGACATTCACTGGGCTCAGAAAACAAAAATGTGCCGGGAGGACTGACGGGAGTTGGGATTTTGATGAAGTCGACGGGGAGTCCGACTATGGAACCCCTCCACCGTCTCCAACACCGCTCTCCCGAAAGGAATATGCATTCCAGTTCTTCTCTCGCTCGTGGACGGGAGAGGTTTTACCAGAACACTACGAGATTTGCTTTAACTTCCTCCGACATCTCTTTGACTTGTTTGTGGTGGGCTTCCTGACAACTGTGTCCCCTCCGTCCAAGTTCATTTTGGATGTTCTGGGGGTCCAGGGCGCCCTGAAACTGTGGCTCCATGGCATGGCCTTGTTTCTTGTAGCATCTGTCGGGATGGCCGGGCTGCTGTGGGTGGTGCAGGAATACCTGGTGCATTTTGCTTTGATCTACGGGATCGTGCAAGCTCTGGTCATCTCTGTCAGTGCATGCCAGAGTGAATCTGAGGAGAAGGAGAGCGATGAGAAAGGTGATGATGAGGTGGAGGAGGAGGAAGACAACGAGGACACAGTGGAGCAGAATGTCCCGCAGCAGACGGTCGAAACAAAGAAGTTAAAATAAGGAGTTCACACTAAGTTCCTGGGGAAAGTGTTTTGGGTAGGTTTTTGTTTCACAAAAGCACTGCATTTGTTGTGATTCGTAATCGTCTGCTTGCGCAAGTATTATCATATATGAAAATTATTATATTCAGTAGCTTCTCTTACTTTTCTAACTAATATTTAGCGGCAGTTCGTTAGGAAGTGACGGTTGACTAGTTGGATGGAAACGGTGCTTATTTGCAAATGTTTTATGCAATATTCCAATTTTGCGCATATGCAAAATTCGCAACTTTGGATGGAAACCTGGCTAATGTTGATAAGCAGTGCATGTTGTGTTCCTGTGAATTTTGTTATAGGTATCTCTCTGAAAATTGTTCAGTGACTGTATATAACTTGGCGTTAAATATGACATATTCTGTTCCTAAATGCTGATTGGTCAGTGTTACAACCATGCTTAAATACATGGAAATTGTGCTGCAACCATGAGAGCACATACATACTTTATATGACATGGACTAGCCTATATATTGTAGAAGATGATGGCATAATGTCTTGAAAATGTTAACATTAATGCACAATGTAAAGGTTTTTAATCATTTCTCTGTTTTCAGCATTCTGATCGATCCTGCGTTGAGATCTTTGATAGACATCATCACTCCAAAAGGCCACTGAGAGATGGAAGGAGGTCATTCATCTACCAGCACCTCTTTCTCCACCACTGGAAGATATTATTTTCCTAACATTCAAATTAGGGTTTTAATATGTCTAAAACTATGGTAGTATATTACATTGCTCACCAGCAAAAGATAAGTGATTATAACTGCAGTCTATTGACAGCAAGTCACACCATTACAGCGAGGAGAGAAGGCTGTCAGGAGACGGCCTGCACAATACACATGGACAAAAAATGTGCAGTACAGAAGCGAAGAACCAGCATTGATCGATTGATTGTCAGGGAATTGTATTGACTGCATAAAAAGACACAAGATTTTCCATTGAAGCTTGGTGACTCCACATTGAATGTACTATACATCTGCATGGGTCACTTTAGTCATAGCTCACAGTTTCCTCTTACAGAGTGTTCATTTCCCGTCTGAAAGCTAATGTCCTGTTATGTTTAATGGATCAGGTCCTACTCCCATCATTTATGCAGTCCATTAGTCAAGTCACTCACATGTGTTGGTGAACTTGGAAGTGAATTACAAAGAAAAATCTTAATCCACTTGTACAGCAAACAGATAATTGACCACTACATTATTCTGGAACATTATAATTGATCCTCTCATTTAACTTGGTGTTAAAATGGGTACGTAAATTGTTTGGTATACCTTATGCTTTGGGTGTGTCATGAAAACCACTCATCGTTTGACTTCTATTTATATACGCTCCTTTACAGCAACAACTCGTCTTCAAGTTTTATTATTCATGCATTTATATTTTTTTGTCATTTTCATGTTGTTCTGAATGGTTCTGTTGTGCCTAACAGTACCTGGTACATTGGCCAGTTTAGATCGAATCGTGGGTATAGAAATTAAAAGTGGTTTTGCACAACGGTGTGCTGACAGCTGAATACCTAATGCTTTGTTGCACAAACGTGTCTAGCGTGCTTGCAAGAATAGCTTTCTCCTATTGAACTGCTTTATCTATGCATGATTAGCACAACCCTGCTCTCAGCCAATGAAAAGCTTTGTATCTTGTGAAACGCTTGTCTTTTGTTGTAAATGGCCTGTTTACTTCAGGGTACTGGCTTATGAATTTCTAGATTATTCATATGTTATTTAAACATGAAAAACTAGTGTTAGAAATGTTTGTTTTTTGGACCTTTTTGAACAATGCGAGAATATGTGCAACCTTTGAAACGTCTTTTCTTTTGTAAGTCTTGCGTTCATTGTAGTACGGGTCACAGCTGTGAATATAAATGTCTGCTGTATAGTCGAGTGGATTGATGCTCTGTAGCCTGACCGAGGGGAGATGGGTTGATGTTTGATCTGGGACAGAGATCTACATTTAACTTACACCTCCAGTTCTTAAGTGCTGTACACTGAGCCTTCCATTGTCCTCACAGCTAAAATAAACATTCTTTCTCACATTTAATATATCATGTTTGGAGTTTGTATGACAGGGTGAACTTTCCAAGATCATTTGTGGAGACCCCAATGAAATTATAAAGAAATATTAAATATAACTATTATATTTTCATTTATATTATTATATTTTAATTCTTATTATAAATATATCATTTTAAATGAGGAAACCGTATTAAATTCTTAATATGATTTAATCATCGCTGCAGTGAAATTGCCATATAGGCTGTATATGAGACAGATTTTTCAAGTTCATACAAATGTACTTACGTTTTTGTAAATTACATATGTTACCTTGTTTCACACATCCTTGTTCTAAAATGCTTTCAACAAAGCTGATGAGATCTATTATTAGTGCAGTTATTAAATCCCTATAAAAAAGTGCACATTACATAACAACGAAAAGCAGGATTATAATCAATCAGTCCAGACACAAAGTCCGGTTGCCCTTAAGCTTTTAATCAATATAAACAACATAATTTAACATTTGTTTATTCATGTTAAATCCACTCTGGGACCTTTGCTATATACATACAGGTGCGTTTGCTGTAAAGGGACAACAGTTGCATATGAATGATGGAATACGATTGACCACTGTGAAACGGGAGTGAACTGTAAACTGTAGTCGACCTCAGAGAAAGGAGAAAAGATGTGAATTTTGGTCTCGGTCAGCATTCAGCCACACGCTCTCCTGTGCTCTTTCTAAAACAGTCAACCTCCACATACAACCAGTTTGCACATTAAAGCTGAAATCAAGTAAATATGCATCTTCCTGACAACACGTACCTCTCACACTTTTATCTGGAATTTGCACCATTTACATTTATTCCCTGTATTTAGTTTGCGGTCAAAAGGAACACGTACATCAAATCCAGCAGTCAACACATTTGTTAGATCGATCTCATGCACAACTACCTGTCCATCCTAAATTGTTAACACTTTGGACTATGATCTTTTCTCTTCCACAAAACACTGTAGCTTTTTCCTTGTTAAATTATGGTCCGTTTTAGATATGATCTAGGTGATATTCTCCTTTAATAATTTATTTTAATAAAACGTTTTTAACACATCAATGTTTTTATACATACAGACACTTTTATTAGTTGTATGTCACTTGTCTGATTGTCTGAAAGGCATCAGGTGTCATTTTAATTCACTCAAACGTGTTTATTTAACGCGTTCCTGTAAAAAACGAATTCAAAAGGATTTGAGTTCTCGTAACGTCCAACTTAAGTATTCACTGTAGCACGCAATACCTAAGTGTGTTTGAATTCCCATGTGATCAAGTGACGTGAAGCAATACTTAGGTTTCTGGAATAGTGACACCGCAAATTATTTTATGTAAAACTCCTATTTTTACTCTATTCAGGCAGAATGCGTTGAAAATTATAAACTCAAATCCGAATTCTACTTAATCTGTTTCCTATGTGGCATTAAAAGAAACCTTTTGCACAACCAGAAAGATCTTAAGATAACCAAATAAATACAGCTTTTACAAAAAGAAATAAAACCCATTTGCTCTGTACAACAAAATCTCTGCAGCATTCAGATCGCAAAAAACATGTAGTCTTCGCTTTAGTCATCACATAAATGACTGCGGGGAAAACCAATCACATTAAAATTACCTACAAGCTTTCATGAATCAAAAGCTTTTGACAACCCGTGATGGTGCAATGAGTGAGTGAAGATGAGGGATTATGAATGTAGTGCCCACGCTGCCCATTACCCTCCAAACACACACACTCCCTCTCTTTTTATTCATTAGCGTGGGTTTGTTCCTCCAGAGTTGGGGGGCACTGAAGACCCTCCACCCTCTCTTTGTCCATGACCTATTCTCCCGTGTCCCAGAATGCAGTGCGCACTTCCGCAGCCTTCCTCATCGTCTCCCTCACTTTCAGAGGAAGACTCGCCGAACTGTCGAGGCTTTTCGTAAATGCAGCAACCTGGAGACAAAATATTGGAGTCTTTAAATAGATCAAGTGACAGCAACACAAAAAAATCTTTCTATTTAAAGAAATTAGACATTTGCTAGACCGTTTGATAGATCTAACCAGATTTTTAAGGTCAGCTATTTTAAAGTTGCGTGGATGGCCTAGATTTGTCTGTCCTCCAAAGGTCTTCATTTACTTTGCATTTGGCAGATGCTTCAAAGTGACTTAAAGTCTATTCAATGTATATGTTTTTAACAGTATGTGTGTTTCCTGGGTATCAAACCCATGGCCTACAGGAACATCTTTAATAATTCAAGATACATTGGGAAATGTTGATACTTACAGACAACATTAGTTCTCAATACAAGAGACGATATACACATACCAGTCCGGAAGGAGAGTGTACAAAGACATCACATCTGTACATAAAACAACCGTAATTCACACTCACACTTCGAAGACCTCCTGCCCAGATGTTCATTGTCCACCGTGTCACTGGACCACTCGACTTTCTTCTCCGTCTTTCTTTTCCTGAGCTTGATGGTCAGGCTTCTGCCCTCCTGACATGGAAGAATAATAAACATTTATTAGAAAATATATTGAAATAACTCATGTAATTACTGCAGGTATTTTGATTGATGTAAAACCACAATATAAATATAAAATATATTAAAAAAATTACTAAAGCACCAAAATGTTTTATAAGTGCCGTGATAACAAAAATTACGCTTTACGGTAAAATATATGACAATACCATTATAATTATATGTACCAGAAAACTGCTACGTTTAACTAAGTGACGTAAATATTTTTAGAGTATTTTTAGTCATTTTGTTTACTTTTTGTTTCTTTTATCACAGTCTTGGGGTATAAGAAACAACTGTAATGTTGTGGCATCTGCAAAAAACTGATCGCGTGCGTAAATTTCTATGGTGTGTAACATAACGTTACATTTGTTGTGATATGTGTAATGTCCAATAACTGATTTTACGATTGAAAATAAACAATACGCAGAACGCACTGAGCACATAAACCCTGATGTACATGTTGTTTAGTAAACGTGCCTTATGCTGGTATTCAGTCTAGATAAAGCATCAACTTTACTCGATATGCCACTATATAAAACGACCATAATGGATGAATAATTAATCACGAAAGCGCGTTAGACACTGTTAGGTCGTTTATCTTTGGTTTTGAGTATTTAGGACAGATACCTGCTGGGGTGGAGGCGGTGTTCCCGTCTGTACGGTCTCCGTTATCGTTTCACTCGTTGTAACGTTACCTGGAACCTCCGCCATATCACCGATAAAAGCCAAATAAATGGTCAAAACGGGCCTCGATCGCTTGAGATCGACGATAGTTTTGGATATAGTGTGGAAAATGTAAAAACGACGAGCGATTCTTCGCTGACGCGTCGAAATGCGGAAGGCTGTATGAATTCAATGTGAGTGTACGCGAGCATGCACTGGACTAAGCGCAGCTCGGGCGGACGGATTTACGGACGGACCGCTTATTTGAACAGGATGTGTTTCAAAATCTAGTGAGTGCCCTACGTATACTGCGATTCTATACTGTGTTCGGAATCAACCTAGCTCACTCAAATGCACAAAAATACCTTTGACTCGAATTGTGCCTAAAATTCACTGATGTAAAGCGGTACGCGCCCATACTCCCTACAATCATGTTTAGTTATGTAGCTCACTAGGAATGGAGCGCAGCCAACTGAGTGTTCCTCCTAATATTGTCCGACAAGAAACAAACATTTGGCGCTGCGAGAACTTGCATAACCACAAGGAAGTGTAGTTTCTTGACTTAATTTACATACACATTTATGGATACAAGACTGATTTGAGTTTTATTGGGAGTATTTTAGTCACACGAGATTTTCGACCACAAAATATTAGGACACAGCGGTGAGCACGACGCAGCGCTGTATCCGCAATATGTCTGCGCCCTGTAACAGTACACATTGAGTGAAGGTACATCCAGTTAAGAGCTTTTATTCGTCATTTTCGATATTCAACAATTGATCATGTAGATCGTGTGTACTGAAAAAGATGTTTGTCATAAAATTGCATATATTTTCATAATATAGGATTTGGTCATGTTGGAATCCTTGAAGATTCCCATTACAATTATATTAGATGAGAGATAATACAAGCTCAACCTTAAGACGAAAGGAAAGCTTGACATTGATTAAAATACATATTATTATTATTATTAATAATATTGTGGTACCATTCAGTAATCTGGTATCATTGTGGCACTAGTAATATATCAGCTGCTGAATGATAACCATGATAATTCAAACACTACCATAGTACTTGTCCAAAAAAACATGGCAGTACAGTTGTTTATTTGTGAGCTTTCCCTATTTTCAAACACTTGTTTTTGTGTTTCAGGACATGTGGAAGCGTGTGCATGTGGTGTCACCGAGAATCTGGTCGAAAGATCTACAGAAGACATGGAGCGCATGGGGATACAGGCTCTGTTCATCGGCCCATCCTCCAGCATCATCTAATACACCATCAACACAGCCCAGGACTCAAGCAGAGAAAGCCAAACGTAGACGAGAGAAAGAGAAGACTATACTGAGTAGTGTGGGTTATGTTTAATGCAATAGTATGCATTTAATTGTTTTTTAGGCCATAAAGTTAAGAAACATTGTATTGTTTATTCGACCCATGCAGGATGTTAATGACGTTGGACCGGTCTGGTCGGAAAAAGAGAAAATAAGATATACAGCTGCCCTCTTACCTGGAGAGAAGAAAGGTATCAGAATATATTAATGATAACGATACTAATTCATGAAATGAACCAGCTTTTGGTACTAGGGTGGGTTTGCTTTTCAAGTCTTTCATCCATATCAACATTCTCACGTGTCTTCTAAACTTCCCTTCTCTTTCAGACACTTCCCTGCCCTTCCCACAGTCCTACAGCCCAGAATATGTGGAATTTGGCTGGTATCAGTGGTGGGAGAAACAGGGATTCTTCAGCCCTGAGCAGCATGTAGGAAAACAATTACACTTTAATACTTAACAATGCCTAAAATGCAAAATAAAATGCTATTAAATATATATAAACATAATAAATGCATCTCAGATACAATAAACAAGCAATGTGCTGCACTTTGGTAATAAATCTAACACATTTTTGAAGATATATTTCGTTTTAAATATATTTTCGTCTTTGATGTGCTTTTTTCTCAGGGTAAACAGCCTCATGCGACTGATAAATATTTCTCCTTTTGCATTCCTCCACCAAATGTGACGGGTACTTTACATCTCGGACATGCGCTGACAGTGGCTATAGAGGACGCCTTGGCTCGCTGGTAACATCATAATATTTTAAATAAAAAATATCTGTATGAAAAGCTTTGGTTCCAAATGGGAATATGCCATTTTTAGCCACCTATAAGAGAATATTTGGACTGATATACCTTGTACTATATTATATACCTTACCACAGTAACTTCATTTCTATTATGAATATTTTCAATTTTTTTTATTAATTATAGTTCATTTCAAACCTGTATGACACAAAAGGAGATATTTTGAAAAACGTTGGTAACAGAACAGCACTGCCCCCATTCACATCTATGGTACCCAATGCAAGTAAATGGGGGGCTGTAAAGTTAAACAACGTTCTTCAAATATCTTCTTTTGCGTTCATACAGGTTTGAAATGACAAGAGTAAATGATGACAGAATTTTAATTTTGAAGGTGAACTACTCCTTTAAAGTTGTAACGTTTGCTTAGATAAAATAACTCCATGACCTGCATCCTGGGTTGAGTTTTAAAAAGACTATTGTTGGCTACTTTACATTTGCTTTATATCTTTCAACTTTACCCATTAAAAATACTGATAATAAAATGTATCTAGTTTTCTAAAGACCTTCATTTGTAGCACTATTAAAACGGGACCACAAAACTAATTGCAAACATATTATAATGCGCTTTTAAGTTTTAAGAATAAATAATAAATCTAGTGGCCATACCATGGTCATTTCATTTATATGCTCATTCTTTTTTATACTAAACTTTTTTGTAACAGGCGTCGAATGCAGGGCTACAAAGTGCTGTGGGTTCCAGGCTGTGACCACGCTGGAATTGCAACACAGGTCTCTTGTCTCCGTTTATCTTATGGTTCAGTAGAACAGTTCATACAGTTATATTTGACAGTGTTGTTGTGATGGGCTGTGTTTGTCAGTCAGTGGTCGAGAGGAAGCTGTTACGAGAGCATGGAAAGCTCAGACAGGACTACAGCAGAGATGAGTTCCTCAAAGAAGTCTGGAGATGGAAAAACGAGTAAGTCTACGTCACGCTTCACTCACCCTGCACTAGTTTACTTCTGTGTACTTTTGTGCAACGCTGCATCATAAATGATAAACTCTGTTTTTTTAACCTGCTTTACAGGAAGGGGCATGAAATTTATCATCAGCTGAGAAAACTGGGTGCGTCTCTGGACTGGACCAGAGCTTGTTTCACAATGGACCCGGTAACAACAACCAGATTATATTTGATTACCCATGATGCTCCAGTATCTTATGGTCCTCACTTAACATCTGTTGTCTGCAGGGTTTCAGCAGTGCTGTGACAGAGGCTTTCGTCAGACTGTGTGACTCTGGTCTCATCTATCGCTCTGAAGGTTTGGTCAACTGGAGCTGTGCATTAGAGTCGGCCATCTCAGACATAGAGGTACATCACTGAGCCGCACATAACACTGCGTATAATCACACACATCATGTCAAGACATTTCTTGTACACTAACATATGGTTTGATATATTAAGGTGGATTCGAAAGAGCTTTCAGGCAAAACTCTTTTGTCTGTTCCTGGCTATCAGCAGAAGGTGGAATTTGGGACGATTGTTACATTTGCATATCTGTTAGAGGGACAGGGTGAGCGTTTTGGTTGTTTTGTCTTCATTTTTTTATTTCAGATCACTTGCGAATGATTTCCCTCCATGTTTCTAAGGTGTGATTTAATTCTTTTAGAGGGAGAGGTTGCCGTGTCAACCACACGACCGGAGACAATGCTGGGAGATGTGGCCATCGCTGTGCATCCTAATGACCCTCGATATCAAGTAAAGTTACAGTTTTTTCAGATGTCCTGCTTTATTTTTGACATTGTGTTTAAAAAAAATGACCTATCATGACCACAGCTGTGTTTGAAATAATATTTTGTGCCATACTGCTACATTTACAATTAAAAGACACTTAGTATGCACTGTGAATGCTAATATTTGTAGCATGCACCTTTTGCATAACTTTGTATATAACTGTGTATACTCAGTACATTCATTCTTTTTTTTTTATTAACAGAATCTTCATGGCAAATACTGTCGGCACCCGTTTACAGATCGATTGTTACCCATTATCGCTGACACTATAGTGGATATGAAATTGGGGACAGGTATTGCTTTATTTCTACATGATCTGATGATGCTTCCCACATGTAGTATACATTAGTACATAGTAGTTAACCTGTAGTAAAATTCTCAGATACCTTATTATAAAAAAATAGTGCGTATTTGGAGTTGCCGCACGAGGATACAGCAGCATTTTCCCGTACTTTACGCAAAAGCTGTGCATAAATCACGTGTTATTTATCGTCGGTTTATCGTGACAGCCCTGTAATATACTACAGTATACAACAGTTTACTATCGTGAATACGAAAGTATACTACAGCATTTTTCATGTACGTTGTCTTTAAAATATTAATTCATAATAAACAAAGCATTTGAGTCTTAACCAAAAATGAAATGTTTTTATCAGATATTTATCATATCACACAACCGCAAAAAAAATAAGAGAACCTTTTAAAATGATTTTCAATTTACTTTTTTACTTGTTTAGGTAAAATTATAATTAATGGTTAATTATGTGAATTACTAATAAATAACAATTTGCACGTATTTGCAGAAAGTGACAACAGGTCAAAACAACAGAAAAGATGCTCTGTATTTATTTGACCTCAAATACTGCAAAGAAAACGTTCATTTTCACTTTTCCAATAATATTCGTACATGTATTCGGAAAAGTTAAACAAATATTTTTTTTATTTAAAAACCTGGATTTTTGTTATACTGTCAGTCTTTCACGTTGCTGTTGGATGACTTTATGTCACTCCTGAGGCCCCAAAACATCTAGAAATGCTGATCTAAGGAAAATTCGCGATGGTCACTTATTTTTTTCTGCGGCTGTATATTTCAAATATGATACGGTTTGTCTGCATGTTGATAGGTGCTGTTAAAGTGACACCAGCTCACGACCACACTGACTTCCTGCTATCCCAGAGACACGCGCTGCCACGCCTCACTGTGATTGGAGGAGATGGAACAATGACATCACTATGTGGCCAGTGGCTAGAGGTAAAAATGTCAATCGTTTTAGAAGTTACCATTTGAATGCTAAAACATCTTGATATCCGGAGGATTGTTGAACGGTATTTATGTGTTATGTGTTTGTCACTTCAGGGAGTCAAACGCTTTGACGCCAGAGAGCGAGTGATCAGTGCACTGATGGAGAGGAGGTTATTCAGAGACAAGCAGAGTCACCCCATGTCATTACCAATCTGCAGGTAAACAGTTCGAAAGTCCAGTACAAGTAAGCTTTGTCAACCTTTCCTCATGCTCATATTTGCGTCCTTACTTCCTTTAGAACTGTGCAGAATACATTTCTCTAATTCATTCACTCTAATTCAGGCTGGTTTACACTACACAACGTGAGCACACAACTGCCTTGGTTTGTCTGCTTTGGAATCTAGTGCGCTGGTTGCCACAAGTTGGAGCCAGTCTGCAAAAAAAATCACATTGGTTCTCCTTCATAAAACACGAGCAGAACACATTATTGTGTAAATCGTTTTTAAAGTCATTCTAACATACATTTAAAAATTCATGAAAGTGTTCGTATTTTCTAAATGTTAGTTGGTACGAAAGAAATATAGACCTGCTCCATACCACGTGTAAACAGTGCGTAAAACCGCACGTGACGTTCTGTATTATTTTAGACAAACGGAAGACAATGCATTTTGATGCACGGTGTATCATAATGACACTTCACAAGTCTTTTATCATTTTTTACTTTTTAACCTTGGGTAAAACGCAGAGCTAGTCACTGTCCTTTTTTACACAGCCGACCAATCACGGTGGAGAAGAGGCGGGACAAACATTACCTTGATCAACCATCACACACAAAAATGGAGAAGTTAAAATTATTACTGCATTTTCATATAAAGTTATATTCCTCAAAATAAGATACTAGTAACAAGCAGGCTAACTGTTGCGGATATTCTAAATCGCAGCAACCAATGCATGTCCGGAAAAATGAGCAGCTTAATTTATTTGGCAAGCATATAGCCTATTATTATTATATACATTAACGTAATATAATGTAGCCCAATTAGAGAATGAAGTCCAGAGGATTTCGGCATTCCTAGATACGTAATTTGCGTAGCTGTAATATGTTTCATGAATGAGGCCCATTGTGTGTAAATGTTTTTATAAGTCAAGTCAGAAGATATTAAATACTGGATATTTTGAGCTGACTTTCGAGTAAATCTTGTATGCTCCACTGTACAAAATCTTTATGCTGACCAGCCAAAAGAGCGAGGGGTCAGGACGTTCGAGAAACAGAAATGGAAAACAAGCGTGGCATAGTGAGCCGGATTTAGAAGCCGCGTTGCGCGATCCGACCATAAGCCAGACTATTTCTTTGAAACATTCTTGTCGATTTTTATCTGAACAAAAACAAATCGTTTTTGACCTTGTGTCCTGCCTTTATCCCATTCCTCCCACACAGCCGTTCTGGAGATGTCATTGAACCGCTGCTGAAGAGACAATGGTTTGTAAGCTGTCAAGAAATGGCACAAAAAGCAGTTCAAGTGAGTAAGTGTGTGTAGCCCAATTTTTAGACTCATAATAAGGCTCATAATTGATTTATATTTATATATAACTCATAGTTACATGCTAATAAAGGAACTCAAATTTACTCATTAATCTGTTATAAACAGTCTCATACTTTTACAGTAAACAGTTCGAAGGCATAATCTTGGTTCTTGTTTTGTTGACATTAAACAATTGGTCCGGAGCTGGCGGGCCATTAACTGTCCCTGTCAATACTCAGTAGACTAGAGCAACAGAAGAAGTGTAGGGACATCATTGAGTTATCATGGGATAGAAAAACACTTCCTCCTGCTACTAGACAGCAATAACTTTCGTTATTCATTATTAATGATTATGATAACTGAAGCATTGACTCGATTGTAATTATTTTGTTTAGGCAGTAGAAGATGGGGAGCTACAGATCATCCCTCAGTTTTATACAAAAATGTGGAGGAACTGGCTGTCTAACATCAGGTTAGTATTATTACTCCCACTACATAGAACTCAAAGTGACATGCAGTGTTACAGTGTTTGTTTTTTGTTTGTTAAAGTGTATTTCTTTGGAGGATCTATTGACAGAAATGCAATATACATAACTATGTCTATAGAGGTGTATAAAGAGCTTACATAATGAAGCAACATGTTTTTATTATCTTAGAATGAGCTATTTCTATTTACATACAACGCGGGTCCCCTTGCATGGAATTCACCATGTTGTGTCACTTCGGCAAAGAAGTGAAAACATAACGACTTCTTAGTCCTGTGTCAGCCACTGTGGTGGTTCGATAGGGAGGGGAGGGCCATTGGTTGCAATTCGCAACCTTACCACTAGATGCCGCTAAATTTCGTACACTGAACCCCACTGGATACTCAGTTATGTGATTGTGTTCCCTAGAATGGTTGTTGTTGATTGGTCGATCACCATAATATAATAAAATAAAATGAAAGATATGCTTCCTGATTTGTATGAATAATTTAAACAGAGTAAAATTAAAATATTGTGAGAAAACAATTGGATGTTTTACTAGATGTTCTCAAATTACTCAAAAATGACAATCAGAATATTCATGTATAATAAAAATGAAGAAATAGTGGAAGAAAGAAGTGTCCAGGACTGATATTCTCATTCCCCGTAACGTTTATTAAAGACTCTTTAAACACACACAAAGATATTTACATTAAGTTTGATTTTATGTGAAACACATGAACCTTTTAAATGGCTTGCAAGTTAACAAATTACTTTATATTTTTCGAGTTAAAAAATATTATTCTCTTATCACGCTGTACACGACTTTTCCCCTTCTCATTACAGATACAGGTAGTTTTTCACATTTAAAGAAATTCTCCATGTAATATATTCTTTTAAAATGTAATTCATTAATGTCTTATTATGTATGATTAATAAAAATTTGCTTAGGCATCATGGCTTCGCTTGTTTTTAGCAAAACATGCTAAGAGATTGACAGTTTTAAATGGTTTCGGTAATGAGAAACTTTAAGGCTTTTTTTGTAAAAAACATCTTTTGTTAAACAGTCAGTAAAGGTTTTGAAATGAATGCCTTCACACATGTCACATCTTGTTTTAAATGAATATAAAGGGAATTTGATACAAGTGAAAATTATGCTTGACATCTTAAAACCAAGATTTATTTGCTTTTAGCCTTCTAATAAGTGGAACTGTGTAAAGCCAGCCAGTCATCATCACAAAATGTAATGTCATGTAAAACTTTACCTTGCAGTGATTGGTGCATTTCTAGACAACTTTGGTGGGGTCATCAGATACCAGCCTATCGAGTGACGCTACAAAACTCTGTTGACACAGAAGAGGTGGAGCCTGTTATCATCAAAATGATTATGATGTCTGTTAATATACTTGCTACAACATTGAGACGTGATGTTGTGTAGGAGCTGTGGGTTTGGGGCCGAACTGCTGCAGAGGCTCGGGAACGTGCTGCTGTGAAGTTTGGAGTGAATCCGGATCACGTCACGCTCACACAGGGTGACTATTGAGTTCACATTAAACACAGTTCTGTGACCCCACTAACTTTTTAATCTATATGTTGTTTTAAGGTCTATCCATCAGCAGTTGACTCCCCACGATGTGTCTCATCCAATAAAAAACCATGTAACGTTCTGTTTTAGACCCAGATGTGCTTGATACCTGGTTCTCTTCGGGTCTTTTTTCCATTCGCCATGCTCGGCTGGCCCCAGCAGGTACTTCACTTCAAAGTCCATTCTCATGAAAGAAGCCAAACACCAAAGAACGTCTGTGTATTGATACTGTGTGTGGAGATGCTTTGATCTGACTCTATCTACAGAAAGAAGACCTGAAACAATTCTACCCCAACTCCATTCTGGAAACAGGAAGTGACCTCATCTTTTTCTGGGTGGCCAGGATGGTGATGCTGGGCAAGGAGTTGACTGGCCAGCTGCCCTTTAAACAGGTTGCGTTGATGGCCCGTTGCTCAGCTCATAACTTTAAATGACATATCTTAAGATCAGCAGGAATTGAGATTCTAATACCCATATTGCAATGTGCGTCATGTCTGACATTGTCTAAAAATGTCACAGAGAAATTTTACTGTCTGTTTTGCCTCTCTCTTCCCTGCTCCGTCACTTCTTTCAAACAGGTGCTCTTTCACTCTTTGGTGAGAGATAAATATGGGCGGAAGATGAGTAAATCTTTAGGAAATGTCATTGATCCACTGGATGTTATTTCAGGTGTCTCTCTGGAGGTATGGCAACACGCATACACTTTTTGCCACAGCAAGTCCGTTTTTTTCCCTGTGCTTACATAGTCAAACAGTTGAAGTTCCAGACTTGGTTTTATCTCATAGTCCTGTAACTATGATTTGCTACTTGATATTGTTCTTGCTGGCAGGAGAAGTTCTCATTCTTGGAAGCATTTCATACAACTAAAAAGTGTATTAAGTCCATTTATGGAGTATCACAATATTTTGGTCTATTAACCAAGAAAATAAACCGTAAATTTGCAAAAAAAATCTAAATTTCAACGCCTGTAATAAGGTCTGTGGTTAACAAAACTTCTAAATATTTTCGTGTTTTATTCCATGACATAAAACACAGCAGTTATAACCTGCTCGTGATTTTTTTTAAAGCCTTAGTCCGGGTCCGTATTAACAATAACTAATCACATATTTAAAAACTACAATAATAATTCCTGTGAATACTTAAAGTGAAATGTAAACTTACATTTATACAAAACTATGCTCCAACGATCAATTCAGCCGCCATTAAATCTTTTCCAGCTTGAGCCTTCTCGACCAATCACGCTCCTCGCATGTTGTTATGGAAACGACAGGTCTCTGTCATTGGTTATCTTTGAAAAAGTAGCTTTACATAGGGCGTTTTTTTTCAGAAAAGTTGAATTTTTTCAACCTTAAAATACGCTCTGAGCTCCAGACAAAAACGCTCAGGACGTTTTTTGAAAACACGGTTTACTCCATAGGATTATAATGTTAACAGACGCTAGCGGCTTCAAAAAAGAAGTCAAGTCTGAACACGGATTGTGTCTTAAAAACGGCGGTTGCAAACAAGTTGCTTATAATGACTTCTTCCTTTGGCGGGACGTTGGGAATATAACGTTGCGCACAAATAATTCATCATGGGCACAAATCTCTAACAACGTAGATTTCGTTCACATGTAATTACTTACCAGGAAACACATTTTTTATAAAGTTTGAAAGATTTGGTGGTGGTGACGAGCGACCATATACCGTTAGTCTGTTTATAGCATCGTGTTAGCTTTTAACTTCTGCCGATTGTATTTAGGCTTCAAAAATAGCAAATGTTGTTTATTTGTAAATATTATCTTGATAGAAAAAACGTGTAGACATCATAAACCTTTGTAAATCACAGAGTTTATTTTTTGCGATCTTCCAAAAGTCTATGGGAAAAATGCATAGGCTTTCGGTCGAGGGAACCACTGCAGCGCTAACTTCCAGGTTGGCTTACAAAAACACGTCATTTCTGCGGCTCCCTATTTACCTTTGTGACTTTCTTTCTGCAGAACACAAAATAAATGATATTTGAAGAATGTTGGTAACCAAACAACATTGACTTCCATTGTATGGCCACAAAACCTTACAATGGAAACATTTCTCAAAATATCCTTTTTTGTGTCCACAGAAAAAACTGTCATATACAGGTCTTGAAAGTCAATAAATAATAACAGAATTAAAATTTTTGGGTGAATTATCACTTTACAAACTGACACAGATATATAGCTGGTCTAGCAGATATGGATTCAAAAAAGCCCAATTGTTACTTATGAAAAACAGTTTTGTTTTGAACAGTTTTGACGAAATATTTTTTGCTTACGTTTGTGTTTTTAAAGTTGCAATCTGTAACTCTTCAAACAAAAATCAGATCTGTTTTTAAAACCGCCCCCTTACATTACCACGACTCACAAGGGTACGCTTATAAAAATTATTTTTAATTTTAACTGTTTTTCATGGAACATGTCAGTTTGACGTCAACCCACATTAAATACGTAAAGTAACCTGCAATTTTATGTTTCAAACAGAGATGGCGATAGAGAGCCAAAAGTTATGGACTGCGACTTTAAATAAAATAACAGAAGTTAAATTAACATAAGAACATAATATATAAATCCCTCAGGACAGAACATCTCGCCACTGACTTTCAACCAAACTTATTTTAAAAGCTCAGTTAATCCATCATAAAATATACCGCGGTTAACATTTGAAACATCTATTTTAGTCATTCTTGTGCCCATATTGTCATGACAACTTCATCCTTCTATCAGTAACATCGCGGTCTGATCTCTGCAGAGACTTCAAAAGAAAATCAAAGAAGGAAACTTAGATCCGAGAGAGAGCGTGGTTGCCATGGAAGCGCAGGTCAGTACTGTTCTACCGATTTTAGCAGCCGTACCCAACTGAGCAAGGTTACCTCATTCCCAATGTGTCCTTTCTACAGGAGAAAGATTTCCCTAAAGGTATTCCAGAGTGTGGGACTGACGCTTTGAGGTTTGCTCTCTGCTCTTACAAAGCCCAGGGTGAGGCACCCTCATTACAAACCTCTGTCATCAAACGTTACCCTCAGACCTCTTCATTCACTCATTGACATTTTGTTCAAATCTCAGGAGATGACATCAGCCTGTCCGTGTCCCACGTGTTGAGCTGTAGACACTTCTGTAATAAGATGTGGCAGGCGGTACGCTTCACCCTCGCCGCGTTGCAGGATGCGAGTTCACCTGCATCATTAGCAGAGGTACGGCACACGCGAACATCTCTTCATTAAATCAATCTCAGACTGAAGTTCCCCGCGGCGAGGTATGAGAAACCATCTGCATGTTGCCATTGTAATTTAATGGTCTTCCTCCTCCGTTCTGTTTCTGTATTCGGCTGTAAATTTTGTGCATACTTTATTATGTTCTTTGTTACTCGCCCGCACCGTTCCTCCTTTTCAGTTCCTTTAGTTGCTTTAATGAGACGCAAAGTGATGAAGGGAAACACACATTGCTGGTGTCAAATCAATCACAGTTATAAATAAATGACAGAAAATCTATTAGAAACACTGATGCTACAGGTATTTACTGGCCCGCCTTGCTGGCCCTCATTATTTTGTATATAATGATTGAATGGTGGTTGGTGTTTGGTGTTTGGAGTTTATTGCTGTCAGACTTCAACCTGGCCAGACATCCACCTGGCCAGAAGTCTACTGACAGGCTGTGAAGGTCCTTTCACACTGAGAACAATAACTATAAACATGACTACATGAGCGTTAACATTAGTGGATAATAACATTGTTTTTTTTTGTTTGCACGTTAATTTCACGTTTTGAATGCACTTTTTTTTTTTTTATGAGCTTTTTCAATAGAATACATTTTGGTTGGCTGTCAATGTTTTATTGTTCAACGACTAAATAATGAAAAGGAACCAAACAATACACTGTAAAAATTCTGTAAAATATCCATATCTATTTTTTTCCTATAATTTCTTTACCTTAAAAAACAGTGAAATACCGTCCAAATAAGTTTTTTCTGTTTATTTTAATATATAATTACATGTTTTTCTTGGAAATTTGCAGTCTTTTTACTGTAATTTGACGATTTTTTACTGTATTTCAATAAACTGTAAAAAAAATGTATTTTTTTCTATATACGTGAAAAATCAGCAAAAAACATTACAGTAAAATTACATTTTTTTACACTTTATAGTTGCTCTGTGTTGTTATTGTTTTACACTGTGTCTACACCGGATGTGACCGGATGTGACCGGCGTGACGCGACACAACAAAAGACATTAGAAACGCATTAGAACCCATTATAAATACATTTATAAATCCACACTAGATGCAGCGCGACACGACACACTCCATAGAACAAACCTTGTGTCGTGTCGCGTCAGGCCGGTCGCGTCCGGTGTAGACACTGTGTTACTGTAGTTGTGGTGAGGACTTTGGTGTGCTATTCTTGTAATTTTTGTAAAACTTTCTCTTCGTAGCACAGTTCCAGTGAATTTGACCGACCACTGAGTTTGACTAGGCAAAAAAAGATTAACGAAGTCATGACAAGATCTTCTTTTAAATAAAACAAATGTATTTGTATTCTTTATCTGCTTGTTAAGTATGACATCACGCACCACCGCTTCCAGGTCCAAACGCTCTATCAGATGCCATTAAATGCTCTCAAAATAGCCACTAATATTAAAGTGTACTTCTGTTCCTTTTCCTGTGTTTTTATACCTCTCTCTTGCCCATGTCTTTCACTCTCAGACTCATCCGGTCTCCAGCATGGACAGGTGGATATGTTCAAGACTGTACAGCACAGTTAGCCAGTGTGAAGAGGCTTTTGAGAGCTACGAGCTTCACACCATTACCTCTGCACTGCATTCCTTCTGGGTGCACAGTCTCTGTGATGTCTACCTAGTGAGTTTGATAATGTCATTGTACATTTAGTATACATCCTCCAAAAGAATTGTTTCCTCTATGAACTGCGTTGTTACTATCTCTTCTTATTCAGGAAAGCATCAAGCCCGTGCTAAAGCAAGAAGCCTCGGACAGCGAGGAGCAGAAGGAGCAGAAGGAGAGAGAGAGACAGGTGGCCATATCTGTGTTGTATCACAGTGTGTCTATCTCTCTGTGTCTCCTCTCGCCCTTCATGCCTTTCCTCACGGAGGAGCTGTGGCAGAGACTCTTGCCTTACAGCGCCGACTCCATCAAGGACCCCACCAGCCTGTGCGTGCAGCCCTATCCAAAGACCTCACAGTTGGTGAGACATCAAAGATATTAATATTAACAAGATGCGTCACTGCCATTGAAATGAATGGGGAGGAACGCAACGCTCAGTATGGCCGCCCTAGCGAAGCCTTGCGCATGCGTAGTATCTAAATCAACATGAAAAATTATGTTTTTAAGCGCAATTTGATCATAGGAAACAAACGTTATGGTACAGTTTACGTCAATTTTAAATGTTGTTTTTAAATATGTCGTTTAATTTGGATTTTAGCTGGCGATAGTAAAAATATCAGTATTTCTATTCCACGTCTTGTTTGAAGTATGTAATAACTGCCCGGAGGTGCATTGGAAAGATGGCCGCCGAGTGGCACGACTCCCCTAAACACATTTTGAAGACATTCAAAAACAACATCCTTCTGTAGTTATCACCAAAAAAATCCTTCATTTAAGGTTTTAATTGAGAAATATACAGTACAACCGCAAGTTGTTTTTCTCAAATCTGATTGGACCATAACAGCTTAGGGTCATTTTAGTGTTTTGTGTCACTCTTCCACATTAAAATGGTTCTGTAATACACTTTTTGGTTTTAAGCACGTTGTTGCTTTAGTGATATTTCTTTATTATGATCATTAGAGATGGAAATGTCTTTCATTTTCTTTTTTAACACAGGAGCACTGGTATTTTCCTGAGGAGGAAGCAGATTTCTCTTTGGCACAGGAAGTGGTCAGAGTGGCGAGGTTACTGAGGGCCCAGTGCCAGATGACGAAAGAAAAACCTGACTGTGAGAGACGTAGTTGTTGTTGACTTGGCACAAAAAGAAAAATAGAAAAAAACACAATCTTGATGACAGAATCTTCCGGTACAAAAAACAGGACACATTTCGCTGCTGTTCTTCTGAAACCTCGTATCTCCATATTTTGTGATTTACATTTTTTGCCATAAATCATTATTATTAGTCACCCTTTATATTTATTTTGTTTTGCAAATATCTGACCAAAAAAATGTATTAAAAGTGCTTGTCAATTTTGACAACACAGTATTTAAAAAGAACAGTGTCTTTTCCATTTCCCGAAAAACTGTTAATTTTGACATACAAGGTTTTAGAAGGACAGCGACGACATATTAATAAAAAGTGAATAAATTTAAGTAAATACATATAACTACCCTTTAAGACTGGAATACACTACTCGACATTTAAGGCCATTGCACATTGAGTCTGAAATTTGCGTCCGAAATTTCCGCACGTAAAAATTTAATACGACCTCACGTTGTGTCAATCACATCTACATACTGTCGGCGATATTTTCGCCCGTCATAAAAAAATTCGGACTGGGTTCGATTTTCTGCGTTTTTCGCATCCGTAGGAAGCATTTTGAGAGCCGTTTTGACAATTCAGAGACACCGTACAAACGAGTGCAGAATATGGAAAAAACGCATACGAAAACTTTGGACTGTATGTGCGAAGACCAGCTGAGGACTGGGAATCAAATTCTGCCCTGGATTATTCGACCCACATCGGCTCTTCAACAATTCTGTCGACCGGGGGGGCCTTGTGTGGGGTGTTTGATGGAATCGGCCCTCCATGAAATCTGTCGACAGGGGGGGTGTTGTATGTAACGTGTGCATTGCGTTACATAATTACGTGTCCGACTCGCTAGTGCCTTCGCGTTGCTTGCATTCGCGTTTATAATCGCGCCCACCCCTGGTTGCGGCCATAGGCCATAGGTGGGACGGCAGTTCCGGGATTTGACAGAATGTCCTACTGGTCAGTCCGCTCCTGGCGTAAGACCCTTACTTAAGGAGTAAGACCTTTACTCCTATTTTTGCCACAATTTGCAGTCAGGATGAATCAACAAGTCTACAGATTTGGGTCAGAAAATTGCATGGTGTATGATGGGCACAGACACCGATTTTTTCCATCTGGTTGGAGTACATCAAAACAACACATACTGTGTCTACAAGACCGTATACAAATGCACCTGGCTCGTTTTTTCTTCCGCGATTTAGCACAAACATCACTACAACAACTAAGGTGGTCATCCTCTGCACATCCATGTTTGTTATATCCAGCATGCGGCTTCTTGTACTGAAGCGCGTGTTTGTAGTTCGCAGTGAAGTCTGGTAGTGTTTGACCCTCATTCGTTTAATGTATGACGCCTACTTTTTCTGTGTGACTACAAAGTCAGCAAGTGTATGATGCCAAGTGTAGACATTTGGTGTATTCCAAGCATTGCTCATCTTTTTATAATATCTTGTCCACATTTTACAATAATAGTACTCAAACCGTAATAATAGACCACGATAATAGAAGTCACCAGAACTATGGAAAACACAAATGTATTTGTAGGAGTTATGTTTGATAACTACAGACACATTCACACTTTGCATACAGTTTGCCATTTTATTAAGCAGCTTCAGGAGGTCTCACCCTAAGATGCTTTTTTTACTATATTAGACAGTTGTTAGCTGTTATTAGCTGCTTTCTCTTTATTACTATTCGGTCCAAGTCATTCATTTTATTTTTTATTTGTAGCATTTTACCCTCTGTTGTATTTCTAGGATACATCTTCCATCGTGTGACATTTAGATCTGTCTTCTAGTGTGGGCAGTGTGTGCACCTGATCAAGCTCAGACCCTTCTGCACTTCAGCTCTGCTATCTGCACCCTGGGTCGAATCTCAAAGCTGCGTCTGCACTGTCCAGATGGAGGTTTCACGGACTCGCCTCCACCCAAAGGCAGTGCTGTAGGGGTGGTGGATCATTCCATTCGCTTGTATCTCAGTGTTCGGGTAAAACAGGGTTTTTCATGTAAAGTAGTACTTCTCTTTATGTGTTTGTGTGTGTGTATACAGAATATACTGTATACAGCGCTCCAGTTTTGATGTATTTGATGTATTTTGGCAATTCAAGTACAGTGTCGGTTGAATTTTAGTGTGAAAGGCAAAACCTTTGGCTTATTCCATTTTACAGTTTATTCGTATTTGAACATATCGTGAAATAAATGTAACAATATTTGTCTTGTGTTGTTTAAACATGAATATTAACTATTAAATCTGCAAACATTACATTTTCTTTTAGTTTTCTTTTTTTTAAGTTTCTTCAAAAAAAATGCTAATTAAATATGTTTAATTGTAATTCGAGAAATATTGTGTCATTAGTTTACATAATAAAAAAAATGATCATTTTACTTATAAATAGTATATTCAGAAATATTGTAAATAATTTGGGAGTGGTCTGTCTTGACTTTTTCTACGTCTTTCCCTCTTTCCTTCAGACTGGTATTAATGCTGACAAACAGAGAGCACTCCTCTGTCAGCGCAGAGAAAAGCTGGCCAACAAACTCAAGCAAGCCATCTCTCGCACTCTCATGCCCAACTACACAGAGAAAGTTCCTGATCGTGTCCGGCAAGAGATGGACAATAAGGTACGTATTTTGTTTATGCAAATATATCGTTTATACCAATGGTTCTCAATAGAGGGGCCTTGGCCCACAAGGGGGCCCCAGCTGACTTCCAAGGGGGCCTCAGGATAACGTACATTTTAAAACAACTAAAAACAAGATATTTCTTATTATTTGTCCATTTTTATATTGAATAAGCACTTTTCCAGTTAATATCAAGCTTTGAGATATTTTATTGGAATACAGTGGGAGGTCTTGGAGTTAAAAAGGTTGAGAACCCCTGGTGTATACAACATGGAAACTAAAAAAAATAAAAAATAATGTACAAACAAAAAGCATTTTTTTATTCCTATTCCCATTCACATATTCTTATGACAGTGAAGCACAACAAATATAAACCTTTTATGTTTATATCTAAAATTTGAAATTCTTGTGCAAAAAAGGTTTTAATGTAAACTCATTTGTTTTAAATATCACCTAACGTTTTATAATGAGATTCTCCCACTTATGCAAAGTAATTTGAATACCAAATTCAAACACTAGCTAGTCTCCCAGCTTTCTAGTTGGCTTCCTTGCACATTTTTCCATACTCCATAGTCATTTTATTTTCAACAGAAACCCTCATCATTATTCAATGTGTGTTATTAAAGTTCAATATGAAATTATTTACATGTATTTATGCAGATTGCAGTATTTATGCATGCACTGCATATTCACCATGTGATGGTTCCCATGAGGATGGTTCGCTCTTGTCAACAGAATAATATATTTCATCAGCTGAAGGATTTTGCATAAATGTATTGTGTTTTGAAATGATCAGATTGCAGCTATGGAGGAGGATCTGAAGAACATTGAGGACCAACTTTTGGCTTTGGAAGACATGAAGAAACAAGACTGATCATAGACACATGGGAAGCAAAAACCAAAAGCAACCCACTAACCAATAGGGACGTTTTGGTGTCTTGTATAGCAATAAATGGTTGGTGTATCTTCACAGAATGTTTGTTTTGATGTACCATGAATGTTAAATATATTATTTAACAAATTGCTTTCATAAAATTATATTTGTCTAAATTATATCAAATTATGTAAAGTCCAAATGATCTCCCTGAAAATAAATACATTGAGAAAACAACACCCCAGTTTAAACGCCACATTAAGCGCTTTTCCACCATTGCGCCAAATTGTTCTCGCTGCTAAAAGGTTCCACTCCGTGCCGATCCATGCCAGCCGGTACGTGAATGGTTTCATTTTCCACCGCAGGGCTGATAACGGAAATCTTTAGTATGTAGACACAAACGCGTCACACGCTGCCTTGGTAACACAAGAGACTGAGCTATAACGTCTCTGCACACATTGCAAGCCAAGAACAGTTTGTAATCGTGCCGTGTCGAACAAGGCCCGCGTGGAAACATAACTATAACCGTTTCAGACCTTGCTTAGAACGAGTAGCGATGTTAACCACCACGCAAATGCGTAGGGCCCCGCTTGCTTGGGGGGGCCCTAGTGGCCACAAGCGGTTAAATCATTTGATGCTTTTGACGCCTGATCTGCCTGCGTGCGCTGCACCGAATAAGTCAAATGCACCTCATAACAGACAGGTCTGACTCGGTTGAAAAACCAAAGAAAACTTCTAATTCAGCTAGGAGGTGGATACCCTGCACTTTTACGCTCATCCAGTTCATTTACAGGAACAACATTTTTTTATGTGGAGTCCTTCAAATAATGTTGTGGTGGAGATAAGTTTAGGCTGAAATAGAGTAAAGGGACACAGCGGAATGTCAAGATGTGATTTTTAAGACGTCTTAAAAATTACTGCTGTCTGATATTGTGAATAATTGTTTGCTGTTATTAGAGGTGTCTGCTATAACTGTATGATAATTAGATCATGGCTCCATATAGCGGTAAAAGCAAACCGCATAGTATGTTTTATAGACAAATGACAGACAAAAAGCTGATTGACTTGTAGGGTTAGTTTTAATACCATCTAGCTATGAATGTCAACTTGTTTACATTTGCCTGTTTTTTAAAGCACATCAGTAGCTTGTAGATTTGTGTTTGGCTTGAAATTACATTAATAGGACTAATGCATCTGTTGTTATTGCCTAGTTTAAAATTGTTTGTTGTTTGGGTGCATTCATATTCATATTTCTAGTTCGGTTCTTTTGGTACGGACCAAAAAAGAAACGGCGCCAGGAATTCCTCCGTTACATGCGCAAGCACAGACCTGATAAACTCCTTTTATATGACCAAATCACAAGATTTTCGGAATCGCATATTGTTTGCACTTCCTGTTTTTGGTTAGGTTCGATGCCCATCTTTTCAGCAGTCTCGGTCCGCTGGTTTGGTGCGCACCAGGGTTTGGTTGGCAGCTTTCACACTAACACAAATAAACCGCACTAACAGAGCAATCGCACCAGAGTTCATTTTAATCGAACCAAACATGAACACACCCTTAGTTAGATCCCAGCATCCATCTTATGTTTTTAGGGAGGAAAAGATATTTGATACACTTAAAATGTTTTATTCTTAAATATATCCAGCAGTTACATTTTTATAAGTGGAATGTGAGTTCACCATAGTCTAGAAAGCACGTACTGAAATCTTGAGGGTTCTTTACTATTTATAAAATTAAATCCAGTAATATTTACTTGTGAAGTTGTAATGCTATTTAGTTTAAAATGTAATAAATTTTGAGATATCAATAATAATTCAAAGTTATCCATTTTTGGAGTAGTGGTGCATCCCCTGGCATATAAACACAAGCATGAAGCGAACATATCAAATATTTGATTCATTTTATACCAAATTTTATAAAAATGTTTGAGCTGTTATCTGGTTCAAAGGAAAATAAATCCATGTTATATATATATATATATATATATATAAATATATACCATATATATATATAACACAACATATAGGCCTACTCAATATTACTGTTGTGCAATTCAAAGAAAAATGTTAATCCCTATATTAATATTTGATTATATATTGATAGTTAAAGTTACATTAATAGAACTACCCAACAGTGATTCTTTGCGGAGGTCTCCTGGAAGTTTGGGCAACGTAATGTTTGTATTTGTTGTTGCCGCTCAAAACGTCTTAACCCTGTCAAAATATTAATTTTTGCATTAAGAAAATCAACCTTTAATTTTGAAATGAACATGTGCACGTTTGCATTGTGACATTATTTTATTAATTGATTGGCGATAAAACCACTCAGCTACTCATCAACGCCTCGCGACGGTTGCTAGGGCATCTTGTTGCCAGGGAAATGGCGGAGGGGCGGGAAGCGCGAGGGGGGCGGGTCTTCCCTAATGAGTCAATCCGGAAGTGGTAAATCGCTCTGACTACATACACAGAGAGCGGCGGCGTCAAATGCAGACACAATCAGTGCATACGCGCACATACAACCGGTAAAATAAGCGTCCACAAAGCCTCAGCTCGCTATCTTCATCACTGCAGACTGTATATAATCTATATAAAAGAGAAAGAGAAATGGACGACACCTTCACGAATGGAGAGACCGTAATATTGACAGCAGTGACGGGGAACGTTAAAGGGGATCTACGGAGGCGACGATGAAGAAAAGTCAAAAGTAAAGATACCGACAGTCTGCATCGATTCGTTGTTTTACCTCATCCTGGTGAGAGATGATGAAAGGTGAGAGAGAGGATGGCAGTCGTGGTTTGCGGTTCACGTCTGTGTGTAATGTGTGTAAGCCGCTGTTATTCACACTGATTAGCCGTTGTGATTAGCCCGGGGTTCATGCAAAACTATTTACCTGTTATATTAGCGATCTGAACATATGTGTGTGCGGTACGGCTTCAGACACGGGCATAAAGAGGACCTGCGTTTAAATCTAGCTCCATCTAGACAATATGCGGTGGATGATCTCCTGCTGTGGATTAGAAGGTACAATCGGTACAATGTCACGTCCAGGTGCTGTGTGTGCTGGGAGAGTTTTAACCTCTTGCGAGGGTTTGTGTTGACAAGACTTCAGTGAGTGGGACTCGAACACATCATGTAGTTGGGATGCCACGTCATTTACACGATACACAGCTGAGGGCAGCGGAGCGCATTAGTATCTCAAATCATTATTATACTTTACTTGAAATTGAATACTCTTTTAAAGTTTTATGTAATATAAATATAATATAGAAATGTGAATCATCATAATGTGGTAGCACTTTATTTCACTGTGCGGTATTATGTGTAAATGGGTAGTTGACAAATAACCTTACCATGTTTCCTATGGTGTGACAGCAAATTCGGTAAACGAACGGTTGATAATATATTAATACGTGTTTTATTTATCATATAAAACAGCATATCTTTATATGTCAACTACCCATGTACAGTACTGTGTAACTGTGCTAGGTGTAACTGTGCTAAAAAACCTTTCAACTTAGCTTTGCATACTGTGGTAGGCTATATGAGACCAGTATTTTTTGTAAGTTATATCAACTCAACCATTTCGTTACACTGTACTTGTTATATGTGTAATGACAATAAATTGAATCCAATCCAATCCAAAAACCACTTGCCAAATTTTGAAAAAGTCAATTTAAACCTAAAATTGTATTTAAACTAAAAACATACTTCATTGTACAATGCCGGAAAAATTTTTTTTTGATTGCACAACATTTGTCATAAATGTCTATATTTCATAAAATGTCACAAAACTCGAGCATTGTGCTGTCCTTTTAAACATCGTTTCTGAACGTGGATTTCTACATTAACACTCAGTGCTGTATAACAACAACATTTACACTTTCATAAAGCAGTGAATGCATGTCACGTGTGTTTCTGCGAGTGCAGAAGGGTGTTGAGAGAAGTTTGGAGTGTTAACTGGCATTGTTGGCTCTTTGCATTGGGTACAGTTAGAGTACTACTTCCCTCCCCTTTCCACTCTTCTCCTCTCTCTCTCTCTCTCTCTCTCTCACTCACTCATCTGCTTTATACTGATCAGCTGCTTGTGAATAGCTGGAGGAGAGAAAGGGAAAATTGTCCCGCACGGTGTCCAGGTAATGCTAAACAAACCTCTTGTCCCTTCTACCTGTTTTGCGCCATCCGCTACCGAAAAGCAGATGTTTTAGCAACTTTTGGGGATCTTGTTTTGCTTCTGTGGTCTTTGAGCTTAATGCGCTCTGGTGGTCTCTAAATTTTTTATACATCATACTTTCCCCATTACTCATTTGGTACAAAAAAGTGTTTGTTTCTTCCTTATTTTGAAAGTCTGTACAACCTGGCCTTGTGTTTCTTAAGATTTAAAGTTTGCAAACACATTTAATTCCATGTGTTTTTAATGAAATCGTACACTTAAGACGTCTTTAAATTCAGGCACTGTTTTGCTCGTCACAAAGAAGGTATTATGGGAAAGGTTTCGAACCTTTTACACATGTCCGTGTGTCGTTTTAAATGTAGTTTTGTGAATACAAGGGAGTTGCAACCGTTTAGACGTCTTTACTAACAAGGTTAAGTAAAGATTAGTTACTTGGATGCACTCAAAAGATTACAAAGGTTATTATTGGCTCAGCTAAATTGCTGAAGACACCTTTTGCGTGTAAAGTCCTGCATTACAGATTTACCGTTATCTTTTGGTAGTCTTAATGTAACTTTCAAGCTTTCATACACCGTTATGTAAAACACAATTTGACGCATTTGAGCACTGTTGGGTTATGAAATGTTAATTCATTATGTATTGATAGAGATTAGCAGTTTGACATGTTTGGTTTACACTATGTGGAATGACGTGCAGTCTTGTGACCCTGGCTACTGGACTGCTCAGTATCTGTCACACACAATGAATGGACTTTGTCATTTCAACGTTTGTCTCGCAGGCCATCAGTAGTTTGGCTTGTGTATTGTAGAAAGTTTTTCACGTTGAACGTTTTTTCGCTTCAGTGCTTTACACCTTGGTTGTTATATTTTTGCCTCACTTCTTTGAAGTGTATAACTTAGTCATCATAGTTTCAGGCGTTTGTAAGCTTTATGACTGTGACTGTTTCTTCAATAGTTAGAATTTTCTTGTGGAAACATACCATACACTTGATTCCCCAAAGAACCTTTAAGTCAAAGTTTTTAAAATATTGTCACTGTCCTTCCGAAACCTCGGATGTCCAAATTCGCTGTTTTTCAGCAAATGGAAAAAAACACTGTTTAAATGACCCAAAAAGGGTGACGAATAATAATGATTTATGACAAAAATAAAAATATCGAAATACGGAGTTATGAAGTTTCAAAAGAACAGCAGCGATAGCCATTTCATACCTTTCAATAGTCTGTAGAACCTTTTTCAACAACAAAAGAACCTTTTGTGCAATAGAGAAGCTTCTGTTGAATTTTATAGGAACCGTTTATTTTTATGAGAACACGATTCTTATAACTAAATAAGTAATGATTATGAGTGTTGTGTAAAATACACTCTTTTTAGCTCATATTTTCATATTCTATCGTAATTTTTGTTGTAGCCTACATGAAGAATACGATGGATTATATAAAAGGCATTAAACTGGTCATCGGTCACTCTGCTCTAGATATCAGCCATTGAGAAATCTATATGGGTCGACCACTAGAACAAATGACTAGTTTTGACCTTTGCACATGACACATTCTGTCTATTTGTCTTATTTGGCAGTATTTCATAACATTTGCTTTGATGCCACCACACGCTGTCGTCCACCTGGATAATAGTTGTTTTCTGTCTTCGATTGAGTCTGCATAATTTTAACATCAAGCAGGAGTACCGTGGGTTCTGTAGCTATTGAGAAAAGTGCTTACTCAAAACGTATTCATGACCTCGTAAATCTACACGGGAAACATCGGCAGTGCCACGTTTTTGTAGAACGGATGCATGTTTCAGTTCTGCCTGACTTTCAGCTTTAGTCAATGAGAAACCTCTGTAGAATGACCACACAGCATTGTAACATAAAACTTAGCTTGGCACTAATAAAACGGACATCTTTTAACCGATCCCTCTGAATTTCACTCTTGGGAATTGTAGACCTCATTTAAAAGGTAATTCCTGTCTGGTTTACAAACAATGTTCGTCTGCCCTATATAGAATAAATAAACTAGCCCTTGCTTTCTAAGGACAATAAACATGTCGGCTAAATGGGATGTTGCAGTTCTCCAAGACCCCGGATGGTTAAGTTCTCATATGGGGTTTTTGGTTCAGTTCCCCAAATGTAAAAAATGCACCATTTTGCAGTCATGGTAATTATAGATGTTGCTCTGGCAAAGATGGCGCCAGGCGGTATGATCAAACTGTCAGTTTTAATTACTCTAGAGTACCCTCAACTTGTCAAAAGCGGTTTGTACGGTGCAGTTTGTCAAAGCATGCTGGGAAGTTTGTACTTCCTAAAGCCCTCCCATGGAGTTGGATGACTGAAGAACACTCATTTGTGTTTAGATGACGCCAGCAATGCCACAGATAAGATGTAGGGGAGACAGTTAGAGAATAAAAGATTTTAAGGCAACCAGACCACGTTACACATCATTACACGGTCCAGTATTTAGCCTCTTAAACATTCATCTTGTACTGGATGGGAATGTAGTTGCAGCTGTCATGGGGGATTAACATGTGAGTTAATGGTTTTAATGGGTGTTTTATCATAACCGCAGTCAATCTTTAATGACAAGACCAGCTATTTACTTCAGTGGGACAGATGGGCTTGCCTATACATTACATACGGAGTATACTATTAACGTAATTGGCAAAACAAACTTTATTTTGTATATATAAAACTAGTGGTTGTCTAAACTAGTGTCTGACCAAAGCTGATGTAGATGGCAAATGACTGATATAAAATGCTCATATAGAATTCAACGAAACAAAATGATGTTAACGCAATTGCTAAAATGAAATGTATTCTTATTTGCATAATGCACAATGTTAAAAGTGTTCCTTTAACAAAGCTGTGTGAGTAGATTATGGAAGGTAAATGTTTGACATGTCAACCGGCCACGATTATTGACCAATGCAAATAATCTTAAAATGTGCAGAGCCATTGAGAGAGAGAGTCGCGTTGACTCCAATGGAACAGTTTTTTCACAGCAATGGCGGTTCATGGAGGCTCTCAATAGTTCCCGGAAGTTACTAGTTACGCATGGAGCTGCGACTGAACAGACCAACTGAAGTAAACTTCTAACCAATTCAAAGAAGAAAGCCATTTAATGAAAAAAAGAAAAAAGCATTTAAAGAGAAAACATAACTTCCTGGAACTGTCTGAAAGCTCCATGAATCACGTGACACAGGCTCTCAATAGTTCCCAGAAGTTTCTAGTTACGCATGGAGCTGCGACTAAACAGACCAATGGAGGTAAACTTTGAACCCATATAAAGACGAAAGCCATTTAATTAATAAAAAATGAAAGAAATAAAGCATTTTAAGAGAAAACATAACTTCCTGGAACTATCTGAAGGCTCCATGAATCAGGGGACGCTCAAGCGTTTTGGACTTCCATTGGCAGAACTCACTCTCTCAATGGCTCTGAGAATGTGTTGCTGTGACAGTGTCTTCGACTTAAAGAAGCCCTATTTAGTTAGTCTGGTTTAATCTAATTTCCACTTCTATTTAATTCCCTTTTTTAGTACGGCTGGGTGATATGCAATACATTTGATATCTAAATATCGTTACAGATTTTGAATTCAATTTCAATCAATTAACAGATATCTGAATATTTTTCCTTTTGTTTTAAAATAAGTAAATGGTGACTTCCTTTTACCCCAAATTACACGATTTTAAAGAAAATTACAAATGTTTAGTGCAAAAACACAAATAAAACAAACTTGCTTTGGACAAAAGCATTTGCCAAATGTATAAATGTAATAGTAGTTGCTTTTCATTAAATGAACATGCAAGTGCTACTTAAGGTGCTAAAAGTGATGGGTTGTGCTACCGTCATTTGTCTTTTCACATCTTCTAAATAATTGTTTTGTTTCGTCTGTTTTCTGAAAACCAAGCCTTCCCCATATTACAGTTTGTTAATTCTTTTTGGCTACCAATTTCATCCACTGCTTGGTCTCTTTTCACACCTGTGTCACTTATTGTCCCAATTTTAATAATGGCGAGTTACGTTATGTGTTACTTATGAGACAAAAAGGGGGGGTGAAATGCCTATGCGTGCCATTTTTGACACATTAGTCTTGAGTTTCAACAATACTTGATATTCATGATATTCTGTTATTTAATACCTTCAGCACAATTACCTTAATAATATCTAATATTCAATATATCGCCCAGCCCAACTGTAACTCTTTGTATACAGAGCCTTGGTCCAGTGTATGAAATTTTGTGGCATTTAGCGGTGAGGTTGCGAATTGGTCTTTATACACCTCTGAAGACATAGTTATGTATGTTATATTGGATTTCTGTCAATAGATCCTCCAAAAAAATGACACACTGGACCTTATTAATTTAGAAATGGAAAGACAGTAAATTAGTGAATAGGACCAGAGCTATAATGATTTCTGGAGTGCTTAAAGGTGATATTTTTGTTTAATTTATATCTTTTCCTTTTTTTGTAGCCTTTTCTACACTCCGGTCCCTCTTGTGGTGTCACTGGGCCATGGTTCGCAAGAAAGGATCTCTTATTTTGTGCGGAGCATTTCTGTTCGTTGCCTGGAATGCCTTGCTCCTCCTCTTTTTATGGGGGAGGTCTCCCATCGGTCGACTCGGCGAGGGAGGTGGAGCCGAACCGGGAGCTGGAGAGGAGTGGGGAGCCGGAAAGGCAAAATTGGGCGGAGCCAACGGACTGGCCATTGAAGTGATCAGATTGGCAGAAGAAGTAGAATCGGAACTGGAGACTCAGAAAAAGCTTCTCAAACAGATACAGAGTCACAGGGAATTGTGGGAACAGCAGAAAGAATTGGGAAAGAGGGAATCTGAGAACGCTAAAGATGACAAGAACATTCAGGAGCCTAAGAAAACTCCTCAGTTTCCTGCAGTACCTCTAAATCGTAAAATTGTAGATGATACGGAAACTGCTATGAAAAACGCACTTGTGGTTACCGCACCTCATCCGGACACAGAGGAGGAGAAAGCAGGCCAAAAACTGGAAATGTCAGAAAATGAAGTAGACCTCACTAAACCTAGTCCTCAGATCAAAATCCCAATTCTAGTCATAGCCTGTGACAGAGTAACAGTGAAGAGGAGTTTGGATAAATTGATACAGTACCGCCCATCTCCTGAGCTCTTCCCAATCATTGTCAGCCAGGACTGCGGCCACGCAGATACGGCAAGGGTGATTGGCTCCTATGGTAGTCAGGTAACCCACATTAGCCAACCTGATCTTGCTGACATTCCAGTACGACCTGATCACAGGAAGTTCCAGGGTTACTACAAGATTGCCAGGCACTACCGTTGGGCCTTGAATCAAGTGTTCAATGTCTTCGCTTACTCTACTGTCGTCATTGTGGAGGATGACCTAGAGGTAATATCACAGTGACATGAATGCATACATTTTTGTTTATCACTTATATTCATTGTCATAATTGGCTATTTTGTTTTGTATTTATTTAAAGACTGTTATGGTTTATGCTTAACCCTTATTTGAAATCGAGCCACACATTTTCTGGCTGTGATTCACAGAGAAGAATTTTGATAAGAACTTATCTCTCGCTCGGAGGGATTATTTTCACTTCTGAACCCTTTGCTTTGAAGGTGTCACAGGTGAACTGATTTACAAGTCTAAAAAGCACTCAAAAAACATTAAAGCTTGCTGATGTCACGGGTTCTATGAAGTAAGGGATCAAGGTTCCCGTTAAATGTAGCTATTTAGGAAAAGTAACATGCTTCTGTGCATACATTTTACTGCGCCCTGATGGCGGAAGTCATTTGTTCACCCTCATGTAACTCCAAACCTGTATGACATTCTTTCAACTGTGGAACACAATAAGATATTTTGAAGAACGTTGTACCAAACAACATTGGCAGTCATTGACCTATTGCATGGACACAAAACCACAGAGACGTTTCTCAAAATAACTTTTGTGTTCCACATAAGAAAGAGTTCACATTCAGGTTTTAAACGATAGAAACCTCAGTACTCAAGTTACCTTCAAATGTCTGTGCCATAAAGCCAGATGCATTGTTATTCAGTTGCTATCTACAAACGTGTCTACTTTAACAAACTTGCCCAGCAAGACACCGTCCTTTTGCTCTATCTTGACAGTACTTGACCTGAAAGAGAGTTGTGGTCATAAAAGTTTATGCTAATGCCAGTTCAAAACCCAAAATATCCAGCATAGCTGGATTCAGCCCGTCTGTTTCAGCCCGTAAAACACTTTCTAAGAAGAAGAAGACGACATAAACTCAACAATCAACTAGTTGGTTGTTGGACACCCAACCTCCTAGTTTGCACAGTTAGTTCTGAGTCTTATTCATAAGGGAACCCTAAAAATTATTTGTTTGTGTCTAGTGGCATTTTTGGTTCACCAATGGTTAAGTGTTGCAGTGTGTAATGGCTAAAGAATGTAATGACTGTGTAATTTCCATTAGGTTAGTTGAGTCTTATTTTGCTCAGTCAACATTTACTCTATTCAAGTGACTTTGATTAATAGCTTTGCACACAAAAGAAAAGAGTTTTAATCCTTTAATACTGCTGACAGCTGGAATCCAGGTTTACTCCCACAGATAGGCACATTTAACTGATCAATGGATTAACTGGGTCAACCAAACACATCAAAGCTGCTAGAAACCTCAAATTACCTTGACATAAAACTGTTCTCATTTCGCCTTTTAGGTGGCCCCAGACTTTTTTGAGTATTTCCGTGCTCTCTACCCTATTTTGAATTCCGACCCTACCTTGTGGTGCGTTTCCGCATGGAATGATAACGGACGGGAGGGGCTGGTGGACCCGGGCAAGGCCGACCTGCTTTACCGGACAGATTTCTTTCCAGGCCTTGGATGGATGCTTTTAAAGGAAGTATGGGCAGAGCTGGAGCCCAAGTGGCCCAAGGCGTTCTGGGACGACTGGATGCGCCACCCCGAGCAACGAAAGGAGCGTTCATGCGTTCGTCCCGAGATCTCTCGGACTATAACGTTCGGCCGGAAAGGAGTCAGTTTGGGTCAATTTTTTGACCAGTATCTGCGTTACATAAAACTCAACATTGAATTAGTGCCTTTCACTAAACTGGACTTGTCTTATTTGGTCAGGGAGAGGTATGATGAAAACTTCAACAAGGATGTCTACAGCGCCCCCTTGGTGAAGGTGGAGGAACTACAGCATGGCGGAAGCCTGAAGGGCTCCGGACCGTTTAGAGTCCAGTATTCCAGCAGAGACAGCTTTAAAGTGCTGGCACGGAATTTGGGAGCGATGGACGACTTGAAGTCAGGGGTTCCCCGCACTGGCTACAGGGGCGTAGTCAGTTTCATTTCCCGCGGGCGAAGAATTTATCTGGCACCGCATGAGGGTTGGACAAAATATGACACCAGCTGGAGCTGAGAGGGATGAGGTTCGGAAACGGACCACAAAAGGACAGAAAGACAAAACTCACAACTTATATTACAAGTGCAGGAGGAGAGAAACGGCCTCTCAAACCAAAGAAAACAGGCAGGGTGTGACAGATTGTGGAAAGGTTAACAGTAAGCAATGAGCGTAAACTGCAGGTTTGTTATGAACACCCAGGCATGCTGGGAACAGCACAAAAGAGGGCCTGTCATAGTATATATGCGCAGCAATCCTGCAACAAGCTGCCCTCGTGGAAAACATTACGTCGAAACACCTTCACTGAATACTACAAGTCTGATGTGGGGTTCAAATGTTACCGTACCACAACGAAGTGAAGTTTACTATCCAGGTCACATTTAACCTTCAAAACAAATGAAATGATCATACGCATTTTCTGAGAACCATTTTATTGTCGTCATTTTCATAAAAAAAGCCTTTTGGTCCCCAAGTCTCATTACCGTAATGCCGCAATCTTTAACTTTGGATTTATTTTGTAACTCTCAATGCACAGTGATGATTTATTACTGAAATGCAGTTTTTATTGTTTCAATAATTACTGTGTAATGATCTTATTTAAATCAGCACTACAAGTTCTACTGTAATGTATAATTATAATTGAAATATCATTTTTTATTGCGGTAATGAGATTTGGGGATGCTAAATTGTACGCAAATGAAAAAATATGAATTGTCCTAAATTGGCTTAATTTTATTTAAGCAAAATATTATGGCTCAATTATTTCTTTTGATTTTGGGGGTAAAATATGATCCGGAGATTAGATTCACCCTGAAACCAGCCATTCTGAATAAGATCATTTACACAAATATAAATTAAGATTTCAGCCGTCTGATTTGACTGATGCATTCATACAAAACTAATTTTACCTTTTATGTAGCAGCATTAAATCGATGAAGTTAAAGCTTGTGCCGGGCTTGTGTTATCTGACATACCAAAACTGTGCCATTCTGTTAAAGTACTGTACTTGAACCTTTTTTTAACGTTCTTCCTGTTTAGGGAGAGCTGTCATTGCATTTTAAAGATGTGTGTGGGTTTGTTGCAAAACCACTGGTGATGGATATCGCTTTATATGTCTTTATGGATGAACCAGAGGTGAGGGAACATTTTAATGAAACGTTTGGGAAAGAAAAGATCTGATATTAATGCACATGCAGTATGAAGATGTGTGAAACCACTGCCTGACATGTTTATAACTTTAATACATTGAGAATAAAACAGACTATTTTGATATTTGACAACATGTCGTCGTTTTTGTGTTTCACAAGCTTGAATGTCAGATCCCTCAACTGAGGTTAGTAACGTGTTTTTTGTTCATGTTGTTGAAACTGAAATCTTATATGACCACCTTCCACATATCATTTATCTAAACTCCCAACATCAGCACTCATCCTGGCGCCACCGTGACACCTTTAACATGTCTGTTGCTCCAGATTTCCTTTCACGCTCCTCTTATGTCCTGTTGACTTCCTGTCTAATAGCTCTCAACTGTTGACTATCGTGTTCTCTTCCTGTCGTGAGAATTTTTATTTGCAGTTTGTAAAATATCCCTGATATCATCTCTTCCTTGTGTAACCAGTTTAGTCACAAGAAAGAACATAACTTTATGTTAGCTTTGTGTGGACTGCACAAATTCACAAAATATTTAACGACTAAGAATCTGTCCATTTGGTTTGCTTTATAAAGGTCTAATTTTACTTTGGAAAGCACAGAGATAAGCTGAAAGTCTTGCAAAATATTATGAATAAATATAAATAAATGACACCATATTGACAACTCTTTGTAAATTAAACAAACATACTTTATTTGTTGTAAGAAGAAAGTCTTGCGAAGTATTATGAATAAATGACGCCATATTGATCAGTTTGTAAATTAGACAAACATCCTTTATTTGTTGTAAGAAGAAAGTCTTGCAAAATATTATGAATAAATATAAATAAATGACGCCATATTGACAACTCTTTGTAAATTAAACAAACATACTTTATTTGTTGTAACAAGCATTGAGTCGTTTAAACAAAGTGGCCATGGTTCTGTCAACCTCAAACGCTGAACACATTTTGTGTCGATGCCTGATTTACTGGTAACAAACCTTCAGCTGCTACTAACCTTTTTAACGTCCAAACAATTTGACATCAATGCATTCACATGTATGTTTCACAACAATCCACGAACTCCTCCCCTATCGACAGTAAACACAAAAATATGCCTCTTGATTTAGAAATAAATATTTAAATTGCAAAAACAAGCTGAACAGTACATTATCAGTATTTGGAGGAAAATATAAAAACACTCAAAATAACAAACTGAACTGCTGAGGAGGCATTAGGCAACCCACCACGATATAAGATAACACCAAGTCATTTATTATACTTGATGTATTCACGAACAGCTTAACAGTCTATGTGGAAAAACAAACTTTCAGTTGCTATCAAATGCTACAATGCCATGCATACTCCAGAGAAACCGCCGCCACTTCTTCTGCGTTTTTATCGCGTCTGTTCGACTAGGAGGAACAGATAAACAAGACAATCGATACATTAGCGATAATGATTCCACATTTTTAGATATTAATAAATTGTTTAAAGTCCCCGTGAACTGGAAGTTGCGATCGTTTTTACTTCTGAATTTTGATGCATTTCCGAATGAGAAAAATAGTGGGTGTGGCTTTCGTCTTTCCCTGCGATTTGATTGGATGTATAAAAACAGCCGTTGTATTTTGAAATGGAACTGGCAGCAGACAGTTGAAGGGGAGGAGTTAACGGATGCTCCGCCCAAGCCATCTAACATATGTCATTTTAGCTGGATAGTCACTACAAGACAGAAATGCATTTTCAGATTTTAACTGAAGATTACGAGCGCACACGGATTTTGAAAAGAGAATGACCCACATTGATAAACTATTTACAAAAGACGCTGCAATATGTTTTATTAAAAAAAAATATTTCACTGGGACTTTAAAGAAAATTTAGATTACAGAAAATAAAACTTCTATTGTGTCAAACTTCGATTTTTGGTTATATGCATCACAAAAGTGTATTGAATTCTTGAAAACCATTCTTCAAAACTGCTTTTGATTGAAAAAACAATCTCTAAACACTAGATATTAAACTGTTACTTACTATATGACGAGATGTCAATCTCCTCTGGAAGTTCACTGATGTTCACCTCAAACCTGTCCTGAACATCATTCAAAGTGCGGGCGTCACCTTCATCTGACACAAATGTGATAGCCAGACCTTTCGTTCCAAACCTGCCAGCTCTCGCCACCTGAAGAACAAGATGTTCAGGTAACAGAATCCAAAACGGATTTACTTGTAAGAGGGTTGCCCTGAACTGACCCTGTGTAGGTACGTGTCTGAATCTTCAGGCATGTCGTAGTTGAAGGCAATGTTGACTCTTTCGATGTCCATACCTCGGCCGAACAGGTTTGTGGCCACCAGGATCCGTCTCTGGAAATCTTTAAATTGCTGATATCGAGCCAGTCTGGGAAAGGATCATCAGAGCGTGAATTTAAGAAGTCCTGCAGATTTAGGTGTCTAACACTGGATAGGGTGTTTTGTACCTTTCGTCTTGAGGCATTGCTCTATGAATAGCAATGGCCGGAAAGTTTTGCTCCACTAGCAGCTGAGCCAGAGCAATGCAACGCTGCACTGACTTCACAAAGATCACCACCTGCAAAACAAAACCGCTTTAACACTGTGCCTGACAACAAAACAATGCAAAAGTCAATGGTGATCACGGCTGTCAAGCAAAGATTTTTAGTAAATCCACACATAAAGCTTTTGTGGATTTAGAAAATTGGGGGGGGGATGCAGCACATTTGGGTTGAAACAACATATTTACAATCCAACGGGTTTGTCCCTTTTTGACCCAACGTATATATATATATATATATACAGTCATGGCCAAAATTGTTGGCACCCCTGAAATTCTTCCAGAAAATCAAGTATTTCTCACAGAAAAGTATTTCATTAACACATTTTTTGCTATACACATGTTTATTCCCTTTGTGTGTATTGGAACAAAACAAAAAAACGGAGTCAAAAAAGCAAATTTGACATAATGTCACACAAACTCCAAAAATGGGCTGGACAAAATTATTGGCACCCTTTCAAAATTGTGGATAAATAAGATTGTTTCAAGCATGGGATGCTCCTTTAAACTCACCTGGGGCTAGTAACAGGTGTGGGCAATATAAAAAATCACACCTGAAAGCAGACAAAATAGGGAGAAGTTGCTTTAGTCATGGCATTGTGTGTCTGTGTGTGCCATACTAAGCATGGACAGCAGAAAGAGGAGAAAAGAACTGTCTGAGGACTTGAGAACCAAAATAGTGGAAAAATATCAACAATCTCATGGTTACAAGTCCATCTCCAGAGATCTAGATGTTCCTTTGTCCACAGTGCGCAACATTATCAAGAAGTTTGCAACCCATGGCACTGTAGCTAATCTCCCTGGACGTGGACGAAAGAGAAAAATTGATGAAAGGTTGCAACGCAGGATAGTCCGGATGGTGGATAAGCAGCCCCAAACAAGTTCCAAAGAAATTAAATCTGTCCTGCAGGCTCAAGGTGCATCAGTGTCAGCGCGAACTATCCGTCGACATTTAAATGAAATGAAACGCTATGGCAGGAGACCCAGGAGGACCCCACTGCTGACACAGCGACATAAAAAGGCAAGACTACAGTTTGCAAAAATGTACTTGAGCAAGCCAAAATTCTGGGAAAACGTCTTGTGGACAGATGAGACCAAGATAGAGATTTTTGGTAAAGCACATCGTTCTACTATTTACCGAAAACGGAATGAGGCCTACAAAGAAAAGAACACAGTACCTACAGTCAAATATGGTGGTGGATCAAAGATGTTTTGGGGTTGTTTTGCTGCCTCTGGCACTGGATGCATGGACTGTGTGCAAGGGCATCATGAAATCTGAGGATTACCAAAGGATTTTGGGTCGCAATGTAGGGCCAAGTGTCAGAAAGCTGGGTTTGCGTCCAAGATCGTGGGTCTTCCAGCAGGACAATGACCCCAAACATACTTCAAAAAGCACCCAGAAATGGATGGCAACAAAGCGCTGGAGAGTTCTGAAGTGGCCAGCAATGAGTCCAGATCTAAATCCCATTGAACACCTGTGGAGAGATCTTAAAATTGCTGTTGGGAAAAGGCGCCCTTCCAATATGAGAGACCTGGAGCAGTTTGTAAAGGAAGAGTGGTCCAAAATTCCTGCTGAGAGGTGTAAAAAGTTAATTAATGGTTATAGGAAGCGATTGATTTCAGTTATTTGTTCCAAAGGGTGTGCACCAAATATTAAGTTAAGGGTGCCAATAATTTTGTCCAGCCCATTTGGAGTTTTGTGTGACATTTTGTCAAAATTACTTTTTCCCTCATTTTTTTTTGGTTTGTTCCAATACACACAATGGGAATAAACATGTGTATAGCAAAACATGTGTTAATGCAATACTTTTCAGTGAGAAATACTTGATTTTCTGGAAAAATTTAAGGGGTGCCAACAATTTTGGCCATGACTGTATATATATATATATATATATATATATATATATATACAGTATATTTCCAGTACACACACAGTATTGTGAATGTCTTTTGTGTGTTTACTGTTGGACTCTGAAGATACCTGGTTGAACTCCAACACATCCAGAAGATCAAAGAGCTTCCTGTTCTTCTCATTGTCCTTCAGCTTGACGTAGTACTGCTGGAGGCCGTGAAGCGTCAGCTTGGTCTCGTCGTCCACAAAAATTTCCATCGGCTAGGACAACCAGTGGAAGCAGTGGTTGGTGAGGAGGGGTGTGCAGTTTCAGGGGGTAAATGTGGGGCGTTAAGAGTTTGTGAAGACAAACAGGAAAGTTGACATAATGTAGAAGGTGCAGTTAACAATGTTACAAGCATGAGAAAAGAGGAAGTGGCATTTATGAAAGTGAGAGGGGTGGAGTAGTTGTTAGCACGGGCAACAAAGAAAACGGCAACAAAAGAGGTATAAGGGAAGGATAGTTGAGGGGAGACGAAAGTGACAAGGAGAACATGACGTAAGAGAGGAGAGAGTTATGAAATAGAAGGAGGAAGTAGGGAAGAGAAGGAGTGGAGTAAGATACACCCTACCCTCCCTTACCAAGCCAATGGAGACACACACACACTTTCTGTCTCAGAAATGTTGATAAATGCTACCCTGGTGTCCTGGACTACTTTCAGCTACCGATATCAGCCTAAAATAATCACCGCTGTGCTTTCCCAAATAAATGATCTTACACTTTGAAGGATCTTGGACGAGTCCACAACGTAAAACCACTTCAATGAGCTGCTAAACCCCAAATTAAGCAAGTCTTTTACTCCAGTATTGTGACGTATTTCTGAGTGAAACTGGATACCAATTGACAAAAACTGAGGGGCGTGAAACTTTAGTGCGAACTGACTGAATGTAGAAGTTGTTCCATTCAGAAATGAGAGGTGGCAACAGACTGACGATCGGAGGGAACGAATTAACAGATGTTCAGTCAAACCATCAAACGGACATCATCAGAGAAGCATCACCACTCCAGAGTGGAAGTACAATTTACACCAAGACCAAAACTTGATTTTATGTTTTTTGAATAATTCGGACAAATGTTTTGTTTGCCACAGAACCAAGTAACACTTTGTGTTGTACTAACAAAGTAAATAGGGTCCTTTTTGATTGTATGGGGACAATCTGAGGGTAAGTAAATGATGACAGAATTTTTGGGGTAAACTACCACTTTAAGTCAACAAAAAAACTACTTTTTTTGGTCCTGGTATTGTTTGCGTACAATTCATTTGTTCACATAATTGAAAAAAGTGTCTTTGTGAGCTCTCTTTTAAGAGTCGAACTTGTTTCACTCCTAATACATGTCTAGTGAAAGCTTCAATTCATAAGTTTCGTTTTTCCGTGCAAGTACATCAAATTTCAGTGTTGAAAACGGTCTCCTTTTACTACCTTGATTCACAACATAAGCTTTTAAAAATTACATTTATAATGTAAGCTACAATTTAAGCTGTGTGTGATACAATTTCGTGGTAAGTGTTGCCATTAAAAGATATACTGTTTAGCGTGTTAACAAAATGTTTTCTACTTGTCAAAGTCGCTTTGGATAATAGCGTCTGCCAAATAAATAAATGTAAATGCATTAGATAACCTGAATTAACACTGAACAAAATAGTTTTTCAGCATTCATTAATCTTTGTTAACCTAAGTTACATTAACCTTAATGCCTGTTAACTTGTTCACGATAGTTCACTGTGCATTGACTAATGTTAACTACAACTTATGATTTTTTTATTGTATTAGTGGATGCTGAAATGAACATGAACTAAGATTAATAATGTGCTGTAGAAGTACTTCTCAGTGTTAGTTCATGTTAGCTAATGCATTAACTAAAGTTAACAAATACAACCCTATTGTAATTGTTGCCATCAAACTCATCAAAGCCTATTTAAAATCCACCTACTTTTTACCTGCATGTCTTGTTAAATGGTTTCACTCTGAAATGCATCACATTACGGAAGTGAAGTGGGTTATAAAATGGCGTCTCATGCTGGCTTTAAATAATCCTCACTGTCTAACAAGTCAAACCCCTCCTCTAGATTAATCGAATGCTATTAATTATGCATTCAATTAAATGCTTAGCCAACCAACAGATGTTACCTGCATATCTATACAGATACTGTCGTAAACTGATGTTTCAGGATATGTGCTGTTAATATTAAACTAAACTCCATCTGTCACTGCATGAACACCTCTGCACTTACCTTATGAGATCTTTTAGAAAAATCTATACTATTACTCACTGTCTGTGAAACATTCAATAAACTCATCTAACATGAATTATGAATAGCTAAGCTGGTGTCTCTGAAGACAGTAATGCTGACCTCAAATCAGTGTATTAATCTGCATTTATTATTGATGTACTCACTAAATGAGCACTGAGCCTGATGGTGTGTCTGTGTGGAATTAGTGTCCATGTATGTGAAGAGATGAATCATATTAGGGGAATTTTGGTGGGAGGGGCATTACTTAAGAATATTTTGCATGGACACGCCCCCTCACACATGTGCAAAGCGGGGTCGTTCAGAAAAGGCTGAGTTAAGTTTCACTTTCTTTCGAAAACATTTCTTTTCGGGTCACCTAACGGTTCTTCAAGAACTCAAGCTGTCAGCGAACACGTCTGCCTGCACCCGCGCATCTCTCCTCACTCCTCTACGTTTCTCCATCGTCTCATCCCTCTCGCTCCAGTCTTCCGCAGCTTAATCCTCCCTTTCCCTTTCTGTTCCCTGACACCCGCGCATTCTTTCTCCTCCGCTCCGGGCTATTTTTATTGCCTTGAGTTTAACTTGGTTACAGCCTGATGTGTTTTCTCGGGGGCAAATGAGGTGCTAATCAGAAAGCCTAGCGTGTCAACTGGATTGATGAAGAGCGCCTCTCAGATACGTCAGTCCACTTCAAACTGTTATTACTGCCAACGGCTGAATTTTATGCTTCAATCTTTTCTTCTAAACGGAGACGATACTATTGTGTTTTCTGCTTTGTTAAAGTTTAATTAACTGTGCTGCCCTAAGTGCCAGTTCTGTGAATTTTAATGCCAGCCGCCGGACCTTCTTGTTTTATTGATGCCATACTTTATAGGTTTTAGTTGTGGGCCCCATTTAAAGTCTCTGACAGTTGGCAACAGAACTCACGCTGCCATGTACTTCTCTTAATAAAGGGTCATTTAAGGACGGATCTCGAGCAATAACTAAATCTATTTGTCTTGGCAAGAGGCTTGATGGTAATGTGGGCTTTTCTTTATGGTGATTTTAATGTCTGTATTATGCATAAACGATTGGGATGTGAAGGGATATTTCACCCAAAAAGAAAGAAATTGTCATCAATTATTCCCCCTCATGCGGTTTAAACCTGTTTATGTCTCTTTCGCTGTGGAACACATAAGAAGATTGATGAGAAATATCTTCGTGTTTTGTGTCCAAACAGTGGAACTCAATGGGAGCCAGTGTTGTTTGGTTACCAACGTTCTTCAAAATATCTTCTTTTGTTTTCTGCAGAAGAAATAGTCATACAGCTTTGGATTGACATTTGGGTGAATCAATTATGAGATTTTTATTTTTAGGTGAACTATCATTAAGTACTAAACTGTACTAAATAGACTCTTGGACTCTGAATGTTGGCCGCAAACCGAGGGCCACGCGTGCCAAATGTCGACACAGCATTGCCGTCAGAGGCAGGGATTAAGGGTTTAGCATCTTTTCGCTAACAGTCTGTGATTTCAAACGGGCAGGTCAGAGGGGCCTTTTGCGTTACGATCTCTCAGGGAGGCCGTAAGGGGGTCCCGCTCCTGACCCGCTCTGTCAGGTGTGTATGAGGTGGTCTCGTGAAGGGAAGGAGCTGTTGACATGGTAGATGTAGGAGAGGCGTAATTACATCTTGCATGAACTTTCTGCAGACGGGACGGATCTCTTTGCTCAAGGTCGCACTGAACATCATGACCTGCTTCTCGTGAGGGGTCATGCGAAAGATTTCCTGGACGTCGCGTCGCATGTCTGCACAAAAAGTTTAAGGAGAAATGCATATAAGTTTAAAAAGCAAATGCTTGATGGCCTATTGGGATCATAAGCAAATGATTACAGATGTCCACAGTGATTTTTTCTTAAAGGGATGGTTCAACCAAAAATGAAAATTCTGTCATAATTTACTCACCCTCATGTTGATTCAAACCTGTATGCATTTTATTGTTCCACTGAACACAAAGTAAGTTATTTGTAAGAATGTTTGCAAACTGAACAGTTCTGGGGCACCATTGACTTCCATAGTAGGAAACAAAATTACTATGGTAGTCAATGGTGCCCCAGAACGGTTTGGTTTCCTACACTATTTTAAACATATTATTTTGTGTTCAACAGAACAAAGAAGTGTATACAGACTTGAAACGACATGTGGGCGAGTAAATGATGACAGAATTTTTAATTTTGGGTGAACTGTCCCTTTAAAAGCAGGTCAATCAGTAGCAAATCAATTAAAGTCCACAAGTCAGACTTTATGTTAACACAAATTATGCATGTAAAAATATTTTTCACATTTGAATAGATCGAAATAAGATTAGAATAGAATTGATTTATTTATTATTTTAAAATAATTAATAAAAAGTTAAAAATAAAAGTATTTTTACAGCAGAGTTTATAATACTTGTTATTTAAAATATTACACATACCGGTCTATAAAAAAATAGTAGATTCACCCATCATTTCTAAACAAAATGATTTGTGGTTGACCACAGTTGGGCGGTCTCTTCCTGTCTAATGGTCTCTTCTGCAATGTGGACCTGATTTTAAGCCACAAGTCCGGTTGTGTGAATACAAAGTGAGTCACTCACCAAGTTGTTCCAGCATCTTGTCACATTCGTCCAGGATAAAGTGCTTGATGTGTCTCAGGTTGAGGCTCTTGTTCCGGGACAGAGCTAGTATCCGACCAGGGGTGCCCACCACCACGTGAGGGCTCTCTCTCTTCAACACCTCCTCATCCTTCTTTATGGATAAACCACCAAAAAACACTGCCACCTGGGGGAGAGGGGCAGCACGACAAACAAACCAGATGTGAGAAAGCCTTCCTGTTGATTATGGAAACCTCACAGCTGGTCGTATCCTTTATATGCAAAATCTACAAATGACACAGTTCCCACTGAGGGAGAGGTCAAAAGTTTGGTGTACCTTCTTAAAAAACACAAAGTCAGCTGCTGCGTCAGCTACCTTCTTTTATATCTGTGATTAATAACCTTGAGCGAAGGACAAGCATGTTGACGCTCACACTATTTCCCTTTGGTCTTGTTTACACCTGTTATGACCATCTGTACCATCCATATGGGTGTGAATAAGAATTATTATAATAAGAAATATTTTAGGACTAGAAATGAGCATATACATTTTGTGTTTGGTGTAACACACTCAAGAACAAACAATGTCTAAAAAGCCAACAATGTGCATAGAGCACAAAGTATTGAAGCTAGATTGGCAATTGGATGTGACATTTTCAGTCAAAACTTGAAATGTAAACTCTCAGAGAATGTATTTATTACCAATATATTGAATCATCCGTTTATATTTTACTAAACCCCTGATGATAGAGATCATCTATCATCTAGAGATCGTATCAGTCTATGTACGAGTTTTCTATTTTAAAAGAGAAGCGTTGTGGATGTGACAAAAACATTTTTAGGAACTTTGTGAATTAAAATGTACAAACCAGAAGCAAAAATACCCAACAAATAGAGAAGTGATGGCACTTTATAGACATAAAATAGCTATTTTATTTTCTTCATCTGCTCATATATTTGGAATGTGGACCGTTATGGATGTGACAATTCTGTTTGGATGTCATTTGACACTAGATTATGGAAATCTATGCTTAACACAAAAACTGCTTTAAAAACGTTAAAGGGATAGTTCACCCAAAAAAATTAAGTTCTGTCATAAATTACTCCAAACCTGTATAAATGTCTTTGTTCTGCTGTAAACGAAAAAAGATATTTGTAAGAATGTCAGTAACCAAACAGATCTAATCCCCTATTTACCGCAATACTAGGGAATATAAATACTATGGGAGTCAATGGGGGATGAGATCTGTTTGCTTACTGACATTCTTCCAAATATCTTCCGTTGTGTTTAGCAGAACAAAGAACGTATACAGGTTTGGAACAATCTGAACGAGAGTAACTGATGACAGAATTTTATTTTTTGGGTGAACTATCCCTTTAAGAGACACGTCATGTGGGTATTTTAACCACCAAATATTGACATCTTGACCTATCAATATGCTGTAAAAATATCTTTAGGTTGACATTTGCATGCAATTGCAATAAAACAGGTTTGTTTTAAATAATAAATTGTTTGCAATGTTAAACAAACAGTGAAAAGTGAAAGGTTAAACATTAGTCTAGTGTCTATGGAAGCAAACTTCAGTTCGATTTAGCATCGCTCATTTATTGATCATCGAAAGCATGCAGTCTTACCTTGACACTGGGCATGTATTTGGAAAAGCGTTCATACTCTTTGCTGATCTGGAACGCCAGCTCTCTGGTATGGCACATCACTAACACCGACACCTGGGTGAAGGAATCATAAGTATCCCTGTTACACTAAGAAACAGTCCCTTTCATTATGTCCAGAGCATTTAGAAAAGAGCTGTTACCTGACCAGTCACTGGCTCCAGCTGCTGAAGGGTGGCCAACACAAAGACAGCTGTCTTACCCATTCCAGACTTGGCCTGACATAATACATCCATTCCCAATATCGCCTGGGGAATACATTCATGCTGAACTGCAAGAAAAAGACGAATCAGAAAGATATAATTAAACCTCACATGAAAGAATCTTACATCAGCATATAAATCCAATAAGCTATGGGTTGGAACTGCTCACCCTCAGATGGGTGTTCGAAGCCACAGTCCACTATGGCTCTCAAAAGCTCGGGTTTTAGAAGGAAATCTCGGAATCCTGAGGAGTGGATGGACACGTATGACCCTTTGACCCCTTCCTTCCTGATGGATATGGTGCCTTCGTGTCCAATTACCACGTCTCCAGGACCTGTCGCATCCACCTCATCCTCCTCGTAGTCTAAAAGCTCGTTCTCAACGTCGTTCTCAGTCATCCTGCGGAATGAGGAGTATAATATCCATCATGTTTTATTTATGAGACAGAGAAAATCAAATAGATATAACAGTATACCAAAAAATTAACTAAATATAACAAGAAAAAAAGGTCTTGGCTTGAAACAATATTCAGTTATTAGATATTCATTATTTAATATGATGTTATATATATGTATTGCAACAGCATAGTGTAAGTAATGTTATAGCTTATCAAGATCACTCAATTTGGACAAATTTAGATTTAAACAATTTAAACAAATTCTCTGTAATAAATGTATATATTAAAGATATAAACAAACTAAACGAAGGATTTATTTAAAAGTTGTGTTTCGAGTATATTATTAACAAGGCAGGTCGCCTTAACTAATTATCATTTATAAAATATATCAGCTGCAGCTATCCATTAGCTCAAGAGGTACAACGAGGCAAAACATTGAGTCTAAAACTAATTCATGTGTGTTTTCTGACGGACGATAAAGTAAACAATTATTTGCCGTATTGATTTTCTCATTTTTTTTCGAATGAAACGATCGCAGTTACCTTAAAATACTGTAGTGTATGAAGCAGTTAGTGAATTTCACTACACCTTCAGGACAGTTGGCAGTGACGTCATCGGCGTGCGACGAATTCGCTCTTTTAGTGAAGGACCACGTGATGCTCGGGTGCCTTGCGTGAAGATTTGTTTTGGAGAAGCTTTTGACGTTGTTTGTGTTGTTCGAAAGCTTAGAGGATTCACTAGAAGACGGTTGTTTATGTGCTTTCATAAAAAGTTACTTCAGAGACACCGACTAGTAAGTTGTGGTTATGTTTGGATGCCTGTCACTGTCGTGAACACGTGTTGTAAATGTTGTTGAACAGTAGCGTTGGGTGTTTTAAGTTTGGATTAGTTATAAGTGACCCACATTTCTTCGTGTTTCCAGCAATGTCATGTTTTAGAGCTGATCTCAACTTTTGTCCTGAGTGTGGAAACATTCTGCCATTGCCCGGTTTCCACAATTCTATTATCTGTCCTCGATGTTCCTTCAGTATCCCTGTTAAAGGTGAGAGTTCATTAGTGAAACACCTAACGTTATATCGTGCAATAACATGATTTTTGGAAATGTATTTAACTGTCATGCTAATCTTTTGTCAGCAAACTAAAGCAAAGATTTATAATGGAGCATATTCATTCATTCTCTTTGGCAGACATGTTGGGTCATGTTATTAAGTCATCCGTGGTGTTTAATCCACTGGATCAGAGTTCCAGCACTGTTGAGGGTGAAGAAGATGCAGAACTGAAGGGACCCATTGTAAGTCATTTTGTAACACTCATTTATCAGACTTTATCAGATGATTAAGCATGATTTTCACCTGTTACCCTGCATCCTTTCTAACAAACAGATTGACAGGAGGTGCTCTCGCTGTAATAAAGAGGGAATGGTGTATCACACGAGACAGATGAGATCTGCTGATGAAGGCCAGACAGTGTTCTTCACCTGTATACATTGCAGGTAACATATTGTCCATTCCATTTTCAAAATAAACCCTACAGGCGCCATTTCAAAATGTAAATATGGATCTTAAAGGGATAGTTTACCCAAAAATGAAAAACCACATTCACTCAACCTCAGGTTGTTCCAAACCTGTATAAATGTCTTTGTTCTGCTGAACACAAAGATATTGGGAAGAATGTCAGTGGCCAAACAGATCTCATCCCACTTTAACTCCCATGGTAGAGAAATATAGTATACATACTATGGGAGTCAATGGGGGATCAGATCTGTTTGGTTCCTGACATTCTTTCAAATAGCCTCCTTTGTGTTTAACAGAACAAAGAAACCTTTACCGGTTTGGAACAATCTGATGGTGAGTAAATGTAAATTTTTTACTTTTGGGTGAACTATCATTTTAATACTGTTGTAAAGATCAAATCTATAAATAATAGTTATAGAAGATGGATCAGCGCTCCTTCTTTATAATTACTGATTCCTGTTGATTGTAAACAAACTCTCACTGATGCGATTCATTTTTCTATATTTTTTTACTGCTCTGCTCTCAGGTATCAAGAAAAGGAAGACTCCTAAGAAAACGCATCACCTCTCCAGCTGTCCAGTAGTTATTATTGTCAACATTAAAATTGCAGAATTGTAAACTGTAAACTTACAGTTAAATATATGTTTGGAATTATTTTATTTAGCATCCTTTTTGTTTTATGTACATTGTAGCTTATTAAAAAATTAAGTATTTATCAGTATCAGAATTTGCTTTATTGACCAAATGTGTGCAAACACAAAAGGAATTTGTTATGGGATTTACAAGGAGGCCCGAAGCAACCTAAAGAGGGGCGTCCGAGAGGCAAAAGGCAGGTACATGCAGCACACAACAACTCCAGATGTATGTGGCAGGGGATGAAAACTCTCACTGGCTGAGGACAGCGTCACAGCCACAGACAATACACTGCCAGACAATCTTAACACATTCTTTGCTCGTTTTGACTCCCAGAACGAAGTGACGACAATCCACACTGCATTGCCAGAGAGATACAACCCCATACAACTGCAGCAACACTAAGTCAAATCCATCCACCCTTCGCAGGATCAACGTGAGAAAAGCAGGCTGCTATAATTATTCCGGTTCCGAAAAAAAGCACAGTGAACTGCCTTAATGATTATAGACCAGTTGCCTTAACCCCCATCACCACTAAATGTTTTAAGAGACTTATTCTCTCTCATATTAAATCTGCCAACCCTGCTGACCTTGATAAACACCAATTCGCATATCGAGCAAACAGATCAACAGAGGATGCCGTCATTACAGCACTCCACACAGTGCTCACTCACCTGGAAAGGAGAAACACCTATGAGAGAATGCTATTTGTGGATTTCAGTTCAGCCTTTAATACAGTTATAAACCCCATAAACTCTCTGTGCGCATGGTTACTGGACTTTCTGAGTAACAGACCCCAGGAAGTCAGGATGGGAACCTCACATCATCCACTCTCATCCTGAACACTGGAACACCACAGGGGTGTGTTCTCAGTCCCCTCCTTTACTCACTCTTCACCAGTGAGAGCTCCCCCATTCATCCCACAAGCACCATTGTCAAGTTTCCTGATGATACCACCATAGTAGGGCTGATATCAGAGAACAGTGAGACAGCCTACAGGGAGGAGATTCAGCATTTCACAGAATGGTGCTCTTACAATAATCTGGACCTAAACATCAGCAAAGCCATGAAAATTATTTTAGACTTCAGGAAACCAAAACGCACTCCGCCCTCTGCATACATGGGGAGGAGGTAGATAGGGTAAAGAGCTTTAAATTCCTCTGCCTCCACATCTCGCCCGACCTCACCTGGTCCACACACATCTCCCAGCAGGTGGGGAAAGCCCAACAAAGACTTTACTTCCTCAGGAACTTGAAACACGCTCGGCTAACTCAAAACCTGCTGACCAACTTCTATCGTTCCGCCATAGAGAGCCTGCTAACTTACTGCTGCAAAGAATGGTTCTCCAGCTGTACAGAAGGGAACAGGAAGGACCTGCGGAGAGTGGTGAGGGCAGCTGAGCGTGTGACTGGTATGTCACTGCCCATACTCCATGACTTCTACACAGGCCGACTTCAGAAGAAGGCCTCCTGCATTTCAAAAGACCCTGCTCACCATGGACGTCATCTGTACTCCCCCTTTACCTTCTGGGAGAAGGTATAGACCAAAACCAACAGACAGAAAACCAGTTTCTATCCCCAAGCAGATACATAATCACTTACACACTCCCAACCAAACTAAAATGTGCAATAAAAACTCCTATAAAGGTGCAATAACCCTCCCCTACTATATTGCTCTGCTGCACTATTGCTTTACTTGCACTGCCACTGCACTACCTCAGAGGATTTATATTTTTATATTATTGTGTGTACATATACCTTTGATTATGTATGTTGGTCTTGGCTGTTCCGACATTCAACTGTATATATTTTATTTCTATAACTGTACAATCGTAAAGAGCTGCTTAACTGTATTTCATTGTTCCCTAAACAATGACAATAAGTTATATTCTATTCTATTAATGATGGTGACGGGCCACATTTATCTGTGTGCCCTGAAAGTGTGAGGTGTAAACATGTGTTGTTATATATTTTTACTGAAAATATATTATAAATTGAAAGAAAATGACATGCATTTTTTAAAATGCTGACTGGGGTTTTTATTACAAAAATGAACCATTAAATAATAGGAAAATGAATAATAAACGAGAAGGCATAAAACACCATAATCTTTATTTAATGCCCCTCTAAAGGTCTTTGCACATACAGTCCGAAATTTTCATATGCGTTTTTTCGTATTTGGCTCTCGTTTGTACGGTGTCTCTGAATTATTAAAAAAGGCTCGAAATGCTTGACGGATGCGAAAAACGCAGAAAATCGAACCCGGTCCAAATTTTTTTATGACGGACAAAAATATCGAAGGGAGTGTGTTAATGCGATTGACGCAACGTGAGGTCGTATTTATTTTTTAACGTGCGGATATTTCGGACGCACATTTCGGACTCAATGTGCAATGGGCTTAATTCTAGTTGAAATACTGTTTCCATACATACTGTTGTAAATAACTAAATAAATAACAAAAAATATGGATTTGAGAAGACCCTCCCTATCCACAGCAAACTAGCCAATCAGACGGGCCAACTTGGCAATCATGTGACCATTCAACATGGCTTCACCGGTGAACGCATAGAACACCAGTAAAGAAAGAAAGTAATGGTTTCGCTCGCTGATATTAAAACGAGGTGAGCGCACATTTACTACATTAAATGTGTATTAAAGAGAAGAGATTTGCACCACGATGTTTCAGTGACACATTGAGTAGGAGTTTTGCATTGTTGGATGTTTTTAGACGCTCAGGATTATAATGTAACGTTACATTAAGTGTTGACGTTATTAAAATCGCTTGAGCTGTAACGTTAAACGTCGAAGTGTTTCTTGTAACATGTTTTGCACGTATTGTCATTTTGTTAACGTTAGCAATAAACGTGTCAGACACGTAGCATAACATATGAACAATACGATGCTGTGTTTTTCCAGATGAAGCTTCGCGTTCAGCTTCAGTGTAAAAATTTACACGAGTATCTGAAGGAACTGAGTCCAGACATACTCGACAGACTCTACAATCATCCAGCAACATGTCTGGCAGTCTACAGGTTCATCTGCTTCATTGTTTAATAGTCACTCATAAATATTGAAATAATGTGCATACATTTACCTAAATATATGCAAGTTGCATTCATTTAAAATGCTTCAAAATATTTATTCATCTGTAAGTAATAAAATAATATTTACTGTGTGTAAGTTAGACGAAACATATTCTGGGTGTTTGAAGTAAGTAAAACATGTCTGTAGTCAATGTAATAATTTACATTTGTGGTCCTATATTCAGGTAAAATTGGGTGGTAGCCTAGACAAATATACTGTACACGTGTCCTAAAATGTGAGCAAGAATTTGGAAAACAAACCGTAAATAATATATTTATTATTCATATTTCTAATATAACATAGCATATGAGAGATTTATCTTTATCTTCATTAAAAAAGATCTCAGTTTTTGCTGTCTCACCATGGGACACATTAGTTTATTTGTCCCAAATCGGGCACTTATGCACTATTCTACGCCATTTTGTAGTATAAATGGTGTGAGTAGTGCGTTCACATTGAAAATCCTCAAAAAGAAGTGTACTGCAAGTACCCGGATGATGCACTTTTCCGACCGAAAATATGAAGTGTGGAACTGTGGACACTTAATGCACTCAAAGGTCACAGTTCAAGCAAAACTCTCCTGCCGAGTGATAACGCTTCAATCTAATGATAACTGAAGTAATGCTTGGTAAAACAGATGAAAACTACATTAAATGAAAATTTTTGAATCATCAGATTGAAGCGCAGGAGAGTTTTGCTGGAGCAGCGTCTGATAGCCCCGCCTCCCTTCCGCTACGTAAGCGAAATTGCGACCGTTGAGTTCCACACTTCATATTTTCGGTCAAAAAGTGCATCATCCGGGTACTTACAGTGCACTTTTTTTTTCAATGTGAACGCACTACTCATGCATTATTCTACGCCATTTTGTAGTATAAATAGTGTTAAGTGCGCGATTTGGTACGCACCTATTGTTTTGGCTATACTCGCGCGACTGGGCGCGTAATAACCATGTGCGTGACGTCATAGTTTTCCGAAAGTTCCGTCTTGCAGTTTACATGGAAACGGAAACGGAGGCGTTTTCAAATAGTTGCACTTTGAGACCCATTTCAAAAGTTTGCGTTTCAGTCCACCCAAAACGCCGTTTCCGTCTAAACGATCGGCTAAACGCATAAAATGTTTTCAGTTGAAAACGCCGTCGTATAAACGGCCTCTGAGACCAAGTGTTTTTCCAAAGTTGATGTCGCTTTTAGGCATATTCTTTTCTGAGTGCACTGCATAACACCAAAACTAAGGACACTCAATGACTGATGCTAATTGGCTCATTGTCCTGTGTTTGCATGCAGGGAACTTCCATCGCTGGGGAAAAATTATGTAATGCGGATGCTATTTTTAGACCACCCCCTACCACAGGCTGCAGTTGCGCTGTGGGTTAAAAAAGACAGCCAAAAGTGAGTACAATGTCCGTGTTGTTATCAGACGATAGCTGCATGTAATATGCTATATCATCTTTTTATACGTATCACTTTTGTCTGCTTTTTCCAGAGATCACGATCAGTGTGTGTCTGTGTTAACTGGTTTACGGCTCTGGCACAGCCAGCAGCTTCAGGGTGGACTTCAGGGTTTTGTGCTCAACCCTGTGTTTAAAGACAACCTGAGGATAGCACTGCTAGGCGGGTGAGGAACGAGATGGGAATACATCACAAATATGCACATTCACAAAATTCTGCTAGATTAATATCTTCTCTCCTTTGTTAGTGGGAAACCATGGTCGGATGAGGGCAGCAGTCTCGGTCCTGATCGACATGCCAGAGACGTGGAGAGTCTCGACCGCTATGCCATGGAGCGTTGGGAGGTCATCCTTCACTTCATGGTGGGCTCACCGAGCGCCGCTGTCAGCCAGGATCTGGCCCAGCTGCTCAACCAGGCAGGGCTCATGAGGAGGTACATTCACTGCAGTCATAAAATACTTCAAACAAAGTAGGTCAGATAAGATCCGTGGACAAAATGTTCTTGATATTTCTCAGTGAACCTGGAGAAGCTCCATGTATCACATCGGCAGGGTTTCAGTTTCTGCTGCTGGACACGGCCTCTCAGCTGTGGTACTTCACCCTGCAGTACCTCAAAACCGCACAGGTTGGTGATCTCTGGATATCTTCCTATAAAATGTATCATTTTACATGTTCAGATTTGATGGAAGGTGCTGTTTATACATGCACGTAGAATCTAATGTAGCTAGTGGGTTGTGGAAATGTTTTTATAACAATCTCTCTCTTACTCACAGTCAAGAGGTATGGACCTGGTGGAGATCCTTTCCTTTTTGTTCCAGCTGAGTTTTTCCACTCTTGGTCGGGTGAGTTTTGCTTTTAGAGTGTCAATGAGAACTTGACTCGTAGATCAAAGGCTTTACTTAGTATCATAATAAGCTGAAATATTCAGCTCCATTCTGCCACAGGCACACAAGGTCATTTTTTCTATTTTGTTCACTTTGTTTAAAGAATTCACCTTGTAGTTTGACCAATGTTTTCTTCTTTAAAACAGGACTATTCTGTGGAGGGCATGAGTGAGTCCTTGCTCACATTTTTGCAGCATCTACGAGAGTTTGGCCTGGTCTTCCAAAGAAAGGTCTGATGTCATGTAAAAAAACTCATTACTTTTATGATACAGTTGGTATGATATAACGACTATAAAAGTCTGTTGGATTATCATAAAAATAAACTACCGTATTTGAACACTTACTCGCATATTATTCATATTTACTCACCCTCAAGTTGTTTCGAATTGGAATACATTTCTTGGTTCTGTTAAACATATTTTGAACCATGTGGGAAACCAAATAGTTCTGGGGCGATTGACTATTGACTACCATAGAAGTTTTGTTTCCTACTATAGTTGTCGGTAGTGCCCCAGAACAAATATTCTTCCAAATATCTTCTTTTGTGTGCAGTGTAACAATATTTATACAGGTTTGAAGCAACTTGAGGCTGAGTAAATGAGAAAGAGAATTTTCAAGTCACTAGTTAGCATTGCTGTCTACATTATTTACAGAGGAAGTCAAGAAGGTATTACCCCACAAGGTTGGCCATAACTCTAGCTGCAGGCATCACGGCAAACCCTTCCTCTGGTTCCGCCTCCTCTGCGCTTGGAGCTACACCAGGAACAGGAGACACAGGCTTCATTGTCGTAGAAACCAACTATCGCGTATATGCCTACACCAGTATGTGCACCCACACATACTAGTCTACAACGTAAAGTGTTCATTGCACTGTACAACATCAGTAAAACCATATCCCTCTGTCTGATAGATTCTGAACTTCAGATCGCACTCGTGGCTCTATTTAGCGAGATGCTGTATCGCTTTCCTAATGTGGTGGTTGCTCATGTAACCAGAGAATCAGTGCAGCAGGCCATAGCTAACGGCATTACTGCACAGCAGGTGAGAGAGACGCACACAGACGCTGTTGCTCCGCTTATGAGTTTATCTCTTTAATGACATGACTGTTTGTGTCATCTTCAGATTATTCATTTCTTAAGGACCCGAGCTCACCCCATATTGGTTAAACAGGTAATTATAAAGAGCTTGCTTTATTCCGCATCCTCTGCATCTATTTATTACATTGCAAGGTACCAAAACATTTAAATTATTTAAATGAGAGACAATTATAATATATACAGTACATGCTTGCTACTTGGTATAGTTAAAGAAAAGTCTTGGTAGCTGGAGGATTTGTTTAAAAGAAATGTTAACATGTTAAAAATCCAATTAATGTAAAACCCTGTTAATCCTATTGATTTAAAATCCAACTAATCCTGTTAGTTTGCCTTTTTGGGTCTAGATTTCCCTCAAGTGTCTCCCCGGCAGAATATTGTGATGCTTATCAGGAATATTCTATACTGCTGTGCTGTGCAAACATTAACTCTGTATGTGAACGTGCTTCTGTGTCTCCATCTGTTTTAGACCCCTGCGCTCCCCTCAACCATCACAGATCAGATCAGACTGTGGGAGCTCGAGAAAGATCGCTTACAGTTCACTGAGGGTGAGTGTCTTTGTGTGTATATTTTAGCGAGATCAGCACTTTATAAAATAATACAAATCTGAAGTGTATGCAAACTTTCTATACAGTTAATCTAGTCTACCTGTTTCATATTTGCATTTACCCTCAGGAACATTTATGCTTCTCTCTTACATTATTCTGTATTATTTAAATAATTTAAGTAGATGTAACTAGAGCAAATGAAAATGTTTCCATTTTAATATAACAGCGTGTTAGTGATATACCATCTCAAATAAGATTGTACTCATTAAATACTCTGCATTGAAATAAGGTTTGATCAAGGTACCATTAAAACTATCAATATACAGATATGTAATAATGCATTATGCACAAGAATTAATTACGGATTTCAAATATGTGACAGTTTTTGTGACTCTTCTTCGGAAAGACTTTACACTACCGGTCAAAAGTTTTTGTACACTTACTTGTGTCTTTTTTTTTTTTTACATTTTAGAATAATAATAAACTCGTCAAAATAATGAAATACAACATAATACACATAGTTCGCTTTGTTTTAACTAAAAAAAGTAAAAAATATAAATGAAGACGTTATATTTCATCTTCAGTGTAGTCACAATTTGCAGAAATGTTTTCTTGTCATTTTATCAAGCAGCTTCTTGAGGTCTTAGCTTGAGATGCTCTTTAAACAATATTAAAGGAATTCCCATCCATCCTGTGCTATTATTAGCTGTTCTTTCTTCATTATTCAGTCATCCATTTTAAAAATATATATTTATAAATAATCAAATTAATAAAATGTTTGTTTTGTCATGAAAAAAAAGTATATTTGCAAAAATATACTAATCTTCTAAACTAATTTCAGACATTTGAGCAAACACCTTCAGATTCAATGTTTTTTTATAATGAGAAACATTTCACTCCATTGTCCAAAAACCTTTGACGGGTATACTGTACATTAAACATCATCTCTAATTTGCATTAACTTGTTTTCCCCCTTTCACTCCTTTTTTGTCTTTCAGGAGTATTATATAACCAGTTTTTATCACAGGCTGATTTTGAAGTGCTGCGAGATAGAGCTCAGGTAAATAACTGAACACTGAAGAACAAAACACTGAAGAATTGACACTTTGCCACAATGTAAAATAGTGAGTGTACAACTTGAATAACAGTGTAAATTTGCTGTCTCCTCAAAATAACTTAACACACAGCCATTCATGTCTAAACCGATGGCAACAAAAGTGAGTACAGCTGTGAGTAGCTGTTTAGACATTAATGGCTGTGTGTTGAGTTATTTTGAGGGGACAGCAAATTTACACTGTTATACAAGCTGTACACTCACTACTTTACATTGTGGCAAAGTGTAATTTCTTCAGTGTTGTCACGTGAAAGGATATAATAAAATATTTACAAAAATGTCAGGGGTGTACTCACTTCTGTGAGATACTGTATGTAACAACCTACAATCTTTAGTGTAAGTTAATTTACTCTGAGCTGACTGTAAAACTTCTATCCTATAGGGTTTGGGTGTATTGGTGTGGCAAAACCCGGCTCACAGGGTCATGGTGGTGTCGCCACATGGACACAGCGAGGTTAAGAGATTCTGGAAAAGACAGAAGAGTCATACATGAGAACAAAACAAGAACACAATATTTATCAAGACGGTGCGAATGACAGTAATCCACTATTCACTTTCATGTGACAGAATTACTGCTTTTTGGACCTGTGATGTGGACAAACAAACCAACCATGAAGCCAAAATGTTCTGGTTCCTACACATATCTTAACACTTTTGATATTTGCAAGACTTCTTCTATGTAAATAATCACAACCTTATTGACTTGTTTTGCTTTTGTAATCATCTACTCTTTCTAGATTACGTGTTTGCGTCCAAGTTCAATGGACTAAAATAAATACGTTTTATAAGCCCTTTTCTCTTGTGTGATAACATGAAGATTTAGTCCATGAGATTTACATTTCACTGGCAAGTAATAGGCAGGAATAAAGCGCTTCCTAATGATTATTCACAGAATGGGAATTATGCGTTGAGGGTTAATAAAAGTGTTTGTGGATGAATCTTGTGAAATCGTTTCAGAATTAAAAGAATAGAAAATAAAGCTTATTTTAGGATACCTGTTAATGCTTATGCATTTTTTAAATAAATGTATTGCAATAAAACATTTTGCATTCAATCACTATAAGAAGGGAAAAATACTACCATTATGTATAAAAGCACATGCATAAAAGTGGACACACTTTTTCAAAACATTTATGCAATATTACAGTAATGTGGGTTGTGAAATTTTGTCATAAATAATGATGTCACATTTAAAACCCTTAAAAAATAAGCATATTTTTACCAGTAATCATAGTGTCTCACTACTTAACTGGCCAATTAAATAGCTTCATAGTTACTTATTCTACTTTAAAAAAAAACTAGTTCATTTTCAAGTAATGGTTCTCGAAAAATATTTATTTTATTTTGAAACAAAATGTGGTATAAATAATGATCTTCTATTAACCACTAATAACTGTTCATAGTAAACGTTTTCACTGCTTAAAAGAGATGCCAGATTTATTTGTTATAATTGTTTTGACAGGGTAACATTAAAATCTACAAAATATGCAGATTAGGCGGCAAACATGGTTACCATGGCAATTTAAAAGCTCCTCCTGGACCAAAACAGCTGGCAAGAGAAAGAAGACAGACTGGGCTGAGATATGTGTACAGCGGAAGCTGCACGAGCGCTGAATGATGCATTGAACTGACTGCGATTTGTGCTGATGGAAAACAGCCGCTAGCCGTGAAGCTAACGGTTCAGCCCGCTTTATTCTGCGCTGTCAGCTCGAGCGCTGCTAACATCACGTCCGCTCCGTTTACCTCACCTTCATTCACCGATTATGTAGCGCGTTGTCGTAAGATTATCGGCTAAATATGTATTTATAGGCATGGCAAACATTTAAGCACTTCAATATTGTGATAAATAAGAGCACAACGGGTCGTTCTCAAGGCCACGGATGGAACCGGCGCCGCAGCGTGAGAATCCCCCCGGATCCGGGGAAGCCGAGTCAGGGGAGTGGAGAGAAGAGACCACCGGGGTGGAGGCTACAGAGAGAGACGCGACCCTGAAAAACAGGAGCGGGGATGGAGGAAACGAAGCTGTGAAGAACACGCAGGGGAACAGCGAAACGGCAGCGAAAGAAAAGGACGAGTATGAGGAAGACGAAGAGCAATATGAGGAAGAGCTGGACCCCAGGATTCAGGTATTAAAATCTGAACTCAGAATAAACATGGAGGTTTGACAGGTGCATTATCATGATCATTGTCAATGTGCGCAAAGTGCGTGTTTAGTGTGAAGGAAACGTGTGATGTGACTTTAATCAGTGATTTTACATTCGAGCATGTTTATAATAAAAAGTATATACCATAATCTGCGATTTAATAGTTTCTTTTTGGCAAATGAATGTTGTTTATGTTCCTTCCCTGTTTTGCATGGGTCAGGAGGAGCTGGAACACTTGAACCAGGCCAGTGATGAGATCAACAGACTGGAACTACAGCTGGATGTGAGTAATATGTTTGACATAATGGCCATGACTCAAAGCTTAAGGCCCTTGACAGCATGTTTAGGTCTTGTAAATGCAACACTACATTTTGAGACACTACAAAAATAAATCCTTCAAAGTTTTACAAATGATTTCAGGCTCTTGCCAGTGCTTTGTAGTGGTTTAACCTTATTTGTTTGTCAACGATGATCGCTTATGCCAGTTTATATGCTCTTCATCATGTGCTCGAAACATCACACGGTTTGTGAAAGCCAAGTAAAGGATTTTTGAGATTTCTGGAGCTTTGGTGTGCTGACTATATATTCTTCATTTGATTAGTTTTCGGTTGAGCACCCGTTTCAACTTGATGTGAGTGCTTTTGCTGTGTTTTTATGCCAGTTTATACCAAGCATTTGAATACTCGATTCTGATAGGCTGGAAGGTGTGCATTAAAACCGTTTAATGCACGGTAGTTCCAGTGAGCTTGATCAACATTTGAAATGAACTGACGAAAACAACACCATCACCTGTCAGGTCTAAAATTACACTGTAGACATCAGTAACTATTTTAACATGGCAAATGACCATGGTATAAGCGGGATAATCCACGGCTAGCTGTGAATTAATGGTTTTTCATGTACTTCGCGTCGGGGGTTCTTGTCCTCCACGTCGTTAAAATCCTTTTATGCATGGCTAGCCCTGGATTATCCCTTACGTAAAGTGGGGTAGCCGATGTTATGCAATATATACATCATTTTCTTTTGTCATTAAATTGTATTAACTATTGCTTATTTTTTAAATAGTACTGAAAAATAAGATTAAAGCAATAGGCCTAGTTTATTCAATATTCTGTAATATTCTTTCATATTACTCATCCTGATATCATCCTAGATGTATATGACTTTCTTTTTCAGTTAAACACAAAAGTTTAAAAATAGCTATGCATTTGCTTTATAGTCCTGTACATCGGTTCATTTTTTCAAGTAATCTAAACAGGCCCAGTACTAAACTGGATCGACTGGGGTGAGCAATCACATATTCTGGCTGGGTAGATATAAAGTCAATGTTCATTGCATGTATATTTTTTATTTTCCTGTGATTAAATTGACAGTTATTTAATACATAATACAAATAAGCATTTAGTAATGATTTCATTTTGAATTATTTAAAGTGTCAGTCTTTTGAGAGAAAAATCTGGGGGGGCATTGCCACCTAGACCCGGCCCTAAATCCAAATGACTCCAGTTGGTTAATAAATGTCTTCCAAGCAAAACAATAGGTTTGTTTATGTGTTTTTAACTGTGCGCTGCTTTATAAATAAATAGTTTGAGAAAACAATGAATATTTTGAGTTCTTGGCCACTATTGACAACCATTGTAGAAAACAATGCTTTATACATTTCCTTGTTCTGTTGAACACAAAAGAAAATATTTTGAAGAATGTGGGAAAGCAAACAGTTCTGGAGCACTTTTGACTACCATTGTCATTTTTCCTACTATTGTAGCTAATGGTACCCAGAACTGCTTGCTTGGATACAAGCATTCTACAATGTAGTGTTGTTTATATGTTCATACACATTACGTTTTATGTTGACCTTTTTTCTCTAACACTCATTCAGGAGGCGAGATCCAGCTACAGGAGGATTCTGACAGACTCTGCACGGAAACTCAACGCTCAGGGCTCTCAGCTGGGAGCCTGCATCGAGAAAGCCAGGCCGTACTATGAAGCCCGTCGACTGGCTAAAGAGGTGTGTGTTAGAGAGCAGATGAACAGGGTGTTACATTTGTATGTCACATCTCTCATTTTTGTGTTTGCTGACTAATTTCCAGTTTCTCATTATTGAGAAATACTGTATCCTCCCGCTGACCAGAAGGCATTTCTGAGCGGGGCGGTCATTACGGTAAAAGAGCGAGCGTGTTAATGTGATTAACCCCTGGTAACACGAGATGCGATTTGCACATCACTTTTCATTAGCACGTTTTGCAGCCAATTTCGAATATGTAATTGAAGCGATGAAAATCGTTTAGCCGAGGCCATAGAGAGTAATTGAAAGCAATTGAACCGACGTTGAATTGAAACTTTGACTTGGTCATTAGCCCGTACCGTGAAAACTGTAAATATGTTTGCGTGTGGATGAGCTGACCAGCATGAACACTGACCCAAGTGTCCTTCCTGATTTTGTCAAAGCAGACACTCAAAAATGGTCTTTTGTCTCGAAAACAATACTGTTTCTTGTAAATGAATTGTTATGTAGCAATTGTTATGTCATTTCAAAGCTAATTAGCACTTTGTACTTTCATTTATGTCGTTTTTCCTGTTAACATTTAGAAAGGAGATTGTGGGAGGCCGGAGGCGGAAATTCAAAATACTGTTTGTGCTCAGAATGAAACAAAATGCCAGACATTTCATTTTTAACATCTGCTGGTGTCTTTACATTTTTGGGGGTTTTGTATTAACAGAGCTTTTTCTCTGCTTACTTTGCTCTAATATGTTGGTGTAGAAAACTGACTTACCCCAAAATAATTTTTCCATATTAAAGTACTTACATCTTATATTCCAATTGGGTATGCAAAGATAGGTTTACTTAAAGGTGTAGTTCACACAAAAATAAAAATTCTGTCAAAACCTGTATATGATTCGATCTTCTGTGGGACACAAAATAATATATTTTGAGAAATGTTTCAGTGGTTTTGTGTCCATACAACGAATGTTAATAGTGGCCAGTGTTGTTTAGCTACCAACGTTCTTCATAATATCATCTTTTGTGTTCTGTAGAAAAAGAAAGTCATACAGGTTCGTAATGATGAAAGAATTCCTTTAAAATGTTTCGGTTGATTTTGTGAACACTGTCTGTTTGTTCAGACAGCGGCGATAGAAGTAAGTCAGAAAAAGAAACCAAAAGGACTTTTACAAACAGTAAAACCTGTAACATATGTTAACTACATGCATCTGAAAGTGGGTGGCTAAAACGTTACAGATTTGATTAGCTTCTGAAATAATGTTGCTGCCAAAACATGAGTTGCCACGTAACCCCACAAACATCCCAAGCAGTTATTTTACTCCTCCCAAGACATCTGAATAAATCTTTATCAACGAGCGTCTCGTACGAAACCAAGTCAGACATCATGCTCGGTTAGCGCTGCCATATTTCCAGCAGGTTATCCCAGTGAAATACAGCCCAGTTCCTGACTTCATCGATCGCTCCGGGTGTTCTGATCTGTGCTCAGCATTTTTCGCTGACAGCAGGTCAGCCGTTTGGAGCTAAATGGTTTTTTAGATCCAACCCTGTTTGCATTATGATTGGCTGTCAGCTTCATTATCCTCACCTCCTGTCGTCCATCTTTGTTATTTTAACTGTATACGCAACCAGATAACTTTTTACTCTACAAATAATAATGTCGCATAATCATGCCACGCCCTTGCTGGCGTTTTAATGCATGAATATGACCTCACGTCAACCTAGGAAAGATTGGTTGCCCCGCTCCACTTTTATTTCTCTTTCTAAGGTCAATGCCGCTTCACCCGATTGGTCGAGTGTTTACAGAAGCGAGTGATTGATTGCTGTATATGAAATATGATGGATGACCTCACCTACAGGCTCAACAGGAGACCCAGAAGGCGGCGCTGAGGTACGAGCGAGCCGTCTCCATGCACACGGCTGCCAGAGAGATGGTTTATGTAGCCGAGCAAGGTTTATTGGCTGACAGGAACACATTGGATCCTACCTGGCAGGAGATGCTAAACCACGCCACGGCCAAGGTATGTGACTCAGCATCACTCTGGGCTGAATGAGATAATAACAGCCACGGGCACCAGGAAAATTCTCCGTAAATATACACGAGTCAGGATCTCCGGTTGAGGACACGTCCTGATTCACGTTCAAAATCAATCCTTTCTTGTCCCAAATGATAGATTTTACGTGTTAAATCTTAATTCGCCTTCAGATGTTCGCAGCAGGCTAATGTGGATTGTAATGCCAGCTTTGCTTTGATTGTCACAGTCGGGGGGGATCAATAACGCTGATGTTGGCACACCTACACTTACAGATCAAGGTTACACATCTTCATTTATATTTTATTCAAGCCCTGCCGGTAAAATTGCTGCACTTTTCCAGTCTGAAATCATTCTAGAGTTTTTGTTTACTGAAGTGTTGTCTCTGAAGGAGTCGATATCAATGCCAGTGAAAATATCCTGTATCCAGCCCAAGCACAAACATGTATGCTAATGAGCAGACTGCTTTATCATCAAAGTTATTTGCATATTTGTGAATAGAATTATGATCACATTTCAAATAAAAGTAAATATAAAAAGTTTTCTCATTTACGTTAAAGTCACCATGAAATTGAAATTGACAACTCTTATTCAACTCTTTTATAGAGAATATCGTCGTGTTTTTATTAATGACTTATCTGTGCACTTTATTGTTTTTTAAGAATTCCTTATAATCTTTAATCCAACACGTTAACCGCCTCTTGAAACAACCTCTCTTCACTTCCTGTCATGAGAACTTCCTGTCCTGGGAAAAGATCGCAGCGATTAGCGGTTAGCGTTTGACAACGATCCAATCAATTCCTGAACAAAATCAAGTCAACCAACACTTTTTTCTTATTTCAGAAGTCAGTTCACTTGGATATACGGCACGGTATGGAAAAGAAGACACTCGCTACTTCTGTTTCATGCCGACTTTTTGAAATAAACAGTCTGTAATAAATTTTATAATAATAATACATAATAAAAAAAACAAAAATAGAACAAAAGTCAACAGCATTCAGACATTATATTTACTTTTAAATGTATGCATGGGGCAGATGCTTTCATCCAAAATGACAATGCATTCAGTAGTTTATTTTATTAGTTTTATGTTCCCTGAGGATGCTCGTAATACTAACAATAGACAAAACAATTTTACCGTTTTTTTTTTAATAAAAGAGTATACAAACGTACCGATACTTTTAAAGGAGTCAAATTTTTTAATCCCAAACTCATGAAGGATGTGTAAATAAATCAGAATATATTTAGTTGAATTGTTATTTGTTTCATGTTTGAATGTCTTCAGGTGAATGAAGCTGAAGAGGAGCGCTTGAGGAGCGAGAGGGAGCACCAGCGCGTCACTCAGAACTGTCAGGAGGCGGAGGCGCGTGTGCAGACAATGCAAAAAGCTCTCAAGAGGGTCATTATCAAGTCAAAGCCTTACTTTGAGCTCAAGTCTCAGTTCAACCACATCTTAGAGGTATGCATCTGAGACTGACCTCTGTCTTGAACATCTTCAAGGACTTCTGAGTATATTGATTTATGTTTTTTTAGCAAATAAAATGTGGTAATGCCTGCTTTTGGATGATCTAGTGAATTAAATTCCCTACGAATGCAAGTTGTATTTTTAGATAAAGATTTAAGTTAGACTTTTCAAGATTATTCGTAATACATGTGTGGAACAGTGTAGAAAATGGCGTGCATTATGTATGCCTTTAGGTAAAAAGAACAAATGACTCAAAACAGTTCTATATTACTATTATTATTACAATATTGAGTGTTGTCTTGCCAACACCAAATTCACTTGTCACGTGACCTAATCTGGATGTTTAGTCAATGTCAGTTAGGGGCATAAATCGAGGATAAATCTTTAAAAGGATCTTCCCAGATCATCGTCTTGTCCTGACTTCTTGTTTCTCTCATTGCTCAATGTTTCTCTGCCCTCATGTGTAAATAAGTTAAGCCGTTCTCCCCATTGTGAGCTCTGCAAATATTGCTACTGCTGTACACACACTATAACAAAATCTCTACCGGTTACACAGTATTTACTCATATGAGCTCTGTGGAGGCCAAAACCAAAGGTGGTGTTCAGTCTTTGATCGTCCCAATGTGACTTTATATTGAAATGTGCTTATCATCGCGCAGGAGCACAAGTCCAAAGTCGTCCAGTTGGAGGTACGGGTGGCAAAGGTGAAGACCCGATATTCCATCGCCCTTCGCAACCTCGAGCAAATCAGCGAGCAGATCCACGCGCAACGGGGCCGCATCCATGCCACCAGAGAGCGCAACAGAACCCGTGGGGGACGGAGCTCTCCCATCGGGGCGGAGTCCGAAGGTGTTATCCAGGCAGGGGCGTATGGGGGTGTGGTGGCCAATCCTTTAATGGATAACGATTGGGCAGATCAAGAGAAGACCAGGCAGTGGGTGGAGAAACACAGAGAGGCAGGGTGGGGCCAGAGAGAGCGGACAGAGAGGGCGGGGTCAGACTCCATGTCCGTCATCAGCCTGCAGACCATCGCCTCCGACCTGGAGAAGTTCGATTCTGTGGAGCACCTGGGCGACCTGAGTGACGTCGGGAGTATTATAGGGGAGGAGAGAGATGCGGAGAGCGAGAGAGGATTTAAGGCTGAAGATAGAAAGATAGTAACAAGAGAGGCGGCGAACACCTCGAGGCAGGACAGAGGCAGTGACGCGGAGAAAGAAGCCTCAGGGACAGACAGACAGCAGAGGGAAAAAGAGAGAGAGAGCTTTGTGAAGCAGCACCACAGAAGTGTTAGTTTGTGAGAAAACAAAGAGAAATTAGAGTTGTTTGGTAATCCACCCCAGTCCTGGAGAGCTAAACCTTGCCCGCGGGCTTCAACGCGAGCCTCTCGACTGACTACAAATCAAAAAGACCTTCAACAACAACAGTTACTTTAAGGTGAAGTGTGTAATTTCTGCGCCACAAGATGGAATTCCAAATATAACGGCCAAACACTCCCGCCATCGGATAGCTTCGCCCCCAAACTCATGGCATCGTTTGAGCCAATTTTGCTTCGCCAGACTGGTAAACGCCACAATGTTGACACTTTTTTTTATTCAAATGAAGGTGGAGTGTAGATGGAAGATCTCAGATTTTAGTATTTTGCATTGACAAAAATTTACACACTTCATCCTTAACGCCATAGTTACTGCTGCTTTAGGAGTCACGGATGGTGACTAAGATTCCGAAGTGATTTTGAGTTAATTTTGAGAAGCAATAGAGTAATCAAGAGTTCATTAATACCGTTACACCGATTGACGTGGCATTATTGTAATATTGCACTATAGCAGAGGGGACTGAATGTTCTCTGCAAATTAATGAATAACAATGAGACGGGGGGGGATCAGTCGGTTTATAGTTCTCGCTCTCTGATCTTTGTGCTGTCAGCCCGGTCAAGCTGGTAAAAAAAGGAAATGATTTTAAGAAAGGAATCTAAAAACATGAACATGAAAAAACTCAAAGCTGCTTGTAAGAGATCAAGTGCATTAAGAATTTCTTCTGTGGTGTACTTGTGAAACCTGCTTATGTGCGTGAATTCAGAGCCATTCAGACTAATTGGCATTTTTTTTGTAGTACTAATATTTATGTCGATAATTCCCACCTCCAGATTTCTCAAGCCGGATATCTGGAATAATGTTTTGGTTTAGATGCAGACTGTACATCATGGATGTTCTTGTGAGGTGTTTACCATATGACATCTTTAATAATATTATTTTTTAATGGGTGTTTTCACACTTCACAGAGTTTTGGCTTATATATAATGCTCAAAAATTTATATTGGACATCTTTAAGCGAAAGAAAATTGAGGGGATTTGGTGGCATGAACTAATGTCAGTTTCTTTTTAAGCATGTTTATGCTTTGTGAATACAAATTTATATGGCCAATGTTGGCACACGGTGATACTGTGGTGAAAAGCTGCTTATTTTTTTGTGGGAAAAAAAACGAATCAAATACACAGAATATGAGCAATGTCATAGTTTTATGGGAAAATGAGAGCTTGTGGGAATAACTAGGTTGCCTTCTAATGATGTGTCAAAGTAAAGCGATGAACATTTACATATTTGGCAGACGCTTCGTCCAAAGCAAACCGTGCATTCAAGGTATACATGTTTTTCAATATGTGTGATCCCTGGGATTCAAACCCACAACTTTTCCACTGTTAAAGGTCCAATCTGTAGTTTTGTGGAGGATAGAAATGCAATATAATATACAGAACTATGTGTTCAGAGGTGTATAAAGACCTTACATAATAAAGCGTTATGTTTTTATTACCTCAGAATGAGCTATTTCTATCTACATACACCGCGAGTCCCCTTACATGGAATCCGCCATGTTTCTATAGTAGCCCTAAACGGACAAACTGCTCTACAGAGCTTGTTTCCTTAATACGTTATCTCATTCGACAAAGAAGCGAAAACGCGACGACTTAGTTCTGTGTCAGCCACCGTAGTGCTTCGAAAGGAAGGGGGGAGTGAGCCGTTGGTTGCAATTCACAACCTCACCGCTAGATGCTGCTAAACACTCGGCCTTTAACCCAATGGGTATTGTTTCTAATAGTATGAGAGAATATATTGTAGGGGTCTAGGTTACAAGGAACAATAGTACGCATGATTGACAGATAAAATCTGGATTCACTTTCTCAGTTTGTTACTCAAGTGTGAAAACACCCAATGATATTCTTTAGCTGTACATGAATCGTCCGGGTACGAGTTAATGAGGGTTTTGTCTCACCTGAGAAATGTTTACAAGTTTGTCTATCCTGCTGGATTTGAAAAATAACACGTAAAAACATTGAGAAACTGAATGATACCGAAGTGTGCTGGATGATATTTGGTTTTGCACATATATGTACACTATAGATTCATGTAAAATGCTAGCTGTTTGAACAAAGCGTGCTTTTGGCAGTACAGTATTGTTTCCAAGTTTACATCATGCTCTTCTTTGCCAGTTTTTTTTATTGTTGTAGCTTTGTTTACCACAAACCCTGTAAATTCATCCTGTATTCACCGTGCCCTCTTCTGTACAGATTTCATCTCAGAATGTCCTCATAGTAAATAGAAGATGCTCTATAGAGTTACTCCAGTATGCTGCTGTTCCACGCACGGTCACATGAAATCTATGTATATACTAGCTGATGTATGATAAATACAAATAACCCTTACGTGACTGATAAGGTATTCTTTAAATGTTAATTTATTGCACAGTTAGAGATATTAAAACTTGAATTTACCAACCATACTTGTTTCTGTGTGTTTTGTCTTGAAACAAAGAAGAAAACAGTGTTAGTACTGTTTGTCTGTGGACCTTTTGTATGACTGATATCTCAAAACCTAAAATAAGTGTATAACTATTGTGGAACACAAAAGATATTTTAAGAAATGTCTCTGGGGTTTTGTGTCCATACAGTGGGGGTCAAAGTTGTGTGGTTACTAAACTTCTTGAAAATATCTCCTTTTGTGTTCTGCAGAAGAAAGAAAGTCATACAGGTTTGGAATGATATGGTTATTTCAATTTTAAGGGAAACTACCCCTTTAAAGCTATACGTTTTTATATGCTAGCAATAGCAAGCTAGCTTTGAAAGCCAAAAAAGAAAAAGACTCCACCCCTATTTTTGCAGCTCTCTTCAAAGCCACGCCTCCTCATGTCAATCTCCACATGTCTTATTCACCGGTGAAACAACATTACACAACACAATACGTTACAATAATGGATGTATATAGCTTATTTGATGTTTCATGTGTGAAACTTATAGTATCTATGAGCAGGGTGCATTAATACACACTGTAAAACCCGACTTGTGTATAAGTAAATATACTGTAAGTGTTGTGAACTCATCTCAATGTATATTTATTCGTTTTAAAACGTAAATGTTTAAAGCAATCGTTTTCCCCAAACAGTTTGAGTTACCGTAACTTGTCGGGTTTTACATAACACATAAGTTGAAAGTCAAGAAGAACAACCTATCATTGCATTCTGTCCAAATATTTTATGGTCCTGAGACTCAAAAGAGATACATTTTTGTTTTAGTATATAAACCACTTTAAGTATTGATGCCTATCAGGATGTGAAGACATCTTCAAAAAGTATAACAAAAAAAAAGAAAAACATTGCCATAGCTTTAAATACATTTACATTTAGACATTTAGCAGACGCTTTTATCCAAAGCAACTTACAAAGAATTTAGGAGCAATAAGCGATATGTCATACAGGAGCCATAATACATTAAGTGCCAATACAAAGTTACTGGTTTCAACAAAAGCTAGACCACTACCTGTTGAGAGAAAGGGTTCGTTTTTTTTATTTTTTATTTATTTGTCAAGTATTCACAGAAGAGATGGGTTTTAATACGGCTCAATTATTAGTATATCAAAAAATTGATAGAAACACAAATAGTTTCAGAGCAGTTTTACACCACGTCCTGCCTTGTTTTAAGCAGATCCAAAGATTCCTTTGTTTAACAAGTGTGCACTTAAGTGTAATACTTCAGATTAGAGGTTTGTTCAAATCTTAAGTGTGAGCAATAGCAGTCTAATAGTACCGCTGGCTTTAGCAAACACTGATAATTACCAGCTTCATTCCAAGCGTCTAAACAGCTTCCTAATTGTTTGTAATTAACAAAGATGCCAAATACCCCAGTTTCTCGGTTATTCTAAGCTGAATGTCAGCCTCTTTTGACTGGGTTTAAGAGATCAGCAGGGCACACCGGCTACCTGAAATCAATCAGATGATGTGTTGGGATCCAGGACTTCTGTAATGAAAAGAGAATGAGAGAAGATTATCCTCCGTCTTTGGTATTTAATTATTTAACAACGTTATCAATTTTGGGATAAGTACTCGTGAAATCTTCCCACTGGGAAGATGAAGAAGGTGATGGATCCATAGAGTCATTGTTATGTAAAAGAGCAATAATTATCATGGCTAAAGAGCAGCTCAAGGGAGGATGAGAGTAGTTTGAGGAGAAAGAAGGTGGGAGTCATTTTTCTGTGGCTTTAGAGAAGGCAGGTGACTTTAGAGGTGGGAGTCTGTGAAAGAGAGAGCAGAAATGATGAAAGGTGCGGACGTTTGCAGTTTCATCTTTCTGATTTTTATCATGTTGGAATTTCTCACGGGGAATTTCTGACTAACCCATTCCATTGCTGGCATACCTGAGGGGTAACAGATGAAACGTGTTTTTTTTATTGTTTATTTTGATTACAGACGAGTGCGATGCATGTTTCTTCACGAAATTCATTGACACAGACTGATTTTTAAATAAGTCACGTCTCGTTTCTGTCAACACTTCTTGTTTATATGTCACATTATTACTTGTGAAAAGTGCTTGGAGCAGAGCGGTACAGTGGTTAAGGAATTGAATCACTGTCACAATTTCTTCATAGATATTTATAAGGTTATCGTTTCCGGTAGAATTTTCACCACCTTACAGTTTGTGACACTTTATAGTCATGTATGTATACTTCATGTTTGTGTGAAGTATGACATGTCACACGGTCAATTGCCCTGGTACACATCACAGAATAACTGAGTTTGTTCTGGGATCAAGAACCCAAGTCTCTGGGCAGATGAAACAAATCCCAGATGGGTTACTTGTGATTTCATTGATCTTAACTGTCTCGGAACAACCTTGAAATAGATTGACCAGTTGAGGGCTTTGTTCTGAACTGAGGAAAAAGAAGAGTGTGAGATTAAGACTGACGAAAATAGATAGGTGGAATTGATCCAGAAATAGGAAGAGGCAGATAAGTCATCCCTCTGTTCTCTGTAACAGTTGGCCTTGTTAGGGAAGATTTATTTGAAGTCGGGGTTTTAAAGGAATGACCCAGACAGAATTCATAAGTTCGAAGAATAAGAATTGTTTAGATACTTAAAAAAATACTGCAGTGGTAAGGTTTTTATTTCTATCTATTGATCTCTCTCTCTCTCTCTCTCTCTCTCTCTCTCAGTCTGTCTGTCTCTATTTGTCTGTCTGTCAGTTGACTGTCTTTCTATCTATCTTCATCTATGCGTCTGTCGACTATCTAGCTCTATCTGTCGGTTAATTGTCAGTCTTTCATCTGTCTTCCTGTTTGTCTTTTTCTATCTGTTTCTATCTGTCTGTCATCTGTCTGTCTGTCCGTCTCTATTTATTCGTATGTCTGTCTATCTATCTATCAGTCTTGTATGTTTGTATGCCTGTTCTATCTATCTATCTATCTATCTATCTATCTATCTATCTATCTATCATTCTTGTATGTTTGTATGCCTGTTCGTGTTTATGTCTGTCTGTCTTTTTTTATCTATCTCTATCTGTCTGTCTGTCTTTCTGTCAATCTTTTTTATCTGTCTATCTATCTCTATCCGTCTGTCATCTGCCTATCCATCTGTTTGTCTGTCTGTCTGAGTATCTATCTATCTATCTATCTATCTATCTATCTATCTATCTATCTATCTATCTATCTATCTATCTATCTATCTATCTATTCATCCATTTGGTCTCTTCATGTCCATACTGAAATCAGCATCCAGGATGATTTACTCTCTGAAAATGTATTGCTTCCAAAACCCCTATAATACTAATGCAAACAATTTCCTCAAGTTAATACAGAAATGTATTCAACGTCGCCTAAATGTGTACCATACAGCAAGAAATAAACATCCATCTCTCCATGTGGGTTTTTAAAAATGAATGCTAATAGGTCTACTGGTGTGTAGAAATATCCTCTACAGCACCCTTTTATGTCCCCCACAGTAAGAATATTGCTTATGGACTCATGTAAATGACTTGCCTCCAAAGCATGGTGTTACAAATGTAAATGAGAACTCTTTCAAAGTTTCCGCAGAGAAGCATTTGTAGCGGGGAATAATGAAATGCTACCTATCTTGCTGTACTCTTCTGTTTGTGCTCGGCAAGAGCAGTCCATTGTTATGATGTATGTATGAGTAATTACTGCAGCCCACTTCACACCATCCAATCTCCCCATAGTCTAATAGAAGGGTGCTGAATTTATGCTCGAAAGAGTTTATAAGTAATCTGTAGAGACAATGAGATTTGACAGTGGCAATGGATTGGCTTTACTTACGACTGCCTGTTTGGGTGCTGCGGCGGTATAGTTGTAAACATGCAAATTGCACAGCATTTCTTCCCGACCAATCAAAAAGTTTTAAAGGTCATTATTGACTTAAGGGGGAAGAGACTGCTGAGGTGTTGACATCCTAATGGACTAGGTCTATAATTAAATGTTTGCTTGCGCCCTCACTCACATGATAAATGCTGCTCTCATCGAATAGTGAGATATCATTTTCAACCAGCGTGACTCATCCTCTCAGCTTCCACTGCCAAGAACAGAGCCACAGGATTTAGATCTGTGTTCTCACAGAGGTGTGGTTCTATTCCCAGTCTGGAAACAAGACAGTCAGGCTGCGTTTCCTGAAGGAAATACTAGCGTTCAGAGGACGGGGACAAGAAGAGAGCTAAAGATTTAGGTTTGTTTAGGTTTTAGGGTTTGTTTCTGCATGAATAAGATGCAGCCTTAGAGTCGCTTTCCTGTCTTGTTCTGTAAGCCGCGCAAGAAATGGATATGTGATGTGGCTTTAATGCCGCCTTTGCAGATGCACGAAGGAAAACACCAGTTAGAATTCGGTATGGAAATAAATGCAAGACACAAGACCAATTTGGTGTGCAATAACGTTGGTGGGGTTCAACACACATAATAACAAAAATTGTTTGACCTTTTGTGATGTTTAATTTATTTACTACAGACAAATTTTGCAATTCATTGTTTTGTTAACACATTTATTGAATATAATTTTTTTTCTGTTTTAGTACATCATTTCCAAAAAACGAAAAAGCACCTTTTTTCATAAATGTAAATTTAACAGAGATAAATGACAAATATAACCCATGCAGTGATGTTGCTTGTAATTGTAATAAATTAAACTATTTAAAACTGTAAAGTATTTTAATTTCTACATTTTTTGTGAACATTGGCTGAGTAATAGAATACTAATAAAACTTTGGAAAGAAGTGAGCCAATTTCATAAATGCAAAATGTACAAAAATATTTCGAAAACGATACTGATGTTTTTTAGCTTTCCTGTAGCTCAGTGGTAAAAGCATTGCGTTAACAATCCCAGGGGATTGCACATATTGTATAAATGTATAGGATAATGCAATGTAAATCGCTTTGGATTAAAGCGTCTGCCAAATGCATAAATGTAGATGATACTAAAAATAAAAAATAAATACACTTCATGTTTTTTAGTTTTTTTTCTGTAATTTGAATCTGTAAAAAAACATTTTATTATACGTGAAAAAACTGTTAAATTATGTAAAATTACAGTTTGTTTTTAAGTAAAAACCTTTCTTTCAGAACAAGTTTGGTACTTTAGGTTAAGAACAAACCAACAATAGTTTAAGGCCCCTCTGCAGCCCTGCGAAATATCAAAGCTGTAAGTCCAGGAAATGACAATACAGTTGCACCAGTACATGGTCTCCCACAAAAGTATCAAGCTAGGATGCTCCAGTCGAAACAGAATGAATATAATACAGTGACAGAATGCCTACATACATCAAAGTGACAGAACATGAGAAGAGGGGAACTGGGAATCACGGCTTTCCATTGGCTGCTCTCTGTAAGGCATCAACTCTGTGCAGGGAGGAGGTCTGCACTATTTATCTGGGATATGAACGCACCATCTGTCTTTCCATCAGCCAATGAGCGCTCTAATCTGCACTCCATTCCACCGGCGGTGTCTTCATGTAGTGTGCAGACTGCACACTACAGACTGCAGATTAGAGAGAGAGAGAGAGAGAGAGAGAGAGGAGCTCTGCCCTCTGACGTCGAGAGTGAGAGAGGGACAGTATAGAGAGGGAGAAGAGAGGGAGGTTCCGCGATCTGTCGTCGTTGTATGTGTGTAGCTGCCGTGTTTCTTTTTGCCGATATTACATCATTTTTACCATTCAAAGAAAAGGGGCACTTTCTTTTTGTTCATAGCTCCGACTAGTTTTCACACGCGACACTCTCACGAACCCTTTAATTCCCATCGACGTTTGGTATTTATTTCTCCTGCAAGTCTTTTAGGCGACGGAATGATGGCAAGTGCGCTGGCGTCTTGTATTCGTGAGTACGAATTCCGATTGTACGACGTTTGTAAACAATAGTGCGTAAACCTCTCCGTCCGACTCGACGTGAAATCGCTTCTTTTTTCGCGTACGCTTAATGGTGTTTGTTGTCAGCCTCTGTAATCGAGCAATACATACAGGCTAAGCACAACTGTATCTTTCCTTTAAAATAACAACTTGTTTTAATAATTTCGAAACATTCGACTGTTATCCATCTATCCGAATATTAAAAGCAATCATCTGGCGAGATCCGTCTTGCACATGTCGAATCGCGACGCACGCAATATTAATCGTACAAGAGCAATTTCACGACACTTGACAGTTGAAGTTTTTTCTTAAGCTGTGCGTATTAAACGTGCGTGTGAGCACCTGCGTGCGATCAATTGAAATACATTTATATAGCCTACCTGTGGTCTTACGAGCGACCCCCCTCTTCGCGCGCGCACGCACGCACATATATATGCACACGTTGGCTATATCAAGCATCCCTCAAGGACCATCTCCACAGACCATTCAAAGACGCAGTAAGTAATATTACAGTACGTCTGGAAATGTTTCGTTGTGTTTGTACCCCATCAGAGGTTTCACAATAATTTAATGTGATAATGTGACACCATTTAAATGATTGTGATTGTTTTATCATTAGGAGATTTGAACCTAAATCATCGTCTCAGTTAACGTAGTACAGAAATCACACGACGTTATTTAACAGGAAATGATATGGTCAAAGTGAAACGAAGTGCGTTCGAAGTGCACGAGCCACCAGACCGGTCGCTGTCCGTGGTGCTGAAACACGCGAGCTATATACAGCAGTGTTTCTACTGTAGATGCGGTTCCTAGAGGCCCCTCCGATACTGCACGTTTTGGATGTTAGCATTATTTAACCCACCCGGTTCATTCCACTCAGTGGCATGAGATTTAACATGGGTGTGTCGAATACGGGACACCTCCAAAACGTGCAAGAGGGGTTGGAGAACCCTGGTATAAAGATGGGCAGATGAAGGGAGAAAGTAGTGGTTGAGGGATTTTGGTCGTTGAGTTGGTTAAAATTTTTAGTAGTTTTGAGCAGTTATATTCTACATTCAATCAGTTTGTTGTACAGGTATCACTCTGTCATACATATACTGTACATATATATTATTCTATATGTTGAGCTGTTTTGTACACTGTTAAAATAGTTTCCCTTATGTGCTATTTTTACCCGATTCGTGAAGTTAATCATCGTGATTGATCATCCTCCCATATCATTGAACATATACAATCTATACAGTCTATAAAAAGTTATCATATTCCTCGGTTGCTATATAATGATCAAAATGACCCCTGTGAGATATTCTTCTCATACCATAATTGGGGCTTATGGGGATCGTTTGGCTTTTCTAAACATGCGGCTGTCTGGATGTAGGTAATAGGGTGAAAGGTAACCCATCAGACCCTACTACCAGGTTTTGTCGCTCACCCATTTATTACTGTTGGTTTGTTTGCCTCACAAAGTCTTTAACAAGTCGCTGCCCTGCTGTAAATTCGTGTCCTGTGAGGTGTTGCTCATGGGAAGCTAACAAAAGTGTTTCAAGCCACACTTGCGCGGCATTTAACTATCCTGTGTTGTCTGCCTCTGTCACTATATTCCATCTCGCCGATGCGCATGTTTGGCATGTTGATCATATTTTCGAGATGCACTTCTTGACATTTCAAGTCATTTGGTAGTTTTGGTGACTGATGCACCTGTAATTTAGGCAGCGATTATTCTGCCTCTGTAGCGCTGTGTTATTTTCCTCTTGTTGCTTTGAAGACTCACGTATCAGAGTGCTAACTGTCAGCTCTCTTTTATAACTGACACATACTGCAAATTGGCAATCAACCCGGCGTGACTCACCTTTTGCAGCTGTATTTCAAATAGTGATTTTGTTTCTTCGGTGTTCCATTTTGTATCTATACCATACCTTCATCGTGCATATATGTGGATTTGTAAAAGAGATGTTCTTGCATTTGCTGTTTTGCTGGTATATCTTGAGATGAGGCGGTGTTTGTCTCTGTGCAGGTGTGCAGTCTGGAAACGTAAATGGGGTTAATTGGCATTTCCGTAGCGTACTGCTTATGTGTTCATCAGCGAAATAAAGCCTCCGGAGGGCAGAGAGTGAGTTAATGAACTCTCTTCATTAGAGGAATGATGAATATTAAAGTTTTTATCATATCCATGTGGATCTGTGAACGGAACACAATATTTAGTCTTGTAGATAAAAAGACTGGACTGGAATGAATAACGAGGATACATAGATAATAAACTTACATTTGACAGACAGCAGACAGGGTGCACACAGAATGCTTAAATTGTTCATTGTACAATCGATTTAAACAAGCAGATCCAGCGCAAAATGTTAATTACTTGTTTGAAGTGTCCACAATGTATTCGACCTCTGTTCAAACATGTTGGTTTGGATTCAGATAGTTTGTGAATGGGATCATGGCCTCGAACAAAGTAAACACATAAGTACCTACCACTTCGGTCAATGTGAGTCATCTCGTGCGACTTGTCTTTATTTTCATAATGTGATATTTCTGGGTAAAACAGGACTTGGAAAATATATATGTTTTGCCTGAATTGTTTATTGACTGGGAATTAGTTGGATTGTGAAGTGGGTGAAACATCGCCGCTGTCTTTCGGAAACCTCAGTTATCCAGATTTGCAGTTTTTTTTAGGAGATGGAAAAACTCTGTACTTTTTAAAATGATGAAATACTGTGTTGTCAAAGTTGACAAGCACTTTTTAATACTTTGTATTGGTTAGATATTTGCAAAACCCAGTGACAAACATAAAGGGAGACCAATAACAATGATTAATGGCAAAAAATAGAAATCACAGAATATGGAGATACGAGGTTTCAAATGGACATTAGGAATATTTGACTTCTGCTTCACCCCATGCCGTCATAATGTCAGCCAAACCAGAAAGCCATTATTACAGGCAAATGTTACTGTTTAGAATAATGCATACTACCTATTTGTTCACAATACGACCTTAATATAGTCATAAAGAAATAAAGTAGTGTCAGTTTTTATTTCATCCTGACTTCAACCGCCCCTTTTCCACTCCGACACACTCCCATGACTTTACTCATGAACTGACAGCGTTCCTGGCATAAGCTCCAACGTTGTTATCACTTTTAGTGAGTCAGTGCTCTTGACTTCCACGCACATTTACACAGCGAGCGAGTGGCCGTCTCCTGCAGTAGACGCATGCTGCGCTGACTGACAGGACGGATGACTGAGGGAGGACGTTATAGAGAGGACATCCGCCCTGCGTGACTGCTGACTCAAGCCGGGCGAAGAAAGGCTGAAATAACTTCACAGATCAAGAGCCACTTGGACTAACACGGCCATTACAACGGCGAGGAAAGCCCCGCTGATGGACAGACTAATTGACTCGTTCCTCACCTATTTGGTTCGAGTTTTGTAGCCGTCGCGGGCTCCTCGGAGAACGTGTACAAATTGCTGGAGGGAGGCTGACAGATTGAACTGCATTACGGCTTGGCGTGTTCAGCCGGCAGGTAAATGCACTTCCTTGAGTGGGCATGCGAGGTCAGAGACCCGGGAGGATGAGGTACAGGCGGTGGCGTGATGAGTTCTACACCTTAACATCGACTCTCTTTCAGCCACTCCGACTCGCTGACATAGACTCTCATGAGGAGCCCGGTGATACCTCATCTTGATGTGTTTCCTCGTACCTGTTTCCCTGTCTAGTTCTCCCCCTGTCTCAGTCAGATTCACTGATATCTCCAAGTTTGCATCTGTTCACTTTCCAAAATGTTACATTGATAAGTCGCCCACCGCCTGATGCAATCCGAGCACAAAAAGTGGCAAACTCTGACTAAAATCTCCAGCTCCAATGTGATTGGTCGTCTGGAAAGGTATAGGCTGCCATGATGAACTAGTCATCTCAACTTGCCGAAGTTTGCAAGGTCCGTGGCACACACTCTTTGAAAGAGGTTGAGGAGGTAAAATGTTTAACTTACATTCACTTTGGGTAAAAGCGTCTACCAAATGCATGAAATGAGAAATCACTTTTTAGTAAGTTAACTAAACATCCGCGAGCAGAACTACTGTATGTTTCATTTTGTTTTTCAATTTGCTACACCCGAAAGATAAAGTCTTAACAAATGCTTGTGGTGTTCTGTAACAGGCACCCAGTTTGTCTCCTCAGTGCTCTACTGGAGAATGTAGTTCATTCAGCCCATGCTGCTTTTGTTTTCCCGTGTTCTCTCACGCCCGGCTTGACGTTTGGAGTCTCAACACCTCCGATAAGATTCTAAACAGTTCACACTATCGCACGAGTGTTGAACCCACCTGCCTCAGGGAGGAGAAGCACCTTAACGCATCAACGGTGCTTTGAAATCCAGAGGGTCAACTTCGTAAGCCCCCATCTTAGCCTTTCCCCACAGTAATTTGTATCGGGAGCTCGACACGAACGCTATTTAGTTACGAATGTGATGCATATCTACATTCTAATCCTATCCCTCATCTACCACCTTCTCTATGTCTTCTGTCTTTATCTCTAACTGCCATTTCCATTTCCTGTTCTTACTCTTCCACAGACCTCGTGTCTGCAATTTGTAGATAGCGACTGCGAAGAAGTCTCACAGAATTGTGGAAATCTATTTCCATATGGCACATTGATTTTTTGCCTTTCGTATGATGGACTTTGTGAAGCTATAAAGGGAGCACTATTCCAGGAGTATATTCGATCAGACTTCTCCATCAAGACAGGCGAGCAGGCTTGTGGATTTTTACCATTCTTTCCTGCATTTGTGATTGAAAAACTGGAAAACATGAACAATATGGGATAAATAGAAATAAGGACTCTATCATATAAAATTCAGAAATCAATAAGAAAGAAAAGCTTCAGTAGCAGAATTGATGGAGATCTATCAACTGTACTCGGGGCTTGGACACAGTGTAGAGCGATGGATGCGGCTCTGGTGCACAGGTCACAAAAAGCCATTTTGGCTCCAATTTGAGCATCCTCTGTGAGGGGAGATGAGGATGCTGTTACTGAACTGCCCATCAGTGCTGAACTTTGGCTGTAGCTGTGTGACAGCGAGAGCCCATCAGAAGTACATCAAACACACTGCTCCTCTTTGCAATACAAAAATATCAGAGCTATAAATATAATGTGATTTAACAACAATAATAATTCCTACAAGTGTGAGTCATGCATAACAAAAAAAAAGTTGTTATGTATTTTAATACATTGTTATGTATTTTGCAATGGGTATTCAACGTATCCAACGACTTTTAAACTTAAAATATGATTTATTTACCTCACAAACGTGTTGCTTTATTAAGTCTTTCCTTTCCAGCATTTATAAATAGTTACAAGCCAGCTGATTTATCTCGTTGGGTCAAAAGGGGACAACCCAACTGCTGGGTTGAATTAACTAAAAAATGACTTATATTTAACCCAACAAAGACCAAAACAACCCAGCAAGGGTTCATTTTTATGAATAATTTAATAATAATGGTCCAATTTTGATCCAACGCTGGGTTGAAAAAAACGAGTGTTTTATGGCCCCCAGAATTTTTTCTTCTAAATGAACATACTGTACAATATATGAATTCTGCCCCCACTATATCACCATGAAAACACTGAAATTCAGAAAACCTTGTTAATGGCGGGGAAATATTGTGTCATACATGATGGAAAATCCTATCAAAAGCGACTCAAGTCAACCCAAGTCATTTGTATTACGTTATTGATAAATACAGTATATAAGAAGATCACATGATAGCATTTTAATCTAAAATTTAGGGCTGTCAAAAGATGAATCACAATTAATCGCATCCAGAATAAAAGTTTGTGTTTACATAATATATATGTAATTTTGTATTTATTAACACATACACATCCATGCATATATTTAGGAAAAATCCAAAAATTATTAAACATTTATATATAATTTCAATTGTTGGTAAATATAAATAAATACATTTTCTAAATAAATATTTCCTAAATATGTATAAATGTGTATGTGTTTGTATTTATAAAAACATAATTAATATGCACAGTACATAGACATATATTATGTAAACACAAACTTTTATTCTGGATGCGATTAATCGCAATTAATCTTTTGACAGCCCTACTAAAACTATTTATTTGTTTTCAAATCTGCGATGACATGAGGGTGTTTAAATGATCACCAAATTTTCATAATTGGGTGAACTTACTATATGATTCCCAGGGTGTTTTGGGGGTGTTTTAGTAGAGCCCACCCCCCAAGTCTCTACATTATTCTAGTCCTTAGATATCTCAGATCCTTTAAATCTGTGAGATTTGTCATCTCTTCTATATCAACCTTCAGCTATCTGATCTCTTAGAAATACAGCAGCACACCACTCCGTCATTTACACGACCCGAGTTATCACTCATTTCCACAGCACGTGCGCCGACATTTAATACATACTGTTAAGACTCGCACACAAACCCGGATTTATACGAATGAACAATAGTAATAGCAAACGGCAGTAATTACACATTCTCGTCGGCTGTCACTTGTTTAGGGTCTTTCATTAGTATGCCTGGCCGCTGGGACGCGTACACCGCTGATGTGTTCTGTTATCAGGTCCTTACACGGGGACGCTAGCGTTTGTTCAGCATTATTCTTTCAAAATGGCTGATAATAGGCTTCAGTGTGTGTTTTGTGAAACTGCGGTCGTGATTAATGGCCGTCTGTTGCATTGGATGTCGAGTTTGTGGGCAGGTTTTCTCCAACATTATGCTAACATTATGGTTTTGAAGCCTTAGATATGGGTGCGTTTTGTAAAGATAATGGTGTTTGTGTCCTAAGCCAGATTTGCACAAGAGAGAGAGAGAGAGAAAGGGAGGGGAAAGACGAGAGAGAGAGAGAGAGAGAGAGAGCTGGCAGTCAACGATAAACCCAAGACCAGATGGAGATCAGAAGCAGCAGGAGAGAGAAATCACTGTCTGTGTTCGTGTGTGTGCGTGTGTGCGTGTGTGTGTTTTAAGAGGGAATAACTGACAGGTCTGGACAAGCTTAGACAAAAGAAACACCTCAGACCAGGAACAGCACTGCTGACCACAGCACTTTGCTTCATAAGGCCTTTAATACCTAATGGCCACAGATTTATCAACCGTAAACTTTGAGGCTGTAGTTTGTGGCAGCGCTCACATATTTAAGGTATATTAGGCCCATATTTTAGTCTGAATGGACATACTATTTAGTTGTTCTAACAGTGACTGTGTGAGTGACAGACCGGCTGTGAGAAAGAAAGACGTGACTAAGCTAATAAATCCACCGCTGAACTCACCAGACACTGAGTTAATAGGAAGATTTATTACCAAGGTTTTAGTGTTAAACAAAGCACTGCAGATGTAAGCGTCGCTGCCAGTTTTCATTTATAGAAACAATAGAACTAAGTTTTTAAACTCCTATTTAATTAAAGAGCCTGATAAATGAAAAAAATGAAAACCTAGAGTCTGACTAACAAAAGCATGTATTGTAATTCTGAATTTTAAGATTACAGGGTCCAGTACTAGGCTGGTTGGTATATTTCTAGGAATATAGTTATAGTTTAAATTTTTTTTAGTGATTCATTTGACAGATCATTATTTAATAGATAATAAATACTGTAAGAGAACTATGCAGTATTTAATTTTTTGGTCGTATTTATGGGGAAACTTGGAATAAGTTATATGTCGAACGCCACATGACCATACCGGAAAACAGGTTTTGTTACATCCGCTTGTCGGAGAAAGCATGGCACCATTTTGAAAAAACAGTTATCTATTGATTTCTGAGATAATCAGCGAACCTAGTTGTCATGTGTGGCATTTTATTCTATTGCTACATTAAATGACAGTGAGAAGAAGAAATATAAAGAAGTTTTATATCAATATGCATATATTATAGACATCGAAAAAGTAAATCTTGAGTATCTTTTCCTGAAGAAACGTTATATAAAAAAATGCTCTTACCTAAAGCGGATGAGATGACCCGATTTCTCCATGTGATGTTCTGCAAATAGTTTGGACGTCGTACAGGCCGTGTTGTTTAAATCGTACATGCTGTTATTTCAGTCATTTTTTAGGTGCGATATACGGAGCAACTTATGAAAACGACATATTTTTCGTTGATTAAAATTTTTAGGTGATCAAAAATCTAATCAAATTGAAAAAACTACTAGGATTCCCCTGTTGAGCCTTTTCTCTTTCTTTAGTCACACACTGTCATACAAGACAACTACGCCAACACAATCTAACGGCAGTTCGTAACTAGTTTACTTCGTAGCTAGTTCGTATGAAGATCACAGTTTATTCCTATGACTAAAAATTTCATTCGTTCGTTGGTTTACGTGTTTTGCTCTTTTTTTAAGAGCGATATACAGAACAACTTATGAAAGCAACATAATTTTTGTTGATTTTAATTTTTAGGTGATCAAAAATCTAATCAAATTGAAAAAACTTCTAGGATTCCCCTGTTGAGCCTTTTCTCTTTCTTTAGTCATACACTGTCATACAAGACAACTACGCCAACACAATCTAATGGCAGCTCCTAACCACTTTACTTGTTAGCTATTTCGTATGAATATCACAGTTCATTCCTATGACTAATAATGTCACTTGTTCGTTGGTTTGCGCATTTTTGCTCTAGGACACTGGATGCACAAGCAAGCGCTGTGAGCGTGGATGATGCACGCATTTCATTCCAGCCGCGTTTATGAGTCGCTGCTCTCTGTCTTCCGCAAAAATAACTTAAGAGTGTTAGCATCGGGAGATAGTGAGAACGCTGCGCATCCTGAGTTTTCCACGACTTTAAGATGTTAATGGTCCCTAAATAATACATACTTTCCGCAAGCATTTCATGATTTCTTCCAAAAAGTGGCTGGGTCACCTGTCCAAGTGACAGTTAGCTTTCAACCCAGTCTCTCAGAAATTCCTAAAATTGTCACGAAATGTAAATCTATTAATTCGTGTTCATCACCACGAACTTCATCTTTTTTCGTGTCACTCAGCACAAAATTTTTCATTACACAGGCGGCGTGTATATGTACATTTATATATTTCTTACCTGATATCAAAAGAAGTCGCAAATACCTTAGGAGTTGGCTAACCAACACCTTACCTCAACCCAAACCCTAAAGTCAAAGCCGCAAAGTCTAATTGAGCTAAAAATGCTAGTTTCACGAGGTGGCAAAGCAACGATTAATGGCTCCCTAACCCCGCCCCTGAACCTAACGTCACAGGGGAAAAGTCATATCATAACAAAACATACGAATAAGATCGTAGGAAATAGGAATTCACATGAATGAGCCACTGAAAATAGGTATGAATTCCCATCAGATTGCGTTGATATATATTTTATACATATGAAATATATCGCGTATTAAAGTACTTTTGATGGAAAGTCGTGCAGGGTGACACGCAAAAATTGCGTGCTGACTGACACGAAAAAAAGGGGGAAATTCGTGTTGATCATCACAAATGAATAAATTACGATTAGTGACAATTTCACGAATTCCCGTGAGACTGTGTTGTAGCTTAACGTGTGGGCCTTTTGTATTATTTGTATCGACTAATCGTACGTTTTTGTACGTTTCACATGATACGAATTCATACAAATTTGCCAGCTCAAAAAATACTCACGAATTCCCTTGAGATCAGGCTGACTGTGCTGTATTATACTGAAATGAAGTCAGCAGGATTTTTTTTGTTGCATTCTCGATCGTTTTGTTTGATGCATTTATTTGATTACAGTTTTTTTTTCGAATTATACATGTGTTGTAATAAACAGCCGTCAAGTGCAGGTGGGAAACTCGTAACTGAGAATCGAGCATTCATTACAACATTACGAGGTGGCTTCGTATCAAAGTACGATATGAAACGTACAAAAACTTTAGAAAAATTTTAACAAATGCCATACTGAAGCCCCTCCCCTAACCTCACCAGACCTTACAAATTCATACGAATCAGCCACCTCGTAAAATAGTTGAATTACTGTTAGAAGTAATGTTGTAATGAATGCTCGATTCTGAGTTACGGGTTCCCCATGTGCACTTGAAAGCTATATGTCTCCTACCTCATCCTCGTGTTTCAATAGCATATACATCAGTTGCATTAGCACGTCATTTCATGAGGTCTTTAAATCATTTGTATGGCTGATGCAAATCGTGGTTAACAGATTCCAGATGTGCATCTATCTGCGACAGCAGCTAGCCTGCATGTTATTTTAAACGTCTAAAGGGAGTTTATTTGTGATGCTGCCCACATTTGTTGCTCCCATCCAAATTTTCATTATAGGCGACTGGAGGCCTAATTTTACCCAGAATGCAATAGCCCCAGTTTGCTGGTTGCTTTGAGTGTGTATTTTCCCCTTAGCAATCAGTTTTGTTTGTTGGCTGGCATTCGTATGTACACGCATACGTGCGCATCTGTGTATTAGTCTCCACGTGACGCCCCTTTCTCCAATCCGCACAACACTGTACATTTTAGTGGCACACAATAGCCCTGATGGCATAGCTGTGGTGTTTAAAGCCGACCGGAGCTGCCACTTTCATACCTTTGTGTGCCCAGCCGAGCTTTCTGCCGCAGAGTTTTGAATACAGAGCTGCCTGCCCGAAGCCTTTCTCATCCTCCGGGGATTGGAGTTGAGGTACAAACCATTCCAGGTGGCCTTTTAAAGCCCAGCGGTGGAGGAGATGGAGTCTTCCTCACATCTGGCCTCAGGACTCTTAACTCAGCCAGCAGGGGCTCTAACGGATTGTGGAGTTCCTTCAAAAGGCCTCGATGAAGGTCTTACCACCTGCTGGAGAGAGAAAAAAAGGGCCGATGCTTTTATTCAGACTGACCTGACTTGATGAAGGACTGGAGGATGAGTGTAAAAGAGTCGGAGATTGTGATGATCTTGAGTGGTTTACGTTGCTTTAGCTGATACCAGCTGCCGATATGCACATAAAACTCTCTGAACCCTCAATACTGACCAGCCTAACCGACTTGGCGAGGATGGTGGTCTAGAAAACCACCAGGAAAGGCAGAGCTTGATCTCTGCTGAGACCAGGTAACTTAAAACGCTCTGAGACAGGACCCCGGAGCCCGAATGGTTATTTGTGGAAGTCAATGCAACATGACACTTGGCAATCTGAGATTCATAAATGTTTAAAGGGGACATATCATACATTTTTCATCACTTTATTGTTTTTCCCTGAGGTCCACTTATTATGTTTGTGAAAATGTTTACTGCGATGAAAAACAGTCGTGGTTAAGGTTTTCATGAGCGTTTTCCAATCTCTCTCTATGGCCCTTACAATTGAAGTGTGCCGTATTTTGTTCTACCTTTAAGAAACGCTCTTTTATTTCCTTTAAGAAATCACAAACAGGTCTGCAAATAAAACCCTGGCTGCAAGTTTTTTGATGAATTTAATAGACGGTAGAAACAATAAAACAGTTTGCAAATCAGAAATTGGGCATTCGGCACTACAGTAGAATTGCTTTGGAATAGAGCATAATAGATTTTATTAGTAAATGTGGCAGAAATAGGTCATTTTTTAAAACATATGAGTACACTCTATGATATCACACCTACAAATGTCCTCTTTAGCATTAGAGACAATACCTTTTTGTGCGATTCATTCTTATTTATGATGATTATTCAAATCGTTTTTAATGACATTTACCTTAGAATTACAAATGTGTGTGAATATTTGATCATTTTGGTAGAATGGTGTAAAGTAAATATGTAGTATTCACGAGTTCGCCCTCGCAGATAAACACCTCCGTTATAGGGATAGATTGGTAAGCATGGGTATGCAGGTTATGCGTATTGGCGTGTTGTGCAGGGAGTGGGCTCCGAGCTCACCGGATCTATCCGAACCCGGAGCACTCTACCTTGGTCAGGGCAAGTGCGCCGGGCTCGGAACCGGCTCGAGCCCAGAACACACCCCCCCGAGGGTCCTGCTGGACTGAGGAAAGTGAGAGGAGCCGGGGTGGAGGAGGGATGTTTATCTGGCAAGAAGCATCAGGTAAGATTGTTTGTCTATTTATAATGGAGCTTGCTTGAGCTGATAGGGTAGATGCTGTGATTGCTAATGATGTACCAGCCGAGATGGTTGTGCTGAGATTGCGTGCTCGGCTGGTAGGTATTTGCTGGTGATGGAACGGCGTGCTGATTATATGCTTGGGTTCCTCCTGAACTTTGTTAATAAAACATCATTTCACGAGTTCGCCCTCGCAGATAAACAGCTCCGTTATAGGGATAGATTGGCAAGCATGGGTATGCAGGTTATGCGTATTGGCGTGTTGTGCAGGGAGTGGGCTCCGAGCTCACCGGATCTATCCGAACCCGGAGCACTCTACCTTGGTCAGGGCAAGTGCGCCGGGCACGGAACCGGCTCGAGCCCAGAACACACCCCCCAAATGCTGATAAAACTGAACATCCGCCGAAGTACGCATATATCCCCCAAAAAGAACCATGCTTGGCGTTACGGAGGTGCATCCGGAAGCGGGTAACTATGAGAGGATGAGGGCCCCGCTGGGGCGGTTGCTGCTGTGATGCAGGCCTGAAGATGTGTGGTGTCTGCTGCTGCAGAACACTTGTTGGAAGCTTGGGCCACTGCAGGGCTGTTGCTGCTATGCTGCAGGCTTCCTGGTGGGTGGTGTCTGCTGCTGCGGAACACTATTTGGTTGCTCGAGCCACTGCGGGGGCTGTCGCTGCTGCGGAACAGGCTTCATGTCGTGTGGTGTCTGCTGCTGCGGTGCACTAGCTGAAAGCACGGGGCCCTGTGGGGGGGCGGTCGCTGCTGCTATACTGGCTCTGTGTTGAGTGGTGTCCGCAGCTGCCAAGCACTGTTTGGAAGCTCGGGCCCTTGCGTGGTCGGTCGCTGCTGGGATACTAGTTTCTTTAGCTGGTTGTGTCTGCTGATTCAGATTACTAGTTTGGAGCTCGGGCCACTGCGGGGCGTTCACTGCAGTCGCTGCTGCGCTACTAACTTCATGGCGAGAGGTGTCTGCGCTGCAGAACACTTGTTGGAAGCTCGGGCCACTGCGTGGCTGTTGCTGCTATGCTGCAGGCTTCATGTCGTTTGGTGTCTGCTGCTGCAGTGCACTAGCTGAAAGCACGGAGCGCTGCTATACTGGCTCTGTGATGAGTGATGTCTGCCGATTCAGATTACTAGATGGAATTTCTTGCCACTAAGGGGCATTCGCTGCTGCGGTACTGGCTTCATGACGGGTGGAGTCTGTGCTACGGAGCACTAGTTGGAATCTCGAGCCCCTTCGGGGGCAGTCGCTGCTGCGCTACTGACTTCATGCCTAGAGGTGTCTGCAATGCGAAGCATGATTTGGAGCGTGGGCCCCTTTTTCTTCATGACGAGATGTGACTGCGCTACAGGTCACGAGTTGGAAGCTCGGGCCCCTGCGGGGGCGGTCGCTGCTGCGGTACTGGCTTCATGAGGAGATGTGACTACGCTGCAGATCACGAGTTGGAAGCTCGGGCCCCTGCGGGGGCGGTCGCTGCTGCGATACTGGCTTCATGATGAGATGTAACTGCGCTGCAGATTACGAGTTGGAAGCTCGGGCCCCTGCGGGGGCGGTCGCTGCTGCGATACTGGCTTCATGGTGAGAGGTGCCTGCGCTGCAGATCACGAGTTGGAAGCTCGGGCCCCTGCGGGGGCGGTCGCTGCTGCGATACTGGCTTCATGACGAGATGTGACTGCGCTGCAGATCACGAGTTGGAAGCTCGGGCCCCTGCGGGGCGGTCGCTGCTGCGATACTGGCTTCATGACGAAATGTGACTGCGCTGCAGATCACGAGTTGGAAGCACGGGCCCTTGCAGGGCGGTCGCGCTGCGATACTGGCTCTATGACGAGATGTGACTGTGCTGCAGATCACGAGTTGGAAGCTTGGGCCCTTGCGGGGCGGTCGCGCTGCGATACTGGCTTCATGACGAGATGTGACTGCGCTGCAGATCACGAGTTGGAAGCTCGGGCCCTGCGGGCGGGTCGCGCTGCGATACTGGCTTCATGACGAGATGTGACTGCGCTGCAGATCACGAGTTGGAAGCTCTGGCCCTTGCGGGGTGGTCGCGCTGCGATACTGACTTCATGACGAGATGTGACTGCGCTGCAGATCACGAGTTGGAAGCTCGGGCCCTTGCGGGGGGGCGGTCGCGCTGCGATACTGGCTTCATGACGAGATGTGACTGCGCTGCAGATCACGAGTTGGAAGCTCGGGCCCTTGCGGGGCGGTCGCGCTGCGATACTGGCTTCATGACGAGATGTGACTGCGCTGCAGATCACGAGTTGGAAGCTCGGGCCTTGCGGGGCGGTCGCGCTGCGATACTGGCTTCATGACGAGATGTGACTGCGCTGCAGATCACGAGTTGGAAGCTCGGGCCCTTGCGGGGGTGGCGCGCTGCGATACTGACTTCATGACGAGATGTGACTGCGCTGCAGATCACGAGTTGGAAGCTCGGGCCTTGAGGGGCTGCTTGCTTGCCTGGAGATTGGTGTCGTTGTGAGTGATATGATATTAGTGAAAGCACAGGCCTACTGAGGGGCCGAATGTATCTTCTAAAGCCTCCTGATGACCACCAGCCTAGGGCTTGGATCTGCTGCTGAGATAGGCCCTTTTGGGCGGCTGTGGTGTGGAAGGAGTGACCGGAAAAGTTTTCTGCTGGGATTCCTGATTGGAGCAGAACGGCTTTGAGGTGCTTCTGAAACCAGAATCGTGAAGCCGGGCGATTATATTCGTCGACAAAGAGGGGATCCGATGAGGCTGCTGTCCGGGGTTGTCTGTAGCGAAGATAGGCTAGGAGGGTTCCATACGGCTGAATTGGTGACTGGAGGTTGAAGACATAGATGAAATGGCCTCTCCTGGTCTGGTCAGTCTCACTTTGCTTAATCGAGTAAGAAATCGTCTCTGAATCCAGCACTTGAAGGTCATACACTGTGGGGTGAACCGCAGGGTCAAATTTGGATGTGGTGGAGAACTCTGAGCATCGTAGAAAACCGAAGAACGCCAATGTGAACATGGCGTGGGTTCTTGGAGTGGTATCCCTTGCGGAGGGTGGAGATACATTTGGTGAGAATCTCCAGGGTGATGGGTCTCCTAGCATCCTGACGGGCGGGTTGGGATCTTCGAATGCCCTGAATTACCATTGATGTTTGAGAGCTTGCTAAAGCCGGCGACGTAGAGTTGAAAATCAATTTGTGGAAGAACTGGAGTCCGCTTAGGTAACCTCTGATGGAGCTGGCCTGGAGGCTTTTGGCATTGTTGAGAAATGAGATGAAGGAGGTGATGGTGAGGAGAGAAAAATCCGGGAAGGAATGCTGAAAGCCTTGTGAAATGATTTGAAGCTTCTCCACGCCGTAAGGTATGATTGCAGGGTCCTGGGGGAAATGCCTGAGTGATGGAATTGAGAGAGGCATCGAGAAGGTTTTGCAGTGGGTGATTCACTGAAAGATCAACTCCGAATAAGGTGGTACAGGAGTAGGCATGGGGTCCGCTTCGGGCGCCAGCAGCTTGAACTTCTGCCAAAATTTTCGCTCTGACTCCGCTGGAGACTTGTGGAGGTTCCAACGCAGGTGCATTTGGAGACGCGGCCATCGCGATCGCCGTACCAGTGAGAATGCAGGGCGTGCCTGTTGAAGAGAGAGAGAGGAGGGAATGGCGGCTGCTTGCGCGTCGTTTGGAGACATGCTCACGCTAACGTTGGCAGCGGCGCCATAGAAATGAGGTCCAGAGACCGGAACCCTTGAGCGGGGGCAGCCTCATGCTTGAAATTGATTCCGGCGCTGCAGGCCAGGAGCCTGGGGGCGGGAAAGGGGAATCTACGGCGGCTGCTTGTGCGTCTAGCGGAGACGGGGTCGCACTAGCAGCGGCAGCGGGCCGAAGAATTGTGGTCCGGAGACCAGTGCTTGTGTCCCTAGCGAAGGCAGCCTTGCGCCAGAGACGTGATGTTGAGCCGGTGCTCCAGAAGGTTTCCAGCCGGCGTTGCCTGGGAGACCAACTGTATTCGATGTGATGTCTTGCGCGTCGAGCTGAGATGCCTCGGGCTGCCGGAGGTGCTTAGCCGGGATGTAAGGATCTGGATTAGCCGAATGTCTGCTGCGGCGTCTCGAGTGAGGGAGGCCATGCCGAGCCGCGGAGGTAGATTGCCCGTGCCTGGAATGGACGGGACCCTGAGCCGAGCCTGACTCGTCGTTAGCAGCCTGTCGGGACGACCTGATCGGGGGTGCGTCGGCCTGGCTCGACACGAAGAGGTTGTGGAGCTCTAGTTTTGACATCCGCCTGCTGAATGGGACTTCCGCGTTGGTGAGGGCCCTATGAAGGCTCTGGACCGTCCACTGGCGGAATGCTGGTATCTTGGGGTTTGCAGAGGCATAAGACGATGCCGGTAAATGAGGTGGAGATCGCGCTGGTGGGAGAGATGACGAACCCTTCCGCTTAGATGCACGCCGCTCCGAGCTTGGGAATCGTCCGTAGGATCTGGAATATCAGATACCCTGTGAACTACTGGAGTCTCAGACATCGTAAAGGAATTTTGACGATGTTTATCTGGCAAGAAGCATCAGGTAAGATTGTTTGTCTATTTATAATGGAGCTTGCTTGAGCTGATAGGGTAGATGCTGTGATTGCTAATGATGTACCAGCCGAGATGGTTGTACTGAGATTGCGTGCTCGGCTGGTAGGTATTTGCTGGTGATGGAACGGCGTGCTGATAATATGCTTGGGTTCCTCCCGAACTTTGTTAATAAAACATAATTTAAGTCCATATATTCAACATTATCTTTATCCCCTTTTATGAATACTATAGACTAAAAGTGACAAATATAGTAACAAATCAGTTTATCACTTTAACACATGAAACTGGAAGAATTAAAATTATACATTCGTTTACATATTTATCCATTCTTCATTGAATTTCCCAGTAACATGATGGTTTTAAACAAGCCGTTGTGTCCATGATTAGACGCACCGCAGTATCTGTCAAGTTATTCGCAAAAATATTTTTTCAAGTATATGTGCGCATAAAAGTGATGATTAATGTTGAAGCACAGGTTTAGTTGAATAAATCACAAGTCAGACTGACCGGATTGATATCACATTCAGTAAATAAAGATGCTTAACAGGTTCTTCACAGCGGTGCCATAGAAGAACCATTTTTGGCTCCACAAAGAACCATTGAGTCAAAGGTTCTTGAAGCATCTCTTTCTTACGTTTTATAATCTGAAGAACCTTTTTTCACCACAAAGAACCTTTCGTGATACAGAAAGGGTCTTCAGATGTTAAAGGTTCTTTATGGAACCAAAAGGTTCTTCTGGCATTGCTGTGAAGAACCTTTTAAGCACCTTTATTTTAACAATGTAGATTGAGTTTTCAATAGTATTTCATTTATATTTCAACTTAATCTCAGAAGTTTCTCCTAAAAGTGTCTTGGAGAAATAAAAAAAGAAAGAAATGAGACAATTGTATAAATACATTAAGATGATGGAGGTGTAAATTGAATATAGATTTTGTAGGTAAAATGATCTGGATATGAGTTAATGTAATGATAAATGTTAGAGTTCATATCGGGTTCTTCAATAATGTTGATTTTTGATCGGTGACTTGGGAAATCTGAGCTCGGTTTGTGACTTTGTTCTTATGACAGTGTTGAGATCTATTCTGGATCTTTAATGGACACATTTGTGAGATTTCTGGGTATTTTTCTCAGGTGAAAAACAGTTTCTGACACATAGAAGACCTAAAGAGATAATTCACCCAAAAATGTAAATTATGTCATCACCCTCTTGTCATTGTCAAGAAGATATTTTGAAGAATGTTGGTAACGAAGTGGTACCCATAGACTTCTATTGGTTTTGTGTCTTTACACTAAAGTGAATTTGTACCGCCGTTGTTTGCGGAGGGTGAGTAAATGATGAAAGAATTTTCCTTCTTGGGTGAACTATCCTCTTAAGCTAAAGTTTCCATTTCCTCTCCATTCTCATTGATGTCTTGAAGAAATTGAGTTATTTAAAAAATCTCATCTGCGATTTTTCTTTCTTAGGGGGAGATTTCTCTGAGGACCCCCGAGCTAGCTGTCATTTGCTCCGTAAGCTCGTGTCAGAAAAAAAAGACGCATTTGATTCGTATGAGATTTGAAATCACAAAGTACGGCTTTGAAACACAAATTTACCCTTGAATAAAGCTTAAGTGTGTAGTTGTTGCACTATAAGAAAATGAACCGAAATGTCAGCATTGTCTAGAGCAGAGAAAAGAGATGTCATCGTGCGTATGCTGATGTGAAAATCCAGGCTTTAGTCTTTGAGATATACTATCAATAAGCCATCTGTTACACCTCACACTGATGCATCATGGGATTGATTTTAGAGAGACAACATGGCATCTTCTCCCTCTGTCTCTCTTTGAATCCTCTGTGTCTGTGATCTCTGTAGGCGTGTATCTCAGCATGGGTTCGCATGCGCCCTGGTGCGTTTCGCTTGTGTGACTCGATGGGAGTCTGTGTATGTTTGTCTCTCGCTGCTTCCTAGAGTGTCTGTGAGCTTTGTGTGCTCCGAGCAAGTTTTTTCCTTTTTGTTTTTGGCAGCCCGTGAGCTGTACCATGTGTCTTGGAGCAGATTTTCCTCCCCATCTTAGTCACAAAAATACTGTCAATTTTCTGATGACTCAGTCAAACGGCTTTCTAAAAATAAGCACATGTGCTGTACGTTTGTGATATTATGATATTTTGTTTAATAAAAACGCCCTCGTTATCCGTGTATGGAAGAGAATGCAAATGGCTTTTGACCTCAATTACTGTAAGTGAGAGTCGATGTTTCTGAAGATCACAGCGGTCAATAGTAAATGCTTTGCTCTTGTGCTGTTGAGCGTTTTTATAAATAAGGAGCTGTGTGCTGAATAATCGTAGACATTTTATACATTTTTTAACTTGAAATATACTAACCAAATTTTATTTTAATTTTTGGATAAAGCTGGTTGAGTCCACTGGTTGAGGAAAAGTTCACTTCAATATAAATATCCATCATGCTACTTTTATGTGTTTGGAATATAGCACACTAGCTATATCGACACTTTTTGTACGTTTTGGAGCTTGTCATCGATTCGTCCCATTTGTCCATTAGTGATTGAAATGTATTGAAGTTGTTCTTTCATAGCTCTGGAGAGTTCATGTTTTAATGTTGCTCTTAAAAATTGCATAGAAGAAATAAAAACTAATATTGAACATTTGTTCAAATACATTAAGAGTATGGAGGTGTAAAACAAATGTGGACAGTACAGGGTCAAATAATCTGTATTTGGTCAATTTGATGGGAAATTTTTGAGTTCATATTGAAATCTTCAATGATATTTAATTTTTAATGATGTTGTCAATCTGAGCTCAGTTTGAGACTGTAGCCAGGTTTCCATTATACCCTTCAAAATGCGCAAATTGAAATAGCGCATTAAAAATACGCCCAATGGAAACACGTCAATTTAGGAAAAACTCCCATGTATCCTAAAAAAGTTATCACGCTCGTATGAGGTGTTTTTTCAGGCAATACAATAAATGCATATTTTGCAAAACTGCAATGGAAACGCTTTTTGTAGTATTTACAAGTCACGTGGCGTGTAAAAAAGTCACACGACCGTTCGCTGTATGTTTTGGCAGAACATTTGGAAAGATAGGATGTAAGGATTTCACATTAAGTAATATCTTATATGATGGCCCAAATGCAGGAAAACGAGTGAGTGCAGTATGGAGATTTATTAGGAACAGTGAGGTAATATGAAAATATGTAAGGAAATATAGACATTTCTCTTCACTCTTTCATGACAGTAGGTGGCACTATGCACTAAAGTTAATAAAACGTAAAAAGAAGAAGTACGGCCAGAATGACTTATCGCGAGAAGAATCAAAATACACTTTGATCGCATAACATCATTTAATGGAAACGCAGTCATTCCGCGATATTGTTTTAATCGACATTTAGCGCAATATCTATAATAATATAAAATAATTTTACGCAAATCTGTAATGGAAACCTGGCTATTGTTGAGATCTCTTCTGATTCTTTAATGGAGACATTTGTGTTGTCTTTTTCTCAGAAGAAATATCTGAGACGCAGATCAGACTTAAACAATAGTTTCATTTGCTCTTCATTTAAACTCTTGCTAATCGAATCGCTAAAATCTAGGAGAAATAATCGAGAGGTTAAAGAGATCTCATATGTGATTTTTCTGTCTTATGGGTAAAGCTGCTTTAACATTTTGTTTATCTTCTCCTCTTGAAAAGTACAAAAAAGGAAAATGAAGAATAGGCTACCGAATTCCTGCATACTGATCTGTAATGTCACGAGGATAAGTCAAATAAAACCATTACTTTCATTTTTAAGAGAACTGTTCCTTTGAAGTCCCGGTGAACCAAAAGTTGCAATGGTTTTAACTTCCGTGTTTGCTTACCGAGCAAAATAAATATTGAAAACCATGGGTGTGGCTTGTGTTTTCCATTGCAAATAGAGTAACTCAGAGATTTGTGGTTAACAAAACCTCAAAATATTTTAGATATCTAAATATTTGTATTAAAGTTTTAATCTATGACATAAAACACACCAGTTATAACCCGCTCATGATTTTTTAAAGCCTTATTGTCTCTTAAAAATGGTGGTTGCTGACAGCAACTACATCATCGCACATGTAATGCAACATGGGCACAAATCTCTCAAAACGTGGATAGTGGTTCATTCACTGAGTAAGTACTTACCAGGGAACACATTTTTAATAAAGTTTAAAGCTGTGGGAGGCTTAGTGGTGGTGACATTGATATTGAGCGACCGTAGTGTAGTCTTTAAAGCCTTATGTTAGCTTTTTACTTCGGACATTTTATTAGTCTTCAAAAGTAACGGTTGTCGTTTAATTTGTAAAGAATATTTTGACGGACAAAATGTTTAACGTGTAAACGTCCCCGTTGGCCTACAAAAATACGTCATCCCTGAACCACTCAACTGATTGGAAATCGTAACGTTTTTCGTTTTTTAGGAATTGTATCACCGGGACATTAAAGGCCTTTAACACTCAAATACATTTCATGTATATACATATACAAATAATGGTCTATTTCTGATGGGCATTTACTAAAGCGTTTCATTTGTTTGTTTACACCGGGGTTGTGAGGTCATCACAGTCTGTTTGAAATTGTTGTGTTATAAATACAGATCCAGTTCGAATAGTCCAGTCTGTATATAAAGATATAGCATCAGTCCTGTTCCATCTATGAATGATTATTGACTACGTGTAGTGCGCGGGCTTATTGGCTTCACGTTCTGCCAGCTTGAATTACATCCCTCGACGTCTGGTCACGTACTCCACCAGTCGAGCTTCCAAACTCAGACGTCTCCCGTGATTCGGGAGGAATTAGAATTGACAACTTTGAACTTCCCTTTGAATCCCGCAGATTTAGCCGAATCACCGGCGAAGGAAGGCGGCTTGCATGGGATGTGTCACGGTGGAATAAAGAGTTTACCTCGCTCACGCTTTATTTCCTGTGACTGTACGAAGAGGAAACCCCGAGAGGATATGTGTCCCTTATTAAAAATCACATGCACACTCACCCGGTGGGGTTTCTGTTCTCTTCCCACCCTGATTTAAATCAGTCTGCCGGTATCGGTTAGTGAATGGGTCGATAGCGAGAAAGAGGCCAGTGACAGTCTTGTATCATTCAATGTGCTTTTCACAGGACGTGACAGGAAGAGGCTGTGTGTGGAACACTGGGTGGCAAATGTTGTCAGCTGGTAACTGTTTCCTGAGAGACACAAAGGTATTCTCCTCAGTTTTGTTTTGTGGAAATATAATATAATTGTTTATAATTAATATATAATAATATATATATATTACATAAATGTCGAAAAAAGGTTCTTCAGATTATAAAAAAGTTAAGAAAGGGATGGTTCTTTAAAGAACCTTTGACTAAACGGTTCTTTGTGGAACCAAAAATGTTTCTTCTATGGCATCGCTGTAAAAAGGAACCTATTATGCACCTTTTTTTTTAAGAGTGTATTAGAAAATATATTTTTTAATAATATGCATAAAAAAACTGGTTAGATCGCAAATCTACATTGTAAAAAAAACCCTGTCAAAAAACGGAAATAAGATAAATATTTGTTTCCCTGTAAAATCTGATGTTTTTACTGTTCTTCTTGTAAATTTGTAAATCTTTTTTGTAATCTGACTATATTTAAAAAAATTCGTAAAATTTCGTAAAATCTGATTTTTGAACATTTTAAGTGAAAAAGCACAGTAAAAAATAACTAAAATTATGTTAAATTACAGTTTTTACGTGTACATTAACAATACTTTTTTGTCTAAACATAAATCAAATAGCTTCATTAATAAAAGTCAGAAATCCATTTTTTTCAGTTTCTCCTAAAAAACCTCTGCAAGCTCTGTCTACTACTGTGTGATATTACAGATGCCAAATGTCTTCCCACTATGTCTTGCCGCTATGTCACTGCTGTAGATACAACCTGTGACATTGACAGAATGTTGACTCTAAATCCGGGAACAGAACATAAACTTTTACCATTTTTTCTTGCGCGTAAAATATATTGATGCTATTGTCAATATGTATGTATACTCTGTTAAAATCTCAGAAACCTTTAAACCTTTTAATGTTCTGGTGGATATTTTACGTGTTTTACCTGAATTTAAAAGAATGGCCTACCCACATATAGTGGAATAATTCAATACAAATTTAGTTTTTTTTCTGTAAAATAAGACAATAATTTGATAGTAATTTGACAAAAAAACACTATTTCAGTGACGCAAAAAGTGATGTTTCTTGATAGTAAGATCTGAGATTGGATTAATGGCCCATCTATGTTTTGTGAGTTGTACATGTTTTGTCTGATATATGAATAAGAATAACACCCGTCAAAGTCTGGTTCCAGTATTCAAAAACACAAGTAAAAGCAAATGCACGAAAATTGTTTTTAGAAATCCTAAAATTCTGTCTTCATTTACTCACCCTCGAGCTGTTCCACATGTTTATTTGTTCCGATGAACACAGAGAAAGATATTTGGAAGAATGCTTGTAACCAAACAGCCACTGCTGACCACCATAGTAGGAAAAATAACAATGGTGGTCAAAATTGCCCTACTTTGCTTTCCTACATTCTTCAAAATATCTTCTTTTGTGTTCAACAGAACAAATACATTGTGATGTAATTTTTTTCCTACTATGATAGGAAACAGCTTGAGGGTGAGTAAATGAAGACAGAATTGTCATTTTTGGGTGAACTGTTCCTTTAAGTCTACCATATTCATACTAAAAAACTTTCATTTCAAGGGCACTTTAAGGCCTGTTCACTCCAAGAACAAGATAACTCTCAGATAACTATAAAGTTTTAAAATCGTTCTTAACATAAGAAAATAGACGTGGATGGTAATATTGTTATCATTTCATCTCTACAGGTGACATTCTTGGTGTGAGCAGGCCTTAAGACAAAATGTAATTGTCTACAGAAAACATGCTTGATGTTTGACCTCATTGCAACAATGCTGACTTGTGAGTGGTTACCAGGGTATTGTAAAGACGTATTGTAAAGTGTGCTATGGCAAATTTAGCTATAAAATTAAATACTTAGATTTGTTTAAAGCATGAGCAGTAGTACATGAAAACATTGCAAAACACGTTTTAAGCCCCGCCCCACTGTAAGATCCTCAGTGTGTGGTAATTCACTTTCACATTTGCTTATGTTATTTCTATGGTGTGTAATATTGGGTTGCAGAGGCGAGGGGTAGACGGTGTGTCACCAGGGGTTAAAACATCAAGAAAGTCTGACAGCAGTCAAAGAGTGAGCGAAAAGAGGATACGTGAATGGTTGCCTGGCAACAGAATTAGGCAGTTCAGCTTTGGTTTCAGTCAAAAAGAGCTGCGCTTTTCCTTCTGTGTCCATATAGAGATTGCCACCTGTCATCCAAATGCATCTGAATGAATTTGCATGTGTGTGTGTGAGTGTCCGTCAAAACCCCGACCACCATAGACTTGAAGCGGCACGAACAACACCCACCCCCGAATATTCAGATTAGTATTAATACTTTAATATAATTTCGACACCTCAGTCTTGATAATTTGGTTGCAAATAAGACTTCACTGTTTAAAACAGTCCGTTTTTTAGTTTTCGCTGGTCTCCATTCACTCAGCTTGACCAGACATGTAGACCAAAACATTGTTTTTCCAGCAGGAATCAGTTCGAAGCACAATAAAGATGGCATCAACAAAACTCAATTCAGATTACGAATCTTAAAATGTAAGATCTGGTTATCAGTACAGGGAACCGTGAATGCCTCACGCTGATATCTGCAGCAGTCAGCGAGCCGTGTTTTGTAGAGGCGATCTTAGCGTGGCGTATAGCATTCAGACTGCGTATAATGAGAAGATGGTGTGAGAAGGGGTTTGAGTGAAAGATTTGCTGTTTTCATCAGACAAGCCAGTTAGAAAGATGGAGGAGAAGAGAATGAGAGTAATTGCACTGTGGAGAGATAAAAGAAGAGCGAGGAAAGAAAAAAGCGGTGATTTTACGAGGATGCTGTAAAAAAACAATGGCCTGGATAAAAATGAGAGGGAGACAATATGTTTAAGAGGAGAGAGAGCTTGCTACCGAGCGGTCAGTTTTGCGCCTCAGGTGGAGGCCTAGTCTCCATGCCACTGTGGGATTGTGTGCGTGTGTGTGTGTGTGTGTGTGTTCGCCCAGCACTGCAGCAAACACTTTTCATTAGCCTCATTTTCACATAACAAAGCGGCAGTCACAACTCAAACGCTCTTCTCCACAGGCACAGTTGCCTGCATCAGCCTCTCTCTCTGACAGCAGCTCTGTTCCAAAGCCTGGTGAGCAGTGTACAAGACAGTCGTTTTTTTTCAAAGATACTAATATTTTGGCTCAATACTTGGAGACTACACGTGAGCCATTTGTAGATCGAACCCCCTGAAAAGTTTCAACATTGCTGCTTTCAGACCAGCATGGATAAAGACTGTCTGTTTGTCCAGCCAAGGAAGGACAATATTCTTTTTACAATACACGTGATGATGCTAGTTGTGCAATAAATGAATTCATTTTTATGAAAACATTCAGATATTATAGGCAGGTATTGTGGAATTACCTTTTTCCATCATGCATAAATCGTCAATATCATCTATGGATATGCCTGTTTAGCATTCGCCATGTGATCATATTTTAAGACACATATGAAACAGGCTGTTTACAATCCCACAGACGATTATTTTTTTGCAGTCACTATCACTAATTTACATCTTAAATACAATTTAAAACACTTAATATTATTATACTTTAAAAAACGATTTGTTGTTTCAACTTTACAAATTAAGTAATTCAATGTAAAGATATGAGTTATTACATGAATTTGATGCGAAATTGTTATTTTAACTAATATTTTTACTTTGAATTAGCTAAAGAATTTAAGGCAGCCGGGTAACCTCATTTTTTTAAGTTAAAACAACAAATACATTTTACAGTAAATTAATTTAACAGTCAGATTAAAATCTCACAGACAGTTATTGATAAAGATGGTAACAGTAATGTATATGATATGGAATATTTGAAATAATGTCATGTATTCTGTAATACAATGCATTTAATAGATATTTCTATTCTATTTTATACTTTACATTATTATATTATTACTCTTTCTATACTAAATCTATATCTATTAATCATTATAAAAATAAAAAAACTGAAAAATACATTACATGGAAATGCAGCTATAAATATTACAATATCTATAATACAATTAAAAATTGTGAAAAGCACTATAAAATACTAGACATAAACCACTCCCAGAATGCATTGCAAAGAAAAGATGAGTTATGACAAATATAATTTTTAAATGAAGTACACCTGTTTCCTTCTTTAAAAAAACTCCCAATAAAACACTTAACAAGGTCAAATTGATCTTATAATTAAGGTTTAACAACGTTATGTTTCCTTAATACAAATATTTTGTGAACTCCACTCAATATACCAAAAACTGGATCTGCATAAGTTTGAAGAATTGATGTTATTTTAAATGATTCAAGTTACAGTAGTTAATTTCATCAAGTACCTAATGTTGATGCTTGACAACAAAATATTAGTTAAAAGTCATTCTTAACTAGTATAGGTTTCCTTGCTTATTTCTAATTTCTAATATTTAAACATGTATGTGTCCCATTACCAATATGCAGTTAAACCATTCATATCTAAATAAATGACTAATACATCAAATCAGTTGACACGGGTGTGCCGGTGCCACCCACAGCTTTAAGTCACCATTATGGTGTTTAGTGTTTATCTTAGTTGGGCTCTTGGTTCTTCATTAAACTAATGATAGGTTTCGTCTAGCCTTGTGTTTGTAAAACATGTTAGTTTGGCAAAGGAAACAAATCAGAATGTCATGCCTTATTTACTGATTGTTGGTTTATTACACTTAATTGAATACACTTACCCAGCATGCATTGCAGCCAAAATAATGCCGCTGGACTAGATACTTGTTTCATAAGGGATGTGCAAAATGCTTCTATTATTTTTATAACATGAATGATTTAAAGGGATAGTTCACCCAAAAATGAAAATTCTGTTATCATTTACGCACCCTCGAGTTGTTCCAAAACTGTATAAAAATCTTAGTAAAAAAAATCAAGATATTTTAAAGAATGTGGGAAACTAAACAGCTCTGGGACACCATTAGGTTTTCTCTATTGTACTCTAGTGACAAACATTCCTCCCAATTTCTTTCCTTGTGTTCAGCAGAACAACGAACAACTTGAGCGTGAGTAAGTGATGACAGAATTTTCATTTTTGGGAGTACCGTCCCGGCAATTGCTTTCCTAAAATGCAGAACTTATTGGGTTTCACAATGTACTTAAATTGATTCTTTAATTCAATGTTGTGTGTATTTTATGCTAACTAGATCACATTATCAGCTCAGCACCATGCTACAGTAATATCAAACTCTGCTGGACCTCTGAGCTGAGTTGTTCTGAAACAGTCACTTACGAGTTTCCATTTCATCTAGGATGTTGCCTTGGGGCCATTTTTGGATGCATTCTAGCATTAAAAACGTCTAGACGGAGCTTAACAGAAGGTGCATTTACAGGCACATTAACTCCCATAAACCACGCCGTTATAAACACTTAAAATTCATGTCCCGCCCCCAGATTCCTCTGATTGGTCTGTTGCTTCAACCCTGATTCGTACAAAATGTACGAAACTATTTTTGTCTTAAACGTGTCTTGAAACGCAGCGCCCGTGGAGCGAAATCTTACATCATTGTTTACACGAACCGACATGAAAAACCGCTCAGGCATAACCCTGCGTGAATGACCCCTCAGAAAGCAGTGGCCCACGTAGGCAGTAGCAACGCAGAAACAAAACGCTTCTCTCACCGTTCGGCCTTTTTTATCAAGCTTGTCCGCCCTCCGTATGTTCACTGCATTCATGAAAACGCTCTCCGGCTAAAGTTAATCCTAACCTGTCTTTCATGTTAAGACCTCCCCAACAGCTCGATCCGCTCCCGTGAAGGAAAGCCTTGTCTGCTTTTATAGTGTGGGATGAAATGTGTTATGGCTCATACACTCATTCATGCTCCTTTGAGACCGGCTAGAAGCCGTGAATAATCTCCAGAAATTGCTTCCATTGTGACTACGGCACTGGAAGTCGAGCGAGTCTTCCCGCCTGGCTACCTGTACGTCAAATCAGCGTATCATTCCAGTGAAATTAATTTATGTATATTAGTCCTGGATGATTGTTGCCATAATCAGATTTTGCGGACGTGTTTGTGAAGGTCCCGGTTCTTCGCGTGAAGCCGGCGATGTACGTCCTAGATTTCCCTCTCCGAGAATCCGCGGCTCTTTGAAGCCTCTCTCTCTCCCCTGCAATTCCTCGCTCATTAAAGTGGCATATGAACATGTCCTGCTATTGCATCTTTCTTTCAGTGTTGTTCCACCCAGGGTCCAAATTTAACGCTCACCGAATAAAAATGTGCCTTTCGTGGTACGTAAAATATTACTCGGAGGTTGGTCGGCAGCTTTGTCTTGGACTTGCAACATCGTGCATGGTTTATTTGATCGAAATGTGTTTTTGTGGCAGGTGCAGTTTCACAGAGAAAAAAATGTTTGTGTTGTTTTGATCCGGCTCGCCAAGGACACAATGAGCTGTGCTGTTCCCCACAAATATGCAAGCAAAAAAAGGCTTATTTTTAGTGGATGTATTCCCTAAAGTTCACACAGGTGTCCGAGCAGATTGGCCACGGATGTATGTCATGTTCCACTGCTTCGGCTACCAGATACTTGGACACTGGTCTGTTGTGTACTGCATATGTATTGGTAAATGTTTTTTTTTCTTCTAAAAGCCATAATATCATAAGATTTTAGCATTAAATATCCAAAAACCACTAGCACAGTTTGAAATACTCTGTTCACGTGTGTACTTACATTATCCCAAATGTTTCCAACAATATTGAATCCTGACAAATTTGCAGTTTTAACCAGTGTAACACCTAGGCCTTGATCTTGGTATCAAATGCATTTGGACTCAGTCTCGTCTTGATCTCAAAACAGGTCCAACAAGACCACAACTACAGCGATATTTCTTAACTGCCGATGCATTGTCTGATTTATTGGTTAACGTGATCGGATGCAAAACTTTCTGCATCAAACACAATCATTTTTTCTTTTTTGACTTCTTTTGATAGTGTTTTGAGAAATTAATAGGGTAATATGTCAAACACTTTCAACAAAATGAAGATATTTGGAAGAATGTCTGTAACCAAGCAGATCTCACTGCCCATTGACTCCCATAGTATTTACTGTACTTTCCTACTATGGCAGTAAATGGGGGATGGAATCTGTTAGGTTACTGACATTCTTCCAAATATCTTACTAATTTCTGGGTGAACCATCCCTTTAATACAAGTGACTAAATTCAAGGTCAGTGCAAAAAGTACTTGTATAAGATCTTTTTTTCATATATTATAATATCTGATATAATTTAGGAATATCACAAGAGCATAACTTAAAAAAATATAATAATAATAATAATAAATGTGATTTTATATGCTCATTAATATTAGGTGACTGACATTTTGGACACCACATTTTTGCTCTATTTCTGTGTTGAAAATTGTTCCAATATCAGCTCTTTAGTATTTGTTTGCTCAAAGAAACTAAAGGAAAATTCGCCCGCAATAACATTTGTATTTTATTATGACTTTTGAGGGTTCAGGTTATGTGGATCTGTCAGATGAATTTGATGGGTGTCTGGTCTTGGTCTTGGCCCTGCCTTGGTCTTGGACTCGATTTAGGTTGTCTTGACCGCAACATGCAACTTTTCATTGCCTTGTCTGTCAATGCCGTCAGATCCGTGTTATCCTCGCTTTTACAGGTTAAGCTGTTGTTGAAATCATGGGTGTGTTTGACTTCATGCGCGGCTCAGACAGAAATTGCATGAAAGTATTGCGAAAGAAATCGAGACGTTCTCGCAATATTTTGATTTCATACGTCAATCATTCTGCGCTGCGTACAATTGAACACACCTCATGGCAACAGTGAAATGCAAAGTAGTTGCTGAACCTTTGTGCCACCCATAAACATGATTTCCGAGCCCCATCTGCTTTTCTATCCGCAGTCTACCACACTGCTTCTCAGCATCATCTTTGTTGTTCTTACACCTTTGTTTTTGCTTTGCGACTTCTTGCTCGATAACTGATTTTGGTAATTTTTTAATTGCATCTTTTAAAATGCCTTGATTTGATAAATCTGCTGTATATGATTTATATCATGCATATCAATTGCTGTTATAAACTACGACCTCCTTTCCACACGCACCAGCATTTAACCCGCCCCTTCACCCTCTAGTTACCACATTGGCACGGGCCATTAAAAACCCCATAGATATCGACCAGAAGTAATGTTGTCAAGACGGCCACCAACAAATGCTTAACAGCCACTGACCGAAACAGCGGCTATCATTCATCACCTCCACCCCCATCCACACGCGACCGCTGCTCGCAGGAGTGTCTGAGTCAGAAAGCAGTTAGGTGGAAAGAGAATATTGATGGGGGCCGACCGGGCAGCGCTCGCACCTTGATGCAGATATTAAGCGCGGATCTGTGGGCTGAGTAAGGAAAGGCACCCTGCCGCGAGTGACTCATTTGGTCGGTTGTGGCAGACTAACTGTGAATCTAGAAGAGGAGATCAGCTGTTCAGAGATTTCAGAAAGGCCGTCCGTCCGCGAGTGCTGTTTCTGATCTCTCGGCCCGTGCCTCCGCCCCTCCGCCCCTCCCACCTCCTCTCTCTTCTCATCCATCAGAAAACTCTCTCGCATCCTTTAAACAATCACTCTCTCCACCCTCCGTTTTCACACTCGGACCGAGCATAATAATTCCAAACCTTTCTCTCTCTCTCTCGTTCTGCAGGTGGAAGAATGGCCTTCTCGCTTGTTCTATTGATTCTTCTCTGGTCTTTTCCTCTCACCGCGGTCTCACGCAATACGACGGCAGGTAATACAGCGGAGATCTGCAGCATGTGTTTGATGTGATGTGTGTTGCGAGTGTGGTGTGTCTAATTTCTGTGATAATTCTGTGATATCCACAATACCCTGTCAGATAGTCCTACCAGCTTAAAATAAACACATAAAATAAGTTTACAGCGTAAAAACCCTGTCACAGTATCCTTCCAGCACAAAAGAAACATGTAGGATTCATTTACAGCGCAAAACCTTATCAAATTGAATAAATATGTTGAATGATTTAACGACGAAAATACACTTTCAGATTCCCGCAGCAGTATTTAATAAACAGGTAGGAGGATTTTATAGCGCAAAAAAAGGACGTAACATTGATGTGTGCATGCCTGGTAGGATAATCTGACGGGTAGGATGAAATTTCAGGACACCGGTACTAACAAACTAATCTCTTTTCTAATAATATAGTTCATTGCACGCATAATGTTGAACGTTTTCTGTGATTAATTTGAAGGATCATTATTTAATAGATAATGCACAAATATGTATGTATTGTTTCATTTTTTTAATTGTCAACTGGACATTTTTGGGGGGCCCTAGGAAAATCTGGGGGGGCAGTGCCCCTAGTCCTCTAAATCTCACCCTGGTTAAATGCTTGACAAAGTTCAAATAGTCATGTAACAGTCACTGTGAAGAAGTATGTTGATAAAATTTCAGGCCTTTGGTTCCATGCATTTGGTGCTGTATTTTACAGTTCGTTGCCCGTTAAAGGGATAGTTCACCCAAAATGACAAAAAAATTCTGCAGAAGCACAAGAAGATATTTTGGCTTCCATTGCATGGACACAAAACATCTGAAACATTTCTCAAAATATCGTCTTTTGTGTTCCACAGAATAAAGTAGGTCATACAGGTTTTGAATGACATGAGGGTAAATAAATGCAGACAAAAAAAATATTTTAGGTGAACTATCCCTTGATCTGATATTTAAAGGGGTCATATGGCGCGAATATGTGTTTTTCTCTGTCTTTGGTGTGTTATAAGTTGCCCATGCATGTATTAGACATGTACAATTCTAAAGAATGAAAGTGTCGGAGCAAAAGATGCATTGTATCTAAAAGCGAATGCTCACCCAGACCTGCCTGAAAAGCCTCGTGTAGCCACACCCCCACAAATCTATGTCAGTTCGTGGTATGATTTGACTGAGACCCCCAAATGTATACGCAAGTAAGGTGGGCGTACCTGTCAGTACAATTCCTTTGGAACCTGATGTTCCAAAGAGGCGTTATATTTCCGTCAAACGCTTGCAGTATTAGACCAATCACTACGCACTGGTTAACTGGCCAATCATTGCACACCTCAGTTTTCAGATCGATGAGCTTTGTAAAAAATCTGTGCGTTTTAGAGAGGCGGAGCAAAGAGGAGATACAAACATGCACGGTATGTGGAAAATACCTTAAATCATGTATACATCTAAAGCAAACGATAATATTTGTTTTAGGCGCGTTATATGACCCCTTTAAGCAATATTGTTGTACTGAATATCACAGCGAGGTTGCAATTTGGCTATAGATGCAAATTTGTATGAAAACCACGGTAAGTTTTATTTTTAGTGACTTTTATTTCAGTCGAAACTTAACCTGTTTCCTCATACTTCGAACAAAAACATTTCCAAAAGTAGCCAATGCATCATCTCACAGACTAAAATAGTGCATGTACTTTATGTGAATGAGTTAATAACAGTATGTGAAATTTAAAGGATTTGTATGTGTTTGTGTATAATATTCTGCCCTTTCTCTGGTTATATTCCGCCTGTGTATACACCTTATTCGCCGGTCACATCAGTCAGCATCTGGAATTGAATTTTCCTCACGTTGTCTCGGTCCAGCTGTAATTGCATCCTTCCTATCTCAAATATTACAAGCTTAGCTAGTCTGCTTTGCCCAAGCTGAACGCCTAATGAAACCCAATACCAACACTATTAGATGTCTGACAGCTATAATAAGTACATAAATCCTCACGTATATAATCCCCTCATGCATAATTGCCTTGTTCTATGGGCTGTTGACTGGCAAAAGTGCCTGTGGAATATCTCTTGTCACTGTGTATCTCCTCATCTATCACTCCTCTCAGCTGTGTACACACTGCAAAGTTTTGGGAGTGACAACCACATTTATAAAAAGGGGAATTTAACGTTCTATGCGTGTATGGAATACAGGAAGCCTTCCTACCACCCCGGCTCATGTGCATATGTCAATGAGAAATGTGCCCTTTGCGAAATGCTGCCTTCGGTTTGTACAGTATAATAGCAACAAAAAGGGGTGCTTGAGAGCAGCCTTTGGAATCATGAGATGACAAATGGGACACTCTATGGGTTTAGGTTTAGTTTAGTCTCCCTGTTTTACCAAAAGCAGGCACACTGTGTGCATTTTTAGCAACGTTTTTGTGCAATGAATAGTTCACCTTCAAAATGAAAATTCTTTCATTATTTAAACCTGTGTCATCAGCAAAACGCAAAAGAAGATATTTTGAAAAATGCCAGTAACCGAAAACCGTTGGTCCCCATTGACTTCTGTTGTATGGACACAAAACCAATGTTAATGGGCACCAACGGTTTTCTGTTACCAACATTTTTCAAAATATCTTCTGCGGAAGAAAGAAAGTCATACAGGTTTGAAATGACAAGAAGGCGTGTAAACAATGACACAATGACAGAACTATTCCTTTAAATACCAAATCACATGCAACGTAAAGCCAAAATAAAGACAGTTTCAGTTTATTCTAAATATATTACATAATTGATTAAATGGAATAAATAAACATACTTATGGTAAATAAACGTGATTAACAGTTGCGTTGTTCTCTTTATGATGAACTAATACAATAAACATGACAAATAAAATGAAAGCGAAGCAACACTGAAGCCGCACCCCTCAACTTGATGTCACTGGGTCGAATGCAGATGAAATATACATATAAGACCTTATACGAATTCTTTCAAATGACCCGCATTGTAAAGTAGTTAACAATTTACGATTATTACTATTTAATCAAAATTCACACCAACTTGGCAATTTGGCAGAATTCAGTCATATCATTCATAAGTCAACTTGTACAAGTTACTGAGCAAAACATCTAAAAATTGCTTACAGAAGAGGAATAAGCAACTATATCTAACCGCAGCGTGTACGTGGCCTTCTCGAAAACAACACCAGAATACATATATCACTCACGATAGACTTGGCATTTCAAACACCTCTTCAGGGCTACAAACACTGAGCCAATGGCAACGCACGAATTGAAAATTCTGCTCATGTTTTTTATTCCATATAAACACACGCGCACACACTTTGTGCGGGTCTGCGCTGCCTCTGGCCAATGGGTTTGGTGATGACTGTAATTAGCTACTGACACTGTAGGTGAAGCAGACTGTAATAACAGGCTACAGCAACAGGGCTCTTTCTTTCTGACAGCAAATCTCAGGCGGAACATTGAGCCCGAGAGAAAATCGGACATTTGCACAGATTAGACCTCTGAATGACTGAAATATAATGGAAAATGATGCTTTCAAATTGTACTCGCCTACTATTCTGGGCCACACGTGTAGTCTGTAATTACAATGGGCACTGCCCGCTGCTGTGATAGGAGTTTCAGCTGTGTGTGAGTTTGTAGTGAACTGGGAGATAGTATTTTTAGTCCTCTTATTTAATTATAGTGTCAGGAATAGGAAGTTGTACGAATAAATGCCTTTAGTCTTCGCATGGGGCTTCCATCATGGCTGTCATTATTGCGTCTGTAAACTCAATGACGGCTCTGATATTTGAAATGGAAAGGGTGACATCTAGCGGGAAAATCGAGTATTGCTGTTCCAAAATGATTTTAAAGGCTGGAGAAGAGTGAGATGGGCTTGCATCAAGTTCAGACCACTTTGCCAAAGAGTGACTTGAATGGTCTGGGAGGGTCAGACTGATTTGTAAAGCAGGCATCAGAATTTATTTGATTGTGAAATAATACTGTAAAACCATGATAGACCGTTGTAGGCAAAATTAAATATTTGCATGAAGCGTTTTCATAGAGATGCTTCACAATGCTATAGATTACCTTTAACATCCGCTGGACATTTTATTTCACAAAAAGGCCAAAGGTTATTCAGATTATAAAAAAATATATTTTAAGAATCTTAGGCTTAAAAGGTTATTTAGAGAACAAGTGGTTCTTCTGGGGCATCGCTGCAACGGAAACTTTATGAACCTTTATTTTCAAGAGTGTTGGCCCGTGACAATGCTAAAATGTGCAGGAATATTTGTAAAAACACAACTTATCCTCAACAAAATAATTGCAATAACCCACAGAACAAAGCTGAATTTGTGCTGTTGCTTGTGTGCAGTATGTCTACTTACAACACAAAACAAAAAGTTGGAATAAAAATCAATCATGAGTATGAAAATAAAAAAATATGAAATGATATTTACAAATAGTTAAACATTGTTAAAAAATACACAAAATATGTTTGTAGTACAAGATGGAAAGGAAAGGATGAGGGCAAGATGAAGTTGCAGGAAAACCATAGCTTGGATAACTGAGGTAAATCCCAATATTATGACAACAGAAAAGAGCAACATAACAACTTAATATACAAAAAACAACAAATTGATAAACAAAACAACAAGGTTTATATCATTAAACTATACTGTAGGTGAGGGAACAGAGAAACACAGAGAAAGAGAACACTGAAATGGGACCAAAATGCAACCTAAAAGACATACAATTTCAAAATAAGAGTCCTAATTGCAGTTTTTCTCGATTGCTAACACACAATTCATGAAATGATTCACCACTTTCTGACACCTATAAACACATTCTCAAAACAATACACCAACAAACCCCACACAAAACAGACTCAATTTGCAAAGGTTTAACCATGTTCTCATTCAAGAAAACCCATTACATAATGAACTGAAGTGTCAGATGTAAACTCAAATAACCCACATTTATCCATCAGTAAACATTCAGTAGCAAAACTGATGACACACCAATCAGAATCTCAGGATCATATCAATAGGAGCACAGCATCCTAGAATCATCTACTGGGCTTTATACTACATACAAATCATGCCTCGTATTCTCAAAACAGTAAACAAACACAAATCAAAATGAAACTCTCTTCTCAAAACCATTCAAACTTGCTGAAAAAACAACATGATAATATTTCCAATTTTATAGACAACTTTGCCTCCGTCACACATTACTGTCACTACTGTCTTTTGTCTCAGGTTGTGCTATCATTCGTCCGCCACGAGATGGAGGAATAAGATACAGGGGTCTGACCCAAGAGCAGGTGTGGAGCTTCTGTGTGTTTATTAAACATCACTACACATGTGTGTGTATCTGTGGGAGTTTGGGAGAGTGTTACATCAGTGTGTTCTCGTTCTTCATGCAGATCCGTAGCGTGCAGGTGTTGCCGGTAGATTATGAAATCGAGTACATCTGCAGAGCCAACAGAGTCATTGTGGGGCCGAAGGTCAGAAAGTGTCTCCCGGACGGCACCTGGACTGATCTCAACCAGCGCAGCAGATGCTGTTAGTTCAACTCTTCACATTATTCAGATTTGTTTCGGCTGTCATTGATGTCCCAGAAGGAGGTTCATGATGTTTGTGTTTCTCAGTACTCCCGTGTGCGAGGGTGTGGACGTCTCTGGAAAACGGGCGAGTGACTGTGCATCCGCCCGGCCCGGCGGTGGAGGGCACCATACTGCACTACAGCTGTCTGGAGGGCTTCATCCTGGTGGGCAGAAATAGCACGCATTGCAATAAACTCGGCAAGTGGGACTCGCCCAAACCTGTGTGCCACTGTGAGTATCAGCCTGCCTTTCACACTGTTACGATTCTATTTATTTATTGCGTATGAATACATTCTTTTTCTCTTTGACTTGCTTCAAATGTAGACGACAGACATTACACAGGTAAGAAGGATTTTTTAAATATTTTCATTTAAGATGAATACTTTTGGAGGACATTTTGACTATTAAAAATAGAGGCAGAATCTGTGTGTCATTGCAGTGGAAGGAAATAATAAAGATTTGACTAAAAATCAAAATCGTAATTTGCAAAATCATGTAATCGTGAAATATTTTTCCAGTATAAACTTAAAGTGGTAGTGCACCCAAAAAGGAAAGTTCTGTCATAATTTACTCATTTCAAACCTGTTTGACTTACTTTCTTCACCAGAACACAAAAGAAGATATTTTGAAGAATGTTGTTGACTGGCCCCCATTCACTTGCGTTGGTTTGGTGTCCATACAGTAGAAGTGAACGGGGTCCAGTGCTGTTCGGTTACCAACTTTCATCAACATCTTCTTTTGCGTTCTGTGGAAGAAAGAAAGTCATACAAGTTTGAAAGGACAAGAGAGTGAGCAAATGATGACAGAATTTTCACTTTGGGGTGAACTATCACTTTAAATGAAAAAGAGCATAGTAGATTTGTTTGATTTAGCAATGTTTGTGAATATCACAGCAGGAAAAAAAGCAATTCGACATCATGCTGGTGCATGGCAGAAAAGTCTCATGGCAGCGACGGGATATTCATTGCCGTGTGTCTCGGTTCATCTCCACCAGCTGTGTAAACTAAAAGCATGAGGGGAATTCAGTCATTCTGGGCCATGATTATTTATAAGAGCTCGACAGGATCCTGATGCAAGTGATAAAGGCTTATGACAGTGTTGCTCGGTTCCATTCCTCCCGGAATGATATAGATCCTATTTACACAATGAAAAATATATTTTTGGAAAGTTTCACGTACACATTTACATGGATCCATGAAAATGAGTAAAAACGCCGTAGTACACATGCCAGGCCAGTCGTCGGCGATGTGTAAGGAAACACTATGCACTTGCGTAGATAAAACATACCCAGTTTTAAGCCAAAAGCCCTTTTTGAAAGCTTTTCATGCTTCTCAAATCGCTCATGTCATACTGTGATGTCATGTTTGTGCGGCAGCACATGAAGTCAAACAAGCCTAATGTGGCTGATGTTTTGCCCCAAAAACATAAAAGAACATATTTTGAAGAAAGTAGCACAGCAAACAGTTCTGGGGCACATTTGACTACCATTGTCATGGTAGTCAATGGGGTCCAAGAACTGTTTGGGTACAAGCATTCGTCCAAATATCTTTCTCTGTGTTCGTCAGAACAAATAAATGTGTACAGGTTTGGAACAACTAGAGAGTGAGTAATTCAGGACATTTTTGGATGAACTATCCCATTAACCAGGGGCGGACTGGGAAACAAATTCGGCCCTGGATTATTGGGCCCATATCGGCTCTCCACCAATTCTGTCGACAGGGGGGGTGGGGGGGTTGGCGTGGGTGGCGAGAATGTGTTTGATGGCATCGGCCCTCCACCAATTCTGTGGACGGGGGGAAGGGTTTGTTGTATGTAACGTGTGCATTGCGTGCCTTCGCGTTGCGTGCATTCACGTTTATAAAACGTCCGCCAGTCCGCCCCTGGTCACGGCCGTACGTGGGACAACGTTGTCAAAATGATCTGCACTTGATGATCTGTAAAAACGCTGTATTATGCCGTGAAACGCTGTTTTTTTTCATCATGTTACACGTGAGTGCCATTCAGTTATTATCTATCAGGGTTGCCAGATGTGTGTAACATAATCATCCCAACAGCCATTAAAAACCTAAATAGTCAATACCAAAACTCAAAATATTATTTTCCCCAACTTAAGGTGATACTCCACCCTAAAATGAAAATTCTGTCATCATTTACTCACACTCAAGTTGTGGTGGTCAATGATGTCCCAAAATTTTTTTTCTGGTTTGGAACAACTAGAGAGTCGAAATGTTCATTTTTGGGCAAACTATTTTTTTTTAGCACTTTTTTATTTACCAGCAACCCACCAACCTGTAACCTCTCCACAAAAACGTGCTTACTATCTTTTCAATAAAACACTTTTATTATCGGAAAATAAACTGGGTACATCAAAATATTTCAACATTCAGTCAAAAAAATATGTCAAAGTTTTAAGCACCCCAAAAACGAATCATCAGGTTAAAAGTAGCCCAATTTCACAGGCAATCCACAGACTTGGCAACATTTGTCAGAGAATTCTATGATTGTATTGCTCCTCCCTTCCTCTTAGTGGCAGTGTTGAGTCATAGCCTCAATCCAATTTCCCAGTGGAAGGAGAGCGTTAATTATCCCCTCCAGAGGGGGCAGTGTTCAACAGTCAGTACTTCACAAACGAACCACAAGGTGGCAGCATAATACAGATTAACCACAGCTATGCAATACTAATATAGTGTCAGAAGATGGCAGTAGTGAGACGGTCAAAATACGCCATACTTACCGAGGTTATCTTTAAAAACTCACAGATGAAACTCGCTGTTATAGCATGCGTGCGTACATGCCATGCATTAAAAATTATGCGTGTCACAAGCCAACATGAGTTTAGATCACATACGCATTCATCACCTCCTGACGTAACAAGATTGCCTGACCTTGACTTCCATGAATCGGGATGGAGGTGAATGAATCGTCCTCTGTCTTTTGGCATGTGTGCGTGCGTGCAACACCGTGTGCAGATCCGCCCCTGGTGTTTGCTAAATTGATTAATGGAGGTGTCACTGTCTCAATATGGCAGTTGATGTCTGCGCACCAGCAGGGCTCGGAGAGAGGGGTGGTGATGGAAGGCCGACCAGCAGGAAATGAGAGAGGTTAGGAAGATGAAAATGAAGGAAGGGAAATGAGATGGAGAGAGCGAGTAGACGAGGAAGAGGAAAGGAGAAAGAGAGGGTAGACAAAAGCAGGGGGGAAGAGAGAAAGAGAGAGAGAGGAGAATAGGCAGGTAGAGCAAAAGCAATTTAGGAGGAATGAGGAGAGTAGGGAATGATTTATGCGCTACATCTACTTAGTAAATGGTGTTTTCTCACCGGTTTTACCTGATGGAAATACACTTCCAAGTTCTCGCACATTCTCTGCCGCCACCTGCCTCTCTTGAGTTTCCTCCCCCACATTCATCACAGATACATCCCTGATAATGTACGCACCAGCGGCTGTAATAATCCATATTTCCCAATAATGCTGATTTACAGTGCTTTGCCAACAGACAGCAACAACAGAATTTTTAAAAGCCAACATTAACAGAGAAATACTGATTTTTATTTAAATTATTCTTTACTACTAACAGTATTTCTTAGAGTTTCTCGTTGCATTTATTTTCAGAAAATGAAACTGGAGAAACAGGAGAAAATAACAGAAAGGATCTCTGTATTTGTTCAAACCTCAAATACGGCAATGTGAACGAGTTCACATTCACTTTTAAGCAATACAACAGTAATATTTATGTATTATTTATTTTACTTTTAATCACAGTTTTCATGTGTCTTGTCATGCTGTCAGTCTTTCACATTGCTGTTGGATGACTTTATGTCACTCCTGAGGTTTGATTTTGTTGAAATTCAACCATCACTGGACTGGAATGGCCACAGTACATCTAAAAATGATGATTAAGGAAAATTTTGTCTCTTAATTTTTTCCATGGCTGTGTACACCACAGTTGTTATAGTTTTGATTTGAGATATTTATTAAGTTTTATTAATGTTTTAAATTAGCTTTTATTTTTAGATTTTTGTGATCATTTTAGTTAAGTTTTAGCAATTTTGGTATAGGATTTTGTCATTTTGTAATTTATTGGTTTATTTTGAATGTTGCTATAAGGTTAATTCATTTTTATTTTTGTTTATTATTATAATTTTACTGCTTTAAACTTACTTCAGTTTATTTTAGAGGCAACAATAAATATTTTCCTTAAGTTAAGTTTTTCCAAAAATGTTTAGGTCAATATTTGATTTGAGTTCAATGAACAGGAAGGTTTTAATTTGAGTAAACTAAAATAACCTTGGTGTACACCCTGAAATTGTTTTTAAATAGTATTGTAGTTACCATCTACAGTATTCTGTGATCTTCCTGGGCTGCTCTCATTCAATAATCATTCATTTTTATTAAATTTATGTTAGTTTGTTCATATTTTGCACAATTATATTATTGTCAACAAAGCTAATTTCAGACATTCAAGCACACAGTGTTCTAAAACTTCTGACATACTTCTGTTGTACATACACAAGGGTTTCATGTAAATAACGTTAAAAAATATTCTAGTATAATGTACAGTATTTACTATATTATACTTTAGCAAAATGTCCAGATACTGCATAAATACTGCAGTAAATATTAATCTAGTTCAAGTTTATCAATGTATACATTTGTAATCATATATGATATACTACAGTATTCTGTATATGGGCTACAACAGAATTTGCTACTCATATTCTGATAAAGGTACTGTATGTTTTATTTGTAATTCATAACACTGCACATTATTTACAAACTATTACTATTTATAAAAATGTGTAACAGTACATAGTCAGTTCATGAATCTTTTTCATAACTGTTTTTAATGGAATGTTTTAACATTTTGATTTAGCTTAAGCCACCCCCGCAATACTGCCACCGGGGACAGCGCTCCAGTTTGGGAAGACCTGGGGCCGGTTGCATAAACTGCTTAGACTAGTCTTACGTGTTATTCATTTACATTTTTTCTTCAAGACCGTTCATATCTTCTCAGTGATATAAAAGGTGAACTGGTCTAATTCAATTCTGAAGAAACATGCTATTTCATGCATTCTGACTTCTTTACACTGTTAAACGTGCTGGCTTAAGAAGGTCAACTGGTCAAAAAATGAGTTGAACGTATGACGTAGTATTTCTGCGCTCGATTCACTCCGCCAGGGTTCGTACAGGTTTCGGAAAGTGTCTTCGAACACGGATTCCTGTTTCGTTAGAGTTCTTAATCCCTTACTGGACAATCCTGCCGTAAAAGCATGCCCACGCGTCATCCAGCGAGCAAAAGAGCACGTCACGCGTCAACCAGCCAGCGTGAGAAAGAGCACGCCCATCAATGCCGCTTCACTCGGCTGACGTAAATTTGGCTCTGTTGGTTTGCTCACTGCATTTCGGTGATGAATGTTATATAAACGGTGGATATAACGCTGGATTTGGAGAGCGTTGGAAACTGATAGATGGCGCGGTCCCAGTGCTAAAAGATGCCGTACATGATCTGCCGGACATGATCTGTAACTGGCGCGTATGTGCATAAGGTAAACAACACGAAGGGATAAGGTGATGATGTATTGTGTACTCGTGCTGTAGTTCCGTCCCCCCCTGTCTGCCTCCTTCAGCTCGTCCTTTTCCGTAAATAATCGTACAGCTGTATCTCTCGTTTAAAAAATGTATCAAACTAAATACTCTTCGAAGATACAAAGTCTGCAATACTACTGTATAGGTTCTCAGGATTAATATGAGATTGGCAGAAACTACGTGTGCTACCCCATCTTTAACTTATTGCTGTAGTGAGTGGGATAAGACACTTAGTGGCTATGTTTATGGCTGCAACTGGCTCCTGGTCTTGATATAACTGAAAATTCTACCTATAAATTGTTACAGATCACGACAGTAAATCTAGTTGTCCTGCAGAGGTTCAGTTGAGTTGGTGTGTGTTTTATTGAGTAGCGATCCAGTGGTGGAGTTGGTTATTTTTAATGTTTTGCTGAGTGGTTGTTACGCTTGTTAACAGTCACAGAAAGCACTGCCGCACACAGCTTGACACAAACTCCAACTTATCGCTTTTCTGCAGCTTATTTACCATTCCAGTGAAACCACACAACTAATTGGAAATGAAAGTGGCCCCACTGCTTATATACATTCAAAGCTGCATTCTGTTTTATTAAAAAATAAATGATTACTGTGGGTTATAAGCTGGAACTCCCAAATACTCCAAGCTCCATATTTACTGTAAACATTTATATAACCAGTCATTTCTTGGTATTCGGGAGCTGATCTATAAATTTATCATCTGATCTGCAAAATACTTTAACCAAAAATGGCAGATATTAAAGGACCAGTGTGTAAGATTAAATAGGATCTATTGATAGAAATGCAATAAAATATAGGCTACATAGGTTGTCGGATGTGTATAAAGAGCTTACATAATGAAGCGTCATATTTGATTATCTTAGAATGAGCTATTTCTATCTACTTACACTGCGGGTCCTCTTGAATGCAATTCGCCATGTTGTTTCAACAGTAGATCTAAATGGACAAACTGCTCTACAGAACGCTTTTCGTAAGTACGTTATCCTTCCGCAAAAAAAAGTGAAAACATCTTTGTCCTTGTTTCAGCCACCGTAGTGCATCGAAAAGGAAGGGTCAGCGGTGGACTGAGCCGTCGGTTGCAATTCGCAAACTCACCATTAGATTCCACCATATTTCAATGACTGGTCCTTTAATGGGCTAGTTGCACAAGATGACGGCGGTGAGTTTTTGTGACGCCAGGGTCAGCAGACTAATTTCCGGTCGTATAACACCATCGAGTCGTTTTTGGCCTAACGAAGTGCACAGCAAAATGAAGAGGATCTGTCATATCGCTGATATATAAACATTTTATTTTTTATCCAAAAACACCCATATTTGGCGGCCCAAAATCCTACTTTTCCCATACAGTGTTACAGGACCGGAAATGAGTCTGTCGACTTTGACGCCATCTTGTGCAACTAGCGAATTTAATGTGACCCAATCTGTAAATACCCAGCTAGTCATTTTTTTATGCTTTACTATTTTCTTCAAAAAATCCTCCTTAAATCTTTTATGATGACCAAGTAATACCATGTGAAATTTCCAGTGGCTCAGTGGTTAGAGCATGGCGTTAGCAATGCCAAGGTCATGGGGATCGCACATAGTCAGAAACAATTGTATAGTACAATGCAATGTAAGTCGCTTTGGATAAAAGCATCTGCCAAATGCGTAAAAGTAAATTCAATTAAACGTTGAAATTAAACTTTGATGCTCATAATAATATTATAATTTGATTTTGAGACTTTGAGTTTTTACAGACGGGATCACATAGTCACTTGAATTAGTATATCAGAAGACTGGTTTCTATTACAAATATTTTCTAAATGTCCTGTACTAAAAAAACTATTGTGAAATTGTGTTTCTATTACCAGATGCGACTAAAATGTAATTTCTTGTCTTATCGTCTCCCAGTAGCTCAATGGGTAAAGCACTGCATTTGCAACACAAAGTTTATGGCTTCAATCCCAGGTAACACACATACTGATAAAAACAAACTGCTAAATGACTCGTCAGTCGCTTTGGATAATGGTGTCTGCCAAATGCATAGATGTAATGAAATGTCTCCCGTATTGCCGTTCATGCAATTGGAAGAATCATTGCACAAATGGTAAAGAATTTACACATTGAACTTTATTACTCACACTTAGTGATTTAAACAATCTCCCGACCCAATGTTCGAGTAACAACAATAGTGCTTTAACAAGCATCTTATAGATCTAAATAATAAAAGTGGACTATTAGAGTGAAGGAAGTATTCAAGTACTGGCATTGAATACACTGTCTGGCCATTTGAAAGAAATAGACGCTGTGTCTGGAAATCGTTCAGTCTTAGTGGGTGAGACGGGCGGATTTGGTATATTGATTGATGAAATAGGTAGCCAAGAATGAGTGTAATGAAGGTTCTGTGTTTGTTGTGGGTTTTAATCATTAGACAAGCACATTGATGCTCTCCAGAGAGGAGAACTTAAGAGATGCTGCTGTTCGGTATTGGTGTTTGGAGTGAAGCGCTGTGATTGGTTTGCTCCCAACATGCAGCATGCCGCATTAGAGGATTTTAATTAAGAGAGGATGCACACAGAGAAAGTGCAATCGCTCTCTCTCTAGCTCTTGCTCTTGCTGCGACTTTACCACCTATTGACAGAGCTCACAGCATGTAAAAGGTCATTTCATGAACGCATTTTAGTTCCCGTGCAAATGAATGTGTCATGCTTGTTGCAGTTGGTTTCGATTTGTCAGTCTTACTTGTGTTTATTTGTATACTTTAAATGTCTGTTTGCTCCATTTGTGTGCGAATTTCATAGCTATCCAAGGAAAACGCTTTCCCTATGAATCGAATTCCCCTTTTGAATTTACGTGTCACCACAATGCCCATAAACGTGTAACTTGTTTTTGCATCCGCACTCGTGATCTCATCCTCAACGTGTATGTGTATAAAACCTGTGTGCAGTGGAGCAAGCAAGCAAAACCGCAGAGAATAAACATGGGCCGGTTCAATTGCTCCTTATTTTCAGAGTAGCGTTTCGTTTAAAAGCTCTAATAAATAATTCAAGAACAATCACGGAATTTAAGGATCTGAAATGGCAGTAACGGCTAGCACCTCCGGCGCGTTTGCAGCTCACGCTTAGTCGTAGTCCTGTACCTGCACATGTGAATAAAACACAATCGCAGCTACTGACGTGTCAACACCTTGAAGAGATCTGTCACCTGAGCTAACAGAAAATGATAAATCTGAAACATCTACCAGGTGATATCTAACAAGGTTCAACAAGAAATACAACACAGCTGCTGCCCTCACGAAGACAGAGAACCTATATCTGTCTCTCAGCCCATGATGCAAGGCTGTTCTGGGCGGTTGTCAGGGGATGATATGTGGTTGCTAAGGTGTCTTTTAGCGTGTTAGTATGTGATTGCTAGGGTGTTCTGGGTGGTTTTGTATAGAAATTATTTCGCAAAACGTAAACACTGGTTTAGAAGCACTTCCGGTTTCAGTTTTTATTAATTTATTAGTAGCTACTTTAATCTTACAATATAATTCAATTTAATGTTAAATCAGTAACAAACATCCTGTTGGTTGGTTTTTGTGCAGAGGTTTGTGTAGTGAAACAGGAAGTTCCTCTGGACCAGCGTTTAACCCGCATTGATTACTTCATCCAAACGTTTTTTAAATCTTAAACAACACTGGTCCAGGTCCCTTTTACAACTTCAAAAACATTAGAACAAAATACAGGCAACAGACATTAATAACACCGTCAAAATGCTAAACAAACGTCATAATAATTTTTGTTAAATTAGAAAATAGCTGAAACAGGAAGTGTTTTTGTTTTTTGTTGTTCAAGGTTTGCCAGATGGACTATAGAGTGTTTAAATTTTTTTTTAATAAAAAATGTGTATGTTTAATAGAATGTGTTTATTATAAATTAATTAAATGTATTAATACATCTTATTAAAGACAGATCACAAAAAAGGGGAAAAATGGTAGGTTTTAATTCATGAATAAACTGATATACTATATATAGACATATAAAGACAGAAATGAAATGTGTTAAATTCCCCCGTGGTTTCTCTGGTAGTTCATTTATCCACAAAAAAGACATTGAGACCAGTTGGTTAATAAAAGCAGTTGCAAAAATGACTAGAAAGAGTGAACAATGTATTTAAATTTTACCGAATTTCGCAGATTTTACGTATTTTTTAAATGCGGTAAAAAAATATGATTACAGAAATAGTTGGGTGTGAAATTACACGAAACAAGCAAAAATGTAATACATTTGAAATCAATAAAGTACTACTTTCAGCTTTTTTAATTCTGACACAATATAACAGTTTTTTTACAGGAATTTTTTTACATGAATGTTTTTATGAAACAAGGTCTAGAGAAGAAACAGATTCGCCATCCAAACACCCTTAAGCGTGCTTGCCATCACCGGTCATTATTTTTAAAACTTCCCACAGTGTTTCTGCTGAAAGTAAACACAATTTCTGTGACTCTACAAAGCACATGAATATTTTATGGACTGAGCCTTCAGTGTATGATTGGTTGTCTGTTGCTAAACCGCTCACTACCACCGTTTCACATTATAATTCTGTGGCCGTGCTCTGAAGCAGGGCTTCATAAACCGGGGTTAAAGGTGGATTTAACCTGATATCAACCCAGAAGATAACTCAGGGTTAAGCGTAGTGTAAAAAGCCCACAAGAAATCCGATCCATTGTCCGCATAAACGTCAGTGATCATCTTGGAATGCGGTGGGCCAGCAGCGGTTGGCCTGGAAGTTGTGGGATGAAGCCGCTATCATTAGCGTAGTGATTTATCGGTAGATCTGCTGAACCCCAGCACCTCCATCATGCCCACTCATCATCAGCACAGCCCAGGTTAAGTGGCTCACCTGCGGGCGGCGTTTGAGGGAATCGTTCTTGTAGCATCCTAATCCTCCAGTGGAGCTCATCACCCTGCTTTCCACCCCCATTCCCCTTTCTATTCTCTCCCTCAACCCCTTACTCAGTAAAACTCTCGTATTAATAATGGGGCCATTGATTTGAATCCAAGTATTCTCTTCCCTCGAAGGCTATTTGAAAATAATAAGTTGTGCTGTACCGATCGCATGGTCGCAACAAATACATTAACTTCTGCAGTGGCGTAAGCATGTTTAAGATCTAACTTTGAATATGTTTCGTAATTATTCCTGCGCATAACCGCATAGGCTGTTTTACGAGGATCTCCATGACGCGTTGCATGCCTCCGTTGCAGCCGCATGCAAGGGGAAGATGCTGATGCAATCGCATCTAAATTATTACGCAGTTTATCATCGTCTTCCCTCCCTCGGATTCTCACTTTCCCATCGGAGATCCTGGAAACACCAGCATCAATCCTACTAATTTTCGTCGCTTCTACTCATCGCCGCCGCAAACGCGGGGTGCCCAAAAATGCAGTAAGCAAGCTCTGTGTAAGAGATGGGTCATAAACACGAGGAATAGCATAGCCAGAAATAGCAGAGTGGGTCCAATTCTGCCCAGACGGCCGGAGAGATTAGAGTTTGTTTTACTGGAGCGTGGCACATCACATTAATGCTATTACATCTAGCTGAATGAGAAGCCGGGGGAGAGGAGATAAAGCCACAGGTAAGATGAGGAGAACAAAACTTGGGCTAAACAACATTGTCACTCCTTTCTGAGTTGTAAATACCATTTCTAAAATGTACTACAGGAAAGGATCTTGTAGGTCGGTTCTGAGTTCTAGAGGATGCAATTGCAATTTCGTTTTTTTGGCCAGAAACCTGAATTGGCTGTGAAAATGGACTTGTCTTCACTGGTCTTCTGGACGTACGCCCAGTTTTAAAACTCACCAACATTTAGTGAATTACTGCTAACATGATCAACAAAAAATGTTCACATCTTAATCTAAAATGAGCCAAATTTGCACTGAACAGAAGCATGTTTGCCTTAACAATAACAGTGACAGTACAGCTCAGCACCGTTTCAGTGTATTTAGTGTCTACTTAAACTGAACTGTGGATGACTGGGGAATAAGATGCTATTTGCATTGAAGTAGTGCATGTAAATGTGGCAAGCTGTTAAGTGAATTTGCCCCAGAGTTACATCATTTACATAAGAGACAACCTCATTCTACAATCAAATTCATACTCAAAATATTCATGTAGTTTTTTGCATTTTATTTTATTTTAATTAACAATAATATATCTCTGGTCAGTTTGGTCAAATATATAACCAAGTAGGCATAACTAAACATTCAGTCAAAATGCATGCACACGGGGCGATGACGAACTTCCGCTAAAATCTCAGCCAGCCAAGACATGTCATTTTTCACCAAGTGTTAAGGATGTGTTTAGTAAGAAAACTTCTGTTTGCATTGCTATATGCCTTTGTCATCATGCCTCGAGTAAGTGCTAAAGTTTACATAGCTTTTTTCATATTTGTGGATGTAGCTTGAAACGGATAGCCTGAACTGCTTCTTCTTTTGGTTGTCTATGTATGATGTAGAGCTTGGATAATTTGACTCACGTCCTTGACTGTAATCCCACATGCATCTTGAAGTGGCCTAGTGAAAAATGCCATTGTTCCCTACGGACGTTACATGCGCCGGATGTAACAAAGCTTACTTTAGCGGAAATACGTCACCGCTCTGTCTGCAAATACCCCATTGAGTTTAGATCAAAATCTATTTTATTAGACTATGTTCTGCCACGTGACCGACAGATTTGGCCCCATAAACGTTCAGAAAAACGTTTGTGTGAATATTGCAGTAACCACAAACTTCCCAGTAAAATGGACATAAGGGTGCAATGTAGGATTAAGGAGGATCTATTGACAGATTTGCAATATAATATACATAACTATGTCTTAAGAGGTGTATAAAGACCTTACATAATGAAGCGTTATGATTTTATTATCTTAGAATGAGCTATTTCTATCTACATACTCTGCGGGTCCTCTTGCATGCAATTCGCCATGTTGTTTCTACAGTAGCCCTAAACGGACAAACTGCTCTACAGAGCGCGATTCGTGAATAGTTGTCTCTTTCGGCAAAGAAGCGAAAACTTGATGACGTCTTTGTTCTGTGTCAGCCACCATAGTGCTTCAAAAGAAAGGGGGAGGGGTGGAGTGATCAGTTGGTTGCAATGCTCAACCTCGCCGCCAGATGCCGCTAAAATCTCCACATTTCACCTTTAAATTGGACATACAATAAGAAACGCAACAATGGTGAGAATCAACAAAAAAGCTTCATGTTGCAATGCTTGCTGATCTACCAGCATATAATAAAACTCATCCACAACTCACAGCATGCATTGCAGTTGAACCGAATTATTATGACGATTGTTATTTGACACTATTGTTGAGGTTTGTATGATTATTGTTGATGTCAGAATGTGTCTAAAATATTAATATTAATATTTTTATAAATATTTATAGTAGTAAAATATTAATTTTAACTATCACCAATAGTTAGAACAGCAGTTACACCAATTATGAATGTCTCCATCTCAATATTATTTTCTGTAATTTCTGTAAATATAAAAGTAGACAACTTTAGCTGATTTCCTTATCAGTCAAGTGAAATGCTGCCATTTCTGAAAATAAAATAATTTAATAATTTAATAAAACGGATCATCATATTGGTGACATCATACAAAACTATTATTTGCAATAAAAATTAAAAACTAAACCTTTGTTAAAAACCTTAGTTAATTTTCAATAAGAACTTTTGTACACATATGGAACTGGAACAAACCTGTTTGTAAGTGAAGATGGTGGTGCTGTTTATGGAGTTGTTAGCATCACTCAAAGCAATAAGTAGATTGTTTTAAGAATGAACAATAAATAATAAAAAAGTTAAGTTTACTTATTATTTTTTATTAGTTTTGAATTAGTTTGAAAAAGTCTCCTGTATTCGTAAAGAAATTTTAAAGCGTTCCATGACCGCGGAAATGTTTTTGTGTCGCAGCATGCAAACAACTAAGTGACTAAATCCAAAACGGAAAAAGGGGGAGGTGGGGGAGTAAGCAGACATTGGAGATGGTCTGGAAATTTTGCAAACCCCATGGTTTTATCACATCAAGTAGCTTTATTGTCATTACTCCCATTGTAGACCAAGCGTAAGAAAAAATGAAACGAAATTGTTCCGCAGCGTGCAGTGTGACAAAAGCGCCGCCGGTGACAGCTGTAGGAATATTTTCTCAGCAAGCATCATCTTACGCTTTTAAAAAAAATCTCTTTACCTGCCGCATGGCTTTCCGTAATTAGACTCTGCCTGACCGGACGGACCGAACCGAGCAGCGTTCGACAGTCATTTAGAACAACTGTGCGCTTTAAAGCACGCTGTTGTTTTTTGGCGCGTCTTAGCCAGGAGCGTTAACCATCAGTGGGCCGGTGGAGAATTTAGAGGGACAGACGTTCCAAACAGCAGGTGTGTTATTAAGCAACGCCTGGTCATATTTCACACTCCAATTCAGCAGAGCAGCCGGGGGCTGCGGTCGCGTCTCGCTCGATGTGACGCAGTACCACTGCGAAAAGATCTTGCCGTTGCTTCCTCATTGCCTGTTATCAGAACGACAAACACAGAGGTGGTTTAATGCCTGTCGGTCGTGAAAGACGGTGCTTTTTCCTTCTATTTGATCTCGCCTGAGCTCCTCAGTCATCTCTGACAGCCGAATGATCTGTCTCCTAGCGTTCTCCAATTCATTTACTTCCAGGAGGCCTGGGGAATGGGCGACGATGCAATTTCGAACCCGGGCGTTTAGCAGTAAATGAAATTTGGTGTCAAATCTAACAAATCTGTTTGGAGAATGCACTCTGCAGCAGGCAAATGAAAGGATTACTGGGGTGATGAAAGGGAAATCTGTGTCTTGCTACTGAGATCTCACTCCAGACAGCCTGTTGAGGAACCGAGTAGGAGGGGAGCATCATTTCAGACAACTCTCATTTATTTATTTATTCATTTTATTTAAAGGCAGGCGTTATTTGCGAGCCTGGTTGTTATTCTCTGAATTGAATCTATACTTGCACCTTGGAGAAAGCGAGGCATATCAGTCCTCACAGCTGCCTGCAATGACCTGGCAACCTCAAGAACCAATCAAGCAGGCCAGCTGTGACCTGGCAACCGCTCGGCCAATCACGGTTTCCCGCTGTGACCTCGTAGTCATGCCATGGCTCTGTGACACGGCAACTTGTGCAGCTATTCAACATGTCTCTGTTGTATGAGCATTAGCCGGCAGCCACCTGTCACTTCACTTTCAAAGTTCAAAGAATCGATAACAATCGCACATCTTTTTAAATGACGGCCCGCGTTACCAATGAAGTTGATAGTGTGTCATTTTCTTCAACAATATCTCTTGATGGTGGGCTATAACATTGCTCATTTATCTGTTTCTGAAGCTTTCAATATGTTCTGACGTTTCTCTCCTATTTAATGACCTGATATCCAGACAGCCGAGTTTCGTGGCATGATATTAATAAAAACTTGTCCAGTTGGATCCATTCGTGTTTTTAAAGACTATCAAAACGAGTCATCGCGATTCATCGATTCCAAAATGAATGATTGTGTTTATAAAATGTGTTTGTGTGCAGTGTATATTTATATGTATATATAAACAAACAAACAGACATAACAAATGAATAAATAATAACAATAAATTAATACTTAATTATATATATACATATACACATATAGAAATGCTGATAAAAAAACGGAATGGTCGTATACACGAGACACAACGTTTATTTTGCAATCGTAATTCAATCGATTTCACGTACCTAGTTTTTTTCTGTCGGTTGTATTCAATAATGACCAATAAGCTCTTCTTTTCACAACTTGACGGTCAGTAAGTGCTCACTAACTATACAACCCATCGTCTTCCATTTTGACAGTCTAAATGCAACTCAATCCTGTAGTTAAGGCTTTTCCGTGAACATTAGTAATGGATTTGAAATGGCCATAGACCTGCCATTCTTCACACGAGGTTTTACATCGGTTTTCTTCTGGAAACAAAGACAGCTGTACTTTATCACCTGAATACACAGCATGCACTTGGCCATTGTTATCTCAATGTAACTGCAACGCATTTGCCACCAGACGAACTCTGTTTGGGTCTTAAGGTTCAGCCTACACGAGCACTTATCACAATCGTTCAGATCTTTCTGGCAACTGTGAGATCTGACCGCAGCACCACTTAAACTTGAATTAGACATCGAATTGCTCGGTTATCTAAGCACAGATCCCATTTGACTTCCTCCCCAACCTGCGGTCGGTGTGGATATGGCTGTCTTAAAATGATCCGTGCCTTCAGATGCGGAGAGAGTGATTTAATTGGCCCCATTAAGCTAGCAGTGGAGTGCATCAGGTGTCTGATTTACTGGCAGAGACAGTGAAAGGTGGCCCGCGGGGACGTCGGCAGCCGGCTGCTGGATCTTTCTGTATGCCGAGGGAGTGTGGGGCAGGGCCGCTGACCCCAACGTGCAGCAGCTTTGCGGGGCTGTGCATGACAGCGGAGAGATTTCTCTCGAGGCAGTTTTGCCTCGTATTCCCCCAGTCGCCTTCAACCTTGACATTCTTTTCAAAAAGCATGTGCGGATATCCATACTAATTCCAATGACAGCACCGGACTTACTACTCTGTCTCTGTCAATCCGTGATTCGGTATGCTTGCATTTAGAGGAATTCGACGCACAGCAATACACATACAAATTTACACAAGGTGGTACAAAAGTTTCTTCTCAGCAATGTCATACAAGAACCATCTTTGGTTCACCAAAGAACCAGGATCTTTTGATGTTGAAGGTACCATTCCGCCAAAAAGGGTTTTTCTTTGGCATACTGAAGCACCTTATTTTTAAGAGTTCATAAACCAAACCTCGGGAGCGACATATACAACAGTCAAATGTAAAAGACTGAGAGAATGTTAAAACAAAGTGTGTTGTTTAAAAATGAATATGAACTTGCTTCCTTTGCAATATTCAAGGTTTTGTTATTATAACCAGTTTGTCGTATTTCAATTTTTTATTTGCTTTTACTGTGTGAAAGTATACTAAAAACTGTAAGCTATAAGATAGCAAGTTATTTTCTGGTATAGTTCACCTAAAAAGAAATTCTGTCATCATTTACTCAACCTTTTGTAATTTCATACATGTAAAAATGACTTTGCTCATGGGACATTAATCACTACCATAGGAAAATTGTAATGGTAGTCAAAGGTGCCCCAGAACTCTGTTTTCCTAAATTCTTCAAAATATCAAATTTTTGTGTTAAACAGAACAAAAATATACATATCTTCTACTATGGTATAGTGAATGATGTCCCACAACCGAAAATTGCAAACATTCTTCCAAATATCTTTCTGTGTTAAACAGAACAAAGACTGAGGGTGAGTAAATGATGACGGAAGTTTTTTATTTTGGGGAGAACTATCCCTTTAAAAGGTTCTGTCAAACTCTTAGGAAGAACCCAATTGCAGGCAGACACAGATGATTGAGGGGTTATCAAGACTTTAATGATAAACATAAAACAGGAACAAAGCAAAAACCCACGTTGGGGAAAACAAGACAAAGGCAAAAACTGGAACAGAGACACACTATACTAAACTAATAGACACTAAATATAAACTTGACAAGGCCACAGTAAACTCACAATACACTAGACTTACTTTGACAAGGGGAGACTCTAAGACAAGATTCGGCATACGAGGACCAACAGGTACATCAACAATGAACCAGCACAGGACAATGAACACGAGGATGTTTTAAAGGGTGACAAACACAGGATCATAACGAGGAACAGGTGCTGGGGATTAAGCACTAAGGAGAGGCTGACGAGGAACGAGATGGCGGGAACAATGACGCAGACCGGAGAGAGAGAGCATGGCCAAATAGGTGCCAAAATAGTCTCTCTCCCACCACTAACTAACTGGCTATGCCGTGGCTCCACAGAAAACCAAGAATAAAACATGACAAGATAGTGGAACCATGACAGGTTCTTTACAACAATGACATAGAAGAAGCATTTTTGGTTCCACAAAGAGCCATTCAGTCAAAGATTCTCAAAAAATGATCTCTTTTATATCTGAAGAACCTTTTTTTCACCAAAAAGTACCTTTCGTGAGACAGAAAGGTTCTTCAGATGTTAAAGGTTCTTTATGGAACCATTTAGACGAATGACATTGTGAAGCCCCTTTAATTTTAAGAGTGAATCCTGATATCTGATTTGTTCCTCTTTTTGCCACATTCATAAGAAAAGCAACGTTGTTGATTTATGAGCTGGTTCTTTTTAATGATCCAGTTGATCCAGTTCATAAAACCAGTCTGAATGATTTGTTCACAGATCAAACCGAATCGGTTCTCAAGTTCAAAGCTGCCATTTTAAAGGTCGACGGTGAAAGATTATCAGTGAAATAATGGCTTACATTTCTTTCTGTTTCTCATAACAGGAGTTGGAATGTAATGAATAAGTCACTCAAAGCACCATTTTATGGTGATTGGTTGTCCATAACTTGACAGCTTCTGTCCTCACTTTAATTATACGAAAAATCTTAAAAAAATTGTTCACGTTTCACAGGAAATTAAAAGACATATGTCTTTAGAACAACACGAGCGTGATTAAATGCTGACAACATTTTCATTTCGAGTTTCTTTCGAATCAACAAGTGTGATTAATGGAAGGCATGAATTAATCATCACAGTTTTAATTGGTTAAAGAAGCGAATGCGAAGACACATGGACTGTGATTTTAGTCCATCACTGATTCATCTGAGTCTTAATGGGCCAAAATCGAACGGTATATCGCCACTCTTAAAACTAATTGTTCCTCTTCATTGGGCCGCAGATATAGGAGCGTATTTCATCTCTGGCACAACCCCAGGCCACTCGCAGCAGCTGCAAAGCTAATACCAGTTCTCTGATATATAACCAGCGCCTCTGGGTTTTGATTCTGGAGAGATCGTGTAAATCTGAAGCCATTCCATTTCGACCGAGAACTTCGCCTACATTGCGCTTCTTACGAAAACGATTCATTTAAAACAATCCAGAATTTCTAATGAGCTTTGCGCTAAAACGTTGGCAAAATATATGCTGTCACATTCTCAAGTGGATTCCTAAGGCACGTAGCGCAAGCATATCTTTTGTTTCTGGCTGGGTATTCATTATTCATTTCGCAGTCTGCTTGATCGTGGCCCATGTCAACCCTACCATTGAGTAACAATGTGATGTAACCGGGTAAGCGAGCTCGCGCTGAGCTTTTTCACAGCGAGAGAAGTTGCACGATCCGTCAAGAGTGGGCAGGGAAAACACAGGGAAGGAATACAAATAGATAATCACATTTATTTCTATAAACTTAAGGAGAGAAGGAATGTGTTACTGGACGTGTAGCTCATGCAGTTATGATGCAGTTTTGAAGGAATACATAAAAACATTAGGTTAGGGGAAAAAAGGTAAGCGAGCGAGATGCCGAGTGAGCGAGGAGAAATGCAAGATCAGTGGCACTCCATCGGTTTGGAGATGCATTATTGAAGGGTACAGTTTCTCGCCGTGGCACGGGCGCACGCCGTTTACCACAATGTTTTTCCAGTAAGGGGGAGGATTTGCGTGCGTGGTGACTGGAAGGAGATGGCGTAGCGGAGATGAAAATGTGTGGGAGAAAGGAACAGAGTGTGTGATTCATAATGTGCAGCAGAATCTGCCTAATGATCCTGGAATGATTCGGTCCTTCCATTGCCTGGCATTTGAATGTGAAATAGTGACGGCCATACAGAAACAGTAAATATGTAATTTTGTGACTCTGCGTGTGTGCAGTTGTGCGAGAGAGGAGACACGATTAAATATGGGAGATGATTACAGACCACCTTGATAATTAAATCGTGTGCGTAATTTACGCGCGAGGCAGAGACGGCGAGAGGGCGAATCGTGTTTATTTCTGGTTAAGGATCACAGGCGAATGGTTCGAGAGTCTGCCGCGAGGATGTGGGGTGGGGGGTAATAAACGAGAGGCTGTGTTAAGGGATTGCAAATTCAAAGTGCTCTGTGAAACGGAGAAGGAAAGTGAGCCCCCCTCCCCGTTTACTCTCTCTATAAACGCAGCACATTGTGTTTCTCCCTCAGTCTCTCCGCTGCTGCATCCTGCACACACGCGCGCATCACACACCGCACTTCAGCGTTTATCGTCTCTTTTGTTTCATGCTTGCTAGATATTATACCAGCCAGCCAAAAACAGAATATCGGTCTTCCGTTTTCCATCGCTAATTCGTCGATTTTCATTACGCATTGAACGTATCGCGGACCACAGAAGATGAAAGTGGACTGTGTGTAACATTGCGGTTTCCAAAGACAAGATGTAACGTTCGTTTTGTTAAATATCCGTTCCGGGTTTCAGGAGAAGCGTGAGTACATGTGGCTAAAACCATTTGAACTTGAGAGTAACTGGCTTTGTTTTTTCTTTAAGCAGCCGTTATGTGTTAAACGTATCGTCGTATAAGTAGTCTGCACTGTCGCGTGTTGCTGTTCATCAGTGCGGTTTATTTCCGTCTAACTTTTACTATCCGTCCAGCTGGCTTTGTGACTTTGATGTCGACGGAAACATTTACAACTTGCGTGTTTAAAAATCTTTACAGCGTCGACAAATTGTTTAAAAACATTATAAACCAACGGAGAGTGATTGCGCGCAGTCACCAGTGAACGCGAGACGTTAATTGCGCGCTAATTGTCATAATTAAACAGACGGTGTGAACGCACTTTTTTTAAGATCCTATAAATAAATTAGAAACTTAAAAATCAATTCGCAGTGATACCAGATGTCTTCGAATCTACATCGATGTCTTGTTTATGTTTTCTCATTAAAAACAACAACAACAAAAAATTGATAGTGCATATAAAAGTGTCCTGTATACAAGTTTAAGGTAGTACAAGAAATTCACCCCTTCCAAAATACTTGAAAGTAAAATCCATCATTTGTTAAACACATTCAGCTTTGGCTTTCATGTAAAATAATATCAGGAACATAAACCGTGGTGCCATACACTCTCTCCCACTATGGCCAAACTATCCTGGCAACATCACAACAATGGACAGCGCTTGGCTATGAGTTTCTACTTCATGTTGGCGACCTTCACTTTACTATTGTCCTGGTCCTGCCCGGTTCTAGGCAAGAAGAAACTCTACATCGGAGCCCTGTTCCCTATGAGCGGCGGATGGCCGGGCGGGCAAGCATGTCTTCCTTCTGCCCAAATGGCCCTGGATCTGGTGAACAAGAGAACGGATATTCTCCCGGATTATGAGCTTGAATTAATCCACTACGACAGTATGGTAAGTGAGCACTGCTTAATTACTTTCCATTATGTGAACTGTTTGATGGTAAAGCATGCTGTATGTCATTCAGAGTGCATTGAACTAGTCATTTCATGAGAGTGTTGACTTGATGTTGTTTGTTCAAACAGCGTGTGTGTGTCATTATTCTTGGCTGCTTGAAGATTTCTGAGCAAATTTACATTTTATTACAGCAGTAAGTCTCTATTTGGGTCCACTGTAGTATGCTAATGGACATAATTACACTTCTGAGATGTTTTCGTGGACACTAATAAATGTAATGTTGTTTTCGTCGTTTAAATGGCAATTTGTGCTCGATTCAGTATGACTTCATTAAAGTGGCACGGAGGAATGTTTTGACAGCATCATGTAATTTATTGGTTCTGCTATCACCTGAGGTTGGCTCGCAAAAATCTATTCCTAGTCTCTCTATATACCGTCCACTTTCCTCCGTATCTTTCTGTTTGCCTGACACTCTCTCTCTTCCTCTGCTTCTCTCCATCTATCCCACCTGCGTCCCTCCTCCCCCGCACTGGAGATGCCAATGCATACACTCTCACTCGCACAAACACACACTGAAAGTGAAAGAGCAAGTGAGAGTTTCAGACTGCGAAGACTCACAGATACATGCAGACCGCAAACAGTTAATTCCCTGTGACTGTTCTGTGTTGCTAAGAGCTTTGCCGTGATTGGTCGGAACGGGTCTGCATTGGAACCCCCGCTTCAAAGATACAGGAGAAGGAGGAAAGACTGGGGGTGGAGGTTGGCATGACAACTGTTACCAAGACCACTGCTGTTCAAACAAACACATTAGGCCTATGAAAAGGAAAATAGCGTGTATGGCCCTTTAAAACCATTGCATGAACAGGGATGAATAAAAGTAATTAACTGGTCAGAGGCAACCAGCGCTCTGTTAAGCAAATTTATGAAGTGCGGTTCAAGGCTGCTCTCAATATAAGCCGATCCAGCAACTCGAACATTTTTAGAGGAGTATTTCTGATGCAGCACGGTAGGTAGATGTTCTCAAGACCCCTGTGGATCAGAGCGAATACTTACTCACACACACACACACACACACACACACACACACACACACACACAGAGCGGCACTGATTACAATTCAGCACCACGGACAGCTACATTTAGAAAGCAGAAAAAGCGCTGTGTCATCAGGAGGGAAGGCAAGCGGGAAATCTTCATCTATGTCGGGTTTTAGGTATTCAGACCCAAATCTTCCCTTCTGAGTAGCGGAAAGAGCAGGATCATTAAACCTGCACCCGGTGTGCTCTTTCTGATTGGAGCAGGGAAGGCTGACCCCTCGCTGGGTGACTGGCTGGCACGAGGGCGACATATTAGCATGTACTGGACCAGTGCCTGATTTCCCCAGAGCCCCAGTGTGAGATCACTCGGAATTAAAATGTGTGCCGTGGGGTCATGAATGTGTTTTGGATTTTTTTAGTGTTGTGATTTTAATGTGGAAAGGCAACTGTGTTCTAATGACCGAGTGAGTACTTTACATTTCAATTTAGGCATTTGGTAGACGCTTTTATGCAAAGCAACTTACATTGCATTATACTATACATTTGTTTCTGAGTATGTGCAATCCCCTGGGATCGAACCAGGACCTTAGCGTTGGAAAGCATGAAAAAATAGAAGAGTTTGTTCTAACAATGTTTCATGCATCATTTACATTAATGCACTTTTTTTTGTACAAAAGTGTAGTGAACATGTTTTTGGGGCAGATTGATTACGTTTTGTGTAATTAGAGTTTTACTATAGCAAAACCATGGTTAATTTGTGGTTGCCATAGTTTTACTACGGAAAAAGACAAAAAACCCAGCAACATTTACAGTACTTTAGAAGGTTTCATCGAACGCACATGCCTGGCCCAAAGTTAACTTATGGTCCATGTTTGGTTATAATATAACAATCTATTTTATGTTTAATTCATATTAACATTTTAGTGTATATTAACCGTATCAAATTAAAGTGATACTCCCCCCCCTCAAAATGAAAATTCTGTCATCATTTACTCACCTTTGAGTTATTCCAAATCTTTGTTGTGATGAATACAGACAAAGATATTTGGAAGAATGCTGATAACCAGACATATTTTGCCCCCCATTGACCTCCCATAGTAGGAAAACATACAATGGTAGTGAAAAGTGCCTAGAACTGTTTGCTCTCCTACATTCTTCAAAATACCTTTTTTGTGTTCGACAAAAAATTATGAAGTCATTTTTCCTACTATGGGAGTCAATGGGGGGCAAAATCTGTCTGGTTATAAGCATTCTTCCAAATATCTTTCTTTGTGTTCATCATAACAAAGACATTCATACAGATTTGGAACAACTCGTAGGTGAGTAAATGATGATAGAATGGGGGTTGAATTTGGTGAAGTATCACTTTAAATTTAAGCTACTACAAATCAATTTCGGCCCACATAACATTCGTTATTGTTTTTCCACTGAATCCGTCTAGTTAAAGCTTTAATCTGTAACTTTTATCTGTCTCTTTATCGCCATCTCTGTTTAAAACATAACATTGCGAGTTGCTTTATTTACTTGATTTACTTATTTACTTGACAATCTCACGTAAAGCTAACAATCTTCGTAATTATTTTGCTAGGTTGCTAATATGTATGAATTTGTATGATCTCATTTGTACTTTTTCTTACGATTTGCTTTTACGCCAACGATGGTTAGGTTTAGGTGCTAATTATATTTTTTTTCTAATTCACATCTTAGGAATTAGCCATCTCATAAAATAGTCGCGGATTCTTGTGAGATATGTATTTTTATTGATTTAGTTTAGTAATTTGAAAAATTTAAACAAACAAAAAAACAATATTTAAAAAATAAAAACTTGACAAGTCACATATAGGCGTGTTTAAGTTTAGGCGCAATTCCTTCTGTTGACCTTCTTACGATGCACTTAGGGATTTACGATTACTCCAAAGCACCCGTAGATCTACGATGATTTTCAAGTGGTACTTAAGTTACGAAGCTTTTGGGAAACAGTACGTAAGTCTAAGATGATTCGTACGATTGGTTTTACGATGCACTTAGCCTTACGTGCTTTTTTGGGAAACGCAGCCCAGCTCAACCAGTGAGTTATGAATGAATAAAAACTATACTTTTTTGTATGGAACAAATGTTATTTTTAGACAATGGCACTAAAATATTAGTATTTGTATTGTTTTGCTTGCTAAATAGTTAGGAGGGGCGTCTTCAAAAACAAGTATGTAGAAAACACTATGTGTCGAAACAAACTGGATTTTGTTTCACAATAACCAGATTGTTATCAAATAACTTTGCTATTAAGAAAGAAATGGTTCTTTTAAATCGTCATTGTAACCTAGTTATTCATGATTGCATTACTATTGGCATTCAGTTGTTGTTTTATTTCAGTTGACTTGACTTGATGGGATCCAGGTGCAGTGAAAGAGTGATGCTTATGCATGGCTTCCCTCAGGGCTGGAACATCAGGTCAGGGTCGGGCTTTAGAGCCCAAACTGGGTCTCCATCCTGGGGATTCAATTGCGCTGATGACCCGGGGGAGTCTGGAGAGAGCCTAGAGCAGCATTCTTTCATGACAGACACTGGAAGATTGAAAAAACAAACACACAAAAAGACGAAACAGACAAATGCCAGGCTCATTTTCCATGTTATTTACTTCATTTTTAAGAACGTGTGGGCATATAGCTGTATCAGCAGCCCGAGACAGATGATGTGCCCTCGTCCCTAATTGAACAGAATGGCACATTAGTTTTCGTGCCTTTCACAGAGAACAGCAGTTGCGAAGAGCGTTTCGATTGAAATCGAAACGGAGCGATTGAGCTGCATGTTTGGAGGACTTTAAAAGTGGGGCAGATTGAAACAGAGATGTGTTGGGATAAGGAAGCCAGATTACATGCCAGTCAGCCACCGCAGGATTCTGCCAATCGAACTGACTGAACCATGTTCAAGCCTCTCGTCATTTGGTTCGTTTATATTCCCTTTTTACGCTTCTCTTTTTCCAAGGAAACAATATAAAAGCCCAGCACGATCTCGCAGAAATGCCTCCTGCGCCCAAGGCCGCTGGTTTGCTGTGAACAGAGGATCAATGGTGGCTTTTAACCTACTATTATCATTTAAATGAGATATTGATTTTTCATTGACAGTCATTTTAAGACAAATGAAGAAAACAAGATGCTGTTTGTCAGCATCGGGTTAAAGACTGATGGGAGCACTGTATATGTTCCGCAAACAAACATTTGAGGACAAATGCAAACATCATTTTATATCCCATACCTATTTACAGTATATACACTACCGTTTCAGTGCGATGTGGTTTGAAGTCTCTCTCCCCGTGGTGCTGCTTATACTGTAGCAGTGAATGTATGCTGTAACTGTGAAATGTGTCATTTTGTCGAGGTGTGCAGTTTTCTTCATGATGTGACAGAATGCTTCGTAAATAGTGGTAGCTGTACTTCAGATATGAATATAGATTCACACGTCTTTCTCTTTTCAGTGACCCAGGTGAGGCCACTAAGCTTCTGTATGACCTTCTGTACACGGAGCCCATAAAGATCGTCCTGATGCCGGGGTGCAGTTCTGTGTCCACGCTGGTGGCCGAAGCCGCTCGCATGTGGAATCTCATAGTGGTGAGTTCTCTTCTTCATCAGAAATCGAATCATTTCAAATGCAAAGGTCTGTTGGTAAATAGTGTGAGGTGGGCTGGTCGACCTAAAGGTTGTAGGTGGAAATCTGGCAATGCAGTCCATGGCATTCTATTATCACGTTCTTTAGCAGGGCACTTACAATACACATACATGCTATTGATTTCAAGGGGGGTTGGTGCATCCATGTAGAGGGTCAAGAGGGAAAAACTTGAGGGTGTTTAAGTGAGTGACGTTCCGTCATGCTTGGAAATGGTCAGAATGAGTAAGATAAAAATGATATTAGAAGAATGAGCAATACAAAAATGTTATTTGACTTTGAAGATAGGGTAAATCCAATGCGGCGATCCGTTAAAGGTCATTATTGTGTCCTGTTTTAATAGGGCTGTGAAGAATCAAAGTATGTTTATGTACTGTGCATATTCATTGTTTGTATTTTTAAACACATACACTTTCTTGTATACATATTTAGGAAATATTTACATGTATTTATTTATATGTACCAATATTTTAAATGATTTATAAATGTGTTATATTTTTCTTAAATATATGCATTTATGTGTATATTTTTATTAATAAAAAATGAATATGCACAGTACACAGATAATATTATGCAAACACAAACTTATATTTTGGATACGGTAAATCATGGTTAATCGTTTCACCGCCCTAGTAGATAATGTTAAATAAAAACACATTCATGTGTAAACCTCAAAGGGACCGAACACAGCGCCAACACTGGTCTAGAAGCACTTTCTGTTTTTTGAACAATATTAAATGGCAATCAAACATCTTTAAGACTTGATTTATGTAAAATAACTAAAACAGAAAGTCCTTCTGGACCACTGTTGTTTACATCTTGCAAAATAGTCCATAGATTATTATGTATTTATGTTATATCATGCATTTGTGTTATCTGGTGTTTTTAGAACACGCATCTCAACCAAGAATGCTAGACGAGCTCACTAAATGTATTGCCATCTCACAACATGCCTCACTTCACTAAAATATCTCACTGAATTGGCCTCCAGACATTTTCAATCAGATATCTATGTCATTTTATTTCCCTTTTGGCTCATCTTTGAAGTTCACCCCCACTGCTCATCTTCCTTTAGCTATTTTTTATATATATTTTTTTAAAGTCTCTTTATTTTTCATGCTGCGCTCTATTTTTACATCTGTAAAAAGCTTTTTTCTCCCCACATATGAGATTTGACCTATTTATCCCCCCGCTGCCCTTGAAATCATTGCTCTTTCCACCCCTTCAGCAGACCCGTCACTCAGCCGTGCATCACTGCGTCTCTGAACGACACCAAGTTATCAGAAAATAACTAAAACTCCTTGTGCTGTCATCCGGTTTGATTGACAGATGTCAGTGGCACACTTAAAACAGGAAATGGGGAAATTTACACCTCTTTCTTTAATTTTACACCTCTAAGGTACATTTGTAATTTTTAGCTGTGTTTCGCACGCTGGTATCGCACACTGAAAATCCCCCATGTTAAATAAAGCTTTTTTGAGGGATATGTAACTGCGATAATTTAACTGAAGCAGCGGGAGATAATTTAGCCCTTTGGGCATTGGCTTTCGCGCAGGTGGTATTATCGCACATTGTTTTTAACTCGTTTGATTCTAATTCTGCACAATGCAGTTGATATGTGTGAATGTTTCGGTTCCTCATGCTCTCTAAACACCTCTTCCAGTTGTCCTACGGCTCCAGCTCTCCAGCACTCTCCAACCGACAGCGCTTTCCCACATTCTTCCGAACGCACCCCTCCGCCACGCTTCATAACCCCACCCGCGTACAGCTCTTCCAGAAGTGGAGCTGGACCAAGATCGCCACCATCCAGCAAACCACAGAGGTCTTCACTTCGGTGAGTGTATATAAGTTACATAATATAAAGTTAGAAATCATAATAATTCATGAAAGCTTTTAGACTTGCATAAATATCGGGACTTGATTTTATAAAAAAATAAAAAGGTTTGCAGTTTGTTGCGCTCCTAAAACACCAAGCTATCTGTTTGTTGAAACTTAAGCTGACTTTGTGACATCAGCTAAGCAAAGTTGTTTATGGGGTAGAACAAGTTATTACATTTTATGAAAATAAGGCAAATATACATTTTCTATAGAATAATGTACCTTGATGAATTGTGCACGTGTTGTGATATTAAAGGGACAGTTCACCAAAAATTAAAATTCTGTCATCATTTACTCACCATCAAGTAATTTCAAATCTGTATACATTTATTTGTTCTGTTGAACACAGAAAGATATTTGGAAGAATGCTTGTAACCAAACAGTTCTTGGCCACCAGGATTAATTTCTTTGTAAATTTTCTTTATTCTTGGGAATGTAGGAAAGCACTTTTGACTACCATCGTATTTTTTCCTACTATAGTAGTCAATGGTGCCCAAGAATTGTTTGGTTACAAGCATTCTTCCAAATGTCTTTCATACAGATTTGGAAAAACTTGAGGGTGAGAAAATGATGACAGCATTTTTGGGTGAACTGTCCCTTTAATAATATGTTTAACATTATGTTTACTACTCTAATGTGATTACTACTCACATTTTCATTTTTATAAAAAAATACCATTTGTGCACGTTAAGATCAGGAAAAGTACAAATAAATAAATATTGATCTCTGTTGATTTATTGTATCCCATTACGCAGCATGTTCACTTCAATTTGAATAAACACAATTCTCGTCTCACAACACAACGTAAGTGAATGCAAGTAACTAAGATAAGTTTGATTTTGAACTACACATTTTATTTAACCGAAGGTTTTACAAATACACCTTTCCTTAGGGTACAGACAAGCACATTAGAGTTTGTAAATGCAGTTGTACCATTTATGCTGCATGTACTGTTGTACTGCAGTATTGATATAAAGCATATAATGTGAATATGATATTTAGTGCTCTTGAATATACATCTGGGACTGTATTATGGGCTGTACGTCAGTCTGCCTTGGCTTCAATCCATTGTTTCCTCTTACTCTCCGCAGCCTGAGGTTATACACAGTGTATTAAAATTAACACGCTTGTTTTATTGGCAGACGCCGGACTGTAAACGGTAAACAAGTCCCAACAAAAGAAATTAAATCTGCCCGTCTCTTTCAAATTTTCTCTCCCCCTTCATTTTCTCCCTCCGCCCGTCTTATCTCCGCTTTCCGCCACAACAATATTCATTCCTGTCTTGCGTCTGTCTACGGATGTTTTTCTCCCTTCTACACTCTGCTTTCTGTCTTTGCCGCCTCTGTGCTCCTTTAATCTCATTCCGTCTCTCTGTCTCTCAGACGCTGGATGATCTGGAACAGAGGGTGAAGGAGGCCGGCATCGAGATCAGCGTTAGGCAGAGCTTCCTCACGGATCCCGCAGTCGCCGTCAAAAACCTCAAGGTGCTTCACTTTCACTCATTTCATTTAGGACCTCGCTGCCATGGCGACGAACAGGTGATGTCGTCGGTGCGGTGTTAGCGGAATCGCATCAGCGTCTCCCGAAACAATTTTCTACAGATGTAAAATGCACACAGACTCGAAGTCTATAAGGGTGAATGAAAACACGTCCAGGTCCCAAGAAAAAAATATTCAATTTATTTAGCGTAATAGAGTGAAAGATTGATTCCATCTCTAAAATCTAAAAACAAATTTCATTGTGGTTTAGATTCTTCACTTTGGTTAAAAATAAGTCTCAGGAGATAAAAAAAGAAGTGCTTAAAATTCTATTATTGTATGATTTCCTGGAAAATGTCAGTTTGACGTCTTTTGACTTTCGAAACATGTAACAAAAGTAAAGACTAAATGTAACTGCGTTATGTAAAGTAACCTGCAATTTTACGTTTCAAACAAAGATGGCGATATAGAGGCAAAATAAAGGCATCCGAAGCTAAATCTAATTTCTTTTCACCCTTATTTTGATTTTGGGGTCAAACATGACTCGAACACGTTCTTGACAGGTTTTGTTAGATTCACCATGACCATTTCAAGACATGAAAACATGCAAACACATCAGTATTACAACACATCAAAGGACATCTGCACGATAACACTTTATATATTTCAGAGAAATGGATTTTGTTGTTAAGGAAAATCGTTTTAATTAAAAACATGGGTCAGATGATCTGCCCCCAACAGCCCTACCGACTCCCCCATCCTGCCTGGTCCCCCGGTCGCCTGTTCAGCATAGGCCTGCCTTGCGTGCCGCCCTAGATTTGGTGCAGAAGATTAATGGGGTACCACCACAGGAACCATGGTAACCTGGAATATAGCACGCCGCTGAGAAGGGAAAAAGAGCGCTGATTGGGCGACTTGTCCGAAACAATATTACTGCAATACCGTTCAGAGTAGCACTCTTGAATACTATAGGGAACACCCTCCCGCATGCTGATATACTTCCTTTCGCTAACTCTTGCATTCATTTCTATGGTCTAATTACCATTTCTCCTTTTGCTTTTGTAGCGGCAAGACGCTCGCATCATTGTGGGTCTGTTTTATGAAACGGAAGCCAGAAAAGTGTTCTGCGAGGTCAGTGATCAGACATCCTGCTAAGAACTATTAATCTTTGTCACTGTCAAAGGGGAAACATTGTGTTCCTGTTCATTTTTCACTCTTGGCAAAAGTCGACCCTTAAACCGACCTTTCTTTCCCCAAAACCTGAATGCAGGTCTATAAGGAGAAGCTGTTTGGGAAAAAGTATGTGTGGTTTTTGATTGGCTGGTACGCCGACAACTGGTTCAAGATCAAAGATCCATCCATCAACTGCACCGTGGAGCAGATGACTGAAGCCGTGGAGGGACATGTTACCACGGAGATTGTGATGCTCAATCCAGAAACAGTTCGAGGGGCCTCTAATTTGGTGAGTTTGCCGGGGAGATCTTAAATTTTTCTTATCTATTTATTAGACTGACTTGTTGAGAACAAGGGTGCAAAAGTTGCACTGCAAAATATGAATGTCTTACTTAATATGTTTTTTTTTTTTTTCTGCACAAATATCTAAGCATTCTTAAATCAACACATTTACTTGAGGAAAAAAATTGGCTTGAGATTTGAAGTCTTGTTTACTGAAAATGAAACAAATTACGACTGTACGCTTAAGACAAGAAAGAAAATCTGCAGTAGGAGTAGGAAAAAGAATCTTGTTTTTTCGTTGAATTAAGATATTTTTTATATCTCAAAATGATTAGATATCATCTAACGTCTCTCAGATGTATGCGTACTATCAAGATCTTACAGTAGCTTTGGAATAGCGATATGCTAACAACTGCGAGTAGCAATTCACTATCAACAACTCGGAAAAGCTCAGCTAACAAGTAGCAACATGCTAACAACTCACAACACCTCAGCTACCGAAAAGCATGTTAACAATGACTCAGAACATTGTGTTTTTCCATGGGCAAACATCACTCGTATTAGTTTATAAAATGTAAAAAAAAATCTACATTTAAGTCTAAATTAATTGTAACAAAAATGTTTTGTACATCATCTTCGGCATCAGTAGCCTACATTTTTTTGTGCATGTATCTGCTTCCTACATATTGTCATCGGCCATTGAAAAACCTAAATCTGTCGACCACTGTGTCATGTGTGTACCCATATGCCGCATGGTTACAATGACATCATGCTTTAATTTGTGCGTAAACAAGCTTCGTTCTATTTTTAAACTAGCTCTGTTTTCCAGTTGGGAATAGCCCATAACCTATAGTTATATCTGTAGCTGTCAACACGCTATTCTCAGATATGAAAATACAAAAAGTCCCGCAGGGGTCGAAGCACCCCCGTTCAACTACTGTTCCCCTGGGAGAGCTGAACGGACAGGTGTGAGCTCCAGGGGGGTGCTGTCTGGATCTCACCCAGCTCCGGTGCACTGTGCTGGGAATTGGCTCGGATACGTCCCTGCTGTTTTCCTGGATCCGGTTCAATCCGGGCACGTATCCAGACACCTATGCTTCACATCGGACGTAAAGAGACTGTCATAGCAGACAAATTTGCGATAAGACGGCCATACTAAATTGGCCCAGTAATAACATTTGCTCTCTTCGTCTTCACTCATTTTACTTCACTTCTAAGATGTCATTTTAAGAGAGTCAAAATGCTTCCTGACACCGTACTTTTCTTCCCCACACACACATCAGAGTACACACCGCTCTCTACTGTCCATTTGCATCAAGCAATCACAGATGCCCATCTGCAGCTTGGCTCATTTCCTAAAACGCACCTGTTTGAAGCGAGGACGTGCCTCAGCTGTTTCTATAAGGTGTGAAAAAAAAATCGATTGAAAATAGTTTTTCATGTGCCACCGTGATAAAAGCACGCCTAGTCGATGGCAGTTCCGTCGTCGTTTATTCACGCTCATGTCATTCCAAACAAGAATGAATTTCTTTCTTCTGTGGAAAACACATTATGAGTTATTCATAGCAGAATGTTCAAGGTTTTTCACTTTGGTGACCGCAGCTATAAATCATAAAACAATTTGGAATGTATGTGACATTATTTTTTCAAATGTTTATATGGCTCTTTTGTCCTTTTTTGTGCTCGAAACCATCCGTTTTTATTTGATAGATGGCAGTGCAGCTCAGACATTTTGCTCTCTATCCACAGAATAAAAAGAATATGTCATGCATACTGTACAATAACAGAATTTTCATTTTTGGGTGAAGTGTCTCTTTAAGGACATGAAACATCTTCAGAGAGTAGGTGCACGTGGCCGTCTGCAGGCAACATTTTTTTATTTTCGGCTCTTCTGATCCTGGTATGTGTGAAATGAATATTGCACACCCAAGAAAAATACATCCATGTTGATGGCGCAGTCCCACAATGAAGCGTACGGTGACTTTTCCGCTGTCAGGAGTCTGACACATTTGTCAGCGCTTTTATGGTGGCAATGGAGTAATGCTTGTTAAATAATGAATTTAAGCATTTCATCCTGACAGTGAACTGCTATTGTCCTGTGCACACATATACTTACACACGTGCACAGCAGATGACACCGTATGTTCTCGTTTTTGTTCTCGATCCAGACCTCACAGGAGTTTCTAGCCCAGCTGATGTCCAAGCTGGGTGGGAAAAATCCAGAGGAAACCGGAGGTTTCCAGGAAGCTCCCTTGGCGTACGATGCTGTTTGGGCCCTTGCTCTGGCTCTCAATAAGACGGTGGGACCCTTGAAATCAAAGGGTAGACGGTTGGAAGACTTTAATTACAATAACAAGGACATCACGGCAGAGATCTACAGAGCCCTCAACACCAGCTCCTTCGAGGGAGTGTCGGTGAGTGACAACATACGGCTGTAAAGGTATTTGGTTTGTCAAGAGACCAAAATTTCAGTAGTTTACATCAATGAATACTAAAGAGTTTTAATGCCAGTTTTTGTAAAACAGTTAACATGGAAATATTTAAAATGTTGAATATTATAAATAATAAGAAATCAATTTTAAACTTTTACTGCTGTTTTACACAGTAGAATAAAAATGATCAGACAATTTAAAAGTCATAAAAACCATGAAAGATCACAAATGTATCTATATAAAATGTAAAACTGTGAATATATATATTCATATATATATTCTATATATTCACAGTAAATACCATAATGCTACCCTTACAACAGCCTTATTCGTTCCTTATTTATTATGATTACTGCAAAAGTCATACCGTAGTAAAAAAGGAATTTATGTTATTATCGACTTAATACCAAATTCCCGGAATATCTGACATGACTGGAAGAAATTTTCCAAAATAAATGAGTGAAAGTAATAACAAGGCAAGATAGTAAATTAACCACAGTAAATAAGCCTGTCCCACCCCCCCCTCACATGTTATTTGTACAAGCAGCTTTTCATGACGTGTAGTTACATTTTAAAGATAAAAAGTCAGTGATGTGTTGCGTTTGACCGTCGTTTCCAAAATCAAAATGCCTGTTCGTTTATACACAATGTGTGAACTTTTTACATGATCCCTTACCAACCATTTTTATTACGATATAACATTTGTTTAAATGTATATATTTGGCAGACGCTTAGGCAACTTACAGTGCACTCAATATATACATTTTATTAGTATCTGTGTTCACTGGGTCTGAACCAATAATTCTTGCTTCTAACGCGATGCTCTACCAACCGAGCAATGGAGATTTCTGATTGGCCTGCAGATTAAACCCCACGAACATTAAGGCAAAAGTCTCAGTGGCTAAAGGTGCTACTTCAGTAAAAAATGTGTAGAATATGTTGCGGTGAATTCAATAGTACTTGTAAGGACAGGGAGGATGTGTTTACATTCAGTGCACAAGAGGTTTGAGAAATGTTTCTGTTTTCTCAGGGTCATGTGGTGTTTGATGCGCAGGGCTCCAGAATGGCCTGGACCCTCATTGAGCAACTGCAAGGTGAGCAAACTGTAAACATCTACGAGTCCAGAAAACAGATACAGATGTTATAAAGAGTAAATGAGAGCACGTGTGAACAGCAGGTGTGATTTGGATGCAAAGCTGTTCCTGATCACTTTCCATTTTGAAAATAGCGCAGGTGCCGGTAAATCCCCCTACTGTTTCTCCTGCGTTCATTTTGCCACACAGAGAAACCACATTTGTTTTTTGCTCATCACCTTTACCCCAACGTATGTGTGATGATAATGCCGGAAAAACCACAGGTACATAAAACTTTTATTTAATACAATTTGCAGAATATTTTATTAGATAATAAGGGTTTTGAAGAAGGCGCTACGTTAAATTAGCTTTATGAAATCCAATACTTTTTTTTAAGGAAAGCACAGGCAGCCAAGATTGCTAATTCAAATCAACTGTTATTGGTGTTAGACTTGCAAAAGTATAAGGAACCTGAGAAAACATCTCATGAACAGGTGAATGTGTGTAGGCCAGGGGTATAAGAAAGCTTTCAAGACATCTTTAAGTCAATTATCTCATAGAACTCCTACATCCTACTATCCTTTTAACATGTTTGTCAAAAGTACCATTGATTTCTTTAGATACAAAACAATGCACAGTTTGTTTGACCTTGAACAACAAGGAGAACTGAAAATTGTAAGATGCACTTGCCTGCAGCAGAAAAAAATAAGCACAGCCCCTACAATAGCTTCAAGAGCTGGTGTTGCCCCCCATTGACACAAATCAGTTCTTGTCGGGTTTTATAGCTGTGAGAGATGTTCGCATTCTCTCTCTACCTTAAGAACTGGCTTTTTATATACTGTACTGTTTATACACAAGGTCAGAAGAGAAAAGAGAAGGCAAATATGACTAAACCTGGGCAAGAGTTTTGGGCACATTAGATGCATCACCAAAAGAAAAAACGTTTCTATGAGATCTTGAATTTCAAATCAATACCCAACATTTCTACAACATTTTTTCCTTTTTGTGGTTTTGGTTGAGGGTTTTGAGTCATTGTATCGCAATGTGTCTACAGTCCAACTTCAGCTTTTTGACACTTGGTCTCACAAGGTCTATTCCTCTGGTACAATGTGGAATTGGTGGTTTACCCTGTGATGCCAAGCTGACAGGCCCTGAGGCGGTGAGCAGGCCAGCACCAATGAAATCTCTATATAGTCGCTGTAAGGGTCTTCTGATCAAAGGCTGTTTTGGTTTTCCTATGTTTAGTCCAGCATCGTGGCAAATCTTTCCGTCTTTTCTGCCTCTCCAGAACATATTGTTCCATTAGTGCTGATCCATTATATATTAGTGCTGATCCATTATAAAGTATTAAATAGCTCATTTGCATAAATTTCATCTTTCGCACACGTGTAGGACCTGCTGATAAAGTCGGTTCCGCTTTATGAATTTGAATTGTGAAGTGGAGACTTCAAACAAGAAAAAATCCACCTTAGGTGTAATGTAAAGGCAAAGCATTGGGAAATTTTGTTACGCAGGATGATCAAAGTTGAAACACAGCCCAATGAGTCATATTTCTGGCAAAACATTACACAAAATGTGTTCTGTACACTCCATAATTATGAACTATTTTAACCAATACACTGTAAAAATTTATTTGATGTTTTTACTTAAAAAATTAAGTTCCCGACTGGCTTAAAAAATATTAGTTATTACATGAGTTTGATGCAAAATTGTTATGTTAACTTATAGTTTATTTGAGTTAAAGTCCCCGTGAACCAGAAGTTGCGATTGTTCAGAGTGAAATGGAATTTCAGAGAAAAATAGTGGGCGTGACTTACGTCTTCGTCTTCTGCGATTTGATAATATTTATAAATACAGCTGTTGCATTTTGAAATGGAACTGGCATCAGACTGACGGGGAGGAGTTAACAGATGCTCCGCCCAAGCCGTCTTACATACATCATTTAAGATAGATAGTCATTTCAGGAAGGAAGTGCATTTTCAGATTTTAACGATTTTGAGGGCACACAAAATTTTTAAAAGAGAATAAACCACATTGATAAACTATTACAATAAATGCTGCAATATTTCATGAAAAATAGGCATTGTACTTTTTTATTTCACTGGGACTTTAAGTACTAACTAAACATTTTAAGGCAGCCAGGTCACTTCTTTTTTTAATTCATTTTTTATTTTAATAAAGTTTTGAATACATTTTTTATTCAAATCATTTTTTAATCAAATTTTTTATCATTATTTTATTTTGTAATCCAGTGTACCACTTCATATCCATAATTCTAACTGACACACACCCTGTTCCAAAGACGGATGATGGCAATTGACATTGTGGGCTTGGTGTATATGTTTGCTCATAAATACAATCGGCAATCGGTTTGTCATGAAGGGAACATAAGACCTCACAGAACAAAACCTGAAGCAGGAAGTGTAAAATAACTCTCTAAAATAACTCTCCATAAACCTCTTCAAGGTCTGAGTTAATGTATAGACGTGAAAGCCAGTGTAAAAAATGGATGGGATGAAAGGTTCCCAGAGCACAGTGACCTCCATTACTGATAAATAAAAATTTGCCACAGCTATGAGTTTTTATGACTACAGCAGTTGGGCCGTATTGGTTATTTGGGAAGGTATGGTGAAGGTCAGACAGGTTAACAAGAATCCAAGGTCGCTCTAAGAGATATTTAGAGCATAAACAAAATCTCTCCAGCACCTCTTCAGTAATGTCAGAGTTTATTTTAAACAACAGAATCAGAACCATCCATGCTTATACGACTAACTTTTGTTTACATATAGCCGCACATTCTGCAGACATGATTATTTCATTATACCCCAGCTCTTTGACAGGGGCTTGTCTTCCTTCATTTTCTTGTTAACCTCTGCGCCTGACAAGCGTGTTGCGTCTGCAACCTCGGCTGTCGCGCTCAGATTGGATCCTTTTCTTTCCTGTCGTTTGTTTTCTTCCTTTGTATTGGCATGGCTTCAGAAGCTGTCTTTGAAATCAGCGCTCCTGTGTTCCCCTGTTCAATCTGTCACGCTGCTCTGTGCCTCTGCCTGTGCCCAGATCCAACGTCAGTACCTTTTGTTTGACACAATAAACAACCAAACTACATTTTTCGATGAAAATAAGAGTGGCGCTTATCCCCAAAAAACAGGATGCTGGGCGGTTCTGGATGGTTGCCAGAGCATTGCCATACACTTGTTATGATGTCATGAGTTGTTTTATGGGCGTTGCTATGCAGTTGCTATGGCATTCTGGGGGGTCGCTAGGTGGTTACTCACTGCCTGAGTCAAAAGAGTCTTTGAAATGTGAGTGGTGGATGTTTTGCAAAAGCAAAAAAAAGCTGTTGCTGTGCGGTTCTGCTGTGCTACGTTGTTTTTTAACTTTGCAATGTAGTTGCTAACGTCATCTGTGGTTGCTATGCTGGTAGCTCAAATTGATAGTTCACCCAAAAATAAAAAATCAATTATTCACCCACATGTCATTCCAAACCCGTGTGACTTTCTTTCTTCTGCAGAACACAAAAGAAGATATTTTGAAGAACGTTGGTAACCAAACAACACTGGTCCCCATAGACTTCCATTGTATGGACACAAAACCATTGAGACACTTCTCAAAATATCTTCTTTTGTGTTCTATAGAAGAAATGTAAAGCTTACGGTCGTGCGTAGGACCTACGTCGTAGGCTGTGCGTAGCTCTGCGTAGCCTGACGCGCACCTCTCCAAAAACAACGCGTCAACTCAATGCGGACCCTACACGAACTACAAGCGCTGTGATTGGTCTGTTTGAACCCCTCCATCAGGTAAAAAATCTCAGCGATGGCTTCATGTATACTCAAACGCATTTCCGAATGAATTAATTTATTAAGTAAATTATTTGTTCTTCTGTATTTAACATCTCAAGCTGCAACAAAAGTAACTGTTTACTTGCCGCTATCACTGCTGATGCTTCTCAAAGGAGTTGCTTCTTCGGCTTTTGTCTTGGTTACCCAAGCGAAATCTGACGCCTAGTGGTCATTGCCTGTCGACGCGGACAAAACCGGCACCTTGCCTAGGTCCTACGCACGTCTAACTTTCGTTAAATCATACATGTTTTGAGTCACATGATGGTGAATAAATGATGGCGGAATTTTAACTTTGCCTTTAATGCTGCAAACTGTAACGTTTGACTCTCTACCGCCCTCTCTGTTTAAACGTAAAATTGTAGGTTACTACACAATTTATAATTTATGTTAAAATGACCTGACAGCTTAAATGATAGAATTATAGAAGATTACATCTTTTAGTCAAGGTTAAATTTATATGACATGGTCCCTCATTCATTTTTCTTCTTTTTTTATTGTAGGGTTTGCACCAACTTCAGAAAAAGAGGCGTTATTCATGTCTATAGCTTAAACATTGTTAAGCACCAAATTTGTATGCATATGGTTTGAGATTTCTTCAGACAGCTTTAGCAAGCATCACCACAATGTTTCCTTCTCATTCTACCTTGTTTTAGGACTTCAGAAAGGCGATTGATGAGCTTTAAGAGCCCTGTAGCTTTTAGACTAATTGACGTTGAGAACATAAGGTGAAATTGGTTTCTGCAAGAAGATTTACAGAGAAGCGAAGAGGACACCATCTAAGTGGTGTAAATTGCCCGTCTTTTACCCGTGGCTTCTCACGCCTGCGTCACGCAGCATCTCCGAGCGCTCCCTCTTTCTTCTTCTATCTCTTTTCCTTCTTTTCAAGTCTCCCAGAGGGAAGCCAAAGCTAAAATAATTACGCCTAATGATCACCTGATAATTATAATGGTTCTCACTTAAGCTAATTTCTCGTTGTGTTTGGGGTTGGAGGTCCTCTGAGCTCCGCACAGCTCTGTAATGCCCGTCTGTGTGTGTGTGTGTGCGTGTGCGTGTGTAAGATAGGAGGAAGGCGTGCATGAAAGAAAATGGAGAAATGAGGCTAGGAGGGAGGAAAGGAAAGAGAAGATAAATTTCTCTGTCTTACGGTTGGCGCTCAAGCGCTGCTGATACAGTGGTACCCAATTACAGTGTTCCTTATGAAGCTGATTTAAAGAGAGAGCGACCCTGTTGTGCGTCCTTGTTTAAAGCTCAGCTGATACGCCTGCTGGAAATATAAGGATTGATGATGTTTTCTGTTTGTGTAATCCAAGTGTTGTTTGGACTCTAAAAGCCGCCCAGAATCCGAAGCAACCTTGCCGTATTGATTTACAGCACTGTGTAGTGAGATATTTCTTCCTTTTGTTCCTCTCCTCCCCAATCTCACATTATCTGTTTTTCTCCTTTGTGGATGCAGTTTCAATAGTTGTTGGTTACTGAAGTCATTGCATAAATTCACTATTAGTAGAAAGACAAGATTAGTTTGTTCTGTAAGTAAATGTGTCTGACAATGGGGGAGGAGAGGTTACTAAGATTAATGGGCAATTCAATAGTTAGGGATGTGACATTTTTAGTCAAAACTCAAAATATAAGTTTTCTGTTTTATTACCAATATATTAAATCATCTGTTTAAATGTATACAAAACCCCAGATGATAGAATCCATCTGTAAAATATTGGCCTTTACATATGTTTTCGATTTTGTGGGATTTCTGTAAATTAAAATGTGCAAGTCAGAAGCAATAGTACCCAACACATGGAGAAGGGATGGCTCTTTATAGAATATAAATAGTAACATAATATTGGGCAGTTATGAATTTGACAATTCACTTAACTGACTGTGTTAAAATGTGCTTAAAAACACAAAAGAAGCTTTAACATTTTTAAGAGAGACTTCACGAGTATTTAAATCACCAGGTAATGAATCTGATCTATCGGTATAGAGAAAACCTTTGGTAAACTTGATTTTTTCGTCTGAAGGTCGACATTTGCATGGAATTGCCCGAAGTGATCTTTATCCGGCTGGTCACGTGATCACAATAGGTCAAACCCATGAGAAGACCACGAGAAGAATTATACAGCTTTTAGTACACAGCTGATGGGACTTTTATTTTTAACATATTTTAAAATAACTATTAATTTACTGGGGGAAATAACCTTATAGTAAGAACTGTTATGTTCTTAAATGTCTTTTACGCACTGTATTTGGCAAAGAATTTCTTCCAAAGCAGATCATAGTGCTTTTATGGGACACATTTCCATTATACTGTATGCATTATGTGTCCTCCCTGGGAATACGACCCATGATCCTGGTATTATTGTGCACAATATATCAGTAAATTTTATGTTGTTGAACGAGTGCTGAATTATTTACAATATTACATTATGTGAAGAATGAACACAATAGTAAATGTGTTTTTTTTATATTATGGTCATTGTCAATTAATCGTTATATTGTGACATTGTGTATATTTCCGTTTACCAACATTCAAGTTTTGAAAACGTTTCTGTTCATTTAAATTAATAAAGTAAATGAAAAATTTCGCCTCACCATGTCAGGTATTTCTTGGTTTTGAGGCCAAGGATCAGACAGGATCCCTTGTTTTATGTTGGAGAGAGACTATTTTGGCACATATTGGTTGCCATACTCTCTCTCCGGTCTTGTCATTGTTCCTGCCCTCCTGTTTCCTAGTAAGTGTTAATTAATTAGTTTAACCCTTGCACCTGTCCCATCTTGATTTGGTTCCCTTTATATTGCCCTCTTGTCTTGTGCTGGTTCATTGTTTTTGTCAACCGTGGTGAGTCTGGTCTACTCTACTCTACTCTACTCTGGTCTGGTCTGGTCTGGTCTGGTCTGGTCTCTCTACTCTACTCTACTCTACTCTACTCTACTCTACTCTACTCTACTCTACTCTACTCTACTCTACTCTACTCCTTACTCTACTCTACTCTACTCTACTCTGGTCTGGTCTGGTCTGGTCTAGTTAGTCCTTGTTCCTTTTGTCATGTTTTGTTATGTTACCCCCTTGTGGGTTTTGTCTTTGTTATAAATTATTATTAAAGTCTGTTAACCCTTACCTCCCTGTCTGTATATATATTTGAAGCACTAAAATTATAAACAAATCAAAAATTAAACAAAAATAAATCTTATATAGCAACACAAAAAAATAAATTATAAAATGACAAAAGCCTATTCCAAAATTGATTATTAATTTAATAAATTAATACATCTAAAAATAAAAGCTAATTTAAAACATTAATAAAACTAAAATCAAAACTATAATAACTATGTCCTACTTGAACTAAAACCTCCTCAAAAGTTGCTGTCAGAGGTTTCAGGAGATGGTAGTCCTCCACAATCCATTGCAAACTCATTCATGACATTGGCATCAAATCAATTCCTGATGAAAAGTAAAGTCAAGTCGATCACACATTTTTCTCATTGAATATCCTGCTTCACCCATAAACAATGTGCCATTACAGATGTGAAATGGGTCGTGAATGCTGTTTCACGTTGACTTGAAGCTGTTTCTGAATTGCGCTCTCTTTCTCTTTACCCCTGCAGGAGGAAGCTACAAGAAGATTGGATACTACGATATGACCAAAGGCAATCTCTCCTGGTACGGGAATGACAGGTGGATAGGTAAGGACGCATTTGTCTCTCTCATCTCCCATATATGGTCTTGTTTATCACTGTCTGTTACGTTCTCCTCCGCTTTAAACCCGCTCGCGCGCAATCACTCACTTCATTACTCTCGCCGAGCGCCGCCTCATCTTTCCTACCGTCACGGCCTCGCGTCCCAGGCCCCGCCCTCTCCCGAAAAACCAAAACGCATGCGACAGGCTGCTACGGTGCGTTAATCAATCAGTTAGTCAAATTCTGTTTAGCATTCCGTCAGTGAGGGCAGGCGCTCTGCGGGAACTCTGAGCGGCTCAACAAAAACAGACAAATGAATGGCATTAGAAAACCGCCAGGAGTTAATTCCAATCATAACTTGAGCAAGCGCGCTGATAAAAACTGCGACCAGTAAGGAATGAGTGATGGTTTCATTTAATCACTTTAATTGTGTTTGATGACCAGTTCACGTTCCGTTTTGGAGATGCTGTAGTGAGAAGATTCCAGCTGACAGCTGAAAACAACACAAATCAGAAAGACCCGGGTCGCTCGGCAGCTGCTCCCAGCACGAGCTAACCTTGACTGCGTGTGTCTGAATCGTCCAATCAGCACCATGCGCCTCACCAGATTGTCTTTGCCTGTCATTTAAACCCTGGATGACTCTAAATGAGGAGATATACTGGAATCATACCGGCCTGGTTTGACGTTATAATGCCGTATTAGTGCACTCATTATGTGACCGTTTCTATGCCTAGACATTTCCCCAGACGTGCTTTTAGCGTGCTTATCTGTTTTGAACCTTATTAAAACTTACTGAAGCAGCGAGCTCCATGGCAACCGTAGCGAGTCCTCGTCGCAAGACACACTAATTGCGATTTTCGCAAGTTGTTGAGGGACAATGCCTAATTTTTGGTTATTCGCCCAGCTGGGAATAGAGCCCACAGCATTGCTGATGTGTCATATTCCCCAGGTGGGCTGGCAACGTCTGGCACCTTTAACTCCTGCATTAGTTGTCAATGATACATCTCTTTAGAGGTCATTGCTATAACAGCAACCTTTGCCTGTGCCAGACTGCGAGTCGCTGTTTCGCTTTACAGTCCCGCTGAGAGGCACGCCAGTGATGTCAGAGGTTGTCCTTCCCCCTTAATAGGGATGAGATAGAGTCTCTTATCTGGACCTTTGACTAAATGGCATAAAGTCTGGTGGACAGTCTGACTGTCTTGTCGTTTTTAGGTGTCGTTTAGGGGTTGGTATTTTCAAAAGCATTTTTTAAATTCCAAATAACCTAAGTTATTATTGTTATTATTATAAATAATATACTTCAATTAAACTTTTAACAGTTTCTGACAATCCAACATTTTATTTATTTCAGTTTCATCTTTTACTTTCAAGTTTTATCATTATTTCAGTTTCAAGTTTCATAATTATTGCAAAGAGAGAAATTTGCAATGTATTTTAAAACCTTACATGGTCTTTATTTCATTCATTCAAATATTAGTATTATTACTTTTAATGATTGTGTATGTAAAGCTCTTTTGCAGCAATGAATATTGTGAAAAAGCACTATATAAATAAAACTGAATTTAATTAATAATAGAAATAAAATAAAGAATAATAATAATAATAATATGTTTTATTTATATACTGTCTTTCAAGTTCCCAAGAAAGCTTTTATTTAATATGAACTAAAAATGGTAAAAAAAAGAATAAATTATTGGAAATAAAAATAAAAAATATAGCTGCAAGCAGCAACACAGGGTCAAGCCCCCGAAGCAGCACGGAGCCACGCCAGCACTGAGTAATGAGAGCCAAAACGGCAGAAACAGAACAAACGTAAATAATGAAAAGGTTTATAAGAACTGGTGAGAATGAAACCTTGACTTAACATGTAAACGCTCCACACAGGTTTCGAACCAACAACCTCAAAGTAAGAGACATTTCAATTTAGACATCTAAATTACAATAAATGACTTAGTTGACACTGTTATCAACTGGTATTATATATGAAAGCGATTATACCAGAATAAGTGTCACTGTCTCTGTTTACAGTTGTGTAGAAAACACTGGAAAATGTGTAAAGATTCTATGTAAAAAATGTCTGCTCATCTGAAAATATTACAGACGCATTTATGCATTTGGCACACAGATTTATGCAAAATGACTTGCACGTTACATTCAAGCTATAGAGTTTTCATCAGTATGTGTTTCCTGATCCTGCTTTACTAGCATGACGTTCTACCAGTTGAGCTACAGGAACAGACATAATTCCTTTTTGTCTTCAAACTTTATAGTTTTGTTTGATTTTAACTGACAATTTCGTTTATCTTCAAAAGTGCTCATTCCATCGACACGTTTTGCTTCCCGACAAATTGCCAAAATAACCTGCCCGTTCTCCCAGAAATTGTGTGAAATCAGATTAGAGCGAGAAAGTGCTTTCTGCATCTGATCAATATGCATCAGGCGGTCAGCAAACAGTCTAGTGGGCGTAGCTTGGGCGTGCCCTCTAGGAATGAGATTAAGGTGAACAATGCTGCAAGATTGTGAACGTCTACATGGCGAGGGGGCACATCGGCAGCGCATGACCCATGCAACAACGACTATGCTGGACTGTCTGACAACACGCACAAATGCCACCCATCCCCACCCAACCGCGCTGCTGGCTAGATTATTCCAGCAAGACAGAAAAGGTGCAGGGCTAAAAATAATCAGCACCGTGACATGCTGATATAAAGGCCCCTTGAAGAAGAAGGTGACTTTCCTTCCGAATGGAAGCCACTTATTGACCAATAGCGGCTCTTAAATCAGCTCATTGCGATGTCATGGGTACCCCTCCTTCCCCATCCACATTTCTCGTTCGGACCCTACGGAAAACAAAGGTCACGTTCCTTTACCTCCCAGCTGAACGGGATCCTTTCTCTTTGACCCTTTATGTTATATTGTCTCATCGCTTCTCTGGCCTCGCTTTTCTTTCGCTCTCCCTGGTCGCCCCTGACAACCACTGCATCAGCGCCTTGTTCTCTCATCGCTGTGGCAACCATTATGGGTCTTGGTTGCCATGGCAACATACTGTCCCGATTCCACCATCAAGGACAGAGGGAGGTATTAAACAGCATGCGCTCTGTTGGACGTACGCACACGATACATTATTAACACACACATCATTTGCCCTCGTCGTACACGCACATTCATTGTCGACCCAAATTGCTTTCAACACCAAATCAAAAAAGACGTTCCGGTGCTACCGTGGATGATTTAAGAAAAAATAGCTGTCTTTGAAATCTTTCATCAAAATGTAATAACTTGCACTGCCTTGAAAATTATTTTCCTTTGCTGCTAATGTTACCAAGCGCTTATTCGTAAGCCCCTCCTCTCCAATCACCTGTTATGTAGAGACCCCTGGATTCACAACTGCCGAAAATGAAAATAAATAGTGCCAACCTACATTTCTTCTTCATTAAAAATCCTCTTTCACTACCCACCCATTTCTTGTCGACTTAAAACTTGCTTGTACTCCAGACACCCGGTTGACTGCTAATATTTGCGAATTGCATTAACCAATCAAAACAGTGAGCTGTGAATAAATTTGCTCCATCAGATGCACAACGCCTCTCTGCACGTACTCGGAGTTAATTTTAACACCATAGCAACACTGCAACGTTAACATTCTGACCTCAGACACCATAGCAACCGCTTTTAATTTCCACCAACCACTTAAAACAATGCGCCGTGCCATATCGCAACCTTAAGATTGCCCCAGCATCAGACCACCTCCCTGCTCCTTCTGTGGCCCTGAACACTCCCGTTCGCTCGGATCTCCCGCTCCACTTGAATCGATACCTGCCCGGTGCACGAGGGAGATAGGGAACCTCTAATTAAGACTGACAGTTACTCTGTGAGTGGTTCCCGCAGGGGCCGTAACCCAAAGTCCTGACGGGTTCCAGGAGTCAGGCTTTATGAAAACGACCACCTCTAGAGAGAGCCGTAACAAGCCGTTCGATCCACACCCAATTTGTCACAGGAAAAGAATGAAGTGCGGTGTATGTATTGTGTGCAGCCCACCGTCAGAGGAGAGCTGACCACAATGCACCTCGATGTCCTTTGTTGTCGGCAATTGGGCAAAGATTACACGTATGAAGGCATCGAAACAGTCTGTGATGGTATCGCTTCTCAGGAACAAGAGAGAGAGAAGCTTTAGTCAAATGGGAGGTGAAATTCAATATCGGTTGCTCTCTCTGCGGACTGCTGTCAGAGAGAGAGGGAGAAAGAGATGTAAAGGGACTCATTACTGGTTCTCAGAATGGCAGTTTTTCATCATCATCAACTTTCCTCTCTCTTAATTGTTATATTACTAAATATACATTTATACAAATATACAATTAAGATTTTATTCAAAAATTCGCAAGATTACATATTTAGCATTATATAACACTATGTGTACCCATCATTTTTTCTTTCTCCTTTCAACAATTCCTGTCTCTTCTCTACTGTTTCTGTATAATAAAGGCAAAAGATGTGTGAATACAATATGTTAGCTATTGCATGTGCATATTTATCTTTTGTATAATGCATTATATAACTTATCTACATTGTATATTTTGAGAAGAAATTTTAGGTGGTTGTTGCCCATGTGAAACTTGGCATGTTGCTAGGGTGTTGTGCGTGGTTGCTAGGGTGTTTTTGATGGTTGCTGGGGTGTAGCTATGTGCTTCTTATGCTGCGTTCACACCAAACATGAAGTATCACATTCCTCATTCTTTATTACTCGCTGGATTAATTTGTTGTATTCGTGCGCCTGGACGTGTCAAACAGTAGGTGTGAATGAGCTCTTTGCACAAATTTGTCACTCGAGTTGAAATGTTTCGCTGCAAGTTTGCATCTATTTGCGTCTTTGCGTTGACTTTGAGTGTTTTTTACTCTCGCAAAGCGCTTTAGAGTATTTTTCACAGCATTGCATTGCTGTTCTGTTGCATTGCTGTGAGTGTCCAGGGTTGTTATCTCATATTAATCTTGAGTACCTATAGAGTAGTATTGCATACTTCGTATCTTTGAAGAGAATTTAGTTTGATCACATTTACAAAAGATAGATACAGCTGTACGATTATTTCCGAAAGCATACGGCGCGTGCGGGGGGGAGGGGTAGGCTGAACTAAACCAACAAAACACAGACATCAGTTTCACTCACCGCATGCGGTTCATGTCCGGCAACTTTTAGCACTGGGAGGGCTTCATATATCAGTTTCAAACGATCTCCAAATCCAGCGTTATATCAACCGTTTATATAACATTCATCACACAAATGCAGTGAGCAAACAAACACCTGAACTTCTCCTGCTCTCCTTGCGGCTGCGTGCTTTTCCGGGAGAATTTTCCAAAAAGGGACTAAGAAAACTTGTTACGAAACAGTTTAATATGTTCAAAAGAAACTTTCAGAAACCTATACGATCGCTGGGGGAGTGTATCGAGCACAGAAATACTACATAATACGCCCAACTCGTTTTTTGACAAAGTTGACCATGTTAAGCATGAGAAGACAGCACGTTTAATACTGTAAAGAAATGAGAATGCATGAAACACCGTTGCACGACCGCTTTAAGCATACTTGGGTGGTTTGCTAGGGTGTTGTGGGTTGCTAAGCAGTTCATTATTATGTTTCAATGACTCTGGTCCCTGGATATGGCGTGGATTCCTCCTTCAATATACTTTATCACCCATTGACTTAATGACTTAATGAAAGCCATTATGAATTTTGCCATTATAACACACTTTCTCTCTCTCTCCTGCTCTCTCTGTCTCTCTCTGTCTCTCTCTCTCTGTCTAGGTTCTGGTCCACCTGCAGATCAAACGGTGGTCATACAGAAGTTCAGATACCTGTCACAAAAACTCTTTGTCTCAGTGTCTGTATTTGCTGGCTTGGGGATTTTAATGGGGATCGTTTGTCTCACCTTCAACATTTACAACAGTAACGTCAGGTACGTATTGCTGTGAGCATGTGTATGTGTTTCTCTTGTGTCTCCATGAGTTTAGAGAACAAAGTGGTAAATGCATGCAAACTGCTGCTGTGCTGGGGTCAGATTCACATATTTATGCATTCTGAGTCAAGTGTCATAATGCATGAAGAATAGCACAACAACAAGCACCATATTATGAACGTTCACACTCCAGTGTGTGTGTGTGTGTACATGTTTTTATATCCTGGTGGGGACCTGAATTGAGGTCCTCATGGGCAAAAAAGATTATAAATTGTACAGAACAATATTTTAAAAAAATTTAAAATGAAAAAAGTTTTCTATGATCTTTAGGTTTATCGGTTGGGTTAGGGGATAAAATATACAGTTTGTACGGTATAAAACACATTACGCCTATGGACTCTCCCCACCAGACATGTGTGTGTGTGTGTGTGATGTTTCAGTCCTTTAACACATTTTCCACCGGATTTTCTAAGCCGGCAGCTTAAACTAATACATAATACAAAACTAAACAGTACATACTATAGTATTTACAACATAGTATTTACCATACTTACAAATCTCATTGTGCATGTGGAAAATCAAAGCAGTCTGTGAGAAGATAATAGAAAAAGAGATATGGTGTTAATATAGCACTCTAAAGTATAGTGAAGTACCAGGTTGTATTTAATACTTTGGAATAGAGAAACACAGCATTTGAATATGGTAACCATATAGTTCAATATCATGGGATGCCATGATTCAGTATCATGGTACTACTATCTGATACTTGTGTATATGTGAGAATAAGCATCTGTCGTGTAACCTACTGTACAAACATACATGAATGCATATACAGTGTGAAACATGTGCATTGTGCAGATTCAGCAATATGTAAATCTGTTCTGTATGTTGAAGGTATATACAAAACTCTCAGCCCTATCTGAATAACATGACTGCGGTGGGCTGTATGATGGCACTGGCAGCTGTTTTTCCTCTGGGAATCGATGGACTCCATGTACGAAACGCTCAGTTTCCTGTGGTCTGTCAGGTGAGGGCTCAGGCATTCTGGGAATTCAGTTTTCTTATTTATGTTGATGTTATTTATAGCAGTTATAGCGTTAATGAAATACCCTTTTCACTTATTTAAAAGAGTGGTTTTAGGGATTCCGACATTTTTATTATATATACAGCAGTGGAAACAAATTAAGAGACAACTCTAGTTTTGCCTTTTATCAGGATTTCTGCATGTATTGTGGCAATTCCAGTCCAGTGGCTGTTGAATTTCAGTCTCTGTTTTCTTTGCAGTATTCAATATCTGCAAACATTCGTCCTGTTTAAGTTTTCAGCAAAAAATGGAAATAAAAAAAATATATTATCATTTGGAATTTGGAAGAAATATTGTCCCTGAAACGAAATCGATAATTTTACTTGTATCTTGTACATGTATCTATTAATAGTAAATTTAGAAAAAACAGGAAAAAAACTATACTTTACCGGCGAGAAGAAAACCATTCCAAAATTATTTCGTTTTTTTCTGAATTTACTATTTATAGGTATGTGTTGAAAAATGATCATTTTTGTTTCATTCTGTGAACTAGGAACAATATTTCTCCCAAATTTCAAAAATTGTTTCTATTTGTATTTATTTGCAGAATTTGGAGAAACAGGTCAAAATAACAGAAAAGATGCTCTGCATTTTTTTCAGACCTTAAATAACGCAAAGAAAAGTATTAACATATTCACTTTAAGGCAACACAACAGTAATATTTCTACATTTATTTAGGAAAAAATCCTTGATTTTTATCACAGTTTTCATGTGTCTTGTCATTTTGTCAGTTTTTACTTGCTGTTGGGTGACTTCATGTCACTCCTGAGGTGTGATTTTGTTGAAATTCAACAGAGACTGGACCAGAATGGGCACTTTATATCTAAAAATACTGATTAAAAGAAAATTTGAAGGGTCTCTTAATTTTTCTGCGACTGCATATTTTTTTTTGCATAGATTTTGCTAGCCATTTTTAGCCTCTGTGAAGTGTATTTGGCGATATGCTGATGAACTGTTAAGAATTTTATGCACTTAGCAATCTATTTTACTCAAATAGACATGTCTGTAGTTATATTCCAAGTAGAATAGTATTAGTGTTTAGGAATAGCATCTCATTATTATGTCACAGATAGTTTCTGAATTGCAACTAGATGTTGATGACCTGTAAATGTTAATGTAATAATATATTCAGATTTCCGAGTTTAATATTCAGAATGACTCATTTTCGCTTTGAGAATTAAAATGATCAAAGTTACAGTGTGTTTGCACAGTACATTGTACTTTATTTCACAAGATAAAGAAATATTTACACATTGTAGATGAAAGTGCTAAACTATCGTCTGAATCGTTTGCTTTATCGCTGTTCTAGTTCCGTTTGTGGCTGCTCGGACTCGGCTTCAGTTTGGCTTACGGCAGCATGTTCACAAAGATCTGGTGGGTCCACACTGTGTTCACAAAGAAAGATGAAAAGAAAGACAAGAGGAAGGTAAGCGGAAAAGATTCCGTGTGTATTTGAGGTTAATTAAAGGTGTTTCGAGACAAATTATCTCTCACTCTAAACTCCTCGTAGGAATAAACTCTACTGACTTCCTGTCAGGAGCCTGCGGTACACCTTCAGAATGATCAATACATCATAGCGGAATAATTATTCTCTATGAAGAATATATTTCGGTTATCATCCTTGTATCTACATCTCACTTGCTCCTCTGCATCATCTGGCTTTCCCCCCGTCTCTCTGCCCGACCTCATATAGATGGGTATCCCGTTGTCCTTGAGCATCCTCAAACAGCACATTCATCATCCAGCCCGACTCGATGAGCTCTCGGCACAGCACCGTGAGCCAGCAGTCACTCCATCACGACAAACCCTGTCAGGCCCCGTCTGCCGGCACACAAACACGCTGCCAAACACAACCATAATAACTAGACAAAGACTCCGAGAGGGCCGTATTAAGAGATGAGAAAGGTATTTTCAGGGATAAGTAGATAATGCCTATTATTCAGTATTCATGAGCGTCAGTCTGGCAGTGGAGAAGAGGTTGTCAAATGCGAGCGCTGTATGGCGTACGCTCTCCGTCTTTATGTATAAAGGAAAGATTTGAAGCTTGAGAGAAGCTGTGGTGCACAACGTGGCTGTGAATTTGCCGCTTTGTTCTTTTTACGTTTGCTTGCACATCAATGTAACAAATCAGTCTTGTTTGAAATTAAAATCAAAAGCGATCGCAAACCGAGCTTCAGTGGGTTTGTTGTTATTTGAAGTGGGTTTGTCAGCGATACAAACAGGAAAGATTGGAATAAAGAACATATTTGGCATTTATGCCATAGGAAAAGATGGAAAGATTTGGGACAAGCTAGCACAAGAGGGATTCATGCTGGAATATTATTGTGTCATGAATACAAACAGTCTGTAAGTTCTGTTAGAAGCACAATGTGGTGTGCTGTCAATTACCACAAGAAAATCATTCTGACTCGTCATTCTGACCCAAAAAAAAACATCTTGTTAACGAAAATGCATCTACAGTCGAAGTTTATACGGGGGAAGATGTTAAACTGGAATAAATGTTGTAATAAACACTGTTCCGAGTACTGTCAAGCTGATGGGTTCACATTTTAATACAAATCTTAAAGGGGTAGTTCACCCAAAAATTCGCCATTACTTGATAACCAAACAACATTGACCCTCATTGACTTCCATTGTTTGGACACAAAAACAAGAGACATTTCTCAATATAGCTTTTTTTGTTACACATAAGAAAGAGTCAAAGAGAATAGTTTACTCATAATTGATATTCTCGCATAATTTACCTGAAAAAATACATTTTTACACAACAAAATCCTGTCACTCTATGCCTTTATACAGTACTCAACACAACAGCCCAAAAATCACATACACTCACCGCAAGTAAAATATGACTCCAGTGGGTTAATATATGTCATCTGATGCGAAACAGCTGTAACGTATTTAGCGAGATCAAATGTGGTAGCACATCTGTAAATTCAAATTTAAATCTTGTTGTTTTATGATACGCTATGAATGTAATGGTAATTTTGCCACTAGATGTCTAATTTTCAAAACAATAACAAAGACGTAGCCTGATGATGCTGACACTGACAAAATTGCAATTGTTGGTAACACATTTTTTTTAATTCTACTTTATTTATATAGCGCTTTACACGAGTTTGCATTGTTGCAGAGCAGCTTTACATACAATTAGGCGGTTACTGTAGAAAAAAAAAAAAGAGAAAAATAGATAAATAAATCAAAAAATAAATGACACAATATTACTATAGATGGTAATATTGCAATTTTCTCAATACGATGTTCACTGATTAAACTCAATGCAAATACACTACACAAAAAAATCCTATAAACAAACGGGAATATTCCAGCAGCTGGATGCGCCAGAAATATACTGTAAAATATGTTTTATCAAAGTACAATTATGTTTTTCATGTTATTTTACACCAGACTTGTACATTTGGCTGTCTATTTCTGTAGTGTGACTTTTTACCGTTACGTAATATTCTTTTAAAGTCTGGCTTTGCATGAGTGTGATGAAATTAGTAGACAATTTTCAAACTTTTCGTTTTTTAAGTATAGTACTTTTAAGTACTTTTTTTGGAAACATATATCTTTTTTTAGATTTTTTATAAAGAGATCCACAGCAGTCAATATCATGTCATATATACTGCGAACATGGCTTTACTCATTTTGAGCCCGGAACATTTCTCTGCCGTAGAATATGAAAAGATTCCTTCATCCTCACCGTTGTGAAGGTCTTTGAGGTTTACGAGCTCGCAAAAGCCAAGATTAACAATGCGAATCACTGAGAACATAAATGCTTTTATGTTGCTTTTTAAATAAATGCTTTTTATGTCCACACAAACACCATCCCCAATACAAAAAGAGTATTGATTTTACTGCAGTGTAATGGTCTCCACCGAAATCCATTAAAGACACTTTCCTTACATAAACCATAAAGAAAAGGCATCGTGTAGCAGATTGAATTGACATTCCAATAATGGTCCATTGTTTTCTGTTCAAGCTCACTGCACTTATGCTCTTTACGATGCTATAAATCACCTCATACTTTTTCATTCACTATCCTGGATGGAAAGTTGATTTGTTGGTCTTCTTCTATTCCAGCAACACCTTGAGCCCTGGAAGCTCAATGCCACCGTCGGGGTTCTGCTGGTTATTGACATCCTGTCCCTCATGATTTGGCAGATCGTGGATCCCCTGCACATCACTGTGGAGGTATGTCCTCAATTGGATTTTTTGTTTAGGCTTTAGGGTACATACGAACAAAACATTGTATTGACTACAGCTACTTTTTTCTTTTCTGTCCCCTGCCTGTTCTTTCTTTGATCATTTATCTGAGCAGAAGTTCACTAAAGAAGCACCTAAAGGGGACGTGGATGAGTTGATTGAACCCTTGCTGCAGCACTGCAGTTCAGAGAAGATGAACACATGGCTCGGTAATGACTGATCTGGGTTTGTTTACACTGCACTTGATCCTGATTGTCAAAAATAAATGTTCGGATGGGTTAGTCCAGGGTTTTTTAAAGGGGTCATATGACACTGCTAAAACTAATATTATTGTTTGTTTTCGATGTAATAATAATTTCAACAAAACAATAAGTCTACTCTTTGCTCTGAAACGCACAGATTTTTTACAACGCTCATCGCTCTCAGAGCCATTGAGAGAGAGAGTTCTGCCAACGGAAGTCCAAAACGCTTGAGCGTCACGTGATTCATGGAGCCTTCAGATAGTTCCAGGAAGTTATGTTTTCTCTTTAAATGCTTTATTTCTTTCATTTTTTTATTCATTAAATGGCTTTCGTCTTTAAATGGGTTAGAAGACTTCAGTTGGCCTGTTTAGTCGCAGATCCATGCGTTACTAGTAACTTCCGGGAACTATTGAAACTGTGAAAAAACTGTTCCATTGGAGTCAACGGAGAAGACGCGACTCTCTCAATGTCTCTGGTCACTCTAAAATGTGAGGTGTGCTATGATTGGCCAGTTAACCAGTGCGTAGTAATTGGTTCGAATACTGCAAGAGTGTGATGGAAATGTAACGCCTCTTACCATATTTGGAACATCAGGTTCCAAAGCAATTGTACTGACAGGTACGCCCACCTTACTTGCGTATACATTTGGGGGGTCTTAGTCAAATCATACCACGAACTGACGTAGATTTGTGGTGGTGTGGTTACACGAGGCGTTTCAGGCAGGTCTGGGTGAGCATTCACTTTTAGTTAGAATGCATCTTTTGTTCCGACACTTTAATTTTTGAAATTTTACATGCCTAATACATGCATGGGCACACCAAAGACACAGAAAAACACGTATTCGCGTCATATGACCCCTTTAAATTGAGGTCCGGGACCCCCACAGGGCCTAAAGAAGGTTTTAAGGGGTCCTCAGAAAATTGTAGAGAATAAAAAAGACAAAACTAAAAATTTAAAAGTCTACTGAACATTATTTTTCAGTAAGTTTCATTTCATTTTCATCTCTTTTTTCTGCATATATCTTCAGGTTTATACTTTACATCCAACATGAAGTTTATTTATATTTGTAAACAATATGTTGTCTTTAGAATATCACATTATATATCTAACATAGTTTAAATGTTTCTATCGAAAAAAAATGTATAGATTGATGTGTATTTTAGAAAGGTGGTCCCTCGCAAAAGGTTCATCTTATTTGGGGTCGTAAAGTTTGAAATCGCCTGGTATAGTGCATACTGACATTGGTTGCTATGGAAACTAGAGATTGCGCGACTAGGGCTCGTTTTTTCTAGTTGACTTGCTTCCCAGAAAAGTAGTTGACTAGCCGGCAGGTCAGTGTTTGTTTACCTCATGTAAATGAGTCACCATATGGTGTGCAGCATCAGCAGTCTCCGCTGCATTAACAGCGTGTCAGTGGAGAGATTGTCCGCACAGCTGAGATGATGTGGGTGGACAGCACATCTCCGATGTCAGATGAATGTTGCCTGTGTTGCCACGAACAGTGCAAAAACAGTCATGATATTTTTTGAAGTTTCACATTGCTTACATTCATATATGGAAGCACACAAAGGCACTCCACGGCACCCCTAACAGTATAATGTTCTTTGTAAAGGCAAAACATTCTAATCTCGCTTTTAACTTTTGCATAATTCCATAGATATTAGCATGCAAAATACATACTGTACATATATCTTGTGAACAGAGGAATATTCATGCTGCCTCTTTTAAGACTACAGACACAACAGATCACTGTAATGGTGGCAGAATCATCCACCAGTTCAGTATCTGGTGTGACCACAATGCTCCTGACAAGTTAATTTGTCGTAGTGCTGAACTCACGAGAGGCATCAGACAAAAGGTCAAAGACTACTGCTGGTGTATTTTATTTGCAAATTCATACATTCTTACTAGAGAGCAGAAGTGGACAGTACTTCAATGTTTTACGCTCAATGCATTTTGAAAAATCTGGACTTCATCAAAATGTGTTTACTTTGGAAAATGTTCACTTTCTACATTATAAAGCATTACATATCACAAAGATATTTTGAAGAGAGTTGGTTACCGAACAGCACTGGCCCCCATTCACTTCTATTGTATTGACACAAAACCAATGCAAATGAATGGGGGCCAGTTAACAACATTCTTCAAAATATCTTCGTTTGTGTTCTGTGGAAGAAAGAAAATCATACAGGTTTGAAATGACAAGAGGGTGAGTAAATGATGACAGAATTTAGATTTTGCGTGAACTATCCCTTTAAGTACATTAAAAATGTAGAACGTTTTTGATTAAAGTATTTTTGCTCCAAAAATGTACTCGTGTAAATGTAAGAAAGTACTCGATTTTTAATTTACTTATACATTTATATATTGTTGTCTTCCAAAACCTTGGATGTCCAAATTCGCTGTTTTTTAGGAAAGATTAAAGAGTACATAACATGAGATCATGAATTATTGAAAGTTACATTTCATGCAGTGTGTAACGTTGCCGTGTTTGAAAGTAAGCAGTCTGCCAAATTGTAAATCCGAAGGTGAATGAATAACAAAGATATTGCCTTGGAAAAAAGGGAGTCGACTCTGAATCACGCAAATGAGTCGTCCCTAGTCCGATTCGCGAACCGCCGCAGATTTACGTCACTACATATAGTCCCCACCTACGTTTTGCTAGGTCTGCAAGCGAAAACTTCACTCTTCTCCCCCAAACACTGTAGCTCGTGAGCCTCATTCGCGCTAGACCAATCACAGCAGACTAGACCATCTGACCAATCACATCAGACTAGGCTTGCGGAAAGAAAGGGATTAGACAGATGAATCACGGAACGAATCATTTGAGAGTCAATCAAGAAGTAAGGTAAGAATAACTGCCTATTATTACGAAAAAGTGTTTTTACACCTTCTATGTACATCAACTTGTTGTTGGACACTCCATAAACCAAAGTAGGACCTTAAAAATCCCTAGTTATGTACTCTTTAAGACACTTTTAATACCTTTTATTGGTTAGATATTTACAAAACCCAGTGACAAACATGAAGGGTGATTAATAATTATAATGATTTATGGCAAAAATGTGGACATACAAGGTTACAGAAGGACAACCAAAATTTGGATGTCTGAACAAAGCTAATGAGCGTGTGTGAGAGTTAGTGTGGTTTAATGAAAGACCGCAGTGGTTTTGACCTTCCACTTGTCTCCTCCGGTGTTTCCTTCATGTAAGTGTTTAACTAATTAAACAAATTAATTGCTTCCTTCATGAGACAAATTGGACCAGCATTGCTCTTCCAGTTACGGTCATAAAAGTGTGGAATGCTCATCAGACATCGTCCTAGAGACAGGGCCACAGCTGCCCACAAACAGAGCTGTCAAACTCTGAAATTGTGTTTTTCTGAGGTTTTTATATTAGAGTCGATGTGTGTATTTTTTCAATGCTCAAGTACTTTCTTCTGCCTCAGTTCGAAGTGAAGAGACAATTATAGTGTATGCAAGTGATTCGGAGACTGCCTTACCAGAAAGTATAAACACTGTAGGGGGAATTCATTAAGATGAATCGTGGCCACTGTCTGAATAGTTTTAGTAAAAGGAATGATGCAAATCAGGTAACATTGCAAACAAACCGAAAATAATTATGTTAGACGCAGTTTGAAATTGCAATTTCCCATCTTGCAGACTTGGCTTAATTTCGAAAGATGCAACAGATCTGACATGCTTGGGACTGTACAGCACGACATATTAATCTTGAGTGCCTATACAATAGTATTGCATACGTTGTATCTTCGAAGAATATTTAGTTTGATCAAATTTATAAAAGAGAGATACAGCTGTACGATTATTTCCGGAAAAACACGAGCTGCTAGAGGTGGGACAAGTGGGGAGATTGGGATGGAACTACAGCACTAGCACACAACACATCATCGCATTAATCCCTTCGTGTTTTTTAGATTAGACAGGGGAATACAATATTACAGATTTAACAGGAACACTAAACTAAATAAAATAGACTTAAAACAACACTTGACATTCACTAGACTAGACTAGACTAAGATTAATTGAGGAGCAAGATAGACACAATGTCTTTTTTCACGGCAAGAATTATACATAATAGCAAAATGAGCATGCACAGGATAGCAACACAAGGGCATCAAATAGGGAAACTAACAAGGGATAATAACAATAGGCAGATGTGGGGAATCAGACACTGGTGGGAAGCTAACAAGGAAATGAGGGGGCGGGGTCAGGAGACGAAACAGGAGAACACATGGCACGCCAAAACAAACAATACCATGTTTCTCACACAAAACACGTGGGGCTGTCATGGCCCTGCCACAAGACTAGAAAAGCATGACGAGGTGAGGCAGGATCATGACAAGTTCCTGTCCGGCAACTTTTAGCACTGGGACCGTGCCATCTATCAGTTTTTAAACTCCAAATCCAGCGTTATATCCACTGTTTATATAACATCCATCACTGAAACGCCGTGGACACACAGACACACCTTAACTTCACTATCGCTATAGCAACAAGCTGCAGCTGCATGCCCACAGTGCAGATAATCTTGATGGTAAGCGGGTCTCGCTCCTCGGTTGGAGCGTGGGCGGGCTCTTTCTTTCGCCTTGCCGTGCTTTTCCGGTAGAATTGCCCAATGAAAGGAAGGGCATCCCTGTTATGAAACAAAAAACTTTCCGAAACAAGTTGGAGTGCTGGGAGAGTCAGTGGTTAACATGAGTAACACTGTTAACATGAGTTAATGCACCACAAACTAACATAAATAACAGTATTAACATGAAATAACATAAATATATGTTATGTAAAACATATATGACATTATATTTATAAATGATTAAGCCAAATCTACCTTTTGTACCTTCAAACCGAAAGTCTTAAGTCTCATTTAACCTGGTTCTCAAAAGAATGACAGTGAGTTATTATTATTCCAGGTTGGTGCCGCTAATAGAGCAAAAATGACACTTTTGAGTTTAATTTTGCTATTATTAGGCATTTGAACGCATCACTGAGCTTTCTTTGTTTTTGAAACTGTCTTGTGTCTGTTTTGTCCTCTAGGAGTTGTGTACGGCTATAAGGGCTTGCTGCTGCTTCTGGGTATTTTCCTGGCGTACGAAACCAAATCTGTGTCCACAGAGAAAATAAACGACCACCGCGCTGTCGGAATGGCCATCTACAATGTCTCGGTGAGTGTGTTTATCTCTCTAAACACCTCCCTCCGGATATTTTAAAGAGCGCCCCGGGTGACATTTCAAAAGTCAGTATAATGTCAGTCGTCGTCCAATTAAAAACTCTCTTCAGGTAAAACTATTCAGCTGAAACGACTAACATGGCTCCGGAGCGGTTTTGTTTTCGTTGGTCTGAATCGGCCGTGGCGTCCGTCTGGAGCTGCGTGTCACAACAGAGTCGCGAGCAGCCAGAACACGCCTGGAGCTCCTCGGTGTGGGCTCTGCTAGTTTTGATGGAAGTGTCTGAGCCTGCCATCTCAAATGTTGCCTAGGGACGCAGAGCTTTCCAGAGGACGGAGAGAAGGGAAAAACGAGCGTTTTCCCTCATCACCGGGAATAAACTTGCATGTCAGTTTGACAGGACTCAAGCTCTAACGTAGTTAGAAAACTGGTCCCTCAGTAATGCTCGAAGTTGTTTGTTTTTGCACAACATCTCGTCTTTTGATTTCAGCATCTCGAGTTCCAGAAGCTCAGGGGTTACGCTGCGTGCGCCGCACTTATAATACACTCAATGTGGAATCTCATTTTGCTAAAGGCTTTGGTTTTGTTCATTTTGGCCAAACACGAATGGAAATAAAGTTTTTGTCTGTCAGACAATTCATTAGGGGCTTTTAATTCTGAAAAGTGTGTTTCGCTTGATTTCGGCCTCTGAGGATTAACTATTATACCGTGAACCCAATTTGAGCTCTGACTGAAGAAAATACTTTTAGATCAGCAAGGGGCCGACTTTCGCATTTTAATCTTTATGTTTTCATTTTTTCCAAGTCGCAGAGTCTGCAGCCCTCAGCGAATGCCCATTCTGTTAAAGAAATGATTTCAGATGCCATCTGCCATGTCATTATGGACTCCATCACTTTTTAGAATCTCTGCTGGCAGAACAATAAGGAATAATAAACGCTCACCTATTCATGGGGCGGATAAGGTTTATCGAATTCGCATTTTTGAGGGCTGGTTTGACTCCCTCGTGGATGGATTTTTTAAATGAGCTCAAAACGGTTCAAAAAAGTTTCGAGTTTAAAGTCCCCGGGAACCGGAAGTTGCGCTTGTTTTTACTACCGTATTCTGACGCATTTCCGAGTGAAAAGGAATTTCAAAAGGAGAAAATGAGTGGCTGTGGCTTGCGTTTTTTTACTGCGAATTAATTGGATGTAAAAAATACTGCTGTTGCATTTTGAAATGAAACTGGCAGCAGACTGACAGGTGAAGGGGAGGAGTTAACGGATGCTCCGCCCAAGCCATCTAATTTACTCCATTTGAGATGGATTGCCATTTCAGGGCGGAAGTGCATTTTCAGATTTGAACTGAACATTTTGTGGGTACATGAATTTTAAAAAGAGAATCACGCACATTGATCAACTATTTACTACAAATGCTGCAATATTTTATGAAAAAATAAGAATTGTCATTTTTTATTTCACTTGGATTTTAAAGAAATGTGTATCTGAATTTGAAAGTGGTGCATTGTGTTGGGTCACGACACGCAAGAAACAATGCATTAGCATTTGCATTACGTGACATTAAAGATTTTTATGATCAGTTACTCACCTACATGTCCTTCCAATACTGTATGACAAACATTGGCAAAATGGCGTCTTTTGAGCTTGACAGCATCCCTCCCCATTCGCTTTCACAACACAGAAAACATCCTTGTAAAAAACGATGATGCAGTTTTGGACTGATAAGGGAGCAAATGATGACAGAATTCTCATTTTTGGGCTTTAACGGATTTTTAAATGAGTCAGATGGAGCAATAAACTACAGGGGCATTCATCAGCGATTGCCTGCATATATTGGCCAGCACTGTAAACGCTGGCACATGCGTCCATCCTGGATTAAAGCGGTGCAGATTTAGTCATGTCATAATGGCTCTGCCGCGGTGTGATTCAGATCTGGCTCTGTGCTCAAAGCCCAGCAGACTGCACTGATTTACAGAGAATACTTTGCACTTTTTGCTCTGTCCAAATAACCCTGCAAAGAAAAAAATCACCTCTTTTAATGCCAGCCTGCATTTTCTTTTTGCTGTCTTTGCTGGATTTGAGTGGTTTAGAGCGAGATGACTGACTGTTGATCGATATTTATCGATTCATATGTCTTTCTAGCTCGATTTTTGCATGTATTTATTCCTTGCTTGTTTTCTCAGTTGCTTGGTTTTTCTCGGGTGAATGTGTGTCAGGTACAGGAAACAAATAATTTTTCCTCGCTGATGTAGACAGAGTACAGTACAGCACAAAAATGTATTTAAATACTAAAAATATATGATAAAATATAGTTTGAATTTGAATTTGATGGGATTGGAGAAAGAAGAGACCCAGTCTGTTAAAATCCATAATTTTTTGTTGATTTACGGTTTTCATCATGAAATCATCCTTAATAATATAAGGAACATTCTGCGAAAATAGAAACTTTATATCTTTTATATGAATTGAGTTTGGCCATGTCAAATATTGAGATCATAGTGAAATGAATTGGTTGAAATCAAACTTGCTCGTAATCACATAGGACTTGGTTTTCACAAAACGTTTGTATAATTTGTTCTATAAAATAAATAGTTGTGATTAGAGTCCCAAGAATACTTTTTGCCATACCGTGGCAGGAAAAAATAAGAAATGTTTACTGAGCAAACAAGTGAGTTATTGGCAATGTTATTGTGTTCTTTGCAAATGAGCGTAATATATGAGATGAGTTAGTCTCTGTCTCTTGGTAAAATTGCACCTGTCACAAAAATGCAAAGACCATATTGATTTTATTCCGCTGTTTTTGAGGGGAGACTTAATGCTATAAATATTCAACATACTTGTCACTACACTGATTTTTAGAGAAATGTTCACTTAAGTTACAGAACTTTGAAGTCGTGACTGCTCATTTTGAATTTTTTTATTGACCGTCTCCTGAAATGAAAAAGTACAATAGTACTGCAGCTGATTTATGAATTTTTTTAACATTAATTGATAACATATTTACGGTGAATGGTTAAGCAGATGTATTCTTTAATAGACAGTCTATATGCATGTCACTTACAGTACATCAGTGAGGCTTTTTACAGTATTGTTCTTACAATTTTATATAAAACCAAACACAGTGTTATGTTGAAGCTCTAAATAAAGTTACCAACCGACTTGGTAGCTTTACCTGCCAGATCACATTTTTCTTGCATTTGTTACTTGATGAGCAATTTGGACCCAGAGATTTGACTTTGGACATAATTTAAAGCCAATGTAAACCACATGATTACATTAACGTGCCAAGTTGCTTTGCATCCAAAACAGCCCACAATTAGCATAATGATAAACCAGATCACACACTTGTCAAACTGTTTCGTCTCTCTCTTTCAGGTGTTGTGCATGATCACCGCTCCAGTCACGATGATCCTGTCGTCCAAACAGGACGCCTCATTCGCCTTCGCCTCGCTGGCCATAATCTTCTCCGTCTACATCACGCTAGTTGTGCTTTTCGTCCCCAAGGTACCTCAGACGATCATTATCTCAAAACAACACAGTGCCAATGTTAATATTGTATCGGAGTGATGAATATTAAGTGTGGATATGTAGACCGAGGGGACGGTGCGTTGATAAATGATGTACGCATCTGTCTTAGTGGACCTTCGATGAACTCCTGAAGCGTGTTGAGTGTTAATGTGATGTAATCTGTGGCGTTGGAGGGGAAGGTGTTATTAGACACCTCAGGGGAACATGAAAGAGATGCTGTTCTGAAATGGCACTCTTCTTTTTCTTTTTAAGTGAAATACTGTTATATAACACACAACAGGAGCAATTCTAGTCACAAAGATGGAAGATATCAGTCATTTTTGGAAAAGTAATGTCTCTATGGGTGTGTGCCGAACTGTGCACAGTATGCTAATTTTTCTGTATGCGTGCGATGCATAAATGACCTAGTGCATACTTGTGACTTATCTTGTTTACTTCCTACTGAGTGCTTTAACAGAAGCATTGCAACTTTTGATGCCACTTACCCGACAAACTTTGGCAAATCTAGTAAATACATTTTCTTAGAGCAACATACTGACATTACTGTATGTCTCAAGAATGAAACATAGTGCTGTTCAAATGTATATCTAGGGGTAATGCACACTTTTTCACATAGTATTTTAATATGAACATAGGCATAAGAGTTTTTTGCTAAATGTTTTTATTGTGTTATTTAGCTGTATTTTTTTGAGTTATTACTTAATCAAAACAACCTTACTGTAGTTTGATAAATGTTGCTTGGAATCTACAATAAAAAAAACAAGATTTTTAATAAATAAAAAAAAACAGTTATCTGTTTTTGCAAATGAACTCTTCGTATATATCATTCAAAACTTTAGGGACACTTACTTGCTTATAAATATTTTTCTGTTTTTTAGAATAATAGTAAACTTCTCAAAACTAGGATAATAATAACACAAATGTAATGTATTGACTAAACTAATTCCAAAATAAAAAATCGCTTCTTCAGTGTAGTCAGAAGAAATGTTCTCTTGGCATTTTAAGAGAATGTTTTAAAAACATTCAATAAAATGTATTAAAAAATAAAACATACAAATACTAAGTTCATACATTTAAACATTCAAATAAAATATCAAAACAATTTGCCTTCAAGGGATAGTTCATCCAAAATGAAAATTCATTCATAATGTTTTACTCTTGTTTAGTTTAAAACATGACTCTTCTACAGAACACAAAAGAAGATATTTTGAGAAATGTCTGTGTGCTTTTGTGTCCATACAATGAAAGTCAATGGGGTCAGAAAATCTTCTTTTGTGTTTTAGAAGAAATTCATGCAGGTTTACAAAGATGAGGAAATGATGAAAGAATCTTCAATTTTGGCTAAACTATCGCCTTTAGGAGCCTATGGTTACAATCACTCTGTCTGCCTCCCTAGACTTACATGTAGATCTAAAATGTGATCCTGGACCACAAAACCAGTCTTCAGGAGCACTTGTGGCAAAAGACAAAACATTGTATGGGTCGAAATGATTGATTTTGCTTTTATGCCCAAAATCATTAGGATATTAAGTAAAGATCGTGTTCCATGAAGATATAGTGTTAGTTTACTATCGTAAATGTATCGAAACTTTATTTTTGTGAGTGGATGGAGCAAAATCACTAACAAAAATGGCGGGGAACAAGCCTGCAAACATCGCTCGCTGCGGCCCGCTCTTCGGGAATTACCCGCTCAAGTTTGGTTTCTATATAAAGCTTAGAATTTCATATTTCGGGTTCATCTACTCTCCACAACCTCATTACAGTGGTAAGCCAATAGCCTTACCACAATTAATAGAGTTAAAACAAACCTGTTTCTTCTTTGCAACGGCCTGCTACAGCGCCTCAGATTCCAGAGTTTTAAATACATATCTCTCCTATCCGAACAAACCATACATCAATGCAAAGCTTTCAGATGATGTATAAATCTCAATTTTGAAAAATTGACCCATAAGACACGTTTTGTTCGGGGTCACAAATATGATTCATTGGCCGAATAAAAAACATATATTGATATGAAAAAAACCTCCACCGGTGGATCAGAATTCTAAAGGTAACACTACTGTGTTTATATCTACAGATGAGGAGACTGATCACTCGTGGTGAATGGCAGTCAGACCAGCAGGAAACCATGAAGACCGGCTCATCCACAAACAACAACGATGAAGAGAAATCCCGTCAGCTGGAGAGAGAAAACAAGGAGCTGCAGAAGATCATCCAAGAGGTTCAGTGTCGCATTCATGTTTATGTGAAAACGCTGACATTTACATTCCCTTTCTTAGTAGTTTTACATCTCAATATGCACCATATTTTAGCCTCATTCAGCTTTTTGTTTCCTCTCTGACAGAAAGAGGAACGAGTATCGGAGCTCCGAAACCAGCTGTCAGAAAGACAGGCCCTGCGCTCCAGGAGACGCCCGTCATCGGCCAATCAGAACCACAGCTCGCCTCCTCTTCCAACAATTCAGAAAGATCCCAAATCCCTGCTCCCCCCGCCGGGATACCCCCTTCCTGCTTCTGACAACCACTCCCTTCCTCCCACCTTCTCAAACTCATCCGTCCTGTATCAGCCCGACGGCAAGATAAACCGCAACAACTGTCACCCCAGCCGACTACAGCTCCTCTACAAGTGAGCCTGGGGATATCAAGAGGAACCCGAGCGGGGCTAAGCCAAGTGCTAAGAGACGCTGCTTTACACAAAAGTTGCCCTTTTTTTACCCAACAGACTGCTGTTGTTTCTTTGTTCGTTTTGTTTTCGTCACGGGAGGTTACCTTGTTGACTAGTCTTGAGAATCTGTCGTCGCTTGCATCATCCGATGTGTCACCACTTTTGAAAGCCACACATGCCGTGAGAACCGCTAGATCCATCAAATGACTAATCCTCAGCTGTTTCGACTGTTGAAAATTGCGTACGAGGAATGACTGAAAAACAGAACCTCACAGAACCAGTTTAAATAATAGTGGATTTTGATGGTCCAAACAAGGGTTAAAATCAACTTTTATAGGTAAATAAAGCTCATTACTTCTTCCCAGCAGCTAGTAACCTTTGTCGTCGTCTGAACTTTGAGGTAAATGACCTCATGATACAAAGCAAAGACATAAACCATCTACTAAAGAGACACCTTTTAAAAGCATGGACGTTTATCATCTGAAGTTTATGTAGGATGCCAGAAGTCCCTTGTGATGGTACACAAACCATCCAAACAACGTTACGAACCAAAATCTCTCAGTCTTGATGCAGTATTAATGTGAGATGGAGACCAGCTCATGTTGACTGACACAATTGTTTTTGTCGCAAATATAACAATGCTACATTTCCTCATTCACTCGTAAAAAGTTTAAGAGTTTCAATCTTTTTTCTCATGATATTGCATACATAAAAGATATTTCGATTTGACTTTATTGATACTTTTCATTGCAATTTTGCATTGCACACCAAACCACATGCAGACACACACTCTTACGCGCCAGTTGTGAGACAGTCGCCGATAACCAACTTTAGTTCATTTACAGGACAAGCTGGGTGCTTTTATACAAAGTGACTTAAATTGAAAGTTTACATTTTATCATTGTGTTTTCCCAAAGAATCCAACCCTTGACCTTGGCGTTGCAAGTGCCATGCTCGAGTTGAACTTAGTTGCCAGGACAGATTTTTCCTTTCTTTCATACAATACGTGTCCTGTTATATCCTGTGGTTAATCTACAGTTGTTGCAATGTCACCATGACATCATCAGCCTTAGCTGCCTGACGTGCAGCTGACATTGTTGCATACATCGCTTTGACAAACCTAGTTTATAATCTCCTTCCTGTTTTATCAACCCATTACCCTGTTTTGAACTCACGTCTCACTTTGTAGGATCATGGATTCTCTTATGTATTTATTTGGGGCTCATGGCTTACAGCATGACTGTGTGTTAAAGGGATACTTCACCCAAAAATGTTAATTCTGTCATCATTGACTCACCTTCGAGTTGTTCCAAATCTGTATAAATTCCTTTGTTCTGATGAACACAGAGAAAGATATTTGGAAGAATGATTGTTATATCCAGACAGATTTTGCCCCCCATTGACTACCATAGTAGGAAAAAATCCAATGGTAGTCAAAAGTGCCCCAAGGCTGTTTGCTGTTCTACATTCTTCAGAATGTCTTCTTTTGTGTTCAACAGAACAGAACAACAGAACAAAAAAATTGATGAAGTCCTTTTTCCTACAATGGTAGCCAATGGGGAGCGAGGTCTGTTTGGTTAGAAGCATTCTTCCAAATATCTTTCTCTGTGTTCATCAGAACAAAGAAATGTATACAGATTTGGAACGAGTCGAAGGTGAGTAAATGATACAAAACGTATTTAATAAAACCACACAGATTGAATTATTTAGGTTGCCCAGTCAGACATCTCTTTTCTTATCGCTTGTTTAGAGATTTGACCTTAAGTTTGACCTTAAGTGTAACTTTGGCACTTAACACATCTCACAGCATTTACAATATGCTAAAGCCACGAATGCTAATACTATCCATACAGCCATCTTTATTTGGGTGCAGAGTTATTTATTCCATTAAAAGACGCATTACAGCACACAGATCCATACACGCATGTTCTCATCAGCTGCTTTATATGGTCATCATCACACATCACTTCCTTTTGTTGCAAACTCTCAGTTACGTTACCCTTCCATGCTTGGTTAAAAGTCCCAACAATGGTGGAGTATGTGGTTTCTGAATTGAGTCGAGGGAAACTCTTCACATTCTGTCATGAAACATTCACTGTAATACCCACCTCCTGTTGGTTTTGTTTTGTCTGTGTAATGTCTCTAATCTCTATGGGTTTAACTTGGTATCCTCAATAGGTGTACAGACGTTCTTTGTTTCAGCTGGACTGTTATTTGTTTCACCTGCCTTTATTAAGTCAATCGAAGAGATAAAAAATCCCAACACGGGGAAAATGAGAGTATCATCGGTCTTTTCATAAGTGCTTATGACATTGCACCATTTCTCATTATTGTAGAGAAGTGGATATTACCTCACTGCCACTGGTTATTTTTATTAAGGAAACACATATGCTTGGAATAGCATACTACGCTTAACATCTTTGTAGTATGTGTCACGTATACTGTATATACAGTATAGTATGCACTGGGTACTTTACATTGTGCTCAGTTGAATTTTCCAGTTAACTTGAAGAAATTTTATCTCTTATTTATCTAAAGTCCCTGTGAACCGGAATTTGTGATCGTTTTAACTTCCGTATTTTGACGCATTTCCGAGTGAAATGGAATTTCGAATGACATAAAATAGTGGGCGTGGCTTTCACCTTTCTCTGCGATTTGATTGGATGTATAAAACAGCCATTGCATTTTGAAATGGAACTGGCAGCAGACTGACAGTTTAAGGGGAGGAGTTAACGGATGCTCCACCCAAGCCGTCTAACATATGTCTTTTAAGATGGATGGTCACTACAGGCCGGAAGTGCATTTTCAGATTTTAACTGAAGTTCATGAGGGCACACAAATTTAAAAAAAGAGAATGAGCCACATTGATACCGTCTCTAAAATAAACGCTGCAATATTTCATGAAAAAATAGGCATTGTCATTTTTTATTTCACTAGGACTTTAAACATAAGACAGTATTCGTTTTATTTTCCCAATTTCAATCATTTGAAAGGACTGCCAGTGGCATATTTGTACTCAAATTGGGTTTAAAAGTGCACAAAAATTGACACCATTTGCTAAATTAAGCATGCAATGAGGTCACATGACATCCGTACAGTATTCAAATGGTTAGTGTGGGAAAATGCATACTCTTTACACATGCAGTATGCAGTACACTAGTATTCCATTCTGAACATAAACAGCTATTAAACTCCAGTATGATGTCATTGAATATAAGCACTTGTGATTGGTTGAATGGTCCTCCTGTGATTTCCATAAACGCTGATACAAGAAAACTCTCCGGAGTCTTTGGGGTGACCAACCCCAACATGTCATTCTACTGTAATAACATTTTATTGGTGATTTTTCGTCAAATGGTGGTGCGATAATAATCATGATAGTGATCCCAATGCAGACGATATGCACAAATGTTAATTGTGTAAATGATAAATGTACATGATAAATGTATTCTCTTGCACATAAAGTATAAATATATACAGTCAAAGGTATTCGTATGTGGTATTGAAAATATATTTGTATTTGTACTACGATAGATTCTGTACAACACAATTGGAGTGGTGTCTATGGTGAAATAAAGACTATTGTTTTGCTACAATTTTTAAAACTGTTCCTCTTTTTGGTGTTTGTGTGTGTGTTTTACATTACATTTTACAAGATAAACTAATAATAATAATAACAATGTTAACACTTTACAAAATGTTCAAGGTTGTATTTGGTCACGTTAGTTATTGCATTAGAAAATGCTGTCATAATTATAACCCTAGAGATTATTTTAGGTATATTTTTGAAACTTTTTCTTCATAGACACCAATGAAACATTAAAAAAATCCACCATTATAGGCTGGAAGTAAAAATGGAGTCACAACAAGAGCGACTGAAGTTGTCATAAATATTACCAAATATTTTTATTTCCTTAGTTTCCTTACAGATCAAATATGAAACAAATCCACCATTTTTGTCCGGAAATAAAAATAGTTATGTTAGAGTTACGGAATATGTTAAATACATATATACTTGATAACAACTTTCATTAATAAACAAATTTAGAGGAGTGCGGGACGGGCTGTGCTATTTTTTACATTAGTTTACTTTTAGTTGAGTTATCTTTTTATTATCTGCTGAAAGTATTTAGGACATACGTGTTGTACCATATAGACTTATACATAAAATTACCTAGTAACATTTAGAAACCATCACCTTCAGAAAGGATTTATTATTCTGGATATGTGCATTTATATATTTTATATATTTTGTTTAATTAAAATTTTCATTTTGCAATGCTTTTGTAAGGGTATTTCCTACATTTGAAGCAAAGTATTGTATAGCTCTTAGTTCATTAGTTCAATATTAGAATAACATCTTGGCAATTGATAAACATTAATGTATTTCCTCACCTAATTTTGTGACGCTACTTTCATTTTACCTGACATATAATACATTTTCTTTGATGTGCCATAAAACATCGTGCATCTCTCAATCACCGGTAGATGTTTATGATGAACTCTTTCTAAATGTGGTAATTGCTCCTCCACTACGGTTCATTTTAAGATAACGTAGGCCCTGGAGTTACCACAAACATCACATGGGTGCCCCCCGACGTGATGGTGCACACGAGGTAGTTTCCCTCACACAGAAACCAACATCAACGGAAGCATCAACGGAAACCAACTCAAGGAGGGGCTTGCAAATGCATGAAAAGTGAAATGCAGTTTCCCAGGACGATTTCCATACAATGCCACATTTGATGACCAGGTTTGTCTGATGTTTGCAGAAGAAACCATGCACATTCAAATAAACAATGTATTACATTGTAAACAATTCATTTTGTTTTCTGAGCGAACAAGCGAGTGACCGAATTAGCTGATTGTTTTACATTTTTAAGTTGGCGTTACAAATAGTCAATGGGTTTACATTTGGAGCCCAACAACAAACATTTAATAGTCCATAAGCCCTAAAATCTTGAAGGTGCTCTTCATGTGACAATCACAGTAATCAAGTTTGTAATTTGTAATATTTAAAATAGAGGTATTTCCTACACAATGTACCCTAGAGGCTAATTCAAAACTGTATCGTGTGTTTAGGGCGGGGGTCTACAAGACACTTGTGCCCAGGGGCCCCTGAATTCTTAATCCGGGCCTGGGTAAGACCTGTTTGATATCTAACAGTATCTCACTTTCATGTGCCATCATTGTTGTGCTATGTGTTGCAGTCCTTCAAAAGATCTACGTAAAAGGTCTCCTCAACGCAGAAGTCTTTAGCGCTTTGGTAGGTTGGTCTGCAATAACTGGCCCTTCATTGCGACATTTGCTCTTTTTAAAGCAGAAAATCATGTGACAATCACAGCATGAGCAGATGTAATACATGTCAGATGTGTTTGGCATCGTACAACTACATCGTTTACACATTAGGCAGACGTTTTTATCCAAAGCGACTTACATTGCATTACACTATACATTTGTTTCTGAGTAAATGAAATCCCCGGGATCGAACCCAGGACCTTGGCGTTGCGAGCACTGTGCTCTAACCACTGATTTTTTAAACACGCCGTTGTGAATCTTTTCAAATCAAACAAGGAACTTGCAAGGAATGTGGTCAATTTTGAGTGAGAAAAAACGAAGTTTGCAGTGAAGTTGCATTAAAAACTTTTATTAAATCTCTTTACAGTAGCAGTGCACGGTTGAATATTATTTAAATATGAATGAAAATAAATAAATAAATAGTTCAATAAATAAATACATTTCTTATAATTAAATAACCATCATTTCAATAATAAAATACTATTGTATTGCATTGATACAGAATTCATGGCAAAAATGGCCAAATATCTTTTTTCCCCGATAAAATGAGCACATTTCTATCTGGATTCCTCAGATACTGGTCGATAGACCCATGAGTTTCATAGCGTTCGATTTTGACCTGTGTTTTAATGTAAAACATCAACTAAAGGTTAGTCCGAGGTCATCTTTCCTGTTATGGGAGTGAAGACATGACTTTTTTGGTATTTCTTTGACTTGCTTCTACTCCTCCTGAAGTTTGGTGACATTTCACTGTAGAGTTCACAGTGCAAATGCTCCAAAGAAGTTTTTCCCATGCTCATTTTCGACTTCTGAAAACTTACTGGGAGGGGTCGTCACAGTAAACAATCTGTCTCCAGCATTCAATCGAAAAGCTGCACCAAAGTAAATTGTGCTGTACCACGACTGTTCACTGTCGGGCACTTGAACACACGCGGAACGCAAAGCGCTGAAGAGCGGTTTGGAGTCAGCCTCCGAATTAGAATACGAATCAGAAAATGAATCAGAATTGCGCAGCACTGCATGGCTCACATGTACAATCTCCTGGTCCTCTTCAGGATTCGACTTGCAGGTGACGCGAAAAGACACCTGACTGTAGACGAAGTATATTCCATCATTGGGAATGATGATTTCATTTTTCACTAATTTCAGACCACCTTGAAAGAACGCCTGATCCAGGTTGTCTTTCCACTCCAGGGAGTTTTCTTTAAAGACATCTCCTGCTGAAGGAAGATTTTGAAAACACGGTCAACATGGATACCAACTCAAGGTGTACAATATAAGTCAGGTATGTTTTCTACCACGTGCCCTATGCAATTTTAAATAAAACTTATTCGAGATTATAGCCTGACATATCACACAAGGGTTAAGTGTGGCTATAGTGTCCAAATAGATTCTGGTGTCCAGCTACTGTTTGATTATCCGTTTTCATTCACCAAGTAACTTCTAGAATTCTACATTTCTCAAATCTGTAAAAGCTCTACATTGAAATTTTTGAAGACTTTAAGACGTTTTAAACATCTTTTCCCATGTGTAATGTTAAATCTCAATTGAAAATATTTGTTTTTTTTTATTATATTCAAATAAGACAGAACTGAATAAATATTAAATAAAAAATGTATTATACTAAACCAATATTTAAAATAATATATGAATTCATGAATAATAAACATTTATTTTCATTTTTGATGTGTGTAAAAACAAATGTATCTGTCTTTTAAGATGAAAATGTGTGCAAATATCAACATCTTATTCATATACATATATATATATATTAAAAAAAAGCATATTATAATCCATCTGATCAGTTACTTTATATCAACTATTACATCTGCTCAGTCCCTTCCCTAAACACGTAGCTTATATGAGTGGTCAACTGGTGACACAGTTTAGTGGTTTTAGCCTGGTGCACTTGCACTCTTTATCTTTAGGACTGTTCTAATGCATTTTACCACAAACTGTGTATTAGTAACATGTTGTAGACTAACCTGTTAAATGTATGGCATCCTTTACGGTCTTTCTTGCATTCTGTGAAACTGCTCTCAACATATGTCTCAGATCTGATGGGGAAAGACAAAGACAATTTTTGTAAGATTACTTCTGTTTCACATCGAACAGAGCAAAGAGGATCTGAAACTGCTGGTTTTAACTCACCGCTTCCATCATCCTGACTGTCCGGAGACTAGAGAAGAAAAGCAAACAATTACACAGCTAATCATTTACTCCTAATGCAGAAATATATGTGTGAAATCCAACAGCATTGATGAACCGTGAAGCTTTACCTTGTTGAATGTGAAGCAGACAGCAGCGGCGGCACAAAGGGCCACAGCCAGGAGAGCACCACATATCCTCCAGATGCCCGACTTTGAAGATCCAGATCTCCTCACCTGTGGTAAGGGCTGTTCGACATCTACCAGTACCTCACTTTCGTGTCCCATCACTTTTCTTCTATGTGTTGTAGTCCTTCAAAAGATCTCTTTAAACTTGTAAATCAAATTTTGGGTAAGTATTATGTCAGTAAGACCCTCTTATGTATCCTCAACGCAGATCTCTTTGGTAGGTTGGTCTGCAATAACTGGCCCTTCATTGCAACATTGGCTCTTTTTAAAGCAGAAAACGCCGCTGTGAGACTAGCGGAAACTCCAGTGATGTCAGTGAAGTGTGAAGAAAATATGAGTATGAGAGGGAGATAGAGGGGGAAACCATAAAACACACAACCACCCACATGCTCACACCCACACAAACAATCTATCTCTCTATCTATCTCTCTATCTATCTCTCTATCTATCTATCTATCTATCTATCTATCTATCTATCTCAGTTGGTTTTCTCTTTTATGGTGGTAAACACCATTTCCTCTTCATGAAATGATTCAGCACGTACAATATAATGGTGCATTTGACATTTTTTAAAGCATCGACGGCACAGACCTGTCCCAACAGGAGAACTATTTTTATCCACTCGTGTGTAATCTTTCCATACTTGCAACACAATTGTTTTGTTTGGTCCTTGTGTGATCTAATAGGACATACTGTGGTATCTCTGTATTCACTTCTCTTCGTTGTCCGTATAACAGAGTAACAACAGAAACTGTTGTGTTTTAGAGACAATACCAACCATTGTTTTGTTCTGTGGCCATCTCCTATCACACCTGACTACACAATTGTCTTATGTTAATTTTTTATTTCTTCGGTGTAATATCAAAAGTTTGTGTCCAAATTTATAAATAAAACTCCACTTAGTCTCCTAAATATTTTCAAGAATTAAATAAAAACTCCAAACAAAACAAAATTAAATTAATTAATATGATAAAAACAGACAATTTCGTGGCCATTACATTTTGATCATGTTTGGTCAAATTTGACATTTTTGGCTCGAACGAGATATGCGGTCAAACATGGTGGTGGTGGGGTATTGAATTGGGGGGTTTTAAAGGCAGGGAAAGTTGGAGACTCCACATACCATTCCATATTTCAGCACCTTACAATTTAAAACTTAAAACATACATCCAAGCTCTGCAAGTATTATTTAGAAAACAAACAGAGTAAACGAAGAACAATCAATGAGTGTTTTGATCAAATGGCCTGTCCGGCCACCAGACATAAGTTCTATTGAACTGTCCTTGGATGAACGCAAGGTCAGAAAGAAATATTCAACTAGTGAAGAACCCCTTTATAAGTAACTTTATAAGAGGCATGTACATATATTGTATTATATTATATCTTGTAGCATGCAGTATATGAACTTACACATGTTTCGCAAGAACTATAAAAATACAGTGTTACTTTTGATACTTTAATTTGATAATTTTGCATTTAGAAATCTTATGGCTCTGTTTGACTTGTACAGTAAATTGCAAAATGACAAACTTTTTTGGTAAAATTGTCTGTGTGTCATAACATGTGGTGATAACAGAGTGTTCAAAAATGACTTTTTTATTCCAGTGTGTAGACTCTGCTGGGTAAAATGATGCAAGGCCCACCACATAAGAGACTAGAGAGGTGACAAATCTGTAGACTTCAGCAACACGGAACTGCAGAATTCAAAACTAGGACAGAAATGGTCCATGATGTGGTCACATTTCAGTAGAATTTGTAGATGTCTCGGAGATAATCAAGGTAAAGCCCCTTTTTGACTGGGCTACATTTCTAAACTTCTATTTTAGCTTATTATTTTAGTAAAAATTAAGAAAAACATCAATATTATTATCTTCAATATTATTATTTTTTTAAAGTCCTTTGAATTTTTTCTGCATGTAGAACTGCTGATACTGGAAGTATGGCAAACAGTCTACGCTCTTATTATGTTGTCTCTTTTAAAGATTCCCCGGTAAATACTACTCTATTTTTACATTTATTTTTTCCACCAGTATGACATGAAAAACATTACAATATTCTAAGCCTATATGCAGGAAGTGAAACTGGATATTGGCCTAGATTGGAAAATAAGATCTCAAAATGTTTGGTCATGCTGACGCTGTTGCCAGAGGTCGTGACACCTATCCTTGAATTCATAACATAACCCTTACATGAAGAAAATGTATTTTGTTATCAATGAAGGGTCAATATATATAATAATTTTCAGTGTATTGGTAATTACGTGGAGCAATAGATTAATATATTACACCATACTGAATAATACAGAAGGAATTGCTGCTGTCCATATATTGGAGAATGTATGTGAACATACTGTATATGATGGCAATCAAAAATCACATTTATATGGAAATATGTATTACCAATATAGATAAATAGGTGAATATGTGAATATATGTTTCAATATTTTTTTTTAATTACTGTTTTTCTTTTCAATTAGTAAATTGGTAAATGAGTGATAACAAAATGTCTAGTTTTGAGTGAACTTTTTGGGTAAAGACATAGACATCAAATTACAAAAGTTACAGATACTTGATTTTTATTTATTTAAAATAGGTAAAGTTAAAATAATATAGAAACAGAATTAAAGAACAAGAATTTATGTAAAGGTGATGCATTTGAAATAATTGCAAACAATATAGCTGTTGCGCTTGAGTCAAAGCCATGCGCTTAAGCATGAACTAGTGAAGGTCTGGTCATGTTTTTGTCTCGTCACACTGACATTACAGTACGTCAGTAACCAAACAGATCTCATGCCCCATTAACTGCCATATTAGGGAAAATGAATACTATGGCAGTCAATGGAGAATGAGATTTATTTGGTTACTGACATTCTTCAAAAAATCTTCCTTTGTGTTCATTAGAACAAAGATATTTAAAGAGGTTTGGAAGAACCCGAGGGTGAGCAAATGATGACAGAATTTAGATTCTTTGGTGAACTATCCCTTTAAGACAAAGAAAGGATGTGAAGACACAGATTATCATTAAATCTAAAATAAATACCTGCCATGAGCTACCATGTGGCGCAGTCTGCTGTTTTTCTTCTGCAAAGCCTTGCCCTGGTTCCGAAGGTCTATGATTTTGGAAGCATTTTCATTCATTGAAGATTCTCATGGACTCTGGAATGTTGGGTAGTTGGTTGTCTTGAGAAAGAATCTCTTCCTCCGCTCGTCTTTGAGCCGAAAGTTTCCGTTTTTTTCTGGAGGGTGAAGATATTTAGTTTTATTTTAACCAATAAGTAGTTTTTTAAAGTAGGACATTTGTAAGTCCTAATGTATCAAAATGTAGTCATGTCGGAGAAGTCCATGCACACACACAGGGCCGGCCCGTGGCATAGGCGACATAGGCAGTTACATAGGGCACAAAATGACCAGAGGGGCGCCAGACGAGAGCGCAAAAACGCGACATGTGAACATTTACAAACATGTGTGCTTATTTAGAACCATTTTACTGGTAACACTGACAGTGCGTACTGTTTTTGACTGCTTTCAACTAAGTGAACTGCAAAAAGTGTTTACTGGCACAGTGAATAGACCATGCCATTTATTTAAGAAAATCCAAAACAATACAATAATGTTAAAAAAGCTTTACCAAATGTTAAAAAAAAAAGATTTGAAGGATAGGAAGGATACGAAGTCACTAAGGGGTTAACTCACCATAGTAGAGACTGACTGACTGACTTGTGATGCGATCGCTTTTCTCTCACAGTGTGCGCAATATAAGCATTTAACATAATGTCTATGTAGTTTTATCTGTTTTTTTCAGAAGGTTGACAATGGGATTCAGACAGTACACTGAAAGCATAATGCGATCGTTTCCCACTCATTCATATGCAATATAAGCATAACATTTAGGATATACTTTTATTTTAAATCCTTTAATTGTGCTATTGTGGTTTTGGACAAACGAACTCCTGGCAAAGTGTTTTTGAAAGTTATGGCAACTGTTAAAAACACATTACACACCACTTGTGTTACTTGTTCATGTCAATCCTTGTGGATTTTGTCGCGTGAGCTACGCAGCAAAAAAAGACTCGGCGCCGAGATGATCGCTGCACTGCGCTGCTTACGCATGCGGTATAATCCGTTTAGGCGCTGTGTCCACCGAGGTGTTTTTTCAATTGTTTTCAACGGAAACGCCGCGCTTTTAAAAAAAGCCATCAGCTGACGGTTTTTTCCGCGCTCTGGGCTGGTGCTATGCGTTTTTTTCACGCTCAGCGCCGGCGTTTGACCGTGCGCCCAGAGTTGAAAAAATGCTCAACTTGGAGCGTTTCGCTGCGCCTGCAGCAGGCCTTTTCAGCTGAGCTACTGGCGTTTTCAGCCGCGTAAAATCGCCTCGGTGGACGCAGCCCCTAACGCCATTGGCCGTTGCAGACGTTATTTTAAGGCTCTATGTAGGAAATGTGCGCATGCATGCCTGCCTTTAGTGTTAATGCAAGCTATCCATATAAGCAAACCCTGCAGTAACTGACGAGAGATGGATGATGTGAGCTCGGCTGCTGTACTCCTATTGGTAGTAGCACCCGAAAGTTGCTCATCATTTGCGTAAAATTTTGCAATTTTTAACCTTGTCGCGTCACTAGACACGCCTCCTTCCTGTCGCCAACTGTCACTGTCGCTTTGTGACTGGGTGTTGCTGGAATGTTTTAGAGACAATGCCAACTATTGTACTGTGGCCATCTCCTAACACACCTGACTACACACCATTACATTTAAACACATGAACAATTGTCTTGTGTTGTATTATAAAAAGTTCTGTGTCCAAATTTATAAATAAAGCTGAGAACTTAATCTGCTGAGTCTCCTTAGCAATAAATATTTTCAACAATTAAATAAATACTGAAACTCCAAAGAAAACAAAAATAAATAAATATTATAAAAACAGAAATGAAAGCAATAACATTTGGATCATGTTCAGTAAAATGTAACATTTTTGGCTCGAACGGGACCAGCAGTCAAACATGGTGGTGGATGTATTGGATTGGGATGGTTTTAAAGGCAGGGAAAGTTGGAGACTAGTTCCAGGTGAAAGAACCTGGAATATTCAAGAACATTGAACCAACTTGGCAACCATATTTCAATATTATACAATCGCATTTGGAGCCCACTTTACCACCACACAACAAGACAATGACTTAAAACATACATGCATGCTTTGCAAGTATTATTTAGAGAGCAAACAGCTGGATGGAGTTATTTTGGCATATTTTGATGAAAAGGTCATTCATTTTATTTGTACATACTGTAAAAGTATTTTCTTCAGTTTGTTAAATAATGTAGTTTGCTGCACATATGAACATACACACGTCTCTCAAAAACAAAAAATACTGTGAAACTTTTGATAGGCTACTGTCATTTAGAAATTTGGCTTTTAGAACTCTTTGGACTCTTGTAACCAAAAAATGACATAATTACATCAACGCTTTGGGTAAAATTGTCTGTGTGTCATAACATGTGATGTAGCACTTGTAACACTTGATAACATAGTGTTAAAAAACGAGTGTGTAGACTCTCCATGGGTAAATGATGCAAGGCCCACCACATGAGAGACTAGAGAGGTAAAAAATGTGTAGGCTTCAGCAACACGGAACTGGAGAATTCAAAACTAGGACACTAACAAATGGTCCCTGTGGTCACATTTCAGAAGAATTTGTGCTGGGGGATGAACAAGGTAAATCCCCCTTTTGACTTGGCTACATTACTTTTTCTATTTTAGCTTATTATTTGGATATTTTGGTCAAATAAAAATAGAAAATATTTTCCTTTTTGTTTTTTATACATCCTTTTACTTTTTTCTTCATGTAGAACTGCTGATACTGAAAGTAGCCTATTATTGTCCCTCCAGCATGACATTATAAACTCTTATACAGGCTATATAAAGGAAGTGAAACTGCATATTGGCCTAGATTGGAAAATAAGACAAACCTCAAAAAGTTTGATCATGCTGTTGTCAGAGGACATCCATCCTTGGATTTATAACATGACGTAATTCATGACAAAGCCATGTGACAACTGTCTTTCTCCATATGCGGAAGCGTCATGGCATGAATCTCCCCGTAAGACTCCCACACATGTATTGACACAGACTGACAGTGGGACAGGGATTGTACTCTGTTAAAAGAAGTGGAACATAGACGGGGAATTTTAACATCTGACTAATCACAAACCTTTTCTGACTAATTTCATATTCATTTAACAAATAACAGAACTACTATTATACAGATTGTTTGGTTTTGCACACCCATCCGACAGGTATTCATGGAGAACAGGTTTTTTTTGTTTTGTTTCTAGAGCTTTTTCTCGATTTGCAATACTGTACAATGATCTTACAAACATTTTTTTTACAATTAAAGCTTATGGATGTCATTGAAGATAACAACCTCAAAAAGTCAACTCATTGTTTGTGATATTTTTTGGTCTGAATGGTTTGCTCAAGTTTGTTAATCCTAATGTTTTTAATTGCGCTGCTCAATGAAGAACTTCCTGTGAGATGCTTTGAAACAACTACAACTGTCTTGACCTGATTTTACTTCAGGGTTGACTTCCTGTTGAGGGTTTCCTTCACCCTCACACGTGAAACTAGGTTTTCTCACTCTCTTTTAATTACCTTTGTGAGTGGGGGGCTTACCCGTATCTCTGACTCATGTCTGGGTTGGGATAGTGGGTGGGGGACTATGACAAAATCACACTCCCTAAATAGTGAAAGACTTTGGAATTTTTTATGTTGGGTAAAACCTCCACAAAGGTAAACCTCCAACAAGCCTCCAACCCTGCATGCTTTTTTATTAACGGTGTTTCCCAGTTTTGCAATTCTGATCAAATTATAATTTCCCATATTTTTTATCCTGTCAAAGATAATCGTGTCTGGCAACTTTTTAGTCATGCAAAACCATTTTATCAGTTAGTCCTCTATACAGTACATTGCATGTTTTTTTCAGATGAAGACTTCAATGATCAATATGGCCCTTCTCTCAAAATTTTATGTATATACTATAGTTAAACTTTTTATATGTCGTTGTGCTCTTTTGTGAAAACATAGATCGCAAATGGCAAAAAATTTTATAAAGTAAAATAAAATAAAATAAGAAATATTAAAAATGGGGATTTAACTGGAATACTAAGTGCCTTAATTGACAGAGTCAACAGACAAAAATAAAATTATTATATTCTTGTTTTGAAGTAAAACATTATTTCATTATATAATTCAAAATATTATAAGTGCTTTGTTATTTTAGTTTTTAGTATTTCCCTTTATTGCTAGTCACATTATGATCAATAAACAAGACAAACACTTCCATATCAAAATGTGGTATATTGCAACTTGTTGTGCGAGTAACACATAGGATAGACGAAATAAACAATAGAAATAAAATAAATAAAATTGAATCTGTTATGAGATCATCATATAATTCAAAAACCTTTTAATCTTCACAATTATTTGAGTTTTTACTATAATTTGGATGCTAACGATCGGGGCAACCCTCACCTTATTGACATAACCGGAAGCCGCTCCCTTCTTTCGCCACTCCCACATATACGTCACGGCGGATTGGCCAAACCCGGAAGTGAAGATGGCGACCGCCTACGAGAGGTTCAATCTGTAAGTTGAAACTTTTATTTGAGTACAGCGACATTAAACCATAAACACCCGTTCGGTTTCACTTTAGCGAAGGTCAACTCATGTAAAAGCGGCGTCTCTGGCCACTGTCAGCGAGCGGTGTCGTCTGTATAGGACAGTTTACAGCTCGTGCAGGTTAAGCCGTTCGTACGGTGTGTTACGATCATGGGCGAACCTGTGTCTAAAAAAAGCACTCGACAACATTTTGAATACATTAAACACACGAATCTTATCTTTATACACTTCTGTATCAGTGTGGGCTGTGATGGTTTACAATGCTGTCTGGGTAGTCAGCTCATAGGATTTTTAGACAAAGTCATATGTATTCACACTTGTGTATCTATGTGACATGAGTCTGGTCTGAGTTTGACACTGACTACCTCTGAATATACCGCATAACTTTCAGATATTGTGAATTAGTGGTCATACTAAACACATTTTAGGATGATGATGTAAGAGCTTTTGCTTTGTGTGGAGCTATGAGTGTAAAGTTGATGTCAAGCACTTTCTCTCTTTAAAACCAATGTTATGCAAATGTGCATAGGGATAATAAAGTGTTATGGTTTGAGCATGTCTAATATTTGATATCTCTGTTCAGTTATTCTTTAAAAATCAACATGACGTTTTCTTGAACAACAGGAGAATAACCAGTAAAGAATGGAATGTCACCAGCCTTTTTCCTTTCATCCAATTTCAACATGACACTGATGGGTGTTACACTGGACTGTATTGTATTTAGTGACTAAGTTATGCAGTTAAATGAGTTTTAAACAAATAGCCAAAAACAGGGTTTGCTCACTGAAAACATACAATCAGACCAAAGAAGGTTTACATACAATTGTGTAGGTGCAGAGAGTGTCTTAAAAACTGACCAAAGACACTTTTCCGTTTGGATATTACTCTTTTGTTCTGTGCAATTGCGTTGTACTTAATTTTTAATTTTGATAAATAATTTTTAAACGTTACTAAATGAATAAATCTCATAAGAACGTTGTTGACCAGAAACTGTATAAAATTAAATATTATTATTAAATATTATTAAAGAAAATAAGCCTGTTTTCCATGGTGGCAGTATTTTAAATGAAACCTATTTATCTATTCTAGATGTTTTGGTTTTGAATCGTTTGTATGTCTCATTATTCTCAATAATACCGTGAGTTTTACATTACTGTAATATGACTCCATGATTAAAAATGTAATTAGTTAAAACAAATATTGGCCTTTTGTACAATGCTTCATGACATTACTTCCTGTTTTGGATTATAATATCGAAAATTCATTTTTTTTGCAATTATAGTAATTAAAGAAATTTTGGGGGATATGCTTAATTGACAAATATTTAATAAAGTAAATATGATTTTCTTATTTCTAAGTAACACTTTTGGGGTGAACTATATGATCCAAATGTGTTCCTGCAAGCTTTGAGAAATGTATACCTTTGTTTACTAAATACGTAGTTTGCCTATGTTTTGGCTATGTTCATGATTTTAGGATAATCCTTAAACACGGTTTCTTTTGTTACCTGCTTAGTAGCAGCCCATTTCACAATAAACCGAACTTTGCCACTGGTGGTATTATAATTATAAAAATACATGCAAATAAAAATACATTTTATTCTATCTTGAATATGGGAGAAATGTTGTAACTAGTTCACTGGCTGAAACAAAATTATTATTTACACATACCTTAAAATAGGATTTACAAATTTTAGCTGAATTTGATCATATATATGGTTCATATTGATATTGATAATGTGCCTTTCTTCTGCACAGTTTTATAAATGTTGTGACTTTGCCAAAACTGTGGGCTGTGGTCACAGAAGTCTGCAGGCTAAAGATGAACAAGACCACCAAAACGTCATACATTCGTGAGCCGATTGTGTCCACCCACCAGCTTTATTATACTAATCATCAAACCATACAGTGAGCCATCCAGTAAATTTCATGTGACGGCACATTCCACAGTCCTATTGCGCAGCCGCGGTTAATGGAACTAAAGGTTATCCGTGCGACTGCTTAATGCCTCCCTGCCGCAAGAGCATCAGACAAGTGCACAGAAATTGTGGCTGCTCAGCATTTAGGCAAGGAAGGAAGGAAGGAAGAGTGAAGCCATAAAAGTGGGGCAGGGACATAAGACTTGGTTCCGAAACAGATTCTCAAATTTGTCACGCACGCTGTCAAAACTTGCATGATGAAGCGGTTTTTGATAATCCATCGCTATCTGTAATTTCCTCCAAGAGGAAAAATATGCATAACAGAAGTAGTATTGTGATTTATGAGTGCTGAGAATCTGCTCTCTCCAGATGGCTTGAGACACGATGTAAACTTCTAAAAGATGAATCTAAAGTTTCTGAAAACACAGTGTCATGTTGATATCACCACTAAATCAATGGTATATTATATTACTCCTAAGTTCTTCCTAATATCTGCTCAACATTAGTATTTGGTTAAATGCCATGGTTTATGTTCGGGTTAATGTTTTTCCATTCAGAACTGATCTCCTCTCTGTTCGGCCTCCATTATCTTCACAGGCACGCAACACCTGAGAAGTTCTACATTGAGGCCTGTGATGATGGTGCTAATGATGTGCTGGTTATTGATCGGGTGTCCACCGAGATGACCCTCGCAGGTAGGATATGATTGCACGGTTAGATAGAAAGCCGCAGCATATGAATCGTTACACAGGTAGAATTTATAAGGGCGATTTGTAGCTGTGATTTGGTTTCAAAGATGAAAAACTCTCTGGCTCGTGAACCCAGCTGTTTTGAGGGCACCGAACCTGAAAATGTTTTTGGGTCAAAGACGTCAAGATGTCCCAATCAAAAGAAATGTACATACGTGATTTTATGTCCATAGAAGGCACATTAAATGTAAGGAAAATGTCTACTTTATGGTTTAAGTTTTTGGAGAATAAAATGTCAACATTTGTAACGCAATATTTATCTACAGATTCAAACAATATGCTTATTGTGAATTACGTTATGCTTAAAGAATAAGGGAGCATATTATATTTTAGTTGCTTTAGATGAGTAAAAAAGGTTTTGACAATAAGCAAAACCTATAGTGGCAAAAAAAAAAAATATTACAACTAATTAGCATTTTGGGTGAAAGTAATTTGACTTTTAATATGTCGTAAAGTAATTTTTGTTGTAAATGTGCCTGACAGGATTGTTACACTGAATGACATTTTAGTGGGTGTCTTATATAAATCAGGGGAAAATCTATGATTTTTTTTGCTCTGAAAAACAAAAATGCCAATAAATTTAACCGAAAACCTTTTTTAACAACAACAATTTAAAGCGGTATGACACTTATTATTTTTTATGCTTAAACACTTTTTCGTCTTTTGCTGTTTTGAAAGTAGAGAATTTATTTTGTGATTTAGCTTATATAAAGAGGACTTTATACAGAAATAGTTATGATATTCAAACATTTATAGTTTCACATATTTTACTTATCTATCGTTCTTTTATTTTTTTATTAATATTATGTGGTTATGTGGGAATGTCACAGGTGGAGCACAGAAAATAAGCAATTTCCTTTTTATTAAAGTTTCATATAATTTTATGAGTGATGTGCTCATTCAAAGACGAGGCAAAGACCTCACTGTTTACCTCAGTGGTAACCCCCAAAACACAGAATTCTTGACATTACAAAGCATTAAACATGAGCAAATATGTCATCTTAGTAAGTTTAAAATAATTAAATAAAATAACACATGACTGTCTGAAAGAACTTTTCTTTTTCAGTTCTGTGCTAAGCATAGTGGAGATTTTTTTAGTGGCCACTAAACTCTAAAAAAAAAAATTGCTTGGTTAAAGCGGCCCTAACCCACAGGGTTTCTGCCAATCTCATATTAATCTTGAGTATCTATAGAGTAGTATTTCATATTTCGTATCTTTGAAGAGTATTTAGTTCACATTTATAAAAGATAGACACAGCTTTATGATTGTTTCTGAAATTTGAATCGGAAATTTGAATTTTCAAATCGAATGGTTAGGAATCCGATCGGAATAGAATAAATGGGAATCGGATAATTGAAATAAAAATTTTAATTCCTTTTATCAGTTCCTGTGTGCGTATCCTCAGAAATGTGCGTGTTTACTTGTGAAAAAGCACAGGAGTGAAACCATTTAGAAAAATTAAATGTTCTTCTATTGCATCGTGAAGCACTTTTATTTTTAAGAGTGTAGTACATGGGATCTGAAATGTACTGAGAAATCTTCAAAAAATAAAATCCCGGTCACACTTTATTTTACAGTGCCGTGTTACAGTGTAATTATACATTTAAGTACTGAGTAATAATAATTAACTACATGTACTTACTATAGGGTTAGGGTTTGGATTAGGGTGTGATTTAGGTGTAGTTACATGTAATTTTGCATAATGTATAGTAAGTACTATTGTTACTACATGTAACATGTGTAACAAGGGCACCGTAAAATAAAGGGTTACCAAAATCCCTTATCTCGATCAAACTCAATGATTTAAGTTTTTCGTATTTTTTTAGGTTTTTGCATTCACAGCTACGTATATGCCTTCCTGTCGAAGTGGAACAGTATGTACAGTGATCAAAAATGATTGTTAAATACAGTTTAAACGAAAGCAAAAGTAGGCTTTAAAGAAAGTTTTTATGTTATTTCAAATATCAGATTTTTTACAACTTAAGAAAAACATGACTTAATGTTACTTAAAGAAATGTAAAATCTGATGAGTTCATTTGCCAAAACAATAACTCGTAAAAACAAACACACACAATAAAACACAATTAAAATATGATAACAATTTTTTCTTTTTTTTCTTTATTTGTTGTGACAACACATATATTATTCTTTACTAAAGATTACTTGTTACATGCAATGAAGTAGATCTGTCTAAAATCTTTCTGGTTAGTTATTTGGTTATGCTAGTTTAAATATTTGAACTACACCATATTTTGCGGCAGGGTTCGTGTCTCAGATGTCTGATGTACATTGTAAACAAGCAACATTTATTTTAACTTAGCAGAGAAAAAAACCCTGCCGCGTGCTTTTATACATTGCAGAAAACAAGATGACTCATTAAATGTAAACTTACTGTCTCTGGGTGCTCTTGATAGATTCAACTTTTAGAATTGAGATCCAATATCAAAAAAGTTTTTTTAAAAACATTTTTAGTTGCAATGAGAAACTTGTATGCAAAATTATCACTACGTGTACACTGCAATGACTGTAAACATGAGGGTTCAATCTGTTAAATATAAATGTAGAACGGTATTGTAGGTCACATCTTAGTTCTCCATGAGTGCTATTTTATCACTACTGACACTTTACGTTTGAGGTAGTTGCTGTGCTCTTTTGTTTGCTGAATGTTCACTTGACTACGTTTATGTTCTTAATCGGCCTCGTCCATCCCCATAAAACGGTATATTTTCTTTTTAAAGGAGTGAAGGACATCCCCCCATCTGGAGTAACTAGGCCTATTTGTGGAATCATGGGAACTACACGTCTGGTGGCTGGTAGGTTTCCCCTTTTTTATTTTAAGAAAACCGGTGTTTATTTCTTACATACGCAATATACCTCGTCACCACGACGCATTATCTTTCTTTCTTCAGGTATGTACCTCATAGTCATCACCAGGAAGAGGAAAGTGGGCGACCTTTTTGGCCACACTGTGTGGAAAGCGCTGGAGTTTGATGTGATTTCTTATAAGAAGACCATCTTGCACCTCACAGATATTCAGGTCATCAAAGTCCCTCACCACAACTTTCTGTTGAATGCTGATGTGTTTAACACCTCCGGGCCGTAAATGTCATAAGATGTTTGATGACTTGTCTAGTGCGTTAAGATCACTGAAGATTTTTCCTGCCTTGAACTTTTAGCTTTTTTCCATTTACAGTTTCCTCAGAAGTGCGCTCTCAGCTAGTGAAAACGAGGCGTTCTTGTATAGTAAATATTTCATTTGGGCCTACGCTCGGATATCTCATTACGCTGTGGCATACGTGGTGCATTATTTAACAAGGCTAAGACTCCGGCTGAAACATCTGCCTTGGATGCAGCATTTGAACGGTTCGGTAATGGGCACTAGAAGTGTTTCATCAAGACATTGGAAGTTCACAAGAGCCTTGACTGGATGTGGACCAAGTGTACCAATAAAGTACACTACACTTCCAAAAGGTTTGATGTAAGTGTAATGTGAAGTCTCTGCTATGGATTGCAGTGCTCATAAGGGACCGTCATAAAAGTGTCACACTTTACTAATTCGCTGTCCATCCTCATTTTGGAAATTAAGCAATAGGGAAGGGCGATATTATATCGTTTGCGATATACTGGTAGAAATTACCCACACGATAGGAATTAGTCTTCCGGCGAGAAAAATGATAAATTCTAGTTGATGATGTATTTGTTTGTGAGACCCATTCACGGGTCATATGTGAAGTGAAAACGGATATAGCGGAGGGCGGAGCTGAAGCTGAGAAAGAGTTTGCACTAAAAGACGACCTCATTTCGGTTGGCACTGTCGATGCATCCGAGTTAATGTTTAGTTTCACCTTCGTTTTATTTAATTTGTTTGTTAAGTATTCGTTGATAGTCATAATACGTTACACCACAACATTTAGTTTGGCTAAAAGTATATATTCATACATTCGTTAGATGTTATGCGCGCATGCGCAAATTGTTTAATGTGATTTCTTGCCTGTTATATAAAGGATGAACGTAGCGTCCCGTGTGCAGCTCGCGCCCACATGTGCTTTCATTGCGACACAGCGTGCACAGCACTGCTGCCTCTTTACATACTGTACAAAACGTGAATTTGTATCACGTTATTTTAAATACGTTTATGAGAGGATGAAAGCGTGGATTTTTTTATTAGATTTATTTTATCCGCATTCTTTCTGTAGCGCGAGTCATAGACCGATTCAGTATATGTTGCTGTGAGAAGAGAAGGTTCGAATAGTTCAAGAGAGAGTGATTGACAGCGTGATGCGATCGTTTCAACCCAACAATAGGCTATATACAGTTGTTGACATGATGTGTTTATTAAGCTTTTGTTAATTACATTTTTCTTTTAAACAAAACTTTTTGAAGTCGAATGTCACTATTACATTTACAAAAATACTGTAGGTATATTTTAGGAGCTGTTTGATTGATTTGTTTAACTTTTTGATTAATATTTGTTTTTCTGAAGGTCTAGACTACATGCAGCTACTATCACTTGACGCAAAAAACAGCGGTGGATGGTGTTATAGATATATCGTCATTTGTATCGTTATCGCAAGAAATACCAGGAATGATCGTGATACAGTTTTAGGGCCATATCGCCCATCCCTATAATGAGGTTTTAAACAGTCCCTGGTTTTTGCATCTATTGTCTACTTTGTGTAGAGCAAGTTTGTGTGACGGACTGGTTTTGGCAAATTGGTTTCGCTGATCAGAGGTGATGTTCCTGTTTCGCTTTGTTGTTGGGGCTGGTGCAGTGCCTGTATCTTGTAACCGCAAACAGGACATGCCGAGGTGTTAATAGCTGTATTTTTGTAGGTCAACATGGTCAGTTAACATGTGTCAGTTAGTGCCACATTGGTTCCTTTAAACCTTTGGAATATTGCAAAAAAGAATCTCTGTGATTCACAAAGTTTATGATACTGAGACGTTTTCTCTGCCAAAATAACTTTTACAAATAAACACTTCTATTCATCATTTTTAAGCCTAAAAACAATCAACAGAAGTAAAAGTGTTAACATGAGGATATGAAACCCACTACACCACAGTCGCTCAACATCAATGTCACCTCCTTCAAGCCCAAACAACTCTTTCAAACTTTATTAAAAACGTGTGATCTGATAAGTAACTAGTACACAGTGAATAAATCTCCAACCCTTATTCACATTTGCATTATTTGTAAAAAATTTATGCGTGAAGACGTTTATGTCCCTGACAATGTCTGTAGTCAGATTTAGCAACTTGTTTGCAACTGCCGTTTTAAAGCTTTAAGAAGTCAAGAGCAGGTCATTACTGGTGTGTTTTATGCCATAGAATAAAACGTTATGTTTTGTTAATCACAGACCTTATTTGAGGCATTTACCCAAAAATCTGGAAATAAAATGCTAACTCGCTTCTGGGTTTTGCATGCATCAAAAATATGTCATCCTGTGTTACTCTATACCTTTCACTGGCTGAGACCTTGGCTGGGAATTTGCATGGGTAGTGAAGCTTTGTGTTTTTCTCTTTGAACGAATTAACTAAAGTGTTGTGTGACCCATTCGAGCAGATTAACTCTTTCGAAATTTGCATTAGACAATACAATTTCTGTTTCATCAACAGACACTGTCAGCACCTTAAAGGGGTGGTTCACATTTCTTCACCGTCATGTCATCCAAAATATCTTCTTTTGTGTTCCGCAGAAAAAAAGTCATACAGATTTGGAATGACATGAGGTTGAGTAAATGATGAATTAATTCTTATTTGTGTGTGACTACACTGATACACTCCATGTCCAATTTACTTAACTTACTTAAGTTAAGTCAACACAACATTTGAGAAATTTGGTCACAACATGATTTTTTAAAACAATGATTTATTGTTTTGGGTTAACATAAAATTGTTACAACTGGGCAGAGGATTTATATTTCCCAGCATGCTTTGCGTATGTCTGCATTTTGAGAGTTATTTTCTTAAATAAATGTTATTTTATGCATTTTTCAGTGAAAAGAAACACTTGTTAAAGTTAAATGTTAATTTATCTTTAAGATTTTGAAGAGTTTTTTTGAGTTTTGTGGTTACCATTGTTTAGAAAGCGTTGCCTTTAGTTAGGAAGTGGGCGGTTACATTTTTAAATCTGAATTTCTGTTGTGTTCTCTTAAAGGAGCCATTCTTTTGCTGTTTTTGAAGCTTTGATTATGTTTTTGGGTGTTTCACAATGGATGTTCATGTTTCTAGTTTCTAAAAGCGCTTTATATTTCACATATTTTAAGTCTATTGACCGCTTTCCCTCTTCTAACAAAACGACTAGATTTCTTCAGTTCTATATAAAATCCCTCCTTCCGAAATGCTCTGATTGGTAAAGCTGACCAGGTCTGTCGTGATTGGTTCCCTGGTTAGAGCGTGTGTCTGAAGATGTCCCACCCATACCATATCAGCGAGCTTCCGCTTCTCAGGCTGTTGTGATTGGTCGGTCCCCCTCTCAGTGCACGTGTATTCATTATCTTTGGCTTTTAGCAATAAACAGTAACAATGGCGTCAACTTCACTTCATGATTTAAAAACATGCGGATCGATCGAAGTGTAACGGAGGTCTGCTAGTGCATGTGCAAAGGAATCTTTATTAGAGATCGCAATTGTTTTCCTACTATGGCGAGGGAAATGACACCGGACTGAATAGGTCAGGCCGTTTATATTAATTAACACTAATAACATAAGCGTTAGTTTTTCCTTTTTATATTGGACCCGAGTTAGATAATAAAACAAGCAGATTGACCAGGAAACATTTGAAAGGACTTTTCAGAAGTGTTTTAGAGGTATGCGCACACACACAATGTCAGTGTATTACACAGAACAGCTTTCACAGCAGATGTTAAAGTCATGGAAGCTGTTATTTGACCATTGGTTATCTTAGAATGTGTGTAGCTGAATTCTTTTTACCAGCTGAAGTAGTTTAGCGCGTAGATCAGTCGAATGTTTACAATCTCTGATAACCAAACACTACTCCAGTGGCTCTTCCTCTTCTCTAAGGAAGGCCTCGCCCCTTTTTTGGCGTATTCCTTTGGGCGAAGGTTTTTCAAAAACTCGGAATAGTGACATCATTTACCTGGGAAGTAGAGGGCCGTAGTCGGATTCCAGCCTTTCTCTGTAGTCCTTAAAAAGGGAATTATGTTAAAGGCAATATCTCGCTTGGCGCTGAACTTTGAGCTTTATCATTTTGCAATTATTATTTATGCTTAACAGCAACATTACACACTTACTAAAGTTTGAAAATTGGCATCACTTTAACTCAATATCTTCTAATTGAAGACAACTGAGAGTTTTGTTTGATTATTGTTAAAAATGTATAAAATTATAAAATGTTCTTGAATGCCTTCATTGAATAAACTAATTGATAAAAACATTTTTTATATATTGGTTTAACGTAAAATACGCATTTTAGCATAATTGAACTTAATCAAGTTAATCATTTGAAACAAAAACAAGACTCTTAATCTGATTCAACTAAACTACATTGCATTAACTTTACGTAAGTATCTTAAGTTTATTGAAATAGTTCAACGTAAATTCAACGTAATCCAGTTATGTGGAACCTGTTTAATTAAAAAAGTGAATTAGGTTGAACATATTTTTTGAGGGCAGTATAGCAACGTCCTGACAACTCACCATAACACCCTATCATTCGTTTTGCACGACCAAACCCCGCTTACATTTCCTTCAGAAAAATCTGTCTGTAATTATATTTAACAGCCCTTTCCCTCTTACAGATGCAAGACAACAAGACGTTTCTGGCTATGATCAACAACGTGCTCAACACGGATGGCTTCTACTTCTGCACAGACTATGACCTGACACACACCCAGCAGCGGCTGTCCAACACCAGCCCGGATTTTCAGGAGATGAGCCTGCTGGAGAGGGTGAGCCGAGATAACGCTGTGATTTAAAGACTAAGAATATCCTCAGCAGGGTGTAGGTTTTTATCACGCATCACATACAGACAGCCGCTCATCTCTTTGCTTTTAAACCTCATATCTATCATGTCTCTCATGATATTAAAATGATGGCGAGAGAGCTGAGGTGGTCTTTTGGTAAGCTACATTTGATAGATTACTGACATCTGTGCACACACGCTGCTGCCTCTCGCATCGCGTTGTGATGTTTGATGATCTTCGTTGTCTCTCTGACACAATGTATGGTGTTGCAGTTGCTTTATCTTATGCAAAACCACAAAAACAGAGCCTTAAATGTGTTATTTAAGTCATTGTGTCCCTCTACCTCGACCAAAGATTCTGCTAGAAATTGTTTTTTTTATTTAATGTTTTAAAACAAATGTGCTACACAATATTTCGTCGGTAATAACTGCTTCTATGGCAACACACCCAATGCCAAAATGGATCTATATGCGGCTTTGTTCTTGAATACAGAAATATCGATCCATTACATTAGTTCATTTACGTCCAGTGGTGAAAATGGTCGATATTCAGTGGGAGACATTTCGTATTTTAAAACCACATATTCCGAAAATCCTGCTATATTTATGTATGAAATGAGCATAGTGTTTGTAGGCCATTTCATAAATGAAAGGTTACATTTGGAGGTGGAACTTCGTCCCCTCTTGGACTCTGTTCCCCCATGCCCCCCACATTTCCAGCCGTGTTTACATCATGTGTTTTTCAAAAAGTAACAGAAAGGCTGTGGTTGTGTTGCATTGCACATCGCAGCATTTTCGTTTTTAGTGTGTGCAAATAGCTCGTCATTGGAAACTGGTGGCGTTGTGCCGGGTTTCATATGTTCAAGCTCCCTTAACATTTTCAAGACCATTAAGTTTAATATTTTGGATGACAGTTACTCACTGAACACTAAAGTTAATCATAGCATCACATTTGACATTGTCTTAACTCAAAATGTGTCTTTTTACAGGCAGATCAGAGGTTTATGTGGAATGGAAACCTTTTAAGGGAAATCACTGAACAGCCTGAGGTATAAATGGCAGTACTTCATAAAACATGAAAGATATTGAACAACACGTGATGCATTAAATAGAATTCAGATTGAAAAGTATATGATGCATTGGAATTCACTGGGTTTTTTTCTACTGTAGCTCCACAAATTTGCATTTCCTGTCATCCACGGATGTATCCTTTAAACTAATGTCATGTGGTAAATCACACAGATTTGTTTGTAGTTATTGGATTTGGTGTTTATAAGTGTTGTCTTTATTGTTTTGAGGAAGTCAGTTTATTGTGCTGCACGTATGTTCATGTTTCATTCAAATTAGGAGTGCAAGAACGCCTTTTATTAAAGCCAAGAATGTTTACGAACATTCATTTAAGTATTCATACCGTTATCAGTATTTTTAGTAACTATGCAATTTTCAGCTACAGTAAAGTGAGACGAGGAAAGTGTTTTTTTATTTTCATTCAGCTGTTAACAACAGGGGGAAATTATAGCCGAGCACTAAAGCATCATATATCAAAATATTCAACCGTTGCTTATGAATTTTTAACGAAGTGGAATGTGTTTCAGTGTATTGTGTAAGAGCTTCTGGTATTTTCACAGAGCAAGCACACAACGTTTCACTATTGATTATAGTTCAAATTCTAGTTAAAAAAATCCTTAAAGGAACAGACAGTTCTTGGCCCCCATTGACCACCATAGTAGGAACAAATATAGTGGTAATAAAAAGTGCCCAGGATCTGTTTGCTTTCCTACAGTCTTCAAAATATCTTCTTTTGTGTTCAACAGAACAAAGCAATTTATAAAGCAAATTTGAAATTTCCTACTATGGTTACTCTTTATTTGAAGGTGTAATTATACTTTTAATTACTAAGTTATACAATTATTTAAATTTTTTCATGAAATATTGCAGCGTTTATTGTAAATTGTTTATCAATGTGGGTCATTCTCTTCTTTTTTTTAAATCGTGTGCCCTCATAATCTTTAGTTAAAATCTGAAAATGCACTTCCGTCCTGTAGTGACTATCCATCGTAAATGACGTATGTTAGACGGCTTGGGAGGAGCGTCTGTTAACTCCTCCCCTTCAACTGTCTGCCTGCAGCCAGTTCCATTTCAAAGTGCAATGGCTGTTTTTATACATCCAATCAAATCGCAGAAAAAGATTAAAGCCACGCCTATTCTTTTTCTAAATCAAAATTCCATTTCACTCTGAAATGCGTCAAAATACGGAAGTAAAAACGATCGCAACTTCAGGTTCACGGGGACTTTAACTATATGTACTTACTATAGGTGTAGGGTAAGGGTGTGGTTTAGGATCAGTAACATGAAATTATGCAGAATTTCTAGTAATGTGAAACAAAGGCACCGTAAAATCAAATTTGACAAAAAAATGTTCACCAAAAATGACCAATTTTACTTTTGGGAACAAAAAGTGGCCTGTAGCCTACTATAGGGGATACACTGTAGTTATAATATAAGCCCCTCCCCTATTGACAACCTTTTGTACCCCTGTTCCTCAATTGGCCCCCCAGATGGTTCACTACCAATATCAAAAGTTGCACTGTTGTCATTTACACTTAACCAGCTGGATCAGTTATCGTGATGAAGCCATGCTGCATCAATGGAAAGGTCTTTGAATGGATTCTCATCTCTAGACGGAGCTGTTTCAGAGCTGGGGTGCGTTATTACGTCAGAGGTGAGACATTTTGTTTATCTGGGGATCAAACCCACGACTTTTGCGCTGTTTACGCAATGCCCTCCCAACTGAGAAACATGTAGACGGTTTCAAAGTGACAACATAAACAAACGTTACTGCACATGTGCGCTGCCCTTAACTTCCGGTACACATTTACAAACAATAGAGTGCTCGTAGATTATTTCATATAACAAGCAAAAGAAACCAAGAAGAACTGTTACTTGGGTAAACTTGTCTCTCCAATATTTTGAATTTAGACTGCGATACAAAGCTCAACCACTAGATGTCAATGTGACATACGGTTTCTTTCAATGCGACAAAATTACAGGACCCATTCAACAAATTGTTTATTTAATAAACTGAACATACAACAAATCGTTTATTTAATACAATTATTATACAATAAAATAATAATACAAATTAAGATGAACATAAATTAAATCGAATATAAATAGTTATATTATTATAGACACTAGCCAAACACAAACCGGAAGTTAACTGCAGTCCCGTCGCGCGTGTCAGATGAAACGGTCTATACAAATTCATACACTTATTGACACATTTCAACACTCATACTTCTCTCCCGCACCCCAGGAATTGACTCTGAGGGACATGCTGCTAACTTTGTCGAGACGGAACAGATAGTCCAGTACAGTAATGCCCGGGCGTCATTTGTGCAGGTGGCTATAAATCACTATTGTCCTCAAATGCAAGCATATCTGTTCTTTGACTTCCCATAATTCACTTCGTTGATTCAATCCGTGCTCTTTCACTTTCTTTCAAACAGACTCGAGGCTCTATGCCCTTCTATTGGTCCCAGAGACCCAACCTGAAGTACAAACCCAAGCCGCAGATCCGCACAGACACAAATCACGTAAGAGCTCTTGTGATGTCGAAAGAGCGGGCTGTCGTAGCATTTCAATTTTTTCCCATTAAAAAATCATTCGAGGGGAAAGTCAGCTTAATACTTTTGTCTGTCATTTTTTTAGATGGATGGATTCAGGAGGCATTTTGAGTCCCAGGTTCTCGTTTATGGGAAACAAGTGATTCTGAATTTGGTAAATAAAGTCCTTGAGTCCACATAACTCAGAATGAAATAACTTTTAATGTTGGTAACAGACTTCAAGATAATTTCTCTGTCTGCAGGTAAATCAGAAGGGATCTGAATTACCCCTTGAACAGACTTTCGCCAAAATGGTCAATGGCATGGAAGACAGACTGATCAAGTACTTGACGGTTTCATTTAACACATACAGACACGAAGTTCAGATGCTGCTTTTTTTAGCACATTTACTTTGCTGTGACTCTTGCATCTCTTTTGAGGTACATAGCTTTTGACTTTCACAAAGAATGCAGTAAGATGAGATGGCATCGCCTCCAGATTTTGGTCGACACTGTGGCCGACATGCAAGATGAGTTTGGGTATACATGTTCATTTCTGTCATTCCTGCACGCCTTCATTCAATATTTTTCTTATAATGCTATTTGAGAAGCAAAGACCAAATGTCTGTAAGTTGTGGGTGGAATGTCGGATATGTGTAATGGGGATGACTGTGGTCTGTGATGATGTCACCAGTTTTGATCTAATTCCTAAGCACTGATTCTGCAGGTACTTTATGCTGGGGTCAGACGGGAAGGTGATGTCAGAACAGTCCGGAACGTTCCGAAGTAACTGTATGGACTGCTTAGATCGCACCAACGTCATTCAGAGCCTGCTGGCCAGGCGTTCCTTACAGAACCAACTACAGGTGGGATCACAACCTCTCAACCATGCGGCCTGTTAACCATATTATTGCGGCCTGTTTGACGAGATCATCAAAAACTATATAAAATAGGACTGTCGCATGATTGAGAATCCCTTAAACGTTTGTATTTCTGCTTTTTTTATTGTAGTGCATTGATCTTATATCTGCTTTTCTTTTATCTTTGTTTTGTATATCAATACAGTGCTGTTGTGATTGCAGTTTAAAAAAGTAAATACATTTTGACATGCCACAAAACCTGAATTTCTCTACACAATAACCGTGTCCAAAAGAATTCACAATAAAGTCAAATTCACCTTTAATTTTACTTTCAGTTTCCTCTTATCTGGTCAATAACTTATGAAAGAGACTAAGAAAGTTGGAACCTTTGTGGCAAAATTTTAAAAAGGTGAAAACCAACACTTATTATGTTGGACATTGGCATTAAATTATTTAAAATATTATAATTCAGTGGTTCTCAAACGTTTTAGTTGTAAGGGCCACTTTGTGTAGGGTGCATCGCTTTGCCCCCCCCCTAAAAAAGACTTGTAATCTTAAACTTAAAATACTTATTAAACCAAAAATTTCATTAAATGCCACAAAATCTGTGCCCCCCCGGACCCATTTTGGGGACCTCAATTTGAGAACCACTGTTATAATTTGTATAGTATTAACATATTATCAATAATCACGGCTATTAATATCACAATCATTGACTATAGGGCATCTGCCCTATTTTAACCCTTTATAGGGCACTCATTGAAATACTTAGAAATTAAAAATTTCAACCCTGGGGTGTTATTGGAATTTATTACAAGACTTTTGAACTTTTGTGACTTGGAAGAAAAAAAAATGTTAATGTTGAAAAACAAGGTCAATGAAGTTACCATATTTTTAACGTTCAACGTTTATATATTTACAAATATAAGACGGATATATCAAATATAAATAAATGCGTAAAGCATATATAAACTTCATAGAATATTTATTTAGGAACATTTTTATTTTATTTAGGAACACAAACACACACATCACACCGTGACAGTGAAGTGTAGATCTACTGAAAACAAACAATATTGACATATAAATTGTAAATATATAACAAGAAGTGAAAAATAGCACCAATTTAGCAGCAATAAAGCTCACAGTAAAAATAAACACAAATATATGCCATTTGGTATAATACTAACTGTAATAAGTTTCATACTAGATCACTGTATATAATGTTATACAAACCTGTGGCAATATTCAATGCATTAATAAATAATATTGGCCTATGTTATAATGCATTATTATTAAACGCATGACTTTCTAGACGCATCGGACGTATGTCTTAAAATGGACACTTTGTCATTGACCTGAACGTTGGTGCATATGATCAGTTATGATCACACCATTTTTCAGCAACAGTGTTCACTCATTTCTGGAAATCCTTCTCCAACAACATCCCTCTCAACATTAAACACAACTATTCAACCATATAACGTATTGGTTTCATTAACTTAGCATTTTTCGTTTCGAGGATATTTACGTATTTGTGGGAGTAGGTAGGAGCGCAGATCCGTATTTCAAAAATTCCGGAATTACGCAAAATTTTGAAACACCCCCGGCAACTCCTGATTGGTCACATGCCATTATGTCACTATTTGTGACGTAGACCGATGTCTATTGATTGACTGGGAGACATCGATGCGCTTACACAACGTCACGGAGAGGCATGGAAACGCCGTTGTGTATAACGCCAATAAGTATAATTGTGTTCTAAAAAGAGTTGTATAGAGCTCTTATGTCTAAATGAATTGAAATGTTTGCCTCCTTTTTTTTTATTTCTTGAAACATAAAATCTTTTATGATCTATAATATTATCATTTCATTTGTAGAATTTGTGTACACTCAAAAAAACGTCAAACACATGATTCTTAGTTATGTGGTGTGAAATACTGAGTTTGTGTCTCAAAACATGCGAAACTGTATGTCATTTCAGAGGATGGAAGTCCTCCATGTTGGCCAGAAGATCGAGGAGCAAGCAGATTTTGAGAAAATCTATAAGAACGGTGGGTAAAATTGAAATCTGGATATTCGCAATGCCAGCCAAGGCTCACTAAATTGGTACACAGTAAAAACTGCAGTGTTTTCTTTCTCTCAGCGTGGGCGGACAACGCCAACGCCTGTGCGAAACAATATGCAGGAACAGGAGCCCTGAAAACCGACTTCACCAGGTAATGATCTCGCACTTCCGACAGAATATATGCAGTGGTGTAAGCGTGACGTTTTGACCTTCACCCTTGACCTCAGGACCGGCAAGAGAACTCAGTGGGGCTTGGTAATGGACGGCTGGAACTCAATGATCCGCTACTACAAGAACAATTTCTCAGATGGGTTCAGACAAGTGCGTATGAATTCTCTGTCTTCGTGTCCTTCAGTCAGGCTCTGTTCGCCGTGCTGAATGTTAAGTAGCTTGCTTTGCCTCCAGGACTCTATTGATCTCTTCCTTGGAAACTATACGGTGGATGAAACCGATGGGCTGATGGCTATGCACACGCAGAAGGATTGGAAGTTCCTCATGGTCAGAGCTTTTTCTTTATTCCTTTAAATGTTAATCGTAGCGAGAGAGAGACAACCGATTAGAGATGGATGGGGCTGTTTGTTGAAGTGAAAAATATTATCTTACATTGCTGTGTCTCCCTTATTTTTCTCCCGTAGCTTCCCGTTATTATGGTGGTGGCTTTCTCTATGTGTATCATCTCTCTTCTAATGGCAGGTAAGCTCGGACAATACAATGCAATGTTACATAAAGCAAAACACATTTTTTCGCCTCTTATATGAAAAGTATGGTCAATTGTTGATACAGCGTGGCAAATGATCTGCTCTTCATTTCAGGTGACACTTGGACCGAGACCCTGGCGTACGTGTTATTCTGGGGCATGGCCAGTGCCGTCACAGCTGCTGTCATTGTTGTCCATGGACGAGAGTTTGTGGACGCTCCCAAACTGGTCCAAAAGGAAAAGATGGATTGAATGAGACCTCTTCTCCCTTCTCCCCTTCAAATCTCCTCCTCAGTTTTCCTCTCAAATGCATGAGGCTTGGAGTTTATACTGACCTGCTCTTTACACTGTTCTTTAACCTCTGTAGAGCAAGGATTCATATGCCGTATGGTCAAACACTACAAATTTCCTTTAAATCATGGGAGAGTGACCAACTTTCATGAAAATTCCTTAAACTTTACATTTTAGTTGCATCAGTTCAGAATTTCACATGGGTTTCACAGGATCTCAGGCCAGTTAAAGGGACAGTTCAGCTCAACATTCTGTCATCGTTAATTCGCTCTCGTGTCATTTAAAGCACGTGTATGACTCTTGTGTGGAACACAAAAGAAGATATTTTGAAAAATGTGTATGTGGTTTCGGGTCCATGCAGTGGAAGTCAATGAGGTTTAATGTTGTTCGGTTACCAACATTCTTCAAAATATCTTCTTTTGTGTTGTGCAGAAGAAAGAAAGTCATACAGGTTTGAAATAACACGAGGTTGAGGAAATGATTTTCGTTTTTGGGTGAACTTCCCTTTAAGTGTATTGTGGAAGTTGGATCTTATTTCAAAGGCTGCTATGTTGTTACTTCTTAATGATCACAGTTAGCATTTTTGGCTTTATTATATTCAACACTGAAATATGTCCATACCGTATGAGTCTATCTTGACTGATTATTCAAAGATCCACTCAAATTAGATTGTGACACGAGCAAAAGTTATGTGAGACAGTACACAGTGGGTTCAGTCTGTGATTCTGTCCTCTCAAATCTGCCTTACCTGTGTTTATTTTTTGTCCTTTGCAGTGGCAGTGTGGGTTTTAATGTAGCTGCCTTTTGTTCTGCCAGCGTATATATGGTTTTGTTCTCTCGTAAATTATGAAATTGGACAGCTAGGGAGCCACAAGGAGAGGGGGGGAGTTTTAAGCACTGTTTCTTCGTAAGTTTACAGACAGCTGTGTGAACAGAACTTTTCTGTCTAGCCACTTCATGTCTCTTCATGGACCAATAAACACTAAAAGAAAGACATAAACTCACTCTTTAATGGCTTTTTTTCCCAAAGTTACCAGTACAGTGGCAGTTCATTAGACAGAAATAGACTTCGTTAATGGCTTATTTCAGAATATCCGTCAATTTGACTTGCACTTTTAATTCACCTGATCTGACAAATGGGGGCGTATATTTGCATCTGATTAAATCATTTAGACAACTTTATGAACATCATATATCAGAAGAAATTCAAAGCATAAAAGCCATTTTCAGCTGTTTTTTAGGTTCACTTTTATGTGTATTTTATAATGGCTTACCGTTAACCCTTTGTCGTCCTTTTACAGAGTAACACGGTCGTTTTTGAAGGTGTTTTGGGGAGGGGGATTTTTGTTCTTCCTTTTTTAGCTGAGTTGGCTTGTGAATTCTTTAAAGTCTTCCGTTTGAATTTCTTACTACCATTGAAACTGGACATAAAAGAGGAAACGTTCGTGTAATTCTGGAATCTTATTTGTGTTTTCTAATCATCTATAAATGAAAATGAAGGTCGTATAGTAAGGTATAGGAGACCAATCTCTATATGAAACCATAATATCGAATTCCAAACATTTATTATTTTATTTTGTGCAAGGATGAAGAAATGATACTGTTTAACAGAATTGATGCTCAACACTCTGATGTTATAGATCATTCAATTCTGTTTGTTTAATTGTAAATCTGATGTGAAAAATGTACATTGGGAAAAAATTAAGAATATATAAATAAGGATGTTATTGTAATAATGTACTTTACAGTGCGGCTTACAATACCATACTTTGGCACTTTTGAGTGAGGAGGATGTTGTCATGATCATACTTTTTCATCACAGGGTTCAATGAATATGGTTTTTATTTTCATAGATTTATGAAGCTCTTGCACTAGCAGAGTGCACTCAGTTTGAAGTGTGATATATGACATATGATCCATTTTAATTGTGTTTTTGGACTTGATCCTGACAGTGTTTTAAATCATGTGTACTTCTCCCTCTTCCAGTTTATTTATAAGAGTATATCTTAGCATTCCAGCAAGACATTTGATTACTTATGGTCAACTTGTAAAGTGGTCATTGTGTATTCCCAGTAGAGAACCGTATACTCATCCATGATTTCAAATAGTTTGTGAGACATCACATCATTTAAATAGGGAGTCCTCTAACACTGTGTTCTAGGTCAGTTACAAAAATGCAGATATAATTGGGTTAAAGTCATTGGGAGGCCAAGTGGCAACTGTGGAATAAATGGTATCAATGAATTAAGTGTTATTTGTTTGGTTTATTTTTTACAAGAACGACTATTAACACATTTTTTATGTGAGCTTTATACTTATGATATCTACGCTTAATAAAAAGCATTATGTTTTTCTCTGAACATGTAGATTAATAATTGAGATGATGTGTATTGTGGTCGTTCTCATGTAATGACAATCCATCCCTTCTTTATAAAGAACACACAGAAAACAATTCACGAAAACATTGAGACCATAAACATTTATTTATTGATTTGCAAATACATATGCAAATGCCTAGAAGGTGTTTATTTTGGCCAAACTATACAATGAATTAGAAAAGTTGGTAGTGTTGCTTTTAAACTTCATTTGGTGCTTTGATTTATTTTCTCGCCTCGTTCTCACATTAACATAAGTTTGACTTTTCTATTACTGCACATTGTTTAGCCTATTCTAAGAATAAAATGGGTGAGAATATTTTGCGCAGGTTAATCCTAAATACACAGCGCCTCCTGGTGGTTATCAATAGTCAGACTTTCAACAGTGCGCGGATCTGATGATGGTCAAAGTATTCGAGCATGAAAGCAAGAAAATGAACTTGGTCTTGGATACCACGAAAACATTCACATATAATGGGACAGTTATTCATTTTAATTGTTTATACAACCAGTAGATTTAGTTTGAACTACATGTTGTTCTACAAATATATTTTAGCACAACAGTACTATGGTGTATTATCTAATTATATATGTATACATCATATTGCATAACAGGATAACGGCAATTACATACAATAAAAAAGGGTAAAATGTTCATTTAAAAAATACTTTACTGAATATAGCAGCTTCACGGCACTATGCAGAATAGCGGAGTTTGCAACAACGACATATACCCAATGTGTTGGGCTTTTATTCTGTAAATGATACTTCCGCCCAACGTGTATTTTTGAACTTTCTGACTTCACTTCTGCAAATCCCAGCTATAATATTTTTGAAGCACGCGAAGCATAATATAATATAAATAGAAGAAAAATAAATAAAAAATTAAAAAGTACAAATAACAGATCTGTGTGAAGAGTTTGTTTTCCGCTGGGTGTTTCCGCTCGTCGCTCTTCATCGGTCGCCAGTGATGTGGATTTAACGTTAGCCGGATTGATCATAAAAGCGCGTGTCCGTCTGTTATGCAGGATTATTGATCTCTTTTCAACTCCAAATCACTCGAGTAAGTTTATAATCATTATTGCATCCGTTAAACGGAAGAAGTATAATGAGGGCTGCACATTATACCGACAGACTAGTCTGCTTGAGACAAAAGCTACAGTGTCTGCTTGTTTAGCCCAGTGCTGACAACAACATTGTATAAGTCACATCGCCTAAAACAGGAAGAAAATGTCACAGTGTAATGGCATCTGTGCGTAGGCAACGTTGCATTACTGAAAATGTATATAATATACATCTGTGATATTTACGTACAAGGTTTTCATGTAAAGTTGTATGTGCCATGTTATATACATAAACACACGTGATATGTCTACCTGCATATCCATTAAGTTACACAAAATACTGCCTTCACTTAGTACATTAATAGTTTTGTTATAATAAAAAAAATTCATATAGATGACATGTTGATGGTTTAAAAAATCATCAAATATATTGGTGCCTTTCGACTAACATTACAAAAAAAACCCATTCATTTTTCTATTTGGTTACAGTTGAAGAGATGGAAGTCGACTTGGTTAGTTTCCGTCTACCTGGACATGGAGACACAGCCATGAGCAACATGAACTCCCTGCGGACACAGCAGCACTTCTGTGACGTCACCATTGTGGCGGGGGGCAGACGCATGTTCAGGGGGCATAAGGTGGTACTGGCCGCCTGCTCCGCGTTTCTTAGGGACCAGTTTCTTTTGAACCCTTCATCAGAGCTACAGGTGAGTCTTACAGACACAGTAACTGTAGCAACCCTTGGCTTCCGTTGGGCTTATATTGAATTAAGGCAGGTGTCACCAGTGGCTGCTTGTGGTTGACCAACCATTAACATGACATGGTGGGATAGCAATAATACAGCTTGAAACACCCAACGCTTACTAGGGGGAATTATCATTGATCGTTCAAGAACCAGAAATATAAAACATCTAGACGAACTGATCGACCATTCGTGGTCCATCCCTAATCTACATTTTACACAAAAACGCAAGTTACATTCTGTGTAGATGGCTGAAATACATCCAGGGTGAGCAGGTTTGTAAAAGAACTGCTGGTGCAACAATATCATAAATCATACACGCTACCAAAAACCAAGAATAGTACAAACTCATGAGTATGAAATAGATACACTGGGAAAAATGAGGGAACTTAATGAGATGCAGGTGACATGAATTAGTAACTATGGAAGCCCATGACAACAGATATGTAACCAAGGCAACTAAGAGGGAATTCATTAACTTGACTAAATAGAGAACACAAGTGGCCTAAACGCGTGAACAAAAGAACAACAATGCTGCATTCCACCCAGGACTTATGCTGCGTTCAAGACACCTCGGAAGGGGGATATTTCTTACGATAAACGCTGAAGTAATGTCTGGATTTAGTAACATTACAAGTGTTTAGTAACATTAAAACATCACAAGTATCTGTTAACATTAAAAGAGCAGCGTTTCATAAATGATTTCCGGGTTATAGTGGGAACTATCATTTTTCCGAGAGCATGTGAATGCAGCATTAAAGGGGTCACATGACACGGCTAAAACAAATATTATCGTTTGTTTTAGATGTGATGCAATGTGTATACACGATTTAAGGTTCAAAAGGTTGTTTAAAAATGGACTAAATCATGTTTTAATGTTACTAAAATTTACATTTAGTCATTTAGCAGACGCTTTTATCCAAAGCGACTTACAAATGAGGTAAACAATAGAAGCAATACTTTTAATTTGACTAATCCAGGCGTTATTTCCAGGTTTTTCTAGGTAGAAATTATCCTCAATCAGAGGAGTCTGGAACGCAGCATAGAATGTGACAGTTGCATCTCTGAAACTTTGTTGCACTTGTTACTGCGACATCATTTATTTCAATTGTAACTTCCGCTAAACCAAAAACATGTAAATGACTTTCTTTCTGCATAACACCAAAAAATGTTGGTAACCAAACAACATTGGCCCCGTTGACTATGGACACAAAACCACCGAAACATTTCTCAAAATATCTTCTTTTGTGTTTGAAATTACATGTGGATGAATAAACAATGACAGAATTTTCATTTTTGGGTGAACAATCTCTGCCACTCTGAAGATCATAAAAACAAAGTTCAAATGGAGATTTCCTGTGTCCTCAATGATCAGGCATGTAAACAAGGTTTATAGTTGGTTATAAATTTCAGATTTTTTTCTAAGCATTCTCTTCTGTTTCCAGCAGGTGTCGATGTTGCACAGCTCAAAAGTGGTGTGTGAGCTCCTCCAGTCTTGTTACACAGGGATGCTGCAGTTCAGCGCTAAAGAGATAGTGAACTACCTGACAGCAGCCAGTTACCTGCAGATGGAGCATGTGTGGTGGAGAAATGCAGAGGAGCCTTGAGCCAGTACATGCAGCCCCGGAATCGTAGCCCGATGGTGAGCATCTCAACCCTGTGAAATCATTAAGTATTTAGTGACAAGGGACTGTCAAAATCCACAAAGCACTGAAAAGCATAAAAACACTTTCTTCCGTGTTACGCAAAAGAAGATATTTTGGGAAATGTCACAAGTGGTTTTGTGTCCATACAATGGAAGTCAATGGGGGCCGGTGTTCGGTTACCAGTGTGTGGTTACCAATGCCATGCTTCGAAATATCTTCTTTTGTAAAGATGTGGACACGGTTTCTTTTTTTTCACGCTGTCCATTATGTCTCTGTTCAGACTGTAAAAACAGAAGACCCGCAGTCCATGCCGGTCATTGTCAGTGGAAGTACCCACTCATTGGGATCTATGTCGCCCCCGTCTGACACGGCATCATTGCACCCTCACAGTTCTGGAAAGGATGCTGAACACTCTGTCGTTCACCCCAGAGATGCCAGTGATTTGTCGATGCACCATGTAAATATCCGTAAATTTGTGTTGGATTTCTTAGATGTTGCAGTGCTACACAAAAAAAAAAAAGACTTTATATTAGAAAACACGTCCATGTTAGCGCTTGTGGATGCAATTCTGCACATTCATCAGTTTCTATATCTGGCTAACTAGATTTGATTTTGCTGCAGGTTAGGGCATCGGAGCCCTCTGGCCACTTCGAGGGCAGCAGTGAGTCCGACGTCTTTCAGGTGCAGATCAGCGATGAACATCAAGACCCAGAGAAGAACCCTGATGCCGACGATGTCAACAGAGAATCCATCGTCGTGTTAGACGACCACTGTCAGGAGCTGGACACGGGTGGAGAGGATGCCAGTATGGAGGGTCGAGCAAAAGGCAACAGCGTTCGAGGCGCAGTCCGCCCGTGGAGGCGACGACACGGCGAGCACAGGGGTGGCAGAGGAAGGGGCTTCAAAAACAAAAGACGCTACACTCTGAAGGATCGCAAGCTTTTGGGGAACTATCAGGAAGCTTGGCGTTTTCCCACCCCGGATGAGATCATGGGTAACTTCGGAACAGACTTCGGGGCAGATTACCTCTCCAATCAGCATCTCTCGAACAGTTCCCTCCACGTGGAGTACAGGGTGGCAGAGGGACAAGATGAGGACCAGGGTCCAGCTCATTTCGGAGTGGAAGCTTCTAGAGGGGAAGAGGCGATGGTAGTCGGGGCACAGCAGAACGAGCGCGGCGCGCCCGACGAGTCCGTTGCTGTAGTCGGCTCGACGTCCTGCGTAACGGGACCGGTGGTTTGCGAGGACTGCGGACTTGCGTTCTCTTCGACGCAGGACTTGGCCGTGCATTCGCTGGCGACGCACCAGCTGTACGTGTGTCCATGCTGCGGGAAGAACTTCAGCCATTCCAGTAACCTCAACCGTCACATGATCGTCCACCGCGGAGTCGCCAAACTCCACTGCTGTCCCCTTTGCCACAAGACCTTCACTCAGAAGTCAACACTGTGCGACCACATGAACCTGCACAGCGGGGAACGCCCGCACGTGTGTGCCTACTGCCACGTGAGCTTCGCCCACAAGCCTGCTCTGCGGCGCCACCTGAAGGAGCAACACGGAAGGACCACCGCCCAAAACTACCTGGAGACGCAGCGAAATAATGAGGGTGTGGCTGGAGGTGTTGGGGAAGGGGTTTAGATTACAGGTATAGGGAATTTAGTTACAGTTAAAGTCAACATGAAATGAAATTTTGCCCGGTTAACTTGAAGTTCTTGCTCTCGTTGTGTTACGTTTCCTGAGTGCCGTTATTCCAAAGTTAGAATGTTGGTCTTATTAAACGTAATACATTTTGCAACTTTCCTTTTTGGTTGACATCACTCAACAGCTTTTTTAGCATCGTTTTAGGCTTTCATTGGAAGTAAATGTAGACTTACTGAAATAGGTGCTGCCAGTTCCATTTCAAAATGTAAGGCTGTTTTTAAACATCCAATCGAACTTCCAGTTTACAGGGACTTTTACAAACTTATTAGGCCACCTCTTAATTAAGAGAAGAACACACATTTTAGATTTTTTTATTTATTTATTATAGTCGTTTTTATGCCCAAATTTAAAGATGGCATGAAATCAAAATTGAAAAATCATATTTTTGATGGAATATTGTAGTGTTTTTTTATGGGAGATATATTTGTGCACTTCATATTTTTTTTATTCAGCTTCTCTGTAACTGGGCATCTAAATAAAAAAATGAAGTTCTCTATTTTTATGCGGTTCTTGTAAAAGAGTAAATTTGAAAATTCATGGATTCACAAATATTTTTTAGCATTACAAATATTACTGTGACTAAACAGTTACATCTACTGGTGATAATGCGACATGTTCGCAATTTTTTTTTCTCACAAACGTATCGTTTTTTCAAACAGTGACGGCTTATGGTGTAAAGTCTGTATAGCGCGGCACAGGAGACCGGGGTTCAAAACCAACTCTCGCTTTTACCTTTTTCTATCACATTACAGATTATAAAAGCATTTGTTTTCAATAAAATTGATTTAAGACTTACAATTACTTTTTATTCATAAAGTTTAGGGGTAGGGGTAGGGCATTAATATTTAAAAAAGTTGCCATCATTTAATTTTTTTTATAAATATAATGATTTACACTCTGTTATTATTGCATGTTTAATGCACATCAATACTGAGATGTAAATCGTAACGTTATCTGCCACTATTTATAAGTATCAATAGCTTCTAACTACTATTTCTACCTAATCCACAGAAAATACAGCTATTTTACAACATTAAACTTAAGTGGCTCGCCCATGGCACAATCATAAAATATATATATCACAGCACCCCCTGCTCAAAATACGTTCCCGCGGCTATGGATGTGTTTGTATCCTCTCAAAGGTGAACTTGCATTTCAGCCTCTTCAAAGCCTCAAGTTTCTTATGTTGAATTTCTTATTTTGTTCAGCTACATTACAAAAGTAAAATAGGTTGGCGTTTCATGTTGACTTTAACAGCAGTGTGATAGTTAATGACTACACAGTGGCTTCACAGTGATAAAGGAAGTGTTGCGCATTAGTAATGTCACTGTGCGGATAATAATACTGCCAAAGTGTTTGAGTTTTTTAGTCCTGACATCTTGAATGCAGAGAGTGCCCTTATATTGACAACCACATCAGAGAATTAGTGTTTTAGTCCCTTACTTCAGGTGAGGAGAAGGAAAGGTCTAGTGCGGGGCTTGTAGAAGGATGGATAAAAGATGACGAGCAAACAACGGTGTTCATGAATTAGTACTGTGATGAGGAGAGTAATAGTCTGTCATTTTAGCTGTGAAATGCAAGTGTCTCTATGTCTTTATAACATTAAATAAAATGGGAAAAGTTTGTCTCATCTGTTCCCTGCTGTTGATAATACTTAATTACATGGCTCGTTGGAATGCTTGATTCTGATTGGCCAGTCGCCACATTTGCAGGTTCGTTATTTCCTGATAACAACCGCTCAAAACTAATAACACACGGTAACCCGGATGCAGCAACTTTTTTTGACAAATAAAATATAAATATGTCTTTTAATAACATATATGACATTATATTAACAAAAGATTAAACCAAATTGCTTGTTCGTAACATTTGAACGTCATTTATTTTACTCTATTACACGGCTCATTTGAATGCTTGATTCTGATTGGCCAGTCGCAACATTCCAAGGGTTGTTATTTTCAAATAACAACCGCTCAAAACTAATAACAACCTGTAACCCGGATGCTGCAAATCATTTTGAGAGGGGCGGTTTAATATTACGCAAACATTTATTATAAATATGTCTTTTAATAACATACTGTATATAATATTATATTTACAAATGATTAAACCATCTTGCCTGTTTGTGACGTTTGAACGTCGTTTCTTACTTTAAAACTGAAACTAAACGGCTTTTCCTCGCGGAAGGTCTGCATTCAGTAAAAATAACCTAATAAAATATTCCTAATTCACATTTCATGTCCAGTTATTTCTCATGTGGCAAGTTGCCGTGTAATGAGCGAGACAATGTACAAGCAGCCGGCTGTTATCGCGAAACAAGTCCCTTCAGTGTGATACAAGTGTCGGGGCTTATTTCTGCGATAACAACCGGCTGCCTGTACATTATCCCTTACATAATACTGGGTCATGTTCAGAGTCCATTTCAGAGTTGTCAAGGTTCACTATTCTGTAGACTTTTGCTACACACATATCAAACACACTTATAATACAGCTGTTTATATTTGACTTAAACTAGACCTTTTCTATCACAAAAAACTCCTTAGGCTAATAAATCAAGTCGGTCCAGTTGCCACATTAGGGACAGTTCACCCAAAAATGAACATTCTGTCGTCATTTACTCACCCCCAGGTGGTTCCAACCCTGTATACATTTCTGTGTTCTGATGAACCAACGAAAGATATTTGGAAGACACTAACCAAACAAATCTCATCCCCCATTTACTGCCATAGTAGGGAAAATAAATACTATGGAAGTCTATGGGGGATGAGATCCGTGTGGTTACTGCCATTCTTCCAAATATATTCCTTGGTGTTTAGCAGAACAAAGAATTGGTTACAGGTTTGGAACAATCTGAGCGTGAGTAACTGATGACAGAATTTTCATTTTTGGGTAAACTATCCCTTTTAGAAAGGTGATTGACTTTTTTATTTGAAAGGCAAGACTCTACTGTAGCCATTATATTTCCTGCATCCGAAATCCCCTACTTCCAAACTATACGCATATAGTAGGCACAAATCAGTATGCGAAATTAGTATGTCCAAAACTTCAAAATGCAAACAGTAGGTGAGATATGCACAATACTGCTTCCACCAAGATGTCTTAGTATGCATTGCATGGACACTTCATTCCCACGAGGCCAAGGAGCCGAACATGTTTTATTGTTTTAATGGTCAATAAGTAAGTACTTCTGTTTCTCTCCTTTTTTGCTTTGTTAATGTATGTCAATTGAAATGAATAACTGACACATCAAAGTATATTAATCATAAACCTTAGTTATGTGGAATCCACTTGAATCTGATGCAATGTTATTGTTGTCATTACGCTGAGGGTTTATATAACAGCCCATGCCTCATTTTTTCTATATACTGTTTGCCTTCTGGCAAAAGCAAAGCGCCGCAGTTTCTGAACCAGATCTCATTGAATCAATAGCATCTAATGTTCTGGATTGTTGCTGGGCAGCACATAGAAGAGCTATTATTCAGCCATTATTTATATAGACACCACTTCACACTCCAAAGCAATGTTCACATCTGTCTGCTGCATTGTGTATGAACATAATATAGGGAATGTTATCATTTCTAATAGCAAAACTCTACATTCATTTTTCAGCCATGGTTATTGAGTGTTACTCCACACAGGCCATTGGAAAACTTTATTGATTTGTTTATATTGATCACAACAACGTAAACCACTGAGCTAAAAGTCCATCTACTCAACAATAAACAGTTGCTGAGTACTCTAAACTCAAAATCGACCGTGGATGCTTTTGTACAGATATTGAAAAATATTAATCACTTCATCATAAACAAGTACATTTGCTGTAAGTACACAAAAACTAAGGCTAAACCTTATTACAAGCTTAGTTATTTAAGATAATCTTCACTGTAGACGACTTGGCTCCGTTTGTCCCTGTACGTGCCCTTGGCGCTGTTCTGCACGGCTGTGAAATGGAAGATGAAGAGACGATGGAAAAAGAGACATAAATGGAAATGGGTAAACTCGGACTGTTTGACTGTTTTATTTCTTTGTAATGTGCTTATTTACCAAGAGAAGCCCAGACAGATTTCCCTGTGGCGGCGTCAAGCATGGGTTGCTTCCTGGCGATGCTGACTTTGATGTTGACATCACCCACTGTTGTGCCGTTCAGCTGGGAGGAAGTAAGAGTGGAAAACATTGACGTAGCATACACAGCTCTTCGTGAAAATAAAGATACTTTTACATCCTGATGTCTTTAAAGAGGTCATATCATGAAGATTTTTATTTATAGAAAGTGAGCTGCAAAATGTAAAATCATTATGGTATTGACGTCACAACTAAGTAAGGGATAATGTACAGGCAGCCGGTTGCTTATTTCGCGATAACAGCTGGCTGCTTGTACATTATCCCGCTTATTACACGGCTACTTGCCACATGAGAAAAAAACTGGACATGAAATGTGAATGCTCATTGTACCGAATCCAAACCTGCTGTGAGGAAAAGCCCTTTACTTACGTTTATTTGCCTAACAGGCAATTTGGTTTAATCATTTGTAAATGTAATGTCATATATGTTATTTAAAGACATATTTATGTTTAATTTGTCAAAAAAAAATGATTTACTGCATCCGGGTTACCGTGTGTTATTCGTTTTTAGATAATGTTATCTGGGAACAACGAACCTGCAAATGTTGCGACTTGCCAATCAGAATCAAGCATTCCAACGAGCCGTGTAATAAGAGCACATTAACATATTACAGAACTTAGCCAACATAAAATAACTTATTTACAAACAGAAGTCTTAAAGGGGTCATATAGCCCGAATACGTGTTTTTCTGTGTCTTTGGTGTGTTATAATTTGCCCATGCATTTATAAGACAAGTAAAATTGCAAATATTAAAGTGTCAAAACAAAAGATGCATTCTATCTAAAAGCGAATGCTCACCAAGACCTGCCTGAAACGCCTCGTGTAACAGCGCCATAATATAATATATAATATAATATTCGTTTTAGCAGTGTCATATGACCCCTTTAAAGTTATTTGAAATGAAGTATGAAAATGAAAGCTTACGATAGTGTCTTCTTCCCTATTTGACATCAGAGCAAAATAGCTTTTTATATGAAAAATTAAGTATGGGGCTTGATTTTGTCGTGTTGCTGAATGGCCATTGGACAGTCAATATAGTCCCACCCCTGCACTAAGACATTTGTCATGCAAAGAAGTGCTGTCGTTAAATGTCTCTGATTAAATATTATGAGGGCATTTGAATATAAAAAAAGAATGACCCGCACCAATAAAACATGTATAATAAATACTGCAATATATTAGAATAATGCAAATATTCACTTTTAATTTCATGGTAACTTCAAAGGTACAGAAGCAAAAATTCATTATTAATTCTTATGGTCAGAGAGTAAATGGAAAATGGTCAGGAAAACCCCAAAAATGCTGCAAATGTGTAAAGAACCCACCTCTGCTACGGCCTGGTCTGCAGACTCAATCTTCTCAAAGGTAACAAAGGCACAACTGAGACACATGGGCAGAAAAAAAACAATTGTTCAATACTTCGATATCTCAAAGAAATCCATACTTCCCCTCACACATATTGGTACTTGTTTCAAACAGAGCTGTCAATCGATTAATCGTGATTGATCGCATCCAGAATAAAATTTTGTGTTTACATAATATATGTCTGTGTACTGTGCATATTCATTTTGTATTTATAAACACATACATACATATTTAGTAAGTATTTAAGTTTTTATTTATATTCAACAATAATTTAAATGATGTACATATATTTTTTCTGAAATATATACATGCATGTGCATGTGTTTATAAATCCAAAATGAATATGCACATTACACAGACATATATTATGTAAACACAAACTTTTATTCTGGATGCGATAAATCACTTGACTGCCCTGACTTCAAAGCAAGATTTATAATAAACATTTCTAGAGGTGTGTCTCTTGATTATGAAGACTACAAAATAGAATACAACATATCTGCCCCAGTTTTACTCATAAGACAATGAAACCAAATTAATGTAGCACCGGAATGTAACCTGTGCTTGTTTTAATGTATGAAGAATAAACCAATCTGTTAAGCAGCTGTCTTATAACATTTTATAGGATGTTAACATTCCAATGCTCCAGAAAGGATCAGAAATCAGCCATACTTGCGTACAGAGTCCATTGTAAGGTCGATAATGTTGCCATGCTGAGTGAATGCTGAGCGTAAGCTCTCCTCAACTAAACCAACACCATACACATACACCGTGTTTCCTTTCCGCACACCTCTGCGATCTGGAAATGAATCTGACCCTGGACAGCAGAGAAATGATTTATGCATAAAATACAATATTTTAATGTTTTATATATTTAAATAAACATAAATAAATAACAAAAATATTGTATAAATATTATATAAGTTATAAATTATATGTAAATAGTATCATTTTATTGAATGTATAAATAATAACATTTATTATATAATTTATAAAAACATTTACAACATTTCTTTATGAAATTTTCTCCAAATTTTGTGACATCATTTATAATTTCTATGATTTTGACTTGATTATTGATATGTTTAAAGCAACTGTTATTTATTTGAATCTGTGTATTTTATTTCAACCCCGAGCTCATTTCTGAAAAGGACGGAACACCACACAAAGAGCAATAATAATGTATTGTATTTTTGCACTTACGTCTGTAGGCCCCATCTCTCTCTCTGTCTCTCTCACTTTCCCGGCTCCTGTCTCGTTCCCGGTCGCGATCTCGTTCTTTCTCACGGCCCCTCTCGTGCTCTCTCTCTTTGTCCCGCTCTCGGTCTCGATCTCGTTCTCTCTCCCAGTCCATCTCTTTCTCTCGTTCACGCTCAGCATCTCGACTCGCCGGCATTCCTGCCTCCTCTTCACGGGGACGATCTCCAGAAACAAAACTGTTTATGGCCAGAGAAAAATCAGCCTCAAATTACTGCTGTTTCGAAAAAGATTCTTAGACGAACAGAATTATTATTGTGCATAGTTTGACAGTCTCACCTCTCATACAGGGATTTCCTATTGGCTCGTTTGCCCGACTGTAATGGGAATTCAAGAAACATGATATGTTTTAATTCATGTAAATAAATCTATTTGTTATCCTCAAAAGGAACATGACTGACCTATTCACAAAGATTTAGTACATTGAAAAGCACAAATGTCTGAACATAAAAGCTTAAAGCAACATTACATCAGGGGGCTCTTCGTCTGTAGAGACACTCCTCTGGAAAGGAAGGAATGCTGGCACAGGACCTTTCTCTGGATCCTGAAAAACAAAGAGCTTCATAAATAGCCATTCATAAAAGTTGAAGAGTAACATTTAGAATTTAAATCATCAAATTTGTGGCTTGGCTTTTAAATGTGATTATTATTGTTATTGACAGCAGCGTAATGTTTAGGTTAAAGTGTTTTACCTTCAGTTTACCCTCGAGTGTTCTAGAGCGCTTGAAGCCTGAGTTCTTGTTCTCTGATTTGATAGCACTGATCGCTCCAGACTTGATCTTCATTTTCGCCTGTTCTGTCGCTGTTGCCGTGTCCACCACAGGCTGATCTGACAAAGCTGACAAACAGTTTCAAGTTAAGGTTTCTGTACCTGTAACTTATTTCTGTAGAAAACCTCAGTGATCTAAAGATGGACTTACTGCGTTTCAGTCCTGCCTGACTTGTCTGACTGGTGGAGCTCTGTTTCTTTAGAGCTAACAGAGCCTTTTTCTACACAGCAGAGAATACACACGCGTGTACTGTTTACATGTTAGTTTTAATGATTGTTTAGTCAAAATTAAGGATTTAGACACTACAAATAGTACATAACAGAGCATGTAGTATGGTAAACGACTATTGTCATTGTTAAAGCTTTCATTCTTATATAGATTTGACCTTTTTCTTTAACTTGGCATATTTCTTCTGCAGTGCCTCCTCTTCTTCTGTAAGTGAGCTGGGAAATATCGCCATTTTGCTAGATCTCTATGGAAAAGGTGTTTCAAATGTTATCTTTTTCCCAATTATTGCACATCCTTTAGAATGACACTACAAGACATAGTATAAAGGATGAAAGTACGTATATATGATATGGCTTGGGGTCCGACTCTTGTTATTATGTGCATCGTAAAACCAGTATTTATATTACATACCTTATATTTAGAAGATTAAATTGTAAGGACAAACGTCGGCAGCAGTTCAGTAACGCCTCGCGTGTCGCACGAATATGACGTCATTTGTTGGTATCAATAAATGCGATGATAAAATTGAAAAAAAAGAAGTGATACATGTATAAAAATGGCTATGAATATTTTGTGTTTATAACGTCATTGTTTATTTTATCAGGTGTATTTTTACCTCTTTTTTTCGTCGATTCTTTATTTTTGTGTGGAGTAAACGGATTGACATAAAAGCCATTTTGTTTTAAAACGTTTGGTTTTCTTAAGTAAAAAAGCAACAAAAAATTAAAATTAAGGAAGAGATTGGATTAATCATTTTAAAAAGCTAAATAAAAATATAGGAAATATTTGGCGATCTTTTTTTTTTCGTTTTTAAATTTTTTTAACTACAAGATATCCATTTGTTTTCTTAAGCCAAGCACAAAGTAGCAATTGATGTAGTCAAAAACAATATTCAAAACCCACATAAAAATAAATAATAAAAAACTTCCGTCGCTGTAGTTACTCGTCGCTTCCTGCAGGACTGAAAGTTTACTGCAGAAGCTGACATGGAGAGAACAGGTACGAGAAATCATTATATTCATTTGTTTCACTGTGATGTGAATTATAGTGTTTTTTATTGTTTATCTGTGTAAGTCTGTCATCATCACGATTTTCAGTTTTGCTGCTTTATGTTTGTAATCGCTTAACATATATGCCAGCCTAGCAACTTCGTGGTCAAACTTCACATTAAAGTAAAATGCAATACATTCAGCTTCCGTTGTTTAAGAGTAACATCATATGTGATGAGGTGGTGATGATCTGTTCCTCCTGTGTGTCTGTGTGTAACTTCAGTGTTGCCCCCCGTGGGTCCTGATGACTTGCCCCTGCATCTGCTGGAGGTGGGATGCTCTGGAAATTTCGAGCTCATCACACATCCACTGCCTAAGAACATGGCAATACCTCCACTGAACACGGTATATCGTTTAATAAGACATTATTCATACTTATTCAACCTGTATCTATAATATTTATGTACTGCAATGTTTCATCCATTCAGCTCCCCCATGGGTTGCCCCCTGTATGTCTGGATTTAAAAGCAGAGGTGGAGAAGCGTTTTCTAAGTGATCCCGGTTGGCTCCCGATACATGATATAGACGAAGCCTTTCAAAAGTTCTCCAAGTACGACAGTGTGAATGTTTAGGAAACCCAACGTTTGTCTTTACTAATATGTTGGTGATGGTCAAACGTCTGCCGATGTTTTGTCTCTTAGGGTATGCAAAAGAAACATAGATGTGGATTCTCTTCTGCATGCTCCTCTGACTGCACTTCACACTGAACTGTCTGTGGTCAGAGACCCCACTACTGGAATGCTGCTGGGTTTCACTGAGGTAACAAGAGCATTCAGTTTAACTTCAAATTGATTTCAATAGCACTCTTCACAATTTTGGATTGTTGCTTAGCGGCTTTACATATATAAAGGTTGTAGAAACAGATAAGAGAGAGAGAGTTCATTATATAAAAAAAACATGAATCTGTGTAATTGCAAGTTTGCAATTGTTCTCAATGCGATGTTGGACAAAAGTTTAAAGGTGTAACAGATTGTTCTATTGACATTCATTGTGTGCGTCAACATTTTAAAAGATGCCAGCATTTATGACAAATACAATACATTTTAAAACTTTTTTTAGAAAGTGCCACTCTCATTATGGTCAATGTAGTAAAGAAAGTCCCGCCTTCCAGTATAAACAGCCAATCATCAGTCATTAAAGACTATTTTCAGGGGTTGGGTCTCTGTCAATTACTTGCCAACTTTTGTGAATGCTCGGCAGCTTTAACTTCTTGTAAAAATGCGGAATTTTAGCTTAAAAGTCCAATGTATAGTTTTGGAGGATCTATTGACAAAAATGCTATATAATATACATAACTTTGTGTTCAGAGGTGTATAAAGACCTTACATAATGAAGCATTATGCTTTAATTACCTTACAATAAGCTATTTCTATCTTCATACACCGCCGGTCCCCTTACATGAAATTCACCATGTTGTTTCAAGGGCTGTATCCGTTCACACTATTTATACCTGTCTAGGTCGATTCTGTGTTTTATGCACAGCTCTTCCGTGAATACGGCTCTTTGAAAAGTAGGAAGTACTGCTTGATCTAAAATCACTACGAGCCGTTTATAACGTGCATTTGAAAAAGCAACACTCGTCGAACATCCTCATTATTAATATACATATAAATATATATAATCGTGAAAATACCTTGGTATTTCCTGGAACTACGTTTGTAAATCGCTCTTCTTCTCTGTCCCATATTCTGAGTTTGTGCGCAAAAGCGCCCTCTGGCTTTCGGGTGTGGTGGCATTTAACCGTAATTCACAAAAAAAATTAGCAGAAAAATAACACAATATATCTTCACAGCCCTACAGTAGCCTAAAGAGACAAACTGCTTTACTTAGCGTGTTTCGTAAATACGTTATCTCTAAGACATGAAAACACAACGACATCATAGTCCTGTATCAGCCACCGTAGTGCTTTGAAACAGAGGCGTGGAGTGAGCTGTTGGTTGCAATTCACAACCTCACCACTAGACGGTGCTAAATTTCATACACTGGACCTTTAAGAAATACAATTTAAGGGTTGATATCGAGTTTAATTGTTGGTTGTAAATATGTCATTTTATTGTTCCATTAGCCAGAGGTTAAGAAATGTCTGTCTCCCCCCATTTAAGTAGATAGAACTTGGTCTTGTATGACTGAAATAGCACCCCGGAGGTGTTGCAAATACGGCTACTGAGTGTGGAGACCCCCTTGAAGGGGTTTGGTTGTAGAAGGACTTCCCATTGTGTGTGAATGAGTTTTTCCATTCTGTCAGGTACCATTAGATAACACAGGGTTATCTGCGAAAAATTCACTGTCATTACAAAGACAGCCAGGACCTCCGTCAGAGAGCCTGAGAGGGAGTAACACAAACTACCCGTTTCTTCCAGGTACTGTTATTCATATTTCTTTTCAGATTTTATTTCTGTTCAGAAATGTTTAAACCTACTGTTCTGTTTACAGGTGGAATGGAAGAACTGACATTAGAGCAGATCCAACAGAAATCAGGCATGGAAGAGGACATTGACTTTGAAGATGGTTGGTAAACCCATGCAGTGTCTAGAGAGATCAATGAACATCTGTACGTGTGGGAAATAAAATGTGACGGCTTTGTTTTTGATTCTAGATCTGTTGACTGTCGCTCCTGGAATGAAGGCTGGTATGGACTTACAGATGAACAAAGGTCTGATCTCATACCTGCTTTCCCATTTCCTGATTTCTGGCTTTACATCACTGTGTTATATAGATGCACTGTGCTCTTTCAATGCGTTTAGAAATCAAACCCAAGAAGAGCGAGGTGAATCTTCTATCACTCCTGTCCAGTTTCGATGATGTCATCGACACCCTACCGGAGGAGAAAGACAAAGTCCCACTAAAAGAAGAAGCCCCTAAACTTCCCAGAACCAACAGTCTGGAGCATCTGGAAACTAAGGTATGTTTTTTTTTAGTGATTATTCAACTTTTTTGTTGTTGTATACGTGGCATGTTTTGTATCTTTTAAACCTGTATTCCACAGGTTTTGGACATGTCTATTTCTCAATCTTCTGCAAACACAGTTGGTGGAACCGAACAGAAGAAGAAAACACGAGCAAAAGAGAAGGAAGAAAATAAAAAATGGGCCATTCCTGTGGATGTCTCCTCACCCTGTTTGGACTTTTACAAACGCATCCCTGATCCAGCATTCAAGGTATCAACACTGAACCAGCTGGAGTTTAGCCGAAAAATCTTGATTGTATTGTTTACTGCAATTTCACACAAAAGTATTAAAGGTGGTGCGTAAAAAGAGTCAAATGAGAGCCAGAATCTCTCCTGAATGTCAAGTGAAGAGCACTTTATGTACGAGACAAAAAGGCAGCAGCCTATGTAAAGTGCAGGTGAAATGTTTGATTCAGAATCATTTTTGTTTCCTATCCGTGTCTTGTGCAGTACCCCTTCGAGCTGGACGTGTTTCAGAAGCAGGCTATTCTTCGTCTGGAGGCACATGATTCTGTTTTCGTTGCGGCTCACACCTCAGCTGGCAAGACTGTAGTGGCCGAGTACGCGATCGCACTTTCTCAGAAACATATGACCCGGTATGTGAACATGAGACTTAATATCTACAGTTACATTAGTTCTGTCAGGTTCACTAGCATCAAAAATGATTGACAATTAGCATACACTGTTCTGGTCAAAAACGCAGAACAAAAGATGTCATTAGTCCTGATGACATTTAAAGGGATATTTGACACGGCTAAACAAATATTATCGTTTGTTTTAGATGTAATGTAATGTAATGTGTATACACGATTTAAGGTTCAAAAACGCTGTATTTTCCACATACCGTGCATGTTTGTATCTCCTCTTTGCTCCGCCTCTCTGAAACGCGCAGATTTTTTACAAAGCTCATCGATCTGAAAAGCGAGGTGTGCTATGATTGGCCAGTTAACAGTGCGTAGTGATTGGTCTAAAACTGCAAGCGTGTGACGGAAATGTAACGCCTCTTACCATATTTGGAACATCAGGTTCCAAAGCATTTGTACTGACAGGTACGCCCACCTTACTTGCCTATACATTCGGGCGGACTTAGTCAAATCATACCACGAACTGACGTAGATTTGTGGGGGTGTGGTTACACGAGGTGTTTCAGGCAGGTCTGGGTGAGCATTCGCTTTTAGATAGAATGCATCTTTTTTCCGACACTTTCATTTTTGCACTTTTACGTGTCTAATACATGCATGGGCAACTTATAACACACCAAAGACACAGAAAAACATGTATTCAAGCCATATGACCCTTTTAAGTGGAACACATTGTGTAAAGTAATTGAGACTTATGAAAAGGAATAACAGAAGTCGAGTCCTGATTTTATATGTTAAGTGGAGCTGGGGAAGGAGGAGGGTAATTTGCTCCCGAGCAACGCGAAAAGGTGCTGTTAGCTGAAATAATTTTAAAACAGAAGCTGTGATAGCGTCATATAGGTAGATAAGGATCAGCTAATGCGGGCTGGACTCAGGTGACCTGCCAGAACTAATGCTATACGCTTGGAATTTACATTTGACTAAAATGTCTGTTTTTCCTGATAGGACCATCTACACGTCTCCCATTAAGGCCTTGTCCAATCAGAAGTTTCGGGACTTCAAGAGCACATTTGGTGACGTGGGGCTTTTGACTGGAGATGTCCAGCTGAACTCCGAGGCCTCTTGTCTTATTATGACCACTGAGATTTTGAGGTGATTAAAAATGCTGTTATAACAGTTACGTGTGATCTGTAGTTTGTCATATGTGTGAATATTTTTGACAATATTTTAAGCAGGCTGTTAACCTCTTTTTAGGTCTATGCTGTATAATGGGTCAGAGGTCATTCGAGACCTGGAATGGGTCATTTTCGATGAGGTTCACTACATCAATGACGCAGAGGTGATATTTCTTAGCAAATGTTCTTTGGAAAATGTCAAAATCTAGTTTTTCGGTTTTCCGTAGTCATGTGACTGTGCTTTTTCTGTCCTCAGAGGGGAGTGGTGTGGGAGGAAGTGCTCATCATGTTGCCAGAGCATGTTAGCATCATCCTGCTGAGTGCTACAGTGCCCAACGCAGTGGAGTTCAGTGAATGGATCGGGTGTGTTAAATATTGACATTATTCTGGTCTCCTCGAATGCCTGCATGAAAATGAATATTCTCTCATAATTCACCCACAATCATCTCATAAAGGAATATGACTTCCTTTCTTCAGCTAAACACAACCAAAGATTTTAAAATATATCCAAAATCAGCTACAACCATCATAAAAAACGTTTTTAAAGTAATCTAAATATTATTTAGATATTATAATAATATAATATTATATATATTAATCGACTGTGTGGTAATAAATGTTTTCGGAAGTAATATGATTGATGTGAATGAAAAACAATTCATATTTTGAGCTTGTTTAGCTAAATTTAAATCAAAGCATCTCCATAATAGTGTTAAATCTTTAATATGGTTATTAGTTACATATTGAAAACTTTAAATCTTGTGTGTTTCTTGTTTAGTTGTCATAAGATGTTTTTTTGTCACAGGACACGTGTTTTTTTAACATGTTTCCATATTTGAATAGACTCTGATGTGAGACTTGTTTTAGATTTGCTAAATAAGCTCCACCTATCGTGTCACGCCTTTATTTTTGCTTTAGAAGACATTTAGAAGTCATTTGAATTACCTTTATGGTGGATGCATGTGGCCTATACATGGACATAAATACATAAAAAAAAAAAAAATGTACACGTTAAAATAAGGCTTGTGTTTGTTAACATTAGTAGATGCATTAAAGTGATAGTTCACCCAAAAATGAAAATTCTGTCATCATTTACTCGACCCTTTGTCATTTCAAACCTGTATGAGTTTCTTTCTTCCGCAGGACACGAAAAAAATTATTTTGAAGAATGTTGTTAACTGGCCCCCATTCACCTGCATTGGTTTTGTGGCTATACAATAGAAGTGAATGGGGGCCAGTGCTGTTCGCTTACCAACTTTCTTCAAAATATCTTCTTTTGTGTTCTGCAGAAGAAAGAAACTCACACAGGTTTAAAATGACAAGAGGACGAGTAAAAAATGACCGAATTTTCATTCTTGGGTGAACTATCCCTTTAACTGACACGAATCGACAATGAGCAATACTATTGTTTTATTCATCTTCCTGTTTTTCTCACGTTTGACATCTCTATTTCCTCTGTTGCCAGTCGTATTAAGAAGCGGCACATCTATGTGATCAGCACAGTTAAGAGGCCTGTCCCTCTGGAGCACAATCTGTATACCGGCAACAGCACCAAGACTCAGAAAGAGCTCTTCCTGTTGCTTGATGCCAGTGGAAGCTTCATTACCAAAGGGTTAGAAGTTATATTACATGTAAAAGTACTGTGAAACCGTTCCAAAGAGACCGACGGTTTCTGTCATCAAATGTAATCTTTGTTTTATTTTTCAGCTACTATGCCGCAGTGGAGGCCAAAAAGGAACGCACCAGTAAACACGCACAATCTTTCGGCGCCAAGAACGCGTCACACAACACAACAGCCAGTCAGGTCAGTGTATTTTGAGCTCCTTGTCCACCTTTCAGACTTGCTCCGTTTCCAACATCCTTTCATACATGCAGAAGGTCGTCCTGTAATGTTTTATCCTGTGTTGATCTGGTAGGATCGATCAGTGTGGCAGACGCTGCTGAACTATCTGTCTCAGCGGCAGCAGACTCCAGTGGTGGCGTTCACATTCTCACGGACGCGCTGTGATGAAAACGCCCCGCTCACTGACCTCTCTGGATCTGACCAGCTCAGTAGAGAAGAACGAGAGATTCACTCCTTCGTACAGAAGAGTCTGAACAGACTGAGAGGAGGCGATCGCCAGCTGCCGCAGGTACATGAGATCAATCTGTTTGGTTAAATCAAAATTTTGTAATTGTTTTAGAGCGAACGCAAAAATATTGAGATGTATTGTTCAAGTTGGAAAGCTTTTGACATTTCGTCCTCTTAGATCCTGTCAATGCGTGACTTGCTAAAGAGAGGGGTTGGTGTTCACCACAGCGGCATCCTACCGATCCTGAAGGAGGTTATAGAGATGCTCTTCTCGCGAGGTTTAGTGAAGGTTTGTGCGATGAGGTGTATCTGATGAAAAAATCGTTCTCAGTCTCTGTTTCATTCACCCTCACCTCTCTCTCTCTCTCCATCAGGTGTTGTTTGCAACTGAGACGTTCGCCATGGGCGTAAACATGCCCGCCAGAACAGTTGTGTTCGACAGCATCCGAAAACACGACGGCACGGGTTTCAGAAACCTGCTGCCTGGTAAAACCCTGCTTTATTAAAGGGGTCATATGACACGGATAAAACGAATATTAGCGTTTGTTTTAGATGTAATGCAATGTTTAAACACGATTTAAGGTTCAAAAACGCTGTATTTTCGCGCAGATTGTTTACAAAGCTCATCGATTTTAAATGCGAGGTGTGCTATGATTGGCCAGTTAACCAGTGCGAAGCGATTGGTCGAATAATGCAAGCGTGTGACGGAAATGTAACGCCTCTTACCATATTTGGAACATCAGGTTCCAAAGCAATTGTACTGACAGGTACGCCCAACTTACTTGTGTATACATTTGGGGGGTCTTAGCCAAATCATACCACAAACTGACGTAGATTTGTGGGGGTGTGGTTACACGAGGCGTTTCAGGCAGGTCTGGGTGAGCGTTCGCTTTTAGATAGAATGCATCTTTTGTTCCGACACTTTAATTTTTGCAATTTTACGTGTCTAATACATGCATGGGCAACTTATAACACACCATAGACACAGAAAAACACGTGTCATATGACCCCTTTAAACAAGCAGTCTGTATAAATGTTTGTATCTAAACACTTTAGCTTATTGCATTCGTTCCTATTTCAAATTATAACCATTTCTTACCATAACAATAGATGTTATATAGAAAGTAGCTACTAGCTGGTAGAGACGCTACAGGCAGACTTAATGATGGCCAGGTGTTTGATGAATTGTTAGTGACTAATGAATGAGCCGATTCATTATGCTGGGGTGCTGCAGATGTTTGTGCACATGGGATTGGACCGCATCCACATAGGAAAAAAAGCGGGCAGCCTTTGATGTGTGTGTGTGTGTGTGTGTTTGTATGACACAGGAAGAATACTTAGCTGGTCATGCAACACATATATAAAATTTCCCTTTGCATATTGACAAAAAGGGTGCATTTACATGCAGATGTTTCTATCCAAAGCAATTACAGTGCGTTCAAGGCGAACATTATTTATCAGTATGTGTGCTTTGCTCTGGTAATATAGTGCTTTACCAGTCGAGCTACAGGATCATATTCAACTTGGTGTGTGTGTTTGTGTAGGTGAGTATATTCAGATGGCAGGCCGGGCCGGCAGAAGAGGTTTGGATGCTACAGGAACTGTTATCATCCTCTGTAAGGCTGGAGTTCATGATATGGCTGATCTTCACACCATGATGCTGGTCAGTACTGCGCCCGTCTTTGTGTCTGTGTAAAAGTCCATGATGTAGATTCTTATTTCAGTTTTTTTTTTTTACTTATTTAGACCACATGAGACACATCTGCCATGAATTTACGCCTTTGGTGCATTTCACAAAATTGGCTTATATTAGAATGAACAAAAAGATTAGTTAAGAGACTTTTAGATACATTTGCATTGTTTAACTGTTTTATTTTCCACCAGGGGTAAATCGTGCACACTTAATGCAGAATTTTAGTGATAGGGCAATTCCAGCGTTATAGATGAGACATTTTCAGTCACAACTTGAAATGTAGAGAATGTATTCTTTACCAATATATTAAATCATCAGTTTATAGTTTCCTAAATCCTTGTTAATAGAATCTAGAGATTAGAGAAATATCAGTCTATGCATAGTTTTCTATTTAAAGGGATACTCCACCTAAAAATGAACATTCTGTCATCAGTTACTAAGGATGTAACAATATTATCGATATCGTGTTACAGCAATAGCAAAATTGTCTCAATATTATCGTGGTTACATGGCTGCATGAAACGATAGGTCTTCCGGGCCTAACATAGAGAATCTTAGAAAAAAATAATAGACTTTGGCAAGGTCCATCTGGTGCAATTATTTTATTTGATAAAAGGGATTTTTAGGTCATTTGATCCATCTCATACTATAACTCATACCTCTTAGCAGCAACATTTATGATTCGAGGATAAAGAAAAGACGATGCTTGTGGCACGCTTCCAAGCCATCATTTGTCATTGTAGACCGTGGACGTTATACCGAGGTGTTATCGTACAGTGAGATTTGGATATTGTTACATCCCTATCATTTACTCATCCTCAAGTTGTTCCAAATCTGTATACATTTCTTTGTTCGGTTGAAGACAAAGAAAGATATTTGGAAAAATGTAAGCAACTGACATTTCTGGGACATCATTGACTACCTAGTAGGAAAAAAATTTGTGGCATTTTTTTTTTCTGTTGCACACAAAATTAGATATTTTGAAGAATTTAGGAAAACAAACAGTTCTGGGGCAACTTTTGGCAAGAGTTTTCATATTTCTACTATGGTGGTCAATGATGTCCCAGTTAGTTGCTAACATTCCTCCAAATATCTCTGTGTTTAACATAACAAATACATTTATGCAAGACCAAAAGGGGGGGGAGGGGTAATTCATGACAGAATTTTCATTTTCGGGTGCAGTATCCCTTTAAAAAAGGGACATTGATTTTTATGGATTTTTGATTTTTGAGACACAACATTTTGTGTGAATTAAAATGCACGAAACAGAAGCAATAATACCCAACAAACACTAAAGGGAATCCTTCTAAATAGGGTAGATAATAGTTGTTTACATTTAAATTTATCATGTGCCAATTTATGAGGAATATTAACGTTTCAGATTTGAAATTTCTGAAAGCCTATGTGTAGCTTTGTAAAAGTAGATTTTACGTATGATTTTCAGGCTGATGTGAGAGAGAATAAGAAAACAAGAATGACCAGAATTTTAATACAAGTATTTAAATGATGCAGCTGGCTTTTAAAACATGTATAATTCCTGCTTTTGATGAATTTGACCCCATGAGAGCAGGATCACTATGGTTTGTCTCTGATGCCTGTAATCTAAAGTGCTCATCAGCTCTGTATCATCATGAGCTCCATGGTAACAGCAGCTGATGCTGTTGAACGCACAGTGTGTTGTCAAGTGCCGCTGTACGTCAACCCCGTTTCCTCATTCTGACTACACCGAAGAGTCAATCCAAATGACAGTTTCTTTGTTTGCCATGTTTTATACATGGGTGAGCATTCGCTTTTAGATAGAATGCATCAATTTTACGTGTCTAATACATATGTTTGATGCTTTTTTTGTAATTGTTCTTATGCTATATATTTTTATCTATAACCTCAAAAATCGCTTACAGACTGCACATTACACCTTGGCCACACCAGACGTGACATGACATGTAACAAAAAGAACGTTTCTTACATTGAATCAATTGTAGCTTATTGTGGCTGGTGTGGACAAACTATCACTAACACGGAAAGATTCTGATTCAAATGTGTTGCGACATCATGTCTAGTGTGTGGACGCAGTGTTAGTGTTGTAATATTCTAATGGGCCTTGAGGTTATTATGGAGTGATGCCATTTAAGTGGGATTTTTTTCTTGGTTGTCAGGGGAAACCGACAGTGCTTCAGTCTCAGTTCAGATTGACTTACACGATGATCCTGAACCTGCTCCGTGTGGAGGCGCTGAGGGTCACAGACATGATGAGGAGAAGCTTTTCTGAGAACCATAGAGATACACAGGTAAACAGACTCATTTCACAGCAGCACTGGATGAACATCGAATGGCTCCAGTTATAACATTTTCTTGATCAATCTTATAGACAGAACGAAATATGCAACATTGTGAAAGTTTCTGCCTTTTTTTGTTCAGGCCAATGAGAAGAGAATAAGTGAGCTGAGACGCACGCTCTCCTCTCTCCCTCCACTGGACACAGAGGGACAGTTGTCTGATATACTGTCATATTATCACACCATCACAGAGCTGCGCATCACCACAGAAACCCTGCAGGTACACACACACATACATACAACACAACCAACACAGAACCCTGCACATTTGGTACACACACAACAAACACAATCATCACAGAGGTATACATCACAACAAAAGTAACTCAGTGGAAAAAAAACATATCACCAACTGAGTTGTAGTAGTTTAAACTATTGGTGCTAGTTGATAAAATTGTTCTTGTTTGAGGAATTCACACTTAATTCTATGATTCACTGTGTTTGTTAGCAAGCTGTTCTGGAGTCAATGAATGGACTCAAAGCTCTGTCTGTTGGGAGAGTGGTGATAGTGAACAACACCCAGCACCACAATGCTCTGGGAGTCATTCTACAGGTGTGTGTATCTGTGTAATATTGCATGAAGAACAAACTTCTTGAAGAAGAATTATTCCTGTATCGCAACCAGATCTTAAGGATGAACAGTCTTCCAAATGCATAAATGTTAAAGATCTAGTCATTAACACGGATCTCCAGTATTCAGTCTTTGTTTCCTGTCCTCCCACAGGTGTCCAGTGATTCTGTAAATCGCATGTTCACTACTCTCATTATGTGTGAGAAGGGCAATGAGGAGCCTACAGATCATCAGTCTAATAAATCTACAGCTCACATCTACAGCTCTACACTGTTTATTCCAGAGGGTCAGTCATACACACAATACATACACACACACATGTTGGCATATGGGGTTTATGATTTTTATACTGTACAAACTGAATATACTAACCCCCAACCTAACCATCCCCTAAAGCTTAACCATAATAGAAACCTTCTGTAATTACCAAAAAATCTACATTTTCTACGTTTTTAAGTGATTTTCCTGTTGAAAAAACAGCATTTGTCAGGAATTTCAGGCAGAACCCAGGGTTAAAGGGTTAAAGTAAAATACTTTTTTTAAACAAAACACAAAAACCCACGAGGGGGGAAACAGAAAATAAACCAGGAACTAAGGGTAGATCAAAAAGGCAAACAAACACTTCCCGTAAGGGGGCAAACAAGAACACAACAGGGTATTCACATGCCAAATATTGAAGTAAATGTAAGCGTTCCGCTGGCGGAACAATGTCATTCAGCAGTACATAAATGTTTTGATGCGCACTCTTGCTATTTATAAATAGGTTACTCATGTGAATTCTTTCTTTATCATGACAAACGTGCCCCTATTGGATTACTGTGGTACTGCAGCTAAAACACCCACAGAAGACGCATCATTTAGTCTATCAAGCTCAAACTTCATAAAAATACTGGTGGGACTTGGGAATTTGACCTTTTGACGTTTTTAGGCTGAAACACATAGATTTTTTATGTTTTTTTGAGCAAAATCTAAACATAATATGTTTACAGTTTGTTATAGCAATAAACATAAACTACAATAACTTGTACATTTCATGTTTTTTCATTATGTTGTTCACGGTCCTGTCTAATTTTTCATTGGCTCTTCATGTGAAGAAGAAAAAAAATTGAAAAAGAAGATTCTCAATGTCTGTTGTGGTTTTGAATGTCAGATCAAAAGGAAACGTGCCTCTATTGGATTATTGTGGTACTGCAACTAAAACACTCACAGAAGACGTTTTTGACATTTTTAGGCCATAACATATAGATATTTTATGTTTTTTTTAATAAAATCTAACTATAATATTTTCATAGTTTGTTATATCAATAAATATAAACTAAAATAACTTTTCTTTTGTTAAAAATAAATAACCAGCAATAATCTTCCAGGTGTCTTCTTTCAAATGAGACCAACCGTAGGTCTGTACTCCAAAACATTCATGAGTTACAACCATTTAAGTTCCAACAGTGCAGTTTCATGTGTAGGCTAAAAAAGGGCTGCACCGGGTAACAGGTTAAACTAAAGTAAATGGCAATGTACGTATGGTGTGTGTGTGTGTGTGTGTGTGTGTGTAGGCCCCTGCAGTCATACAGTGCAGAAACGGAAGTTGCAGGACATCTCCGCCATCACAACTAAAACCCTCAAGGTCATTCCAGAAAGAATCATTGACAACTACAATAAAAGACTGCAGCCACGCTTCAAGTATGTCCGTTCGAGTTTTTTAACATGTGTGCACATTTGCATTTGTTGGACTGCGGTTGTGCATAAATGTAAATCACCCTTCCATTCCCAGACTTGATCCACCAGGTCAGGCCATTTCAACAGCGACCCAAGAGCTCCTGCGTTTAGCCGAGGCCAATCCCAATGGGATAGCGACCTTTGACCCCGTGAATGACCTGCACCTGAAGGCTGTGGATGTGGTGGAAGGGGTGATGAGACAACGAGTGTTACAGGACAGCATCAAAAACTTCCACTGTATCCACTCGCCCACCTTCACTGAACAGGTCCGCCTGCCTTATGCAGATTTCTATTTTATTCTGATAAGTGCTTTCTTTTCTATTCCAAATGTCAGTTCTGATGCACATTCTGTGTGCATTTTGCATAATAACTCTTCCAGGCTCCCAGACTGCATTTACGGATTATGACAGTGATGGGGCGGGATAAGGATATGTGTCATTAGATGCGATAAGTGCTATAAACTGATATTAATAAATTCTCTCTTTCTGTGACCGGCTCAGTTTGGACGTGTGCAAGAGGATGAGTGTTCAGGAAGAGCTGGACAAAGCTCATGTTCCTGGTCTCTGATCAGTCATTGACTCTGCTGCCTGAGTACTATCAGAGAATCAAGGTAAGATATAATCACAAATATACAGTAAACATCATTTTTACAGTGCATTCTCAGATGTATTATGTTCCATTGATCAATGTTAAATATCGTCATTATGGATTATAATGACAGGTGTTGGAGGCTCTGAAGTATGTGGACAGCACCGGGGCGGTTCAGCTGAAGGGACGTGTGGCGTGTCAGATCACCAGTCATGAACTCTTACTCACTGAACTGCTGTTCGAGAACACCTTGAGTCCTCTTGCCCCCGAGGAGAGCGCCGCCCTGCTGTCCTGCCTGATCTTTACACAAAAAACCCAGATAGAGCCACACATCACCAACACTTTACAGGAGGTAATGCATTGCAGAGCAAATCATTCTGAGTATTATTTGAGCCCGAACACACTTCATAAGACTTAAAAATAATGCCTCAGAACTCAATATAACTTATCATTGGCATACAGCATTTAAGGTCGTAAATGTAGCGGCATCTAGTGGTGAGGTTGCGAATTGCGACCGACGGCTCACTCCATCACTCGCCCTCCCTTTCGAAGCACTACGGTGGCTGACACAGAACTAAGATAACGTCACTTTTTCGCTTCTTCGCCGAAGGAGATAACGTATTTACAAAACGCGCTCTTTAGAGCAGTTTGTCAGTTTAGGGCTACTGAAGAACAACATGGCGGATTCCATGTAAGGGAACTCGCATGTAGATAGAAATAGCTAATTTCTAAGATAAAACATAACGCTTCATTATGCAAGGTCTTCATACACCTCTGAAGACACATTTATGTATATTATATTGCATTTCTGTCAATAGATCCTCCAAAAAAATCTAAAGCTAAAGGATTTATGCCCGAAAACAGAAGGTGTGGAATTCTGTGCATTAATAATCTAAAACAGTATGCACATCTGAAATGCATTTTATTTGCCCTCACTGCAACCAGAATAGCATCAAATATTCTCGTGCCCATGGTTATGGATGGATGTGAATTTTTACGGTTCCCTGGTTTCAACACCCAAGTGATGTGTATATCAGAGTAGTGCATGCAGCACGGCCGCTCGCTTTATGCCTTTAGCGGAGTGTTGAGTCACACACGCCATGTCTGTGTGTGTTGAAATGCCCAGAAGCATGGAAGTGCTTTAAAGCGACTATAAATAAGTCATGACACAAGATTGAGAAGCACCTAAGACTTTTCATAGTCCACAGTGTCTTATGTACCGATGTGAAAACACTCTTACTCTACAAACGCTGAAAGGTGAGGGTGCACAGGTGATGTGGCTACATTTTTTGCCGTGCTCTAGTTTTGTAAGCACTTAGACAGCAGTGGTGGACTGATGCTTTGCTGTACTAAGAGACTATGACTGTCACTTGTGTGTGTGTGTGTTGGGTCATTCCGTGTCAAATCAGCCAAATTTTGGATACGGCACCCTTTTAAAATATCTATTTGAAACATTCTTTCTGTGGAGAAATACGTACACTATTTAAATGATGAAGAAAGCCAAAAATATTAAATGCCATGGATGACTAATTTACTGAGCAAACATGACACCTGAATTATGTCTTACTTCCCTGAATAATTTTTTCCCTCTATTGCATCGCCAGAGCATCAATCAAGTGCTTTCTGTGGCACAGCGTATTGGTGAGCTCCAGAGGGATTGTGGGATACCTCAGACCGCTGAAGACTTTGTGTCCCAGTTCAAGTTTGGCCTGACTGAAGTTGTGTACTGCTGGGCAAGAGGCATGGTGAGCACTGAACCTAAAATACAAATGATGAGTCGCCCTGCATTACCAGCGGTGGTCTCATTTTTATATACCATCAAAATATAATGTCACAGAGACTAGACTATATAATGCGCACTGAATCATTTTAACTTGCTTATTCTTTGAATTTAAGTATTAAACCGGATCCCACATCTTTTATACAATGAGGTTTATTGATACTTCAAATTGTGTGGCTTTGTTCATGACTTCGATTAGATAAAATGGTCACAAAAAAGGGATCAAACTATTATAATAATTTGGGGGTGGAGCTCTAGCCAACAAGAATACTTTAGCCAACGATGTGGTAAATTATTGTCTATATGAAGAGTTTAATTGCAAAAACATTTTCTCAAAATTTTGGAAAAATCTTGTTTTTTTATTGTGCATTTCTGTTAATATCAATCAAACTGCCGTTGGGTTGTTTTGATTAAGTGATAATAGCTAAATAATATTAAAGGGATACTTTTATGTAATTCTGTCATCATTGACTCACCTTGGAGTCCAAATCTGTTTACATTTCTTTGTTCTGATGAACACAAAGAAATATATTTTGAAGAATGCTTACAACCAGACAGATCTTGCCCCCCATTGACTCCCATAGTAGGAAAATTACTTTATCATTTTGAAGAATGTAGGACAGCAAACAGTTCTGGGGCACTTTTGACTACCATTGTATTTTTTCCTACTATTGGAGTCAATGGGGGTCAAAATCTGTTTGGTTATAAGCATTCTTCCAAATATCTTTCTCTGTGTTTATCCGAACAAAGAAATGTAAACAGATTTGGAACAACTCGAGTAAATGATGACAGAATTTTCATTTTTGGGTGAACTATCCCTTTAACTAATAATAGCTAACACAATAAAAGCATGATAACACAATACAAACATAATATTTAAACATTTATAAAAACGCAGTAATCTGTTTTAGCAAATGAACTCTTCATATGTATGTGCGTGTGTGTCGCAGATACACAGTATTAATAATTCAAACAGTATAATTTTTAACAGTTTTCGATGTTGGTGTTGTGTTTGTGTGTCTTGTAGCCATTTGCTGAGATCGCTTTGTTGACAGACGTGCAGGAGGGGACGATCGTTCGCTGTATTCAGAGGCTGGATGAGGTCCTGAAGGAAGTGAGGCAGGCCGCTCGCATCGTCGGCGACTCCGTCCTCGGCAGCAAGATGGAAAAAGCTTCGCTAGCCATACGCAGAGACATTGTGTTCACTGCCTCGCTCTACACACACTGAGAGAAGAAAATATTGTTGCCTTTTGTGTGTGGATGAAATGGGAGTGTAGAGAATATGTTTCTACAAAACCTTACTTGAACTACTGAGTGCATGTTTACATGAGTTGTGTATGCATGTGTGGGTGAAGGATTGAAATATCACTCCTGACCAAAGTTGTGAACTCAGTCTGACATGGTTGTTGACATCAATGATGAGCTGTAATTACAGCATTTATACACAGCAATAAAATAAGCTGTGTATGAAGTGCTCTTGGACACTGGTTTCATCCATTTGAAATGGTCTAAGGATTGGCGAAGATGTGATGATGTTTTGTTATGAATTGTGATGCACATCTGAGCGTAATGAGAAGAATGTGTGGCGGGGTTTCATTTCATTCTTCAGATTATGAGGGCACATAAAAAAAAGACCCATAAATCAGTTATAATAAATACGGCAATATTCTAAATGGGACTCAGCATTTTTTATTTCACGGTCACTGTAGTGATATTTTAATTTGAAGCACATTCCACCAAAGTAGGAAAATTACGATGGTAGTCAAAGTGCCCCAGAACTGTTTGCTGTGCTACATTCTTCAAAATATCTTCTCTTGTGTTTAACGGAGCAAAGCATTTTTATCTACCATGGTAGTTAAGAGTGTCCAAGAACTGTTTGGTTACAAGCATTCTTCCAAATATCTTTCTCCGTGTTCATCCGAACAAAGAAATGTACACAGATTTGGAACAACTTGAGGGCGAGAAAATCAAGACAATCATTTTTGGGTGAACTGTTCATTTAAGAGTACTAACTTGTTCTAGTTATTTCTTTAAAATGACTGAAGGTGTCAATGTGTCTGTTTTCAACAATTCTTTAAATTGGTAAAACATGTTTGGGGATGTGTTTGCTAGGTTGCACACTTAACAATAAAATCATTTGCAGAAACAATATATAAAACATACTAGAATCACAATCGTTGTTTTTGCAAATATTTCACACTACAACTATTATTACTACTGTAAAACCACAGTGAAAACATATCTGCTTCAAAACAACATAGCCTGAAAGCTTTTAGAATATAAAAGCTCAATTTTTTTTATATGATATTTTACTCAATTATATATGATATTTGCTAGTTCTATTATTATACTAACAATAAAAGGGGGGAAACTACAGGGTACAAGCAGAATCTATTGTAGGTTACTATGGTAATTATTTGTAAGAGCTGCTTGGTGTATTTTTGTCTTTAATTACGATTCATGATTATTTGTAATGCATTTAATAAACACGTTGCAATGTTGTCACAGTAGTGTGGTTTCGCTGTCTCTTTAAGACAGTCCGTTTAATTCAGTCTAACTCGATGCGTTAGTTGAAACCTGTTTTTTGCTGCTGCTGCTGCTGCTGCTGTGGATGTTGCAGGCGGATCGTGGACGAACACACAACGATATCCAGCGGATTTACACGCAAATAACATCGCCTATATACAATACACACGAGGATTTTCGATGAAGATGCGTTATCATTAGCGTTAAAAATCATCACCATCGTCTGTCATTTGACACAAGGACGGACGGGCTGGATATTCTCTGTATTACTGGAGGGTCGCACTGAACATCGTCAAAACGGATAAATAAACACGATGTCGTCGGAAAAACACGGTAAATGTTATATTTATATCTCGGCTATTAAATCAACGTGTGGCATTGGGCGACTCGCGGAATGGAAAGTCTTCGGTAAAAATCAGCGCATGACATTTTTTTTTTACCCTTTTCTACACACAGATTCGTGAAAATAACGTTTCGTTTTCATTTTTCACATCTGTCCCAGTTTTCATTTTTCACATCTGTCCTCGTTTTCATGTGTCAATCTGCGGTGTATTCTGAATGTGTGCTCAATTTCAGCCAGCTGCCTTCATCGTGTGCGCGTGATGCCCGTGGGAGCGCGCAGCCGTTTCAGCATCATAAGCGCCTACTGCACTATTTACAGTCTGCTGCTGCAGTTATGGGCATTAAAATCCCTACAAATGCAGTCTAGGTAGGCAACACACTTGGATTTGTAAGACATCCGCGGTGTCCTTTATTCATCGCAACTTAACTACATGTAGTGTATGGAAATGGCATCTTTTTTAATAGAATGAATACATATATAGGACTCTACGGCCCCGTTTCTGTAGGTTGGTGCCATGGATCTGTGATTCAGCAAGCTGTGAGATGGAGGACTCCAAAATCACTTCATATTACGACTGTTTATTATACGCATTCTCATTTGATAGGTTTAAGTGCCCCATCTCACCTCTTTGTCAACCCATTCAAACATTATTGTTCATATTCATATTCTTTCAATATTTCATATAGTTATTTATAGGATGTTGAACTGAAAGGAAAACTCATTTATCAAAACATGTTAAAAATGGGTTTATTTAATCATGCAGGTGGCAATATACCCTGTTTGCTTTTATTTCTCATTCAGCTCATTTAACATATACATCATTTCTGAAATCCCTGATCTCATCCTGAACTATATAAGCGTGAAGACATTGTAGAGGATTACATAATGATTCAGTCCCTTAGCATCTCTACCCCCATACAGTATAGAAACACACACAGTGAACTGAATTCTTTCGGTTGACATGAAATTACATTTGTACTTTGAGGGAATATTACAGATTAAATTACAAGTTTAGGAAGTAGTTTATTATATAAGGGGTAATAATAATTTTGTCATTCGCATAACAGTGACTTATGCATTTGACTCATCTTCAAAGTGACTTACAACGCATTACCGGTACATATTTCTATTAGTGTGTGTGTGTATCTGGGATCGAACCCATGACCTTGGTGTTGCTTATGTAATGCTCTACAAAAATTCTGTAAGATACGGAAACTTAAGCAGCAGTTGGTGTTTGTGTACCAAGCGCACTACACATTAGAGGTCTTCAACACGGTGCACGTGGGACTGGATTTCTGCATTGCTGTTGGGAGCGAGCAAAGAGTGGCCTGTGAGAAAACGGGCAGTTTAAACAATTTCACCGGAGTGGGCGGGTGTGGAATGAAACTCGAAAAAGTGAGATGGGAAATCAGTTTGCAGGGTTGCCAGGTCTTTGTTTTTCCTGTGGAATCTACCTTTTAGACTGTGGGGGCGGGTTGTTTTGTATCTGTGGATTAAAGAAGGGTATAGATTACACTTATCGTGTCATTCTTAAGGTAAATTGAAGCTATACAGTGAGTATATTTTCAAAAAGAAATCGAATGTAACGCAAAACAGTAACGTAATATATGTGACCCTGGACAACAAAACCAGTCTTATGGGTCAATTTTTCGAAAAATCATATGAAAGCTGAATAATTAAGCTTTCTATTGATGTATGAGTTATTAAGGATAGGACAATATATGGCGGAGATACAGACGTTTATAAAGGATCTCGGGAATCTGAGGGTGCAAAAGAAATTCAACATTGAGAAAATTTCCCTTTAAAGTTGTCCATCAGAGGCGCTGTAGCAGGCCATCCACTCACAAAGATAACGTTTTTATATATTTAGGGTAGAAAATTTACAAAATATCTTCATGGGACATGATCTTTACTTAATATCCTAATGATTTTTGGCATAAAAGAAAAAAACAATAATTTTTCAGGCTTTTACTAAAAATGTTCCCGTGCTAAATAAGACTGGTTTTGTGATCCAGGGTTACAATATGTATTTTAGATATGGGAGTGACATATTTTAGTTTTTGAGCTTTAGGATCATTGGGCTAGTTTTGTTAGGTTGATCTGGCAGTTTGTGCATACCATAACACATAAAAAAAGGAAAATTATGAAAAATGCTCCATTATAAATTATGAAATATTCATTGAGAAGACTAAATTATAATAATGTCTATAGGTTTGTAATCTGACTGTTATTTTCACATTGCTACAATGCAAGTATGTGTATCAAGTTTTGATGATGTATATTAGCAATTGCAATAAAAATAATTGTCTATGAGACGGTAATCGGCTTCTTAAGAGAAAGATGACTAAATTGATGACCACATCAAATTCAGCCCATTTCAAAAAGAAGGACGCACATCCGAAATACCTGGGCAATCCTATGCAAATGTCAACCTGTCTTTCCTGTCTGTCTTTTCCTGCGAGGTCTTTCCTAAGGCATTTTTGTTGTCTATAAAGCATAATTTCAATAATACCATAAAATGTAATTTTGTACATTGGCAAAAGATCAAAAAACAGAGAAGGGTCTTTAAAATCACAGGATTAAGTATTAAAGTATAAAAACCCTGACTCTTAACCTAATGTCTGCAATCTCCCAGTCAGCAAAGAACCAACACTCCATTACTCTTTATTTGTGGTGTGTGACTCTCTATCTCTCGTGACTCAGGATTGGAGGAGGCAGCAGGGAGGCAGCCCATGTCTCAGCCAATGGCACAGATGGCCCCACCTCCCTACCTGCCCTCTCAGGACCCCAACATGCCCCCGCATCCTCCTCCACCTGGCTGTGCCCCACAGCCTAATTACCCCCCTCCACCACCTCCTCCTGGATCAGACGGGTACCACCAGGAGACCCAGTTCCACTGCGGCACCCTCGGGCCCCAGGGAGCTCCGAATGGCTACACGGTGCAGACGCACGGACCGGGAGGCACCGTCCCTCATCCTCCAGTGGGATATCTACATCCGGGATACCCCCTCCAGCTGCAGCCCTGCACGGCCTATGTGCCCGTTTATCCTATAGGAACAGGGGTGAGTGTGGTTTCATTTGATGGGGCGTGTGAGATGTTATGATAATCAGGATGTACTATACGGAATCAGATGGATGGTTTGCATCTTTTAATGTCGCTCCTTCACTCAGGGGCAGCCGTACTTGCCCAACGGTGCCCAGCATCCAGGTGTTGCTCCTGGCCAGATGGCCATGCACATGCCAAACGGCATCGCTCTGATGGAGCCTCGTCGCCCACCTCACGACTACCTGCCCATCGCTGTCCTCACCACTGTCTGCTGCTTCTGGCCCACAGGAATAATCGCCATCATCAAAGCCGTGCAGGTGAGCGAGTCCAGACACAGCGTCATGCAAATCCTGTGAATGTAATTCTGTTTCATGCTGAGCACTATTTACACCTCAGTCAGATGCAACTAAATGAAATGAAACATTGAAGATGTAAGACAACCTGAATGAAGGTGAGTTTAAAGTTAGCAGTTCATAAATTCCATTATAAATTTCCTATAATGGAGGTGAATGGCGTCTTAAGCTGTCGATTTTCACAGAAATAGTCCAGACTACTCGTTTGTTATATTTGAGGTTTTCTGACTTATTGTCGATCTGTTTATCATACAAAGCTGAATATGGGATTCAGAAAATCTGTAGTGTAGTGAAGGAGTCATATAGACTGTTATTAGGATGCTTTCATAATACTTTTGTTCATAATGCTTTCATGCTTTCTATATTTGATTTGTTTGCTAAGAATAAACACTAGTTTCTTAAACATTCAAAACATCATCATAGTACAATATTTCAGACCTGGCATGAGATGAAACGAAACCACTGAAACATCATGGCAGTAAAGAGTTTAATTAGCCTATAAAATTTAATAATTGTTTAACATAAGAAATTATCATAATAAACATTGTGTTCTCTATGTTGCAGAAAGCGTAATCCTAGCATAGGAATTAATTATGAATGTATTGTTTTTTCTGCAGAAATTATCATTACCGTAACACGCCTGAGTAACATTAAAACGTTCTGAAAAAACGATGGGATGTTCTTCGTTTTACTAGATTTAGATTAGATAGATTAGACTAGATAAAACTAGATTTACTTCTAAAGAAACTACTTGACAGAATATTCATGTATAATAAAAATGAAGAAATAGTGGTAAAAAGTAAAAGACTGTTTAAACACGCACAAAGATATTTAAATGAAGTTTGAATTTACGTTTACCTTTACCAGTACCTTTAAATGGCTACCAGGTTAGCAGATTACTTTATATTTTTCTAGTTGAAAATGTAATATTCTCTTGTCATGCTGTGTACTTGACTTTTTTGTCCTCATAACCGATACAGGTAGTTTTCCGCTTTCAAAAAAGTGTTGCATGTATCATTTTCTATTAAAGGTTTTATGAATGATTAATAAAAGCTTGCTTAGGCATGATGGCTTATCATTTTAAGCAAAACATGCTATGGGATTGACAGTTTTAAATGGTTACAACGATGAGAATTTTACGGCCCTTTATAAAAAAATATCGAAATTGTGTTAAAATGTCAGTTAAAGTTTTTGAAGGGGTAATATGACACGGCTAAAACGAATATTTTCATTTGTTTTTAGATGTGATACAATGTGTATACACGATTTAAGGTTAAAAAATGCTGTATTTTTTTATTATCTCCTCTTTGCCCCGCCTCTCTGAAACACAATTTTTTACAAAGCTCATGGCTCTGAAAAGCGAGGTGTGCTATGATTGGCCAGTTAACCAGTGCGTAGTGATTGGTGGAATAATGCAAGCGTGTGACGGAAATGTAACGCCTCTTACCATATTTGGAACATCAGGTTCTCAAGCAATTGTACTGACAGGTACGCCCACCTTACTTGCGTATACATTTGGGTGGTCTTAGTCAAATCATACCACGAACTGACGTAGATTTGTGGGGGTGTGGTTACACGAGGAGTATCAGGCAGGTCTGGGGGAGCATTCGCTTTTAGATAGAATGACTCTTTTGTTCCGACACTTTAATTTTTTCCATTTTTCCATGTCTAATACATGCATGGGCAACTTATAACACACCGAAGACACAGAAAAACACGTATTCGTGCCATATGACCCCTTTAAATGAATGCTTTTAAACATGTCACACCTTGTTTATAATGAATGAAAAGAAAATTTGTTGATGCGAGTGTTTTTAAGCGAATCATTCATCTTCGAACCAAGACTTTGTGAAAATCACCCGTCTGTATCTTTCTAAGAAAAGCAATGTTTTGACTTGTGTAGGTGCGTACTGCTGTTGCTCGCGGCGACATGGTGACGGCAGAGATCGCCTCGCGCGAGGCTCGTAACTTCTCCTTCATCAGTCTGGCAGTGGGAATCGCCTCCATCGTGCTCTGCACCATCCTCACCGTTGTGGTCATCATCGCCTCCCAGCACCACGATGAAGACTGGGAGCCCTAAAGCCTCTCGTAGGAACCCACATGCACCCATCCTACCCCCCTGGCCATCATTTCCGGTATTTTGCTCATTCTGTCACACAGCACAGATCTGAGGGCTCAAGCCACCACATCCCCCAATCTTCCATCAGTCAATATTCCTGCCATTGTCCGTGTATTAGTTACAGATCGATGGTACGGTAAATCTGAGCCGCTTCTGTACTGTGAACGTGCACATACATACACTCACATGAACCTACCTGAACATTCCTCCTTTATCCTAAACAAAAGCCTGTATTAGATTAATAGCTTCTAGTGTATTAAAGTCAGGTCAGGTGTGTTATTGTTTTGCTCTTAAAATTTGCCAAAAACAGAGTGTTACAGGAACAAAGGAGTGCTTGATAACAATACTGATTATTTTGGTATGAATAATGTTTCTTGATGTTCAGGACATCAAGTCTATTTGTGCCATTTATCTTTTAAGAAACAACTTGTACAACAGAAATGATCAATTGTTGTTTTGCAGGTTTGCCAAATTTGGTCACAGACAGTGTGAAGTTATTTGCTTTGTATTGCTTTCTAGTATTGAAAATAATGTATAATATAGATGTATTCAAATGAAATAGATTAGTACATTACATCAGCTAAAATGGATAACATGTTTTTTACACGTTTTGGGGTGATATAAGCGTTTTTGTTGCGTTTTCCAAAGGATCTATTATCTCATATTTCGGAAGTGTGTATATTAGTATTGTTCGCTCATCAGCTTTATTTCTGAAACCTGAGGCCAGAAACATACTCTATACACAGGTGGAGAATTTAACTTAAAGGGATAGTTCACCCTAAAACGGGGATTCTGTCATCGTTTAGTCATTTCAAACCTGTAGGACTTTATTTCTTGTGCAGAACACAAAAGAAGATATTTTGAAGAATGATAGTGAAAGAACAACGGCGGTACCCGTTCACTTCTATTGTACGGACACAAAATCAATGCATGTCAATGGGTGAACTATCCCTTTAAGGGTTTTGTATTAAAGTGGAAACATTTTTGTAAACAGTATTAACTGTTGGAGGGGTTAGTTAAATAAAACCATGTCAGGTTTAACTGACTCTAACTTTCTCAGCAGGATTCTTTTGCTCTGTCATGACAGAGTTGACCTGTTTTTAGTCATTCCTGTTATAGCGCCCCTTGTGGAAAAATGTGGAACTTCAACTCTGTCTTAATTTTTTTAATGCACTTGCATAGCTAAAAATCGCCTGTGTTGAGCATGTTTCAAGCCTAAGTGTTTTCATATGTTCTGTTTTAAATCAGAACAAAAGAACTGATTCAGAGATGCTGAAAGAATGTACTGTATTGTAGGGTCAATTTATTCATAATGGCTTTTCATCGAAGGAAGTCATGACGTTACGGTGGTGTAAAATATTGTATTATTTATTGTTTAATCACTAAATTATTCATTTGTGTATTAAATGTCTATATTTATTGAGATGTTTAATCACAGGTCTAATTGTTGTGCTCAAATATTTGGATATTTTTGCTGGATAACAGTCAGTGATAACAGATGGATGCTCTGGTATGTGGTTATATGCACTTTTACACTCAGTAAGCGAGTAGCTAGTGTGTCTCACTTTATTGTAGATGAGAGCATAACTTGCTTCAAGTTCTGACCTCATTGAAACTCTACACATGCTGCTGTCAGTTAGCTGTAGTTTGTCAGGTGAATGCACTTAATGCAGTTTTGGTTCAATTTAGAGACCAGATGAATAGATTATACCAAAACATATATGCATTATTTTATCTATTTATTTCAAGACTCGAGCATAAATACATCTTTTATGGGGATGAATTCATCTTTACAGACTCTGATCTGTGAGAATTAAATTTTCAATCTCTAATCCCTCAACAACAAAAAATCTCAATCTTGTCATTGTAAACCTACAATTGTTAAATGCTTGATAAAGGCCCCTGCTAAATTAATCAATGTGAATATAAAATGTAACACGATTTCCTTCTGTGAAACACAAAAGGAGACTTGTTATGTAGGTCTTTTCCATGCAATAAATGTAAATGGGGACTGGGACTGTAAAAACCCATAAAAGACGCTCATAGCTATAAAGTAGCCAAAAATAACCATAAACGTGATTTAGATATTACTAACCTTTTGAACACAGATTTATTTGAGGAACAGATTGAACCTGCTTAAAATCTTCCCCTCTGCTGTATACTTTCTCAAACACACTCCATGGGCCTCATTTATTAAACGTACGTACGCACAGAGTTGATCGTAAAGCGTGCGTACACACAAAAGCACGTCAACGTTCATATTTATAAAAAACGGTGCCACGTCAGGGTCTGAGCAGACGTACGCACTTTTTCTTGCCCGAGTGCTATGGGTTTTTTAAAAATATAAGTCATTCTTGCCGCTTGTATACAGTAGGATTTCAATGTTAGTTGCTCTTTCATATATAAATGACATTAATTAGACATCATTAAAAGGTGGAGATCTGAAACTGTTGAGCTGCCTCTCAAGACATATTTTGATGGCTTTTGAACTATTGGACTACTCTTGTAGTGCGTTTGAGTCAGTTTTGGAGCTCAAGTGCTCTAGTCCCATCCACTTCCATTATATGGAAAAATGAGCCAGGACATTTCCAAATTGGGTTCCACGGAAGAAACTAAACGGTACACTGTAAAAATAATTGGCAGCTAAGGGCACCACAAATAAACCGTAAAATAATAGTTTTTCCCTGTAAAATTATGGTTCCCGTTCTCTTGTAAATTTGCGGTCTTTTTCTGTAATTTTACCGTGTATTAAAAATACATGAAAAATAATAGGTTTTTACATTATACGTGGAAAAACGTTTTTAACAGTGTACATGTTTGGTATAACAAAGACACTTCCTTTCTTAAAAGGATTGCCACAACTCCTATATTTCTGGCTTACCAGTTATGCTGAGAGTAAAGTGTGTATCATTGCTTTTATTTGGTGAATGTGTCCTTCCTTGAGATCATTTGGAAAGATGGGAGAAAATCTATTTGCCTCTATTCATTCACACTTTTCCCTTTTCCACTTTGTCATTGAATTTTAATTATTTGTTTTGCTTATGTAATTTGAACAGCATCATATCTTTTCTCCTGCTCTCTGATCAATTTATTATCTATTTTTGATCATTGAATCACAGTGTTTCACTGACCTGTTTGTTGAATGACTCCTGATATATTGTTTATAGCTGTCAGAGGTGTGATTGCACACGATCGTCTTTATATGGGCTTTGTCCAAAAACAAGGCCCTTGTTTTCTATCTACAAAATATTTGAGAGAGCATAGTTTCAATAGAAATCCTGTCCATGTCTAAAATTATTTTGGGTGTATTAAGATTTTGCGAACTCTGTACAGTCGATGTGAACTTTTCTCCTGTTTATAAGCACCCCAGCAATATGCCTTTTCACACAGTTGTGATGTAAAGCTAATGCTTCATTGAAACATGGCCACAGATTTTCAGTTTCTGCACAAGGTTTTTCTGAGCTTGCGTTTTATTCCAAGCGATTTCCCTTGTGTTTGTGTGCTTCTTATAGAGACCAAACATGGATTTGATGTGTATGACTTCATTGATTTGAATTAAAGAGGAATACCTGGTCGTGCAAGAATCGATTGTGTTGTTTTCTCTCTCGAGCTTGATATTTCCCTTTGTCTCAGAGGTGCTATTTATAGTCGCCCTGTTTTATTTCTCTCCATCTCTGAATCTGTTTCTCTCTCGTGTTACTCGGCATATCTATCACATCAGATAAACTGCAGGAGGGCACCAGTGCTTGATAAAACCCTCCTATCTGCATATTTCTTCCATTATGCGTTGGACAGTAAATGCCCAGGGATGCAGTTTTATCTCAATCTGTGGGGGCATCTGTCGCTCTGTGGATCAAGTTTAATGTGATTCTCAGCCAGTGAGAGGGAAGATTGCTATCAAACATGCATCATCATGGAAACAGCACAGGAAATAGAATAGAATAGAACAGGGCTGTGAAGCGATTAATCGCAGTTAATCGCATCCAGAATAAAAGTTTGTGTTTACATGATATATGTCTGAATACTGTGCATATTCATTTTGTATTTATAAATACATACACGTATACTTATTTAGAAAATATTTGCATGTATCTATTTATATTAATATCAAATTATATATAAATGTTTATTATTATTTTTTATTATATATTTTTTGTACATATATGCATGTATGTGTATGTTTTTATGAATACATAATTAATATGCAGTGTACACACACATATATTATGTAAACACAAACTTTTATTCTGGATGTTACTAATCGCGATTAATCATTTGAAAGGACAGAATAGAGTAGAGTAGAGTAGAGCAAAGTAGAAAAGATTAGTATAGAGTGTAGAAAGTCGTAGAGTAGACGAGTAGAGTCCGTAGAGTAGAGTCGAGTAGTAGGGTCGTCAGTAGTAGAGTCGAGTAGAGTAGGGTAGCGTCGCGTAGCGTCGCGTCGCGTCGCGTCGTCGCGTCGCCGTCGCGTCCGTCGCGTCCGCGTCGCGTCGCGTCGCGTCGCGTCGCTTCGCGTCGCGTCGCGCTGGGTGGCGTCGCGTCGCGTCGCGTCGTCGGTCCGTCGCGTCGCGTCGCGTCGCGTCGCGCGGGTGGCGTCCCGTCGCGTCGCGTCGTCGCCCGTCGCGTCGCGTCGTCCGTCGCGTCGCGTCGCGTCGCGTCGCGTCGCGTCGCGTCGCGTCGCGTCGTCGCGTCGCGTCGCGTCGCGTCGCGTCGCGTCGCGTCGCGTCGTCGCGTCTCGTCGCGTCGCGTCGATCGCGTCGCGTCGCGCGTCGCGTCGCGCTGGGTGGCGTCCCGTCGCGTCGCGTCGCGGTCGCGTCGTCGTCGCGTCGCGTCCGTCCGCGTCCGTCGCGTCGTCGTCGCGTCGCGTCGCGCGTCGCGTCGCTCGCGTTCGCGTCGCGTCGTCCGTCGCGTCGCGTCCGTTCGTCGCGTCGCGTCGCGGTCGATCGCGGTCGCGTCGCGACGTCGTCGCTTCGCGTCGCGTCGCGTCGTCGCGTCGCGTCGCGTCGCGTCGCGTCGCGTCGCTTCGCGTCGCGGTCGCGTCGCGTCGTCGTCGCGTCGCGTCGCGTCGTCGTCGCGTCGCGTCGCGCGCGTGTCGCGTCGCGTCGCGTCGCGTCTCGTCGCGTCGCGTCGCGTCGCGTCGCGTCGCGTCGCGCGCGTCGCGTCCGCGTCCGTCGCGGTGGCGTCGCGTCGCGTCGCGTAGCGTCTCGCGTCCTCGTCGCGTCGCGTCGCGTCGCGTCGCGTCGCGTCGCGTCGTCGTCGCGTCGCGTCGCGTCGCGCTGGGTGGCGTAGACGCGTCGCGTCGCGCGTCGCGCGTCGCGTCGCGTCGCGTCGCGTCGCGTCGCGTCGCGTCGCGTCGCGTCGCGTCGCGTCCGTCCCGTCCGTTCGCGTCGCGCTGGGTGCGTCCCGTCGCGTCGCGTCCGTCGCGTAGTCGCGTCGTCGTCGCGTCGCGTCGCGTCGCGTCGCGTCGTCGCGTCGCGCGTCGCGTCGCTCGCGTCGCGTAGTCGTCGCGTCGCGTCGCGCGTCGCGTCGCGTCGCGTCGCGTCGCGTCGCGTCGCGTCGAGCGTCCGTCGCGTCGCGTCGCGTCGCGTCGCGTGCGTCGCGTCCGTCCGTCGTCGCGTCGCGCGTCGCGTCGCGTCGTCGCGTCGCGTAGTCAGTCGCGTCGCGTCGCGTCGCGTCGCGTCGTGCGCGTGTCGTCCCGTCGCGTCGCGTCGCGTCGCGTCCGAGTCGCGTCGCGTCGCTCGCGTCGCGCACGTCGCGAGCAGAGCGTGTACCGTAACGGAGTAAAAGTGTCGAAGGTGCCAGATAGCGAGTTAATTGGTTTAAAATCTCACAGTACACGTGTTCTGTTTTAATTTTTCACAAAATACATTAAATGTATATAGAACAATAAATATGTCCGTGCATTTTGATACTATTTTTGTCACAATAGTAATAGTTTGTTGAATCTCTAAGAATTCCTAAATTATTCTGGATTTCTAAAAAGGCTTTTTAAATAGAGAGGCATAAAAATCATATTGTGTATATACACAGTCTCACAGTCCTAAAATAATCCCTAATCATCATATTTTTCACCAAATTAATTTATTACATATTTAGCTTTTTAAATAAAGTATGACCCAAAATAAAACATTATTCCTAAAATTCACTCTCTTGGAGAAAAAAGACATGGAGTTGAAAGAAGGAAGTGTGCCGCACTAAATCGGTTGGATCACAGATGGTCATTTAGCCTCCCAATGAGACCCATCGTTTCGGTAATAGCTTAACCGGGCGTCACGCTGCAGGCCTGCCGTCCTCCATCACACGGCTTTGTCTCTTCAGCTCTGACCCTCACTGCCGGGCTCAAAGCACGAGTCTGTGTCACCCATGCTGTGCCCGTGTACTCGCCCACCAATCTCCTCCCTGGCTCCATCACGTCTGATTAACGACCTCTGTTGCTTAGCTACATGATGTACACATCCCTCACTGCTCAGCTGTTCTGCACTGCCTCGGTTAGCATTACACACCCGGTGTTTGGAACAGCGCTTTAATATTCCAAGCTGCTCAGCCAGTTCAGGCCGGAGTAGACTCAGTGATTCGCCGGTTGATTCATGTTGACACCCTTCCTGTCATTTCCCATCTCTGGTGCAGTGATTCTGTGTTCTGCCCTCACCAGACACTTACGTAAGACAGCCGCTTCATGCTGTATCCTAACTAGGCACGACAAGTAGACGCCACACCGAAAGCAAAAAAGCAGAGAAATTACAGCCAATAAGAACACATTTCATGACTAAGTGAATCATGGTTTTGGACCAATGATTGCACTTTAGCGCACAGCCGTGGTAAAGCACCAGAACCGGTTTGCAAACTGCAATTGTGGTTAATTTCTTGATGCGGTCGCAGCTGGTTAATGGGCGTTCACACAGACAGCGGGATGGGACGATACGTTTCGTGATTCACACTTATCAGAGCCGGCCCTCCCTATAAGCGAAAGAAGCGTCTGCTTAGGGCACTGCCACCACTAGGGGGCCCCCAAGAGCACATCAAATTACAGTTTTTTTATATATTCACAACACACATCAATTTTCTCATGCAGGACCGTGGCCATGCTGATTTGTATGAAAAATATGTCATTTCCGTGATTCGTGTAATTTATAATTATCTGTCAATTCAACGTTTTATTTGAGATAAATAATTACAATGCATATTGTAAATTAATTTAATAGTTATCAAGTAAATACACCTAATAAAAAAAGGTTAAATCATCCTCAAGGGCTGTGCGGCTTTAAAAGGGTGTTAAAAGGTTGTGGTTAAAATAAAATAAAATCTTTGCAAATAGTTAAATGCATTGAACAATAAATTCAACAGATTTTGTATGGTCTTTGCTCGAAATTTAAAGGCACAGTTCACCTAAAATTGGAAGTAATGAAATTATAAAATGTTTTGACAATCACAATACATTTGTAATGCAACGTTTATGTGTTTTTGTTTAAATCACCTTCCTACCTCCCAAACACAGCAACAGCTAATAGAATTGGCTGTGTTAGGTTTAAAGTGTGCGTGCAAATAATCAAACATTGACAAAAGTCGATTGTATTGGGGGCACAGGGGGACCCCCAAATAAAATTCTGCTTAGGGCCCCGTAAGGCTCAGTAAAGACCTGACACTAATTATACATGTCTGGGCGATTCTGAAATCGCAAAGGCTTCGATTCTGTGTTTTATGGACAGCTTCTTTGATCAGTAGGAAGTACTGCTCAATCACTACGAGATTGAATCACGCGCATTTGAAAAAGCAACACTCGTCAAACATCATAATTATAAAAATACTTTATTGTCATGAAAATACCTGAAAAGTTTTGAAGAATAGCAATAGAATATTACCACTGGCATTTCCTGAAAGTATGGCCGTTTCTCAATATGCGTTCTTCAGCAGTCTTGTGTCCACGTGTTCTCGCTCTACATTATCAATAACCATCAAAGTCCGGTTCAATACTCAAGAACAGAGAACGCATGGAAGTACCCGGATGTCTTCTTGATATCAAGGATGCATGGAACGCAGCCTTCTGAAGTCCCAGAAGTCATGTCCATCCACGTTCTTTCTTCCGAGGGTGCCTCGCAAGACCGGTTTCCACGAGAACACAAGTTCGTTCTATGCGTTCTTGGAATTGAGAAACGGCCTATGTGTGTAAATTGTACTTCTTCTCCGGCCTATATTTCTGCTCGAGAGAGCTCTCTGGCTTTTTACCCGCATTAAACAATGTCACGTAGATTAACTGTCACGCAGATGTGTGATCCCACATTAATATTTAAGAAATGTGCTTTTTGCTTCACACCCGATTAGGACGCAGTGTATCACATACAAGTCAGGACACTAAAATATATATTTATTAAACAAATCATAAGAAATTCAAGAGCAGCAAGAACAGTGTGTAATAATATTACAGTTGACAGCATCCCACAGAATCAGATGAGTAATACTTGGACATTTGATTGACATCTTCCTTCTACTGTAGGACTTTTAACGCTACATACTCACAAAGACACAGAGAGGAAGTGGAATGATTTTTCCCTGCACCCAAAGGCAACAGTGAAGATGTGGGGAGCTTGTTTGATACAAGCAGTCGGACATAAAGTGCACTGTAGGACATCAGGAGCTGGTGAGCAATCACCTGAAATACAGTTATATATGGTTAGATTACACAAACATAATAGTTTTAAAAGGTGGTTTATGTGTGTTTTTCAAAGTTAAAAGACTTAATAATGCTTCATTATCATTCTCTTACTAGTGAGTATTCCGTTACATATAGGCCTTAATGCAAAATAAAATTCGATAATAAAATAAGGTTTACTATAACATCAAGTTTAAATCAATGGAAGAACAAGGAAAGATTAACTTTAAGATTATGCAATTATGTAAAATGATTATCTTACATACAGACTGCCTTCACAATGACCAATAAGTATAAATGTTGATTTTTACCTGATGTGAAAGGGTGGTATCAGGCATCAAACTGACGTTTTTTGTAAGTTTAGAGTCGTCTCTTTGAGTTTTCGATGCGCTTTGTTCGCTTCTGCGCACAAGCAGGGGGCGCTCTTCCTCGGGGACCTTCCCGTCCTGTAATCCACCTTCAGGATCCAGCGTCTTGACTTCGGTCACCAGAACTAGGTGGGACATTCTTTTCTCGAGTCTGTTCTGCAGAGTAAAATGGGAACTTTGTCATGGTGTCATTCTGTTGTAATCATTTCCTTCTACTTTAAGAGGTTTAAAACAGAGTAAGACTAAACTAAAGTCTACATTTTATTTAGAGAAATACTTAATTGAAAATAATTTAATTGTTTACTCCATACATTATTAGTGTTTTTCTGTGTTTCCCCTATGTAATAAAGGTGAATGGGGATTGGGGCTAGAAAGCTCAAAAAATTTTAAAGCACTCAAGACACTTGGCAGAATTTTGTCAATTCGTCAAAAAATGACAATTATTTAAATTCTGTGCTATAGATCGGACGCACACGCCTGGCCCGAAGTTTGTGTTTGTTTATTGGTCTGGCTAGTGTCTAATAATATATCAATTCATATTTTAATCGATTGATATTAATATTTCATTGTATAATAATTGTATTAAACAAACAATTTGTTGAATTCATTCGTACAGTAATTTGATGAAATAAACTATTTATTGCATGGGTTGTTTAACTTTATCGCATTCAAGTTTAACCAAGTAACGGTAACCCCAAATAATGCTGGCTAGACATACTTTGAACTTGCTTCATTTACTTATTATTTATTTTCCTTGTTTTCAGAAATAATCTACAGGGAGTCTTTTCTTTGCGAATGTGTACCGGAAGTAACGTTGAGGCCACAAAAGCATGCATGCGCGAAACATTTGTTTACGTTGTTACTTTAAACCATCTATACTGTACATTATATTATACAATGTCATTTCATTATTTGGTGTAGCTGTACCACTGTATATAGAGTACAATGCATTTGTCTGTATTGATTGTTTTCAAACACCAGCTAGAACCAGGATACATCAACATTAGAATAAATGAATGAACAAAGTCAAGCAAACCTGTTCTTGATCCCTGACAAAACTCATCTCCTCCAGAGCTTCAGTCAGAGATCTCAGACATGGGGACAGGTCCCAGTATACACAGAAGAGCTGGAGAAAAACGCATCAAGAACTTGAAGTAAATGAGTCTGAGAGAGACAGCTTTAAAGTGGGTTTCACTGCTCTGAACATTATAAGATAAGCTGCAAATGAGGATGTGAAGCACAGCTCAGTTATCTGATTGAGGAGCATGTCTGACTCTTTACTTGTTTTATCAGTCGTCATGCAAGCATATACCTATCAGTCACAAATTTTCGGCCTATTCTCCTGAATCCTCTATACTTATATACCCACAATTTATCCAGGAAGGGAGGGTGGGTTTCAAGTTTTAGGATTGAACTGCCTTCTTCAAGGATATTTTTTCTAACGAAACTGTGTTTACTGATGTAATATACATGTGTTCACCCAAAAATACAAGTTCTGTTATCATTTACTCTCCCTCAAGTTGTTCCAAACCTGTATAAATGTCTTTGTTCTGATGAACAAAGAGAAAGATATTTGGAACCAAATAGTTCTTGGCCAACATTGACTACCATAGTAGGACAAACGTCAATGTGAACTATACAGAACAGAACTATATACAGTATATATACAGTATATTGAAGAGTTTGGGTCCAAAATGAGATAAAAAAGAATCTATTTATTATGTTATCATGTTTCTATTTTGTTTTATTGTGTTAGTTAGCTGTATTTTTTTCAGTTATTATGGTTTTAAATCAAAACAAACCAACTGCAGTTTGATTAATATTAATTAGAATGCACAATAAAAAAACATGTTTTTTGAAAAAAAAAATAGTATATACAGTATATAAAGCATTTTTTATACTATGGTAGCTAATGGTGGCCAAGAACTGTTTGGACCGAATTTTTTTTTATTTGGGTGAACTGTTTAACTTTAAATTAAGAACTAAAAGAAAAAAAACACCTATTGAAACTACTGTATTTTTTGTGTGAAAATGTAATGCAAGGTTTTCTCAGAAGATGTTACCTTTCGTACTAATATTCTTTCTAATAATTGTTTTTATCATCAGTCAAACCTGTATGACTTTCTTCTGCAGAACACAAAAGAGAATATTTTGAAGTTTGTTGGTAACCAAACAACATTGGCCGCCATTGACTTCCTTTGCATGGACACAAAACCACTGAGACATTTCATAAAATATCTTGTGTTACAGTATCTCTTGCGTTTCACAGAAAAAAGCGTGATATACAGGTTTTGAATGACATGAGGATGAATAAATGGCTTTATTTTTTGGGTGAACTGTCCCTTTAAGGATGCAGCCGTGTAAACTATAATGGACAAAATGGCAAAACCTCAACTCTTGAGTAAACCTATTCCTCATTTTGTAGGCCAATCGCAAAATGTATATATATATATATATATATATATATATATATATATCTCAAAATATGATATTGTCTCAAAAGCCCAGCAGCACAAAAGTCCAGTTTGATTTGCAAAGTCAGAGAGAAAGCGGATTATAAATAATGCATACAACCCTGACTTACATTACAGATAAAACCCACAGAAACAAATGAAGGTTTTTAATATAATATAGAAGAAAAAGAAGTTACTTTCAGTTTTCCTCTGCATTTCTGCATCCAGTCAGCCACTCCCAACAGCATCCTGTGTCGAACCAACCGCTCATTTACTGCCACCAAGCGCACATCTGTGTTCATGTTTATCTAAAACACAAACACCTGTGAGCCTTGGTCTTAAGGTACCCTGGAATAGCAGGATACTTACAATAAAAGGAAATAAAATGAGACCGAATATAAAAAGTGACCTGAAATGAATGTTTGAGTGAATGATCTGTGAATGACATCATCAGACGATGATGTCATGTGACAGCCCACCTCTTTGTTGTTGTAGTGGAAGATGAGGATAATGATGCTGGTGAGGATTACAGAGACCACGCTGACAGACAGACAGAGCACTAAGAGGTCTGTCATTTCTTCTCTGAGGTACATGTGAATGGTTGAGAACAGCCCGCACCACACCACCAGATACAAAAGCTGCGGTTGACACAAAACAAGCAGAACCTGATTTCTGGAAATGTCTTCCTGGCTGATTCTATCATGCTGGTAATGCATGTGAATCCAAGTTTCAAGAAAGTACCGTTCAATAAAGAAAAGAAAACATTTTGGAATTGCTCAGTATTGCAAGCAGAATGTGATTTTTCTTACCGCCGCCATGAAGCAATTAAAACAGGATGAGTTGAAAAGCAGATATCTTCTGACGGACGGGTGGTCCAGAGCTGAATGAAGTGGACCCTCAAAATCCTCTATCGGGATCTGGAACAGTACAACGATCGATGTTAAATTGCACAAATGGAAATTCGCTTATTGTTCACTCACACTAATGTCAATTAATAATGGCATTCAAAACTTGTTGTGAACATTCTTCCTGAAAAATATTTTGTTTTTCGCGATAACTGTCATGTGAAGCTGAACTACACCTTTAACTTTATTATAATTAAATACAGTGTATCTTCATGAAGAAATGTGTAAAAATAATGTTTACATACATCATGTTTGTTGTTTATATTGTAATAATGTGAAAAGTGAGAGATGTTTATTATGTTAAATATGTTGCTAGCCTGGAAGCCCTTTGTCTCCAACAGAGTCCTGCAGTCTGCCAAGTCAAATGTTGGCACGAACACAGAGGATGTGGACACAAAAGCCACACATTGACCTGGAGGTAAAAGATGGAGGTTTTGATATAACAATTTATTTAGTTTTAATTTGCATTAATATGAATATTTTATTGTATAACATTTCTCAAAATATCTTCTTTTTTGATTTACATTTAAAGAGTCATATACAGTTTTTGAACTATATGATGAAATTATCAATTTTATCCTTGGGTAAATGATCACTTTATTAACCCAGCGTGACCCATTCCCATCACAGATTGCACTGGATATACAGTACATGACTGATCAAAATTCATTAAGAAGAAGAAATGTTGAAATCGCATGCTTCTATTACATAACCCACTGCGGAGAGACACTTGTATCACAGCATCATTTCAAGGATATAAATATCATGTCATGCCTATACCCTCAAACCAGTAAAAATCACAGTGCACTTTAATAACAGTGACATTGTGTGTGTTTGATTCCTGTGGATTTGATGGTTGGTTTAAAGATGTACCGTTCGTCCATGTGGGTGCTATGCTTATTTCATCCGCTGTGGCTGAATCTCCTGTGGGGGATTCTACAACATCCCTTTCCTCTCCGTTACACTGCCTCTCCCTCCCCTCCATGGAGACAGACATTGTCTGAACCTGCTAGAAAACATGCACACACACACACAAAATATTAGGAAACCCTAAGAGAATAAGATGCTTATGAAAAACACAATCTGCCTTTGATCAAATTGTGAAAATGTGGGTGGTTGCTATGTGGTCGCTAAGATGCTAAAATTGTCTTTGTTGCTATGCAGTTGCTAGAATGCCCTTATCAGGTCCTCCTTTAATGACATTTACATTACATTTTGATTAATTCATTTAGCAGATGCTTTATCCAAGGTGACTTACTTGTAAAATGAAATGTGAGGGGATTTACGTCTGTAAAACAGACAGGTTGCACGAGCAAAATTGGTAACATTTTATATTATCTGCATGCTATGCATCACTTAGCATTAGTAAATAGTTATAATAACGATTTAGGTTAGTATTTAACTGTTTCATATTAGTAAATAAATAGTTATCATGTATATCCAGTGCAAAAACTCGGTGCTGTGGAGAGACACTAAATGACTGAAGTAACAAAGCGATAGTTCGCGCAAGAATTAAAAAATAAATATATTAATTATATTGGTTATCTTTTATAAAGCATTGTTACTAGACATTAGTAAGCAGTTTATATATACGTCTTCGTTTATTTATGTATAAAGTGCTTATTTTAACTATTTCAATGTACATTTATGCATTTCATTATGTAGTAATTTAATAGTTACTTGGTGTGTTAATTAATGCTTAATTAACACATTCCTTTTATGAAAAATTAGTTTAGCCAAAATTAGACTTTCATTTTTAAAACCTTGATATAATATTAAAGGGATAGTCCACCCAAAAATGAAAATTCTGTCATGAATTACTCATCCTCTAGTTGTTCCAAACCTGTAGGACTATCCACAAGTTTCCGGAGGGCACTACTGTAAAAATGAACGTGGGTACGTTTTGAGTTTGTTGTACTGTTGTTAACTACTATTAACTTTGAACATTTAGCAAGGTAACTTTTTTATTTTCAGTTAAAACAAGGAAGGGTCTTAAGACAACTTAAACATATCAGCTGCATCAACAATTAACAAACAGCCTTTACAGAGAGTGATGCAACACAAACGACTGTTATTGGATCTCCCACAACCTAAGCATATGCACCACTTCTAAACCGTGGTAACCCCAAATGTAAAAATACAACAAACTCTTCTACATATCCACGATAAATGAACATTCATCATTAACAAGGCTTTTTACTTTCTACAAACTCATAAAATAAAACATAATTTCAAAATATACTCTCCTAATGCTAATGCAATCTCACGCAAAGCATGCAGGGAACTGAAATTTATTCTTAACAAATCCTCTTGATTTAACTTGTTGAAATTAAGTTAAATTAACTCAAAAGTAAGAATTAGTTACAGGAACTCAAAACATTTAAGTGAGGACAATTTTTATATAAAATTAAGTTTACACTACTTTAACTGTTTAATTTCTTTGAACATTTGGGTTTACAGTGTGCGCAGTGAACTCTGTTGCCTTGAAACTCATGCTGGCACCATTCATTTCATACTTGCTCCCGGCTGTGCTTGCCTGCCAGGATGGCGGTTTAAACAGAAAAGGTCACGTGACTGCCGGAGCTCTATTGCACCTCGAACAACTTATTCTGGGGACAGAAAATGAGACCTGATTCACATTTTGAATTGTAAAACGGTTGGTTTCACGTGGGAATCAATTAAAAGATCATTTCGAAACTGATGAGCAACACCTGCTGTTGATGGCTGCACTTACAACCAGACAAAGCTTATTTCACGTGGTCAAAGGTTAAGACGGACTGCTTCCGTGAGGGAATGTATAAAGACAAACTTCAAAATGTGTTCCGCTTATATCAAGCAAATAGATAAAAACATTAAACATCCCTTAGACTGACTGTGCTCATAGTTTAAAAGGGAGTTCAAATAGATTCATGTAATCATCAATACACTGTGTGGTCTTCCATAAAAACACGAGACAGTAAACTGAATTTACAAGGATTCTTTACTGTATTATACCGACGTGTTGTCAAAAATCTGTTGAAATATATCACATCAGGTAGACTACATTTTTCATCTGATATTCTCGTGTGATATGACTTTTAGCTTCATAAACAAAAGGTAGAGAGAATGTTTTAAAATGTAAAAAGGCAGCTTTAGTATAATGTTTATCAGATTAATGGCTGACTAAGATACAGCAGCTTAATGATATGTGCATGTGGCCCGTGTAATGCTTGCAGTTCTCTTTCAAATACGAAGAAATATGTCTTACCACATCTTTAAATAGCACACAACCGACATAATGTAAAGAAATTGAAAACCCTCCATAGTTTTCAAATTGCTTATTGGTTTACTGTCACAATAACTGAAAATATAAAGTTGCTAAATATCCTAAATATAAGTATTAAAATCATCATCCCATTCCTCTATAACTTGTGGACAGAATGCTGATGTAGTTTATAAGTGCGTCAGGGGGGTTGGAAACTTGTGGATACATTTCTTTGTTCTGATGAACACACACAAAGGAAGATATTTGGAAGAATGTTTACAACTGACATTTCAGCACCATTGACTACCATAGTAGGAAAAAAATGTGTCGTTTTTTGTTCCGTTAAACACAAAATAAATTATTTTGAGGAAATTAGGAAAGCAGACAGTGCGGGGGCACCTTTGACTACCATTTTAATTAGTCCTACTTGTCAATGATGCCTCAGAACTGCTCACATTCTTCCAAATATCTTCCTTTGTGTTCAACCGAAAACATTTTTTTATACAGGTTTGGAACAACTCAGGTTGAGTAATTCATGACAGAATTTTTGGGTGAACTGTCCCTTTAAGGTTGGTACAAATCCCCTAATTCTAAGGGAGAACATGATAACAGAATAATTCTCCTAAAAGCTGACAGATGGTTTTATTCTTTTACTATTATGCACATAATACCCTGTGCATAAGCAATAATGATGCTTTAATCCAGAATGACTAACTAATGTCTAAAATGGTCAGAATAGAGTTCAAGAAATGTCAAATTCATTGTGTTTTGTAAACATATGCAGTAATTCCATGAATACAAATGTGAGGTTCATTCAAAACAGATCTTGTGATCAGAACAGACACTAAATATAACAACTCACATGAATGGAGACAGGAGGATCGGCCGGGGCCCAGATTCTTGTTGGGGACTCAATACTCGCAGCAGTATCGTAAGAACAGGAAACAGCAAGCTTTCAGACGACTTCTCGTTTTAGAGTTTCATGTACAAGACAGTGAGGAAGACGTTAGTTTCTCAACAGTTACTGTAAGTATCTCTTAAGCAGTTTCACAATGCTCTGTGTAAAGTCTTTATGGCCTCTCTGGTCATTGTGATATCAAACTGATATTTCTATACACACAATATACATCAAAATCAGTCAATGTTTGCATGTGTTATATTGTCCTACTGCTTCAGAGAGCTGTTAATATTTGACCCCTGTGTCCCAGAGATCGAGCTAGTTTACAGCAATTTCAACAAACCTGCACACTACACTGGACTCCATTTCAACCTGTCAGCAATGGCAAAAGAGACACAGAGCTTTAGAGACCCAACCCCTCCCAAATCTATTCAAACTTACCCGTGTTTTTTTGCTAACACATGATACTGAACTAAAGTGTCGTGGCAGTCTCTTCATGTGGTGTGTTGATATCTTAATTTCTTCAGCAGTGTCACCCCGGCTATTGCAACAACCTTCGCTCTTCTTTCTGTCAAGCCCCTCCCACTGTTTTATTATTCATCCGTTCTGTTTTTCACAGCAATAAGTTCAAACATTCTTCTTATTTTCTCCACCCCTTTCCGTTTCTAGCAAACCCATCTCTCTCTCTTTCATTCTCTGTGCAGTGTGCTTCTTCCTATTTATGTGCATGTAAAGCTGTGATGACACATTTTAGCCCTGCCCCCTTATTGCCCTTCCACTTGTTTTGTGCTTTCTTTTTCTCTCTCAGCGTGTGACTCAGCTCAGTCAGAACACATGACTACGGGAATGTACTCACAATTTCACAGCCCCATGACGAAATCCTTGTGTTTGTGTGTAAGAGCAAGGGGAAGTTGAGAGAGGTCATAATGAGTTAAAACACATTTTGTTGTCCATGTGCTAGTCATTGAGTTGTCCACAAATTGCTAAACAAACAAGAAACGCTGTTTATGAATCCTTTTGAAAGCTAAATTCATTCTTCATTTGTGGTGGCAAGTGGTGTCCTATTTTACAACAGTTAAAATAAACTTTAAATACCAATAAATTATCAAATGTTTGCATGTTTGAATTCTGATAAACACATTTTGTGCACTATTCATTTCAATTTCAATTTATTTATAAAGCACGATTAAACACAATTACCGTTGATCAATGTGCTGTACAAAATAAAACCCTTGACAAAATAAAACAACAACAAAGTCACAGATAATTAATGGTTACATCTTTGTTTTAAAATACATATTTAATAGAGTTTGAGAAATTGCATTTGTAACAAAATATGCATGTTTCTGCCATACCTCAGAGAGGTATCATGGAATGTAATTGCAACAATATACAAATTTGAACACAAATAAAGTGGTTATATTGTGAATATAGATTTTATTTAACATGTACAATTTTATGAAATTGTTTTTTAAAATACATATTTTGTAATATCTAAGAGTTCCTGTGTGTAAAAGTCATCGCAGGTGCTGGGTTGATCTGAGGGGTGCATGGTGAGTACATTCTTTCTTATTATTTTTCTTAAAGTAAGCTTAATTTCATTTATCGCACGTTATAAATGTCTGTGGTGTTATGTTGATAACTTGCAGATTTGACAATTTTGATAAATACATTAATATTTCCAAAATGTCCCCTGATCTTGAAATCATCATGATGGCAGCCTCCATTTTAGAAAAGTCTGGATTTGGTCTTATTTGCCTGTGGTGTTACTTTCTTCCCTGGTAACACCACAGCCTCTATAGCTTCAACGGATATAGCATATTGAACTAATTTTAAATGCATAGCAATACACTTTATTAAAAGAAAACAACCAAGCATTTTTACAATTTCTGCCTCTCATTTGCCACCCCAATTGAAGAATGACCCATTACATGTTGAACAGAAAATATTGTAAGTTGTTGACTGAAAGGCCACTCTCGCGTTCTCTACCAATGGTTCGGTATTTGTTTTTAAACACCTACTTCAAAAAATAAGATACAATTTAAATATTGTAATATTTCTGTTATATCCCTGGTATAAACAAGGAGACACAATTTATTTTTATTTGGCCTAATTGTCCAAGAACTGTCGAGATGCTGCAGTCAGCGGACATCAACTTTAGAATTTAACTTTTCGTATTTATTAATATAACTTTAAAATGTAACATTCTGCTTAATTGATTTATTATAACATATAGTCATTTATAGTCTGTATACTATTTGAGCTGTGTTTCTCTCTTTTATCTTAAATGTGTTCTTCTCTGAGATAACCATGCTGTGTGTGTGCATGTATGTGTGCGTGCTAGTGTGTGTCAGTGCATGTGTATATTGTGCTCTGTGCAAGTAGAGTTGTGTTTAATGCATGTGGGTGTGTATGAACCTGTGTGCGTGTCTGTATTCAATTATAAATAATTTTATATTTACATTGTTTATGTTTTTGTAAATGTGTTTGTCAAGTGTGTTGACAAAATGTTTATATGCTCTTCTACTTGTAAGTCGCTTTGGATAAAAGCGTCTTCCAAATTAATAAATGTAAATGTAAAATGCATTAAAAAGGTGAAGGCTACATAATCTAAACACATATGTAGGAAGTTCAGTGGTCATAAAGTGACACAGTCACAAGCGCACTGACGCCACCAGCAGGACTGCCTGAAAACTGCATTTCTGGAACTAAATGAGTTTATTTGCAAGAACAGATATTTGATATTATTCTGTAGGTTAGCTGTACTTTGAGTTATTATTATATAGGAAGGTTCTTTATAGGAACAACATGACTGCAGTTGGTACTTGGAATGCACAATTAAAAAAGCATGATTATTATTTTAAAAGGGAGTTATCTGCGGTTACAAATGAACATTCATATTCAGCCAGAATCTCATTTGTTTTTGTGTACAAATAAATATGTCTATATCCTATCCTACTATTATTTGTTCTCTACAATAAAATCTTTTTAATTGTGATCTAATACTTCGTTCTAAAAAGATTGTCTCTACACACAAACGTTAACTGTAATGTAAACTGTAATAACTGTAAACTGTTATTTACATAAAACTACTTACTTATTACTTTCACCCTAACACAAACAGAAGTTCTGTCACATCAAATACAAAATAGTTACAGTTCTTTGCTTACACAAGTTTTTCCAGAGTGAGAACGTTCCAATTGAAAAAACAATTAGTCTAAACTGGAAGATTCAGACTGAAGAATGAGTCTGAACTGTATTTTGGTCAGTCAGAAAACTGAAATGAGTTTAATCATGTTCAGTGAATGCGCAGTGTTTAATGACCAGAACATAATTGTAAATACACCCATGGAAAAAAGTAGGAGACCATTTCAAAATAATTTTACGTTTATCTGAATTTACTATTTGTGTTTAGGTAAAATGTACATTTTTGTTACAATCTGTGAACTATACTAACAATATTTCTCCCAAATTTCAAATAAAAATATTTATGTATGAAAACTGCAGAAACAGGTCAAAATAACAGAAAGGATGCTCTGTGTTTTTTCATACCTCAAATAGGCAAATAAGTTCATATTCACGTTTAAACAACACAACAGTAATATTTGGCATATATTTAGGAAAAGTTCCAAAATTATTTATGTGATAACCTCGATTTTATCACAGATTTCATGTGAAGAGTTTGGTTCCAAAATTAGATAACTCCGTTTTTAAAAATGTTAAAACTGCAGTTGGTTTGATTTAAGCCATAACTTAAAAAAAACACAGCTAACAAACACAATAAAACACAACAAAAACATGATTTTTAAAGAAATTTAAAAACTGGAGTTTTGGAACCAAAATCTTCACGTTTATTGTCATGCCGTCAGTCTTTCATATTACTGTTGGATGACTTTGTGCAAACAGTATTTAATTACTTATTACTAATTACTTTCTATATCAACCTTTATTAGAATTGATTCAAGGATAGACATGAATCGGCTCTTTTAATTCATTCAAGTAAATAATATAAAGTAGTATTATTAACAGACCAAAGTATTACAAATGTGGAAATTACACATTAAAGCATGGATTTTAGAGTTAGACTTTGAATGTTGATGTCAGTTCCACTATTGCACACACATATATTACACAAAGTATTTAGTTTAATTACATCAGAAGTGACTGTAATTAAATTACAGAAAAAATGTGAGTAATCCCTTACTTTATTTGTTCAAGGGAAAGTAATTAAATTATAGTAACTAATTACTTACCAACACTGCGCCTGAGGTGTGATTTAGTTGAAATTCATCAGACTCTGGACCACAATCACCACAGTACATCTAAAAATGCTGTGTTTTACACATGCTATTCTTACTCCATTATATGTGGAGTTTATTTGTAAAATAACAACTTCATAGCAACATTATTCTATAGGGGATGATAAGGGTGATCATGTAAGCCATTTCCTTTCGAGAATGATGCTTCTTTCAAGAGATGCATGATGCTCAACCCAAATCACATAATGTTTGTGCTTTGACATTGAAGGCTTTAAGTTCATCTTAACTGGACAAACATTGCTGCATACACTATTGAAAGCTACGGTAAGCAGTTTTAGTTCAACCGAGCAGTCCGTAAATTTGAAAATTTATTACAAACTGACAATCATTAGTCACAAATGTAATCATATAGAATACGGTTGTTTATGGACATTAAATATAAAAGCAAATGATTCAAGACAAAATTGACTTCTTGTGGTGATATTGTTTGACTAGAATTGTGCCACTGAATGCTACATAATAACCCAGAGTAACCCAAAGATATTTTCACTGGTTACATGAAGAACTAAATATCCAATGTCAACATGTGCCCAGACATTGATATAAGACCTTAGCAGGACAAAAAGATCATTAAAACAACAGTGAATATAGTGCAAAAAGATATCACGCATTGGAAGAAAAGATTAGGGGCAAAATGTGTAAAGTTGTAAATCTATGTACACGTTTGATAAAAATCATAGAAACATTTGAACTAATGATCCGACATTTTGCAAGCATGCTTTCTCATTTAAGAAACAGCGTCAGACTCATTGGAGGCACTTTGAAAAAAAGAAATCAAGTTATTTAAAACCAAAGCTTCTGTAGGTTATAAAACTAGCTGCCATTAAACGGTCTACTAAAATAACACTTGGCTTTGATCAGGATTCATTTCAAGAATTTGAAGCGACTGTGAAATGTTGTGTTAGCAATCCCAGGTAGGTGCGTCTGAGAGCAGGCAGCACTGCTGATGTTGAAGAACTCTGGTCTTGGTAAATACTTTATGAAATCCATACAAGAGTCTCTCTTTTATTGCTCAGGCTGAGGTTTAAAATATTCGTCTGTCCTGAATACACTGGGAAGGTCTTGATGCCTTTGTGATTGCCTTTTTGGGCTTGCAGGTTTCTGAAAAAAAATAAAGATCAAAATGATCAAAATTGCAATTATCAGTATTATTTTAATGATAGAAGGATGACATATAATGTGTATGCTTACATTTAAAAATCCTGGGACGCTCATTGTGCGAAAGATCTTTTTGAAGGCACCTGGTAGGGTTCCAACTTCACCTTCAACTTCAGTTACTTGTTCCTCCATCACACTAACGTTGGCTCCAACCATTTTGACGAAGGCCTGCGAACAAGACGGTAGACTCAGAATGACTCGAGAAATGTAAATTAACATTAAGGTTTAGCCAATATTTAGAGACGTACCTCCAATTTGTCGATTTTCCTGTAAATCTCTCTCATCTCTTCGGATTTTTTTTGAATCTGTGGTAGGTTCTCATTTACAATCTGAGAGGTGTCATTTCGAATCTGTTAAAAGATTTCACACATACACGTATCAATGTCAAAGGCCGTTTATACGACGCCGTTTTCATATGAAAACGGGAAACTTTTTATACGTTTTAAGTGCCACCTTTTGAAAATGGAGCGATTTTCGTGTCCATGTAAACTGCAAGACGGAACTTTCTTAAAACGATGACGTCACGCGCATGCGTATTATGCGGTCAGTAGCGCGAGTATAGCCCATACAATATGGTGTTTTTATATAACAATAATTTGTATTAACGTTTTCCCAGCAAAATGTGGATTTGCTGCATCAATAAGACCAGCGGAGACACATTATTTACATTTTCCAGACTTTAAACACACATATACGTTACCAACGATGTTAAAAAGCACTTTTGGCTTATAACTGTGCATGTGTATGTGCTAAGGCACGTCCTGTTCCTTTACGCAACAACATCGCCGTCCACTGGCCTTGCGGGAAATACTACAGCGTTTTTATCCTTTTTCCTGGATCCGTGTGAATGAAGACCGTTTTGATAACGCCCGTGAAACTTTCAAAGTCACAAAGGTTTTGTAAACGTGGCCTAAGTTGCACATTTGCATGCATAGTCAAAGGGACAAGATGTTATAACCTAAACCATTTAAAACCCAGTTCAATTAGTCAATCGGACTAATATATCGGAATAAAAATCGTTCACCCTCAGTCTTGTTCTACACTGCATATGTAAGCAGCATGCAAGTGTGGTGTTATTTACTATATGTTTCCTATTTTACCAGGCAGTGCACAGCAATGAGGAACTCGAGGATTTAATGAAGCGACATATAATAATAAAGAACTACACACCCATAATTTAAAACGAGTCTGTCAGGCTCAGAGCAATTTCACATGCAGTTAGTGGCACATAAACAGCACCTTTATTTCAGTCTGTCTGACTAAATCCAGACGATGATGTAGTTAGTTCTGCTCTTTGGAATTTGAAAGATAGACTGCTGGTGCAAATACGCTGCAGTGCTGCTTATATATGCTGTGTGAAACAGGCCTGATATTGGATCAGTATACATGTACGTACATACTGAACACATTTGCATAGCTTATTTACTTATAACATATATTTCTTCTTTTCTTTTCTTATTCTGTGCCAATTAACACTTTCTTAATACATTCATATACCAACTGCCCATAACAATCTGTTCACGACTGCCCGCTTGTGACCAGATTACATAAAATAGATATTAATACTAGAAATAGACAGCTGAACAGATTCTGCACGGTTTTCAATGAAAGATTAATGCACTACATTCCAGAGTACAAATAAAAACCAATTTAGCATTGTGGATTTATATTTATTACTTCATCACGGACTTGGAAAACAAGGCCTGAATGTTTACAAAATTAGGAATAAAAAAATATACAAACACTAAGCAAAACATAAAACTGTTAATGATACTTCTGTTAAAGATTTATTACTGTATGTTGCTAAGATGCACCAATGATGAATTTAAATATATTTCATTTAAAATCATTGGCATATATCGGCTACAGTATAAAAAATGCAGAATGGAAGATATGACAAAACTGTTTTTCATCATTTAAAATGAACCTTTATCTGATGTACTGTAGCAAAATGTATACTACACAAATAAGCCACCAGCACTGGAATTACTTGTTAATGAGTTTTAGTTAAGAAAAAAATAGAAGTTAATGTTGTAATTTCTAAATTTTGAGAGGCATGTTGTCTTATTTGTCTTACTTTGTGCCCCATATTATGTTGGTGTGTTAAGTGGATCCCAATGCACGTTCAATGAAAATTATTTGATGATGCAGCAACAAAACTACCATTCATATTGATCTTACCATATCAAGCATTCCAACAAACTCATCAACTCTTGTAAGCATTTCCTCCAGACTTTTCTCCAAACACAGCACCTGTGATATAAACACACGATATGTTTAGAAAGGTGAAATATGACGTAGAATACGAAAAAGCTGACGCGCTTTGGGAACAACCGAGTCTTCATATGACTCCCGTCACGCTTGAACTGTTAGGCTTATCAACAGCACGAGTACAGACACACATGACTGGAATGCATGACTATAAACGAGCGAATATATGAATCCTCACCTCTTCTTCAGCATTGGCTCTGATATAAGAAGAGTACGCGATCGCCGTGTGTCTCAGCAACTCGTCGTCCTGCGGCTGCTCCTGCTCGCTCTGATCCCGGGCTTCCCCCGCCGCTGAGCTCGGGCTCTGGGCCACAGCAGCACCGAAGCTCGGGCTCTGAGACACCGTACCGCTGCTCAGGGCCTCACTTACCATAGACAAGCTGCTGGCGCTCTGTGACACGATACCGCTGTCTCTGCTCACCTCCGCACTGGACTCCTCCAGCGGTGACAGCACCGCCGGCGCCCTGTCAAAGCGATGCTCCATATTCTCTCCTCACTCAACGTAAGGATTTGTTTGTATGGAAGTGATTGCAGTTCTCCATGCGCGCATGCGCAGGCTTAAGAGCCAATCAGAGAAGCGCCGCGCATCGCTGCGTGTTTGGACTTTTAGGAGCAAACAAAAGTCCCTTAGATTTAAAATATATGATATAATATAACATAATCTGTTAATAACATTAAAACACAGTGCATTTTATATACTTGGTTGTACGTGCAAAAGAAAAAAGAACAGTGGGTTTTGTCTCTGAATTTTATTATTTTTTTCATAAAAAGTTCGACATCAGTGTAAAAAACATAAACAATATTCACATGCTTCATGTCTTTTAGTATTAAAATGGCTTAAAACCTCACGAACTCCCGTGTGAGGATGTTCAGACACTGAACATGACAGAATTTTAACTTTCCGAATTGAAATTCCGATCATATGCATACATGAATTGAACTGTCAAAACACGAACATGACCCTGAAACTGTCCTCGATGCTCTATCCCGACTGACGAACCTATTACTTCAGTAATATGGTTTTGGTTAGAATTTATTTAAAATATGTGTGATTTGGAAACAGACATACAAAAACAAATAAATCAAACATTTAATGCACAACATATAAAAAGAATGGGACTCAGTTGAGAGAAAGTCCAGCAGATGGCGACAAACTCTATTTCAAATCGAACGCGCACGTGTTCTTCCGTGCACTTATTATACTTAAACGTCATAATATTATATTTCCAGTGGTCAGATCCAAAAACCGCGTGACTGGGTTGAACAATGCATGAAGAAGGAGCAATAAGGCACAAAAAATGCTGGAAATAAAGGTATGTCTTTGTTCAATAAACAAAAAACATTGTAGTCAACGTTAAAGCAAAATAAAAGCATATCCACAGTGGTTTTAAACTCCACATATTTCAGTGAGAAAACCAGATAAGGAGTATGTCTATAAACAACATTAATAGGTGTAAAGTGGTGTGATTTAAAAATAAATTGCTCCCAATGAAAACAGCATGATTTAAGACTCAAATGAACTGCATATTTAATACCTTAGGTAGGTTTGCCTGGGCTTATGTATGGTCAGTGACTGCATTTTTAGAGAGCCACCAACATCTTACTTATGAGACAACAGTCTGGGCTCAGCTGTGTGGACAAAAGTGGAGGTCAGAGGTGAGGGTTCATTAACAATGAGGTGACAGAAAATATGTGTACCGACTAAAACACAGAGAACCGGCTGACTCGCATTTGTGAAGACATCAAAGTGTGAAATGCCTATATGTGGTGACTCTACTGAAGTCAAATAAACAAACATTAGTTTACATTTGATTACAGCAGATGATGAAAATCCATAATATGTGGATTGCAATATTATTTCAATGCTGAATTCAGTTTATTTCTGAAGATACGGTGAACTGTCGATTGAGAAAATATGCCAAACAGTGGTTTACTGTATTAAAGTACTGAAAACATACAACAGACAAATCAATATTTGGAAATTCATAATAACAACAACTTGTACTTTTTGGCTATTGACATATCTCGGGCAGGACAAACAAAAAGTTTGCGTGCATGATTAAGTGTCAATTTGTAAGATGTAATGAGTTCGTCCTTTTCACCCTGGTGTGAACTGTAAACACAATGAAGCGTCACACACACAGGACTAAACAAATTTTCAGGTCCCATTTAGATAACATGATTAAAATTAACCTCAAGAGACACGTTAAAATCAGTGGTTGGAAAAAAAGAGATGCACACCACTAATTCTAATGCATTTTGACAGAAAAGACATAATAACACATGGATAGCGAACACTTAAAAAGAGTAAAATTTCCAGATAACGTTTCTGTTAAATTATTCATTTTACAAAACCCATTCGGTGAGGTTCAAAGTCGAGTCTGATGTCCCAGGCTGAAAAGCAAAGTCTCTGGGATGGCAGATTTTATAGCCTGTACATATATGTGAATGTGTGTCCTATAAAGTGATGACCGTGCCGTCCTCCTCCACCCCTCCCTTGGGTAACGCCAAGCTGTGACGGGGGTCTGTTCTCAGGCTGCTGAGGATTTTGTGCAGGCTGCCGTTGCTTTCTCGCATGGTGGGGTTGCTGATGTGGTAGGGCTGGTGCTGGAGGTTAAGGTCCTTGAGGTTAAGGTCCTTGTTCAGCTTATAACTCAAACTACTGTGCACTGTGCCATTAAAGCTCGGCTGGGAGTGGAAAGAGGCTGTGGACACAGTGGACGGGGGTCTTGTTTGGGGCCGTGTAGGGGGACTGGGCGGGGTCACCGTGGCAGTTTGCGTGTGTGTCCGGGATGTTGTCGACGCTACTGAGGCGTTAGAGCGTCGGGATGGTCGCTTGATGTTGCTCTCGATAACGATGTCGGACTCCTCGTCGCTCTCGAGATCTTCTGGGCTGTAACCGTGGCTGATGGCGGTGGCACCAGTGGGTAAGGTCATGGCAGGGTAGCCCACCGAACCGCTGCTGTCGGATGACTGACCTGAGCTGCGGCTGCTCCTTACCACGTTGTTGCGCTGGTTCACCGGCTTCACTGTCGCAATCAGGTTATGGCTGTTTGCGATCATCATGTCCGTGACCTGGTCCAGCGTTTTCCCGGTGACCTCGATGCCGTTGACCTCCAGGACCTCATCATTGACAGCCAGCAGGCCTGTGCTCTCCGCCAGGCCTCCGGGTACAAGTCGGGATATGAAGATACCCGGGACCTTTTCCAAGCCGTGGGGTGTAACACGGACACTAGTGCCATCACGGATGTAGAAACCCAGAGGCTTGTCTGAGCCGTGTCGATAGAGTCGGACTCTCCGATGGGACTCAGGAAGGATGTCCACGTCAATGATGGACGACACAGGGCGGAAGTCCTGAGGCATGCCAATGCGGATGTGGGGCCGCTTGCGGTTCAGGTCGTTGCGAAGAGTGACCACGGCCTTCTTTTTCCGTGTCAGAGTGCTGGTGCCAAAGCTGCTGTAGTCAACCTCTTCTGCGAGAGAAATAAACACAAATGGTGACATTTAATACGTTTGCATTTGAAGGGTGGATTAAAGAAGGAAATTATGATTCATTACAACTGAAAGTTTTATCATCTAATGACATAGCATGACTCATGAGAGCAAACAAGGGATCATGTTTTTTGTGGGAATAAATAACATGGCACAGAAAGGGATGCATCCAAACCTCTCTCAACGGATAATGATGTGACATGCTTTATCTGGCATCTGAGTATATTACAAACAACATAACATGGGGTCTCCGTTGAAGGTATGCAGCAGAAATGAAGGTTGCTGTGTGTTCTGATATACGTCGATAAGTACTGCTAGAACTTCACGCTACTGTTGTAGAAAAGGAGATTGAATGCTTAAACATGGTATTGCAGTGCAGAGGCATTAATTTCTCTCAAAACAGCCAGGTTTGGGTTTAAAGTTATATTGAAATATCCCAAAGGCCTCAATGACAAACAGGGAGCATGCTTACATTGAGTCATTTTTAGTAATTTAGCCGTGGAATGATAATGGATGCACAGTGGTTGGCTTCTCTTTGAAAATGTACACTTGGTACAACAACCACCTTTCTATCGTGCATCAGTAAACTACAAACCACAGCTGGTCCATTTGCTGCAGATATAAGGTACAGGTCAAGCCACTCCCAAGTGTGGGTTCTCAGGAAAAAAAACCTGGCAAAATACTCACTTTCTGTTCAATTACTCTCTAAACTATTTTAGAAATGCTTTTACAAAGCTTCTGAATGGTCATCAAAGCAGTTGTTCTTAGTTTAGCTCTGTGGCAGTCTGATTATTTTGATTGAGTCCAGACAGACTTTTATTATGCCCTGGAATTTCAGCCACAACTGCACGTCTCTTGATAGAAAACACATTGCAGTCTTTCTGCTTCTGGCCTTCATTAGTGTACTATTCTCCCCAAATGTCCACCCTCCTCAATTCTTCTTCTGAGAGCATGAACACCTAACAGAACTTTCAGTTTAAAATTCAGCTCCAATTGAACGGAAGACATTTATTTAACTTGATCCTAAACCTGGAAAGGTTTGGAGCCAAGCAACAGAGATGTTTTTTTCAGAGTGCATGGCAGAAACCAGACTCCACTGGATTTTCCAGTCGTTCTGGCTGCTAGTGACCCGTCCAGGCTGGTATCGGCATGGACACAGCATATCCAGACAGATCTGCAAAGTAGATTCCTTCAGTAGGACCGAGTGTGAGGGCTCAGTCACCAAGCCCAAACTACTACTGACAGAGTAATCCTCAGTGCACCGATGCATGATGGGAAAAATTCAGCTTTCTGATCAAGGGCCAGCTGGTTGTTCCAGGCATTTTAGAGGAAGGTGAATGGCTCAATGCCAACCAGACAGGACATAAAGTCTACAGGTGGAAGAAAAGCATCAATACCGTTACAAGTATGCTTTATTGAACATCAGAGTAATATGACAACAACAAAAAAGCAACAAGCTAAAACCAAGCCATTACTGGAATTGAGTAGGGTTATTCCATTTGCTGTTGTCCATGATACAAAACCAAATAAAAAAGAAAGGATCAAAGATGCCTGGTCCTGCAGTCATCGGACTAGGAAGGGGTCACTGGAGATGACATGGGTTCCACCAACAAAGTGCCTCAACTAGGAATGCATAAATTGCCTCACATCCAAACCGAGATGACCCGCAACATATTTGCAGCATAATTCATCAGTTGACCGTGACAGTACGGTTCCCCTCAGTTGGCCGTGTGTGGGAAAGAGCACTGGGCAAGGACTCGGTCCTTTGTTCACTGCGTCCCACCTCTCGTTAACTTCCACACTGAATGGGACGCTTTTCAAGTACTGGTGGATTTTTACAAACGCTCATAAAAGTGGGCCTCAAAAGACTTTTACAACTGATCATTATACCTCCCAACACAGTTTATTTTCTCATTTTCTCCGGTGTGCTGGAGAAACTACCAATTTGATTCAGTGTTAGCTTTTCTATTTGAACATCAACCTCAGTAAATTCCTCTCTGGGATTTATTTGGTCAGTGTCACTGGGTTGCTGCTGAAGTGTAGTCTTGGAGGGAATCATCCACTGACACCATGTGCAGAACGACATGAAGAAAGTGACAAGCAGTAGCATTGAGAGGCAGATAACACTAACGTACCTCTGCATGACAATACCCTGCACTGTCGCCGAAGGGGCCATCCGTCTCACAATGTGAAGACTATACAGAATTCACACAATTAGATTTCATTTACATAACTTCAGGCTAAAGATGCCTGGTGCATTAAAAGAAACTGCATATATTATCATCTGATTATGCACATATAAAGCCGACACATGTATTTTGAGGTTCACTTAAGCGCAGGATCAGGGTAGTGTCCTCTCAGACAGAGCTCTTACTCTATTGGGTTTAAACTGTCGCACTCAAATTTCCCTGGATGAGCGGTGCGATGGCGTTTGGTTTCTCTCTGCAGGCCTGAGAAAGATTAAAGAAGGAAGCCCCTCCTTTGCTAATGCATACTCAGCAAAGCTCTCTATTCTGGCTCCTGCTCACCCCTACGGTTTTTAACTCACGTTACCCGTGGTGCCCTGACATACACATCTGGGAGAAGTTAGCTGGCTGCGATGAAGGGTGGAAACTTTGTTGGGATATTAAGTTCTATTTTTTTGCAGTGTTGCATAAGGATGGAAAAAAAAAAAGTATACACACACTACAGAATTTGTCAAGACAGTTCGAATCAAAGACATTTCTTAAACTTGAAACATTGCAAATGTTAGCACAATTCAACCTCTTGATTCCAATTCGCATGCTTTGCAAAAACCAACATATGCTTGGTGTTTAACCTTGTTCTCCACTCCCCATATGTTCTGCGAGCGTGGCCAAGTTTAGGACATGTCTGCCAACAGTCTTTATGGTAGGGATGTGGCGGTGATGAAATTTTCCCACCGGTTAATAGACGTGCAAAAACACAGGTAGTACCGGTGACACCGGGGATGTTTAAAAAATAAAATTTGAACAAAAAGAAACTTTAAACTTAACCGGCTCTTGATGACAGTGCTTACATACAGTTCTTTGACAGAAAAGCCTCCACCATCGACTTGTCAATCAGTACTTCACTTTCCTCACATGATGAATAAAATATACTGATTTTTGCTGCGACACATTTTCCGCTTACACTAAATGCAGCCACGTAGATAGAAATAGATCATTCTAAGGTAATAAAAACATATCGCTTCACCGTGTAAGCTCTTTATACACATCTGAAGGCATAGCTATGTACATCATATTTCATTTCTATGAAAATATCATCCCACAATTACACAAAGGACCATTAACTAAACTATGTGCTTTATTACTATAAAAGTAAAAAATGACAGTGGGGGTCGGTGCCGTGGTGGACAAGTGATGTAATCGGTTTGCGGGTGGACACCGTGAATCACCTGTGACACAGACTATCGCTACAAGCCTACTTTATGGCCAACAAATAACTAAGAATAAACTATAATTTTTATAAACATAATACAAACACTGGTTGCCAGCATGTAACTTCCAAAAAGAATAAAGTGAATTAAAAGCAGAGGATCAAAGTAAATATCTGGTTATGAAGAATGTGTGTTAACAACAGCGACAGGATGGAAAGGACTTGTGGAACTGAGGGTGACTGGAGGATGTCAGGAAATAGGACATGGTTCAGGGTGCACTGTTGACCTCCTTACATTGTGGTGTTTTTTATGGTCTGTTCACACGAGTAAGAGGAAATTGATGCACAAAAATATGTCCAGGTTGAAGATTGCTCACTTATTAAGATCATATTTAATTTTTAGTGTTGAGGTCTGCACCTGATAGAGCTTGTGGGGAAGCTTGGGATCAAAGGAAAGAGATTTTCTTGGAAATGTAAGGTGCTTTACAAAAAAAAAATATTATTATTATTTTGCTTGGTGATGTAAGCCCCATGTTTGTAGCCACGACACTGTCGAGTAAAATCTAACTGAGGGACTGTCCAGGTTTGTATTATTTTTAAAAATCTTTTGTATTTTAATAAATGTATACAAAAGTATTCAAAGATCATAATTTCACACAATTATGACTATGCAACTTCAAATTTTATATTTAAGAGAGCTTTACTTAGTTTGCTGATCATTCAATGTCAAAACGTTTTAAAATAGGCTACAGATGACTAAACTGGTTTTCCAAAACCACCTGCTTAATCCAGTGATTTGCTACACTGTTCCCCTACAGTGTTTCCATAGGGGTCACACGATGTGCGTTCGAATAGTTGTGTCTTCATCTGGCTCTGACCTCATCCTGTGTTTTCAGATGATCCCAACCCCCCAACAAGCCGCCTAAGTGAGATGTTCCAGATCTGCTCTCTAATCTCTCACTGTCATGGGTGACACCAAACAGCAGTGGGTTTAGGGGGGATGCAGGAATGAGGGAGGATTAAGGTGTGAATGACACTTACAATCTGTCCATTAAAAGCTGTTAGTGGAGGAAAGAAAAACTAAGCTAAGGAGATAACCAAGGGTGCAAAGATTTCTTGCACCAAGGGCACGATAACTGACACCTCAAGAGATAAACTTTGTTTATAATGCTGAGCGGATTGAATTTACAGGCTACTGGGCTTAAATACATTATTCATATCAAAAACTAAATTGAATTTAATTTCATCCTCAGATTTTAGCAGCATCTAGCGGTGAGGTTGCGGTTTGCAACCAACGGCTCACTCCACCCCTATCATTAGAAGCACTACGGGGGCCCTCACAGGACTAAGATGTCATTGCATTTTTGCTTTTTTGTTAAAGGAGATAACATAATTACGAAGCGTGCTCTGTGAATATGTCTATTAAGGGCTACTGTGGAAACAACATGGCGAATGGCACCTGTGGTGTATGTAGATAGTTATAGCTCATTCTAAGATAAAAAACATAACACTTCATTATGTAAGGTCTTTATACACCTCTGAACACGTATATTATATTGCCTTATCCTCCTAAATATTACACACAGCACTAAATATTACACACAGCACCTTAAAGGCACACTATTCACAGGCAAAAAACAAATGGACTCCAAACCACAGTAGGAAATGCTTTCACTGCGATCTGCTCCTCTGAAAACTGTAAGCCTTGAGTTATACTGCGGTCCATGAAAAAATGACACTGCAGTCTTCACACAAATTATGAGAAAATACTCCATGGCAAGTTAAAACTCATATGGATGAATCAGTTTTTTCTTTGTTTACTTTTGGTAGGAATCTGAGGGATAATGCAGGCCAGCAGGTAAATGCATCAGAAATCTTCTACTTGAAAAAGCACAACAACATTTGTAAAACCATGTAAAATAGATTTATAGCTGACGCCAGGAGTACTGGCCTCATGAGGCGGTCTTGTCAGTTATTGAGAAAGACTGAATGTTGGGGCAGGTTCGGGCTGGTCTTCCACACCTGAACTCAACACACGCCTTTTCACAACCCACTTCCTGAATGACAGCTGCTGAAAAACGTGTGCCAAGATCTCAGATCACACCTCGCTTCACTGGTTCTGTGTGGTGCGGTGACCCTGACGTGTCCACACGTATAGCACATACTGAACTTGTGAACTGAAGAGGAGAGAGCACCAGCATTTAAAGTATATGAGGAAATTCTGTATAAAGGAAGTCGAAGATCACTTGTCATGTATTCTTCAACCTCGAACATTATAAGAGAAGACGGTTAATTAAGTGTAATTTCTTATTAAAAACTAATTTATTTCTTCCTTTTAATGGGGTATATGCGTATGGGGCGATGACATACTTCTGCTAAAAAAGCTTAGGTAATTTGTAATATAGCGATATCGATGTGTTTAGTAAGAAAACTTTCAGATTTCAGCATACCGATAGCACTACGGCTGAACATTGCTATATGCCTTTGTGATCAAGCCTCAAGTAAGTGCAAAAGTTTACTTAGCTTTTTTCATATTTTGTAGCTTGAAACGGATCCTCCTTTTTGGTTGTCAATGTATAATGTAGTGTTTGGATAATTTGACTCAAGTCATTGACCGTTATCTTATGTGCATCTTAAAGCGTCCGAGTGACAAACACCATTGTTTCTTATAGGCGCTACGTGAGCTGGATGTAACAGCTAACTGACATTTTAGCGGACATATGTCATCACTCCATGTGCATATATCCCATCATCTGTACGTTCACTTTTTTTGCACGTAGCACTGGTGCTACAGAGGTTTAAAGTTTTGTAGCACAGGCCAAACAGTTGTAGCACAAGTATAAAACGTCTGTTATATTAGAAAAAATATACACATACAAAATATTTGTGTAGCTGATCACATAAATAGGCAGGTAACGGACGAAGGACGTTAATGTTAAAGTTGGGTAAATAAGGGCCATATAATTTAGTTTTTCCCAAGTGCCTTTCTTTCTGTTTGAATTTGAAGTTCTGTGTTTTCCCTTCTTTTACTATACAATAATTATATATTTGTCCACATAATGTAGGCTACTATACTATTATATTATTTAAAATGGTAAACCGCAGTACAAGTCCTTCTTTTGCAGATACAATGGTGTTTCAGATATATTATATATATATATAATATATCTATATATATATATCTAAATAAATTTAGATGAGTAAATATACGTATACTGTAGTGTTTATAGTTGACCAATTAACTGCTAGAATACTACAATTTACTATAGTAAATATTATAATACAATACAGTGTTTTTAATAAAGATCGGATCGTCGCAAAGAGCGTGTGGTTGACGATATATTTGATCTAACAGTGAAATTATTATTAAATAAAGTCTCAGATCAGCTCTGGAGATGGAGTTCATGTGTCACTTCATGTCACACTTGTGTAGTAATGCGTTAAACTGTGCAGCTCATTCACATTCACGCAAATCAAGCAGGTGACATATTTAAAGAGCCGAATAGCGCCTCTGCTATTCCTTCCCTGTTTCGTCATCGTGGAAATCACAGGGCTCTAAATATGGACTCCGTGCAGCAAAAACAACTAAAATAGCGATGCACCATTACTTTATATCACACACAAACAAACACCACGACAAACTCACCTCACACAAACAAGCGGCTCCGTCTAAAACATGTGCAAAACTGGTAAACACTGTTAAATTTATTCTTAGCACAGACAGATTTTTTCGTAGCATGTACAGCCCTGCCCATTGCAAAACCCTGGAGTCCACATAAACTGTGCCGAATCCTCTTTTTTGTAAATGAAAATAGCTTTCACACATACTGAAAAAAAATTATTAGCGATCTTGACAAGTATCTCAAAGGCAACAGATGTGGAAATGAGAAGAAATTAGAAAATTAGCTTGCAATAGCATCACCATTGTGCTCTGTCTTTATGTTTTAATGCAAATCACTTAACCTAAGGTTGCTTTGGTGAGACCGCCCTTGTAATCAGTAGACTGTAAAATCACAAAAAGGTGTTTGCTAAATGGCAGACAACAATGAACAACACATTTTGGGTGGGCAGTGTTTTAGACTTTATGACTGAACAGGCCCTCCCCCACGCTTTATAGATCCTGCCGTATGGAGGAAAAATTCTTCCATAGATCCTAAGTGGAAAAATACTTTCTTGCTAGTGATAAAGTCACATGACAGGGATTTTACAGTTGGCACTATACTAAACGGCATGTGAACTTAGAATAAGTTAGTCCTAAATCATTTTACTTTGTAAACAGGATGCTGAAATTATCCAGCCGTTTTTACTTTTTTTGTATATCTTGTGTATTATCAGTTTACAACAAAAGAGTTGTTTGTGAGGAGATTTTAAATGCATAAACGTAAAGGTGAAATTAATCTTAAATATATGCAGCTATAATTGCACCTCTATTCAGGGTTGCCAGGTTCAATATTTTCCTGCAGAACTTCGCTTCTTTTAAACTGTTTCAACTGTTTTTATTGGATAGATTTTGTTCATTAGCTGTCCTTCTTGAGTTAAAGTGATAGTTCACCCAAAAATGAAAATTCTGTCCTCATTTACTCACCCTCAGGTTGTTTCAAATCTGTATAAATGTCTTTGTGCTGTTAAACACAATGAAAGATATTTGGAAAAATGTTAGCAATTTTCAGTTCTGTGACATCATCCACTACCATTGTTGAAAAAAAAAAAAAAAAGATGTTGTATATTTTTGGTCTCGGTTAGATTAGATATTTTGAAGAATTTAGGAAAACAAACGTACATTTCACACCCACGTCACTTTTGGGTGTCAGCAGATGTGACAGGAAATGGAACAGGACCCATCAAATTACCCTGAGTGACAGCTCACCAGTCTCCCAGCAACCAATGAGATACGAGCAGAGTTCCGGTGCCATTATTTGTCAGGTGCCCTCACAGTGAGGGGGAGCTCATTGTTTTAAAGATCTTTGACCCATATACGTGGCTTCCATTGGTGTCCCGCCATTCACACGAGTCTAATTGTTTCTTTAAACGAACGTCAACAATGCGTCCACTCCCCAGCACCCCTTTTTGTACAGTCTTAAGCCAAATTGGCTTACAGAAAATCCAACAGCAAATCACTTATAAGGTCTTTATAACTTTAGAATTACATCTTGTAGGAAGCTTTAAACAAGAGACTGCAAAGAAAGCAACAGAAAACGTAGAAGGAAAGTGGTCTGTCGAACCACTACAGATGAAAGGATTAGAGGATTTCCAAAAAGCCATTTCCCATCCCCCTCTCACACCAAGACAAACCAAACACAAAACAATGAGTTCAGATTCATTTCCCCGGTTTGCTGACATGGGGGCTACCGTCTGTGAGGCATGAAACGTGCAGATAACATTACTTTAGAGTACTTTTGAGCCCTTGTATATGTATGCGTGTATATATCTGTTGCGAGTATAAAGTTTGTTGCTCTCGTATGACAGCTATAAGCTCCTGTCAATCTATTAAAAGGACAGTTCACCCAAAAATAAAAATTGTCAGCATTTATTCACCCTCATGTTGTTCAAAACCTGTATGTGATTCTTTCTTCTGAAACACAAAAGAAGATTTTTTTGAGAAATCCATAAAACGGAAGTCAATGAGGCACCAAATTGTCATTCTTTCACATCATCTTTTTGTGTGAGATGCAGTGGGGAGTAGCTAACTACAAGTAGCAACGCTACTAACTTAACTACATTATTCAATAGCTTGACGGTAGCTCAACTACCTTGAAAACAGTGTAGCTTTTCCAGTAGTTCATTACTTCTTAAAGAAAGTAGCAGTGTAGCGCGACCAAAAGCTACATTTCGTTCTGCCTTCAGACCAGCGCTGTGTAACGTCTTCTTCTTAGTGTATCACAAACTGAAGTGGTTCATTATCACCATCTATTTAAGTAACTATGTATATATTCCTTTGTATGGATTCTCTGAATTGTCAAAACACCTCTTAAAATGATACGATATACGATGATACGGATACGAAAAACGCAGAAAATCGAACCCAGTCCGAATTTTTTTATGACTGAGGAAAATATCGGAGGCAGTATGTAAATGTAAATAAAACAAATTTCAGACGCAAATTTCAGACTCAGTGTGAGAAGAGTTCGTAAAGTACATAAGTGGGTAAATATTTAAAGTTCGACACACCCATCCTATTAAGTATTAAATTTGAATCTTATCTAATGAAAACAATAAATAAACAATACAATGATAATGGTATTGTTTTTTAACTCTATTTATTTAAAACATTAGGCAATAACATATTCAGGCGTTACCCATCACATTAAATTACTGTTGTATACTTACTATAGTAAATTGTTGTATATTACAGCTATAAAATATTATGGTAATTATCACACTCTATTAACTACAGTATTCTGTATTATCTAGCTATAGTAAATCTATACATTATAAATACGGTAGTATACTTAAATTTTTACTGTGGTGAAGTAAAAAAACGGTACTGTAACTAGGAAATTTACTATACTAATTTGCTTTAATAAATACTATACTCCTGTATTTTCTTCGTGGAAGATTGTAAAAAATAAAGTAGTTTCAAAGAAGATAGATACTTTTTTATGGTAACTATAGTGTAGTTAACTACTTTTTCAGATGGGTAGCTAAGCTGTAACTTAACTACTTTAGTAGCTTATCTAACTACAATTTCAAAGAAGCTCCCCGACACTGGTGAGATGTTGGGAACTTCTGTGAACTCACTCACATCCGCACGGCTGCTCTTACACAGACATTAGGATGATGAGGAGGAATCATCATGTGCTGGAATGATGAAGAGAGGCAGAGAAATTGAGGACTGGGGTTGTGGGGGGTTCAGAGGCAGCTGCTGTGGTTGGGATGTGTAGCCAGACTTTGCAGTCAGCAATTAATATACATTTGGCTCCGAGCCTCCCAGAACCCAGAACGGAGGAGGACAGGGTGAGCCGAACGGTCCGTGAACCGTCGGTAAACACCCCTCTCACTGGCTGGGTGTGTCTGTGTAAGTGTGGGGGTGTAGCGTTTTCTTTGTAATTAAGTCTTCCTAAATGAGCTTGTTGGCTGAGATGGAGGCAGGGTCCCTCCTGCGGTTCTCATGACCTTATGTGGCTCCGACAGTCAGACTTCAGATTTATTCGAGAGAATTGGAGATTAGTTAACATAGGTACTACGACAGCATATTGCAGTTCTCAAGTGGCCAAAAATTACCTTTAATGCAGATCATGATAGACACGGAGGGTGGTGTTGCACAGTGGTAAAAAATCTGAGCTGGTAAACAGAAAGTCATAGGTTTAAAGTGATAAGTGGTCTTCCGCAGAACACAAAAATATGTTTTTAAGAAAGTTGGTAACCGAACAGCACTGTACCCCAGTCACTTCTGTTGTATGGACACAAAACCAATGCAAACAAATGGGGTCCAGTTAACAACATTTTTCAGCAAAGAAAGAAAGTCATAGAGGTTTGAAATGACAAGAGGGTAATAAATGATCACAAAATTTTCATTTTTGGGTGAACGTTCCCTTCAAGCACCACAATGGACAATATGCAAGCTATCATTACAGTTTCCATAAAAAGAGTTCAACCTCAAGATGCTGCATTGGAATTGTCTCTATAATAATAAATGACCCAGCAATTTAGTGCCTAAATCAGTACAAACTGCCTTAAATCTGAGGGTCATAAAAAACAAATACTGAAATAGCAACCTCTGTCAAAGGTAAAACAGCAGGGTCCGGTATATTCTTGAATCTAGTGGAATTCCTCATGAAAACTGACTTCAGTATTTGTTAAACATTGAAAATATCAAATCTGCTTTATCTTTAAACAAGGCAGATTCTTGACAATTATTTCTTTAACAGCATGTGCGAAATGAAATTGGCCGAAAACAAAGAACCAAGGTGGTCCCAGCAAATCTGTAATCCCTTATCCCATTGGACAAGAAGCAGCCAATGAAATCAGTGGTGCTGAATCCAGCATTTGGCCAAACAATCTGCAGAATCTTCCCTCAAAATGGTCCTGTAGTTCAACTAGCTTGAGAGTCGAGCAACATATCAAATTGCCCACAAACATGCAATTTATGGTTTTTGGATGCAAAAATATGTTCTGGAGGACTTGGCCCAAAGTCGTTTTTTTCAAAATGGTAATTTTGGTAAACAGTCACACAGCATGTGAATATTCTGTGTATTTTTCTATGGAGTGGAGTTTTCTGAATGAAAAAAAGGTGAATAGTTCTGGTGGGAAGACTGTCAGAAAGAAAGCTGTGTCTGGTTACCAAAAATAGGCTGAAACGGCCCAGACTCCCGGTCTACAAAATGAGAATGCTAAAGAATTCATGTCATGTTGTCAAGTTCGTAAACGTTTTGATTTGTTTACGAGGCAAAAACGCTTTTATGGTATGTATGTTATTATTCAGGAATTCTTCTTGTTGATAAGAATCACAAAATGATACAAAGACGTCTTTGTGAGGGTATTGAATTCCTTGTTAGTCACATGTCTAAAAGAAACGTCAGGTGTGTTTTTCTATTCGCCTGACCCAGTTGCTTCCTAAACAGCACAGTCATAATCCCAGATAAACAAGCACACACATGCTTTTAAACTCTGAATCAAAGTGAGCAGATCCCTTGAAGAGCTGTACTCTGTTAGGATAAACAGCTCATGTGCTCCACATGTCTGGTCAAGTCCTGAAGAACAGCCCTTATTGGCAAGCAACTGGATTTAGCTTTGCAAAAACCAGCTATTCTTGCTCTGCAAGACGCCTCCAGCAAAACTTCTGTAGAGTGGTTAAACCACCGTCACCCAGAATGCACCTCTTCGGGAACACACCCTGATTGGGGCTGTGACTTCAAATCTCAGTTCAACCGCACGGTACTGGGCCGACTCCAGAGGCCACAAAGCTCTGCTTTAGGCTATAAACAACTATAGCCTCCAGAATACTGAGGAAGGCCACTTCCTCCCCCTTTGCAAAAATACGAAGACGCTGGACATTCGTGAGATTCATTCTTTCTATGTCACTTTCTGTTTTGACGAATGGGCTCCAGGGATATGGATTGTAAGGCTCGGTGAGACTCCAATAGGGTGGTGTAGAATGATCCATATGCATGAACAATGTAAGCTGAAAGGTCAGTTAGACGCTAGTTCAAGCTCTCGGGAAGCTAAACTCAACTAAAAATGGTTTCTTATTGTGTATAGTACCAGGCATGTGTATTACTTCCTAAATCAAATAAATCCTTTGACCAAACGGAATGTCCAAGAACAGCAACCTTTCGAAAGCTGGAAAAGGTTCCTTCTGCCAGTACCCCAAGGCCATGGAGTTTTGGGGAAATTTAGATGAACCATAGACTGACCTATATCCAGACAATGACCCTCATGAAGGAAGTTATAAACAGCGCCTTCTTGCATGGTGTCGGAACCATTGTACAGTATGTGGGTGGGACAGGACCCAGTCACTTTTAGCGTCTCTTATTTAGCGCAGATCGCCGTCAGTCAAATCTGTTCCAACTTGAGGAATGCTTGATAAATTAAACTCCATTTCGCAGTTTAGCTACTGCCTGACTTCCATGCTGCTGTTTCCTTAAATCAATGTTACCTGGCTCATTCAGAGTCCGTATATATTAAACTCCATTTCGTTTCGACACAGGAAGATTAAAGGGGTCATATGAAACGGCTAAAACGAAGATTATCGTTTGTTTTAGATGTAATGCGATGTGTACAGTGTTTCCCATACAATGCATTTACTTGTATATTTATGGCCGCCCAAGTATATTTGGGGTCAAAAAATTTTGTATCCATCCCTGCTAATGACAGTATCTGTGATCGAATGACTAGTGGACGAACAGCGCTTACGCTTTTTTTAAATGCCAGCGCCGGCATCTTCTGCAGCTCTGAGCGTCTTTTGAGGTTAAAAAAAGTTCAACTTTTCAAGCTCCTTTTTCACAGCTAACCAATGACAGAGACCTGTCGTTTCCATAACAACATGTGTGGAACGTGATTGATCGAGAAGGCTCAAGCTCGAAAAAATAAAATGCTGGCCGAAACGCCCCTGTTGGAGGATAGTTTTGTATAATGTAAGTTTCATTTTCACTTTCAACAACTTCTGATTACAAAGACGCTCTCTTTGATCTCTCATTTTTTTTTTTTTTTTACAAAAAAAAGTGCTTTTGTCAACTTTTTCTTGTCAAAAAAAGTGCTAACGCTAACACGACGTTATGACTTCACAAATATGCTAATTAGTTAGTGACATCCCCAGCGCCAGAAGTCTGTCAAAATCCTATGGGAAACACTGGTGTATACACGATTTAAGGTCCAAAAACTGTATTTTCCACATACTGTGCATGTTTTTAACTCCTCTTTGCTCCGCCTCTCTGAAACGCGAAGATTTTTAACAAAGCTCATCGATCTGAAAAACGAGGTGTGCTATGATTGGCCAGTTAACCAGTGCGTAGTGATTGGTCAAAAACTGCAAGAGTGTGATGGAAATGTAACGCCTCTTACCATATTTGGAACATCAGGTTCCTCTTTAATTGTACAGACAGGTACGCCCACCTTACTTGCGTATACATTTGGGCGGTCTTAGTCAACTCATACCACAAACTGACGTAGATTTGTGGGGGTGTGGCTACACGAGGCGTTTCAGGCAGGTCTGGGGGAGCATTCGCTTTTAGATCTTTTGTTTTCCGACACTTCAATTTTACGTGTCTAATATATGCACGGGTAACTTATATAACACACCAAAGACACAGAAAAACACGTATTTGCACCATATGACCACTTTTACGAAGCATTATTAATAATAAATAATAATAGAGTGTAACTTATCAAATTAATAAAAATGATTAAATGGATGCAAACTGGGAAACTAACTGGGACAAAAGACCTGATCATCAAATAGCCCCAAAACTATTAATCGCGCTAAGTTTTTCTCACCACACCACTGAATCTGGTAGTCAACTGGCATCGTTTTTACTCAAGGTTTTTCTGGGGGAGGACCCATCCACATTTTTGTGCTTCCGACACCCATGCCTTCTTAAACAAACATTCCAGAGAAGGAAAAAGTATTCTTTAAAATTGTGAACCAAAAGGTGCATCTGAAATCTCATCTGTCCTTGGTCTGTTCAAAAACTACACAAGGAAAATGTGAGTCAGAGTTTCCGCTACAATCCACCTGTACGACACAAAGAACTCACACAGCTTGTGCTCCACCTACCACCCTCTCTCTTTCTTTACTGCATCTTTAACTGTACCACACACGCTGGACCACACAACTGCGACATTTTACAGCAGTCGTCCAGTGCAGGCTACGTTTGGCAGAACATCACAGAACAGATTTTAGTGGCAACCAGCACAAAATAAGGCCAGAATCAGTCATGTTGAATCTGCGTAGTGCGGCCAACAAGATTATATTACCTAGAGGCGCTATGGTGAAAAGGTTTGTGCCTACATGTTAGTATGAATGAGTATGAAAAAAACTCTCCCCGGGTATTGTTCTGGCTTTTGTGGAAACTAGTTACTTGGTATTAGCACTTATTGTATTATTGCCCCTGAATGACATATTGCTTTAATGTTCCCTGAACTCTCTGTAAGTCGATTTGGATGAAAGCGTCTGCTAAATGACTATATGTCAGTTTCTTCCAATGGCACAAAAAGGTGCAAGGAACAAAAAGAACCTCAATGATAGTACAATTATTCGGTGGAGATTTGGACCATTTATTGCTATTGTAATTATCTTGTTTGACCTTTATAACAGATGTAACTGTTTTTTGCCTATAGCAACACCAACTGGAATCGCAACCTGTTTGAGTGGCCTGGAACGGCTGGACATCAGTTTAACCAAATAGTTTACTCCTCTTTTAATATTTAAAATTTTGTGGTTCCAGTGACTTTGAAAAGGCACTCCGAGGGAATGGATAACAAATGGTGTCTGTCTGAAGTTGTATGGAAGACTTACTAATCCAAAATAATTAAAGAAAGGCGAAATAACAACAGTTTAGCACAGAAAGCAGTGGGGTAGTCATTTATTCGTCCTTGTGTTGTTCAAAACCTGTACATGACCACTGGGATATTTTAAGAAATTGTATGATTTTGTGTCCATACAACGGAAGTCAATGGGGTCAATGTTGGTTGATTACAAACGTCCTTCAAAAAATAATTTGTGTTCTGCAAAAGAAAGAACGAAAGTCGGACAGGTTTGAAATAACGTAAGGAGTAAAAAAAAAAGAATTTTCATTTTTGGGTGAAGTCAAAGGTCTTTGAAAATCACTTATCATCTACAAAAAGAAATTCTTAAAAGCAGGGGGGAAGGGACCCCTAAGTGTTGTGAAAAGGTCAGCACTTTTTCAGAAGAGACAGAAAAGCTGCTGTATCAAAAAAGGCCTGACAGCTGCTGTCTCCCCTTCAAAAAATAAATAACAGCAATCTATGAATAACCTTTATTGTATGATGTTTCAGAGAATCATTGCTGTTAATGGCATTGCCTCGAGCTCCACTGGCTGCGCAGACAAAAGGAGCGTGTTATCCAAGTAACTGCTAACAAAAGAGAGTGAAGCCGTGCTACTGTGACTGCAACTTTAAACTCAGCAAGAATAAAAGGAAAACAACCTCCAGTGATGTTTTTCATCATTTATATTCAACACATGGTCCTGCTGGTACGATGAGTGCCAAAAATAATCTCAGCAGGGACCTGGGACGTAACCGAGCGCAATTCTGCTCACTAGCAGCACGTGAATTGCATAATCCACAAACGTCCTTACGTAACAGCGATTTTTTTCCCCCACAAATAAACTCAGTATCAAAACAGTCAGGGATGAAACATAACCTCACAGCGAGGGGAGATTAGTTTCTGCTTCTGTGATCCCAAAAGCAGAAATAGATTTAAAGCCTGCTTGTGGTGGTGCGGCAACACGGTGAGAACAAACAGCTGTGGGTGAGCTGTGTGCGCTGAAGGCCAGGCATACTCTCATTACAGAGTTCCCAGAAGCCCCTGGGCTCCTCTGCATCGTCCAGCCAGATGTGCGAATGGTTCCCTGCGGTTGGCTGCAGCAGCAGACGGAGGAAAACACAGCAGGATCTTCAAGAAGGATAGAATGACCCTTACACTATAGAAAGCGCAGCTATTTCAGTGATTTACTTATGAACCGTTATAAGAACTAACTTATTTAAAGGCAGGATATGCATTTCTTTCCCCAAATTTTTTTTTATGCTGGTCAAGTCTCTTCACATCCTGAGAGCAATCGCTAAGGGGTATACATATATTTTGATAAATATATGCCGTCTGTGCATGGTGTAGGACCAAAAAAGTGTTCGCCCATCGTTTAGGAGGAGGTGTGGCTTAGGATGGTGATTTGCAGGTAGGGAGGGGTCGTATGATTTCACTGCTAACAGGCTAAAGTTAGCATTTCCAAAAGACTTCTCCTTTAAAGGCACACGCATTGTAAAAGACATAAACAAGTGTTCTGCAGCTGAGATTTAGGACGAACAAGAAAAGCTAAATACTTCAGGATTTTGTAGTAGATTTAGTGGTGGGACGCCTGATATTCTCCTCCAAAAACAACACACAGAAGAGCAAAGAAAGGTGAAGTTTGACACGTCATATGGTGAATAAAATCAAAATGTATCAGCCAGAGAACATAAAAAATACATCAAGTCTTATATGTGACATTTCCGAGAGAAAGAAGATATTGATTAAGGGTACACTCTTAAAAATAAAGGTGCTTAAAAGGTTTATCACAGCGATTTAATAGAAGAACCATTTTTGATTCAACAAAGAACCATCTCTTTCTTACTTAATACTTATATAGTCTGACTCTGAAGAACCTTTTTTCGCCACAAAGAACCTTTGTGAGGTTCTTTATGGAACTAAAAGGTTCTTCTATGGCATCTAAGAACCTTTTGAAGCATCTTTTTTAAGAGTGTAGAAAATAAGGCGGGACATGATTTTATCAATCAATTCGTTGGACCATGAAAGTTGGTCTCTGTATGACAGGTGGTTGGCGGTTGAAACTGGGATTAGAAGCTAGTTTATGATAAAAGATAAAAACGTATTTTTCATTTGGAATTGTGCACGCTTCTAAATCAACCAGAAACTTAAAATGGGGAAGTAAATGCTAATTTCACATCGACTTTAAAACCACCTATAGAAGCGAGTCCAGGAGACCAGCATAGATTGTGCTTGAATGCTCACCCTTACTGTACAAGACCCACCCAAGAATCATAAAGACCCTTATAGTAACCTTTTCTCACACACTTCTTTATTATCACAGTCATCCATTCCCTGTCACCTCTGAACTACGCACTGTCTGCAGCTCGTTTTCAGACCATTTCTTTCTCACATCTTACTCTGTGTAAAATACTAATAGATTTTTGTCTGAAACTAGCCTTTAAAAGTGCGCATAACGCCCCATGCCAGAGAATGCCTTGAAAAGCAATTTCCTGCTGTTTTGGCAGACAGACTTTGAAGATCATTGCTGTACAGATTGTAAGGCACATTTACAACTGCATGCAAAGACGTTTTTTTTAATTGCATTTGTGAAATGTCAAATACCATTCATTTTTGAGCATGAAAGAATGGCACAATGTACTCATTGTTTTATATTTTTACGTTAACAGCAAATCAGAATGCCATTTTAGTGGTTTCTTCAGAAAACCCAATTTTCTCAGGAGTGATTGTGTTGGCATTACTGAAATGCAGTATCTAAATTAATTCCTCTTTGTCTGAGAGAGACGTTTTTCTAGTTCAGTTTTATGTAGATTTAATTCAGTTCAGCCTGTCTGTCTCCAAAAACAACAGCAACAAACCAAAAATAGGAAACCTTTGTGTTTGTTGGTGTTCTGTGTGTGCTGTATTTGGTCTCTGCCCTTGGGTATTTACCGCAGGTCACTATGAATGCAAATAATCTAATTTATACAGATTTCCAAGAAATACAACTATCACAGCAAAAAATCCTTTTGTTTCGGTCGGAACACTAGCTGGTTTGTAGACGTTTCACTTTGTAATTCGGCAATTTGGAGGATTTCAATATATTTGAATAAAACCTTGCTACTGTTGCAAGATTTAAATATACTGAAAGTGATCTGACTGACCTTACACTTCAGTTTATTCTCAGTAACAACGTCAAACTAACTTCAATTTTTTCAGCAAGATTGTTTTCAAAATGTAGTTGTTGCCCTGAAAGCAGAAATTGCCCCTATAGCACCCCTTGTGGCAACGCGATAGTGCAAGGTGAATTTCACTTACAACTTCAGAAAGGCAACAACAAATGAAATCGAGCTTGCATACCTTCTAGCACTTGTATTTATGTACTTGCTTAATGTTTCGGGCCTAAAAGTGGAAGCCGCCCATCTAGTGCACTAGAACTTCAGACAGCACATGTGTTCTCCATCAGCTTCGTTTCTAATTTGGGCTTGAATAAACAAAGAACATGTGTCTGTGTTTTCATCCACAAAACTTTCACTGTAACATCAAAAAACAAACCCTCTCCTGAATCAAATAAACAGATGTTGCATGAGAAAGATGAACCGGGTGAAGCTGGAGAAGCCGAGAACTTCATAACAGGGCGGCAGTGTTTTCATACAGCTGATTATTATGTCATAAACAGAGACAATAATTCCTAATATTAGAAAAGGGTTATAAATCAGACTTCATGTTTGCCTTTTAAGATACTACAGAGTTCACTCTGTTCTAAGGCTGCGTATGCAACACAATGTGACAAGAAAAAACAGCAATGCTTTTCACGCTACATTGCTATTAGTTGGACAAAACAAGTTTGCTGCTAGAAACGCTAAAGAGCCGAGTTGTTTCTCTGCAGTCTACTTAAAAAATAACATCATTTAGTAGCATTGGTTATATTTAGATACTCGCTACATTAAGTCTATGCAATAATCCACTGCATTCATTTGTTCTGACCCCTGATTATCCATTACCTAGAAATCTACAAAGCGTCCCTGTGCCTTTGGCCAACCACATGCCAGGACAGGTGCACATCAAGTGGGTCTTTCCCACAATGCTGGAATGGAAGTGCAGCGTCTGTCTCTGCAGGGGCAAGGTCTGATTTAGGGTCTTAACTGAGCTAACCCGGGTTCAAGAATCCCCTGAGTCAGTGTCTGATCAAGACTATGTCTGTCTAACCCCAAGAAAGGAAATTAAGCCAGACTGCCTGCCCCTTTTGCCTTCTGTTCTTTATGGAGTATTTAAATGAAGGAAGTCTCAACTGGTGACCTCTCTAAAAGTTCTCAGAGCTTGTTGGCTTTGGTGGCTTATAAAAAGATTGTTTTGTCTGCATACATTAAGACGCAACAAAAGTGCTAAACAGGCAGCCAATGGGTCGCATACGGTCTTTATTTTGTGGCCCCAGCATGCCTAGTTATGAATGTAAAGATATTATAAATAGCTCCGAACGTTGCATGTTGTCTTTTCACCTTGTGTCTAATGCAAGATAAGAGATGTCTGGTTACGTCTCTATAACAAAACGGCGTAACCATAGAGCTTCCATATAAAACATTACAGGTGGTCTCCAATACTGCTCTAACACATCGATTAAATTAAATGTGTGTGTGTAAACCTTTGCTCTGGTATAATCTTCCATTGACACTTTTCTGACTCATCGTCTATCTCTCCAAGTATGTCCATATGTAAGGAACTCATGACTGATGGGAATGCTGAGACTCGCTGGTACCGCCCAGCGAGCGCTGCTTGTTACGACCTTACTCACGCTCAGGTTAAGAGAAGCCGAAGCGTGAGAAAGCACCTCATTGTTCCGCGTTCACAATGGTCACTATGAGAGCTGAATGGCAGCCACAGCCACAAGCAAAGAAACTAATTAGCATAATAGTCCAAATCCCACTGCCCACTTAAAAGCTTGTGCTGTCGCAAGAAAACGTGACTTACGTAATGCACGGCAGAAGCCCAGAACTGAGCATTACGTGCTTGAACGGTTTGCCTACATTCCACTTATTTCACCAAAGCGTCACTGAAACAGATCAATATTTAATCTCCCCTTATGAAGTCAGATAAACTTTGTTTAGGCAGTGATTAAATCTTGTATGAACCAATATTAGCTTATTGAGACTAGACTAAATGTTTACATTTTACTTTGAGTGGTGTTTGCCCGTGACAAACCTAGCAACAACGTGTTTCAGGGGTACTTTATAGGGTGTTGCTATAAGGTTGCCAGGGTGTTCTGAGTGTTTTTATTTCTGTATGGTTGCTAGGATGTTGTTCTAGTATCTAGATTCCTTCAAGATACATTTTTTGTCACGTGTTTTATTTCCCACTATTCAAAACACACCTCTCCTCAACAAACCCCCAAATTTGAGGTGTCATGTCATTCATATTCGTAGCACAAAAGGAGTCAGAAGGTTTGAGGTTTGTTCAAATCCCTTATTCTAAGTTTGAGCAAAAATAAAACTCATTTTTGCCTTAGCAAGACACAAAACAGCTTAAAGGCTGTTCACTGAAGTTTTACTGTGTGTCTTACCTAAGGCATGGATGGTCTCCAGTTGTGCAACTGCAGAAATGCTAAGTATGCAAATATTGCAGAGTAGCGTTCATCCTCGAATGTGTGGTGACAGAAACGTTCTGTTGACGTGTCGAGATGAGCTCAGCTCGGCCTGCTGAGGTCTGTTTTTGTCTCTTTTCACGTGGCTCTTTTGTTTGTGGGAAATGCCTGCCATGCCAGCAGACAGAATGATTGTCGCCTGTGACCTGTTTTCTTTAGGCTAAAGAGATCTAACCCACAAATGAACAGCTAAGCTTATTTCACCCGAAATAAGACAACTAAAATCATCAAAATCAATAAAGTTCACACAACCCTTTTCTAGCAAAATCATGTTTCTCAGTAGTTTTTTTAGTACACTTATTTAAAGGAATAGTTCACTCAAAAATGAACTAGTTGTCACATGATATTTTCTCATGAGACATGCAAGAGCCAATACGATTTGAAGTAGAATTTTAATTGCTAAATATGCTCAAAATAAGAATCTTTTTATGCAAACAAACATGTATTTTCACTTCAGAAGACTTTTATTAACCCACTGGAGTTGGCTGGATTACTTTAATGATGGATGTGCTTTCTAGAGCTTCAATTTATTAAAAAATAAAATAATTTGTTTGTTAAACTAAAGGAAGTCATATGCATCTGGGACATCGTGAGATTATATTATGAGAACATGTATTTATTTATTTTTGATTTGCTTCACAAACTAAAACTGTTTGGTCCATGCACTAATAACAAAATGCTTGTCCAATCAAATTGGTGGAACAGAACCGTAACAATTCTTTATTTAATAAAAAACAAAAATCACTAAAATACTTTAATCTATTGTCAAGGTTGACTGTAAACTAACACTTCTGTTATTCAGTGATGTGGACGCTGTTATTGACAGATTAGCAAAATCTCATCAAATATATCACTACTAACAACCAATACTGAAAAGCAACGATAGCAACTGAAGACGAAGCATTACCTGAACAAACTGTTTGTTCGACTGACATTGAAACTGGTGAAACATTATCTAACAGCACACAAAGAGTTTGGCTACAGGATGCTGATTCCTCTTGCGCTGGGATTTACAGGAAGAGTCAGAGTCTCTCCACAGGAAAGAACTGTCACTCTCTTCCCTACCATCAAAACCAGCAGCCTTTCCTGTAGAAAGTTATCTTCAGACCACAGCGTCTCTATCACACACACATACACACACACACACACAGATCGGTGTGTGCTGGCCCATGCAAGGGAAAATGCGACAACATAATAGCTGCACTTAGGACTGCGTGTTTGTTTGCGTGTATCTGTGTAATTCAAAAGCATACAATCAGTGTTCACATGGCTGTGTTTACCCTGTATTTTTCTGCCGACCACAGGATGAGGCAAAATCTTTGGGCTAAATCTGACTGGATCTCATTGCAAATATGTACTTAATTCTACATTCGGTTACATTTTAACCCCTAACTAACTGACATGACTAACTTTCCTGGCCAATTCTTTTAACAACTCAAAATGCAGAGCAGAAACAACAAACAATGCTTCAGATATAGGTGAAACATCCACCTTGAAAGAAAGAAAACAAAACTGGGACACAAAAGGATGTGGGCGGGAAGTATATGAAAAGAGAGAAAGGCCATACCTTGTCTCTGTATGAAGATTCGCAGCAGGGGGTGTGCGGTGGAGACGGCCTTGCCAAAGTTCTCGTCATTGTTGATAGGAAGAAGGTCTCCGTGGACATCAGCGTATCCAATCATCACCTCCATGTTTGCGATCCGGTGGATGGTCATAATAAGACTGTAGAATTCCTCAAACTTGCCGGGTTTTAGCCGATCCACGGAAAACCTCCGGAACTCTGCCCCATACTGCAAAGTCAAAGCAGAGTCAGTATGTTGCTACAAACAAGTGCAATGAAAACTCTGTTCAAACTAAGAAAGTTAAAGACTGCATTCATTTTATTTGAAAGAGAGATATATCAACCGGCAATAACGTTATGTTTATACTAAGGCCGAGGCGTTGCAGTTTCACATTGCAAAAGTAAAATTAAGATTTTTATACTTAATTATAACTTTTTTATACATGTAGTTATTGTAATCATTATCATACTTGGTGTGAATGGGCATGGAGTCACATCAGTCACAAAAGTATTTGTGGTTTAGAGGGGTGCCACACAAATAAATCTTTATGCTTTTTATAACCATTCGAGATTATTTGATCATTTTAAAAATAGTTAAGTATAAATAATAGACTAATTTAAAACATATTAAAACACTGTAGACCAACTTCGCCATTTGAAACGATTGTTACACTAGTTTAGCTGATTCGCTAAAAAGATTGATTTGCTCACAAGTTTGACATAATTATGCTTGGTGCAAATGTTATCCCATACACATAAGCAAAATCAAATCAACTAAATATTTCAGAGCAAAGTCAAAATACACATTAGAATCTCTACATATGCCCTTGATTTCAATGATCACGGTAGCAACTTAAGCAGCTTGTATAAAGACTGGGAAAACTGTCAGTAGACATAATATATCTTGATTATGTCTGGCTGTGACACCACTTTACCAAAACAAAATCTTGTTGTTTTTGCTTATTAGTCCCTTAATCTATTTTGTCTTTAAACACATGAGGAATCAGAAAACACTGACTTTGGAAGATAAAGACTGCTAAAGACACGTTCCCTGTGTGGATGGAAAGGAACGCTCGGCTCTACTGTCATGAACTTGGCTGCCCTGCAGGTTGTTATAAGGAAACGGAAGCAAACAGGGGCCTGAGACACAATAGCATGAAACACAATGCAGGATGATGAGTAAGCACAGTAAAACTCAACAACGACGCACAGAGGAAATCACCATTAAGTTTGCAACATTCTCGTCTGCAGCTGAGCTGCGCACAAAACTTTCGTGAAGGATGTGTTCTTCAGTAAATTAAAAATGAGTAGAACAAAACGAACAAAATGGTTGTGATGAAGATTCAGCACAACATACAGTCACATGGGCATCTGACAGACTATGAGGTCAGGCTGAGGTTACATCTCTGATCATGTGACTGCCGTGCAAATATGAGTCTTGATTCTTGAAAGCGTGGGCTGTCCAATCCAGTCTGAAAAACACAGGCCACACATTGTCTTCTGCAACAGCGGTACGTGTGCAACATCCCAGCAGTCATTTGTGGACGGGTTTGCTGTATTCTGTAATTATGGCTCTTGGATTAGAGTCCTAAATTATCCAATGGCAACCTGTTATTAGCACATGAAACATGAAAGCGCAGTAGCAGAAATATACTCTGAGGGTCTCTGAAGGGCAAGCGTGTGATCAAGTTGACTATATGTGAAACAAGCACAATTAAACGCAAGCAAATAAGATCACGTCTCCTAAAGTGTGAAAGCATGACCTGTTCATCATCTTCATGAGAAGCAGTGACCCATCACAAACAAATTAACGCAGCTAGCTAACCATAATACGTGATCGTTACGTAACTGCAACGTAATCTGACGACCAAACTTTCAGGATTCGTTGCCGCAACGTAACTTTGTGATGTTGTCTGTAAGTAAGCGCAATGTTGTGATAATGTACCAATCAGGGCATAGTCAAAACAACAACAGTCTTACAGCTTGCACACTTTGTGCCACCATATCCTTCAATAAGTGCACCAGTAAAACTGTTAAGGTCGAACTGAAATTATCAGGGACCTTGTCAAACATAAACATTTGCCACTTGTTTTTAACACCGGGTGACAGAAACAGCAGGACACTATGATGAGTTTCCCAATATCCTACTTATTATTAGCCATATGCAGACACAAACATAATGTGGGAACTGCCTTTTCTGCACCAATTTGGAGGTAAAACTACAAAAAAAAAATCTCTCAAATTGACATAAGAGTAGGTAAATGTGCTAAACAGAAGTGACAGTACCCCTATTTTAGGTAACAGAAAGCATAACTAGAACATAATCCAAAAACATACTAATATACTAACAAACAAGGGACAGGGGCTGTACAGAATTTCGTGAATCTATCAACTGAATGTTTAGCATCTTTCCATCTTGTTGGACTGCAGATGACATTTGAAACGTACAGTAGGATTTCACCATACAGCTTTCAACAGTTTCATTTGAAAAGATAAAGCAAAAAAAAACCCCTGTAATAAATACTAACTATTTCACTAGCACCTGAATCTGTGCCAAACGTTTCTGGGCACGCAGGAGTTCACCGTGCACTCGGTCACATTACTTTTGCACCACCTGTGATCCTTGCTGTCCTAAACCCGTGACATGACATCAGATCATTGAGAATACGGGCCTTAGCAGAGCCTAGACTGGTCCAATGATTGAATCCTGAGTAATGTGAGAATAACAAAAAAAAACCTTTCATCAGTCCACTAACCCAGGCAGGCTCAGGCAAGCCGAAACAACGCGCTACAGCCAACTACACAGCTCTTTGTGTTAAAAACTTGTCTGACGTTAACCAGTACCCAAAATCTTATCTTATCAAGTGTCAGCAAAGCGTTCCATGCGAGTACATTTCCAACTGAAATCCAAGAGAATCTGGCAGTGGAGGAGCAGTCGGGGGAGTGTTTCTGAAAGACGTACAAAGCCACAGACACATCAGTGTGCTTTCTTTAGATGTAAAGTGTTTGGAGACAAAACCGGTTTCTCGCGAAAGAACACGGTGACATGGTTCACTTAGGAAACCCTCTCCTACATTCTTATCACCAACAGAGTTCCTCCAAAAACAACAGCTCCTTGATTGGGACATACAGGAACTGAGCGATGACATCATGAAAACACTACGTGCGATCTAGAGATTTTAGTGACATCACAATGCATGACTCATTGCATGACAGACAAGTGATACAGTGTTGGGATTGACAGGCAATGTACTGACCATCCCGGTGTGGAGATTGTCCAGTCCCACCCGTCAGCGTTATCGCCACACAGGTTTTAGTTTCACACATTCGTCCATTGAGACTCGAGTTGGGTATTTTCCAATTACTCCAAGTATAGGGTCTTTAGGTTTTAGTGGGTGAGTATAGAAGTATCTGCCTCATTCAAGAGTGTAAAAGTAATTGGCACATCTTGTCTTTGGAGATCCCAAACAGTGGATCCTTTCATTAACAACAGTAGCGGGGCTTTCAGACACTGTTATGAATTAGAGCAAGGTTGAATAATAGAGGCGAATAATAAGACAATGGCAACGGAGTCTGGATCTGGGAACGTCGCCCACACATTCCAGCAATTAAGAGCATCACATCCACATTATAAAAACTGTCTAGGCCATGTCTAGTACAAGATCTCACAATTGACTGCTGCATTTTCAGCCACTATCACATAGTTTTTTATAAAGGTTTAAAACGGTGAATTGGTTTATGGTTTCGAACTCAAAGGATGTGTAATACATCGTCTAGATCCAATTCACTTTGACAGCTCTTGGAATACTGTCTCCTATAAGTCAACTTAAAGAGTCCATAGTATCATAAACTCAAGCAATGTCAAATATAAAGCGATATAGACGGTTGGTTGAACCTTTGTCATCCACTCAGGCAAGCTGTGCATGATGATAGTAAACCTACCATCTTGTTTTAAATGAAACTCCTGCTATTCATTTCTAATGGGAATTCATTCATGAAAGACACTTTACTGATACTTGGAATGTATCAATATCCTTATCACATAAAGTAGCATCGAAAGAAAGTTTTCATTGAAAACAACTTGAAGTAAATCTGAAGAGGCGTACACGTGCCCAGAGAGAGCACAACAAAACTATTAATTTGTCCAACTGAAACAAATTAAGAAGCCAATCCCAATGGGCTTGTTCTCGCGTTTGTTCTCGTAATGTGTAAAAATATCCCAGTGCTGTTTGGATACTTTTTCTGATAATAAGACCGCACTTTACCTATATTGGTGTGAATGTTAAAAACAAAACGTTGGACATAAAACGTTAAAAACAAATACTTGGGGTTTCCATATCAATGACAGTTCAAGCGCCAAAACGGTTATGCCCTACTAGACTCGAATGAAAATTAACATAAAACGCAAATGAAACCAAATGCAATGCAACACGGTTATCCAACATGTTAAAACGTAGGTTTAGTTGTTCATTGAGCAGATCAGATTACGTTTTCATCGGGAAAACTTGACAAGGGCTAACCAGAGTTAGCCATCAATACTTTTCCCAAACTACATATCGTAAAACATCAAACGTTACACCAAAACGTACAAGTGCGTGGTTTTAATCTAGGACTTACCTTGCTTTTCACTTCCACGGCATTCATGTTCAAGTTACGCAAAGATTGCGATTTATTATTAAAGCTCCGGTTCATTTCGCTCGGTTTAAAGTTTTTAGCCCGTCCAGGATGAGGGGCTCGGTTTACAAATCCGTCCCCCTTATTAAACGTCCGGTATTTGAGTTCAAGACGCGGTAAAGTCCGTCCTCGGAATGTCACTTTTTCGTCAGTTGTCGTCGCAGCGTGTCTCGATCACTTCGCAAAACTTCTCGAGAAAAATATGTGAAAGACAAATCAGCGCCTCTCTCTCACTGGGGGAGTGGGGTGAGTTTTCTCGAATGACATCATCCCTCCCTCTTTTCGACTCTCCCGAAAACCGAGTACGATAATCCTACTATGATGAAGGGTCGGTTGTGAATATTCATTACGCAATATGAAGCTCGCCCGGCAGGCGTTACTGATTGGATACAACTCAAAACGTTAGCAAGTGGCCGGTAGTCATAGGTCGAAATAAGAAGTAATTTTCAAATATTTGGAAGTGAAAGAACAATGTATTGGGTGGTATGTTTTCCATAGAATGGAAACCAAAAGAAATGAAGGAAGGCCTAAACCACACTACATAAATACATTGGTAACAGTTGAACTTATCTACATTTGTAAAAAAAACAACTTTTCTTTTAGCAGGGAGAACAAAACAAATTAAAGGTTAGATTTCCATACTGTGTATTTCCCTATTTTTAAACGAATCCGAAATGATGGTTTGTCCACATGTGGGCGGATCTTTACGTGCTGATTTTGATGGAAGGCGTGGCTCATGCATTCTGACCACGTTACGCACTAGACTGGACGCTACAGGTTACCCAGCAACGCCAGAGCAATCGCATTAAATGAAGTTTTCGCCATAGTAGGATTCGTAAATTGGCTGCCAAATTCATCCCGTGTGTAAGTGGATTACGACATGTTTAGACAAAATCAATAAATCAATTGTATATCGTAGAAGTTCATCCGAAATGTTCGGATGTGTAGCATTGCAGGGAAGCGGCTTTCAGGCGCCGAAACCCGACAGCTGCTCTGTCCAGGAATGTTTTTTTTGGGGAACTTCTCGGGCAAACGTTTCAGTGGACAGTAAAATACATGTTTATATTTACCTGCTATATCACAACTACCTTAAACATACCGCTAGATATCACTATTACGCTATAAAATGAAGACCCATGCGTTTTTCCTGAGTTAAATCAACGCGTGTAAACTAGTATTGTGTGTTTTGGATCAAATGTGACATTTTAGTTGGTTGCATTTGTATTTTTCTTCCTTACAAAAAGATGAACATTTCTCTTTGTAAAACGTTTTACTTTGAATAGTAATTTTGACGTAAAAAAACCCAAAAGAGTCATGTGAAATAAATGTAAAACACATGTAGTGGGTCGCCCCCTCATGGTGACTTAATACCTACATTCATTTTCGTAACCTAATATTGGACACTTTAAAAGCATGAAACTGCATTATTGACATATTTGTGATGCCAAATGCCGTTTCCAGAACGTCATTTCCTCTGGCTACAGAATGTCACATGGCAATTATGGCTCAGGTGAAACAAACAAGCAAACAAACAATGGAACTTAATTCTTATAAGTGAAAAGGGAAGTCAAGTACTAAAATGGCAACTCTTACCAATAGACAGACATACACATAGGAGGTATATTAAAACAAAAATAACTTTGACTGTGTCCCAAACTCTGCCTATCATGCACTTTACATTACATACATTACATGTGACATGCATTACAATGAGAGCCATATGATGGCCAGAATTAATGAAAGAAAAGAACATGAGCTTTTTTTAAGCAGTAACTGTGCGAGGCCTCTTATAACTCCAGAGGCCTTTTAAAGGCATGTCTGGACTCTTTCATGCACTTTAAAATGTAACCTAACAGAGATAAGGGATCAGAAAGCAGTGCTCTCTGCTGTAACGGATGTACAGTCTTTGAACTGTCCCAGGATCAGTCATGCTTGTTTATGAGTTATGACAGAGCATTATTAGCTGATCTGGGATCTGCTGCCCAGACAGTATATCATCTATGTTTTCATTGGTTTCAGAGGACAATTAAGAAGAGTTAAAGTGACTTCAACCCCAGCAGTTTTCCTTGTATGCATTCAGTTATAGGCATGTACTGGGAATTGTGAGCGGTGACCCAAAACTCAAAAAGATTTCTCTATTTAAAAGCTTGTTATGAAGGATGGGTCTCAATAATAGATCTCGGTGCCTACAAATCCATGCAAATGTGCCATTACATGTGCCGGAGTTGTGGCTCGGTGGTCAGCGCTCCTGACACATATACTGTGCATGGGCCGATGGTTCAAGTCCGACCAGGGTCATGTACCGATCCTACACCCCGTCTCTTAACCTTATGCTCCTGTCTGCCTCCACTATCCTGTGTATATGAATAAAAATCCCCCAAAATATGATTAAAAAGAAGTGCCATTATATTATTGGAATTTCAGTGAAGACTCACTTTACAGATTTAATATGTCGGACAGCACGCACAACGGGGTTGAGCATTGGCTAGTGTAACGTACACAGGTATTTTTTCATTGTGAAATTGAAGTACCTATTGAAGATATTGAAGTTTTTAATCAAGTTTTAAATATTTATATTCTTTTATTTGACTTTACACCTCTAGGGGGAGACAGATCCCATAAAATAGAGCACACGGCAGACAAAGAGATCAGGCCGAGTGCAGAACATATCATAAATTCATCACTTATTTCTGTCTTTTGCAAAATGTATCGAAAACTATTAGTGGGTCTTCTCTTTCAGAAGCAACCTCAGCATGTCACAGAGTGTGCTCAGAAGTCGGAAATCAAAAGGCAGCGTATTTTCTCATTTTGAATTCAGATGTTTCACATGAAATCCTATTTCTTGTGCACATATTTTGCTTTATGCTCTTACTGTATGTTTTATACTGCAATAACTTCTATACATCGTTTTGTTAATTTTACATGCTGTAAATGTCATACTGTATGTGGAATTTCAGGAGAAACATAAAATTAAACGAAATCTCCTGAGCTATGACATAACAAACCCCTGAGCAATACAATTATCCACCTACCAAAACTAGTTTTGTCAGGGCACATAATCTGTTAAGAATTGACTTTCATCCATAGCCATTAAATACTGCTTTTGATCTAACTCCTGGTATCCAGGACAAAGGGTGACCAAATTACAGCATACATGCAACAATTTACTCACAATAAATCATATTTTCATAACCAGTCCTGTCAGTAGACTTCGGTTTGAATTTTGTGATGTGCCGCAGAAAATAAGAAGGTGACGTTTAAGCTTTGCGTCTATGTGTGCGCATATCTGTTTTTCCTTTCATCCAGCTGCGCGAGTTGATAGATTACACTTTCCGCTTTAAAGGAATTGATGGCCAGCTGCCCTGAGCTGCCACACATGAATGCATATCCAAAGAAGAAGAATGAGGTGGAATTCTGAGAGATCCTCTGTGAGAAATTCTTGTCAAAAGGTTCCTGGAGAGCAGACACTGCTCTTTATCATTTTTCAAAAGTAAATATCTCCCCAAACACGCACGCACGCACGCACGCACACACACACACATTCCATTATCCTGTTGGATTTGAAAGTCAGCACAAAGAAAATACATAAAAGGAGTGAGTCACCGAGTGTGAGAGAACGATTACAATCGAAGGAGAAAAAGGAAGAATTACTACATGAAAAGGGCCCGAATCAAGCCCTTCTCTTGCTTTTATATCGTGATTAAAACCATGATAGAATGTGTAAGGCATATGGATCATCTCAACATCTTCAGGCTGGAGGCAGATCTCTACCGTAAGCACAGCTATACTCTTACACAGGCTGCTGTGATTGGGAACACATTTTAGCTGATGCTTCGCTGACTTTGATTTTTCTTTATTCTGGTGCTCGTACCAGGGCCTGATGGAGAGATGAAACAGAGGCGGTGATGCCGTGAGAAGGCTGTCAAACGACTCTCGTTTCTGGCATGACTCGCGCTGTCCCCTCCCTTGTAAAGTGCCGTCTTTGTCTGAACACGCACATGAACAGAGAGAAGCAAATTGAGCAGTGGCTGTATTTGTTTAGCTTAGTTAAGAGTTCATTCCTGTCGGGACATTCACGTTTTTTGATATAACACATTTTGATAGGCTCTGAAGAAAGGGAACTTGGGAAAATAGGTCATGAGACTTGTCTGTATCCGATGTTATTACTTTCCTCTGGTTGTGATATGGAGTTAAATAGACTCGAATGGACATGAAGGTTTGCCCCAGGAAGATGTGTGTGCGTCTGGGGCCATCCACTGAGCAACTTGGACAATTACATCAGATTCCAAATTATTTAATCTTTAACAAAGCATATCGATTGGAGAATGAGCAACAATAATCACGATGTTTACTTTAGCAAACACTACTAATGTTTTATTTATATAACACCTTTCTCAGGCTCAAGGATGTTTGAGCGTATTTATGAATATTTTTCCCATACTCGATGCATTCTGCCTACAAACAAACAGCATGCAGATGTTTTCTAAATGAACGCATGAGCTGGAGAAGACACAAGGAGTCTAGAAGCAGCGTCTAGTTTGTCGCTGTCGGGTTTTGTTCCGTGCCTGAAGTTGGACGGTGTCAAAACACTCTCCGGTTTGTGCTGAAGAATGAAAACGCAAGCCATCTGGAGCAGGGGTCAAAGGGTAATTTCAGGCATGGTAATGAGGATGCTTGTAGCTTGAGGATGTGTGGAACACACAGCGGTGGGCCGGTTTGCCTCAGGAGTGCGCATTAAACATTAACAACGCTACACAATCTCAAATATACCATTATGTCTGTCCTTCACATAACTCTCTACTCTTTCATGGCTTTCTTTTGTATGTTCAAAATTCGAGTGAGCTGCGTATGTAGGCAGCATTTTAAGGCACGAGGTGCAAAGGGGGCTTCTATAGAAGATAAAATGTTTACAGCTTTCTAAACGAATGTATTTTTGTCAAATTAAATACTCTCACCATTGAAGAGACCATATGCGACTAAAATGATTTACATGGACTCCACGAATCCTCCACGAAGTCAGTGTTGGGTGTAACTAGTTACTAAGTAATTAGCTACTGTAGTTGAATTACTTTTCCCTTGAAAAAGTAAAGTAAGGGATTACTTACCTTTTTTCTGTAATTTAATTACAGTTACTTCTGATGTAATTCAACGAAATACTTTGTGTAACACACGTGTGTGCAACAGTGGATTGACATCAAACTCATCAAAGTCTCACTTTAAAATCTGTGCTTTAATGTATAACTCTCACATTTGTAATACGTTGGTCAGTTAATAAAACAAATTTATGTAGTTTTATATTATTTATTTGAATGAATTAAAAGATCTGTTTCATGTCTAATCACTTAACTAATCAAGATTGATGTAGGATATAAAAAGTAATTATTAATAAGTAATTCAATAGTTTTTAGAGAGAGCAATTTGTACAGTAATCTAATTACACTATTGAATATGTCATTAGTAGCTAGTACTTCATTACTTTTTCAAAGTAACTTGCCCAACACTGGTCCCAGTGTATTGAACCAGAAAAAATAACCAAATCACATTCAAAGTGCATTCATTCCATTCAAACTTATTCAAAATCATTGTACCCTGCAACTCATTCCTGAAATTCAAATCAGTTTTCTGTGAATGTCCTTGTTTTTTCCTCAATGTAGTTTAATTTGCAAAAGAAGACCATTTCCTCTTGTTTGGTACTCCGGGGGCCTGTGACATGGTTAGGAAGCAGGGTTAATTGGCTCTCTCTCTGCCCTCCTGTAAATTACAAACAGACTGGAGAGATTCTGTCCCTCCCATTTACTCTCTCTCTCTACTTTTTTACTTTCTCTCCCATTTCTCACTCTCTGTGTCTTTCTCTCCGAGGAGCCCCGTCTGGCTCTTCTAGATTATCTGCTGCTCAGTGCGGCCCGCTTTCATTATCATCACGAACCTCGGCAGTCTCCAGGCGGCCTCATGCAGGCCGGGCAGACGCTGCTTTAGAGTGCAGCTTACTGTTGAGAGAGAGAAAATCAAAGGCCTCGCAGGAAATGTGTGCTGTACCACGAGCCACTGTGGGTCAATATGGTAGATGAGAGGCGACAAACATCTCGAGGGGTGATTGTTACAAACAAACAGCCACACTGAGCCTGTAAGCCCTTTTTAAACCGCAACTGCATAGAAAGAAACTTACTATGGAATGTAACGATCAGATAATAACACGCTTCGCTGGTTTTCTCTTCAATTTTATTACAAAACATATCTATAGTGTTTCCACACCAGAGTGAAATGTTATTGCTCAGAGGTTGCTCTTCAAAGGCTCGGGGGATTTAATGTAGATCTCAGTCATTTCATGTATGTGTCAAATTTGTCTCGGATGTTTCTCCCAACATTTCTCAGGGGAAATAAATATATTTCAATTTTAAATGCCTAAAGTGTATTGGGTCCAGAGGACCGATCTTCTAGTCAAGTCTAGTCAGATTGCATTTTATACCATACAGATTGCACTTTACAGTAAAGTTAAAGGGATTGTTCACCCAAAAATGCTCACCCTTTTGTCATTTCAAACTTATGTGACTTTCTTTCTTCTGCAAAGTAAGATATTTTGTTAACTGGACCCACTTGCATTGGTTTGGTGTCCATACAGTAGAATTGAATGGGGTCCAGGGCTGTTCGGTTACCAACTTTCTTCAAAATATCTTCTTTTGTGTTCTGCAGAAGAAAGAAAGTCATAAAGGTTTGAAATGACAAGAGTAAATGGTGACAGAATTTTTTTTTCGGGTGAAATTACACTTTAATTATTGAAAGCAGGGTTGCCAGATCTCCATAAAAATAATCAAATACCAAAACTCGAAATATTTCACTTACATTTCTAAAATACCTACATTAGCCATCGCTATTATGTACTACACACAATAACTTCTTAAAAATCACTGTATAATGTATAGTAGCAGACAATCTTACCTTAAGAATGACGATAAACAACGTCTTTCCACCCTTAAACAGAGGAATAAAACAACCCTCGGTAACTGTTTAAAAGTAGCCCAATTTCACAGGAAAGCAGTGGACCTGGCAACCCTGATTGAGAGGGATAGTTCACCTAATTTTTTTGTGATAATTTATTCACCCTTAACTCTTTCTTCTGCTTTTGTTTGGAATGACATAAAAGTGAGTCAATGGTAAACTATCCCGTTAAGGTAATCTTGTAATATAATTATTGCAATATAATTATGCAATATTGTTCTTTTTTAATATAAAAAGTATAGACACTTGCGCTCAATAGTGACTGCTCTTCATAAGATAATAGACAATTCACAAAACAGTTCCTATATTAATTCAATTCAGTTCATCAATAATGTCACTAGTTGGGTTTCCATCCAAACGTGATGCGAATCTTTTCAAAGTTCGCAATACCAGAATGAAAGACTAATGCAAAATTGGAGCGTTTCCATCAAGTTCCTTGACCAAGTAACCAACAGTAAATAAAACAAAAACTGGAAAACAGAAAGACACCATCAACGGTGACGTTGTGGGTTTAATGTTCGCTACATCAGAATTTATTCGGCAAATGCGTTAGCTGTTTAACACCTAAAACAAGCGTGAAACGTTTTGCGAAAAATCTATTTTTATTTCAAAATTTGGCGTTTCCATCACTCGTTTCTGGCGCGAAACTTCAAAATGTGCATGAAAGAAAAGGGGGATGGAAACCCGGCTACTGTTGCAGAAATTAGTCCATTTTGAAACAAGTCAAACTTTTGTTCTTTTGTGCTCTAGATATTATGACACCCTCTGTTTACTCAGAAAAGTACTTTTTGTTCAAATCGGGCTTTACATGTCGTCATTCTAGAGTAAGAACCAGCTGATGCGATGCGACAGTATTTGTAAACTCCCTTTAAGTCCACCAATACCACATTCACACTATCTGCCAATACTATTGAACTTTCAGCCCCGCCCCTTTTTACATCAATACTTAATTATCCATTATCACAGCCATAAATACTGAGCACTGTTCTGCGATCAGTAATCGATACCCAATATTTCACATTCCCAATTAAATAATGCAGTGCTAACCACGACCGCAGTGTGCTCCTGCCGAGAGCTGCTCTCCATTAGATGCTCTACTGGTGTGACATAGGAGTCCTCGCTGTCCTTCATGCACACCTCCAGTAACCAGCTCCCTAAAGCTCCTCTGATTCTACTGGCAGATGATTTATAGGACTAATAAAGATCTAAAGAACTGAGGTCTCGGTGGGACCGAGCGGCTGTCACACAGGTAAGCACCAGAGACTTAGTCACCCCGCCCCACATGGCACGACAAGGGTGCGGCTGGCACCTGCATTATTACTCACCCGAGTGCAGGGGACTCACGCACACGGCGGACGATCGTATAAGTCGACCGAAGGACAGGAGGGGACCTGTATACTGTCTGTGTTTTTGTAGAGGCTGGTGGACTCTTGCTTAAGTCTGAGCCATTTTTTCTGCTTGATAGTTATTTATTGTTGAAAGAGTTTATGTGTGTGAGTCGTATTCCGACGAGGAGTGTTTATCTAAGCAGACAAGTGTGTGTGTTTGCAGGCTGGAACGCGTCCCACGCCGCCTGCCTGATTGAAATGAAACAACATCAATCTCAAGGAGCTGCAGAGGGCTTTAAATAAGTGCCCTGCTATTTAGAAGAGACTCCTGGAAAGCATTCTTTCAGGCTAAAGAGCCGTAGTCACTTAGTGGCGAATACGCCACTGTATCGCACACTGGCCGCCACTAAACACAGCGTAGCTCTGATCTTTTCCATGCTGTTTCTAAAAGGATATTGTTGGGTTTCTTTAAAGTAGCCCTTCACATGTGTTCTCTATTAAGCCTGGACAAACATGTGGCCATTTGGGTATTCACAAACAGTCCTTTTTGTGGCAGTCCTCTACCATCTTTTTGCAAGAATTCGGTCATAATTTGCCCATGCGTGCCTCGTCTGTTCATAATCTTTATGACTGACCGTCTCATTTTTCGCAGAAGCCTGAGATCATACAGTTTGCTAAGTCACAGAAATCAGTCAGAAATGAGATTTTGTGACCCCGATAGTCTCATGTGCCTCTAGTTTTGGAAAAGATCCACCGGATTTGATTGCATGCTCAGATATTGCAATGAGAATTTAAAGGCATCAATATGAATACGAAGGAAGTTTGGAAGACGAATATTATTATTTATTTATTATTATTATATTTACATTTACATTGTTAGCTTGTCAAAAGCATATGGGCGATCCCTTCCCATACCGAACAAATCCACCCTTTTGTTGGGGATTGTTGCTTCTGGTTTGAACATTTTAATTCACAGAAATCGTACAAAGTATGTTGTCTCTCAAAAACATGCGTCCTTTTTGTCACATCCATAACTCACATCCAAATTTTTCTCTCTTTTAAAATCTAAAAACTCGTGCATAGAATGATATTTTTCTGTTATCTGGACTCAGAGATTCAGTCAAAAATAAACATTTGTAAACAATACATTCTCTAAGAATTTATATTTCGAGTATTGACTGAAATTTTCACACCCATAACACTAAACTTTTATTTTCTAGATATTTCTATACTCTTACCAGTATGACATCATTTGTTTCTATAATTTCTTTTCCTGAGACATTTTAGAAAAAATTTTAAAAACAAACAAAGATACTTCAAAGAAACATCCTTTTCAACTCCAATAAGTCTCACAAGATTTCGAAGAGCAACGTTTGAGCAATGTTCTTTCGGATATTAACATGGCCATTTTCCAAATATGCCTTCCCATTTCATCTTCTCTGTGCTGTTGTTTCACTTCGCCCTCATTCACACCCGTCACTCTCCTACGCTCATTTGTACGGTTCGCTCTGACAAGCCGAGGTGAAAGTGTGCTGAGGAACTGAAAACACTCGGCCGCATTCACGCAGCACGGGGCCACGGCGCCTGAATGCGGGACCCACTGAAGCGTGCACTCCTCTTCTCTGCAGCTCCTCCTCTTTCTGCCTCGCTCCGCTCCCCTCCTGCCCTCGTCTTTGTTGCCGAGGGTTTCGGGGTACGGAGGAACTGGTGTGGGGGTAAGGGGTTTGTGTTGTTGTCTCACTGGGGCCTGACTTGCCGTTTCTTAATGGGTTTCACAGTGGCCCCCGTAGAACAAAACAGGCCAGGGGTAGCACAGCTGAAAGAGGGCTGTGGACGAGTGAACATTGTTCGTGCAGTTTCCCCCCACCCGCCTTCCCCTCTTACTCCTGAATCCCTGCAGCTTCCACAAAGACGACGCACAGCAGAGGCCCCGAGAGGAGCGAAGTAAACACAGACCTCAAGTCTGAGCCTTTTCTTGTTTTTGTTCATATCCTTCTCCTATTTCAGACGTTACTTCTTCTTATCTTGAATTGTAAGTTCTGAACGTTTTTACATGAAAATCTGTAATAAATGATAGATTTCATGCTAAATTGTTGCTAGGTGTTTGCTGGGATGTTTTGAGTGATTGCGTCCGGATTCCATCCTTCATTGCAAGTGTGGAACTTTAACAAATGTTTTATTGCCCGTGAAGAGAATAAAGTCATTCAGGGAGAATATACACGGAAACTTTAATACTTAGTGTTGGCGTTTGTGTATATGCAATAATAATGTCGATTTTCCTAATCAAAAGCTCAACCAAGGACTTAAACCTAAATGCAACGAACATGTGTTAAAGTGTTACATTCAGATTCAGGGTGACCCCTGATTCGCCGTGCAGATGCGGAGCAGTGAGTCGCTCCATATCTCACTGTCACACTATGGGGCAGTCCACCGGGTAAACGGGGGCAGCCCATATGGCCGAGGGCCCCGTCTACCCTTCCTCCAAAACACCCGACAGCCTGCAGACTGTGCAGAAAGGCAGAAAATGGGTCGACCCTCCTGACCACAGCTCCCCTGCTGAAACATATGGGTGTGAGCATGTGTGCGTACACACACACCAACACACACACCTCTAGAGAGTCTTTGAGTGTTACAAGGTGTCAGTGGTGGAAGATGGACGAGAAGAGTCTGGTTTCGATTAGCTGCACTGCCAGATCTCGACTAAAGCAGCTCTTTGCAGAAAGCTTGAAATGCTCACTTTGAGACAACCAAACCATTCTAATTTTGGCAAAATAAAACAAAAATGATACTTTTGGTATAATCTCTTTCACTGATCAGATCTGATTGCTACATATCGTGGGTGTCATTCTGAAACCTGGTATGGCTGTTTATCAGGAAATGGAAAGACACTTTACTTTTTATATGAATTTTGAATGCGGTGTTGTCAAAGTTGACGAGCACTTTCTAAAATGTTCTATTGGTTAACCAATGCCAAGTGTTGAACATAAAGGTTGACTTACAATAACGATTTATGGCAAAAAAATAATCAAATATAGAGAAACAAGGCTTTAGAAGGACAGCAGCAGATATGTTATTGTTTATTATTATTATCTTATGTTACATTTAAACCTTTTGCAGGCACTTCTATCAAAAATGAACTATAGTGCATTCAGGATACATTTTATCATCATATGTGATCCCTGGGATTAAACCCAACCTGTGTTGCTAACTTAATGCTCTACCAATTAAGCCACATTATATCTAAGACTATTTAACAATAATACAATGAATAATACTCTGTGGTCATTTTAGCTAAATGTGCATAAAGGTATTTTTTCTTCTTTGTTCAATTCAGTTTTTACTGTATAATCTTACGAGCAGTAGAATTATTATTATTATTTTCAAACACTTTCTTGAGTTTCATCAAGATGTACCAGTATCCCATTAACTTATTAGTTATATTTAATAATTTAAGCATGCATGCATGCACTATATATACAAGAGACCATTTTAAAATCGTTTTCAGTTTTTCTTGTGCATAGGTATGCGTGTAGGTAAACGATAATTTTTGTTTCATTCTGTGAACTACAATACAATATTTCTCTCAAATTTCAAATAAACATATTGTTTCCATTTGCATTTATTTGCACAAAATAAAAACTAGAAAAACAGGTCACAATAACAGAAAAGATGCTCTATATTTTTTCCGACCGAAAAGTTCATATTCACCTTTGAGCAATACAACAGTAATATTTGTACATGTATTTAGGAAAAGCTCAAAAAGGATTTACTTACGCGATAACCTTTTTATTTTAATGTGTCTTCTTATGAGAGTAACATTGTCATGGTTCCACCTCTCCTTGTCAGGTATTTCTTGGTCTAGAGGTGGAATCATACAGGATCCTTTGTTTCTCTAGTCTGCGTCATCGTTCCTACCCTCCTGTTTCCTAGTTTGTGTTAATTAGTTTATCCCTTGCACCTGTTCCCTCTTGATTTGCTCCCCTTTAAAACATCCTCGTGTTCTTTGTCCTGTCTGGTTCATTGTACGTCTTACATCATCAGTGTCACAGATAGTCTTTGTATTCATGCCCTCGTCTTGCCTTGTTCCCATACCCTGTGTCTAGTAAGTGTTAGTTTAGTGTTTGTTTTATAGTCTAGTTAGTCAGCGTTCTTGTCCTTGTTAAAGTTTATATTTTTATCCTGTCTTGTTTTCCCCATTGTGGGTTTTGTTTTGCCTGTTTTGTTGTCTTGTTATAATAAATACCTGTTAACCCCTTCATCCCTGCCTCTGCCTGCAATTGGGTTCTCCTGCCTTGTCTCTCTGTGCAATCGTGACAGAATGAACCAGCCACACAGAACCCAGCAGGCAGCCAAGGTGAACTGCTTGCGGTCCCGCCAGGCACGCCACCTCTGCGGTATCCGCCAAGGAAATGATGACCTGGATACCTACGTAGGTAGGTTCCTGGATGCCGCAGAGGAGGTGGTCTTTGGGGAGGCGGAGTTGGCGGTGTTGTTCAGCCGCGGCCTCAGGGATCCTCTGTCGCCAGCGGAGATGAGGATGCTGAGACCGCTGGACTTCGATATCGTGTGGCGGTATGCCGTGAACAGGTCGGAGTCCAGGGTCCCAGTACAATCCGGTTATGCATCTCCGCTGGTCGCTATCCCGGAGGGTCGTACCCTGCAGGTCGGGGTTATGGGCATCACCGTTCCCTCCGCCTCATCCGCAGCAGCTTCGCCACCACCGACTGGTCGCCGTGGCAAGCGGGTGAGGAGAACATCTTCGGGGTCATCCTCGGAGGCCTCCAACCCCGAACCAGCTGTGCCCTTCACCTCCTTCCTTCAGCCGACCACCAGCCGGGTGGTTCGGCTGAAAAAGAAGAGGCAACGGAGGGCAGCCGGGAACCAGGTGGTCCGGAGGTCCCGAGTCCGGAGGTCCCGAGTCCGGAGGTCCCGAGTCCGGAAGTCCGGAGGTCCCGTCCCGGTCCCGGTTGTCAAGCCCGGTCCAGCCGGCACCAAGCCCGGTGCAACCGGCACCAAGCCGGTGCACCCCGGTCGGTGCAGCAACCGGCACCAAGCCCGGTCCGTTGGTCCAACCGGCACCAAGCCCGGTCCAGCAACCGGCACCAAGCCCGGTCCAGCAACCGGCACAACAGAACCGGCACAGAACGCTGCCCAGCCGCCGGAGAGCACTGCCCAGCCGATGTTCCAGCCGATGTCCAGCCCGGCATTCCAGCCCTGTGCCTTCCAGCGCCCGTCCAGCCCTTGTCCCGCCCGGCCTTCCAGCCCCGTCCCCTTGTCCCGCCCGGCCTTCCAGCCGCCCGTCCAGCCCTTGTCCCGCCCGGCCTTCCAGCCGCCCGTCCAGCCCTTGTCCCGCCCGGCCTTCCAGCCGCCCGTCCAGCCCTTGTCCGCCCGCCCCAGCCCTTGTCCCCGGCAGCCGGCCGTCCAGCCCTTGTCCCGCCCGGCATTCCAGCCGGCCGTCCAGCCCTTGTCCCGCCCGGCATTCCAGCCGGGGTCCAGCCCAGCAGTCCTGCCGGGGACAAGAACAGTTTTCCCCAGGACTTCCCCTGTCAAGCCTCCTGGGGCTCCGCGCCCTGGCGCGCCCCGAAGGGCTGGAACTTCCCCACTCAGCCCTACCCCTTCTGGACTTCCCATGTTTCCTTGTTTGCCCCCACCCCCCCTCCCTTGCTTGTTATTTTATTGTCTCACCCCAACCCGTTGATTTTTCTTGCCTGTCTGCCCTTGTCATGTTTGCCATGTCTTGTCAGTGTCCCAGTCTGTCTTGTCTTGTTTGTGCCTTTGAGGAGCATCAGGTTGCTGCTCCTTAAGGCGGGGGTTCTGTCATGGTTCCACCTCTCCTTGTCAGGTATTTCTTGGTCTAGAGGTGGAATCATACAGGATCCTTTGTTTCTCTAGTCTGCGTCATCGTTCCTACCCTCCTGTTTCCTAGTTTGTGTTAATTAGTTTCTCCCTTGCACCTGTTCCCTCTTGATTTGCTCCCCTTTAAAACATCCTCGTGTTCTTTGTCCTGTCTGGTTCATTGTACGTCTTACCTCATCCGTGTCACAGATAGTCTTTGTATTCATGCCCTCGTCTTGCCTTGTTCCCATACCCTGTGTCTAGTAAGTGTTAGTTTAGTGTTTGTTTCCAGTGTTTGTTTTATAGTCTAGTTAGTCAGCGTTCTTGTCCTTGTTAAAGTTTATATTTTTATCCTGTCTTGTTTTCCCCATTGTGGGTTTTGTTTTGTTGTCTTGTTATAATAAATACCTGTTAACCCCTTCATCCCTGCCTCTGCCTGCAATTGGGTTCTCCTGCCTTGTCTCTCTGTGCAATCGTGACAAACATATTATACATTATACTATTACTACACAATAAATAATTGAACAACATAATAAAATAAATAAGCAACCTTATTGACATAATGGTGCCACATTGTTTTATTTGAGAATAAACCATGTTAACCTACATTCACAGTATGTGCAAATGCATTATATATACAGACATGCAGTATAGTGACAAAGTACGAACAACAAAGCAAGGAACGTAAAATGATGCATTACCAACTCTGAGCAGTAGGCCCAATGTTCAATAGATTTAAGAAGGTTCTGTTCTGGTGACAGTAAATTCAGATTTCTGACGGCTTATGATTTTGTAATATTCCAGCGAGTAATACCCCGCAAAGTCTCGCTAATGCCCTGCTCCACCACAGCACTCCTCAGAGCACTGAATCTAGAAAACACTCTGTCTTTCCGCCATTATTCTTCAGAACACTATTAAAACACTAGCTTATACAGTACTGTTAATAAAATCTATAGCATCCCAGAGCAGTCAAAGGTAAGGCTCAGGGTTTAGCTGTATCTCATAACACAGAAGTTTTCCGTGCAGCTTTATAGCCCATTTGAGATGGAAACATGCTCAAGTTTCTAACCCCTTGCCATACAAACGGGTTGTAGTTGTGTTTTAGTTACGGACAGTCTAATTGATTCTTTGAACAAACTCAAACGTAGTTTGAAGGTTTATATAATTGTGTTAATGTAGCATAATGTCTCATTGTCATTCTATGTTGTTTTAGCTCAAGATCATTGACCACAATGAGAGAAAAAAAGACGAGAGAGAGCGAGAGAGAGAGAGAGATTGTCTCAGCGGCTATAATCTGTGTGCCCTACATTGATCTGCACCCTTCCTCCCGGCCTTTGAAGCATGCCTTTGTTTGTTACCTTTTCATTTTATCACGGCCTTCCTACTTCATCTCATTCCTTCGTGCTCATCTCGCTCGCTTGTTTGCGTGTTCGAGCCCAGTTGTTTCCAGTGGTTGACATTCTCATGGGCTGTTTTAAGCATGTTGCGTTCTCTTCCTCAGGATGTGGCTGCCCGTGAAGTTCCACTCTTCACCTCACTGCAGCTCTGCACGTATGCGGTGCAGGTAGCAGGTTAGAATCACTGTGCGTGTGCAATAACGCAATGAGAAAATGTAATGGGGAGAAATGCAATAAAAGCCATTTGTTTTACATTTCAAACATCATTTGCTTTTATGTCTTAATGTTTCTTTATCGTTCATGTATATCTTTGTTTTTTTTTGCTTGTGGTGAGTGCTTGCTATAGGGGAGTGACCTGAGACATGTCTAGTGACTTGGGGGTGGGCTCTTTGACACAAACATCAGCCATCAACCACCTAGCAACCGCTCAAAACACCCTAGCAACTGTGTCAGAATGTGCTAGCAAATCACTCAAAACACGTTAGTGCTGTAGCCACGTAGAGATGTGGTAAGAGCCCCTCAGGAATCACATAATAACACCCTAGCAACCACCCAGAAACTTTATATGATCGTGGAGAATTTTGCACAGGGTGGGTGCCACCGATGCTTTCTTCAGGACATGTAAAAATCTGGTTGAGTTTTGTCTGTCTTTGTTTAGTAGATTATTGTGTGCTGGAGAGTTTTGGCAGCTCTAGATGGTTCCATCTGTAACCTGTAATACTGCAAATGAGTCACAAATCACTTTAATTAGAGACTCAGGCTGTGGGGTGCAGAGTACCGGAAAGCAAAGTTCTGTTTCCTCTCGTACAAAGAAAAAGCATGTTTAAGTTTAACAACATGATCACGTCTTGTACAACACACCCACAGTTACACTTCATAAGAAAAAAACTTCCCATATGTCCCCGATTTCTCATTTGTCTCTCCAATGAGACACAGTGAAGAGCACATTAGACTTTTGCGGAAATCTCCTGCTCCTCAGTTTTTTTCTCCTGAGAAAAGGAATCTCACGTGTCTCTACTAGACTTCGAAGAGATCTCATATGAAGTCAAATTATTTCTTCCTAAATTCCAAATAGTCTGCATTTGAAGGAACAGTTCACCCAAAAAATGAATATTTCGGGATCATTTACTCACCCGCAAATTTGTATACATTTCTTTGCTCTGATGAACACAGAGAAAGAGATATTTGGAAGAATGCTTGTAACCAAACAGTTCTTGGCCACCCTTGACTGCTATAGTAGGACAATTGTTTTATACATTAATTTGTTCTGTTGAACACAAAAGAAGATATTTTGAAGAATGTAGGAAAGCAAAACGTTCTGGGTCACTATTGACTGCCATTTAACATTTTCCTACTGTGATAGTCAGTGGTGGCCATGAACTGTATGCTGTTTCTTTGTACATACGGTACTTAAAATAAACATTTTTTTTTACTTGACAAGGAACAACCTTCGAGCAAACAAAACAAATTGCGAACAATATACAAATTCCTCTAGGCTCACACGCGCACACACAATGTTAATACAGCCACAGGTCTCGCATTTTTTCATTACCCACATAATAATTAGATTAATGATGTGTGCCTCAATGCTATTTTTACATACTGCGTAGTGTATATATAAACGTAACCTCTACATTACACCTCAATTATCCTTTAATCCATGTTCCATTATTTCAACCCATTTCATAAACGAGCAGATAACACTTTTAGAAGTGAGCAGGGATTGTATCAGCTATCCTTAATAGATTAATAAAATTTCACAGCAAGTCCGTTCTGGAGCTCGTTTCATTGGATTTGGCAGATGCAATTTAGCAGCATTAATGAGCATTTAATGAGCGAGTCCCATAGAAGCCAATGCCTCCCTGCTTGGGTCGCTGTAGGTCTTTACACTTCAGAATCTGCTTTGCTCAAACGCAGCGCAGCACTCGAATGGAAATTACAGATATGTTTATTTAATGTCTATTTGGAACGAGATTCAAAGCCATAAAAAGGTTATTTATTAAGAGCTTCTATGAAGCAATTCAATCTCTGAGCTAAATTAGCAGTTCCAGTGAAAGATTTATTTAAGAAACAGATATGTCTGCTGCTGTCCTTCCGAAACCTGGTATCTCCATATTTCGTGATATTTTTGTTGTTGTTGCCATAAATCATTATTATCAGTCACCTTTTATGTTTGTCACTAGGTTTTTCGCGTATATCAAACCAATAAAATGTATTAAAAAGTGCTTGTCAACTTTGACAACACAGTATTGAATCATTTTAAAAGTACAGTGTTTTTTTTCCATTTCTTAAAAAACTGTGAATTTGGACATCGGAGGTTTCAGAAGGACAACGAAGATATATAAGATAATAATGTAGCACATGCACGTACAGTATTTCTTAGTTGTTTATTTATATAGGCCTATAAAATTAGCAATATACATATAAATAAAAAAATTGCAATATTCTGATAACTGGAGCGCCATTAAAATAATATTGATTACAACAAATTTTATACCTAACTTGTAAATTTGCTGTCTATTTCTGTAATTTGCATACAAAAATGAAAATGTTGTAAAAAAAAAACTATAAAATTCTGTAAACTAATTTTTTTACAAGTAACTATACCTTTGGAAAGAACTTTCTCAAATTTTACAATATGTGTTTAAATCAAAGCTGCAATCTGAAAATTTTGCCTCTATATCGCCATCTCTGTGAGAAACAAAAACCCACAGCTCAAATTATAACTATTTATTATAAACATTGTAAATTTGGGTATGGCAACAAAACAGTTTTGAACACTCCGTTTTATGTACTTGCTCAATTACTGATTTTTGTTCACTTTTTTGTTTAGAAAGTTACAGATTGCAGCTGTAAACATGGCTTTTTTGACATGGCTTTCTCAGCCTTGGTGTTTGTAGTTTTCCTTTCAAATAAAACAATTGATTCATTATGACGCTTTAACATCCATTAACATGATCCTAATAAATCAAACTTATATTTAAATATAAAACATACTTATATATGTTTTATATTTTGATATATGTTTGATAAATCCTTTAAAATTTTTGACACAAGTCTACTAACTTCTACTGTCACCTTAGGAGGGTGGTGGTCATGTCCAACAGCGAATCACCTCTGTAACTTTTTATTTATTGAACTGATAGTGTAACAACTCGCAATACATTAAAACACTCCCCGGTCTCTCATATAGGTCAGTAAACCCCAACCCACAATGCTACATCTAGCTAGAAGCTAATAAACAATTCTATGGAATCATAATGGTGTTATGGTCCACAATAAATCCCCTCTAAAGTCAAGTTTTCTAAAGTATTTTTTGTTTCTGTCTTCCCAGGACACCTGTCTCTCTCCCCCCGCGCACAAACAGAGTAATTGGATATTAACACTGCAACAGGGACAGGAAACAAAGGAAGGCGTGTGTGAAGTTAATGCGTGTCGCTGCAGTGGCTGCGCTCACCGGAGGCCCAATCTGTCTCTGGTTTTGTGCTCCGGCCCATTAATCCACATTACTGCTGGATTAATTTGGTTTGCGAGGGAGATGTTAATAAATGCACTCTATGCGGCCGCATGCGATTGATCACCACTTCCCGCCGCTGCACGCTAGCTTGCGCTAGCTCACAGGGAGAGATCCATCAACCTTCATTGCACACATACACACAGGGTACTTAAAGATGGCACATTTTAATGTCTCATAATCTCTCGATCTTCAGAAGAACACAATTATTGCGAGCGCTCTCTCCCTGGTTTTATTTACAAGAGCCGCCAGTCGCAATAACTTTGCTGCGCTTTGCACAACCAGCATACAGCAGAATATCCGTATTGTGTGGCACATGATAAATTACTGTCTCAGAGAAATCCGTCATCATCAAATCAATCCAAATGAGCGAAAGAATTCTGTACACGCGTGACGCGGATGTTGAGTATTTTGATTGGAGCAAACAGAATCAGTGCTGAAATAAGTCTGCTCTCTGGGTGGCATCGGAAGGATTTCTTGTAAAGTCAGGTTGCAGGTTGAGCAGAAACTACCTAGCTAGGGATTTTGAGGAACTGTCGTTCCATTTATCATTGGAGAGGCATTATTGCTTTTCTTCAGCAGACAAATGCGATCTGGCCCTGTCCCAAATGGAAATGGCACACCTGACTTGCAGGCTCGCTTACTGATGGACGCCTCAGAATCCACAGCGGACTACTCCCGGACAGTCTGTGCTACCAAAGTGTGAAGTGAGTAAGTACGCAGGAGCTTTGAGCAGCGTTTGGGACAGGGCCTTTGGGGGACACTGTATGAGATTTAAGATATCATGCCAACTTTCCTGCAAAAACGTCCTTATACAAAAACATACTTATAAGAATATACACACATATATATATATATATATATATATACAAGATATATATGCAAAATCATACAACATTTTATTCCTTGCTTTTTAAAATATTTTCTAATAAAAATTGTGATGTTTTGTTTCTTGATGTTTTTCCTATTTAACTAGATTAGATCCAACACTACTGGCAAAAACACAAGTAAAATCTAAAATCAAGATAAAATTTGTTTATGTCATTTGGCTTATCAAGTGAAAATATGTCCTGTTTCAAGAATCATTTTGATCAGATGAAAAGCGAAATAATAAGCATTCTGTCATTTTGCGCCGAAAAACGTTCGTTTCTTAGGATTTATATCCTGTTGTTTTATACAAATGTCAAAAAATCTTCGAAAAATAAAACAAAATAAAACATTTGCTTTAGAAGCTAAATGCGGCTTAAAACAAGCAAAATTATCTGCCCGTGGCTAGGACTGTACATTTTTTTTTGCAGTTTTTTGTTGGTTTAAAGGTACAGTTTGTAGAATTTGCCGCTAGGGGGCGCACGATCAAAACAACAACAATCGCGTAGCTTTATGACGCTGTGTAGAAGCGTGGAATGATGGGATATGTTGTCTTCAACTCCACCGCTGATGGTATCGCTGATACTTCAATCAGACGGGAACGTGAAATCATGTTAGCGGAAGAGGTAAAGTAATAGTTTTATAAATGCTGCGTATAATTGTAGTCCATATATAAGAGACTGTTCGAAAGAAGCTAGAGGTTAGCTAGACGCTAGACACTACTTCCGCATTTGTCCATGACACTATTGTCATGCGGTTTCTACGTCAGTATAGGCGGTAACAAAGGGTAACGCGGATATGACGCCGTTGACAGGCGACTAAACTGCCCCGGTCCACTGTTTAGTATGGCGTTTTTCTCATGATTTAAAAGTAGTTGGAAACATTTGAGATATTTCAAGTACTCAGCTGAACAAAATATACAGTATAACACTAGCCTAGTGGTTTTTGGATATTTTACTGCAAAATTTTACAAACTGCAGCTTTAAGTGAAAAATACCTGGTTTCCTAAAATGTTTTTAAAAATCCTAAAATGACTTAATTGAGCTTAGAAATAGTAAACTCAATGAATGTAGTGCAAACCTGTTGTGTTCACTAACATTTTTAAGTTGAAATAACTTTTAAGGCAACTGGATTTTTAAGTAAAACCAACATTTCTTTAGAGTAAGAAATGCAATTATTTCAAGTTTCAACTTAATACGATAAACTTCATATTCTTCATATTTGTATCTCATTTCTTAAAACTCTTTTACTGTACATATTTATAAAGCTATATCAGTTATGACAATACAATATATATGATATATAACTTAACTTGAAATGAACTGTTTGATGACTAAATTAGGAACAGTCTTTCCTGCTCACACTCTGTATCTCTCTCTCTCTCGCTGAAAAAAAATATAATTTAGTTTTGACACAGTACCACGTATTATGAAATAAAAGTCCCCGAAACAACATACCCCAAAAGTTAAATGCATAAAACAAAATAAACTACTTTGATAATGCAGTGTAACAACGATATTGGCCTTTTTAACAAAAGCAATAGTGAGATATTTCGATATGGAATTGAAAATTCTTATAAATGGTTGGTTCATTCATTCAAGCAAAGAATTACTCAAGCACAGTAAAACATATTTTGTAGTAGAACTACACATGTTAAAGTGAATGGTCAAGGTTATTAATATGCTGAGTCACAATATAGTGTGTAGTGCTGTATTTCTTGTAGACTATGATGTGTGTGAATTTGAAAGTGTAGTTGCGTTTGTGGCAGTATGAGAAACGTGCGGCCCCCTCTGGCCCTGTGGGAGGAAGAGCCCATCACTGCCTCTGCACAGCTCACAGGCCAAACAGGAAGTGCCTCCACTTACCCGATTAAAGTTCACTGATTTAAAAGGAAACCTTATACTCCCTGATGGCACGTTTTCAATAGAATTATTCAATTAAGTTATCCGCAGATCACTCCACAGTCGATCTCACCGGATAGGGCAACATAAACGGATTTCCACGACGCACCCGTTACCCTTATGCATGGGAAGGAGAGAGAGATTAACTCTGGCTGTATACCCACGGTCATATAACATACTGTACGTACAGTGTCAACCTAAGGATTTTTATGCCCATATAGAATGGTTTATGTGCAGTTTCAATCAGAGTAGATTGCGAAATGTTGTCATATAGTTTATCGAATTTTGTCATCATTTACTCACTCTTATGTTGTTCTGAAATAGGCTTTTCTCTCTTGTTTGGAACACTTGAATGTTTATGCCTCCCATGCAATGAAAAAGACGCTAAAAAGAACCAAGTGTTCAGAGTTTGAAGAATCTATTTCAGCTGCAAATAAAAACGTTCTGGGGATGCTGAAGGTTTTTTTATGGAACCATACAGCCTGACACAGTGTAGTTTTAGGACAGGACACTACGGCCACCATATTGTTTTCCACACAAGGGTCACCACAAGTTCAATCATCATTTTCATTTGTCTGGAAAACGGAACTCGACATCTTAATCCTTTAATGTGCAAAGTGGGAGTGAAGGCAAAAACATACACGTGCCAGACACAGTGAGGTTGACGGGAAGAAGGTTTGCTCATGACTGACAGTGTTGGCGGGGAGCGAGAGGGAGTTGGACAGATCATGCTCAGATCCGCCTTTCTCTCTCTCCCACAGCGGCCATCTGTCCACCAAACCCCCGCAATGAAGCGGCATGAATCAGCCCGAGATATGAGCAGTGAGATCAGTCGCTCACAGGCTCACAGAAAGTACAGATCTGATGGAAGAAATGCACTCTCGGTGTCTGCACAACAAGTTCGTGGCCTTTAGTGAGGTTCAGTGGAGTGACACGCATCGCTGAATGAAAGATGTTATTTGAATTCAACACAAACACTTGATTTTTGTTTGCTTTGTGCCTAAAAATGTGAATCTTCATGTTACATTTCCATTTTATGGTTATATTCAGTTATGTTATAGTTAGATTATAAATCAGAAATATCATTTAAAGGAGCAGTTCACTGAAAAATAAAAAGAATATACTGTATGTATATATCTCTTAACAGTATTTATCTTATTATAGATTATTACTATTATTTCACATTAATTTCTATTATTATTGCAGTTATTTACAGTTTATTTTTTATGAATTTACAACTTATAACGTATAAAGTCTTATAACTTAACCGTCTTTTTATCAGCCATTTGTGAAATTTTACGTAACTTTAACTGAGCAAATTGAAAAATTCACATGAAACAAATCAGAAAAATGTTTTGAGTGGAAACGACTGGATAGTTTTACATTGAATTATTAACATTTCAGTATCCTCGTATTATACCTGTACTTAGCTATTGGGTCAACAAGAACACTATGAATCAAACTGACATCATTCTTCAGGCAAGGGCACACTGTTCATGGTAGATTTTTACTAAAAGATTGAACTGTTTTCTCAGTATAAGGGTAATTCTCATAAATGACAGGTTGGGGTGGGTCTTCATGTTCATGTGTGTTATCATTTTATAAAATTTTATTTTTATTATTGTTAAAAAGCTAGCCTGTATAACTACAGGCCTTACAGTGTTTAAATGCAGATGTGTGGAAAATGCCTTCACAGAAAAAAATGTTCAATGTTCATTTTCTGAAAAGACAAGGCTTAGAAAAACCTGAAATGAACCTACCCTGAGACATATTCAAAGGAACAAAGTGCAGCGCAATAGAGTGTGACAACTAGCCCCGGGCTTCCGGATACATCTTATTAAAAACCAACATCAAAGTTATATTGAAAGTCATATATCACTTCAGGTACAGTCTATCGACATGATGGCCTGTCACATGACTTTCATGCTGTGCCTTTATTTGCACTGTAAAACGCTCATGTTGGAGCAACTCGAGCAAATTAAAGAGAATTAATGATTTGCTTGCTATGACCTCTAAATAAATACACATTGTCAAACATATAAGACTACATCTTAACTCAGCACACAGGCGGCGTAACCTCACACGGCTGTGAACTCTTGCTGTGAGAGTGACGTTTCCACAGCGATGGGGTCGAGCCCTATGACCTCTAGATCCTCAAGAGAGCTCAGGTCATCACAAGAGCTAAAGGAGCCCCTGTTTTTTGTGTCAAGAGGAATTTGAAATGAAAAATGGTTGGACTGAAGAAGTGAAGATAGAAAAATGTGATAAAAGAGAGAAAAATGCAATTATTTGAACATGTGACAGTGACTTGTCACCAAGGGGCTGCAAATTTTCTTTGTACCGCATTTCAGTATGCACAGACCGCTCTAGTGTTCATTTTATTTTGGCAGGTTAACTAGACAAGGTTTGTAATCATTTTACTAATATTTTGAATAATTTTTAGTTTATGTTTTTGAATACAAATATTCCAACAAGTCCTCCAACTCATACGACCACACTGGTTGTTTATCACGTTCCCCAAAAACGACCCCGTGGAGCGTTTGCAAAAATAGCGCTTCTACCGGCAGCAGGAGAAGCTTTTGTCCACCGTAATTATAATATTATTAAATGTAGTCTCAGGTAATGAAACATGTACAATAATGAAACATGATGTTATTTAAAGTAAGCCAAGTCACACAGCGGGACACTGAATAAAATGTTATTTAAAGAGGTAGTTCACCCAAAAATGAAAATTATTTTAATTCATTATTTTAATTCTATTATTTTAAGTTTAAAATGATTAAAATGTTTGTTATGTTGAACACACGTGATATTTTGAAGAATGTGGGAAACTTAACTCTTCTTGGCCACCATCAACTACCATAGTAGTTTTTCCCTATATGGAAGTCTATGGTGCCCAGAACTATTTGCTCGCATGCAACTACATACGTGTCCTGATTCATTTCACATTTTCATGATATATTTGAGTAATTCTCTCTATCTAAGGGTACTAACTGTCCAAAGTCAAGCTATTCTTATTAAGAAATTCGAGTCTGAAGGGACAATGTTCTAGAATTCCAGACTTAAGAGACGTTTACCCAAGCTGATCCAACAGGAATTCATAACAACTTCGTAGGAATTTGTACGATGTAAATTTTGCATGTCCAGGTGGACATATCTGGTCACATTTGCTGCAATGCTTCGAGATTTTGAATATTCCCATTAGATTCTCATGAGCGTAAAACAGAATTTAAGAGCAGTACAAAAAATACAGCACTAATGTAAATAAAAAATAAATAAGATAAACATTTTGAATGTATAACTGCAACTGAATGAATATACAAATTTATTTCACATTACAGTAACAAGCTTTTTGTAAATGAAGGTAATGAGCGTTAGGGGTAATAGGCTATTGAAAAAAACATCTCACGTGTGCTTTTCATATGAAGTCGTATGTTGTGAATCGTAGAAAAACGCTCGATTACTAGAAAAAGCTATTCTGAAACCCCACCCCTACACCCTAACGTCACCGGCGAATCGTACTAAAATGTATTAATGAGATTCAAACGAATTAGCCAAAATTAATCACATGGTAAAATTTACGTTTTTGCCGGAGTTTGTGTTGAAAATAATAACTCAAATCAATAAACCACATACGGTACATTCTAAAGACACATCTCTGTGTCTAGTTAAGGACAACACAGGTTGTGTTATTTTTTTATACGGTTTAGCTTAAGCCAGGACTAAGCCTTAGTTGAATTAAGATATTTATGTCGCTTTTATAAAAATGCCTCGGAAGAATACATTACTGGTGTGCATCTTGGGGACAAAACAATGGCACTGATATATTTTAAGATATTTATATTTATAGATTATATATATACACATTCATTTTAGTCTGGGACTACCCTTAAGCCTCGTCTGTGAAACCGGGCCTTTATGTGTTAAAAAATGAATAACACAAATATATGGTATTATTTAACACATCCTTATCAAAATTAGTTTCATTTTAAGCAAATAGACATTTTTTTATTAATTTCTGTGTGTGCGTGTGTGTGTGTGTGAGGGGGGATAGGTGGAATTTTTACAGATTTCACAGTTCTTGACAGATTTAGTCATTTGCACTCTTCTATCCACAAGTTATTGTTGTTACTGCATTTAAAGCACCGACAAGTTTCTCACAGTACACATATGTGTGTGAAATTGCGCGAGTGCCTGAGACAGTGAAAAACAGACAGACAAAGAGAGCGAGAGAGAGATGAAGAGTGTGAGCAGGAAAGACTGTTCCTAATTTTGTCGTCAAACAGCAGCGAGTGTAGCGTGTGTTTTGTAACCGGCTGTGCGGGGCTGGTTATAATAACTGTGAAGAATCTCATTAATTCAGTCAGGCTCAGCCGCTAACGCCTTGTATTGTCACTTATCCCTGGGCCCTTTTGACTGCCTAACTAGCATCATCTCCATGGCGACAGAAGAGCAATGCTTCGCACGTGAACTCAACTTTTTTGTGTTCCTGATAACGCTTGACACACAGTGTGTGACTTGAAGGGTTTAGCTTAGGGAATGTGGTGGTTTTGTGTTTAATTCGCACATGCTTCAGGTCAAATCCAGAAGCAGCCATATTCATTTTTAATCATATAGCAGCTCTTCCTCGGTGGACCGGGGCTCTGACCTCATTTCCTTTGTTGGGCTGCTGCAGGAAGCCTGTAGCCTCTTCCTTTCACACATGAGAAACCTGACGAGAGGTGACAGCTTGAAGAATATAGTTCAATCGCAGCTGAATCTATTGAGTAAATGAATAATCAATACGTTTTATTTATGCTGCACAGTTTATACAAGTTAGCATCTCAATGTGCTGGTGCTTGAGTAATGATAATGGTACTATAATGGAAAAAAAGAGATTGGGAGCTGAGCATGCCCCTGCAAAAATTGCTGCCGTGATATAAGGGTGGATACAAAGATAATAGAGATTAACAAGACGTGCCTTTGACGTTACTTTGAATGGGAGGGAATGCTCAATATGGTCTTGACTGAAATAGGCTAGGCACTTTGGTCCTGGACGTTACGTTGTTAAGGTATTCTGAGTGATTGTTGGTATTGTTTTACATGCCGTTGCTAGGGTGTTGCTACGTGGTGGAGAAACACAGTATGTGTTTGTTCCTCAATGCAGGATGAGTTGCATTGGCTTAAATCCTAAGAGTATACCCTCCAAAAATAGTATACAGGTACATGTTTAAGTATACTTTGGTAAAGTTCAATTATATGTTTAGTAATACTTCATGTAGTAAGTAGAAAAAAAAATAGAAAATGTACTAGTTCAATACTAGTCAATACTAGATATTTTTAGTTCATGAAACAATTTGAAGTATACTCTACATTAGTTGGCATTTTTTATCCTGCAAGATTGAAGTAAACTTAACATCATATTTATACTACTGTTACTATAGTTTATTAATAACATTTTATGTGACAAGTTATATGTTCATAAGACGTATGGAAAAATGTATTTATCAGGCTATTCAATACAACTTTTAAACACGGCAAGCCAAACACTTAAAATTAGACTTTTGATTAAAATATACCCGAAGCATTATGAAGGATTTCTAAGAAGTACATTATATAAAATGTAGACTGAATGTGTTTTTATTGTTGTTTAATATATTAGAACAATTCAATCAAGAATAGAATAGAATAGAATAGAATAGAATAGAATAGAATACAATACAATACAATACAAATACAATACAATACAATTGAATTGAAAATTGAATTGAATGAATTGATTGAATTGAATTGAATTGAATTGAATTGAATTGAATTGAATTGAATTGAATTGAATTGAATTGAATTGAATTGAATGGAATGGAATGGAATCGAATATGTTGTAAATGCAAAAATGACAGTGATACTTTCTAGCCAACATTTTTGTAATAATTAGACATGATTAACTAGATCTCGAGCAAGCCTGGATAAATTACTCAAAAATGTGTACATAATTAACTAAACTAAGTGCATATTCAAACATACTTTAGATGTTATTTAAAAGATCAAAGTTGACCACAGCTAATTGAGCATCATCTCTCATTTAAGTACATCTAAATGATCCCTTGGGGGTAGTATTGTACTAAAGTGTGTGGTGAAGTGTTGCAGTGTGGTAAAGTTTCAATTAGTGCGAATGTTACTATTCTCACAGAGCACAATTCATAGAACAGCAATTCATCAATGCACAGGGTGAAAAAAGCCTTGAGAACTTCCCCTATTGAGTGCAAAGCAAGTGCAAAGTGGAGGGGGTGAGAGGAAGTGAATAATTAACTCTGCAGATTCAATTTTATAAAACTGTTTAAGTGACACACAGCACTGTGAGACATCTAATATTGATGTCATGCTACATCATGGAGTAAGACAGAGGGTTATTTAATGAAGCATCAGTGTTGTTTTGAGGATTCTTCTTCATCTGCAAACGTACCAAGAATTTTACCAAAAAAAAACTAATATAAAAACACAGTCATCTTAAAGCTGCAATCTTTACATTTTGGTTAAAAATATACAAAAATCTGTTTGAACAAACATGCGAATAATCATTGTTCAAAAATGTCTCTTAAAATAATGATTGATAATCTAAGCAGGCGGGCACAATTTCACAAAAAAATAAAGAAGTAAAGAAGTACATAAAGTTACCTACAGTTTTATGTTTTAAACAGAAATGGCGATAAAGAGCCAAAGGTTACAGGTTGCAGATTATTCGCTTTTTTGTATTTTATTCATAATCATATACATTTTTATTTATTCAAAATAATGAATGCATGTAGTACGTCTCCTTAAGTAAAATCTAGTTTGAGATATGTTTGTGCAAACATTTGTGTGGGACCTTTGAATCTTTTGTAGCATGAATTGTTTATTGTACATAAGCCACATCATGGGCTGGGTTACAAAAAAACATGTCACTTTTCTTTCAGAGGAAAGTCAAATATTTACAGACTTTTGTGAGGTTGGGTATGTTGAAGTTTCCCCGGGCAACAATCAACAATGCTCAGAACTTTCAGATTTTTTTTTACCAACATTCACTTCAAAGTAAATGTATTTCTATAGTGCTTTTCAAAATGTTGCATTGTTGCAAAGCAGCTTTACAGTACAGAAACAAGAATTGTTATAAATGAATGCATTTTATATAAATAAATGCATAAAAGAATATAAGCTGCATGGTATAAGCAAGCTCTGACGTTATTCAGGTGAAGTACATCAGCACATTGGCCCTATTGAAAATTCTCTTTTGTGGTACCTACCACAACTTTAAATGGTGGGGGGGGGGGCGCCTGAACTGACATTCCAGCCTTGCTTAATTAACCCTGGGTAGCAATAAAGCAGTCATGCCTTTCCAACTAAACCTTACTCCCGAGTCCACCATAATGACTTCCAGGGTCTCCAGTACCATAAAGACCTCCAGCGGACCCCAATGTCTGTTCGTCCCAAACCTCCCCCTGTCCTCCTTAAAGCACACAGCCTTCCCTCCTACAACCAATCAAACTTCTCACATGTGGCCCACTTGAGTTAAGAGTGAGTGAAAAGCACAGGATTATTATTAGCGTGAGCATTCCTGAGGTTTCTCGCCTTGCTTCAAGAGCCCAGCTGAATGAAACTGCTCGTGCTTTGGCAGAGAAAGCCTCGGTGATTGACAAGCCTTCTCATCAGGTTTAATGCACTGTTTTTGCTATCAAACACTCATAAAATGTATCAATGATCTTTGTAGCTTTTGTTGTGTTTATCTACTTGCTCTCCAGAGTTTTCCCTTTATCGTGGTGATGATAACATGATGGACTGCAAAATCCTCAAGAGAACTTTTTTCAGAAGCCAGGACTTGATCCTAGTCGCAGAGTGCTTGTTTACAATGATTCTTTTTGGAGTCTGATACATTGTAAATACATTATGTTCGGTTACAATCCAGTCCGGTTGGAAATGGTGATTTCAATTTGCCATTCTTGTGTGCATTGTGCCTCAACTGGCCAATCAATGAATGATAAACCCCAAATTTAAAGGGACAGTTCATACCAACATGAAAATTATGTGTATTTTTTTGTTCTGATTAACACAGAGAAAGATATTTGGAAGAATGCTTACATCCACACAGTTCTTGGACCCCATTGACTACCATAGCAGGACATTTTTTGTTGTTTTGTTCTGTTGAACACAAAAGAAGATATTTTGAAGAATGTAGGACAGCAAACAGTTCTGGGGCACTTTTGACTACCATTGTAATTTTTCCTACTACACTCTTAAAAATAAAGGTGCTTCACGATGCCATGGAAGTTCCATAAAGAACTTTTGTTTCGCAAAAGGTTCTTCAGAATATAAAAAGGTAGAAAGTGATGATTCTTAAAAGAACCTTTGACTGAATGGTTCTTTGTGGTGCCAAAAATGGTTCTTTATTTTTTTAAAGCCCCTTTATTTTTAAGAGTGTATGATAGTCAATTGGGTCCAAGAACTGTTTGGTTACAGACATTCTTTCAAATATCTTTCTCTGTGTTAAACCAAACAGAGAAATGTATTTTCTATTTATTCTACTCAATAAAATATTTTTGAGCTTGGCCACTATAAAGATATTTGTTATAAAAAAGAACTCTAAGACAGCTTATTTTAATGCTTGTTTTCTTAAAATAACTTTAAGACATCTTGAATCCCCCTTGGAAGTTTGTTTGAGACCCCCTAGCTGAGAAACATTGATTTAGGGCAAGCAGTGGGGTTGTGGTTTAAAGTTCAAAATAATAAACTAATTGATAAAGAATATAAAACAAACAAATAAATAAATAATATAAACAAACAAATATAAATAAATAAATCTTTAAGGACATTAACAAAACATGTCTATGTGAGTGTCTGCACAACATTAAACTTTTCAGACAGTCACAGCTGAGCGGCATCAGACGAACATGACATTCATCTCTATCGTGGTTCAACTGATTTCAGGCCATCTGTGTTTACAGGAGTGAGATGACAAAACTGACCCTCTCTGGTTTCGTCTGCAGTGATGTCAGGCCAAGAGTCACAAAAACAACCCGAGCAGTTTACGAGACGAGCCGAAATCTAAAACGCTCTTCGGGCAGAACATCAAGTAATCGTGACAAGCTTCAAGAGCCCTGTTGTTGAAATCTCTGACAGATGTAACGTTTGACAAACAACAACAACCGTCGGAATGATAAATGAAAGACGTGCTTGTTTCATGGGCCTACTGGAAGCTGTCAGCGCTGTGCGTCGCAACACTGCGCTTCATCTGTACGCCTGGCAGGAGTCGGCCGGAGTTTTCAACGAGTCAGCGATGTGAAAGCTAATATTGATTCGTGTTTAGAGTTATAAATAGTCATTCCATAAAAGCTCTGTGTTCACAGGTTGTGCTGTTTCATCACAGGAAAGCGTCGAAAGGGAAAACGTCATTATTTAATTTTACCGCAGGGGGTAAGAGATACAAAGACTGTGAGAAATGATGACACTTTAATGAGCCGCAAATGGAAGGCGTTCACAGAATGTATAATTATGGCAACTTAAAATCCACAAAAGAAGCGTGAAGTCGATTAAATATTTTAACATTTTCATTATTACTAAAATAAACTAATCGTTCACATTATTTACAGTGGTGATGAGTAATAAAATGCAGCGTGACTTACGAGTGTGGGTCGTATTTATGATCCTGTTTTCCCTTGAAATCAGTAACTAGGGAGGCTTTTAACATTGATTTGTGTTGTTTGTCTTCACTGTGAGTACAGTAGATTTATTAACTGATCCGCAGTCAGAGGATATGCCATCTGCCCACTGCCAGGTGTTCCTACAGCTGCCGAGACTGATGGGAGGAACACGCATCACTTCCTGTGAGGTCATCTCCCCACATTATCCATCAGGATCCATCCATTATCCACAGGTCAAGGATGGAAACTGGCATCTAGGTCTATTCTCAGACATCATAGAGTGAATTCCCTTCTGTGTTATCTCATTCTTTTCTTTCTTCCTTCTACCCACCACACACACACATAGACCGTATCTTCCCACATCATCACTATAATGTCTTTATTTAACAATATCGGTGTCTGTTTTGTAGCAGCAGCTGTTCTAACAGGATGATGGTCACATAAGTGATACTGAGGTAGATCACACAACAATGAGTGGTTGCTAGGTGCAGTCAGATATATCTGGGTTGTTGCTAAGATGTTAGGTGGTAGCTTACTGCCCATTCCAATTTCTTTATCTGGTACACATGATTGGCCGACCAGGATTATCTTTAGGGTAAATAAGCATTGCATTTGCATTGTAATAATGTACTTGAAGACTTCAGATACAAAAACAGGGACTGGTAAAATAGGCCCGTTTTTATCGCTTACCATTACTTGGCTAGACTTCCATCTCCAATATTTTGAATTTAGACTGCGATACCAAGCTCAACCTCTAGATGTCAATGTACCATATGGTCACAAATTGTTTATTTATTAAAATTAACATACAACAAAATTAAACAATCGTTTATTTAATACACATTTTATACAATAAAATAATAATATAAATTAATATTAACATAAATAAAATAAAATTTTAATATTGATATTATTAGACACTAGCCAGACAGATAAACAAACACATTCTACAGTCCAGGCACGCGAGTCCGATGAAATGGCCCAGTTAACTTCTGGTTTGTGTTTGGCTAGTGTCTAATTATAACTATTAATATTTAATTTATGCTAATATTAATTAATATTATTATTTTACTGTATAATAATTGTACCAAATAAACGATTTGTTGAATTTTGTTGTATGTTCATTTATAAAAAAAACAATTTGTTGAATGGGTCCTGTAGTTCGGTCGCATAAACACAAACCATATGGTACACTGACATCTAGCAGTTGAGCTTGGTATCGGAGTCTAAATTCAAAATATTGGAGAGACAAGTTTAGCCAAGTAGAAGTTCTTCTTCTCGGTTTCTTTTTATTGCTATCATTAATAATCTACAAGCGCTCTATTGTTTGTCAATGTGTACCGGAAGTTCAGTTGGGTTCACAAAAGTCTGCATGCACAGTAACGTTCATTTATGTTAGGATGAAACCGTCTATAAAGGAACAAGCCTTTTGTTTGGACACGGCAGTCACATGCAACACAATACTTTTTTAACGGCAGCTAGGGGGGCTTACCTTTTAACAATAACTACAGATCGTAACATGCACAATGACCTATGGGTCATTCTTTTTTTGGGAGACACTACAAATACTCGCACAGCAGCCATTTTTACATTCAATCTGAAAATGCAGAGCGTTTTCTGTATAGTCATTATTATCATTAGTCATTATATCTGTGGAAAGCCTCCATAAAACATGAAAACACAACGTGTGTGTCTGGCCTTAATAGCTGGAATAAGAGTATTAGGAATAGTGTCCATCAGAAATAAAAAGAGAACATTGCAGGTCCTGTTCTCTGATGCTCCTCTGGGTTCCTGTTTCCATCTTCGCCACTAATTGGCCAAAGCCGACAGCTGGGAGCAATAGGAAATGGCACGGGTTGAAAATGACATGGATCAAGAACACAACGCCTAATAATATGCAGCACACCACCCGCGACGCCACAGTCAAACAGAACGGAAGAATAGGGCCGGGCTGAAGAAACGAGAGACGCCGAGTTACACAGTGAGCCTGCCGTTAATACCTACGATGATGAAGGCAGATACTTTCCCTAAGCCGAACCTTCCCGTGGCTTAACGCTGAGGAATGTCTTTTAATTAAAGATGAGGCATGGACTTATTAAATAATAGATTATTCCTAACAGAAAAAATGAAATTACGCCCTTCGTTCTCGAAGTCAAATAAGCGGCGTTCAACTCTCTGTGTTATTAATCTCCTTATAGTGTTTGAGTATGCAGCACATTCGTTATTTATTAGAACCACTTCAAAATGGTTGAAAATGCTACTTTTCTTCTGAGGAGTCACAGGTAAGTTAGAGCAATTGATAAGCGTTATCGTGGAAGTAATGAGGATTATCTTGTGTTAATTGGATTTACCGTCTTTGATGTGAATTGTCAAGTGTTGTCACTACGAGACATGAGCATCAATGTTGAGAATGGGAAGGGTATTCAACCTTCTTTCCTCAAACTGGGCAGAAGTTGCAGTGGGCACACCGCCACCCTGCCAGGCAGAGAGGTTGGCATCACCCGCACAGGAATCCATCTGCCAACACAAATGATAAAAATGTGTGATAAAAAAAGCGATTTACGGCTATTAAGATGCTGTGTGTTTCTGTACAGCAGAAGTGTATTCAAATATCTATAGACAGAAATAACAAGAACCTAAACCTGTTAGTTGACTCACCTGAGAGGCAGATGATGGTTTTGTCACGCAGACTGGAAAAGATAATGAGATAATATGATTTAATGCCGTTAAAAGTCCAAGTACCTCTTAAATGCTGCATTAGCCGACATCACTAGCACTTCTTTCAAATTAACACCATTACACACATCTGGCTTTCATCTGACTGCTGCCACTGACAAAAGGGGAAATTATTTCAGAGGATATGCTGTGTTTTATGTTAGCGGCTGCTTTTCAATAGAAATCCGTGCCAGATACCTTGAGGTATTTTCACTTTATAGCCTTGGATAAAGAAGCAAGGGAGTAGGTTTTGTTTGGCTGTACTGTACATCTCAGTTCTGTATGAAATCCCATCTTGCATTCCTAAAGCTAATGGAGAATATAATATATAAAAATAAAACACATTTATCATATTGAGCGTCAAGTAGATTTCAAAATAGACTGATGAAATAAAAAATAAAAAAAACGTAAAGAGGAACATGTGAAACAGAGAGAGCTGGAGGCAATCATTTCATTAAAAAGATGTCAGGGTCAGAGGTCAGGATCTGGATGTTTTTATTCACCACAAAAATGTAATTCGTCAATGTTTGAGGTAATGTCAACACTCCAACTTATTTAACAAGGATGTCAAATAAGAAATGAAAAAAAACACGGGCTCTTCTGACCTAAAGGGAAAATTCTGTCATCCTTTACTCACATTATGTCGTTCAAAACCTGCATGACTTTCTTTCTTCTGCAGAACACAAAAGAAGATATTTTGAACAACGTTGTTACCAACCAACACTGGCCTGCATTGACCTCCATGGTATTGACACAAAACCACTGAGACATTTTTCAAAATATCTTTTTTGTGTGTTTCACAGAGGAAAGAGTCAATCACAAGTTTTTAGAGTGAATGAATTATGACAGAATTTTTATTTTGTGATTACCAAAGTGATGTCTTTTCATATAAAAACACAAATCTCTGCTTTTCTTCTCTCTCTTGTCTAATGAAGCACAGATGGTATTGACAATGAGCGCCAGGAGGGGGTCCTCAAGATCCCCCTCTCTCTCTTACGGGGATCTGACCTGTGCATACCTGAGCCGTGCCCCCCGTCCTGCATCCACGCCTAGCGTGTCGAGGTCTCTGCCCAGTCAGTCCCTGTTAAACTATACGAGCAGAGATCCATCCGTCCTGCCGGAGCTTTAAACATAAACATCCTGATAGTTTCATAGGCTAATTAACTTGAGATTTCATTTCTTCAGCAGCAGGTTACTGTGGTGAGCAAGGGGGTCTATAGCCTGAGCAGTAGTGGACTGATTATTTTTGTTAGTTTTTAAAGGATATGTGTGAGAGCTACATAGTGACAAAATGGCACTTCTTATACTTACTACAGAATTTTACACTTGAAATTCATTAAAGGTATCATATGTAATTAGTGTAACCAAACAGATAGCCCTCTACAAACTCAACTACTAGGTTGAGCCAATGTTAAGTTAGACTTCAACTGTGAGTGTGTTTGTGTGTAATGGTGATTAATCTGTGACTACTGCTTAATGACAAAGAACCTCCCACTCTGCCCCTCTGGAATGATGGGATGTGACATCACTAAAAAGCAGGAGGTCATTGCCCATGACCTTTGACCCGCTGGCTTTCAGCTTTGAAAAAAGATCTAAACAATGATTTGTGGGTTTAAAGGTTCACTGGAGAATCTTAAATGTAGCTCTACCAAAAGATGTTCTATTCATGCTGTTCCCAATTCATTGTTTTGAAGATTGAATATGTAACGCATGTAATATTTCACGACTCAGAAAGTACACCTAAAACTGAAAATTAATTTATTCAAACTCAAGATATCAAAACCTAATTAGTTGTACTGCTAAAAACAAAAGAAGATATTTGAAGAATGTTTGAAAGCAGTTTTGTGGCACCACTGTGCGGTGCCCCTGAACTTGGTTTCCCACATTCTTCATCATTGTTCAAAACACAAAAATATATACTTTAGGGTGAGTGAATAATTACAGAATGTTGGGGGAACTATAACTTTAATTCTCTTGAACACACAGGATATATTGCTTAGCTCAGATAATGTGGCTGTGGGTTTGATGAGAAATTATTAAATTTGTATTCAAATCTTGTGAATTTGATAAAAGACTTGGTATCTTGGCATATATGCGCACAGTTTGTTACATTGTTAACTCTTATAATAAAAGTAAACTTAAAAAGTGACATGTAAACCAGACTCACTATTTTGTGATTGTGATCAAGTGCTATTTAAATCAAATAGTACATTTTTATTATTTATAGGTCGACATATATCAGACTTTGGAGTCTAACCAGATTTATAACCAGGTGGTACTAGGCTCGCTCGACTTGGGGGGCAATCATATATCTGTTTTGGTTGGGCAGATGTAAAATAATAATTCATTCCATGCATCATTTTCACATTTTTCTGTGATGAAATTGACAGATCATTATTTAATAGATCATACAAATAAGTATTTTTAAATAATATAATAATAAGCATTTCATTTTAATTGTCAGCTGAATATTTTTGGAGGGGCCCAAGAAAAATCTGGGGGGGCAATACCCCCCTAGCCCCCCCAGACCTGGCCCTGTTCATAACAGACATCATGTTACTGACCCTAACATATATACAATCTTAAAACCACTCATCTTTTCATAATACGAAAAAAATGTAATCAGATTTATGAAAACACCAAGCTACAGTACCATTTGTTTTACACCTTTATGCCTACATGTTACATTTCCGCATTCATCTTGTAGTATAAACACGGAAATGTGTTCCAGTGGCAATACTAGCAATGGAGAGAAGGTCTGCGCTGTACAGAGTTTGTGTGATTACTGATTTCCCCCAGAGGACGGAGGCGCGGTGAGAGCGCAGCGGCTTTGATTATGGAGCGGGAGGGCCGTCGGATCGCTCCAGACGGGCAGGCGGCACACCGGGGGGCTGATTCACGCGGTTGTTGTGCCGCGGTGTTCAGTTCTAATCAGACCGGCTATCATTAAAAACAACAGCAGCGAGTCTCAGCATCGAGAGGGAGCCACTCCAGATAAACGCTTAACCGCTGCTCCAGAGGCTGAAGGGCTTGTGTTTGATTCCCGCCCGATTATTTGATACATTTTATGAACGTGTCAAAAAACGCGGAAATCACACACAATTTGTATGCGAGTGTGAAGTTTATATCAACGTTAAAATATTGATGACAAGCCTTTGAAAAAAAGGGCAAATACACATTTAAATTCATGAAGAAAATGTAAACTCGATAAATCAACGGGAGAGGGGTCTACTGAGACACGCGAGTGGAGCATTTTTATACAATTGAAGTTGAGCAGCGTTTTGTTGAGATCTTTCCTCACAAATACAGCAGGGATAGAAAAGCAAGCTGTTGAAACACACCACAGCATTTGTTTCTTAAAGGTCCAGTGTGTCGTTTTTTGGAGGATCTGTAGAGCGTGTTAATCGACGTCAAGCTGCGTTGAATGTTGCGCCATCTTGGGAGGATGGCTGCTAGTGCGTTCTATGCAGTGTTTTGTTATTCTTGTTTGATTTGGAAATATTACTGTGGTAGGTCGGTCTTGCCGTTTTAAAAACTGCAGTAGTATTACGCAGAGTCGTTTAGGAAAAGCCGATGGTTCTTTCACTTTCGATTTCTCCATATATCAAACAGAACAAGTGGTAAATATCAAAACAATAGACAGTGGAGTATTGTCCTCCCAAGATGGCGGCGTTTCGTGCAACATAGGGCATGACGTCAGCTTCACATTCTCTATTGACAATATAATATACAAAACTATGTCTTCAGAGGTAGATCTTCAAAGACCTTACACAATGAAGCGTGTTTCTATTAGAATGAGCTACTTCTATCTACATACACCGCGGGTCACCTTACATGTAAGTCGCCATGTTGTGTCAGCCGCTGTAGTGCTTCGATATTCCTAATATATATTAAAATATTATGTTCATTTTAATAACTTTAGGACAGAAGTATAGAATATACGAAATAACAAATAATGTGCACCCTGTATCGTCAGAGTAACACACGACACAAGCAGATTTCAGTTCAAACTTTGGAGATGTTATCTGCTTGAGGCTAGTGTTGTTGAGCGGCTAGAGGGCCCCGTTGGGAGCATGTGTGTGTGTTGTTGGAGGGGGGCTGTGCTGGGAGGGACTTCGGACTTCTTTTGTTTCCTTTAGCCTCTCGTCTGATGCGCGATCGGCACTTGAGGAACATCCTTTTTCATCTAAAGCCTGCCAGCTGTGAGGGCAGTCAATAAACCAATACTACCCCATTACCCCTCCAACTCCAACTCCCACCCCAGGCACCCCCACACATGCCTTTGTCTCTGCATCTGTGTCTGACTGTAGGTAAAATTAGCACAGTGTAAGAAACAAGCCATAACACCCGGCCGCTCCACTCCGCCCTTCCTTCTCCTCTCCAGGTTTAAGCTGGAGGTAATCCAGAGAGATCGGATGAAATTCCTGACTCTCTCACCACTGGACAGGAAAACCGGCTGTCTCGGAATATCCCGATCTCTTTCTCTCACTGTTTCTCCGAGCTCTTGCCCTCCTGGGGTGCAACACAGTCGCCTCGGGGCTACAAGGTCTGTTTGACGCCGAAATATGCGTAATCTCTCTCGGCTCAACGTGTCCTGACTCCAACAGAAGGAGAATCACAACGCACCTGAGAGCTTTGTTTCTGGATACTGAGGAAATTCCCTTCTGTCGTGATAGTGATGTCATCATGTCTCATTGTGCTTTAGAAGAGTGTTACACTCAACAACAGCGATGTTTCATCTCTTTTGCTTCAGATCTCAAGCTCAAAAGGTGCTTACCAAAGCAAACATCTCTTAATCCCATAAACGCACAGTGAAGGATCATAATAGCATAGAGACTTTTAACTTATTTTGAACTTGCTGTAAACAGCCACAATAACACCAGTGTCAGAACACACAAGTTAAGCTAATGTGTAATCCAGTTGTGTCTGGAAGTCGGGAAGAGGTTATTGTTCTTCTGGGCTTGGCGAATCTGGCAAACTTTGATCTGGAAAATGACCTGGCCTACCTGCAGCTCTCACATCTTTCTCCGTCTCTTACAGGAAGCTTTTATCTGCTCACCTCTCAGCTCGCTGCGACAGGAATAGCACGCACCTCAGTGGCCTTGGTTTTCTCTCACATCATCCGCCAGCGGAGAGAAAGAGAGTTTCCTGCTCCAAAAAAAAAAAGAGAGAGAAAAAACTACAAAGAGGCAGTGGAGCCAGACAGAGGAAATAAAGGGGGTGTTTGTCGGCCTCCTTATATTAGAGACCGTTTAAGCAAAATGAGACAGTAAAAATGCCACAGCTTTAATGGGCAGCCACAGGATGTGTGGTCGTAAAAGATGCCCACCACCCCCACCCATCTTAAAGTATTTTTCTCCGCTTTGCTCTGTCTTGCTGGACTCTCTCAGCTGCGGATAAATGAGGACATCAGTAAAATGGTGAGAGTTTCGAAAAAGATCAATAACTTCACAGCAATCTGTGAATCTCTTCAACACGCTGAGTGTGAAACGGACTCAAGTACATTATATGTCTGTTTGTGTCTACTGTCTGTAAGGGCGAGAGCCTTTGTCGAGAACATGCACAGGTCACATTTCTTACCGTAAAATAGCCTGTTTTTAAAACCATTAAGACTTGTTCAGGGTTTTAAAATCATTTAAGGACAACAAGGCAGAAAAACAGGCACAAACTCTTGCTTCTTTTGCACACCACATCCCCATGCTGCTATTCATCCTACAAGCTCCTAAACTCTTTCTTATATTTTGTTTTTTACTATCTATATTTCCACATATTTCATTCTACAAAACATTTTCTATATTATAAATATATTCTTCATATTCTTCTTTTTATTATTTATTTATATTTATAATTCAAATTTGATTCACATTTAAATCATTTATTCAATCATTCCTATATTATTTATTCATATACAATGTTTGTTTTATTTGTTTTGTTTTCGGTGGATTTACCCTTATACAATTGCTTACCTTGAGATGAGTGTACAGTGGCTATAGTGGTTAAAGCAAGCCACCGGTTCCAACAAGCAACAATCTGATCAGAAAATCTGGTCTAATGGGAACACACAACTTTATTATGAAGTGGTGATTTCAGAATTTGTACAATGTATGTACACTGGAAAAAAAATCCTACAAAAATCACGTACATTGTCTGCCAGCTGGGGTGCCAGAAAATTGTTTTATCCTGCAAAATTTTCACAGCTTTCTCTGTTTTCTTGTAAATTTGCGGTCTTTTATTGTAAATTGATGTTTTTTGATCGTATTTAAAAAATATGTAATAAAAAAATCTTAATAGAACAGTAGAATTTCGTAAAATTATGTTTTTACAGTGTACACAAAGCTTTTCCACCATCGAGCCGAGTCTGAAACGGTTACATTTCCACGTGAGCCTGGTTCGACACGACACGATTACAAACTGTTCTCGGTTCGGAATTTTCAGCACGGTTCTATAACCTAAAGCAGATTGTACTTTCATGCAAATTAACTACCAATGTGTTCAAATGTAAAATTGTTTGAAATTCAAATGAAACTGTAAACATTATCTATGAACTATCACCATTGTGCAGTTCGACCAGACCACAAGTAGCTTTCAGTGGTTGTAAGGCCACATTATGAATCCTGGATGAACACAATTGGACAGAAAGCCCATAGTAGCAAAAAAATACACTCACAAGCCCTGTTGGCATTCACACTGTACGCTTCTTTCAACAAAAGACACTCTGTAATCTACAGCCTTTATTTTTCTCTCCGGACTGCATAGTTTCTGTCAGTACAGGAACATTGTCCTGCTCATTTGACTGTAACTGTAATTTTGACTTGAGTGGTTTTAAAGTCATGTCAAGAGTATAGAAGATGGATTGTACAGTTCTTATTCAAACTGTATGTGTAAAGAAAGAGAGTGTGATTGTTGTCATGGAAACTCAATCTTAATGTATCATAAGTAGCTGGTGACACTTGACCTCAGTTTCTTCAGAAACATTCAGTATTCTCTCAGACTGTTGGACATAGTGTGTGGCACAAATAATTATGACAATACAATGACACAAGTTCCCAACACAATATTGTGCAGATGCATCTGGCTCACAGGTCTAGGTCCCAACACTTAATAAAATCAGACAGTTGAAAAGTCTCCAAAAAATCATTCAACTGTTCACCTGTTATGTAGCATCATTTCCATAACAAGCAAGACGCACAAACTTGATCCTAAAAGATCCTAGAAACCAGTCACAGGTTTTAGAAAATGCACATAGAAGAAATAACATCAAATTATTTATATTCATAATTGATTTTAATGCCTTTGTGAAGTGAAGTGTTCTTTTTTCTGTTTAAATCTATCTCAGCTAATATGTAGAGATAAATGTATGTAAGACATTGCTAGATTCATTTGTAACTGTGTTGAATGTGCATATTTATTACTCTTGCTACTAAATGGCATACGTTTACAGTTATTAACGGTTCAGTTATTTTTACTCAGAAACACTTTCAAGTTAAGTTAATTATTAGTTCCAATATGAACAATTTCATGTAATTTCATTTCATTATTTTCATTCATTGGAAAAGTGTGCAAAAATGAAGCAAATAAACAAAGTAAAATGTAAATACTACTAGTCGTTTTTTTCAGTGTTGTTGTGGGGAGATGGGGCCCGTCTTTGCTTATTCACACCTATGCGTGCAAACATTCACACCTGCCATGGTAACATAGTTTGCATCAGTTGGGGTTGTTAGCAATAAAATGGTTGGACCTTTGCATTGGCCACGAATGCTACAAAAAAATGATCATTAATACTGTATGATATCCCATTCATTTATACTTACTGTGCTTTAAGGATTTATTATCATATATTTGACAAAAATAACAAAGATTGTATCTTAGAATTTTGTCTGAAACTAGTAATTTTGTGTAGTGTAGGAAAGTTAGACACAAATGGGTATCTAAGTTTGCCTGAGCTGCCTGTGATAGCAGAAACACCGTGTTGTTTGTGCTTCGCAGGCAACTCCACTCGCTCGAAAAGTGACTCGTGCACAATAACAGTTGACTGCCAGAAACAACTATGCCAGTGTATCTGTTTCATTCAGGAAGAGCAAGGGACAAAAGCAATCAATACATCACTCGGGTGACAAGCAACCATTAAATTGGGATTTTCTGGTGGGCTCAACAACAATAAACAACGTGCCTCAGATAAAAAAGGCTCAGACATGGGCAGCTACCACGAGCTTAGCTCTTGATCGCTTCCACTGCGGGAAGTAAAGCGTTTAAGGTTACATTCGAGCTAAAATGTACGGTGAATGTCTACGACAGAATGGAGGGGAGGATATTAACGCTAATCGGGTTCTTCTTCTCCATCTGCACGGAGAACAAGGCCTTCAGAAGCATCCAGAACGCTCCATAAAATCAGACTGACATATTGATCAGGCAACAATTAAGCTCCTCTATTCAGTAGGTGCCACCGTGAGGAATTTAGTCCCCGAGCCGCTGGTTGCAAAGAAGGATTTCGGTGACGTTTTGGCCTGTTTGTGTGCATGTACAAAAAGCGACTTGTTTGCCGACAGCTATGAGTCCTGGAGAGAATAAAAATAGCACAAATACTGTAAAAGAGAAGGGCAGAAGGTGATATCTCTGCATGATGCTGGCAGTGGTACCAGATGACTACACACGCTCGTGCTGT